>JAYESD010000001.1:43956063-45319414 GCA_036927565.1 Tuctoria greenei | reverse complement strand
ATAATAATGTAGTTTAGGTTAGGTTGATAAAATAAAAGATGAGCGGAAAGAATATTTTTACTTTGCATAAGTTGAAATGATGAATAGTTACTCTGTTTTATTTTTTCTTAGTCCCTTGTATACAACTTAGTATTCTCCAAGTATTGCCTTTATTGGCTTATAATATCCTTGCCTTAGAACTTGGAATTTGTGGGGGGCAAAAGCTTGGTCCAATTCTAGGTTGTTGTGGGATATGATATAGTGATAAGAGCTGCTAAAATCCTAGTTAAAAAGTGAAACTTGATTTTCTGGAGAAATTCTAAAATGGAAGTTCCTCATTTGAGAGAAATTCCTACCAAAACCATATGATGATTCAAAGTTGATAAAATCCATGCACATGCTATTTGCCTTCACATTGAGCCTAGTCAAACTAGTATAGACCTATGTGATAATATTTTCATGTTCTTAAGATCAAGATTTCACAGGCACATGCTAAACCTCTAGACTATAAGTTAGCAAATTTTCACCATACCATTCCACCTTCAAAAGATACTCTATGATTTTCATGTACAATACTCTCTTCAAAATATTTGGAGAAAAAAGAAGAGGAGTAGAAGACATGGCTACAAAAAAGGAAAAAGAAAATGCAAGCTCATGTACAAGAGCATGAGAAAAAAATAAAGTAGCCATGTGTCATGCTCGCAATAAAGAGAGTGCATATAAAAGAGTCATCTTCATATTTCCACTCCACTAAATATTTCATCACACTTGCACAAATCTTGATCAAAAGTATGATTTGTTTTCTCCTCATGCTTACTCTTTTGACTTAGCAATATGTGTTGCAAATATGCCTACTCCTGATCCCTACCAAGCTCCACATATAAGCCTTATTTAGATGTAGGACAAGAAAGGCATTACTTTGGTGAGGAATATAAATACCACTTCCCACATAGGAGTTATTGTGAGCATCATTTGAGGAACCTAAATTCAAACACCATTTGAAAATCTTCAGACTTCTAGTAGAACTTAAAAATTAGATGATGCATGCTCACTTTGCTGTTCCACTACAAGGATCCCAGCTTATCGCAACGAAAAAATTTGTCACATTAGGTCATTTTTCATCGCAATAGGTCACTGTTGCAACGAAAAAGAACTTGGTGATAGTTTTTATGAAATGTTGGCATAAGTCCCATGGCGATAGGTTATTGCGATGACTTGACATCCGTGGCAAATACTATGGTATTGCAATGATTTTATATCGGTGGCAAATAGTATGTTATTGCAACGATTTTACGTATTGCGACAATTTAACATATTACAACGAATAGTACGGTATTGCAACGGTTCCACATTCGTGGCAAATAATATGTTATTGCAGCAATTTCACATTCTTGGCAAATAGTATCGTATTGTAATGATTTAACATACTGCAATGATTTAATGTATTGCAACAAATAGCATGGTATTCTAACGATTACACATTTGTGGCAATAGTATGTTGTTGCAACGATTTTACATTCGTGGCAAATAGTATGGTATTGCAATAATTTAACGTATTGCAATAATTTAACGTGTTGCAACGAATAGTAGGGTATTGTAACGATTTAACATTTGTGGCAATAGTATGTTATTGCGACGATTTCACAGCCGTGACAAATAGTATAGTATTGCAAGTCTGTCGTATTGAAATGATTTACCGTATTGTAATGAATATCATGGTATTGCAATGATTTCACATTCATGGCAATAGTATAGTATTGCAACCATTTCACATCTGTAGCAAATAGTAGGATATTGCAACGATTTAACGTATTGCGATGATTTAATGTATTGCAACGAATATCACGATATTGCAATGATTTCACATTTGTGGCAATAGTATGGTATTGCAACGACTTCACATTCATGACAAATAGTATGTTATTGCAACAATTACACATCTATGGCAAATTGTATGATATTGCGATGATTTGGCGTACGTGCTAAATAGTATGTTATTGCAACGATTTCACATTCGTAGCAAATAGTATGATATTGCAATGATAATACATCCATGGCAAATAGTATGGTACCGCAATGATTTCACATCTGTGGCGGTACTGCAAAGATTTAGCATCCATGACAAATAGTATGTTATTGAAACAATTTCACACTCGTGGCAAATAGTATGGTATTGCAACGATAACACATCCGTGGCAAATAGTATGGTACTGCGACGATTTAATGTCTGTGGCAAATAGTTTGGTACTGCAACGATTTCACATCCGTGGCGAATAGTATCACATTGCAATGATTTCTTATTTGTGGCAATAGGTTCATAATGCAATGTTTCCTGATCTGTGGCAATAGGTTTGTAATGCAACGTTTACTGATCTGTGGCAATAGGTTCGTAATGCAGCGTTTTCTCATCTGTGGCAATACGGTTGTAATGCAATGTTTAATGATTTATGGCGATAGAGGTGTAATGCAACTTTTGTCATCAATGGCAATAGTGTGGTAATGCAACGTTTTCTGAGTGGTGGCAATAGTAGTCTAGTGCAACGTTTTTTGAGTCATTGCCAAATGATTATACTTCAATATTTTTTAATTTGTGGCAATAGCTTCCTATTGCAACAATTTATCATTCGTGACAAGAAATTCGTAATGCCACATTTTATAATTAGCGGCAGTAGAATCCTAATGCACCATGTTTGAAAATTAGTGGCAATAGAATCACAAGTTTAACAATAAACATCCATCAATTGATATTGCAACACGCATAACAACACTCAACTATTACTAATGTGACGTTTTTGCATGTTAAAAGTTTGCATAATATGATTGGGACTAATTGAAATATGTGCCTTTTGTTGGCCATTTTGTGGAGTCTCCAACATTTTGCGCATTTCAGCCATCATTGAGAGGCGCATGTCCTCCATTTCCTAAGCTCTCTGTTCACGATCAGCTACTATCTGACCTTCTAAGTTCTAGACTTGAAGGTTTAACTCTTCATTCTTCTGCTTTATGCAGTCCATCTAGGTGGTTAAGTTATCATTTCTTTCTTCCAACTCCTGCACTTGGTGATTGAGGCCTGCATTTCTATCTTCTTTGTTTCGAACTTGGTCATTGAGGTGTTCAGCCATCTGGATACGCATACGTTCACGTTCAGGACCAGTAGGGTTAGCCATATAACCACGCCCCCGAACCTGTGATCCTGCACAACCGATTGAGGATCTATAACAATGCTGGAAGATATGGTTTCTGTCATCATTTGGAATTGGGCCTCCCTGCTCAGCTTCCTTATCGTCCACTTGGGCACGTGCTTGGCTCTATATACGAAATAAAAGTCACAGGTACATTGCAAATATTTATTTAATTTAGGATTGTTTGAAGTGTTACTCACATGTACAGCTTCTGCCTGCTCGTTTGCCCATTCACCATTCTTCAAATGGCTTGCCTCCCACAGTTGTATGTCATCGGTTCTTCTCCAGTCTTTGGGTCTCACTACATAAAATACAAGTAAAATTCAACATGTAGGTATCATATTGATTGCAGCACAAAGTAAAAGCATGATTTATTTTTCATACCTTCTCGTAACTAAGTTGGGCATAGGATTTGGAGCCAAGCAATTGTTTCGTCTTTTGTGTTCTTCGATTTTGAGAATTGGTCCTGCTTATTGACTGCAATAATTTTAAGAATTAATTTCAAAGATGAATGTAAATCAAAATATTTTTTGTATGATGTGAAGCTATTAAAAAGTTAGCTAACTTTGAATCGCTTAGACCCAAAATACACTATTAGGTGCAACCACTCGAGCGCCGGTACGTCATAAGGCTTGTTTCATATACGTTCTTCATCAGTCGAATAACTCTTATAGGTGGCATGCAAAGTCGAGCGCCACTCCTTGTAGCGCTCAACAGCAATTTTCAAAATTTTCTTGCGCTCTGCCGTGTGTACTCCATGTCACCGAAATTCTGTACATCGTATAACACATGGTTGTAAATGTACAAGATGGAGATTGCAAGAAAAAAATTACTTGTGTGCTATGTGATGACACTAACCAGATTGTCTCGTACTATTTCTCTCTTGTTAGTATCGCCAACCTGTGCCCACTTCCTTGCACCGATGAGGGGTGCATGTCTTTTTGTTAACATAACCATATCATCGACAAAGTGCCACTAATTAATACCCACAACAGCACCGAACCTAGTGGAGAACTGAATTGGTAGCTTCACATTCTCCATTCTACTAACTTGGGATTCATAGCGTATGCTGGCAACCTTAAGTCCATTAGCCACACCTCTTCCAAACTTCCTTCCTTCTGTTACATTGATACAAACAGTAAATGATTAAAGCAAATTACCTCCTGACCAAGTTTAGTATCATGGACAAAAGTGTGAAAATAAGAAAAGTCTGATGTTCGTACCATCTTCAGTACGAGTGCGACAAATACGAGCGTGGAATGACCGCATCCCAGCAGCATTTTGTTCTGTATTACTCCCTCCTGGTTTATATTAATTGTCGTATCAGACCAACAAATGAATTAAAAATAAACTTGTTAGGACTGTCTGAACGACTATTATTTTGATCGGGAGGGAGTACATTGTAGACTTCTTTATTGTTGTTCATACCCCAAAAGGAGCCATCGGGTACACATGTTAGTGGCGCTACTGCACCCGTAGTACTGTAGAGGATTTTCAGTCCAGCCACGAAGCAGGCAAGACTGAGAGGGCGGGCATTCAGTTGGCCACACTAGACTAGACAAAGATAGGGTTCGCCAGTTCGGTCTGACTAACATCAACCGGAGCATGTCTTGAAGAGAATTGGTTGCAGGGCGAGTAATAAACATCAGCGGCAGCAAGTGGCGAATGCAAGATAGATAAGTCAGGCAGCTTGCGGCATTGGAATCCTCTGCAATACTGCACCTGCAGTAGCTGAAACTGACATGTGGGCCCATGAGACATCGAGTCCACTTATCTGTGGTAGCTACTAGAGGTGCAGTACTGCATAGTCCCAGGTTGTGACGCTTAACAAATCATGGGTTTGATCTGGCCGAGATCACCCGGAGCAACTCTCGAGGAGGATTGGTGGCAGGGCGAGTAATGGCCAGGAATATGCAAGTGGCGAGGTCATCATGGAACGTGAAGGATGGGACATGGCGATGGGCGAGGGAGATGCATCGGGGCAGACACTGAAGTGACCAGCAGTAGGGCGTGGGCGCCGGTGCCGGCTGGAGTTGCCGACAGTGAGAGAGCACATCGTGGAGGCATCAAAAGATCACGCCATCACACAGGCTAATAAATTGTTAACTATAAAGACTAGGAAAGTAGAATCGCAAGGCATCCTAAAACAATTAGTAGAGCCTAGTACATACTCCCTCCGTCCCAACTCATCTCTATTCCTAGGATTTAAACATTGTCTCAACAAAGAATGTAAATGACCATGATACCCATCATCAATAGATTTAAAGGATAGAATGTAGTCTCTAAAAATGCTCCAAATTCAAAGCCAACGGAGTAAAAAAACTATCACGCTCTGCTAAAACAAATGGCACGGGAGAGAGGCAGGTAGTAATGTGATGTGATATTGTTGGTTGGAAGCTACAAATAGAGTTGGAGTGAGGCATTTTTTAAGCTCCAAAAGTAAAGTTATGCTAGGATAGAGGGAGTATTTCAGGTTTGTATATCTATACCTGTTATTGGTTCATGCATCGTAGTACTAGGGAGTGAAGAATCTCGGGGTTCCTGAACATCATGTGCTGCAATATTCTCTGCATACAATGCAAAAGAATTAATGTCTTCAAAAAAATTAATTTTGATAGTAAACCTATTTATTGTTATACCTGGTGCTTGTTGGCCACCATGAATGCTTGTAGACGACATCACGGTTGGCTGTCTTGTTCCTAAAGTAAAGAGCATAAGTATATTGTAAGTAGTCATTCCAAATAATTGTGATAACATCAAATTACATGACCGACATAGATTTTGAATCGAATGGTGTCGTTTCTATAAACTGACAGTGTTTGTTTGGAATTGAGGAATTAGAAATGAAGAAATAGGAAAAAACGTACGATCTGAGAAAGCCACAAGAAAGAAAAAAGTGTAAAAACTGTGGGAGCCGAAAATCTTAGAAATACAAATTTGTAACACAGGAATGAGAGTACAACATTTGGAGTGGTTGATTAGATAACACGTGCGTCATTTATTTCTAAATCCAGAAATTACATATTACCTCCGGTTTTTAATATTTGTCATTCCTGGCCAGGAATTGAACTAGAAATACGCAACTTTAATAAGCTGTCAGAGCGATTTTTTTTTGGGACAGATGTTCGTGAAACATAAGAGCATATTTCTTCGTTGTTAATTTATTTAATCTTCATATATCAACATGGATCGTGTAGAACTTAACTAGTCTAAAATTGCATGGATCGTGTAGAACCTAGCCAATATAGCTCTATAAAAAGATGGCATGGATCGTGTAGAACTTACCTAGCACAAAACTGGAGTCCGGGATGTCGCAGGGAGGTGTCAGCAACGAAGAGGTTCGGTAGAGCCTCAAACTGGATCGCCTGGCGTTGTACCCACGAGTCACCACCACCAAGAGCTTCGATGCGTCACTGCGAGATCCATGGGGAAAAATTTGTAAAAATTGTGGGAAATGAAAACATGGGAATTTCTTCAGAATACAAGTTTGGAACACTGGACAGAGAGTACAACACATTTGGAGTACTGAGAGATCACCAGAAGGGTGGGGCAGAGGTCTGTCGGGAACGGAGGCCAATGTTTCCATTTATACTTATCATGGCTGAAATAGGGTTACAATAGGCGGGACTGAAATTAGAGGTGCAGGGACTGAAAATTGAATATTCAAAATCTCAATTGTGGCGCGCCAAGAAGAACGAAAAAAATTTCGCGAGCGTGGAGAATTTGGCGCTAGCCGTGCCCTTGTGCGCTCATGCAAACGTGATTAATTACATGTCATGTCACGTCGATTTTTACACATGGTGCGTGTATCTAGAAGGGTAGACTTCTCCATACAACTTGCTCGCTTCTTAATTACAGTATGGCCTAGCTAATTCCTCGTTGTGCGACCGCTAGGTCCCATTCATCTTTGTTGCCATGCATGGAGACCAAAATCTAAAAGCAGTCATGTGCTAGCTAGTGGGAAATTCCAAACAATACGAACAAAAATATGAATCGCCAAATGTATGTGTGCTAACGCAAACGACATGCAAATACAGAACACCCAAGTCCACGAAAGGACGATGGCAAATCCATGGTATAGTAAAAGGTAAACATTCAGCATTCTGTAACATTGATCACAATGAAATGTTAACATATAGTTTACACTACTACTAAAAATACATTTTCATATGCGCCACAATTTTTTGTCAATGTATGAGCTATAGAAAAAAATAATCTTGTCAATTATGAAATTTTATCGGCTTAGTGTTACCTAAGGTTGGCTGAACTTTTATCGGATTTCAGTCTTTAGACACATGCAATATAAACGGTCCCTAGTTACAAACAAGTAGGAAATTTTTTTCGATACTGCATAGGACACATTGTTCATGAACATAAAAGACATTTTTCATTAACATAAAAACAACACATATATTACAAACAATAAATACAAAAACACATAGAAAACAAGAAAAAAAACTACTCCTAATCCTACTCTACTCGGAGGAGGTCTCCTCAACCTCTGCCGCTGTTGCTGCCTCTTCCTCCTCCGACACTTGAGTCCGATGCTTCCGAGCGATGGTGTGCAGAAGGTACCGGTGGCCCTCCACCCCAGCCACATCTGCGATTGTCTCGTGTAGGGCATCGAGAAGAGCGGCCACAAAGCTTAACCCGAAGCAGTAGTGGTTGGCGCTGCGGAGTCCATGCTAGT
Organism: Tuctoria greenei; assembly: GCA_036927565.1. NCBI lineage: Eukaryota > Viridiplantae > Streptophyta > Magnoliopsida > Poales > Poaceae > Tuctoria > Tuctoria greenei. Next base: position 45,311,563 of record JAYESD010000001.1, on the reverse strand, counting down.
GTGGACGGGAAGGGTCCCAAGAACCAGACGTCGACACAAGCATCTGCTTGAAATCGCGTCCTTGAAGAGATCATCTAAATTATTAGAATTTGATGCGTGACAAGGATGTCGCACTCAGTGCCTCTACGCATGAGAGGCAATAACTAAAATTTTATAGTAGACATGCACCGGTGGGAACATCGGGAGCCCGATTCAGAGATCGAACCCCAAACTGATAAGTGGCCACCCATCCTTAATATATTGATCCATGAGTATGTTCTCCATGAAATTTTAGTATGAAGACAACAGTAATCTTAGCTTTGGTGAAGTTTGATCGCCAGATCAATCACAGACTAAGATTATGTAAAATCGGTCACCATCAGTCTTCTTTTTGGAAAGATGATGACAACAATTGTAGTATGTAAATCGCTGACTACAAATGAAAAAATTGAGTGAAAGAACACAAAAGAGGAGAAACGCAGCCTCAACCACACTCTCAATGGAGACTCAACCAAGAACCGTCGATTGTCACAACACAACACATTCTTAGCTAGACATTGAATGCTAGTTATCTTGCCCCTTTTATGAAATGAGTTGTTTTTCGATACTTCATAGGATGCACTGTTCATGAACAGAAAAAACATTTTTCATTAACATAAAAACAACACATATATTACAAAAAAGAAAAAAAAAGAAAAACACATCAAAATAAAAAAACTACTACTAATCCTACGCTACTCGGAGGACTTGTCTACCTCCTTCACCGCCGTCTCCGCATCCACTGGCGGTGCCTCCGCCACCGCCGCCGCATACACCACCGGACGTCCGCCTCCGCCGCAATCGCCGGCGGTGCCTCCTCCAACACCAGAGCGAACTTCCGGCCAATGGCAATCATCAGTTGCTCGCGAAACTCCACCCCAGACTCCTCACTGATCGTCTCGTGGAGGAATTCGAGAAGAGCGGCCACAAAGCCTAACCCAATAACGTAGTAGCTGGCGGATCCCAAGTCCCAGACGGCAAGATGTATTGTCAAATACATCCCATGCCATTGTGTCGAGCGCTCTTGCGTGCACGTCAGTGATGAACAGGTCGTCGGTGACCTCCTTAAGATGGCCCTCAAGTTCGGCAATGCGGTCCCCGAAGAGGCGGACAATCTCAACAAAGTTGGGCTGAGGAGGTGCAGGCGTTGCGGGTGGAGGAGGTGCGGGCGCCGCGGGCGGAGACGGGGCTGAGAAGGTGCGAGTGTCACCTTCAGTTCCACCGGCATTGGCGGCGACGGAAATGGAGATGGAGGTTCGGAGGACGTTGATGGTTTGGGGCGCTTCGGTGCGGGGCTACCCATTTGTGCGGCGACGAAGGTGCGAAGAAAGAGCTAGAGGTGGTCAACGGTGGTGCGGCGGGGAAGCAATAAGAGATGTTTGGAGGCTAAGATCGATGGAGAGGTGCCTCGGAGAAGAAGAGGACATTGTGTCTTTATAGCGGGTCGTCATCTAAGTGCGTGAGTGGAGATGATTGGACGCTTCGAAAATTGTGCTTTTGAATCGACGGTCGGAGTTACTCCAAACCGCGGTTTGCCTCCTCTCTACTATCACAATGGCTCGACAGGTCCCATCGGCCAGTTTTTTAAATTGACACGCAAACGGCCCAGGGTATGCAATGGCCCACCTAGCATACTTTGTAGGTCCTTCCCGCGGTGTTCGTAACATTTCATGCGAATGATTTCAACGAGATACGGAAGATTGATGTGAACGCGTGTGGCAATCGATCGAGAGTCCTTATCTTTTTTTTTGAAGGATCCGACCGTTGCCAACTGAGAGTCCATATCGAACCGATGATAATTGTCATGATCATGTATGATGATGGACATGAATATAATGCATGTGAAAGAGAGCTCGCGATCAAGCATGTTTGATCACGTGTTGAGGATTTTTGCGCCCCCTTGTTGAGGATCATGTTAATTTGATGACATTGAGGATCGGATGTGGCGTACGTGTTTTAACAAGTGTGTTCATTTGTTCCTAAAATCAGAACACATAGCAGCTAGCGCCTACGGCTTTTGTTTCTTCAAAAGGCGAGTACAACACATGCATGTTAGAAAATATGCGATATACACAGCAGCATGTGATCGATTAATTTGATGAACCACGTACGTAGTGAGAGTTGTGTGCTTATTAGATGGTAGTACACATTCTATCCTCGTAACATCGAGGGAACATCCTTCCTGTCAAACATAGTTTGTTATCTCTATTGATGATAGAATAATATTCTTCATTAGTTTGGTAGATATACTGTCATATAGGTTGAGAGTATATACACATGCATGGTAGGGAGAATATGATAAATATATAAATATATATCAATACATGGTAGGAAATATTCTATTCTTGGAATACATGTTTGGGGCGTAGCATGCATATGGACATCTAACGTCCATGTGAAGGATCTCATCATGTTTGATGTTGTTACATATTTTCTCTTTTTCTTGAGAGATCTTCATGTTTGAGGCTCGTTGATCATGTTGGGGAGTAGCATGTATGGACAACTAACATGCATGTGAAAGACAACGATTGATCATGTGAAAGACATCGATGCATGTGAAATAACATGCTTGTTTTTAAAGCCCTCGCCTCGGCTCGCACCGCTGATCTAACCGACGGTGGCGGAACGGAAAAAGGCAGCACGCTGAGACGGCGGCACGCTGAGCTGATGGTGAGGCGGAGGCCGGACCGAGAGCGCGTGGCGTCAAACTTTTGGCTCGCACTTTGTAGCCTCACGGTGGAATGCGGAGGTGGGGCACGGCGCGCGGTGGCGCGTGGAGCTCGGGGCGGCAGCGCTCGAGGCTCGCAGAGGCGGCGGCGCCGCCTGCTGACGGCCAGAAGAAGGGTGAACTAAGTTTATTACATATTCAAAATTATTAATATGTACACCCTCCATCTCCCAAATTACTTGTCGCTCTTTAATAATTAGTTCATTTTTGAACTAAAAAGAGTGACAAGTAATTGGGGATGGAGGGAGTAGTTGTAATTCTGTAATTGTAAGGACTATGTTAATTTGTAATTACTTAACCTATAAAATTAATGGTTAATGATTAATTGCAACATAAGTGAGTAATGACAGTAATTATTACCTTCTAAGGATCTGTTGCCTAAATTTTTATAGGAAATCTTCCATCTCATCGGGGAAGTAGTCAGCGTGGATGATGTGGAAGATTAGGCAGCTGCGGCCGATGCAGAGTTGCAGAACAGCGACGGGATTCTGGTGGGTGAAGTAGTTGGGACGCCACTCGACGTCAAGCCCGAAGACGAGCTTGTGAAGGCACCGACGGTGGGCAAAGAGGACCTCGCTGAGCCAGTCCTCCACGGCCTTGCCAGAGGACATCACAGTGGTGGTGATCACGTCATCCTCGAATGTCACGTTGTACACCTGAGTCCCCGCCATTGGGTCCTATCCTTGTCCCTACAGTTGCGGTCTGCGGCGGCGCGGCACAACTTCTCTCTTGTGCAAACCGTCCTCTACCTCTAGTTTGGATTTTGGAAACGGGTGTGGATATATAACTGAGATACAGTTACAATATGAGTGGAGGAGTTTCTGAATTTGATGGACCCAAAACCCGAGTAAAGAAAGTAATGAAGATTTTTGAATCTGATATACTATTTCTATTTTGTTTTTTTAGAAAGCTCTAAGTCGGTGCTCAGCCATTATCAGCAAGGAATAAAAGCTACAAAGTCAGAATCATACAGAAATAGATTGATGCACAAGTTGAGCACCGAAAAAGAAAACAAAGGACACCTAAAACGGAACCAAAGAAAAATAGGCATCCAAGACACCTCAGGAGATCAAAGCGGGGGCTCCCGTAAAAGTCCAAGTACGGGCCCTCTCCTTTATCTCAAAAAATAGTTGTTGTTCAGGTTGTCCTTCCCATAAAAAAACTCTTTCCATTTTTGAATTCTTATCGTTATGACCACAAGTTGCATTGTGTCAACCAAACACCACATGCAACAACAACAACTTTTCTCAGGGGCGCACCCACTAGGTATGTCGGGTGGGCCATGACATACCCCGGGTCCAGCCACCAGAGAGTAGCTAGTGTGAATGCATCCTGGAAAGATCAGCGGAATCGGGATCGGGCCAATGAAGATGGAAGTCAGCGATCTCATGGCTCATGGATCAAAACACGCGCCATCCTTTTTCTTCATTCTTTTTTCTTATATTTTTCCCACCAATCTTGTGGCCCTCCTTTATTTGAAGTTGTACGGTTGATCAGGATATGTGGCCGGCGTGAGGCGAGAGCCATGTGTGCAACACAAGGCGGATTATCGTGGAGAGACGTTGCTCCCCTTGTTGAGGATCATGTTAATTTGATGATGTTGAGGATCGGATGTGGCGTACGTGTTTTCACAAGTGTGTTCATTTGTTCCTAAAATCAAAAAACATAGTGGCTAGCGCCTACATCTGCCGTTTTTTTGAAAGGACGAGTACAGCATGTTGGACATTATATTGTACAAGGCTTGCAATTAATTTTATGAAACGCGTAGTGAGCTGTGCCTAGATGGTACATTCTATCCTCGAAACCTCGTGGGAACATCCTTCATGTCAAACATGCATGTCGAGAGTGAGGACGGTGCTCGGTGGACGGCGACGGCGAGGGTGAGGACGATGCTCGGCGCGGCGAGAAGTGAAAAGCGCTCCAAAAAATGATCGTGAATGGAGTCGATGCTATTTTGCTATGCTGCTTCTAGGACTTGTGGCCTGTTATGTTTAGCTTTGTTAATCTGGCCTAAAGTTGATACTCCAGAAACGTTTCTAGCATCTTTATGATTTACTACATACTTTGCTTAGCTTGATGTAGTAGGCTGTGACTGTTTGATAGCTCATTATGTTGGACCCGTCTTGGCTTTCAACATAGAGAGTGGGCACAGAGTGAGGGGGAATGTTCTCCCTGGTGCTGTAAGATAAACAGGGTGTAAGTGACTTATTGGATCTCCAGCTCAGTAGAGTTAGAAGTCTGTAAATATATTCCATAATATAAAAATAAAAAAGATAAATACTAGTCCACTAGTTTATCGTTAGAACAGCAACATTAGAACTATTTTTGTGCACCAATGAACAGCGAAATAAAATTCATTACCTTAAGATAATATTAAAAACAAGAAAAAAGAAAGAAAAACTAGAAACAAGAAAAGAAAAACAATATAACTAAAAACAAGAAAAAACTACCTCTTCATCTACTCCTTCTCCTCCTCCTCCTCCTCCTCTTTGGGCTCCTGACAGGGCGGGGGCGCCTCCCGCGGCGGAGACGTTGAGCCAAGTTTTCTGGACATCGTCGCCACTAGGTTGTCACGGCCAGCGATGCTAAGCTTGGTCACCAGCGTGTCATAGAGGACGTCGAGGCGAACAGACAAGTGTGTCATGCCGAAGATGTAGTGGCCCGTGGTCCTCATCCTAGTATGCTCTGGAAGGTTACCAAGCCCAGGGCAGTGATGGAGCGTGATGTATTGTCAAATACATCGCGCGCCGTCTTCAAGAGAGCCCACTCCATGTCTGGGGGTGAGTCCGGTCTGAGACGCTTCCCCTTGGCATAATTCAGCGGGCTTGGCGGCGGCATTTTTTAATCAGCCATGGTGTTCTTGGTGCGGTTTTGGGAAGAGAGGAAGAGAGGCTGTGTGGAGAATACGATGGCGTGTCCGGGTGATCTTATAGCATATAGCAGCCTGGCAATTCGTCTCTCGATGCGTGCAGTAGTGGTGATGGGACGTGGAGCGGTTCAAATTGAATTCAAAAATGCGCATGCGCTGCGCGCGTTTAAGTCGCCTTGGTACTTGGCGCGCACGTATGCTCATTGCGCCCAGTCGCATCAGCCGCCCGTACAAATGGCTACTGCTTCAAGGACCAAACCTTATGCGGCGAACGTCTACATAATACTCCCTCCATCCCAACTCAACTATATTTCTAGTTTTGATCAAACTTAACATTGACCAATGATTTATATATATTTTATTAACTTCAATAACATGTAAATTGTATATTATGGAAATATTTTTCATGGTGAATCTAAAAGTATAATTCTTGTATTGTTAACACTGATCAAAATTGCGTAAATCATTGGTCAAAGATAGATTTGACCAAACCTAAAAATAGAGTTGACATGGGACAGGGGTAGTAGCTTATGTGGCATGCGAATGTGGATGTCCAACTCAGACTAAGGATGAAAGTGAAACGGTTGTGTGAAGTTGGGACTAAATTGACCCATTTGAAAGTTCAAGGACCAAACTGAGTTTTGATTGAAAGTTTGAGGATGAAGTTGAGTATTGTGCCAATTCTAAACGAGCCAAGCGTGAGCTTGATGAGCTCAAGCTCGAAAAGCTCGAGTAAGCTCATTTATTGTTGTCATCTATGATATGTACATATGATTAACTAAATTATATAATTCTATTAAAAATGTTTATGGGACACAATTTTTATATATGATAGCAACAAATAATGTGCAACATCGTCCACTTTCCTACTCCATTAGTCATGAACCTAAATTTAGTAGATTCTCTTGTACATACATGAATTCTAGGCTTGACTCGAGATCGACTCGGTGTTTTATCAAACTCAAGCTTAGAAAGACAAGCTCGCTCATGTTCGACTCGTTGATATCCCTAGATGCAATTAAAGTTTTGGTGCAATCGTGTAATCAATGATTTTCATCTGTTAGATCTACATCTTACAGTTATTACATCTTTTCATTTAACCCCTTCCACCACACCGACAAAGCGGTAATCGGAATCGTCGAGGAAATCTTCCTGCTTGACAGTGGAGATAGTTAGCGCGGATGACCTAGAAGATGAGGCAGTAGCAACTGATGTAGAGATGTAGAACGGCGATAGGGTTCTAGTCAATGGAGTAGTTGGGGCACCACTCGACGTCGAGCCCGGCAACGAGCTACGAAGGCATTGACGGTGGACGGAGAGGACCTCGTGTCGAGCTAGTCCTCCACGGCCTTGTCGGAGGACATCACGGTGATGGTGATCATGTTGTCTTCGAACGTCATGTTGTACATTGAGTCCCCGCCATTGGGTCTTGTCCTTGTCCCTACGTTTGCGATCTGCGGCGGCGTGCCATCCTTTTTCTTCTTCGTTTTTTCTATACATGAACTGTGAGACTGCTGACTTCCATCTTCAATAGCAGATGTACGGTCCGGGTGTGCCAGTGTACCTTAACCCCCATCGTGGGTCCCCAGTGGTGGTTGGGAAGAGCCTTGCAGGTATGCTCCAATTTCTGTCCTCCAACTCCATCTAGGTTTTTGATGACATAGGCGGTTCACCACCAGACAAACCAGCAAAGCCTCGGTGATGAGCGGCATGCAAGTTTCTTGATGAGAAACTGACTGTGGGGGCAGCCCCCAGCATGCATGTTTGACGGGAAGGATGTTCCCTCGAGGATTTAAGGATAAAAGGTATACTATCTTTGCAGCCAGCCGGAGGTTCGAAAGAAAGACTCAAGCTTAGAAAGGCAAGCTCGCTCGAGTTCAACTCGTTGACGGCCCTAGATGCAGTTAAAGTTTTGGTGCAATCATATAATCAACGATTTTCATCCGTTGGATCTACATCTTATGGTTATTACATCTTTTCGTTTAACCCCTTCCACCACCACCCCTCCACCCGGTGGAGGGTGTTAAATAAAAAGATTCTACGATCGTAAGATGTAGATCGATCCAACAGTTGAAGATAGTTGATTGCATGATTGCACCAAACATCTGATTATATTATAGTTGAACCCAACTTTAAAACGGGAAATTTTTTTGACATGGATTAATCCAGCCATGGATGTTTTTCTCTTCTCGTTTTGTGATGTATTATTTTTTTCTTCCTTTTTCGTGATGTTGTTTTCTTGTTTTTTACTTCCTCCTTCCCATATTACTTGTCGTTAATAATTAGGACAATATTTCTAGTTCAAAAATGAACTAAAAAACATGTTCTAGCGACAAGTAATATAGGAAGAAGGGAGTAATGTTTTATGATCATAAACTCAATGTTGTTCGTCTGTTCCATATGTTATTTTGTTTTCTATCTACTGTTTAGTGAACTATCTGTTGTATATATATTCTCTATTAATGAACAACCCTCCACACCGCTGGTGTCCTCTAAAGTGGCTTGTACGATACTTTAGCCACTGGATATGCCAGGAGATCGCCTGCAGTGGGGCCTGCAAAGCAGTCTGTAAAGTAGTATAGTAACAGGAAAATGCAACAGGTAGCAACGACTAGAAAGAAAAGTAGAGATAATGATCAGAGAGAAAAGTAAAGAAAGGATGAGAAAAATGTTAGAAAAAGATAGGTACTACGTACGAATTAAAATGAAAGAGCTTGGAGAACCAAACATTAAAACAGAAAATTTTTAGCGCAGATTACTATCAAACATAGTATGTTATCTCTATTGATGACAGGTTATTATTCTTGTGATGTTGAAAACGGAGTGGTTCCATTACTTCACGCATCCCATGAGTGCATGTAGAGAGGCATGGGTCCTATAGGATGTGGTATTGACATGTCAGCCACCCTTAAGCTGAACCATCACTGCGCATGACCCCCATCAGTACGCGCGAAGAAGACGATGGCATGTGTCCTCATATAATGTCTCCATTGTCTTCTCCGCGCATACTCTAAAGACACACCATCATATTCTCCGCGCGTACTCTAGCTTCCACTTCATATCCGCCGCATGCACCCTCATTGGTTCCCTTCGCAGCACGGTGACGCTGAAGCCTATGGAGTTGCCGTTCACGCACGATATTGCGGTGGAGATTGTGGGGTGCCTCGCCACAAGCTCCTTGCGACCCTTGGACGACCTCTCCAGTCTGTGTGCCACCTGCAAGGTCATGCATGCGCCATGTCAGGATGGTGCCATGGGCAGGCGCGTGGCGCTGGAGCGGGAGGCTCAGAGGATGTGGCGTGACTCGGGGCACTAAAAAGCCCTCGTGGATAACCTGGCCATCTTTAGCAACCCTCGTGCATGCTATGTCACCGGGCTTGGGCTTGTCTTCGTGGATGATCGCGTACAGCTGGGCGCCCAGTTTCTCGCCCGGGCGGCCGGGGCCGGCCACATGGAGGCGGCCTACGTCCTTGGCCTCCTCCGCTACGACGCTGATCGCGGGGCCCACAATGATATCGAGTATATCCGGTAGGTCGAAGGCGAGGTTGATGTCAGTGAGAAAGCGGCCGGATCTATCGCCATCATGAGGACCAACAATGAGTGCAAGCAGTGTTGGATTCAAGCCCTGGCTGAAACCGGTAATTTGACGTGGGTGCATCTGCGCCCGCCTCTAAGACCGCCAATGGTGTCGCTGACCAACAAGGAGGTTGACCCGTGCACGACTGCCAACTGCGGGAAGCATGGGTGGAGCGGTGGTAGGGTCATCTGTAGTGAAGACTATAGGATTAGGCCCAAGCATGTCGCATTCTGCCGTGCGGTATTATCCGGTATGGGCTATATATAAAATAGACTTATAAGGTTGTGATGTTGTTTTTCTTGTTTCATGATATCATTTTTATTGTTTTGTAGTAATGTTCTATGTTGATGAACTCAATATTGTTCGTCTGTTCTATCTGTTATTTTGTTTTATATCTATTTGTTTAGTAAACTATCTATTCTATCTGTATTCTTTGTTAAGGAACGACCCTCCACACCAGCGGTAGCCTCTAAAGTGGCCCGTACGGTACTTTAGCTGTTGGAGGTGCCAGAGGAGATTGCACGTAGCGATGACTGGAAAGAAAAGTGGAGACAATGAACAGAGAGAAAAGAAAAGAAAGGATAAGAAAAATGTTAGAAATAGATGGGTAGTAAGTACGAATTAAGGTGAATGATTGTGGAGAACAAAATTGTAAAACAGGATATTTTTGGCGCAGATTACTCCAGTCTTGAGCTATGTTTGAGAACACAGTTTTTAATATCAAATTTTTGGTAAACCACAGGTTTTAAGATGTCATGACAATATCAAAGTATTCCAATACAAAATTTTGTAACACCGTGGTTTTGCAATACATAAGACTGTTTGGGAGAAAAGTAGCAAACATCAAGAGGAAGCAAGCAGAGAAAAACTCTGGTTCAGACCAAAGTTTTCTATACACCCAAAATATTGTAGTATAGACAAAATCGTAGTTTTAAATACATAATTTTTTAGTAGGTTGCCAAACACCATTTTGTAAAAAATACCATGGTAATCTCAAATATCCAAGTATTGCACTAAAACTCCAAAAATAATATGTTCCCAAACAAAGCCTTAATCCTGTCAAACATAGTTATCTCTATTGATGAAATGATATTATTCTTGTGCTGGTATTGAAAACAGAGTGGTTCCATTACTTCGCACATCCCATTATTGCATGTAGAGATGTGTGGGTCGAATAGACTGTGGTGTTTACATGTCAGCCACCCTTAATGCACCTACATTACTGCAAAGGATGTGGATCCGCCACCGCTAGGAGCCAAACCATCACTGCGCGCGACCCCCATCAGTACGACTCCATCGTCTTCTCCGTGCGTACTCTCTAAAGACACACCATTGTCTTCTCTGCACGTACTCTAGCTTCCTCTTTGTCTCCGCTGCGCGCACCCTCATTGGTTCCCTTCGCAACACGGTGACTCCAAAGCCTATGCAGTTGCCGTTCATGCACAATATTACGGTCGAGATCGCGGGGTGCCTCGCTGCAAGATCCCTGCAACCCTTGGACAACCTCTCAAGACTGCGTGCCACCTGCAAGGCCATGCATGCGGCATGTCAGGATGGCGTCGTGGGCAGGCGCGTGGCGCTTGAGCAGGAGACCCTAAGGATGTGGCGCGACCCGGGGCGCTACAAAGCCCTCGTAGTGAACCTGGCCATCGTCAGCAACCCTCGTGTGCGCTACGTCCGGGCTCAAGCTCATTTTCACGGTCGATCGCGTGCAGCCGGGTGCCAAGTTTCTCGCCCGGGCGATCGGGGCCGGCCATATGGAGGCGGCCTACGTCCTTCGCCTCCTCCGCTACGACGCCGACCGTGGGGCCCATGATGCTGTCAAGTATATCAGACAGAATGAAGGCAAGGTTGACATCGGCGAGAAAGTGGTCGGGTCCATTGCCATCATGAGGACCAACAATGAGTGCAGGCGGTATCGAATTCAAGCCCTAGCTGTAATCGGTAACATGACATGGGCGCATCCGCGCCTGCTTCTGAGACCGCTGATGGTGTTGCTGGCCAACAAGGAGGTTGACCTGTGCACGACTGCTGGCTATGGGAAGCAATGGTGGAGGGGTTGTAGAGTCTTCTGTAGTGAAGGTTGTAGGATTAGGCACGAGCATGTCGCATTCTGCTATGCAGTGTTATCCGGTATGGGCTATATATAAAATAGACTTATATGGTTGTGATGTTGTTTTTCTTATTTCATGATGTCGTTTTTCTTGTTTTATAGTAATGTCTTATGTTGATGAACACTATGTTGTTAGTCTGTTCCATATGTTATTTTTTTTCAATATTTTTGATTAGTGAACTATCTGTCCTATCCGTATTCTCTATTAATGAATGACCCTCCACACTGCTGGAGCCTCTAAAGTGGTATGTACAGTACTTTAGCTGCTGGAGGTGCCAGGGGAGATCGCCCGTAGCGGGGCCTACAAAGCAGTTTGTAAAGTAGTATATTGTTTGGTTTTGTCGATGTTTATATCTAGTATTTAATCCTTCTTTATATCACTGTGTTGTTGTGGTTGAAGATATTTTATGCGTATGCTTAATTTTGATTGGAATACAACTCCCATTGCTACATTATCTTACTTAGATAACAAATTGCCAAAGCCAGAAGCGCGCCCGTAGATGGGCTCACGCGTCATAGGGACGAACACCAAGCGTCCCAGCGTAGTTTCAGCCAACGAATACAAAGTGACTCAGCGCAGTTTCAGCCCATGAATAACAAGCGGCCCTGCGCAGTGTTTGGCCTACTCTGATAGCTTCACATACGCTTTGTCCTAGCTGCCTGCCTGCGGAGGTCAATTTTTTCACGCCGAATAAAGAAGGAAAATAAGAAATGAAAAAAAAATTATTACGGGACCCTTCGATCCACAATGGTCCCTCTCCCTACTGTACGAAACACGCTTGGAGGATCATCCGTCGGCCGCCACACTCTTGAGGAGCATCCGTTGGCCGCCATGCTCTTGGAGGAGCATCCGCCAGCCGCCACGCTCTTAGAAGAGCATCTACCGGCGACCGCGTGTGGAGGAGCATCTGCCGGCCGCCGCACGTGGAGGAGCAACTGCGCTAGGTACAATTGCTCACATAATGTTATTTTAGATCTATCCTCTTACGGATAGGCAGTTGAATTGCAGGAAGCAATATCAAAAGATAAGACCTAGATGAGAAAAGACAAGTGTACGAAGGAGTGGCAGGATGGAATGAAGTCATTTTTAAATTTTGCATTTCGGGGCACTTGTGAAGAAGAAACTATACCTTGTCCTTGCACAAAATGTCGTAATATTTGCCACGGGACACGCAAGGAAGTTCATCTTCACATGCTTCGTAATGGGATGTCATTGGAATATACTTGTTGGGTACACCATGGAGAAAAATGAGTTGAGAAAAATATTGCTAAGTAATCAGCAAATAATGAGAAGATAATTTCTAATGATGATGCTATGGAAAATATGTTGTCCAGTCTACTTAGAGGCACTGATCATGGTGGTACTTCAGCAGATGTTGATGATCTAGAAAATGCTATAAATCAGCAGGAGCCAACTGGGTGTGCATAGGAATTCTATGACTAATTAAATGATGCCAAAAAGGAGTTGTATCGAGGTTGTGAGAAGGTGACCCAATTATCCTTCATTGTCAGGCTGTACCAAATAAAGTGTTTAACCGGTTTGAGCAAAAAAAAATTGTGAGTTGATCCTTGAATTATTCTCATATGTGCCTCCAGAGGGCCACTGCATTCCTAATACACTTGATAAAGTTTAGAAGGTTGTTCGTGACCTTGGGCTGGACTACCAAAAGATTGATGCATGTGTCAATGACTGTGTGTTACTCTGAAAGGACTATTGTTTGTTGGATCGATGCCCAAAATGTGGTAAATTAAGATAGAAAAATAGTACTGGTGGGGATGCAAGAGAGGATTTACCTTGTGAAAAATCCAATAAGTTTGTAGCACACAAGATTCTATGATACTTCCCTCTTATTCCCCATCTTCAATGTTTTATATGGCAGAATCAACAGCATCAAACATGCGCTGGCACAAACAAAAACGTATTGATGGTGGAATATTACACCATCATGTAGATTTGAAAGCATGGAAACATTTTGATAGCATTCACCCAAATTTCTAATATGATCCTCGCAACATAAGACTTGGGCTAGCATCTGATGGTTTAAATCCCTTTGGAATAATGAATGTTTCTTACAGTACATGGCCTGTGATTCTAATCCCTTATAATCTACCACCTTGGTTGTGTATGAAGCAGCCTTATTGGTTAATGTCAATGATAATTCCTGGGCCAAAGTCACCTGGAAACAACATTGATGTGTATCTGCAGCCTTTCATTGATAAGCTACTGAAATTATGGTTTGATGGTGTTGAAACATACGACAGTTCAAAGAAAGAGACATTTCTGATGTGAGCTTCTATATTGTGAACAATAAACGATTTTCCAGCATATGCAATGCTATGTAGATGGAGCACAAAAATTAATCTAGCATCTCCATATTGCCATATAATCACTGAAGCCTTGTGGTTGAAATATGGAGGAAAGTATTGCTACATGGGTCATTGTCGTTTGCTACCTCGGAATCATAGGTAGCATTGAAACAAAGCTTATTTGAACAACTAGATAGAGAACAGAGAGGATCCAACATCACTCTCTGGTGACGAAGTAGTCCAATAATACGAGAGTTTTGATCAAGTGAGTTTTGGACAAACGAATAATAAGAGAAAGCGCACCGAGGAAAATAGGTAGCATAGTTGGAAGAAGAAAAGTATATTTTTCCAGCTCCCATATTGGTAGACATTTCTAATAAGGCATAACTTGGATGTCATGCACATTGAGAAAAAAATTGGTGATAGCATATTGGGGACATTGCTTAATATGGTTGGTAAAACAAAAGATAGTCTACAAGCTCGTCTTGATATGCAGGATTTGGGTATAAGGCCACAGCAACATCTGGAGGCTATAAATGGGAACTATGATTGTCCATTAGCATCATATACTTTGCATAAAGATGAGAAGACCACCTTGTGCAAGTTTTTGGGAGATGTGACAATGCCCGATGGTTATGCCTCAAACATCAAGAGATGTGTGGACATAAAGGCACGTAAGGTATCAGGTCTAAAAACTCATGACTGCCATATTATATTTCAGAAGCTCCTTCCTATTGCAATACATGACATATTGCCTGAAAAGTTCTTGTGCCTTTAATTGATTTTAGCATATTCTTTTTTGGAATTTGTTCTAAAGAATTGGCGGAACCAGATTTGGATAAGATGATCAAACAATTTTATGAAACATCATGAAGTTGCAGCTAGGAATGAACCTTCCTTTGAGTCTAATATATTTACAGAAGTTGATAATTATGAATTAGGGTTTAAGTGGGGCCAACTTACTATGGTGGAACAACATAACATCAGGCATTATATTATTTCTAATGTTGAAGAGACCGCTCCATGGATCAAGTATGTATAACCCAGGTGTTCTATACTATATTAGATCATGCTTATTGTAGATGGCTAATTTAATGTTGTACCCTTTTCAGTGAGCATTTTGAAGAACTGAAAAAGATTCGTTCTCGTGATGTAGAAAAATGCCATAGAGATGAGTTTTTTTATTGGTTTTAGAAATGAGTAAGTACATGAAAGTTTTTATTTTGAGGAAATATTGAACAAATATGTGTTCTGAAGTTGGTTTATCGATGACCCCTTTTATACTAACGTGTACAGATTACGACATTACACAAAGAAGGCAAAGTAACCGATTATTTTATTCATTATCTAGAAGACCTGATCGTCGGGCATGTTTTTTTGTTGATCATTCATAAATGGCTTCTTATTTTGAACTACGGATGTGGAAAAAGATTTCCGGATGCAAAACAGTGGTGTTGTTGTTCGGGATGGTGATCATGATTGGTTTGGAGTAATCAAGAAAATGATTTATGTTGATTTTGAAAAAAAAAATGAAGAGGTTTTGTTATTTGAATGTGACTGGTTTGATCTG
This sequence comes from Tuctoria greenei, assembly GCA_036927565.1. Classification (NCBI taxonomy): domain Eukaryota; kingdom Viridiplantae; phylum Streptophyta; class Magnoliopsida; order Poales; family Poaceae; genus Tuctoria; species Tuctoria greenei. The sequence goes on along the minus strand of JAYESD010000001.1, from coordinate 45,296,381 downwards.
CCATGTTCCGGTCAGAGCCAAAGCAGAGGCTACAAAACGGATCAATACGGAATGATACATGTTGACACTACTCTTTCTCAATTTAAGTATGAGCCTTACATTCTAGCCACCCAAGTAGAACAAGTTTTTTACGTTCAAAGTGTGAAGACCCCAAAATGGGCTATAGTTGTTAAAATGAAGCCACAGAACCTTTTTGCCATGCCCACTGCAGATAGTGAAAATAATGTCATTGAGATGATGGAGTTGAGACATTTGATGATCGATGACTTACTGATATCAATATACCATACATAAATGACGATACAACTGCATGGGCTAGGAATGACATTGAGGGAGCAACCGGTGATGCTTCCGCTCTTCAAATGAGAACATTTCATTAGTTTGAGGCACATGGAGATCCATAAGAAAATTAAGATGACAACAATGATGATGATACATATATCAATATTGTTCATGTAGCTCCATGGGGGGGGGGGGGGGGGGACAACAGCAAAGATGATGATTTTTTTATATAAGTACTATGTGAGCTAGTTGTGGACTATTTGATTTTTTTCGAAAACATAGAAGCCACTCTTCTATTTAGCGGCAAGGTTAGAAGCAATCCTATATTGACTAATCCCACCTCTTTAGAAGATACCCAGAATTTGAAATGATGCTCCTGCAGAAATTTCTAATGCAACAATCTAGTGATTACTAGCAACATATCCTAATGCAACGTGTTCCGTGGTGATAGATCCTAAGGCCACAAACTAGTACAATTGTGGCAACATATCCTAATCCAATGATTGTGTTCCATGGCGATAGATAACAGTTGAACACACAAAATTATTCATCATACAGATGAACACAAATAACACATTCATTAATTATCAAATATATTACAAAACACAAGAAAAAAGTACAAGACACAAGAAAATAAAAACAACATCAACTAAAAAACAACAAAAGAAAACCTAAATCCTATCCTCCTCCCCCTCCTCCTCCTCCTCCGGCTGCTCCGCCAGTTGCTCGGCTGCTCCGCTGGTTGCTCTGGCTAGTCCAGATCCGGGGTGAAACCTCACGACTGATGTTCCTCGCCATCGCCGCCACCAGGATACTGCAGCCATCAGCGCTGAGCACCTCGGTCATCGTCTCGAGCAACCTCTGGAACCGATCCAACAACCTATCGAACAGCATCTCTAGCAGTATGGTGTTGACCCTCTTGGGGGAGCGACAACACTGTTTCTTGCAGGGTGGCTCCCTCGGCGGGCTTGGCGGCGGAATGTTGGCCATTGTGGGTTGTCTGCATGGAGAAGTCGAACGAAGAGAGAAGAGGAGAGATTGATGACGCCTTAGTCTGTGTGGGGAAGCAAAATAGAGACGCGCTTAGCAGCGAAGTGCATTTCTTATATGAAAAGCGTGTCTTACCCACGTCTCCTTTAATTAGCTTCGTGATTTTCTCAATTTTGCATCGATTCACTATTGATATCACACATCACTGAACTTAGAGCACATTCACTTGATAACTAAATCATTCAGTTGTCCAGAAAATAATTAAATCCTTCCTTATGATTCATGATGAACACGATGAACACACAGCACAATCATTCGTTCACACAGTGGCCAACGTTTTGTAATATATTGTGAGGTCAACGATTGTGTTTCGTGGCGATAGATCCTAACGCCACGAACTAGTACAATCGTGGAAACAGATCCTAATGCAACGATTGTGTTTCGTGGCAATAGATCGTAATGCCATGAACTGGTGAATCGTGACAAAAGTTCCTAATGCAACGATTGTGTTCTGTGGCGATAGATCCTAACGCCACAAACTGGTGAATCGTGGCAACAGATTCTAATGCAACAATTGTTTTCCATGGTGATATATCCTAACATCACGAACTGGTGAATTGTGGCAAAAGTTCCTAATGCAATGATTGTGTTCCGTGGCTATAGATCCTAATGCCACAAACTAGTGAATCGTGGCAACAGATCCTAATGCAGCGATTGTGTTCCGTGGCGATAGATCCTTATGCCATGAATTGGTGGATTGTGGCAAAAGTTCATAATGCAACGATTGTGTTCTGTGGCGATAGATCCTAATGCCCCAAACTGGTGAATCGTGGCAAAAGTTCCTAATGCAATGATTATGTTCCGCGGCAATAGACCCTAACACCACGAACTGGTGAATCATGACAAAAGTTCCTAATGCAAGGATTGTGTTCCGTGGCAATAGATCCTAATGCCACGAACTGGTGAATCATGGCAAAAGTTCCTAATGCAATGATTGTGTTCTATGGTGATAGATTCTAACGCCACGAACTGGTGAATCGTGGCAATAGATCCTAATGCAATGATTGTGTTCCGTGGCGATAGATCCTAAAGCCAAGAACTGGTGAATTATGGCAACAGATTCTAATGCAACAATTGTGTTCGTGGCAATAGATCCTAATGCCACGAACTGGTGAATCGTGGCAAAAGTTCCTAATGCAACGATTGTGTTCTGTTGCGATAGATCCTAATGCCACGAACTGGTGAATCGTGGCAAAAGTTCCTCATGCAACGATTGTGTTCCGTAGCGATAGATCCTAATGAGACGAACTGGTGAATGATGTCAACAAATCCTAATGCAACGATTGTATTCCGTGGTGATATATCCTAACGCCATGAACTGGTAGATCTTAGCAAAAGTTCCTAATGCAACGATTGTGTTCCGTGGCGATAGATCCTAACACCACGACCTAGTGAATTATAGCAATAGATCCTAATACAATGATTGTGTTCCGTGGCGATATATCCTAATGCCATGAACTAGTGAATCATGGCAACAGATCCTAATGCAATGATTGTGTTACGTGGCGATAGATCCTAATACCACGAACTAGTGAATCATGGCAAAAGACCAAGCTTACTGCAACAATTTAGTATTTGTTGCAGTACAATTGTTGCAACAGGTCAAAATCCTTGTAGTGTTCTATCCTTCAAACGCCCAAGAAAAGGATGAGGCATAATCACCATACACCACCATTATAGTCTTATTAGGTAATAATATGATTATGTTAACATGGATAAGTTAGTTCTTGGTTCCAACATTGGTTCAACGATGTTTAGGTTAGTCATTACTTTAGGATGATATTTGTATCCAGACTCTTAAGGTATTTACTTAACATGTAAGCCTGGTTCTTAGATAGTTAAGTAGCGTTGGATGTCTCGTAGAGACATGGATTGTAGGGGTAGGTTGCAGGTTGTGATAGCCCTGTCCGTCTTTTGTACTCCCCACGTTCGGCTATGCCACATGCTCTTAGCGAGAATCATCGTTACCTGTGCCCGATGTGTTGGACCACTGAGCCCTAATATTCATCGTTAGCATACTCATTTTTACACTAGTATGCTATGTATATGCGTATTTAGAGCATAGTAGGAGTAGCTCCATATGATAACTTGAACTTCACTAGGACATCCTTACCCATTAGAGTAAATTGCTTAGGTGTGTCTCACACTACCCCAACTATATCATTTACCTATCCTATCGGAATCCTCACTAGAACAGCCTACTCTTCCTATGATATTGCCACTCTTCACTTGCCATCCTTTGGGATAAAATAAATACAACACCCTAGGTAATACTCTTGGATGAAATGCTACAGCGGTATTTTTCGTGCGCTTGCGGAACTCATCTTGCTTTGGCTTTGGTTAGCCTAGTGCCACCTGTATGACTAGCACTTGTTGCTAGGATGAACTATATACGTTAAGAAATACCAACATCGGGAGTGGCCTCTAATGCTTTTGCTCAATCAGAAATGAAGGAGTTACATGATGTAGTGTGTCACACCTGGTTGAAGACGTCGACGAGGTGCTCCATATGTATGTCACGATCGGTTAAACTCATACATATGATGATGAAAGTGAAATACCATTATAATAGTGCAATGTTCGATTGCATCATGTATTACGTGAATGACCTTCAAGGTCTAAAAGAAAAGTACAAGCAGTTGAAAATAAACTAGTGGAGCTCCATGCACAGGAAGATGTCTGGGGTTTCGCCAGGCTAGAACATTTTGTTCGGGTCACCATACAAGTCCTCGTTCTCCACTTATTCACCATTGTAGACTGAGGAAATATAAGCAACAACAAGTTTTAGTACCAACGGTACTCAACAAGTAGGGGAAATGTATGTTATGAAGGGCACAACAAGGAAGAAAATAGTTGTAAAACACTATAGCAGTTTCAGCCTATCCTTACTGTTATTTAGCCACCTATATCTCAGTGAATACCACCCATAAACCCTAAATGATCATATAATGCCCAAACCAACCATCAACCATTTAACCTTGTGTGTTAATCATGAATTTGGTCACAAGCCGCCCTTGTCTATGAGCACGACTATCTAAACATTTTTCAAACTCTGCAGAGTGTGTATATTTTACCCATAATTTGTGATTTCATCCCTCGTTGTCAAGTGGACTAAATGAACCTACCTGATGACCAACAACATTTCACACTTCCATAGGTGTTTGACCAGAAGATCACTATGAGGTCTTACTGATGATTCTCCCGATTGCAATGGTCCTTTGAGCTTTCACCCTCCGACACCTAGGCTCCATTCAGATGGTAGAAACGTTTCTTATTCTGTGTAGAATCACTTAAAACTGCTCCAACAGTGAAAGGGGGAAACATTTCAGGGGTAGGAACACCCTGAAACGATTCACTTTTTTGACTAAGGAGGTGAAACACCTGAAAAGGTGTTCAACACCTTGGAACACTTTGATCAAGCATAAGTCGTGTCCAAGTTCTAGAAACATTACAAAATTTTTCCACCACCTGTATTTAGGTCTATTCATATTTGATTCTCTTCTATAAAATCCAGGTTCATTGGAATTTATGTTATCAATATTTGTTTACGGGCAACCAGCATTGACTGACAAGTACTAGTGGTCATCAAAAAAAATTTACGGCCAGAAGGAAGTGATGATTTTTTTACTTGTACTGGTGAATGCACACGTACAGACCATGGGAACATCCAACATGTTTTTCTTTTCAATGTTTACTTGTCAACATCAAAGTACATGCAACATAAAAACCAAACAGAAATCAAGTACAACCAGAAAACATGCAGGGATAAATGAGTCAATTCACATTTCCTCTCCTCTCTATTGAAAATGAAAAATAAATGTTAGCCACGGTTTCTAAAGTAATCCTGTTTCATAGTCTGCAACTGTTTCTGAGTTGAAATGGAACCGTTTCCGATTCTGCTTGAATCTGGAACTGTACCAAACGGGGCCCTAGAGTCTATTTTCCCTCCGTCAGGAGAAATCCCCTCTTGAGCTATGCGTATGTTAAAGTAGTACTTTGAACCAATTCCTCGCACATACCATTTACCAAGCTAGGCTGGAAGAGACCAAATTAATGAACCAAGTTATCCCATATACAACCTTGTGGCGATACTGTAAGGCTTAGCAGCTTCCTCCATAAACTGGTCCTTAGAATCCGATAGGTGTCAATCCCCAAACAAAAGTCTCGTGCACGCATGCACCTTTCCGTTCAAAATCGCCTATCAGATTAGTATCAACTACAATCATCATTTCCGTTCTCATGAACGTATTGCATTCAAAACGTAAGATATAATCAATAATTCATCCCTTCTTCTAAGCATTGCTAAGCATAAGTAAGTAGTGAATAATTCCCATCCAACCTTGGCAACAAGGAATAATATGAAAAGTAGTGATATCATACCATGGGATTCAATTTAAATTAGCATGCATCTAACTAAGATCTTATAAAAAGGGTGCAAGATGGTCAAGGACACTTGTCTCCAAAAAAGTGTTGGTTGTCGGTGTTGAAGTTATGTTTTTGAAGGTTGTACATCAGCTCGGGAAATGATGCTAACCATGAAATCGTATGCGCAATTAAAATAAAAAAACATAATAAGAAACACTCACAAAAATCCAAATATCACAATTTAAATGATCAATTCATGAAACCTTCGCGTTTACAATGTTAAGTAAGTTTTCGACCCATTTTTGGGGCCTGATCAAGTTCTGGGTTCAAAGGACTTCCCATCAAATGGGCCGATAGGCCGCCAGGACGAACCAGAGTGAGGGATGGATGATGTGAGATGACCCGTGAATGGCTACTTCGGGGGTAGCCAATGACACCGACATCTCCAACGCTCTTATCAGGGTCAGCATTGAGTTGCCCAGGTCCTTGAATGACCCAAGATCTACACGAGTGTCCCGAACTAATTGAATGCAGTTACCGAGCCCCAACCAGTTCATTCTCTTGAAACAGGGCAACTGGTGCCGCTCCTCCTTACAATATAGCATGACTGAGTTCCACTTAGATTTACACAATGGACAACTCATCGAGCTCGAGAATTTGGCCAACGAGGTAAATTACTGCCTGGCTTAACCCCTCCAAGCTATGAACAGCTCGCGAATGGGTCACAAAGCAGATTCAAAAAATGCATCAACATGATATCAAAAGGGACTCGAGGCAGCATTCATGACTCTGATCGAGATGACAAGGCTCTACGCCGCAGTTTCCCGACCTCAGTCTCTACAGTGCTCCAAAACAAAACACGACCTGATACTGAGACATCTACCAAACTCTTATGTTCAGGTCCCTGAGGTATTGCAGAAATCTTCCTCCGTACGACTGAGCAAGCTCGACGGAAGGCTTGGGGTCTACATACGTATTTCTGTATCTCAGATACAAAAGGATACGGGATCAACCAGCGGTGTACAACAGCAATATGCCCTGGTGCCCTATTCAACCTCCAGCATGAGGAGGACCCCATTGCCTAAGTCCCGACCATCGAGGTCGGGGTAGCAAGTCCACTCGAGTCCCAACCCCGAGGTAGGGAAGCGTTCCTGCCCAAGCCCAAGTTCAAGCTCGGGAGAAGGGGGTAGTTGGCGACATACAATACAGACGCAATCTGATGCAGACACATTTACTACTTGTTAGAAGGCCACGTGCAATGTGACTCTGCCGCATGCCACTATCTCTGTTGACACCTTCCTCGCTAAGTGCCATCCTACACATCGGCTGGCGAGTGCTACAACGAGGCATAGGCCTGTGACAATACCTGGGCAGGCGCAACGATAACTTCTGTGACCCAATCTTGGCTAAAGAAGAGCTTGGGAGATTTGCAACAATCTGGGTGTTTTGACCCAATCTGGGTGTTTTGACCCCTTCCCATTTATGAGGAAACGGGGAAGATGAGAGTGGCGGAACAGAATGATTAGACATGATATACCTATGTCAGCTATAAAAAGGCTCTGAGGCCTCCGCCAAGTGAACAAAGAGAAGACATTCGACGAACAACACTCGTTTGTAACCCTCGTAAATGTACTCCCACAGCTAACAAAAAGTAAGGAACCAAAATTGTACGTAGGGCATCTTGTGTGGACCAGTATAAACCCTTTGTCTTTGTAGCTAGGCCATCAAAGACAAACACGTAGCTAAACGATACTAGTTGGTGTTCAAAACACCGATAATAGGATCAATCATAATTATCATATTTATGATTAAATATGCAAGTCATGAATTATGCTTTATTATGGATTAAAATAAGTTGAATAATTCCTAATTTTTCAAAGGAAAGTAGAATTCTAACATTTCCAATATGCATAATGCAATCCTTTTGCCCGATTTACATTTGGTAACAATGTCCACGAATTTCAAAGAGCTTGACAACTCTATGAAGTGTAAATTTATTAACAGAGGTACATTGATTCATTGGGCCTTTTGGTTCATTGGAATTGGGATACAAAAACATAACTCTTTTTTTCATGAAATGCTCAAGTTATTTGACATTCCTAATATGTCATAATACGAAGGGCATTACCCATTACCTCGTTTACAAACAAGGCACGTTGTAGGATTGAAGAGCACATGAAAAGTGTGAATGGTAGATTAAAACTTTTTCAGCAGAAGCAACAAAAACCCCTCGGCAGAAAATCAATCTGATAGAGAAACTGTGTGTGCGGATGTATTTAATGTGTTCAAAACGTTACAAATCAGTGTAGATCATATAGAATCCAGTCACGAAGACATGACAATAAGAATCCTGAGAAAACGTTGAGTAAAACTCAAGTTATGACCAAAATCCTGACCAAAGGTAAATCTGTTCGAACAGAGAACAAACAGATTTGCTATGCTGAAAAGAAACTCGTGTAACAAAAAAACCGTAAATCCAATGATCGTGCATTTTTCACAGATGATATATTGTTGAGTTATTAAGAAAAAAACAAAAATAACCACGTCAATTGGATCTGTAAACCTTTAGTTATGATCAAAACAATGAAGAAAGGTCGGGCAGCGTAGAAACTCGACGAGAAAGACTTGACGAAAACAAGTCGAACAAACAAGGCAGAAAAGCTCCTCTAAACTATGAATTTTATTTATAAAAACACAATAGAAACAGCCCCAAAGTCGTCTTTAATGAGGTATGGCCTCCCTTGCTTATATAACCAGCCCTTAGGCCAACTCAATCCTAACTAGAACTCCTACTCAGTTTCAACCGAAACATTCCATAACTGATCAAGACTCTTCCATACACAGATAAAAGCAATCTTAAGACTTCCAAACACCTTAGGAACATCCTAAACATTCCTAAAACAACTCAACTTCGTGACCCACACAAAATCTAACAAATACAAACTTGAAAACTTTTCATGAACGAACCATAACCACCTTAGCTGCAGCCTGAGGCATAATCCAACCGGTTTGACCTTTTCGGCAACATCTTTATGTCTATATCTCTTCATCACGTATTGGAACAATGTTCCCAATCCATGCATCCCTTGCACACATGCAAACACTTTCAAATGATGTCTCTGATACCTTCATATGCACTATTCTTGACCCAAACATGTTGTGTGACCTCCTGATCAACTCAATCATAATTCCTCCCGAACTTGGTTCTTGAACCTCATCTTCTACCTAAAATTGGTTCAATGCATCCCGTCACTATCCATGTCTTCATCTCAAGCAACACTTGCACATGAATAAACAACCAATGTTTGCGAGCTCAGGTCCTCGACTTGACTCTCGTTAGTCCGAAAAACACAACACCTTATGTGGGCACCTCACATAAGCATGTTGCAAACAATATAAAAAATGATGTCACCCATAACCACTAAAACACACCAAAAACTTAGCAAATGAATACTAAGCAAAACTTCCCATAACCTAAAAGCAAGTTAGAAACATTGCTAGTTCAAATAGAGCAAAACAGAGCAACCGAACTCAATATGAAAACTTTGCGCAGTAACTGTTACTCCCAAAAGTTTGGACAATCTGAACTGAGTAAAGAGTAAATGTTACTCCCGAAAGTTCGGACAGTCTGAAATGAGTAAAAAGTAACTATTACTCCCGAAAGCACATTTGTGAAAATCGAATGTTTCCAAAGTGTTGACTCACGTGCAGCTCACGTGACTGAATGTTTGGACAATCCGAAGCGAGAAACACGTGTGTGTCACGTGAGGAAAAGTTCGGGCAATCCAAAGTGGGTGATTTAGCAATATTCAAAACTTTGAATGTAAACCCTCAAGTTTAGCTTATTTGCCAATGTATTCAGCTCATAGGTCTCACAATCTCCCCCTTGATGAATGCATTGGCAACACCACTTCAAAACCGAACATTAGCTCATTCATGTTTCATGAAAAGTTTTGACAAAATAAAATTTCTCCACCATTTTGAAAATCAAAAACCAAATGAGAAGAAACTAAAAATCCCCCCCCCCCGATATGGAGTCGTGCAAAAAACTTGGGAATGTGCCATGTGTGTCATATTTCTCTCCTTTTGACAATGTATTCAGCAGAGTACAATAGAAAAATTTTGTTGTTTTATGAGCATAATATGAGATATACATATAAAACAAAGCTCATCCAAATTATACTATCAAGTAACTTACACAATCACATCAATAATATACATAAAGTAGTGTAAGACATGGTAGAGACCAAGTGCAATTTTTCAAGTTAACCAAGTCATGATCTCACAAACTCAACTATTTTAAAACTGGAAAGCATGACACATGTTGCTGTTTTTTATTTTCATTATCATTTAAAGTGCAAATTTTAACCATATGAATTTTGAAAGAGATTATATGCCTCATCAACTTTATTCTAACCAACCAAGCCAAGCCTATGTCATTTGACAATCAGAAGCTTAAGGACATGATTTTAGTCATAAACAACTCCTAAGTTCATATCAAAGTGCAATGATAAGCAGTCTCAAAAGAAGAAATGTGATGCATGCATATTCTCTTGATCTTTTCAGATTTTTCATTTGATCATAGAAGCTCAACATGTGGACTATTGATTGATTATTTTTCATGATTAAAAGCACTTGTGAAGATGCAAAAAGTTCAAAATAGCAAGAAAGTTCAATCATGACCAGATTTAGTGTAAGTAATTATTCCAATTACTAGTCATGGAAAAAACTACAAAATGTATAACACGAGTAATGTAGTAAGCACTTTCAGCATATAAAAGGAATCACAAAGTCTATAGGTATGGAACAATTATGTTCATATCATCTTTTAATTTCAGATTCACACATAGACTTCTCAAGTTGCAAAACTCCCCCTCAATTAAAGCTATGAGGATGCATAACCCCTATTTCACTACAAATGAATGAAAAACGAGCGAAATCCAAATGTTTTGTGAAAATGTCAGCCAATTGATGTTCGTTGTCTACATGGTCAAGCATAATGTTTTCTTTTTCATCATTATCATGGATAAAGTGATACCTAATATCAATGTGCTTTGTTCTAGAATGTTGCACGGGGTTTTTAGCAATACAAATAGCACTAGTATTGTCACAAAATAGTGGAACACTATCTAGATCAACTCCATTGTCTTTAAGTGTTTGAACAATCCAATTAATCTGTGAGCAAGCACTAGCAGCTATATATTTAGATTTGTCTGTGGATTGTGAACTGAACTTTGCTTTCTAGAGGACCAAGCAACAAGTAAATTACCAAGAAAATGACAAGCACCCGAAGTGCTTTTTCTATCAACCCCGCAAAAATCAGCATTGGAAAAAGCTCTCAAAGAAACGGTTGAGGAAGACGAAAGAAAAATGCCAAATTCTTGAGTTTCATGTAAATAACTGAGAATTCTTTTGATGGTTTGATGATGTGAAGCATGTGGGGAAGCTTGAAATCTTGCACAAAGGCATACACTAAATTGTATGTCCGATCTTGATGTCATGAGGTACAAAAGTGATCCAATCATACTTCAATATTCTTTTTGATCCATTGGTTCACCTTCTTAGTCAAGTTTAAGTGTTGTAAACATGATTAGGAAATTCTAGATTTTCAATATCGGGTGGTTGCTTAACATAAACCTCCTCATCTATGTAGCCATTGAGAAAAGCACTTTTCACATCCATTTGATATAATTTGAAACCTTTAGATGCAGCAAATGCTAATAAAATTCTTATGGCTTGTAATCTAACAACGGGAACAAAAGTTTCAATGAAATCTAGACCTTCAACTTGTCTGAAATCTTGAGCAACCAACCTAGCTTTATTCCTAACCACAACCCCATCCTCACTTTATTTATTTTTAAACACCCATTTAGTTCCAATTTAAGTGTGATCATGAGGTGGAGGTACAAGTTTCCCAAAAAAAAAATTCTTTCAAAATTTTCTAACTCTTCTTACATGGCAATAATCCCAAATTTTCAAAATTTCCAAACATTAGTAAGTGCGTGTGATATATCTTTGGGTTCAAAAGAAGCAACAAAAGCAGAATGAGCATGAGAGTTTGGATCAAAAAACTTGGACCGTGACTCGTTCGTGCAAGCTTCCAATAATTTCTTGTGGAGAATGGCTTTTGAGGATCCGGACGGGATTAGACACTTCACAAGCTACTTCTTCTTCATGTTCATCACAAATCGATGAGCTTGTAACTTGAGGATGATCTGTACCAGCAATGGTGGTCGTCGGTGCTGGTTGTGAATCAAAATCAGGAGCTAGAACAATGTCATTAGCTGCTGAATTTTTGAGCAGCAGCGCCACTTCTTCCTCATATTCAATGAAAATACTCTCCCCCTGTGGATATGCATCTTGACCTGCAATATTAGAGCTAGTACTTGGGCTAGCTTCATTCAAAGAAACCTCACAAGTCTTCACAATTATGTTAGTGTCAAGTAAAAGCACACGGTAGCCTCTAGTATGAGATGGATAACAAGAAACATGCCATCAATAGATCTAGGATCAAATTTATCAAGATTACCATGTTTCTTAACAAAGCATTTGCAACCGAAGACCCAAAAGTGTGTGACACTAAGCCTATGTCCAAACCAAAGCTCATATGGGGTTTTTTAGCATAGCACGCAACAAAACATGATTTGAGACATAACAAGCGATCATCAGCCCAAAACTTCCTAGGAGCTTCATATTTATCAAACATAGTCCTAGCCATCTCAACTAAGGTTCTGTTCTTTCTCTCTACAACACCATTTTGTTGAGGTACAAATGGTGAAGAAAATTGATGATCTATTTCATTTTCAGCACAAAAGTGATCAAATGATTGGTTTTTAAATTCAGTTCCATTATCACTTCTAATGGCTTTTGAAGATCCTAGTTGGTCAAGTGAAAGTCTAAGAACTAAACTTCTAAAGTGACTAAAAGTTTTATTCTTAGATGCCATAAAGTAAACCCAAGAGTATCTAGAATAGTCATCAACAATTACAAGCACATACCACTTACCTTCAAAAGAATGAACACGTGAGGGACCTACGGTGTCAAGGTGTAAAAGTTGTGTCGGAGCTGTTGTCATGGTCATTGTGAGTACAACATGTGAACCTACAACCATTTTAGCATGTCTACAAGAAGAGCAAACAATTTATTTGTCCCCTTTAAGCTTAGGCAGCCCACGTATGCGATCAAGAGCACTAACACGTGTGAGATGATCAAAGCCTACGTGACCAAGTCTACAATGCCAAAAATATAAGTCTTTTAAATCATTAGCAACTAGACACCTACGCTTAGAGGATGACATATCAAAATCAGCTTTAAATACTCTTCTGAACTAAGACATGTTAAACGTAAGCTCACTATTAGAATCTACAACCTTGCAACAACTTTTAGTAAAAATAATTTCAAGATTTTCATCTAGCAATTGTGAAACAGAAAGCATGGTTTATAAAAAATTTTTAACAAGTACCACATCTTTCAAAGTGTAGTGACTATTAACTCTAACCGAACCCTTAGCAATTAGGAGTTGAATAATTATTGGCCAAAGTGACACAAAAGAGAGGGAGGATAACAATTCTTTGTTACTAGTCATGTGGCGTGAGCAACCAGAATTTACAAGCCAAAAGTTTTACTTCCTCAAGTGTGTAACCTACAAAGAAGCACAAGACATCGACGACTCAATAATGAGGTTAGTCAAAAGGCATTTAGGAATCCCGTACTGAGTCACACGATGTCCAGCAGGAATAACACGCGAAAGCTTAGAAATACAGCAAGTTTATGAGTTAAAGTTTGAGAATGTTGTTACCAAACTATTGAGCTATGAGGTGTTACATGTGTAGCACGAAAAACAGTAGGTTTGGAAGCAACTATGCAAGTTTTTGTCTCATTACAGCATATTGCAAGCTCCTAACATTCAGTTCAGCATGTGCAGCCAGTTTTGCTTGATTGTTATGTGATCTAGCTAGCATTCTTTGCTTCTTTTCTTGTTTAGCTAGTACAGAACAAAAATCTATGACATGACCATCTCTACCACAGTAGGTACAATAAAATTTTACTTTGTGTTCATGTCTAGATGAGCAAGCCATATATTTATTAGCAACCAAATGCAACAACATTCCTACAGACTTAAAAACCACCTCTTTTTGTTTAGGAACCGTTTGAATCAAACCACTTTCTAATGACTTAACATCCTTAGGTGGATGTGCTTTAGCATGAGAATGAGAATCAAAATCTAAACCAGTTTTATCATTGCAAGTCTTAGAAGAATTTAACACCAAATTTAGATTCTTATTCCCACTACAAAACCGCTCTAGTGTCTGGTGCATGTCATCAAGTTTATTGGTCGGATCAAGGCAATTTTCACATTAAGTTTTTCCTTTTAATTTGCAATTAGAACAAGAATTAACTTCATGACAACGTAAAGCATTGTTCAAAACAGATATTTCATTCAACGCATCTTGTAGTTTCTTATCAATATCATCACAACTAGAACAATGCAAATCAATTGTGGAACGGCTAGCATCTTTCATGTTTTTATTGTTAAGTGCAGCAAGCTTTTTGTTCTTTTCAATTTCAATCTCAAGTTTATCAAGTATGGAGTTGTGTGCACTTCTTAACGAGAACAATTGTTCATATATTAATTTACGCGAGAACAAGAATCATCACTAGGAATCAATGATTTTGATCGATTAATTTCATATTCTAGTGATTTAATTTTAATAGCATTGTCCCTAAGTTTTTTGTCCTTTTCCTTAAGTATAACAATGGCACAAGAAATAGCATCACATATTTCTTCGCAAGTGGGACATACCTCTTTATTGTCGTTGTTATGTCTTGCTTCCTCCATGTTTGATCTTTAGTTGCCCGCCATGAAACACATATTTGCCAAAGTTTCTTCATCTTCATTACTTCTAGAGTACACATCGCTCGAGCCAAGTTCTTGAAGTGCAGAGACAAACTTTCTACCAATCGGCGACCTGTAAAACCCTTCTTTTTCTTATTGTTGTTTGCAGAGGAGGACTTGAACTTTGTTTGCTTCTCATCACGGGGAGTAGAACCTAAAAGTTTAGGGCAATTTGTACGAAAATGTCCAAACTCACCGCATTCGAAGCATCATTGAAACCCACCACTTCCTCTCCTTATAATTCTCACATTTTGCAATTCTTTCGAGAACGGAATAGAGAGAAGTGCTAGCTCCTCCTATGGAAACTCTTCAATCTATTCAAAGGTTAGAGAGGACATCAAAGCAAGTGTACACATGATGAAGATTGACTAGAACTAGGCATGTCACATTGTGAGAAAATGCAAGGCACTTGTTGGGGTTTTTACGTGATACTATATCAAGTTCATGAGTTTTCAACTGAGAATATAGAACATCTAAAGTAAGTGTACTCATGACAGTAGACTCACGTATAGATGTAACTTTCATCTCCCAAATTGATATGTCTAATGCACTTAATAATTGCCTAGCATTTGAAAAATTAACATCGATGCTACGCAAGTTTGAGAATTTTATTAAAGCGAGCAAAGAGATCATCGACCGACTCACTGGGTTGCATCTCAAAATGCATGTATTCTTTTTTGAACATATCTTGTCTTACCTCCTTGATCATGTTGGATCCTTTGTGTTAGTCGCATAGTTCTTTCCACACATCATACTCGAATTAGAGGTGTGCAACACGATCGAACTCACTTTGGGTCAATCCTTGTATGATCAAATTTTGCGCATTGTTATTATTGTCGACGTCTCTCATGTTGGCAGCTGTAACTTCATCGTTTGAAGGCATGCCAAAGCGCTTGAATACCTTTTCCCATATGGCAAAGCCTTGCACCTGTATGTAAGCCTCCATACATGCCTTTCAAACCTAAAAATCAATGTCATTGAACACACAAGGTTTTGCGGAATATTTCTCCATGATGGTTAGTAAAAACACGTGCAAATCACAAAGATTAGAGCACCATGGCTCTGATACCAATTGTATGATCGAAGAGGATGTGAAACACTACCAGAGGGGGGTGAATGGTAGATTAAAACTTTTCAGTAGAAGCAACAGGAACCCCTTGGCAGAAAATCAATCTAATATAGAAACCTTGTGTGCAAGTGTTTCCAACGTGTTCAAAATGTAAAAAATCAGTGTAGATCATAGAGAATAAAGTAATGAAACACGACAACAAGAATCATAAGAAAACATTGAGTAAAACTCAAGTTATGACCAAAACCCTAAGCAAAGGTAAATCTGTTCGAATAGGGAACAAACAGATCTGCTACGCTGCAAAGAACCTCGTGTAACGCAAAAACCAAATCCACTGACCGTGAAATTTTTGCAGATGATAGATTGTTGAGTTGTGAAGACAACACAAAAGGAACTACATCAATTGGATCTATAAAACTCGAGTTACGATCAAAACAGTGAAGAAAGATCGTGCAGTGCAGAAACTCGACAAGAAAGACTTGACGAAAACAAGTCGAACAAAAAAGGCATAAAAGATCTTCTAAACTATGAATTTTATGGATCAAAACACAAGAGTAAAAGCCCAAAAGTCGTCTTTAACAAGCTCTGGCCTCCCTTGCTTATATAACCGGCCCTTAGGCCAACTCAATCCTAACTAGGACTCCTACTCCTACTCAGTTTCAATCGAAACTTTCCATAACTGCTCAAGAATCTTCCATACATAGATAGAAGGAATCTTAAGACTTTAAAATACCTTAGGAACGTCCTAAACATTCCTAAAAAACTCAACTTCATGACCCACATGAAATCTAACCAAAACAAACTCGAAAACTTTCCATAAAAGAATAGCCTGAGGCATAATCCAACCGGTTGGATCTTTCCGACCACTTCTTCACGTCCATATCTCTTCATCATGTCTTGGAACAATGTTGCCACGCCCATGCACCCCTTGAACACGTGCAAACACGTTCCAACAATGTCCACGATACCTTCATATACATTGTTCTTGACCCAAACATGTTGTGTTACCTCCCGATCAGATCAACCACAATTCCTCCTGAACTTGGTTGTTGAACCTCATCTTCTCCCTAAGACTAGTTCAAAGAATCCTGTAACAAGCCATGTCTTGACCTCGAGCAACACCTGCACATGAATAAACAATCAATCTTTTTGAGCATAAGTCTTCGACTTGACTCTCGTTAGATCGAAAAACACAACATTTTATGTGAGCACCTCACATAAGCATGTTGCAAACCATATCAAAAATGATACCATCCATAACCACAAAACACTCCAAAAAATTTGCAAATGGATACTAAGCAAATCTTCCTATAAGCCAAAAGCAAGTTCAAAATATTGCAGGTTAAAACAGAGCAAAACAAAGCAACCAAACTCAATATGAAAACTCTATACAGTAACTGTTACTCCTAAAAGTTCGGATAGTCTGAACTAAGTAAAGAGTAAATCTTACTCCCAAAAATTCAGACGGTCTGAAATGAGTAAAAAGTAACTGTTACTACTGAAAGCACATTTGTGAAAATCGAACGTTTCAGATGTTTTGACTCACGTGCAACTCACGTGACTAAAAGTTTGTAAATCCGAAGAAAGAAACACATGTGAGTCACGTGAGGAAATGTTCGGACAATCCGAAGAGAGTTTTTCAGCAATATTCAAAACTTCGAATGTATACCCTCATATTCAGCCTATTTGTCAATGTATTCAGCACATAGGTCTCACACACATTCTCACTCAAATTAGCACACACACACACACAAACATACACACACACACACACACACACACACACACACACACACACACACATATATATATATATATGTATATATATATATATATATATATATATATATATATATATATATATATATATATATATATATATATATATATATATATATATATATATATACACATACATACATACATACTAGGATGCAATTAGTTATATGGTGCAATCGTGCAAAAAATTCTGGTGATCCACACGATTTCCATCCGACAATCACTACAATTTTATACATAAACTCTTTTCACCTGATAACATAAATACTATTAGTTTAAGTAAAAAAATACAGTGACCATTGGATGGAAATTGTGTGTCTTCAAAAGATTGTACCGGATGACTAATTGCGAAAAGAAATGACCATAATACACACCCTGAACATGTGTTAGCATCATAATTATTATCATAATAACCTGAAAAATCATGCAACGACAAACCCTGAGCTGCTAATACTCACCAAGTATTTACCCGTCAAATGACTTGCCAACTGACTACTAACACGCACAGGAGGCTGTTTGCAAAAATCCTTAGCCTAAGTGAGACCTTAATTAGCAAAATTTAATAGTCAAATTAATTGTCCCAAAAAAGTAAATTCAGTTAGCAGCTATCACTAGTGCAATACAAGTTTGCAACCCAATTAATTAATCAACTCCAATTGGTTACTTTAACCAAAATTTAAATTCTCACTACGCGCGATGTAGTGATGCAATGTAGTGAACAAGTGGTACCAATAACCGCGTGGTACGGTGATGCAAATCATTTACGCGCTTCCGAGATGTCGTACGTACAACCTTTCACGAGGCACCTAAATGCCGAACCAGTTCCACCGTCCCGGACAGAGGAGGCCTACACGTGATATACCTCCTGGACGTTATCCGTGAGCGACTGCCGCACCGCCCTCGCGATCACAACCAGAAAGACTGTCGTATAAGTTTCAAGACCCAAATGATCGAGTTACATAAGTTTACTAGTGCCCATATCACTAGCACGTAATCGACACAGTTTTAATACTTGTCCAAGGTGCCAACAATGACACAGTCCTCAATCGACACGAACGGGACTACAAATCTACTAATAACACCGATCTTATCCTCCGATTCAGAACCTGTGTGGTCACAAGCACCGGTCTTCCCTTTTCGACCCAGAATACAATCGTGTACCAACCTTCACAACCAGATGCCAGTTTGGGTCTCCAGTTCATCACCATTTGATCCCAGCACTAATCCACTTATAAAGTACCAAAAACCCTATAACTCACGAGTAGATTCCAAATACTAGACTTCTACTGTTCATCATATCGAATTGGCATAGCTCCATAAACGAATATCTGTACTAACCTACCCAATATCCTATGTATTTTTCAGGGCGCGGAAGTAGAGTATCACCAGAATCCTACTACTTAACGCACAATCACACAACACCAAGTACACATTAGTGTATAAAATAAACAATTATAAAAACAGATAATGCGAATTGCCTCGGTGCTGCAGAAAAACCTCGGTGTCAGCGGGGTTCACATCAGTTCACTCCTACGTACCAGGCGTGCCGCGGCCACCCAAACATTGTGAAGCTCCTGTCCAAGTTCTCCGACCACGACGGCGGCACCAAGAACCGCTTCATCATCATGGAGTTCGCCGGTCCAATGAACCTGCGCCGGTACATGCAGCAGCGGCACCACGAGGGCCGGCCACCATTCACAGCTCCTTTCCGCAGTGGCCTGCGCGCACGAGGCAGGCGTTGTGCACAGGGAAGTCGTACCGGAGAATGTAATAGTCGATGAGGACCAGCAGCAGGAAACCAAAGAGAAGAAGAGGGCCAAGAAGAAGGCGTGCATTAAGTATACCATATGTGGCTTTAACACCTCTGAGCAATCTGGACAAACCGCGAAGGATGCCTTAGCACACCTGGTGTCCTCGAGCGTCTACCGCGTGCCGGAGCTCTTCGTCGGCTCCGACAGCATCTACGACGAGCGGATAGACACGTGGGGCCTTGGCTGCATCATGGCCGAGCTCCTCACCGGCGAGGGTGTACCTTTCTTCCTCAGTGCTTTGGACACTCAGGGAGTGTTGCAAGTAGTTGACAGCAAGGGCCTTGTAGAGTGGCCGAAGTTGGAGCCTGTGCTATCGCCGCAAGAGACGATCAAGCTTTGGAAGGAGCACGGTCACAACACTACCAGTCGTCTGCGGACCAAGTTCCCCCGCAAGAAACTATCGCAGGCCGGTTTCGACGTCCTTAGCGGCTTGCTGCAAAGCAACCCGGATCGCCGGCTCACCGCGGCAGCCACACTTGAGATGCCGTGGTTTCGTCCCCGTGGATACGCGCTTGGAAACTGTTTCACTTTGTGTGGGCGTTAGGCGGCCATCGATTATGTCACTTAGCGTAGGCTAGCTTTGGTCAGGAACAAAAACTCTTTTTAGAGTTCTGCTTCTTTTTAACCTGAAGATTATCGTGGCTCTGTATTGACTTCAATCCTCTGTAATACGGAAGATGTAATGTAACCTTGTAAAATTTCCATTTTCGACTAGCCAATCTTTTTCATTTCTGTTTGCTACTAAATTGGAAATTAATCCGACAGCTTGAATTCACGGATACATATTTACAGAATCTCCGTGACTACTCTGCAGATTTACAACGAATTGCCATGGCATGGTTACGCCATTTGGAACGTAAGCAGAATTGTTGTAGTAACATTGCAGGCCACAACCTCCTAGTGAGGCCAAAATCACTGGACTGATGAGGTGATTGGTTCAAAAAAAGTTTCACTTTTTGGTTGCGCCAAAATCAGAATTAAATTCCACGATCCAAATGCAACCAGACATTCCAAAACCCAAACCATCTTAAGTCATGGTTCCAAAGTTGCAGGGTACGTAAATGCTCCTGGCTAACTACAAAAACCGACTTTGTTCTGAAACATACCATTAAAAAGTAACATGAGAAGCTGAAGTCCTCCCAATACAACCCTCAACATTTGCTAGTTGCAAGCATCTTTACTTGAAAAGTTGCCAAAATAATAGGCACTCGTCGCTCATGATAACACATGAGTGACACCATCCACAGAAAGAGGAGATTAGCAACAGCACAATCACTACAACTCTGCCTCGACGTTTGCTGCTGTAGTTGAACCACTGACGTAGACAGGGTGAAGAGCATGACCAGATACGGGGTCAACATGAACCCTTTCCGAACAGCCAGTTTGTTGCGCTCGAACCGCACATGGCCTTCTTTATGGCAGAATAGAGTGTGATCCTTTCCCATGCCAACATAGTTCCCAGGGTGGAACCAGAGTGCCTCTTTGACGAACAATAATATTTCCTGGCTCTACCTTCTGAAGCAATAACACATATGTAGATTGTTAGTCACAGTATCAGATCATTTTTAATGTGGTACCTAAATATCTGAATTTTGGCACTTCTAATGAGATTTAGTTGTGCCAAACTTGAGCAGCGTCAGGGAACAGATATAAACACGACTGATATACATTTGAAAGTTGTACCTCTCCACTGTTCGAATAAATGAGTTAGGCCTAATTAATATTTAGAAATAATTCCCAATAAATCTCAAAGACACAATAGGGCAAGAGAAGTGGTGCTAAATGTTTAGTCCCACATGAGAAGTGGAAGTGGAGCAACCCCTACATATAAGGGAGGTTGTTCCTCTACTCCTTGAGTAAGAGAGAAGAGGAGAAGAGAGGAGTGGCCCACGCGCGCTTCTCCTCCTCCCCCTCCTCGCTCGCTCGCCACGCCCCGCCCCACCCCGCACACGAACGCGCGCGTGTGTTCGTGCGAATTCGAGCCAAACCCAAATTTTATTTTTGCAGAAAATTTATTTGTGCTTTTGGGCTTCTGAGATTGAGTCCAAATCGTTGGAGACGGACGCGTCTACAACTACAAAGTCGGATTGGATGTGGATCCTCCGAATTGCAACCGATCCGCCTCCGTGGGACTCTATAAATACAGGCGTCTGCGGCAGGGAAAATTATCCACGAGCAGATTGATCTCACATTTGCATTCCTTGCGCTGCCTTTTAGTCTACTCCATCCCGAGCGCTGGCGTGCACCGACGATCGGAGAGCAGGTCTCCGAAATCGATCACCCTTGTAATCCTGCACCGGGAGAGGGCGAATAAGGTTTTTGGGAAGCGTTCCGCACGACTGCTCACGTTCTTCACCACGGGTCATCTATGGAAGAGATCGGACGCTGTGGCCCAACGTCGTCACCAGCTTCTGCAGTGACTGTTCGCCATCGGATCTACAACAGTTCCTCTGGCTTTAAATTGGTACGCGAAATTACTCGTCCCATCTGTCTGACGGTGTTATCGCTGCTGTTTTTTGCGTGCTTTTTCAGAATTGTTCAGTAAATGTACTCGTATTTTCTAACAATGCAAAAACCTTATTAGGCAATTTCCTGAGTTGAACATGATGACTTTAGTCAATGCACTAAGGGCGTAGAAATTCACTGTGGCATGCACTTCAAGAGTTGGCGAGTTAAGACCACGCTCTGGCTTTAGTCACTTAAGATCTTCTGGGTAACCGAGGGCAGGCCTCAAGGTCATCTGTCTGTTGAAGAACAGGCAAAGTTCGAGGAAGCCAATTCTGCCCCGAGAGGATATATCTTAAGTGTTCTTGACAACAAACTTTGTGATGTCTATCTGACAAACAAACTATGTGATGTCTATCTGATAGTCACGGATGGTAAGGAGCTCTGGGATGCACTTAACGCCAAGTATGGTGCAGCCGATGCAGGTGATGAACTGTATATCATGAAAATTTTTCATGACTATA
Source organism: Tuctoria greenei (assembly GCA_036927565.1). Classification (NCBI taxonomy): domain Eukaryota; kingdom Viridiplantae; phylum Streptophyta; class Magnoliopsida; order Poales; family Poaceae; genus Tuctoria; species Tuctoria greenei. The sequence goes on along the minus strand of JAYESD010000001.1, from coordinate 45,274,160 downwards.
AGATGGTTAACAATCGTCCTGTAGTTGAACAAGCTCATAAAATACAGTGCCTCGCGAGAGAGTTCAACCTCCTTTAGTGTCCTTTACTTGATAAGTTTGTGGTTGGATGCATTATTGCAAATTTGCCTCCTTCATGGAGGAACTTCGCCACAACTCTCAAACACAAGAGACAGGAAATATCAGTTGACAACCTGATAGCATCTCTTGATGTTGAGGAGAGGGCTAGGTGTAAGGACGCTACCGAGTAAGGAGGTGGGGGTCAATCTAGCGCCAATGCTAATATGGTGCAGAGACCCAATGTCAAGAACAAATGGAACAACAAGTCTCAATTCAAGCCAAACAAAACTACTGTCTTCAAGAAAAAGTCAAACAAAGCAGGGACATATTTCTAAGAACTGTCCTGACAGGGCAGAACGCTGAGGGAAAAAGAATGTCAACATCGTGACGTCTAACAATGCAGATGGGTATGGTAATTCTTTTAATGTTCTTTCTGTTTCTCAAACACCATCTTGGTGCTTTGATACGGGTGCTAATGTTCATGTATGTTCTGACATGTCCACGTTTACTTCTTACCAGTTCCTTCGAGATTCCGCCGTCCTAATGGGGAATGGGTCACATGCTTCTGTTCATGATGTTGGCGCGGTCAATCTAAAATTCACTTTGGGAAGGATTTTCGAGCTGAAGAACGTGCAGCATGTCCCTACTATGAACAAGAATCTTGTTAGCGGTACCTATCTATGTAGAGTGAGTTTAAAGTAGTCTTAGAGTCCAATAAAATAGTTGTGTTCAAGCATGGACAATTTATTTGTAAAGGCTGTGAATGTGGAGGCTTGTTCTACTTTTCTCTTCTGGAGTTTAATAATAAATCAGTGAACCATATTTGTGGCAGTATTAATGATGATGCAAGTGTTTGACATTCTCGTTTATGTCATGTTAATTTTGGTTTAATTAATAGGCTATCTAGTCTTAAATTAATTCTATAATTCACCATTGTCAAAGGTTCTAAGTGTTATAGTTGTGTGCAATCAAAGAAATCTCGAAAGCCTCACAAGGCAGCCGAGGAGAGAAACTTGGCACCATTAGAACTCATACATTCTGATCTATGCAAGATGAATGGTGTGTTAATAAAAGGTAGAAAGTATTTCTTTAAGACATTAATAGATGATTCTACTAGATTCTGCTATGTTTACTTGTTGCAAACTTAAGATGAAGCTTTAGACTAATTTAAAATCTATAAATCTGGAGTAGAAACTCAATTAGAGAGAAAGATCAAACATCTTAGGTCAGATCGTGGTGGCGAGTATTTTCCTAAAACATTTGATGATTTCTGTGCGGAACATGGTATTATACATGAGAGGACGTATCCCTATTCACCATAATAAAAAGGGGTAGCTGAGAGGAAAAACCATACATTGCGTAACTTGGTGAATGCCATGTTAGACACATCCGGTTTATCTAAGGCATGGTGGGGGAAGACTCTATTGACTTCATATCATGTCCCGAGTTCCAAACAAGAATAAAGAGAAAATCCCTTATGAGGAGTGGGCTGGGAGAAAAACATCACTTTCATACTTGCGGATAGTGGATTGTGTCTTTCCAGGCTATGCTCAGCGTAGCATCCCATATAGATTTTTTAGTAGTTAAATCTGAGGTACCTAATATGTTTGTTGATACTATTATAGAATCTTGTGATACATCATTTTTTAAGAATATATTTCCTATGAAAGATATGCATGGCACTGCTAGGATCTCTTCTGAAATTTGTCCTGAATCCACCACAACTGGCGAGTTTCTTGATACACCAGTTGAGAGTGTCCTAGAAGAGGAACACAATAAAATAACTTAGTCGAGTAAGAGATCACAAATTGCAAAATCCTTCGGTGATGATTTCATTATGTACCTTATAGATGATACTCCTAAATCCATGCACAGGCATATGCATCACCTGATGTAGATGACTGGAAAGAAGCAGTTCATAATAAGATGTACTCTTTTCTTACTAATGAAACTTAGAAGGTAACTGAACGATTGTACGAGTGCAAACCAGTAGGCTGTAAGTGGGTGTTTAAGAAGAAGCTCAGGCTTCATGGTACTATTGAAAAGTATAACGCAAGGATAGTTGCAAAGGGCTATACTCAAATAAAAGGTGAAGACTATTTTGATACCTATTCACCGGTCCCCAGAATGATGAAAATTCGTGTACTACTTTCCATAACTGCCTCTTATGGTCTAATCATCCATCAAATGGATGTGAAGACAACTTTCCTTAATGGAGAGTTGGAAGAGGAGATCTATATGGAACAACCAGATGGGTTCGTAGTAAAAGGTGAAGAGAAAAAGGTGTGCAGATTGTTGAAATCCTTATATGGCCTGAAACAAGCATCTAAGAAATGGCATGAGAAGTTCAACATCACTTTGACATCTGCGGGCTTTGTCATTAATGAGTCTGATCGATGCGTGTAATGTCGATATGGTGGGGGTGTAGTGTTATATTATGCTTTTTTGTGGATGATATACTCATTTTTGGTACAAGCATTGATATAATTTCTTAGGTTAAGTCCTTTCTATCAAAGTGCTTTAATATGAAAGATCTTGGAGAAGCTAATGCTATTCTTAACATTAAGCTGAATAAGGATGAGAGTGGGATTACTTTAAGTAAATCTCACTATGTTGAGAAAATCTTGAGCCGGTTCAGCTTTATGGATAGCAAGATTTCTCCAACACCTTATGATCTCAGCGTGATACTCAGAAAGAACAAAAAACAGTCAAGAGATCAACTTAAATATTCTCAGATGATCGGTTCACTCATGTACTTAGCAAGCACAACCATTCCTGATATCTCGTTTGTTGTGAGCAAACTTAGCAGGTTCATGTAAAACTCGGGTATAGATCATTGACATGTACTTGAAAGGGTTATGCGCTACTTGAGTGGTAGAATGAGTTATGTAATTCACTATACTGTGCATCTGGTCGTGCCCGAGGGTTATAGTGATTCGATCTGGATCTCTGATGTTGATGAACTCTGTACCACGAGTGGATATGTATTCACTCTAGTTGGTGGCTCTATATCATGGAGGTCCTGAAAACAGACCATTTGACAAGTTCAACCATGGAAACATAACTCACTTCTTTGGAGATATCAACTGCAGAGGCAGAATGGCTGCGAGAGCTCTTGATAGATTTGCCTGTAGTTGGGAAACCATTGCTAGTAATCCTTATGAACTGTGACAATTAGACGGTGATTGCCAAAGTTATTAGTTCTAAGGATAATGTAAAATTATCAAGACACATCAAGAGACATTTGAAATCTGTCAGAAAAATGAGAAACTCCCGAGTTATTACTATTTCGTACATACAAACAGATAAAAAACTAGCAGATCCCTTTACGAAGGGTCTATCACGTAATGTGATAGAAAGTTCATCAAGGGAGATGGGTTTGAGACCCATTGATCTGACACCATAGTAGTAACCCAACCTATGTGATCGAACATCCCGTGAATTAGGACATGAGAAAACAAGCTAGTGGTTCATCGACGAGAGTACTTCCTTTAAACCCTCTCTATGTGAAGATGCACACTTGTACTCTCAACTGTAAGGCATGTTGGTGATTCGCCTTAATGTGTTTCTGTTAGCTATGTGTATCAAAGATGCTGTCCTACAAGACAAACTTGAAGGAAACACACCTATATGAGCTCTGACTGTCTAACGTCGCAGTCTGTGAGATTTGGGTGATCTCTGGAAAGCTTATGAAGAGGCCAGGAAGTACGATGCATATGCTCCACCCACGGGGTAGACTACTGGTAGTCATGTACTGGTAATAGTCTTTGGGCGAAGTCATTTCGCACAAAACCTGCAATTCAAGGCGTTGTCCAATGTTCAGGTTGTGACCCGATGAAACTTGAGGATCTAGGCAGAAGTTGAACTTAACAATCTCTCCCGAAACACTAGTATATCAAACAAGGAGCGAGAATGACCTCTCTTCTAATAGCTTTGAGATCTGGTGGGGGATTGTTAGGATAAATGGGCTAGGCCCTACTAATATTCAAAAATAATTCTCAATAAATCTCAAAGGCCTAATAGGTCAAGAGAGGGTGGTGCTAAATGTTTAGTCCCACATGGGAAGTGGAAGTGGAGCAACCCCTACATATAAGAGAGGTTTTTCTTCCACTCCTTGAGTAAGAGAGAAGAGGAGAAGAGAGAGGTGGCCCAAACGCGCTTCTCCTCCTCCTCCTCGCTCGCTCGCCTCGCCACGCCACGCCTTGCCCCGCACACACGCGCGCGCGTGTGTTCGTGTGAATTCGAACCTCAAGCTGAACCCATATTTTATATTTTTGCACAAAATTTATTTGGGCTTTTGGACTTCAGAATTTTGGGGGCTTCCGAGACCGAGTCTGTCAGCAGTTGGAGCCGGCAGATCTCCCTACACTACTAAAGTGATAGGGGAGTTTGATGTTCGGTGTGGGCGCGCGGAGATTCAAGAAGGTGAATTGGAGTTTGACACAGGAGACACAAGAATTTACGTGGTTCGGGCCGCCTGAGCGTAATACCCTACTCCACGGATGTGTTGGTGTTGTATTAGCAGTAAGAGCTTGTCACGAGTGCATGGGGGTGCGTATGATCGCCCGTGAACCTCTCGCATGTATCGTCGGCCTGTCCTTTTATAGTACAAGGACAGGTCGTTACAAGTTAGCCTGGCCCGACATGTGGCCCCGGCGGTTACTAGTATTGATACACGCTTAATTGCTCTTAATGATCCTATAACGGGCTTTAACAGCACCGTTACTGGTGTTAAGATCATCCGTTTAAGTGTCATTAATATGGCATTAATGACACTTAATCGGGTCTTGAAGTCCTTGGCTCTCCTTTGAAGATCCGGAACTGTTACAAGGTCTTCCGGAGGTTAGAAGCTGAAGGTCCGACGATTGGACACGTGGCAGCTCTGGAGCTTGCAGTGGGAAACAGGTAGCTTCGGGGCTACCAGACACGTGTCAGGTTCGGAGCTCCTCTTGGTCGGGGTTAAGCCCGGTGGTGCCATTTGGGTATGTGGCCCGGAGCTTCCCCCTTGTGGGCGGTAGCTCCGGTTTGGCAGTACACGTGGCGACACAGGGATTAACCATGTTGGAGAAGCGGGTCCGGTTATGTCTGACATGTGGGCCTCCGAGGGTCTTCAAACCAAGTAGATGACTTTCCTTTGAAATCTTTGTAACTTCAAGGGGTGTACGGTTTCTGGGGTACCGACAGTAGCCCCCTGGACCTACCTCCGAGGAAGATCACTGGGGTGAAGTCATTCCGTCGGAGGTGGGTCCATCCTTGCGACTCTTGAACTAAGTCTTCAAGGGTCTTCGAAGGTGCCGTTGGCAGGGATTTACAGTTAGATCCCGCCGCGTGGCGCACCTCAGGCGGCAGATGAGATCTTTGACGTGCGGATCTCACGTAATTGAAGGTCGCCGGTTCTTGATACGAAAACTGTATCGGTTCCACGCGCCCTGTCAGGCCGCCGCCTCTGGGTTTCCCGCCTCGTGATGACAACCGTTCGCCTGGGTAATAGCCTCGACTTGATTGTCGGGGTGGTCCCGAGCCCTCTTGTCATCGGCTGGGTTGAATTCTTGAGTGGTATCTTCGATTTCCCTGCAGTTTCCATCCAAGCGTTGCGAGGGCTTACTTAAGAAGGAAAGCGCGCACCGTCGGGAGTTCTTTACGCCTCTCATCTGATCTTGCGCTCAAACTCCCAACTCGTACTTCGCTCCTCTTCTCTTGCCTAGTTGTGCCGCGATGGAGTTGGGTCTGCGCGAGAGTCGCTTGAAGACCGACGGCGATTTGACGAAGGTCTGGGCCCTCATGGGGTGGTCCTCGGACTTCTTCAACCGCTTGGTCCGTGCCAGCGGAGAGCTCCCCTTCCAGAAGGAGCGCGCCGGCGAAATGGTGTACTTTTCTTCGTACGCCATGGTGGGGTTGATCCCACCTTTTTCTTCCTTCTTCTTGATGCTGCTAGACTTCTATGGTCTGCGGCTATACCACCTTGGCCCCCACTCCATTCTCCTCGTGTCTATCTTTGTCCACTTCTGTGAGATGTGGGTGGGCATCCCCCCCTGCATCGAGCTCTTCCGGACCTTCTTCACCGTCCACACCACCGGCCGGAGCAATGAGTACCTTGGCTTCTACTACTTCGTGAAGCGCAAGAAGTGCCCATTCAAGTACCTCCGGTCGTTCCCTTCCGGGAAGTGGGATGACTGGAAGAAAGATTGGATAGTCGTCAGGGTGGAGGAGCATGAGAGGTTGGAGCTGCCCGGCGGTCTGCCTAGCATCGACACGATGATCTGGAGTGAAGCTCCGATGCTGGCAGAAGCTTTCAACCCCGCCTTGACCAGGATCCGCCAATGCGTGGTGGGAGGATTGACTCCTCAGGCGGTATTCTGCAATTTCCTGGCCAACAGGTGGGCGCCGCTGAAGAGGAGGGAGAAGCTCGCTTGGGCCCTCAACAGCGTGATGGACGAGGACCGGGTTGAGACCGCGTTGAAGTCCAACATGGTGGGGAAAACCTTGGAGTTCCACCTCAAGAAATTCCAGCACGGCATCGACGTCGACGGTGATGACTTGAGTCCACCGTCGGCCTTTCTCCCTCTGAATGTGGAAGTAGAGTTCAGCAGGGAGCTCCAGCGGAAGATGCCCGCACTTGACGACCTTGGTGTCGTCGAGAGAAGATCAACCACCCGGGTGGCGATCCCCGGAATGCCCGAAGATGGCTCCGTCCCTGCCCCACAGCCGAGGGTCGAGGTCGTCGGCAAGGGAAAGGAGCTGACGGATGAGCCGGAGAGCCGGAAGAGGAAGCTGCAACATGCCGACGGAATGTCCGTCAGGCCCGCTACTTCCGCCTCGGTTCCTTCTCCCCGGAGGGGAAGATCTTCTACCACCGTGGCGACTGTCCCCGTAGTGGGGTCCTTCCGGAACGATACCGTTCCTGCAGTGGGATCCTCCCAGAGCGCGTCAGTCCCCGTGGTGGGATCCTCCTGGGGTGCTAGCTCCGGGCGCACAACTCCGGCACCTGGGATGGTGGGAGCCTCCAGGTCTGGGGGTTCTTCCCGATCGAGGAGAGCCTCGACCCGGGAAACGCCCGTGGCTGCGACAAGTTTCGGGGGGCCTTCTGGAGCTTCTACGCCGACCGTGGCCAGCCCGGAGCGTCCAGGAAAAAGGTTCCGCGCAAGCTGGTGCGGAATCCTTCCAAGGTAATTTTACCTTGGTTAACTATTTAATTGTAGCAACTGTTTGTTAATTTTCTTCGTTCATCATCTGCAGCGTCCCCAAGAAGGGGAGTGAGGCTCCACCCTCAGCCACAGTGTCTGAGGCCACGGGAGCTTCTGCTCCTGTCCCGGTGCCACCCCAAGCGGTGGCTGAGGCTGCGACAGCTCCGGCGCCGGCTGTCGTGGTCATGGACCTCGACTCGTCCCCAGTAGCTCCCGTGGTAGCGCCGGACCACGGGAGTGAAGACACGCCAGCGGCACCCGTCCCGGAGGTTGAAGCTTCGGGTCCTGGTGCTGCAGTGATGGAAGCTCCGGCTGTTGAGCCGGAGGAAGTAGTAGTCCCGACTTCGGAGCCGAAAAGTGTTGAAGCCCCGGCGGTTGAGCCGAAGATGACTGAAGCCCCGGCATGCGAGCCGAAGGTCGAGGTAGTTCCGGCAGTTGAGCCGGTTACCTCCGAAGCACCGGCTGCTGAGCCGGTTATTGTTGGAGCTCCGGTCTCTGGGCCGATCGAAGTTGAAGATCCTCCGGCTCTTGAGCCGGTGGTTGAAGAGGCGATGGAGCTCGAGCCTCCCTCGGAAGAGGTGTCCCAACCGGAGCCAGTAGCAGCTCCTGCTCCAGAAGCGACGACGTCGGAGGTACCTGCGGCAGAGCCGGAGTGCCCAAGCGAAGTCGCTGGCCCCCTGCCCGAGGAGGTGAATGAAGACTTGGCGGCGGGGCCTTCTTCGATGGCGACTGAGGCCATCCCGGAGGACGGCCCTAGTGCCTTGGAAGCTCAGGGGTCCACTCTAGTGGAGTGGGACCCAATTTTTGTATGTGAAGACCCGCTGGAACCAGCGGAGGAGACCCCAGCAGGTCCGGAGCCCATCCCGCTGTCGATGTCTATCGACAACGCCTGCTCCAGTCTGCGTCAAGTCCAATTGGCCTTCTTCCATGACAGCAAGGCTCTTGAAGAGGAGCGCCAAACCCTTAGGTGGTGGCGTTATCGGCTCTACTTCGAGACCAAGCTGGCGCAGTCGAGGCTAGCGGATGACAAGGAGTGGATCAAGCGGGAGAAGATCTGCCTGGAGTACTGGGGAAAGTTGCTGGATGACAGGGAGAGCATGACTCGTGCCCTCGACGCTCAATCTCAGGAGATTTACAATCAGGCCAAAGCAGCCAACAGTGCGGCCGAGGAATGCCATGAAAGGCTGGAGGTCATTAACACTGCACTCATCAAGCGCCGAGAGACACTTGAAGAGAGAGAGAAACGGCTCGAGAATGAAGAGCAGGAACTCCTTGAGCTGCGGGACGATGTCCTGAGGAGGGAAGAGGAGCTTGCCGAGAAAGTAGCTCTGGCTGACAAGGGCCTCGAGGAGTGCACCAAGAAATTGGAAGAGCGCTGCCAAGAGGAAGAGGAGAAGACTTGGGTGCGAGGGCAGGAACTCTACGAATACGAGTGTGCCCATGTTGCCCGGGAGAAAAAAGTGCAGGCTAGGGAGAAGGACCTGGTCGATCACCGGAACAAGATCCACCTCCGGGAGGAGGAGCTCGGAAGACTTGAGAGGCGGGTTGCTGAAAAGATTCAGCAAAACGCCAAAGAAGTTGAGCGCCTCGCCCATGAGAATTTCGAACTGACGGCGGCCAGGAGATCCCTGGAAGAGATGAAGAGCTTAAGGACTGCGGACTCCCTACAGATTTGGGAGTTCCTGGGCAAGGCCAACGACGCGCTGACGCCGATGGGTTTCAGCCCCGTGCGCCTGGATGATTCGGAGCCGGACCTTGCGCTGCAGGCGTTGAGCACAGCAGGTAGCAAGCTCTCCAAGGTGAGCGATGTCATCGCGGACGAACTGGAGGTTGAGGGGCAATCCCTGGTGAAGAACTTCGCAGAGTATGTGCTGACGTGCTACACCAGCCGAAACTCCCAATTTCCTCTGGACCCGGTGCTTGAAGGCTCCGTCGAAGGAGAAGGCGAAGCTACCCGAGCCAGCGTATCGGAGGTCGCCCAGAAGGTCGCCGAATTCTTCCATAGGGTCTAGGACCATCTCTGTAGATCTCACTTGTATTTTCTCTTCTTCTTCCTCAATTTTGTAATCCCTTGTCTCCAGATGTAATCTCCTGTCTCCATATAAATGAAATCCCCAAATTTTTGCGAATTTCACTTTTTGTCTTCAACACTTTTATCTTCACTTGGCCCCCTGGTAGATGTACACAATTTGATTGTGAACATGTACCAAAAGGATATTGTGTTTTGTTGAAGACTCATTTGCTCCAAACTTGTAGAATTTAGGTCCGAAGTCTTCGACAGTGAAGGTCCCCTGAGGTTGTCGGAGCTTAGAAGCTCTGGCATTGTCCATCGCTGGAACTTGATAGCTCCGGCAATAGCCTCGATCAACACGTAGAGTATCGATAGTTAGTCCTCCGGGGTGTCGGAGCTGAGTAGCTCCGGCAGTGACCTTTGCCAACACTTGGTTTGTTGGCAGCAGACTCCATTTACGGGGTCTTCTCACCATCTTTTATTCAGCGTCGACGGTTGGCCCCCTTTGGGGAGTCGGAGCTTAGTTAGCTCTGGCTTTTCTCCATCAACATAGATTTTATTTTTCCTGCACACTTAAGCCAAGAAAAATATTAAAATTCGTTCCTTGTCTATAATTTCGTCGCGACTTACGATTCTCAAGAAGACTTTAAGTTGAACGCAACTTTAAATACAACCGGATGCGTTGTCTTTTCTTCTAGGTTCAACTGTCCATGGAGTCGCCTTACTTCAGCCTGCCGGGGTGTAGGTAGAGTGGCGTACTTAGGGTGCTTGACCAGGCTAAGTCGATAGCACACTCCAGCCCTAGATTGGCTTGGCGGCTTTCAGGCGAGTTGGCCATAAACGATATTTGAATCCAAAAGAACTGACAATACAACTCGAATCGTATATAAACCGGTTGAACTAAAAATTTCTTAAGAATTGCACGTCTTTGTTATAGACAAGAAAGAGAAAAATAAAAATGTTGAGCCTGTACAAAATAAATGCACGTGGAGTCTATTTCACATGAAGATGTCTTTCATTATAGGTCCGGGGTACAGGGGTACAGGGGAAACAAGTACACTCTTAGGGTACGGAACCAGGCTAAGTGTGTTTCATTTCTCGTTTGACCCAGGGTAGTTAGCCGCACTTTTAGTCCTGAGACTGTGACAAGTGCGCATGAGCTTTGCGGACCTTTCAGGAAAGGTCCGGCTGCTCTCCCGGGGGAACTACCCGACTCTATACAATGACTCTATAACATACACCACAAGTTACTCAAGACTGACCTTTGTGGTATTAAGTGTAGAACTTACGGAGGTGCTCGATGTTCCAAGGATTTGGGAGAGGTGTCCCATCCTCGGTAGCCAAGCGAACGCTTCCTGGACAGGATACTTTAATCACTCGGAAGAGCCTCTCCTAGCCGGGGGAGAGTTTGTTTAACCCTTCTCTGGATAGTATTCTCCGTAGCACCAGATCGCCTTCCTCGAGCTGTCGGTTGTGTACATGCCGCAGGTGATAACGCCGTAGAGCTTGACGATATCGGGCATTCCGAATAGCTGCTTGGCACCTTCCCTCCTCAAGGAGGTCTAGGTCTTCACGCCGGAGCTGGTCTTGCGCGGCTTCGTCGAAGGTCCGGACCCGGAGTGAACCCAAGGTGATTTTCGGAGGAAGGATTGCTTCAGCTCCGTACACCAGGAAGAAGGGTGTCTCTCCAGTTGACCGGTTTTGAGATGTCCTGTTAGCCCATAAAGTGGGCAGAAGCTCTTCGATCCAGTTGGCTCCATGTTTCTTCAAGCGCTCATAGGTGCGCGTTTTGAGTCCTTTAAGGATTTCTGCATTTGCTCTCTCGGCTTGACCATTGCTGGCTGGGTGAGCTACGGAGGCGTAGCAAACTTGTATGCCGAGGTCTTCGCAACATCCTTGGAATGCGGAGCTTGTGAATTGAGTCCCATTATAAGTGATGATTTTGTTTGGGACTCCAAATCTGCTTACAATGGATTGCAGAAAGTTGATAGCAGATTGCTTGTTGATTGTCACAACTGGAGTTGCTTCCGGCCACTTGGTGAACTTGTCAATGGCGACATACAGGAACTTGTAACCTCCGACGGCTCTTGGGAAGGGTCCCAAGATGTCCATCCCCCACACAGCGAAAGGCCATGTAGGAGGTATCATTTGTAATGGCTGAGCCGGTGTATGAATTTGCTTTGCATGAAATTGGCATGCTTCACATTTCTTCACCAGCTCAGTGGCATCCTGGAGCGCTGTAGGCCAGTAGAAGCCATGCCGAAAGGCTTTTCTGACCAGCGTGCGGGAAGATGCGTGGTTCCCACACTTGCCTCCATGGATTTCTGTGAGAAGTTCGCAGCCTTCTTCCCTTATGATGCACCGCATTAGGATGCCGTTGGCACCGCGCCGGTAGAGATCCCCTTCTACCAGCGTGTATCTTTTAGCCAATCTGACTACCCGGTCAGTGGATACATCATCGTCAGGAAGGATGTTGTCTTTCAAGTAGCTCCGGATCTCTGAGATCCATGCATCGGAGCTAGCTTGAGCTTTTGAGTCTTGCGTGCTGGGTTGCTCGGAGCTCCCGGTAGCACCTACGACCCTTGATGGCTGCCATGGTAACAGGGCCATCGGGACCGTCAGCTTCGGGATGCTGATCTCGCCCCCTTCGCTCAGTTCGGCAGGCTGAGCTGTTGGTTTTGACAACCTCCAGACAAAGATTCCGTCAGGAGCCGGAGCTCCGGTTGACGCTTTGGTCGAGAGTTCGTCAGCTTCAGCGTTATGGGCACGCTGAACATGGTGGAGATCTAGGACTTCAAAGTCCTTCTGAAGCCTCTGGACTTCAAGGAGGTAAGCAGCTAGCTGGAGATTATTGCAGGAGCATTCACCCTTCACCTGCTTGATGATGAGCTGTGAATCTCCTTTGACCAGCAGTTGCTTGACACCATATGATAGTGCCACCTTTAGTCCGTAGATGAGTGCTTCATACTCCGCCTTGTTGTTGGTTGCCTTGAAGTCAAGGTGTACCATGTATTTCACCTTCTCCCCAGTTGGAGCAAGGAGAAGGATTCCAGCTTCGGTCCCCTGCTTCTGCATGGAGCCGTCGAAGTAGAGGGTCCAGTGAGGCTCGGTGAAGGTTGGAGCTTGATACTCCGTATTCTACTCACTGGGGCCCCCAGGGTTTGATGGAGAGGGAGTCCATTCTGCCACAAAATCTGCCAACGCTTGACTCTTGACTGCTTGTCTTGAAATAAATTCAAGATCAAATTCAGCCAATTCCGCTGCCCACTTTGCAATATTCATAGTTGAATTGGGATTATGCAGGATTGCTCGAAGCGGGTAGGAGGTCACCACCGAGACTTTGTGAGCTTGGAAGTAATGTCGAAGCTTCCTGGAGGCAATAAGAATTGCATAGAGCAGCTTATGCACCTCTAGGTATCGAGTCTTGGCATCATGTAATACTTCACTGATGAAGTATACCGGGCGTTGAATGGTCCGGACCCTCCCGGAGGGGTCCGGAGCTTCCTCTTCATTGATCCGGACCCTCTCGGAGGGGTCCAGATTCTCTTCGGGGACCTCCGGGTTCTGGCTGGAGGAACCCGGAGCTTTTTCAGAAATGTCCTGGACCCTCTCGGAGGGGTCTAGGTCTCCTGAAGTGACTTCTTGTGGGTTCGAATCTGGGAGCTGGGACCCAGACTCGCTTTCAGGAACCTCCGGACCTTCCCGAAGGGGTCTGGATTCCTAAGTATGGGGTAGTTCTGGTCTCTCCGCAACCAGTACCATACTGACGACTTCGTCGGTAGCTGAAATATAAAGCAATAAAGGCTCACCAGGGTTCGGAGCTACCAGAATTGGTAGGGTGGTGAGGAACTGTTTCAGCTCCTGTAATGCCTTCTCTGCTTCTTCGGACCATTGGAATGGTCCGGACTTCCTCAATAACTTGAAGAAGGGGAGTGCCCGTTCCGCTAGTCTTGATATGAACCGGCTGTGGGCTGCTAGACATCCAGTTAACTTTTGGACGTCTTTGATGCGGGTTGGTGGCCGCATGTCTTCAATGGCTTTTATCTTCGCCGAATTATCTTCTATGCCCCGGTGACTTACCAGGAAACCAAGAAGTTTTCCGGAGCTAACCCCGAACATGCACTTGTTCGGGTTTAGCTTTGTGCGGGTGGCCCGCAGCTTGTCGAAGACAGCCTGCAAGGTGTCTAGGAGTGACTCCTTGTTCCTGACCTTGACCCCGATGTCATCGACGTACACTTCCACTATGTCTCTAATGAGTTCTTCAAAAGTTTTGTACATAGCTCGTACAAAAATTGAAGTTGCATTCTTGAGACCAAAGGGCATGGCTGTGTAACAGTACAATCCATCTACTGTGATGAATGAAGTATGCTCTTCATCCTCCCTAGACATCCTGATTTGATGATACCCAGAATATGCGTCTAGGAAACACAGTAATTCACACCCAGAGGTGGAATCCACTATCTGATCTATTCTAGGTAGTGGGAATGGATCTTTTGGACATGCCTTATTTAGTGTGGTGTAGTCGATGCACATCCGAAGCTTCCCGCCGGTCTTGGGCACAACGACTGGGTTCGCCAGCCATTTTGGATGGAAGACTTCTCGGATGAATCCGGCTTTGAGTAGCTTCTTCACTTCTTGTCGGATGAAGTTCTGCCGCTCTACGGATTGTTTCCGAGGCTTCTGATGCACAGGCTGGGCATCAGGGTAGATCATCAGATTGTGCTCAATCACTTCCCTGGGGATCCCAGGCATTTGTGACGGTTGCCAAGCAAACACGTCAACGTTAGCCCGGAGGAAAGTGATGAGCGCGAGTTCCTATTTGTCGTTCAATCCTCCCGATATTCGGGTGGTCTGAGCGGCATCGGAACCAATTTGTACGACTTTGACGGGAATGTCGGTGTCGCCGCTTGGCTGCACACAGGGTGCAGAGGTTGAGCCTCGTTGACGAATGCTCGGGGGTTTTGGAGCTTGCTTCTGCCTGGAGTCCTCCTCTTGCGCCATGGTGAGTGCGTGGAGTTCCTCCAGAGCAGTTACTCCAGCGGTACGATCTCCGCGGATCCGGAGAACGCCTACTGGTGTTGGCATTTTCAACACCAGGTATCCATAATGAGCAGCTGCCATGAATTTGTACAGGGCAGGTCTACCCAAGATGGCGTTGAATGGTAAGTTGATCTGAGCGACGTCAAAGACCAACTTCTCGGTGCGATACTTCTCCCGGGTCCCGAAGGTAACGGGGAGAGTAATAGCTCCGAGTGGGGTAATTGCCCCCGGACCTACTCCGCAGAAAGGTCGAGAGGGCTGGAGATCCGAAGGTAGGAGCTGAAGCTTAGTGAAAGCTTTGAAACTGGTGAGGTTAAGCCCCAAACCTCCGTCTACCATGACATGGTGGAGCTGGATGTTATTGATGGTAGGAGATACCATCAAAGGTAGCTGACCTGCTCCAACCATGCTCCGCGGGCAATCAAAAGCATCAAAAGTGATGGAAGTGTCCATCCACTTTCGATGAGGTTCCGGCCTGACTGTAGGGGCTACAGCGGCCATATCCCGCCGCATAGTCTTGATGACGCGACGAGAGGTGATATCCCATGACCCACCGAAAATGGTGTTCATGGTCTTCCGACGCTCGTTGTCAGAGACATCAGAATCATCATCGAAGGAGGTGTAAACGGCCTTCAGGACCTTTTTGGGATCCTGAAACCCTAACTCCTCTTCAGCCGGAGCTTCGTCGACCTTCTGTTTTCCTTCCCTCTGTCGGAAAGGAGATCCTTCCCGGCGCTTGTTGTAGCGCTCGGCAAGGTTTTGGACCTCCCGGCAGTCTTCCAGACTGTGGCTGCCCGTTTTGTGAATGGTACACCACACTTTGGGTTTGCCACCGTCTTCAGAAGACGGTCGAGGTCGCTTCTCGGGGCGTGGCCCCCGGCCACCCGGAGTTGCAGCAGCTGCAACGTTGGATGTGCCGGCCGACGACTTTTTCTTGTCGTTGGTCTTCTTTTTCTTCTTGCTACCCCGGAGGTAGCGGCTTCTTCTTTGGAGGATTTCTTGTGATCCTCCGAGGCTGGTTTGGAGAGCATCTCACGGCCCTCCGCAGCTCTGGCACATTTGTCTGCCAGGATGAAGAGTTCCGTGACGTTGGTGATCTCCTTGATCGCCAGCTTCTCCAACATCTTCTTGTCCCGTACGCCCTGCCTGAATACCACAATGACAGAGGCGCTAGAGATAGAAGGGATAGTGTTTCGTACCTGAGATAACCTTTGGATGAATGACCGCAAGGATTCTCCCTCTTTTTGCACGACCGCAAAAAGGTCTAGTTCAGTGCCTGGTCGGGTGTATGAACTCCCGAAGTTGGCAGTGAACTGACGGCACAGCTCCTCCCAACTGTTGATAGAGTTGGGTGGAAGGCTCATAAACCAGGACCTGGCGGTCCCAGTTAAGGCTATTGGAAAATAATTGGCCATCACGGCCTCGTTTCCTCCAGCTGCCAAGATTGCAGTGGAGTATATCTGAAGAAATTCGTCGGGATTGACAGTCCCGTCGAATTTTTCCTGCAGGTGAGGCCGAAACTTCTGTGGCCATCTAACCATGCGCAGGTGCATGGCTAGGCCTGAACAGCCTCCTCCTACTCCTTCCAGTGTAGAAAGGTCCTGAGCTTCCCGTCTTTCACGGGCACGCTCAATATGGACACGGCCATCCTGCTGGCGGTATCGGCGATCAAGCTCCGCCCGGAGGTCATGAGTCGAAAGCCTGGATACCGTGTGAGTGTGTCGAGCCCCAGAGGGCAATGACGTCACTTGTTGAGATGCAGCACGTCTCCTGCTATTGGAGGCGTGTGGACCAAGTCTTCCAGACAAAGTCCGCCGCTGCGACATGACTCGTCCCGAAGGAGGAGGACCCTGGTTGTTGAGGCTTTCGGCCGCTGCTGCGACCAAATGCTCCACATCGGCCCTCCACTGCTCCAGTGCATCTCGAGATGCATCCAGAGGTGGTGGACGTTGGAGAAGAGCACGCGCTGCATGAAGCGCGTGTTCCGGGTTGTCATGATTTGCCGACGCAGTAAGCGACGCCGGCGCACCATCACGTTGCCCAGCTCGATTTGCTGGAGAAGACAGTGGTGGTGGGAGTGTGGCTCCTGCTGGTGCTGAGGCTCCTGCTGGTGGCTGCCTATTGGAGGGATTGCCTCCAACAGCCTGAGCAGCAGGTTGGCCATTGGATGATCCAGCAGCTGAGTTCACCATTCTCGAAATCTTAGGCACCCCTACCTGGCGCGCCAACTGTCGGCGGTTGGAGCCGGCAGATCTCCCTACACTACTAAAGTGATAGGGGAGTTTGATGTTCGGTGTGGGCGCGCGGAGATTCAAGAAGGTGAATTGGAGTTTGACACAGGAGACACAAGAATTTACGTGGTTCGGGCCGCCTGAGCGTAATACCCTACTCCACGGATGTGTTGGTGTTGTATTAGCAGTAAGAGCTTGTCACGAGTGTATGGGGGTGCGTATGATCGCCCGTGAACCTCTCGCGTGTATCGTCGGCCTGTCCTTTTATAGTACAAGGACAGGCCGCTAAAAGTTAGCCTGGCTCGACATGTGGCCCCGGCGGTTACTAGTATTGATACACGCTTAATTGCTCTTAATGATCCTGTAACGGGCTTTAACAGCACCGTTACTGGTGTTAAGATCGTCCGTTTAAGTGTCATTAATATGGCATTAATGACACTTAATCGGGTCTTGAAGTCCTTGGCTCTCCTTTGAAGATCCGGAACCGTTACAAGGTCTTCTGGAGGTTAGAAGCTGAAGGTCCGACGATTGGACACGTGGCAGCTCCGGAGCTTGCTGTAGGAAATAGATAGCTCCGGGGCTACCAGACACGTGTCAGGTCCGGAGCTCCTCTCGGTCTGGGGTTAAGCCCGGAGGTGCCATTTGGGTACGTGGCCCGGAGCTTCCCCCTTGTGGGCGGTAGCTCCGGTTTGACAGTACACGTGGCGACCCAGGGATTAACCATGTTGGAGAAGCGGGTCCGGTTATGTCTGACATGTGGGCCTCCGAGGGTATTCAAACCAAGTAGATGACTTTCCTTTGAAATCTTTGTAACTTCAAGGGGTGTACGGTTTCTAGGGTACCGACAGAGTCCAAGTTGTTGGAGACGGACGCGTCTACGACTACGGAGTCGGATCTGATGCGGATCCTCGAATCGCAACCGAACCGCGTTCGTAGGGCTCTATAAATCGAGGCATCTGCGGCAGGGAAAATTATGCACGATCAGATCGATCTGACGTTCACGCTCCTTGCGCTGCCTTTTAGTCTACTCCATCCGGAGTGCCGGCGTGCACCGACGATTGGGAGAGCAGGTCTATGGAACCGCTCGCCCTTGTGATCATGCACCGGGAGTGGGCGAATAAGATTTTTAGGAAGCACTCTATGCGACTATTCGCATTCTTCACCACAGGTCGTCTACTAAACAAATCGGGTGCTGCGGCCCAACATCGTCACCAGCGTCGGCTGTTTGCAGTCGGATCTACAGCAGTTCCTCCGGCTTTAAATTGGTACGCGACATTACTCGTCACGTCTGTCTGTTGGTGTTAATCGCTGCTGTTTTTCACGTGTTTTTCCAGAATTATTCAGTAAATTGTGTCGTATTTTCTAACATCCACCAAACTTCCTAACACCCAAATACTTAGGATTGGAGTCACGGCCATTTTTTTTGATCCAGCAGCCTTTTTGGTGGCCAGCGCCTAAACACTAAGCTCGTTGCTCCAGAGGACTCTGAAAAAAGTATATCCCGGACAAATAAACTCATTATTCAGAATAGCAGAAACATACATATTTAAGTTACACAAAGAGCATAAATCTTCACCTGTTGTCCTAGCGTACACCGAAACATTTGAGATCAGTTCTTTGACATTGACTCTCCTGAAAACTGATGACAGAGACATTTTCCTTGGTCGGTTAACCCACTACAATGAATGATTCTGTGAAATAATGATGCAATAACACTGCAATCTATGTACATGCGTATAGAAATGCACGGTCAGATTGACATCTTTGTCACATAAGAGTAATATATATCATTTCTTTTAATTATGGACTTTGTTAAAATTACTTTTTTCCAAATTATTGGATAATACAGTTGTGACATACGTCAAAATAAGACTTATAGAAATACAATAAGTATTCAAAACAGTGACCTTGTGTTATGAATTCTGCATCTAGTGGTATGGAGAGATCAGAGTATGGGGGTCATCGGTGCTGGACTGGTGTCAAGCCCCTGGTGAAGGAAGGAGAGTCGCACTCAACGGGAGAACTCTATTCTTATTCAGTGACTCCTAATACAAACTATGGCAACCTTTTTATAGTTAGCTGACTTGACTGAAGACTCCCAACAACTGATCCTATTTGTATACAACAAACTGACTTATCCAACTAACAGACTCTCAACTGCTCTAGTCTCCTGTCTGCATGTGCCTCCTGTGTGGGCCCACGTTATTGTTACGTGCTACAGTACCACAAGAACAGTACATGTCACACCGACATTTACACTGCATCACCCCTCCAAGACAGCTCGATCGAGCTGTTGTCGCTGTAGCTGTTGACATGGTGATTCTCTTGAATAATATGTTTGTTGTTATGAATCTGGGTAATTCATTTGTTATTCTTGTGTAGGATTGAAGAGCACGTGAAAAGCTACCAGAGGGGGGGTGAATGGTATATTTAAAAAATCTTACGCAACGAATACAATTAAACCCCAACCCCTTCGGCAGAAAATGATCTATTAAAGAAATCGTGTGTGAGACTATTCTAAACGTGTTTCACCAGAACAAAATTGATATATATCAGAGAGAATCAAGTCACGAAGAAAAAACAAGAAGAATCACTCAAATTCGTCGAGAGAAACTCAAGTTATGATCGAAAGATTGAACAAAGGTCAATCTTTCCTACCCGAGAAAAACAGTTCTGGAACGCTGCAAAGAAACTCGTGTAGATCAGAAACCACAACTCTAATAATCGTAAAATTTTGAAAGATGATAGATAATCAAGTTGTGAAGACAACCTAAAAAGAATCACGTCAATTGGATCTGTAAAACTCGAGTTATGATAAAACCACCGACGAAAGGTAGTGCTGTCCAGAAACTCGACGAGTAAAACTTGTCTGGAACAAGTCGGACGAACAAGGCACAAAAGTTCCTTCAAACTACGAATTTTATTCAATAGAACACAAGAGTAACAGCCTCAAGTCGTACACCACGAGCTCTGGCCTCCCTTGCTTATATAACTAGTCCTTAGGCCAACCCAATCTTAACTAGGGCTCCAATCCAACTCCGATCACGAATCAAAACTTTCCATAACTGCTTAGGACTCTTCTATACGCAGATAGAAGCAATCTTAAGACTTCCAAAAACCTTAGGAACGTATCCCACATTCCTAAACAACTCAAATTTGTGACCCATATGAAATCCTATCATAACCAACTCGATACTTTTCCATACTGAGCCATAACCGACTCCGCCGCATCCAAAGTCATCAACCGATACGATCCGATCCTTCCAACCAGATCATCCCATCCATAAACTATCTTTGAAACCATGTTTCCACATCATGCACCGCATGCATACGTGCAAACACCTTCCTTCGACGTCCAGTAACCTTCATATGCACTACCCTTGATTCAATCATCTTGCGTGACCTCCTGACCCTCTCAACCACAATTCTTCCTGAATTTTGTTGTTGGAACCTCATCTCCTCCCTGAGACTAGTCCAAAGGATCTTGTCACCAGCCATGACTTGAACTCAAGCAACACCTGCACATGAACAAACAACCAATCCGTACGAGTCCAAGTCCGCGACTTGACTCAAGTCAGTTCCGAACACAACACCTTACGTGAGCACCTCACATAAGCATGTTGCAAACTATATCAAAACGATATCAACCATATCAACCAAAATGCACCAAAAACTTAGCAAATTAATACTAAGCAATCTTTGTAAGAATATAAAGCAAGTTCGAAATATTGCAAGATAAAAGTAGGAACATTGCTATCAA
The DNA here is from genome assembly GCA_036927565.1 of Tuctoria greenei. Taxonomy (NCBI): domain Eukaryota; kingdom Viridiplantae; phylum Streptophyta; class Magnoliopsida; order Poales; family Poaceae; genus Tuctoria; species Tuctoria greenei. The sequence goes on along the minus strand of JAYESD010000001.1, from coordinate 45,253,877 downwards.
GCTCCGAACCTTACCAAAGCTAACCAGAGCTTGAGCCAGAGCTTACCGAAGCTAGTACAACCTAGCGCCGGAGCTTACCAAAGCTAGTACAACATAGCGCCGGAGCTTACCAAAACTAATCGGAACTAGTCATCCCAAAAGTTGGAGCTAGAAAAACATGTCGGAGCTAACCAACATAAGCCGGACCTAGCAAAACATATCGGAGCTTAACAAAGACACGCCGAAGCTATTAAAGACATGTCAGAGCTAAAGACAAAGCTCACCGGAGCTACCCAAAAATGTCGGACCTAGAAAAAGAAAGTCAGACCTATTGTCGGACCTTGCAGAAGCTCGGAGCTAGAGTCGGACCATGCTAAAAAGATGTTATGGTAGCATTCAAAACTTTTATTGTCAAAGCCAATGTATTCAACACACATAGGTCTCACAATCTCCCCCTTGATGAATGCATTGGCAACACCACTTAAAATCCAAATGTTGACTTATTCACATTAAAAGTTTTGAAAGCAATTTCTCCCCCTTTGTAAAACAGAAATAAAATTCTCCCCCAGAGAATAATCGTGCCAAAACAATTGTGAATATGTGCAATGTGTAATCAATTTCTCTCACTTGCATACTTATCTTTAAAAATTCACATATTATCTCTCCCCCTTGCATACTTATCTTTAAAAATTCACATATTATCTCTCCCCCATTGACAATGTATTCAGCAAGGTTCAAAAGAGAAATTTCAAATGTTATGAGCATATTATAACATATACATATAAACAAAGCTCATCCAAGTCATACTATCAAGTAACTTACACTATCACAACAATGAGATACATAAAGTAGTGTAACCCATGCTAGAGATCAAATGTAATTTTCAATTTAAGCAAGTCATGATCTCACAAACTTAACTATTTCAATACCTGAAAGCATGACACTTGTTGCTGCATTTTATTATTTTTCAAAGCACAAAATTAGATCATATGATATTTGCAAGGCATCTGCCTTATTCTAACCAACCAAGCAAAACCTATGTCATTTTACAATCAGAAGCTTAAGGACATGGTTTTAGTCATACACAACACTTATGAACATGCAACAAGTTCAAAACAACAAGAAAGTTCGATCATGACCCGATTTAGTGTAAGTAATTATTCCAATTACTAGTCATGGCAAAAACTACAAAATGTATAACATGAGTAATGTAGTAAGAACTTTCAGCATGTAAAAGGAATCACAAGTCATACATGTATGGAATACTATGCTCATATTTTGTTAGTTCAGATTCACACATAGACTTCCCAAGTTTCAAAACTCCCCCTCAATTTAAGCCATGCGGATGCATAACCCCTATTTCACTATGAATGAAACAAAAACGAGTGAAATCCAAAGGTTTTGTAAAAATGTCAGCCAATTGTTGTTCGGTATCTATATGGTGAAGCATAATGTTTCCTTTTTCAACATTATCACGGATAAAGTGATACCTAATATCAATGTGCTTAGTTCAAGAATGTTGCACGGGGTTTTTAGAAATGCACATGGCACTAGTGTTATCACAAAACAGTGGAACACTATCTAGATCAACCCCATAGTCCTTAAGTGTTTGAACAATCCAAAGAATTTGTGAGCAAGCACTAGCAGTAGCTACATATTCAGATTCGGCTATAGATTGTGCAACTGAATTTTGTTTTCTAGAGGACCAAGCAACAAGAGAATTACTAAGAAAATGACAAGCACCAGAAGTACTTTTCCTATCAATCCTACAACCCCCAAAATCAGCATCCAAAAAAGCTTTCAAAGTAACGGTTGAGAAAGAAGGAAGAAAAATACCAAATTCTTGAGTTCCATGTAAGTACCTGAGAATCCTTTTGATGGCCTGATGATGTGAAGCACGTGGGGAAGCTTGAAACCGTGCACAAAGACATACGCTAAATTTTATGTCCGGTCTTGATGCCGTGAGGTACGAAAGTGATCCGACCATGCTTCTATATTCTTTTTGATCCACGGGTTCACCATCTTCGTCAAGTTCAAGTGATGTCGCTGTTCTCATTGGTGTTCGAAGAGGCTTGCTTTTTATACATGTTGAAGCGCCTTAGGAGGTCTTCTGTATACTTCGTTTGATGCACAAAGGTACCCTCCTTGGTTTGCTTGATTTGCAACCCCAAAAAGTACGTGAGTTCTCCCATCATACTCATCTCAAATTCTAAACTCATCATAGTTGAAAACTTGGACACAAGATCATGAGAATCACAACCAAAGATAATATCATCCACATACACTTGAATGAATAATGAGTCATTGCCATGCTTAAGCGCAACAAGAGTTTTATCAACCTTGCCCACGGTAAACCCCTTTTCAAGTAAGAATTTTTTTAACCTATCATACCATGCTCTAAGGGCTTGTTTGAGACCGTACAAGGCTTCAGGCAGTTTGAAAACATGATTCGAAAAATCTGGATTTTCAAAACCCGGTGGTTGTTTGACATAAACCTCCTCATCTATGTAGCCATTAAGAAAAGCACTTTTAAAATCCATTTGATATAGCTTAAAACCTTTAGATGTAGCAAAAGCTAACAAAATTCTTATCACTTCTAATCTAGCAACAGGAGCAAAAGTTTCATCAAAATCTAGACCTTCAACTTGAGTGAAACCTTGAGCAACCAACCTAGCCTTATTCCTAACCACAACCCCATCCTCACTTTGTTTATTTTTAAACACCCATTTAGTTCCAATTAAAGTTTGACCTTGAGGAGGAGGTACAAGTTTCCAAACATTATTTCTTTCAAAATTTTCTAACTCTTCCTGCATTGCAATAATCCAAGATTCATTAGTGAGTGCATGTGATATATCTTTGGGTTCAAAACAAGCAACCAAAGCAGAATGAGCATGAGAGTTTGGATCGCAAAACCTAGACCGTGTAACTCATTCGTGCAAGCTTCCAATAATCTGTTGTGGAGGATGAATTTTGAGAACCCGGAGGGGAGTGGACACTCCACAAGAATAATTTTCTTCATGTTCATCACAAATCGATGAGCTTGTGACTTGAGGAGGATCCGGACCAGCAATGGTGGTCGTCGGTGCTCGCTGTGAATCAAAATCAGGAGCTCGAACAATGTCATTAGCTATTGAGTTTTCGGGTAGCAGCTCCACCTCTTCCTCATCTTCAACGAAAATGCTCTCCCACTGCGGATATGGATATGTACCTGCAATGTTTGAGCTAGTACCTGGGCTAGCTTCATCAAAAGACACTTCACAAGTCTCCACAATTTTTTTAGTGTTAAGTAAAAACACACGGTAGCCTCTAGTATGAGATGGATAACCAAGAAACATGCCATCAATGGATCTTGGTTCAAATTTATCAAGATTACCATGTTTATTAACAAAGCATTTGCAACCAAAGACCCGAAAGTGCGTAACACTAGGCCTATGTCCAAACCGGAGCTCATATGGGGTTTTACCTAGCTTAGCGCGCAAGAAAACACAATTTGAGACATAACAAGCAGTTGCAATCGCATCAGCCCAAAATTACCTAGGAGTTTGATATTCATCAAACATAGCCCTAGTCATCTCAACTAAGGTTCTGTTCTTTCTTTCTACAACACCATTTTGTTGAGGTACATATGGTGAAGAAAATTGATGATCTATTCCATTTTCAGCACAAAAGTGATCAAAAGATTGATTTTTAAATTCAGTTCCGTTATCACTTCTAATTGCTTTTAAAGATCCTGGGTGATCAATTGATAATCTAAGAAACAAAGTTATAAAGTGACTAAAAGCTTCATTCTTAGACGCCATAAAGTAAACCCAAGAGTATCTAGAATAATCATAAACAATAACAAGAACATACCATTTACCTCCGAAGGATTGAACACATGATGGTCCTACGGTGTGAAGGTGCCAAAGTTGACCCGGTTCAGTTGTCATGATCATTGTGAGAGGAGTATGTGAACCTGCAACCATCTTAGCATGTCTACAAGAAGAGCACACAATTTCTTTGTCCCCTTTAAGCTTAGGTAGCCCACGTATGCGATCAAGAGCACTAACACGCGTTAGGTGATCAAAGCCTACGTGACCAAGTCTACGATGCCAAAAATATAAATCCTTTGAATCATTAGCAACTAGACACCTATGCTTAAAGGAAGACATATCAAAATCAGCTTTAAAAACTCTTCCAAACCAAGACATGTTAAAAATAAGCTCACTATTTGAATCTACAACTTTGCAGCAGTTTTTATTGAAAAATAATTTCCAGATCTTCATCTAGCAATTGTGAAACGGAAAACAAGTTGTATTTCAAATTTTTGACAAGTGCCACATCCTTAAAAGTGTAGTGATCATTTAATCCAATCGAACCCTTAGCAATTATGGGGGTTGAAGGATTATCAGCAAAAGTAACATTCTCTACACGTTACACAAAAGAGTGGGAGGAGAACCAATCTTTATTACCGGTCATGTGGCGTGAGCAACATGAATCCACAATCCAAATGTTATCCTTCCTCAAACGTGTAACCTACATAGAAGCACAATACGTCAATGACTCAATACTGGGGTTAGTCAAAAGTCATTTAGAAATCCAGTACTGAGTCACACGACGTGCAGCAGGAAAAACACGCGAAAGCTGAGATAAAACAGTAGGTTTACGAGTCAAAGTTTGAGGTTTTTTAATCGTAACTACTGACCTATAAGATGTTACTTGAGTACCACAAAAATAAGTAGCTCGGGAGGCAAAAACAAAAGGGCCGGAGGTAAACTTTGAATGTTTTTGACTCATAATAGCAGGTTGCATGTTCCTGACATTCATTTTAATATATGCAGCAAATTTTGCAGGAAAGTTATGAGATCTAGCAATCATTCTTTCACTTTTATGTTGTTTAGCTAGTCTATAACAAAAATCTATGACATGACCATCTCTATCACTGTAGGTACAATGAAATTTAACTTTGTGTTCATGTCTAGATGAGCAAGCAATATTTTTATTTGAAACCGAATGAGACAACACTCCTGCAGATTTGAAAACCACTTCTTTTTGTTTAGGAACTGTTTGAATCAAACCACTTCCTAATGACTTTACAATTTTAGGTGGATGTGCCTTAGCATGAGCATGAGAATCAAAACCTAAACAAGTTTTATCATTGCAAGACTTGGAAAAATTCAGCAGCAAGTTTAGGTTCTTATTCTCATTACAAAACCGATCTAATGTCCTATGCATGTCATCAAGTTGATTGGACAGATCAAGGCAACTTTCATATGTAGTTTTTCCTTTTAATTTGCAATTGGAACAAAATTTAACTTCATGAGAACGTAAAGCATTGTTCAATATAGAAATTTTATTCATAACATCTTGTAGTTTCTTATCAAGATCATCACAAGTAGAACAATGCAAATCAATTGTAGAACAGCTAGCATCTTTCAAGTTTTTATCATTAAGTGCAGCAAGCTCTTTGTTCTTTTCAATTTCTAACTCAAGATTATCGAGTGTGGAGGTGTGCGCACTTCTTAATGAGGACAATTGTTCATATATTAAATAACATGAGGGACATGCATCATCACTAGAAATCAAAGTTTTTAAACGGTTGATTTCAGATTCTAGTGATTCAATTTTAGCAGCACTATCTTTAACCTTTTTGTCGTTTTTCTTAACAATAATAGTGGCGCGAGAAAGAGCATCACACATTTCTTCGAAAGTAGGACATACCTCTTCATTGTCGCTGTTGTGTTCTGCCTCCTCTATACTTGATCTTGACTTGCCCACCATAAAGCACAAGTTTGCCTAATCATCTTCATCTTCGTCACTTCCAATGTCCACGTCGCTTGAGCCAAGTTTCTGGAGTGCGGAGAAAAAACTGTTCACCAGTTGACGACCTGAAAAGCCCTTCTTCTTCTTCTTCTTCTTCTTATTTGTTGAGGAGTGCTTCGTCCTTGATTGTTTTTCTTCTCGGGAAGTAGAACCTGAAAGGTTAGGACAATTTGTACGAAAGTGTCCTATCTGACCACATTTGATGCATCGCTGAGGTCCGGAGCTTCCTCTCCTTCTAGTTCTCACATTTTGCAATTTTTTTGAGAACCTAGTAGAGAAAAGTGCTAGCTACTCCTCTGGAAACTCCTCAATCTGTTCAAGTGTTAGAGAGGACAACAAAGCAAGTGTACCACAAGATGAAGATTAACCGAAGCTAGGCATGTCACGTTGTGAAACAAAAGCAATAGACTTGTTTGGATTCTTACGTGATAAGATGTCAATATCATGAGTCTTTAGTTTAGAGTAAAGCACACCTAATGTAAGAGAACTCATGACAGTTGATGCACAAATAGAAGTAACTTTCATCTCCCAGATTGACATGTCTAATGCACTAAGAAGTTGTCTAGCATTTTCAGCATCAAAAAAGTTAACATTGACACTACGCAGACTGCTGAGAATTTTATTGAAGCGAGCGAAAAGGTCATCGTAGACTCATCGGGTTGCATCTCGAAACGCATATATATTTTTTTTGAACATATCTTGTCTCACCTCCTTGATCGTGTTGGATCCTTTGTGATAGTCACAAAGCGCTCTCCACACATCATATGTCGATCAAAGGTGTGCAACGCGGTCGAAGTCGCTTTGAGTGAGTCCTTAGATGATCAAGTTTGGGGCTTTGTTGTTGTTGTCGACGTCGTGTAGGTTCGTAGTTGTAACTTGATAGTTCGAAGGCACATCATAAGGCTTGTACACCTTTTCCCATATGGCGAAGCCTTGGGCCTGGATGAAAGCCTCCATGCGTGCCTTTCAAACCTGAAAATCAATACTAGCAAATATACAAGGTTTGACGTCCATGATGATTAGTCAAAAACACGTGCAAAACACAATGATTAGAGCACCGTTGCTCTGATACCAATTGTATGATTGAAGAGCACATGAAAGTCTACCAAGGGGGGGGGGGTGAATGGTAGATTTAAAAAATCTTACGCAGCGGAAACAATTAAACACCAACTCCTTTGGCAGAAAACGATCTATTAAATAAATCGTGTGTGAGACTAATCTAAACGTGTTTCACCGGAACAAAAGTGATATATATCATAGAGAATCAAGTCACGAAGAAAAAACAAGAAGAATCACTCAAATTCGTCAAGAGAAACTCAAGTTATGATCGAAAGATCGAACAAAGGTCAATCTGTCCTACCCGAGAAAAACAGTTCTGGAACACTGCAAAGAAACTCGTGTAGATAAGAAACCAGAAATTCAATAATCGTGAAATTTTCACAGATGATAGATAATCAAGTTGTGAAGACAACCCATAAAGAATCACGTCAATTAGATCTGTAAAACTCGTGTTATGATAAAACCACCGACGAAAGGTAGTGCTGTCCAGAAACTCGATGAGTAAAACTTGTCTAGAACAAGTCGGACGAACAAGGCACAAAAGTTCCTTCAAACTATGAATTTTATTCAATATAACACAAGAGGAACAGCCCCAAAGTCGTACACCACGAACTCTGGCCTTCCTTGCTTATATAACCAGCCCTTAGGCCAACCCAATCTTAACTAGGACTCCAATCCTACTCCGATTACGAATCGAAACTTTCCATAACTGCTTAGGACTCTTCTATAAGAAGATAGAAGCAATCTTAATACTTCCAAACACCTTAGGAACATATCCTGCATTCCTAAATAACTCAAATTCATGACCCACACGAAATCCTATCATAACCAACTCGATACTTTCCATACCGAGCCATAACTGACTCTGCCGCAGCCAAAGTTATGAACCGATCCGATCCGATCCTTCCAACCAGATCTTCCCATCCATAAAACATCTTCGGAACCATGTTGCCACGTCATGCAACACATGCATACATGCAAATGCCTTCGTTCGACGCCAGTAACCTTCATATGCACTGCCCTTGATTCAATCATCCTACGCGACCTCCTGACCCGCTCAACCACAATTCCTCCTGAATTTGGTTGTTGGAACCTCATCTCCTCCCTGGGACTAGTCCAAAGGATCTTGTCACCAGCCATGACTTGATCTCAAGCAACACCTGCAAATGAACAAACAACCAATCCATACGAGCCCAAGTCCGCGACTTGACTCAAGTAAGTTCCGAACACAACACCTTACGTGAGCACCTCACATAAGCATGTTGCAAACTATATCAAAACTATATCAGCCATATCAACCAAAACGCACCAAAAACTTAGCAAATGAATACTAAAAAATCTTTTTAAGAATATAAAGAAAGTTCGAAACATTGCAAGATAAAAGCAGAAACATTGCGATCAAGCTCCGAACCTTGCCAAAGCTAACCGAAGCTTTAGCCGGAGCTTACCAAAGCTAGTACAACCTAGCGCCGGAGCTTACCAAAACTAGTCATACCTAGCGCCGGAGCTTACCAAAGCTAGTACAACCTAGCGCCGGAGCTTACCAAAACTAGTCGGAACTAGTCATCCCAAAAGTCGGAGCTAGAAAAACATGTCGGAGCTAACCAATATAAGTCGGACCTAGCAAAACATATCGGAGCTTAAAAAAGACATGCCGAAGCTATCAAAGACATGCCGGAGCTAAAGACAAAGCTCACCGGATCTACCCAAAAACATGTCAGACCTAGACAAAGAAAGTCGGACCTATTGTCGGACCTTGCAGAAGCTCAGAGCTAGACTCGGACCTTGCTAAAAAGATGTTATGGCAGCATTCAAAACTTTTATTATCAAAGCCAATGTATTCAGCACACATAGGTCTCACAATCTCCACCATGATGAATGCATTGGCAACACCACTTAAAATCCAAATATTGACTTATTCACATGAAAAGTTTTGAAAGCAATTTCTCCCCCTTTGTAAAATAGAAATGAAATTCTCCCCCTGAGAAGAATCATGTCAAAACAATTGTGAATATGTGCAATGTGTAATTAATTTTTCCCCCTTGCATACTTATCTTTAAAAATTCACCTATTATCTCTCCCCCTTGCATACTTATCTTTAAAAATTCACATATTATCTCTCCCCCTTTGACAATGTATTCAGTAAGGTTCAAATGAGAAATTTCAAATGTTATGAGCATATTATAACATATACATATAAACAAAGCTCATCCAAGTCATACTATCAAGTAACTTACACTATCATAACAATGAGATACATAAAGTAGTGTAAGCCATGCTAGAGATCAAATGTAATTTTCAATTTAAGCAAGTCATGATCTCACAAACTGAACTATTTTAATACCTAAAAGCATGACACTTGTTGCTGCATTTTATTATTTTTCAAAGCACAAAATTAGATCATATGATATTCATAAGAGATTATATGCGCATCTGCCTTATTCTAACCAACCAAGCAAAGCCTATGTCATTTGACAATCAGAAGCTTAAGGACATGGTTTTAGTCATACACAACTTCTTCTAAGTTCATATCTAAGTGCAATGATAAGCCATCTCAAAAGAAGAAGTGCGATGCATACATATTCTCTTGATCTTTTCTCAATTTATATTTGTTCATTAAAACTCAACATGTGAGTTGATTACTTGATTAATTCTTTATGATTAACAGCACTTATGAACATGCAACAAGTTCAAAACAGCAAGAAAGTTCGATCATGACCCGATTTAGTGTAAGTAATTATTCCAATTACTAGTCATGGCAAAAACTACAAAATGTATAACTTGAGTAATGTAGTAAGAACTTTCAGCATGTAAAAGGAATCACAAGTCATACATGTATGGAATACTATGCTCATATTATTTTAGTCCAGATTCACACATAGACTTCCCAAGTTTCAAAACGCCCCCTCAATTTAAGCCATGAGGATGCATAACCCCTATTTCACTATGAATGAAACAAAAACGAGTGAAATCCAAAGGTTTTCTAAAAATGTCAGCCAATTGTTGTTCGGTATCTACATGGTGAAGCACAATGTTTCCTTTTTCAACATTATCACAGAGAAAGTGATACCTAATATCAATGTGCTTAGTTCTAGAATGTTGCACGGGGTTTTTAGCAATGCAAATGGCACTAGTGTTATCACAAAACCGTGGAACACTATCTAGATCAACCCCATAGTCATTAAGTGTTTGAACAATCCAAAAGATTTGTGAGCAAGCACTAGTAGTAGCTACATATTCAGATTCGGCTATAGATTGTGTAACTTAATTTTGTTTTCTAGAGGACCAAGCAACAAGAGAATTACCAAGAAAATGACAAGCACCAGAAGTACTTTTCCTATCAATCCTACAACCCCCAAAATCAGCATCCGAAAAAGCTTTCAATGTAACGGTTGAGAAAGAAGGAATAAAAATACCAAATTCTTGAGTTCCATGTAAGTACCCGAGAATCCTTTTGATGGCTTGATGATGTGAAGCACGTGGGGAAGCTTGAAACCATGCACAAAGACATACGCTGAATTGTATGTCCGGTCTTGATGTTGTGAGGTACAAAAGTAATTAGATCATGCTTCTATATTCTTTTTGATCCACGGGTTCACCATCTTCATCAAGTTCAAATTATGTCGTTGTTCCCATTGGTGTCCGAAGAGGCTTTCTTTTATCCATGTTGAAGCGCCTTAGGAGGTCTTTTGTATACTTCGTTTGATGCACAAAGGTACCCTCCTTGGTTTGCTTGATTTGCAGTCCCAAAAAGTACGTGAGTTCTTCCATCATACTCATCTCAAATTTTGAACTCATCATAGCTGAAAACATGGACACAAGATCATGAGAAGCACAACCAAAGATGAATAATGAGTCATTGCCATGCTTAAGAACAAAAAGAGTTATATCAACCTTGCCCATGGTAAACACCTTTTCAAGTAAAAATGTTTTTAACCTATCATACCATGATCTAGGGGCTTGTTTGAGACCGTACGAGGCTTTGGACATTTTGTAAACATGATTAGAAAAATCTGGATTTTCAAAACCTGGTGGTTGTTTGACATAAACCTCCTCATCTATGTAGCCATTAAGAAAAGCACTTTTAACATCCATTTGATATAGCTTAAAACCTTTAGATGTAGCAAAAGCTAAAAAAATTCTTATGGCTTCTAATCTTGCAACAGGAGCAAAAGTTTCAGCAAAATCTAGACCTTCAACTTGAGTGAAACCTTGAGCAACCAACCTAGCCTTATTCCTAACCACAACCCCATCCTTACTTTGTTTATTTTTAAACACCCATTTAGTTCCAATTAAAGTTTGACCTTGAGGAGGAGGTACAAGTTTCCAAATATTATTTCTTTCAAAATTTTCTAACTCTTCTTGCATGGCAATAATCCAAGATTCATTAGTGAGTGCATGTGATATATCTTTGGGTTCAAAACAAGCAACAAAAGCAGAATGAGCATGAGAGTTTGGATCGCAAGACCTGGATCGTGTAACTCGTTCGTGCAAGCTTCCAATAATCTGTTGTGGAGGATGAATTTTGAGAACTCGGAGGGGAGTGGACATTTCACACGCTTCTTCTTCTTCATGTTTATCACAAATTGATGAGCTTGTGACTTGAGGAGGATCCGGACCAGCAATGGTGGTCATCGGTGCTAGCTGTGAATCAAAATCAGGAGCTTGAACAATGTCATTAGATGCTGAATTTTCAGGCAGCAGCTCCACCTCTTTCTCATCTTCAATTAAATTGCTCTCCACTGCGGATATGGATCTGAACCTGCAATGTTTGAGCTAGTACCTGGGCTAGCTTCATCAAAAGACACTTCACAAGTCTCCACAATTTTGTTAGTGTTAAGTAAAAACACACGGTAGCCTCTAGTATGAGATGGATAACCAAGAAACATGCCATCAATGGATCTAGGTTCAAATTTATCAAGATTACCATGTTTCTTAACAAAGCATTTGCAACTAAAGACCCGAAAGTGCGTAACACTAGGCCTATGTCCAAACCGGAGCTCATATGGGATTTTACCTAGCTTAGCGCGCAAGAAAACACAATTTGAGACATAACAAGTAGTTGCAATCGCATCAGCCCAAAATTTCCTAGGAGTTTGATATTCATTAAGCGTAGTCCTAGTCATCTCAACTAAGGTTCTGTTCTTTCTTTCTACAACACCATTTTGTTGAGGTACATATGGTGAAGAAAATTGATGATTTATTCCATTTTCAGCACAAAAGTGATCAAAAGATTGATTTTTAAATTCAATTCCGTTATCACTTCTAATTGCTTTTAAAGATCCTGGGTGATCAATTGATAATCTAAGAAACAAAGTTCTAAAGTGACTAAAAGCTTCATTCTTAGATGCCATAAATTAAACCCAAGAGTATCTAGAATAAGCATCAACAATAACAAGAACATACTATTTACCTCCGGAGCATTGAACACGGGAAGGTCCTATGGTGTCAAGGTGCAAAAGTTGACCCGGTTTAGTTGTCATGATAATTGTGAGAGGAGTATGTGAACCTGCAACCATCTTAGCATGTCTACAAGAATAGCACACAATTTATTTGTCCCCTTTAAGCTTAGGTAGTCCCTTTATGCGATCAAGGGCACTAACACGCGTTAGGTAATCAAAGCCTACGTGACCAAGTCTACGATGCCAAAAATATAAATCCTTTGAATCATTAGCAACTAGACACCTATGCTTAGAGGAAGACATATCAAAATCAGCTTTAAAAACTCTTCCAAACCGAGACATGTTAAAAACAAGCTCACTATTTAAACCTACAACTTTGCAGCAATTTTTATTGAAAATAATTTCCTGATTTTCATCTAGCAATTGTGAAACGGAAATCAAGTTTGTCGACTGTTGGAGTCGGCAGATCCCCTGACACTATGAAAGTGTTTGAAGGAGTTTGTGGTTCGGTTTGGGCGCGCGGAGACCTAAGAAAGTGAAATGCGATTGGACACGAGTGACACAGTAGTTTACGTGGTTCGGGCCGCCTGAGCGTAATACCCTACTCCACGGGTGTGTGTGTTGTATTAACTTGTGAGCTTGAGTGTGTTCGAGAGCCCTCCCTTGTGTATCGTCGGTTTGTCCTTTTATAACATAAGGACAAACCGTTACAAGTTAGCCTGGCCCGACATGTGGCCCTGGCGGTTATTAGTATTGATACACGAGATTAATTGTTGTTAATAACCCTGTAACAGCTCTGACAGTGCCGTTACAGGTGTTAAGATCATCCGATTAAATATCATTAACGTGTAATTAATGATAATTAATCGGGTCTTGAAGTCCACGGCTGTCCTTTGGAGATCCGGAGCCGTTACAACGTCTCCCGGGGGTTTGAAGCGGCCAGCTCCGACGTATGGACACGTGGCAGCTCCGGAGCTTGCTCATGGGAAGCGGGAAGCTCCGGGGTGGCCTGCCACGTGTCAGCTCCGGAGCTTCTCTCGGTCAGGGGTTACCTCCGGAGGTGCCGTTCCAGTACCTAGCCCGGAGCTTCACCCTTGTGGGTAATAACTCTGGTCTGTCAGTACACGTGGCAACCTAGAGGTTAACCATGTTGGAGAAGCGGGTCCGGTCACGTCTGGCAAGTGGGCCCCCGAGGGTCTTCAACTTGAGTAGATGTCCTTCCCTTGAGATCTTTGTAACCTCAGGGGGTGTATGGTTTTTAGGGTACCGACAGTGGCCCCCTGGACCTACCTCTGGGGAAGGCCAACGGGATGAAGTCATTCCGTCGGAGGTGGGTCCATACTTGCGACTCTTGAACTGGGTCTTCAAGGGTCTTCGGAGATGCCTTTGGCGGGGCTTTATGGTTGAGTCCCGACGCGTGGCGCACGTCAGGCGGCAGATAAGATCTTTGACGTGCGGATCTCTCGCAATTGAAGGTCGCCGGTTCCCGATACGAAAACCGTATCGGTTCCGCGCGCCTTGTCAGTCCGCCGCCTTTGGGTTTCCCGCCTCGTGATGACAACTGTTCGCCTGGGTAAGAACCTCGACTTGATCGTCAGGGTGGTCCCGGGCCCTCTTGTCATCGGCTGGGTTGAATTCTTGAGTAGTATCCTTGACTCCCCTGCAGTTTCCATCCAAGCGTTGCGAGGGCTTACTTAAGAAGGAAAGCGCACCGTCGGGAGTTCTTTACGCTTTCCATCTGTTCTTGCGCTCAAACTCCCAACTCGTGCTTTGCTTCTCTTCTCTCGCCTAGCTGTGCTGCGATGGAGTTGGGTCTGCGTGAGAGTCGTTTGAAGACGGAGAGTGATCTGAAGAAGGTCCGAGCCCTCATGGGGTGGTCGTCGGACTTCTTCAACCGTTCAGTCCGCGCCGGCGGGGAGCTTCCCTTTAAAAAGGAGCACTCCGGCGAAATGGTGTACTTTTCATCGTACGCCATGGTGGGGCTGATCCCACCGTTTTCTTCCTTCTTCTTGATGCTGCTGGACTTCTATGGTCTGCAGCTATACCACCTTGGCCCTCACTCCCTCCTCCTTGTGTCCATCTTTGTCCACTTCTGCGAGATGTGGGTGGGCATCCCTCCCTGCATCGAGCTCTTCCGCACCTTCTTCACCGTCCAAACCACCGGCCGAAGTGACGAGTACCTTGGCTTCTACTACTTTGTGAAGCGCAAGAAGTGCCCGTTCAAGTACATCCGGTCGTTCCCTTCCTGGAAGTGGGATGACTGGAAGAAAGATTGGGTAGTCGTCCGGGTGGAGGAGCACGAGCGGTTGGAGCTGCCAGACGGTCTGCCCGGCATTGACACGTCGGTGTGGAGCGAAGTTCCGGTGCTGGCGGCAGCTTTTGACCCCGTCCTGTCCAGGATCCGCCAATGTGTGGAGGGAGGATTGACTCCCCAGGCGGTGTTCTGCAACTTCCTGTCCAACAGGTGGGCGCCGCTGAAGAGGAGGGAGAAGCTCGCCTGGGCCCTCAACAGCGTGATGGACGAAAACCGGGTTGAGACCGGGTTGAAGTCCAACATGGTGGGGAAGTCCTTGGAGTTTCACCTCAAGAAATTCCAGCACGGCATCGATGTAGACGGAGAGTACTTGACTCCGCCACCGGCTTTCCTCCCCCTGAACGTGGAAGTTGAGTTCAGCAGGGAGCTCCGGCGGAAGATGCCCGCGCTTGACGACCTTGGCGTCGTCGAGAGAAGATCGACCGCCCGGTTGGCGATCCCCGGGTTGTCGGAAGGCGGCTCCGCCCCTGTCTCTCAGCCAAGAGCTGAAGTCACCGGCAAGGGCAAGGAGCTGGCGGAGGAGCCGGAGAGCCGGAAGAGGAAGCTGCGACATGCCGACGGAAGGTCCGTCGGGCTTGCTACTTCCCCGCCAGTTCCCCGTCCTCAGGAAGGAAGATCCTCCGCCGCTGTAGCGTCTGTCCCCGTGGTGGGGTCTTTTCGGAGCGCTACTGTTCCGGCGGTGGGATCCTCCCGGAGTGCGGCTGTCCCCGTGATGGGTCCCTCCGGAGGTGCCAGCTCCGGACAGGCGACTCCGGTTCGAGAAGCGGTGAGGGCCTCCAGGTCTAGGAGTTCCTCCCGGTCAAGGAGAGCTCCGACCCGGGAAACGCCCGTGACTACGGCAAGTCCAGGGAGTCCTCCCGGGGCTCCTACGCCGACCGTGGCCAGCCCGGAGCGTCCGGGAAAGAGGTTCCGCGCAAGCTGGTGCGTGAGCCTCCCGAGGTAATTTTTCTTGCTTACCTCAATTAATTTTTAATTATAGTATCTGTTTGCTCAATTTCTTCATTCTTCATCTGCAGCGTTCCCAAGAAGGGGAGTGAAGCTCCGCCCTCAGCCACAGTGTCTGAGGCTGCGAGGGCTTCTGCTCCAACCCCAGTGCCGCCCCAGGCGGAGGCTGCGACAGCTCCGGCGCCGGCTGTCGTGGTCATGGACCTCGACTCGTCTCCAGAAGTTCCCGTGGTAGCGCCGGACCACGGGATTGAAGATGCGCCAGCGGCACCCGCTCCGGAGGTTGAAGCTCCGGGCCCTGGTGCTGCAGAAGTAGATGCTCCGGCTGTTGAGTCGGAGGAAGTAGAGGTCCCGGCTTTGGATCCGGAAAGTGCTGAAGCCCCGGCGGTTGAGCCGGAGGTAGCTGAAGCCCCGGCGTGCGAGCCGGAAGTTGAAGTGGTTCCGGCGATTGAGCCGGTTACTTCCGAAGCTCCGGTCGCAGAGCCGGTAATTATTGGAGTGCCGGCTGCAGAGCCGGTGATTGAGGAGGCGCCGGTTGCAGAGCCGGTGGTCGAAGAGACGAGGGAGCTTGAGCCTCCTTCAGAAGAAGCGTCCCGGCGGGATCCAGTGGAGGCGACGACGTCGATGGTACCCGTGGCGGAGCCAGAGTGCCTGAACGAAGTCGCCGGCCCCCAGCCTGCGGGGGCGAATGAAGGTTTGGTGACGGGACCTTCTTCGGTGGCGGCTGAGGCCATCCCGGAGGAGTGCCCTAGTACCTTGGAAGCTCGGGGTTCCGCTCTCGTAGAGTGGGACCCAATTTTTGTAAATGAAGACCCGCTGGAACCGGCGGAGGAGGCCCCAGAAGGTCCGGAGCCCATCTCGCTGTCAATGTCCATCGACAACGCTTGCTCCAGTCTACGCCAAGTCCAACTAGCCTTCTTCCACGACAGCAAGGTTCTTGAAGAGGAGCGCCAAACCCTTAGGAGGTGGCGTAATCGACTCCAATTCGAGACCAAGTTGGCGCAGTCGAGGATTGCTGAGGACAAGGAATGGATCAGGCGGGAGAAGGTCCGCCTGGAGCTCTGGGGTGAGATGCTGGACGAGAGGGAGAGCATGACTCACAACCTCGACGCCCAATCCCGGGAGTACCATGACCAAGCTAAGGCTGCTAATGATGCGGCCAACGCTCGGTTCGATCAACTCGAGGCCATCAGTACCGCACTCATCAAGCGCCGAGAGGCACTTGAGGGAAGGGAAAAGCGGCTCGAGGATGAGGAGCAAAAACTCCTGGAGCTACGGGACGACGTCTTGCGACGTGAAGAAGAGCTCGCCGAGAAGACAGCTCTGGCGGACAAGGGCCTCGAGGAGCCCGCTAAAAAATTGGAAGAGCGCTGCCTCGAGGAGGAGGAGAAGACCTGGGTGCGAGGGCAGGAGCTCTACGAGTATGAGTGCGCCCTCGTCGCCCGGGAGAAGAAAATAGAGGCTAGGGAGAAAGACCTGGTCGACCGCCGGAACAAGATCCACCTCCGGGAGGAGGAGCTCGGAAGACTCGAAAAGCGGGTTGCTGCGAAAATTCAGCAAAACGCCAAAGAAGTTGAGCGCCTCTCCCGCGAGAATTCGGAGCTGGCGGCGGCCCGGAGGTCCTTGGAAGAGATGAAGGGCCTGAGGAAGACGGACTCCCTGCAAATTTGGGAGTTCCTGAGCAAGGCCGACGATGCGCTAGCGCCGATGGGTTTCAGCCCCGTGCTTCCGGATGATCCGAAGCCGGAGCCGGACCTTGCGCTGCAAGCGTTGGGCGCTGCGGGCAGCAAGCTCTCCAAGGTGGGCGACGTTATCGCGGACCAGTTGGAGGTCGAGGGGCAATCCCTGGCTAGGAACGTCACAGAATATGTGTTGACGTGCTACACTAGCCGGAACCCTCGATTCCCTCTGGACCCGGTGCTTGAAGGCCCCGTTGAAGGAGAAGGCGAAACTACCCGAGCCAGCGTGTCGGAGGTCGCCCAGAAGGTCGCTGAATTCTTCCATAGGGTCTAGGACTATCTTTCTTAGCCTTTATTTGTATCTTCTCTTCTTCCTCAATTTTGTAATCCTTTGTCCCCAGATGTAATCTCTGGTCTTCAAATGAAATGAAATCCCCAATTTTTCGTGAATTTCATTTTTTGTCTTCAACATCTTTGTCTTCACTTGGCCCCCTGGTAGATGTGCACAATTTGATTGTGGACATGTACCAAAAGGATGTTGTGTTTTGTTGAAGACAAATTTGCTTCGAACTCGTGTAGTTTAGGTCCGAAGTTTTCGATAGTGAAGGTCCCTTGAAGTCGTCGGAGCTTAGAAGCTCCGGCACTGTCCATCATCGGAGCTTAGTAGCTCCGGCAGGAGCCTCTACCAACACGTTGAGTGTCGATAGTTAATACTTCAAGGTGTCGGAGCTTAGTAGCTCCGGCAATGACCCTTGCCACGCCTGGCTTGCTGGCAACAGACTCTAGTGATAGAGTCTTCTCACCATCTTTAAGTTAACGCCGGTGGGAGTCGGAGCTTGGTTAACTCCGGTTTTTCTCCATCAATATCGGGTTTATTTTTCCTGCACACTTAAGCCAAGAAAAACAGTAAAATTCGTTCCTTATCTATAACTTCGTCGCGGCTTACGGTTCTCAAGAGAATTTCAAGTTGAACACGATTTTTAGTATAATTGGATGAATTGTCTTTTCTTTTAGATCCAATTGTCCATGGACCCACCTTACTTTGGCCTGCCGGGATGTAGGTAGAGTGGCGTACTTAGGGTGCTTGACCAGGCTAAGTCGATAGCGCACTCCGGCCCTAGAATGGCTTGGCGGCTTTCAGGCGAGTTGACCACAGACGATATTTAAATCTAAAAAATCTGACAATTCAACTCAAATTGTACATAAACCGGTTAAACTAGAACTTCTTAAGAATTGCACGTTTCTGTTATAGACAAGAAAGAGAAAAATAAAAATGTCGAGCCTTATGCAAAAATGAATGCACGTGGGGTCTATTTCACATGAAGATGTCTTTCATTATAGGTCCGGGGTACAGGGGAAACAAGTACACTCTTAGGGTACGGAACCAGGCTAAGCGTGTTCGGTTTCTCGTTTAACCCAGGGTAATTAGCTACACTTCTAGTCCGGAGACTGTATCAAGTGTTGCATGAGCTTTCCAAACCTTTCGGGAAAGGTCCGGCTGCTCTCCCGGAGGAACTACCCGACTCTGTACAATGACTCTATAACATACATTTCAAGTTACTTAAGACTCACCTCCGTGGAATTAAGTGTAGAACTTACGGAGGTGCTCGATGTTCCAAGGATTTGGGAGAGGTGTCCCATCCTCGGCAGCCAAGCGAACGCTTCTGGGACGGGATACTTTGATCACTCGGAAGGGCCCTTCCCAGCCGGGGGAGAGTTTGTTTTGCCCTTCTCTGGATAGTATTCTCCGTAGCACCAGATCGCCTTCCTCGAGCTGTCGGTTGTGTACAAGCCGCTGATGATAGCGCCGTAGAGCTTGGCGATATCGGGCATTCCGAACAGCTGCTTGGCACCTTCCCTCCTCGAGGAGGTCTAGGTCTTCACGCCGGAGCTGGTCCTGCGCGGCTTCGTCGAAGGTCCGGACTCGGAGGGAACCCAAGGTGATTTCCGGAGGAAGGATCGCTTCTGCTCCGTACACCAGGAAGAAGGGTGTTTCTCCGGTTGCCCGACTTGGAGAAGTCCTGTTAGCCCATAGAGTGGGCGGAAGCTCTTCGATCCAATTAGCTCCGTGCTTTTTCAAACGCTCATAAGTGCGCGTTTTTAGTCCTTTAAGGATCTCTGCGTTTGCTCTCTCGGCTTGTCCATTGCTGGCAGGATGAGCTACGGAAGCGTAGCAAACTTGTATGCCGAGGTCTTCGCAATATCCTTGAAATGCGGAGCTTGTGAACTGAGTCCCATTATCAGTGATGATCTTGTTTGGGACTCCGAATCTGCTCACGATAGACTGTAGAAAATTGATTGCAGATTGTTTGTTGATCGTCACAACAGGAGTAGCTTCCGGCCACTTGGTGAACTTGTCGATGGCGACGTACAGGAACTTATAACCTCCGACGGCTCTTGGGAAGGGTCCCAAAATGTCCATCCCCCACACAGCGAAAGGCCACGTAGGAGGTATCATTTGTAAGGGTTGAGCAGGTGTATGAATTTGCTTTGCATGAAATTGGCATGCTTTGCATTTCTTCACTAGCTCAGTAGCATCCTGGAGCGCTGTAGGCCAGTAGAAGCCGTGCCTAAAGGCTTTTCCGACCAGCGTGCGGGAAGACGCGTGGTTCCCACACTCACCTCCATGGATTTCTGCGAGGAGCTCGCAGCCTTCTTCCCTTGTGATGCACCGCATTAGGATGCCGTTGGCACCGCGCCGGTAGAGATCCCCTTCTACCAACGTGTATCTTTTAGCCAATCTGACTACCCGGTCAGCGGATACATCATCGTCAGGAAGGATATTGTCTTTCAAGTAGTTCCGGATCTCCGAGATCCATGCATCGGAACTGACTTGAGCATTTGAGTCTTGCGTGCTGGGTTGCTCGGAGCTTCCGGCAGCACCTACGACCCTTGATGGCTGCCATGGTAACAGGGCCATCGGGACCGTCAGCTTCGGGATGCTGATCTCGCCCCCTTCGTTCAGCTCGGCAGGCTGAACTGTGGGTTTTGACAACTTCCGGACAAAGGTTCCGTCTGGAGCCGGAGCTCCGGTTGACGCCTTGGTCGAGAGTTCGTCAGCTTCAGCGTTGTGAGCACGCTGAACATGGTGAAGGTCTAGAACTTCGAAGTCCTTCTGAAGCCTCTGGACTTCAAGGAGATAAGCAGCCAGCTGGAGATTATTGCAGGAGCATTCACCCTTCACCTGTTTGATGATAAGTTGTGAATCTCCTTTGACCAGCAACTGCTTGACACCATATGATAGTGCCACCTTTAATCCATATATGAGTGCTTCGTACTCCGCCATGTTGTTGGTTGCCTTGAAGTCAAGGTGCACCATGTATTTCACCTTCTCCCCGGTTGGTGCGAGGAGAAGGATTCCAGCTCCGGCTCCCTGCTTCTGCATGGAGCCGTCGAAGTAAAGGGTCCAGTGAGGCTTAGTGAAGGCCGGAACTTGTGGTTCCGTCTTCTGCTCGCTGGGGCCCCCAGGGTTTAATGGAGAGGGAGTCCATTCTGCCACGAAATCTGCCAACGCTTGACTCTTGATTGCTTGTCTTGGAATGAATTCGAGGTCGAATTCAGCCAGTTCCGCTGCCCACTTTGCTATATTCCCAGTTGAATTGGGATTATGCAGGATCGCTCGAAGTGGATACGAGGTTACCACCGAGACTTTGTGAGCTTGGAAATAATGTCGAAGCTTCCTTGAGGCAATAAGAACCGCGTAGAGCAGCTTATGCACCTCTAGGTATCGAGTCTTGGCATCATGTAACACTTCACTCATGAAGTATACTGGGCGTTGAATGGTCCGGACCCTCCCGGAGGGGTCCAGAACTTCCTCTTCATTGATCCGGACCCTGTCAGAGGGGTCCAGGCTATCTTCGGGGACCTCCGGGTTCTGGATGGAGGAACCCGGAGCTTCTTCAGGAATGACTTGGATCCTATCGGAAGGATCCAGGTCCTCTGAAGTGGCTTCTTGTGGGCCCAAGTCTGGGAGCTGGGACCCAGACCCGCTTTCAGGAACCTCCGGATCCTCCCGAAAGGATCTAGATTCCTGAGTATTGGGTAGTTCCGGTCTCTCCGCAACCAGAACCATACTGACGACTTCGTCAGCTGCTAAAATGTAAAGCAATAAAGGCTCACCAGGGTTCGGAGCTACCAAGACTGGTAGGGTGGTGAGGAACTGTTTCAGCTCCTGGAATGCCTTCTCTGCTTCTTCAGACCATTGGAATGGTCCGGACTTCCTCAGCAACTTGAAGAAGGGAAGTGCCCTTTCCGCCAGTCTTGAAATGAACCGACTGAGGGCTGCTAGACATCCAGTTAATTTTTGGACGTCTTTGATGCGGGTTGGTGGCCGCATGTCTTCGATGGCTTTTATCTTCGCCGGATTAGCCTCTATACCCCGGTGACTTACCAGGAAACCAAGAAGCTTTCCGGAACTAACCCCGAAGACGCACTTGTCTGGGTTTAGCTTCGTGCGGGTGGCCCGCAGCTTGTCGAAGACAGCCTGCAAGGTGTCCAAGAGGGACTCCTTGTTTTTGACTTTGACCAC
Organism: Tuctoria greenei; assembly: GCA_036927565.1. Classification (NCBI taxonomy): domain Eukaryota; kingdom Viridiplantae; phylum Streptophyta; class Magnoliopsida; order Poales; family Poaceae; genus Tuctoria; species Tuctoria greenei. The sequence goes on along the minus strand of JAYESD010000001.1, from coordinate 45,232,169 downwards.
GATGTCATCAACGTACACTTCCACTATGTCTCTGATGAGTTCTTCGAAAGTTTTGTACATTGCTCGTACAAAAGTTGAAGCTGCATTCTTGAGACCAAAAGGCATGGCTGTGTAACAATACAATCCATCCACTGTGATGAATGAAGTATGTTCTTCATCTTCCCTAGACATCCGGATTTGATGGTATCCTGAATATGCGTCTAGAAAACACAGTAACTCACACCCGGAGGTGGAATCCACTATCTGGTCTACTTTTGGACATGCCTTATTCAGTGTGGTGTAGTCGATGCACATCCGAAGTTTCCCGCCGGCCTTAGGCACAACGACTGGGTTTGCCAGCCATTTTGGATGGTAGACTTCTCGGATGAATCCGGCTTCGAGCAACTTCTTCACTTCTTGTCGGATGAAGTTCTGTCGCTCTACAGATTGCTTCCGAGGTTTCTGGTGCACAGGCCGAGCGTCGGGGTAAATCTTCAGATTGTGCTCAATCACTTCCCTGGGGATCCCAGGCATTTGTGACGGTTGCCAAGCAAACACGTCAACATTAGCCCGGAGGAAAGTGATGAGCGCGAGTTCCTATTTGTCGTTCAAGCCACCCGATATGCGGGTAGTTTGGGCGACATCGGAACCAATTTGGACGACTTTGACGGGAATGTCGGTGTCGCCGCTTGGCTGCACACGAGGTGCAGAGGTCGAGCCTCGTTGACGAATGCTCGGAGGTTGTGGAGCTTGCTTCTGTCTGGAGTCCTCCTCTTGCGCTGTGGTGAGTGTGTGGAGTTCCTCCAGAGCAGTTACTCCGGCAGTGCGATCTCCACGGATCCGGAGAACGCCTACTGGTGTTGGCATCTTCAACACCAGGTATCCATAATGAGCAGCTGCCATGAATTTGTACAAGGCAGGTCTACCCAAAATGGCGTTGAATGGTAAGTTGATCTGAGCGACGTCAAAGATCAACTTCTCGGTGCGATACTTCTCCTGAGTCCCGAAGGTAACAGGGAGAGTAATAGCTCCAAGTGGGGTTATGGCCCCCGGACCTACTCCGGAGAAAGGTCGAGAGGGCTGGAGGTCCGAAGGTCGAAGCTGAAGCTTAGTGAAAGCTTCAAAGCTGATGAGATTAAGCCCCGAACCTCCGTCTACCAGGACATGATGGAGCTGGATGTTGTTGATGGTGGGAGATACCATCAAGGGTAGCTGGCCAGCTCCGATCATGCTTTGAGGACAGTCCGAAGCATCAAAAGTGATGGGTGTGTCCATCCACTTTCGATGTGGCTCCGGTCTAGCTGTAGGAGCTACAGCAGCCATATCCCGTCGCATAGTCTTGATGACACGACGAGAGGTGATGTCCCATGATCCACCAAAGATGGTGTTCATGGTTTTTCGACGCTCGTTGTCGGAGACGTCGGAATCATCGTCGAAGGAGGTGTAAGCGGCTTTCAAGACCTTTTTGGGGTCTTGAAACCCTAACTCCTCTTCAGCCGGAGCTTCATCGACCTTTTGTTTTCCCTCCCTCTGACGGAAGGGAGACCCTTCCCGGCGCTTGTGGTAGCGCTCGGCAAGGTTTTGGACCTCCCGGCAGTCCTCCAGTTTGTGGCTGCTCGTTTTGTGAATGGGGCACCACATCTTGGATTTGCCACCGTCTTCAGAAGACGGTCGAGGTCGCTTCTCGGGGCGTGGCCCCCGGCCACCAGGAGTTGCAGCGGCTGCAACGTTGGATGTGCCGGCCGACGGCTTCTTCTTGCCGTTGGTCTTCTTTTTCTTCTTGCCACTCCCGGAGGTAGCGGCTTCTTCTTTGGAGGATTTTTTATGATCCTCCAGAGCTGGTTTGGAGTGCATTTCACGGCCCTCCGCAGCTCTGGCACATTTGTCAGCCAGGCTGAAGAGCTCCGTGACACTGGTGATCTCTTTGATCGCCAGTTTCTCCAACATCTTCTTGTCTCGTACACCCTGTCTGAATGCTACAATGACAGAAGCGCTTGAGATAGAAGGGATTGTGTTACGTACCTGAGAGAATCTCTGGATGAATGACCGTAAAGATTCTCCTCCTTTTTGCACGACTGCAAAAAGGTCCAGTTCGGTGCCCGGACGGGTGTATGAACTCCCGAAATTGGCGGTGAACTGACGGCACAGCTCCTCCCAACTGTCGGTAGAGTTGGGTGGAAGGCTCATAAACCAGGACCTGGCGGTCCCAGTTAAAGCCACTGGAAAGTAATTGGCCATTACGGCCTCGTTTCCTCCAGCTGCTAAGATCGCAGTGGAGTATATCTGTAGGAATTCTACGGGATTGACAGTCCCCGTCGAATTTTTCCGGCAAGTGTGGCCGGAACTTCTGTGGCCATCTAACCATGCGCAGGTGCATGGCTAGGGCGGAACAGCCTCCTCCTACTCCTTCCAGAGTAGAAAGGTCTTGAGCATCTCGTCTTTCTCGAGCTCGCTCGATGTGGACACGGCCATCTTGTTGGCGGTATCGGCGATCAAGCTCCGCCCGGAGGTCGTGTGTCGAAAGCCGAGATGCAGTATGGGCACGTCGTGCCCCAGAGGGCAACGACGTCACTTGCTGTGACGCAGCTCTTCTCCGGTTGTTGGAGACATGTGGACCAAGTCTTCCAGACAACGTTCGTCGCTGCGACGGGGCCCGCCCTGAAGGAGGTGGACCCTGATTGTTGAGGCGTTCGGCCGCTGCAGCGACCAAATGCTCAATATCAGCTCTCCATTGCTCCATGGCACCTTGAGATGCATCCGGAGGTGGGGGTCGCTGAAGGAGAGCACGCGCTGCATGGAGCGCGTGTTCTGGGTTGTCACGACTTGCCGGCGCAGAATGTGACGCCGGTGCACCATCATGTCGTTCGGCATGTCTTGCCGGAGAAGATGGCGGTGGTGGGAGTGTGACTCCCGCTGGAACTGAGGCTCCTGCCGGTGGTTGCATGTTGGAGGGATTGCCTCCGACAGCCTGAGCAGCAGGTTGCCCGTTGGATGATCCAGCTGTAGAATTCACCATTCTTGAAGATCTCAGGCGCCCCTACCTGGCGCGCCAACTGTCGACTGTTGGAGTCGGCAGATCCCCTGACACTATGAAAGTGTTTGAAGGAGTTTGTGGTTCGGTTTGGGCGCGCGGAGACCTAAGAAAGTGAAATGCGATTGGACACGAGTGACACAGTAGTTTACGTGGTTCGGGCCGCCTGAGCGTAATACCCTACTCCACGGGTGTGTGTGTTGTATTAACTTGTGAGCTTGAGTGTGTTCGAGAGCCCTCCCTTGTGTATCGTCGGTTTGTCCTTTTATAACATAAGGACAAACCGTTACAAGTTAGCCTGGCCCGACATGTGGCCCTGGCAGTTATTAGTATTGATACACGAGATTAATTGTTGTTAATAACCCTGTAACGGCTCTGACAGTGCCGTTACAGGTGTTAAGATCATCCGATTAAATATCATTAACGTGTAATTAATGATAATTAATCGGGTCTTGAAGTCCACGACTGTCCTTTGGAGATCCGGAGCCGTTACAACGTCTCCCGGGGGTTTGAAGCGGCCAGCTCCGACGTATGGACACGTGGCAGCTCCGGAGCTTGCTCATGGGAAGCGGGAAGCTCCGGGGTGGCCTGCCACGTGTCAGCTCCGGAGCTTCTCTCGGTCAGGGGTTACCTCCGGAGGTGCCGTTCCAGTACCTAGCCCGGAGCTTCACCCTTGTGGGTAATAACTCTGGTCTGTCAGTACACGTGGCAACCTAGAGGTTAACCATGTTGGAGAAGCGGGTCCGGTCACGTCTGGCAAGTGGGCCCCCGAGGGTCTTCAACTTGAGTAGATGTCCTTCCCTTGAGATCTTTGTAACCTCAGGGGGTGTATGGTTTTTAGGGTACCGACAAAGTTGTATTTCAAATTTTTGACAAGTGCCACATCCTTCAAAGTGTAGTGATCATTTACTCTAATCGAACCCTTAGCAATTATGGGAGTTGAAGAATTATCGGCAAAAGTAACATTCTCTACACGTGACACAAAAGAGAGGGAGGAGAACCAATCTTTGTTACCGGTCATGTGGCGTGAGCAACCTGAATTCACAATCCAAATGTTCTTCTTCCTCAAACGTGTAACCTACATAGAAGCACAATACGTCGATGACTCAATACTGGGGTTAGTCAAAAGGCATTTAGGAATCCAGTACTGAGTCACACGACGTGCAGCAGAAAAAACACGCGAAAGCTGAGATAAAACAGCAGGTTTACGAGTCAATGTTTGAGGTTTTTTTACTCTTAACTACTGACCTATCAGATGTTACTTGAGTACAACAAAAATCAGTAGCTCTGGAGGCAAAAACAGAAGGTCCGAAGGTAAACTTTGAATGTTTTTGACTCATAACAGCAGGTTGCATGTTCTTGACATTCGGTTTAATATGTGTAGCAAATTTTGCATTAAAGTTATGAGATCTAGCAATCATTCTTTCACTTTTCTGTTGTTTAGCTAGTCTATAACAAAAATCTGACATGACCATCTCTACCACAGTAGGTACAATGAAATTTGACTTTGTGTTCATGTCAAGATGAGCAAGCAATATTTTTATTTGAAACCGAATGAGACAACACTCCTGCAGATTTGAAAACCACTTCTTTTTGTTTAGGAACGGTTTGAATCAAACCACTTCCTAATGACTTTATAATTTTAGGTGGATGTGCCTTAGCATGATCATGAGAATCAAAACCTAAACCATTTTTATCATTGCAAGACTTGAAAGAATTCAGCAGCAAGTTTAGGTTCTTATTCCCATTACAAAATTGATCTAATATCCTATGCATGTCATCAAGTTGATTGGATAGATCAAGGCAATTTTCACATGTAGTTTTTCCTTTCAATTTGCAATTGGAACAAAATTTAACTTCATGAGAACGTAAAGCATTATTCAATATAGAAATTTCATTCATAGCATCTTGTAGTTTCTTATCAAAATCATCACAAGTAGAACAATGCAAATCAATTGTAGAACAACTAGCATCTTTCAAGTTTTTGTCATTAAGTGCAGCAAGCTCTTTGTTCTTTTCAATTTCTAACTCAAGTTTATCTAGTGTGGAGGTGTGCGCACTTCTTAATGAGGACAATTGTTCATATATTAAATCACATGAGGGACATGCATCATCACTAGGAATCAAAGTTTTTAAACGGTTAATTTCAGATTCTAGTGATTCAATTTTAGTAGCACTATTCCTAAGATTTTTGTCCTTTTTCTTAACAATAATAGTGGCACAAGAAATAGCATCAAACATTTCTTCGCAAGTAGGACATACCTCTTCATTGTCGCTGTTGTGTTCTGCCTCCTCTATACTTGATCTTGACTTGCCCACCATAAGGCAGAAGTTTGCCTAATCATCTTCATCTTCGTCACTTCCAATGTCCACGTCGCTTGAGCCAAGTTCTTGGAGTGCGGAGATAAAACTGTTCACCGGTTGACGACCTGAAAAGCCCTTCTTCTTCTTATCATTTGTTGAGGAGTGCTTCGTCCTTGATTGTTTTTCTTCTCGGGAAGTAGAACCTGAAAGGTTAGGGCAATTTGTACGAAAGTGTCCTATCTTACCAAATTCGAAGCATCGTTGAGGTCCGGAGCTTCCTCTCCTTCTAGTTCTCACATTTTGCAATGCTTTTGAGAACCTAGTAGAGAGAAGTGCTAGCTCCTCCTCTGGAAACTCCTTAATCTGTTCAAGTGTTAGAGAGGACAACAAAGCAAGTGTACCACAAGATGAAGATTGACCGGAGCTAGGCATGTCACGTTGTGAAACAAAAGCAATATACTTGTTTGGATTCTTACGTGATAAGATGTCAATATCATGAGTCTTTAGTTTAGAGTAAAGCACATCTAATGTAAGAGAACTCATGACAGTTGATGCACGAATAGAAGTAACTTTCATCTCCCAGATTGACATGTCTAATGCACTAAAAAGTTGCCTAGCATTTTCAGCATCAAAAAATTTAACATTGACACTACGCAGACTGCTGAGAATTTTATTGAAGCGAGCGAAAAAGTCATCGATAGACTCACTGGGTTGCATCTCGAAATGCATATATTCCTTTTTGAATATATCTTGTCTCACCTCCTTGATCGTGTTGGATCCTTCGTGATTGTCACAAAGCGCTCTCCACACATCATATGTCGATCGAAGGTGTGCAACGCGGTCGAAGTCGCTTTGAGTGAGTCCTTGGAAGATCAAGTTCTGGGCTTTGTTGTTGTTGTCGACGTCCCTCAGGTTTGTAGCCGTAACTAGTTTGACGGCACATCATAAGGCTTGTACACCTTTTCCCATATGGCGAAGCCTTGGGCCTGGATGAAAGCCTCCATGCGTGCCTTCCAAACCTGAAAATCAATACCAGCAAGCATACAGGGTTTGGCGTCCATGATGATTAGTCAAAAACACGTGCAAATCACAATGATTAGAGCACCGCGGCTCTGATACAAATTTTAGGATCGAAGAGCACGCTAAAAGATACCAGAGGGGGGGTGAATGGTAGATTTAAAAAATCTTATGCAGCAGAAACAATTAAACCCCAACCCCTTCGGCAGGAAACGATCTGTTAAAGAAATCGTGTTTGAGACCAATCAAGTCACGAAGAAAACACAAGAAGAATCACTCATATTCGTCAAGAGAAACTCAAGTTAGATCGAACAAAGGTCAGTCTGTCCTACCCGAGAAAAACAGTTCTGGAACGCTGCAAAGAAACTCGTGTAGATAAGAAACCAAAAATTCAATAATCGTGAAATTTTGACAGATAATAGATAATCAAGTTTTGAAGACAACCCAAAAAGAATCACGTTAATTGGACCTGTAAAACTCGAGTTATGATAAAACCACCGACAAAAGGTAGTGCTGTCCAGAAACCCGACGAGTAAAACTTGTCTGGAACAAGTCGGACGAACAAGGCACAAAAGTTCCTTTAAACTACAAATTTTATTCAATAGAACACAAGAGGAACAGCCCCAAAGTCGTACACCACGAGCTCTGGCCTCCCTTGCTTATATAACCAGCCCTTAGGCCAACCCAATCTTAAATAGGACTCCAATCCTACTCCGATCACGTATCGAAACTTTCCATAACTGCTTAGGACTCTTCTATACGCAGATAGAAGCAATCTTAAGACTTCCAAACACCTTAGGAACGTATCCCACATTCCTAAATAACTCAAATTCGTGACCCACACGAAATCCTATCATAACCAACTCGATACTTTCCATATCGAGCAATAACTGACTCTGCCGTAGCCAAAGTCATCAACCGATCCGATCCTTCCAACCAGATCTTCCCATCCATAAACCATCTTCGGAACCATGCTGCCATGTCATGAACCGAATGCATACGTGCAAACACCTTCCTTCGACGTCCAGTAACCTTCATATGCACTGCCCTTGATTCAATCATCCTGCGCGACCTCCTGACCCGCTCAACCACAATTCCTCCTGAATTTGGTTGTTGGAACCTCATCTCCTCCCTGAGACTAGTCCAAAGGATCTTGTCACCAGCCATGACTTGAACTCAAGCAACACCTGCACATGAATAAACAACCAATCCATACGAGCCCAAGTCCGTGAATTGACTCATGTCAGTTCCGAACACAACACCTTACGTGAGCACCTCACATAAGCATGTTGCAAAGCATATCAAAACGATATCAGCCATATCAACCAAAACGCACCAAAAACTTAGCAAATGAATACTAAGCAATCTTTCTAAGAATATAAAGCAAGTTCGAAACATTGCAAGATAAAAGCAGGAACATTGCGATCTAGCTCCGAACCATGGCAAAGCTAACCGGAGCTTGAGCCGGAGCTTACCAAAGCTAGTACAACCTAGCGCCGGAGCTTACCGAAACTAGTCGGACCTAGCGCCGGATCTTACCAAAGCTAGTACAACCTAGCGCCGGAGCTTACCAAAACTAGTCAAAACTAGTCATCCCAAAAGTCGGAGCTAGAAAAACATGTCGGTGCTAACCAACATAAGTCGGACCTAGCAAAACATATCGGAGCTTAACAAAGACATGCCGAAGCTATCAAAGACATGCCGGAGCTAAAGACAAAACTTACCGGAGCTACCCAAAAAAATGTCGGACCTAGACAAAGAAAGTCGGACCTATTGTCAGACCTCGCAGAAGCTCAAAGCTAGAGTCGGACCTTGCTAAAAAGATGTTATGGCAGCATTCAAAACTTTTATTGTCAAAGCCAATGTATTCAGCATATATAGGTCTCACATCTTGCTTTACTCATAGGGTACACCCTAATCCTTAGTATATAGAGGGCATTCATCTAAACCCCAACCCTAGTGTGCTCTCGTACCCATGATCCATGAGACCCACTACTATCCATAACATTCTGTCCCTCCTTTTTGAGTATCTCGCCTCGAGCTGCAGTCGAGATGGATTGTTGGATTATATGATTCCACCATACGACTAAAACTAAATGACCCAGAATGAGACCTCTTACATCTCAGTCTGAGAATTTATCAGTGTCCTATCTAATGGCATTATTACAGAGAGCTAGCTTTGGCACCCGAAGAGCAAGAGCTGCATATGTTGGACCTTGGATCATCAATGCTTCTTTCCGCGCCTTCCCTATACAACACCAGCCGCCAAGGGTTCATCATACCACGAGGACACAATAATGGTGGTTGGGATACCATATCCGCGTAGGAGACACGCGTTCTCGATACTTGCAGGAGCCCTGAGTAGCTGACTGCTTGTTGTACTTGCAGCAATGAAGATTGAACTTGAGGCAGTGTTCTGGTCATGATTGCCTTGGCGTTGGATGGAGTTGTGTAAGCAATAGTCGATTTAATCCAGGCTACGATCGCTAATCAACAAAACTATGGAGGAAATCCGAACTACGATCATAAACCACGAACGGCGATGAGAACAAACACGAAGAAATTGAACTCAGGGAAATTGCCGAACCGGGTAGAGGATCCCGCGTTCACTTCTTCTCAGGTATCAACTTGTTCTAGAAGTTCATTGGAAGGAGGGAGGAGGGAGAGAGGAGACAGAAGTGGAGATAACAGAATGATTCCTCGATGCCTATCACGAACGCGCCTCCCACTTCTTATACTCGCCCGGGCCTGGGCTTCTTCTTTGAATTTGAATTAGTCTTAATGGGCCAGCCCATTTCCTTTTGCGTCCTCCTCCTCACTTCGTGTCGCGCCTTCATTTGAATTTAGTGTTGCCTCGCTGTCCGCCGTGGTGACAGGACCTCCCCCCGTAGAGTCAGCTTGTCCCCAAGCTGAAGCTGCCGGAAATCGTGCCTTGACGACGTGGAAATCCTCCCAGGTGGCCATATCAGTAGGTAAGCCACACCACTGGATCAAAACTTGAGTGATAGTAGAATTTCCCTTTTTAACCAATCTGCGGTCCAGGATCTTCAGAGGAGTGAGATCCTTCACGTCCAACTCAGCAATCACCGACATAGTAGAATACACAGGAGTATAATTTGGAGTGAAATCCTTCAGTTGAGAGACATGAAACACCGGGTGGATCAGACTTGAGGCTGGCAAATCAAGTTGATAAGCAGCAGAACCCAGCTTCTTGAGAATAGTGAAAGGTCCGTAATACTTGTAAGCTAATTTGGGACAAGGACGATTAACCAATGAACTCTATGCATAAGGTTGAATCTTGAGAAGTACTTGGTCTCCAACTGAAAAAGAGCGTTCAGATTTGTGGCGATCAGCAAACAATTTCATTTTGTTTTGAGCCTTCAAGAGTTGCTCTCTTAATAAAGTAGAGAACATCTGACGTTCCTTCAGTAATTCCACAACATCAGGGCTATCAGCGGAACTCACATATGGACATCCAATAGCAGGCGGATCAATGCCATATAAAGCTTTGTAAGGGGAACACTGTAGTGATGAGTGAAAAGAAGTATTATACCACAATTCAGCTAGAGGAAGCCATTTGTTCCACTTGTTCGGTGTATGATGCACAACACAAAAAAGGAACATTTTCAGACATTGGTTGACCCGTTCAGTTTGGCCATCACTTTGAGGATGATAAGCCAAGCTCAACTGCAGACCAACATTTAACATCTTGAACAGTTGAGACCAAAACTGACTTGTGAAGATTCTGTCTCTTTTAGACACAATGGTTCTTGGAATGCCATGGTGCTTGACAATGTTATCCAAAAAGACTTGAGCCACTGAAGCAGCAGTGAATGGATGTTTGAGGGAAATGAAGAGAGCATATTTGGTTAAACGATCCACCACTACCATAATGACAGTAAATCCCTGAGATGATGGAAGGCCTTCGATAAGGTCCATGGAAATGTCAGACTAAGCCACTAAAGGTACAGCCAATGGTTCAAGAAGTCCAGGATATTTGCAAAGCTGGTGCTTAGCCTGTTGACACACCGTGCATTATTTCACAAAAGATTCAATGTCTGCCAACATATTATGCCAGTGAAACAGTTTCTGCATGCGTTGAAAGGTAGCTTGAATACCTGAGTGACCTCCCATCGCAGAGGAATGGAATGCTGCAATCAGTTTAGTCTGAACTGCAGTATTGTTGCCCACCCACACTTTGTTCTTGAAGCGAATAATACCATCCACCAGAGAATATCCTTGCGAGTTTGGACTGACCATCGAGAGTTCAGTAAGTAGAGATTGAGCCACAATATCATTGTGATAAGTATTGACAATTTCTTGTACCCAAACAGGTAAAACTGTAGAAATAGCAAAGTGGTGGCCTACACGAGACAAGGCATCAGCAACCTTGTTGTCTGAACCCTTCTTATACATAAATCTGAAAGTCAGACCAGCTAACTTCCTCATTGCCTTCTTTTGCAGTTCAGTAGATAAACTTTGGCTTTGAATATGACAAAGGCTCTAGTGATCTGTTTTTATCACAAAAGGTTTTCTCTGCAAATAATGACGCCATTTGTCCACAGCTAGCAAGACTGCTAAGAACTCTTTCTCATAAGTAGATAATATTTGATGTGCAGCACTAAGTCCTTTGCTTAAGTACGCCACTGGATGTCCCTCCTGTACCAAAACTGCACCCACCCCTAAGTCACATGCATCTGTTTCAACTAGGAAATACTTGTGAAAGTCAGGAAAAACCAAAACAGGGGTTGATGCCATAGCATTCTTCAGACTGTCAAATGCCTGTTGTGCCTGATCAGTCCAAGAAAATGTTTTGTGATGAAGGAGATTAGTCAGAGGTTTAGCTATGATACCGTAGTGTTTGACAAATTTCCTATAATAGCCAGTAAGGCCGAAAAATCCCCTCAACCCAGTGAAATTTTGTGGCACATGCCGCTGTAACATAGCAGCAGTTTTGGCTGGGTCAGTAGCCACTCCATGTTATGTGCCCGAAGTAGGACAGTTGCTTCTGAGCAAAGGAACATTTCTTCAGCTTAACAGACAGTTTGTGGTGCTGCAACCTCTGAAAAATGAGCTCCAGATGTGAAAGATGATCTTCCAACGATTTGCTAAAGACCAATATGTCATCCATGAAAACCAATAAAAACCGCCTCATATAATCAGCAAATATATTGTTCATGAGATACTGGAAGGTGGCTGGGGTATTGGTAAGCCCAAAAGGCATTACCCTAAATTGAAAATGCCCATGATGGGTCTTCAAAGCAGTTTTGTGCTCATCAGGTGGATGCACTCGAATTTGGTGAAACCCAGAAGCTAAGTCCAAGGTAGAGAAGTATTTAGCACCAGATATCTCATCCAAAAACTCCTCAATGATGGGCATAGGGAATTTGTTCTTGATGGTGATGTTATTGAGCTTTCTATAATCCACACAAAATCTCCAGGAACCATCCTTTTTTTTCACTAATAGAACAGGAGAAGCAAATGGACTGAGACTAGGAACAATTGTGCCAGATTGTAACATCTCATTGACTTGTTTCTCAATCTCAGTCTTTTTTCTGGAGTATATCGATAAGGCCTACAATTCACTGGTGTTGCTGAAGGAATCAGTGATATTGCATGATCATAGATCCTAGATGGGGGTAAAGACTTAGGATCCTGAAAAATGGAAGCATATAATGTTAACAAAGCCTGAATGTTTGGAGGTAATGTATCCTGAAGAGGGATCTCTTTCAGACTTGAAGCAGGCTCGATAACAATCACTACACATATTACCTTCAAAAAAAAAACAATCACTAGACATAGCTGATTGCTTTTATGCCATTTAGTTAACTGCTCTCCAGTTGCTTCCTTCAGTTCAGATGGAGTTTGTTCCTTGAGGCCAGAGATCCTGATTAACTCATCATGATAATAGAATTCCATCCACCTGTCCTTCCAATTACATTTCATTGGACTGAATTGTTGTAGCCAATCAATTCCCAAAACCAGATCATATGCTCCAATGTCCAGTATCTTCACAGTGTGAATAAAAGTTTTGCCCTGCATATACCAACAAAAGTCCACTACCTCCTGGGAGCAAGAAATAGATTGACCATTGGCTACCTTAATAGTCAGTTCAGAGATAGAGGTCAGAGGACATTGTAATATGGATGCAGTGTTAGCGCTGAGGAAGGTATGAGAACCGCCAGAATCAATGAGAATCTATAAAGTTTGATCACCAGCCAACCCTTGCACTTGAATAACTTTGTGTTGAGGTTGTCCTGATAAAGCATATAACGACAACTGGCCTTTGCTACCATCGTCAGGGTCAGACTGGAGCTCCATAGTTTCTAACAAGTCATCAGGAATAATACCACCTCCATCACTTGTGTTAGGCACCATCAACTGTAATTGTGGAGTCTGGTTCAGTTCACATGTATGAGTAGGGAAGTACTTTTCACCACATTTGAAACAAAGATTATTGGCACGCCTGTAATCCTTCAACTGTCGAGCCTTCCATAATTCCATATTATTTCCATATACCTTGTTGTCATGTTTGACCGAAGGGGTTGTTTGCTTGAAACCCATTGGTCTGTAAGGCCTTAGTTTCAGTTTTTCACACAAATGTTCCTGTACTGAGGCTAGAGTGGCAGCTTGAGCAACCGAGTCAGGTTGATGCATCTCAACAACCATACGCAAATCATCTTTCAGACCAGTCAGAAAATGAGAAACCAATAGGGTCTCACTGAAAGCCTTATCATATAAGCGCACATGGTAGACTAACTCTTCAAATGACTTGCGGTATTCAGCTACCGAAGAAGTCTGTTTCAGACTCACCAGTTCCATGGATTTAGTCTTATGATTGTTAATATCAAATTCCTTCAGAACTGCTGCAACAAAGCCAGGCCAATCATGCAATCTAATAGAATATTTGACCAACTGAAACCAATGAGATGCCTTATCTACCATATGCAGGGAAGCAGCAGTAACTTGCAAATTTGCAGGAATCTCAAACAGTGTGAAATAAGACTGGCATTTATCAATCCAGACTCGGGGATCAGTACCATCAAATCTAGGAAAATCAATTTTAGGCAAATGGGATCTCCTCCGAAACCCACCCTGATCACCAGTATCAACCATACCAGGGGCAGTAACAGACATAGCAGGAACAGTAGGGGTTAAGAGGGGATCACAGTATACCGGAAGACCAATAGATGAACTCGGTGCGGCTCCCAGTATGCCATCTGTCATTGTATATGTGGAAGTGCTTGCAGCCTGCTTCTGAGATTGAGCGAGTTGTTGATGATCCTGCTGCAGGACATCAATTGACTTGAATGCCAAGTCCACTTGAGATTGCACCTTGCGGATGAAGTGAACCGCTCCTCCAACTCTGAGGTGATCTTCTGAAAATCCTCCAACAATCTCGCCTCAGATTCTGCCATCTGCTCGACGATAAACCGAGCCTGAGGACCCGGCTTGTCCTTCTTCGCTGTTGTTGCCGACGAAGAGAGTTGTCCCAACCTAGATCACGAGCGATCGCAACAGCAAACACCCGCTTACTAGGGATTTTATGGCAACACCTCAATGAATCGGCGCCTGAATCTGATACCAGTGTAAGCAATAGTCGATTGAATCCAGGCTACGATAGCTAATCAACGAAACTATGGAGGAAATCCGAACTACGATCGTAAACCACGAACGGCGATGAGAACAAACACGAAGAAATCGAACTCAGGGAAATTGCCAAACCGTGCAGAAGATCCCGCGTTCACTTCTTCTCAGGTATCAACTTGTTCTACAAGTTCATTGGAAGGAGGGAGGAGGGAGAGAGGAGACAAAAGTGGAGATAACAGAATGATTCCTTGATGCCTATCACGGACGCGCCTCCCGCTTCTTATATTCGCCCGGGCCTAGGCTTCTTCTTTGAATTTGAATTAGTCTTCATGGGCCGCGTCGCGCCTTCATTTGAATTTAGTGTTGCATCGCTGTCCGCCGTGGTGACAAGTTGACAGGGTCTTTCCTGGAGCATTCTTGCCTGATGTTGGTACAAAGTCCTGAAAGATAATCACCCTTGCCTTGACATCTTCCTTGGATCGCTTGGCAGCCTTGCTAGCTGCCGAGGCGGCTGGCCTCTTGCGCTCGGTCTTGTTGACCTCGACATCCTTCTCTGCCACCTATGCCTCGACCGTCATTTTGATCATGGAGTTGAGGCTACAACTGTGCATGTCGATGAGGATGATTGGAATGTCCTTGTAGCGTTCCTTGCATCTGGTGAAGGCACTGCCTTCTCTAGAGCGCTTTAGGACAGCGGCCTCGATGCTCTTCCTTCTACATCGAGTTGAAGTCGTCGACGAGCTGGTAGTAGAGGGTGTTGGGAAAGGCTCGCTGGATGTTGGCCTGTCGCGGATCTCGATGGGTGGAAGCGTGGATTGCGCAGCTCCGACGGATACCGGGCATTGTCAGCCCGGATCCCAGCTGCGCGGGCTGAATCCTGCATGTATCGATGCCACTTCATCGAGATATGGGCGGCTCTGGGCAAGAAATGGGCGGGCGAGGTCAGGCCCGAAGCCGAAGCGATGAAGATCTCCTCCATGTTCCCAGCAAGGGGTCGCGCCTGCACGTCGGCTGCGGTGGCGATCCGAGTTGCCCTCAGTGAGGCCATTGGGCTATTAACGCTATGGTTGGTCCCGCGTAGAGGGGCGGCGCAGAGGAGGCCACCGCAGTGTTGATGAAGATTGGGTTGGTGGTTGGGGGGAGCAGCGCAGACACCCCAGATCTTGGACACTGGCGAAGTTGGAGCACCGATTGAATCAATAAGCAATTCCAGACATGATTCGGTCACGCCTCAAGGTCGGGAGGCCCACCAGGGTTTCTTATGGGCCTTGGAGTGGATGGCCGAATTTGCGCAGATCTTAAGAACCAACAGATCTTGAGCACCATGCGAATCCAACAGCGAAAGAGGGTGCGTTGGGATTTTGGGGGCAAAGTTGGCTGCAGACCCCAGTGAATTGGATGGATGTCGATGGGGTGGCCGACAGGTTCGACGGCAGGATCTCATCAATCCACGCTCGCCAAGCGCACATTAGGAATTTGCTAGGAGGAGGGGGGCATGAGCGGTAGACGAGGGCCTCTGAGCCGTGTAGGAGGGTTGGAGACTAGGAGATGCGGGCGGAGGCGTTGATTGGATCAGGGAAGGGACAAATGAAGGAACGGCGGCTTGGTGTAAGGACCAGGGTCCAGACAACCTAGGAATCACATTGGTTGGTGTCGTGCGATGCGACACCCAATAGCACAACACAGGAAAGAACAAAGAACTCATAACATAAGTTAGCAACTTACATTAATCTCATAGTTTTATGCAAAAGAGCCTACATCAGCGGAAGTCTTCATACTACTGTCTCGAACCTAGACTACAGCAGTAGCGGTCGTATCTAGCCCGCGGATACTTCACTCTAGCATCACACAAGAAAGCAGCGGCGTCCAGGGCTTCCATTGGCTATATACCCCGACGAGGGCAAAGCCTAGGAACCCTTTATAGCTATATACCTGCAAAACTCGTATAAATGCAAGCATGAGCACAAGGCTCAACAAGCTTACCCGTGTCACCTAAAACATGAAACTCTACATGTTGGGAATGTAACACTTGAATTTAAACTACAATAAGTAAATATTCACTATTAGTAGATCCTTGCTTCAGTTTTATAATAGCAGGTGAAGTTGCTTAGAATCATAACCTTAGTTCTTCTACCACCTACTTCACCCAAGTTGCTTAACCTTACAATAGGTTACTTCTAGTTCTAGTTGTAACAACATCACAGCACAGTGAACAAGTATGCTCCCTTCCACGAGCGATGGTGATTCGAATCGAGATACACCCGACTTGCACGACATACACGCCCTTCTGAAAGAGGAGATGAACCAATTTTGTTGACGTCGTGTATGCCACCTTTCACAAGACACCTAAGCATTGAACCGATCTCACCATCTTGGCAACAAGCCTCACATGATGACCTATGTTGCAGTGATCTCTGCCCTCCTGGCGACGTGCGTGGTGATGTCTAAGATTGTGGGGTATGCCTCAACACCCAGGTTAACAAGTTACATCAGTTTGTTGGGTCCAATAGAGCCAGTATGCATCCGATAAATATTCAAACTTGTCCATCGGGGCCGCACACGATACGGTCCTCAATCAACATAGGCAGGAACTATGCTCACGGATGAGGGTCCTAACCTTCCTGCCTGGTCTCACATTAACAATTTCATCTCCATTCCTTTCCTCCCTTTCTTCCATTCATTTTCCTCAATCTGATTCCATATCACTCCTCACTTTAATATAGCAACTCTAATCATACATGCATGTGGAGTGTCATACATCTCTAGACTAAATGCACTATTACCAACATATAGATTATAAAAGCAAAACATATTAACAACTTAAATGCAAACCAGGGCTTCCCTTGGTTGCGATTAAGCAAATGTCAATAGTCAGGCCTGATCTTCTACCTGACGCTTCTCGTTGTTCTCCTTCTGTAGGATCGGAGAGCACGTGTAAAGCTACCGGGGGCGGGGGGGGGGGGGGGGGGGGGGGGGGGGGTGGGGTGAATGGTAGATTAAAACTTTTCAGCGTAAGCAACGTGTGAGACCTATGTGTGTTGAATACTTTGGCTTTGACAATAAAATTTTTGAATGCTGCCATAACATCTTTTTAGCAAGGTTCAACTTTAGCTCCGAGCTTCTGCAAGGTCCGATGTAAGGTCCGCATTGTTTTGACTAGGTCCAACTTCTTTGTCAAGGTTCGACATGTTTTTGGTTAGCTCTGGTGAGCTTTGTCTTTAGCTCCGGCATTTATTTGTTAAGCTCTGATATGTTTTGCTAGGTCCGACTTATGATAGTTAGCTCTGACATGTTTTTCTAGTTCTGACTTTTGGGTTGACTAGTTCCGACTAGTTTTGGTCAGCTCAGGCGCTAGGTCCGACTAGCTTTGGTTAGCTCCGGTTCTAGGTCCTCCTAGTTTTAATAAGCTCCGACGCTAGGTTGTACTAGCTTTGGTAAGCTCCGGCTCAAGCTCCAGTTAGCTTTTTCTAGGTTCAGAGCTTGATCGCAATGTTCCCGCTTTTACTGTGAAATGTTTCGAACTTGATTTATATTCTTGGAAAGTTTGCTTAGTATTCATTTGCTAAGTTTTTGGTGCATTTTGGTTGATATAGTTGATATCATTTTGCTATGTTTTGCAACATGCTTATGTGAGGTGCTCACGTAAGGTGTTGTGTTCGCAACTAACTTGAGTCAAGTCGCGGACTTGGGCTCGTACGGATTGGTTCTTTGTTCATGTGCAGGTGTTGCTTGAGTTCAAGTCATGGCTGGTGACGGGATCCATTGGCTAGTCTCAGGGAGGATATGAGGTTCCAAAAACCAAGTTCAGGAGGAACTGTGGTTGAGCTGGTCAGAAGGTCGCGCAAGATGATTGAATCAAGGGCAGTGTATATAAAGGTTACTGAACGTCGAAGGAAGGTGTTCGCACGTATGCATGCGGTGCATGAAGTGGAAACATGGTTCCGAAGATGGTTTATGGATGGGAAGATCTGGTTGGAAGGATCGGATCGTACCAGTTGATGACTTTGGCTGCGGCGGAGTCGGTTATGGCTCGGTATGGAAAGTATCGAGTTGGTTATGTTAGGATTTCGTGTGGGTCACGAATTTGAGTTGTTTTAGGAATATGATATATGTTCCTAATGTGTTTGGAAGTCTTAAGATTGCTTCTATCTGCGTATAGAAGAGTCCTAAGAAGTTATGGAAAGTTTCGATTCGTGAACGGAGTAGGATTAGGGTCCTGATTTGAGTAGAGTTGGCTTTTGAGCTGGGTATATAAGCAAGGGAGGCCAGAGCTCGTGTAGACAACTTTGGGGCTGTTCCTTTTCTGTTATATTGAATAAACTTTGTAGTTTGAAGGAACTTCTGTGCCTTGTTCGTCCAACTTGTTCCAGACAAGTTTTACTCGTCGAGTTTCTGGACAGCACTACCTTTCGTTGGTGGTTTTATCGTAACTCAAGTTTTACAGATCCAATTGACGTGATTATTTTTTGTTTATCTTCAAAACTTGAGTATCTATCATCTGTCAAAATTTCACAGTCATTGGTTTGCGGTTTTTGATCTACAAGAGTTTCTTTGCAGCGTTCTAGAACTGTTTTTCTCAGGTAGGACATTAGATCTTTCAATCATAACTTGAGTTTCTCTCGATGGATTTGAGTGATTCTTCTTGTTTTTTCTTCGTGACTTGATTATATCTGATATATATCACTTTTTTCACGGTGAAACACTTTTAGATTAGTTTCACACACGATTTCTCTAACAGATAATTTTTTTGTCGAAGGGGTTGGGATTTAATTGTTTCTGCTGCGTTAGATTTTTAAATCTACCATTCACCCCCTTTGGTAGCTTTCTACGTGCTCTTCGATTATACAATTGGTATCAGAGCCACGGTGCTCTAATCATTGTGATTTGCACATGTTTTTGACTAATCATCATAGAGAAATACTCCGCCAAACCTTGTGCTGGTATTGATTTCCAGGTTTGGAAGGCACGCATGGAGGATTTCATCCAGGCGCAAGGCTTTGCAATATGCGAGAAGGTGTACAAGCCTTACGAAGTGCCACCTAACGATCAAGTTACAGCTACAAACCTACGGGACGTCGACAACAACAACAAAGCCCGAAACTTGATCATCCAAGGACTCACTCAGAGCGACTTCGACTGCTTTGCACATCTTCGATCAGCATATGATGTTTGGAGAGCTCTCTGTGATTATCATGAAGGCTCCAACACAATCAAGGAGGTAAAACAAGATATGTTCAAAAAGGAATATATGTGTTTCGAGATGCAATCCAGTGAGTCTATTGATGACCTCTTTGCTCGCTTCAATAAAATTCTCAGCAACTTACGTTGTGTCAATGTTAACTTTTCTGATGCTGAGAATCTAGGCAACTTCTTAGTGCATTAGACATGTCAATTTGGGAGATGAAAGTAACATCTATTCATGAATCAACTGTCATAAGTTCTCTACATTAGATGTGCTTTATTCTAAACTAAAAACTCATGAAATTGACATCTTATCACGTAAGAACCCAAATAAGTCTATTGCATTTGTCTTACAACGTGATATTCCTAGCTCCGGCCAATCATCATCTTGCAATACTCTTGCTTTGTTGTCCCCACTAACCCTGGAGCAGATCGAGGAATTTCCAGAAGAGGAGTTAGCACTAATCTCTAATAGGTTCTCCAAAGCATTGCAAAATGTGAGAACTAGAAGGAGAGGAAGCTCTGGATCTCAACGCCGTTTTGAATGTGGTAAGATAGGACCCTTTCATACAGAATTCCCTAACCTTTCAGGTCCTACTACCCGTGAAGAAAAACAGAACAAGGTCAAAACCACTTTTGGAAATCCCAACAAGAAAAAGAAGGGTACCATAGGACGCAATATGATTAACAGCTTCATCACTGCACTTCAAGAACTCAGTTCAAGTGATGTAGACTTTGAAAGTGATGAAGATGATGACGATCTGGCCAACTTATGCTTCATGGCGGGCAAAACAAGATCAAGTTCAAGTCAGGAGGATGCAGAACACAACAGTGACGACGATGAGGTATGTTCTACCTGTAATGAAATGTTGTGGGGACTGAAATCCCGACATCCGAGGATCTCATTGGGTGGTGTCGTGCGATGCGACACCCAACAGTATACAAGAATAGAACCTGAATAAGTACAAGACGAAATCTTTTATTTATCATACAACGGAAGTTTTACAATACTAGCGTAAGGAAAGCAACATATATATCATAGCTACGCTCTCAGCACTAGCTATGCAAAAGCAAAGTTATCCATGCCTTGGATACTTTGCACTAGCAACACTCAATTACGGCGTCATGCAGGGTTCCCATTCGCCTGTACACCCTGGAGGGGGTGCAGCCTCATCATCAAACCCTTCATCAATTGTATAACCTACAAAAACTTGTTAACTACAAACGTGAGCATAAGGCTCAGCACGACTAACCCGTCTCACTAGACATATGCAAAGGGGACACTAAACATAGGTAAGGTGAAGCATAAATGACTCGCCTACAAGTGGATCCTTATAATCAGGTTTTATGTAGCAAATGAAATTCTCCAAGCACGACACATCATGGGCTCCACAATCAAACAAGAAACGCTTTACCGATGATATGACATACCCAGAGCACATAATGCTATTACAGCTAAAGTATGGGGAAACTGTACACTTTTAATTGTACTATCTCTAAATCATGCAAGGTTTCAAAACAATTATAATTCAATACAATTTATTTCTCTTACTTCTTCAGTATTTACTACGTTGCCGCTCAGTGAACAAGTGGTACTCTATTACCACGAGGGACGGTGATTGCAATCAGGACACACCCGGACAACACGACACATACGTCGTTCTGAAGTGTCAGCGAGTACACCTGTACCTACATAACACTTCAGTACTAGGCGTATATGGCCACCTTTCACAAGAAACCCGAACGCCGAACCCATCTCACCACCGCATACAGAAGGTCTCCGCACGGAACACCTCATGTGCCGCCGACCGATTTACACCTTACTGTCCTCATCCCACCCCTATCGATGGTGAGTTAGTGGGCCTCGACACCCCAGTTATCGAGTTACATCAGTTTACTGGATTCCATATGTCCATTATATTGCCGGTACAATTCAAGCTTGTCCGAAGTGGCTGCATACGGACGGGCCTTAATCGACACAGGCAGGGCTATTCGACCGAGACTCAATTCTCGCCGCTTCCTATCCATCCCCTGCCCGGTCTCAGTTTTATTATATTAAGCCATTAACCAATCCTGTGAGATATGTCCTACATTTCTCGCGAGTAGATTCCAACTACTCGACTTCTACCGGTTTTCCTATACATTAGCAAAGCAGTTACTACAGGTCAAACTATAACTCGTTCCATCCAATCCCTGGGATTTTTGGTCATGCATGTGGAGTATCAATCATCCTAAACGTAATGCACAATTCATATACTACTCATCATAGTGATAAAGCAAAATTTTAGAAATGACTTAAATGCAAACCGGGGCTTGCCTGGATGCTGGTCCGAGTCGGAGTTAGTATCAGGAAGGTACACTTCCAAAGCCTCCAGTGCCTCCTCGACTTCAGTCACTACACGTCATGCATATAATATGGTATATGAATGATTTTGAAACAATAACTATAAAAAGTATACAAATTAATATCTAAGGATCATAACAAGTGATGATCTTAACTGGCTTTGGGACTTTGTTGAGACATACTAATGACTATGATAGATATTTTTGGCAAGGAGCAAGAGATAATCAAAGTGGTTAAGCCCTTTTGCAATTATTTACTAATTGAATAAGCTTAACCAATTATCTTTCAGTTTAGGAACTGAATTGGGCCTAGAAGATTAGGTCAAATAATTCTCAAACTTTTACAGGTGCTAGTACATGACTAAAGGAATGTTCAGTACAAATTTGGGGTATAACAAAGCAACTGAACATCTGGGATAATTCAATCAAGGAAAAAGATGATTGAATTAAACAGGATGTTATACAGGGTTTCATACCAATCCAACTGTACACGCTGTTTGCTTAGGGTGTAAGGATCATACAGCATTTTATTTGGGATTTTTAGGGCAATTTTTCTGGGAGAAACTGAATTTAGAAAAGGATACTATTTTCTGAATGTAGTTTTGGAAGAAAACTGAACCAGCAGGAAAGAATTGGAAATCTGTCCAAGCTAAACAGGTTCAATGGCTCCCGAACTTTTTCTGGTAACTAAGAATAAGTCAAGGTACTTTATGTGAATTTTGGGGATTTTTCCAGTGGAAGGTTCCTCTGGAAACAATGTGTTTGTATTTGGAAAGATTATTTTCTATAGAATTTAAAATTAAGTTTCACAGAACCTATCTGATACTAAAAGAAACTAGAGCTCAATAGCTTTCAAACAAAATTTGTTTGAAGATTTTTGAAGTAGTCTACAAAGAGATATTCAATTTAGAAGTTTGAACAATTTTCTAGAATTAATTTAATAACCCATTGGCGCCAGAATTCAAATTCAATCGGGCGGGTCCCATGGGCCACATGGCGTTCTCTGGTCAATGCAACACCGTGGTCCACAAATTTATTTGCGCGCAGCCGCACGGAATCCCAGCCGCACCGTGATCCCGCAGCTACTGGCAGGTGAGGCCCTACGGGGTTGTCTTCCACCTCGGGCCAACGCCTGCGCGAGGCGGCGCCCGTGGTGGTGACTCGCCGGCGAGCTCGCCGCCGGTTAAACCGACGGGCCAAACTCGCCCAAACTAGCCGCCTGGATGTTTTTGGAGTCGCTGAGCACGACGGTGAGGTCGGTGGGACCAGAAACTCGCCGAAAATGGTCGTGCGACGGCGGCGGCGGCGGTGAGCACTCGGGCAACCTGGAACTCGCTCCAGAGTAGCTCAAACCACTCGGGATCTTCTTCAAAACCTTCCTGGGACGATGCAGATCAAGGAACTGGATGTGGGAGAGGAGGAAACAATCGAAAACTATGAGCTCGACGGCGAACCGAGGTTTCCTCACCGGCGGCGAGCAAAACTCGATTTCCTCGGCCGTTGCTCAATAACTTTTAGGGGTTTTTGCTCAGGTAGGATCGCTAGGACCTATAGAAACTATCTCTAAGCAATTGTAAAGAATATTTACTTGTAGAAACGGAAACCTAGCGAGCTTCCTCACATCGGCCAGAAGGAAGAAGACCGATAACTTGCTCATTTCTCAATGAAAAGGGAAACGGTTTGCACCGAGAGTTAGAGCTCGACTAAGCGCACCTTTAAGCTTTTGGGATCGAGGCTTGAAACTGCGCGAAATGGCGGCGCACCACGGAGCAGAGGTGGGCGGAGACGATGGCACGCGGCGGAGAAGAAACAGCGAGAGGTGGAACACCGATCGGGGAAGAGGAAATACCGGAGTGGCGGCCGGCCTTTTATAGCGCCACGGCAAGCAAGCAAGCAAGCAGCTCGCTGGAGCTTGCATGCGCGCGCGCTGTCGAGCGGGAGAGTGCCGGTGCAGAGATGGCAGGCAGCCGAGCTGATCCGTTCAGCAGATAGGTCAGTCAGGCTCCAGCAGTAAAGTTACAAATTCATTTAAAAATAGAAGATCAACTCCAAAAATCATGAAATTTGGTGGAGATAGTAAATGAATTATTCTGGACATAATGGCAAACTCAAATCTTATGTTCAAAGAAGTTGGAGAAGAATTTAAAATTCAGATTTAAATTCGATTCAAATTTGCCAAGCGTCTCAAATAAAATAGCAAATGAGTTCCTAAAATCTTGAAATTTTGCAGGCAAGCATTTGAGAGTATTAGAAGGTCAAGGAAAAATTTATAGCCTCTAATTTGAATGTTTTTGGCAGGGCCAATTTGTACTGCACTTTAAATTGCCTTAATAATCTTCATCCAAAATTCTAAAATTTGAAGAGAGGTGAATAGAATCATTCTAGAATTAATGGTGAAGTCCAATACTCATGTTAATAAAATTTTACCATAAGTGCAAGAAAGGTTTGGATGGTATTAAGTTCATGTGTACCACTATGTTGGATCTCTAATATAGTTGATCACAAAACTCATAACTGAATTTACATGCCATAAAAGTGGGGTTTTACATTACTCCCCCCTTAAAAGAATATTGTCCCAAGATTACAAAAGAAGGCAAAAGGAAAAGATCTAACGAACATATGCCGCTAACAAGTCCGGATAGTTCGTTCTAAGATACTCCTCACTTTCCCACGTGGCTTCTTCAACACTGTGGTTGCTCCACAAGACCTTGTAGAAATGCAAGGTGCGGCTTCTTGTGGTGCGAGTCTTCTCATCGATGATTTGAGTTGGAAGCTCAGAATAAGTGAGATCTGGTTGGAGAGCTTCCAAATCTTCTATACATATATTCGCTGGGATTTTGAGACATTTCCGCAACTGAGAAATGTGAAACACATTATGGACCCCTGCCAGCGATGGCGGTAACTCTAATTGATATGCCACAGGTCCGCATCTTTTGATTATTGCGAACGGCCCGATAAAATGGGAAGCTAGCTTCCCTTTCACTCCGAATCGATGGATACCTTTCATAGGGGATACCCGGAGATAAACTTGATCCCCAACCTCGAAGTGAAGAGGTCGACATCGTTTGTCCGCGTAGCTCTTCTGACGAGACTGAGCGGCTTTGAGATTTGTTTGAATAATGCGTACTTACTCTTCGGCTTCTTTTATTAAGTCGATGCCATATACCACTCGTTCACCAGATTCGCACCAATTCAAGGGTGTGCAACACTTCCGGCCATAAAGAGCTTCATATGGTGCCATTTGGATGCTAGCCTGGTAACCGTTGTTGTACGAAAATTCCGCCAATGGTAGATGATCATCACAATTCCTACCATGGTGGATGGCACAGGCACGAAGCATATCCTCTAGAACTTGAATTTGAATTAGTCTTCATGGGCCACGTCGCGCCTTCATTTGAATTTAGTGTTGCATCGCTGTCCGCCGTGGTGACAAGTTGACAGGGTCTTTCCTGGAGCATTCTTGCCTGATGTTGGTACAAAGTCCTAAAAGATAATCACCCTTGCCTTGACATCTTCCTTGGCTCGCTTGGCAGCCTTGCGAGCTGCCGAGGCAGCTGGCCTCTTGCGCTCGGTCTTGTTGACCTCGACATCCTTCTCCGCCACCTATGCCTCGACCGTCATTTTGATCATGGAGTTGAGGCTACAGCTGTGCATGTCGATGAGGATGATTGGAATGTCCTTGTAGCGTGCCTTGCATCTGGTGAAGGCACTGCCTTCTCTAGAGCGCTTTAGGACAGCGGCCTCGATGCTCTTCCTTCTACATCGAGTTGAAGTCGTCGACGAGCTGGTAGCAGAGGGTGTTGGGAAAGGCTCGCTGGATGTTGGCCTGTCGCGGATCTCGATGGGTGGAAGCATGGATTGCGTAGCTCCGACGGATATCGGGCGTTGTCAGCCTGGCTCCCAGCTGCACGGGCTGAATCCTGCATGTATCGATGCCACTTCATCGAGATATGGGCAGCTCTGGGCAAGAAATGTGCGGGCGAGGTCAGGCCCGAAGCCGAAGCGATGAAGATCTCCTCCATGTTCCCAGCAAGGGGTCGCGCCTGCACGTTGGCTGCGGTGGCGATCCGAGTTGCCCTCAGTGAGGCCATCGGGCTATTAACGCTATGGTTGGCCCCGCGTAGAGGGGCGGCACAGAGGAGGCCACCGCAGTGTTGATGAAGAGTGGGTTGGTGGTTGGGGGGAGCAGCGCAGACACCCCAGATCTTGGACACTGGCGAAGTTGGAGCACCGATTGAATCAATAAGCAATTCCAGACATGATTCGGTCACGCATCAAGGTCGGGAGGCCCACCAGGGTTTGTTATGGGCCTTGGAGTGGATGGCTGAATTTGCGCAGATCTTAAGAACCAACAGATCTTGAGCACCATGCGAATTCAACAGCGAAAGAGGGTGCGTTGGGATTTTGGGGGCAAAGTTGGCTGCAGACCCCAGTGAATGGGATGGATCTTGATGGGGTGGCCGACAGGTTCGACGGCAGGATCTCGTCAATCCACGCTCGCCAAGCGCACATTAGGAATTTGCTAGGAGGAGGGGGGCATGAGCGGTAGACTCGGGCCTCTGAGCCGTGTAGGAGGGTTGGAGACTAGGAGATGCGGGCGGAGGCGTTGATTGGATCAGGGAAGGGACAAATTAAGGAACGGCGGCTTGGTGTGAGGACCAGGGTCCAGACAACCTAGGAATCACGTTGGGTGGTGTCGTGCGATGCGACACCCAATAGCACAACACAGGAAAGAACAAAGTACTCATAACATAAGTTAGCAACTTACATTAATCTCATAGTTTTATGCAAAAGAGCCTACATCAGCGGAAGTCTTCATACTACTCTCTCGAACCTAGACTACAGCAGTAGCGGTCGTATCCAGCCCGCGGATACTTCACTCTAGCATCACACAAGAAAGCAGCAACGTCCAGGGCTTCCACTGGCTATATACCCCGACGAGGGCAAAGCCTAGGAACCCTTTATAGCTATATACCTGCAAAACTCGTATAAATGCAACCGTGAGCACAAGGCTCAACAAGCTTACCCGTGTCACCTAAAACATGAAACTCTACATGTTGGGAATGTAACACTTGAATTTAAACTACAATAAGTAAATATTCACTATTAGTAGATCCTTACTTCAGTTTTACAATAGCAGGTGAAGTTTCTTAGAATCATAACCTTAGTTCCTCTACCACCTACTTCACCCAAGTTGCTTAACCTTACAATAGGTTACTTCTAGTTCTAGTTGTAACAACATCACATCACAGTGAACAAGTATGCTCCCTTCCACGAGCGATGGCGATTCAAATCGAGATACACCCGACTTGCATGACATACAGGCCCTTCTGAAAGAGGAGATGAACCAATTCTGTTGACGTCGTGTATGCCACCTTTCACAAGACACCTAAGCATTGAACCGATCCCACCATCCTGGCAACAAGCCTCACATGATGACCTATGCTGCAGTGATCTCTGCCCTCCTGGCGACGTGCGTGGTGATGTCTAAGACGGTGGGGTATGCCTCAACACACAGGTTAACAAGTTACATCAGTTTGCTGGGTCCAATAGAGCCAGTATGCATCCGATAAATATTCAAACTTGTCCATCAGGGCCGCACACGATACGGTCCTCAATCAACATAGGCAGGAACTATGCTCACAGATGAGGGTCCTAACCTTCCTGCCTGGTCTCACATTAACAATTTCATCTCCATTCCTTTCCTCCCTTTCTTCCATTCATTTTCCTCAATCTGATTCCATATCACTCCTCACTTTAATATAGCAACTCTAATCATACATGCATGTGGAGTGCCATACATCTCTAGACTAAATGCATTATTACCAACATATAGATTATAAAAGCAAAACATATTAACAACTTAAATGCAAACCAGGGCTTCCCTTGGTTGAGATTAAGCAAATGTCAATAGTCAGGCCTGATCTTCTACCTGACGCTTCTCGTTGTTCTCCTTCTGTAGGATCGAAGAGCACGTGTAAAGCTACCGGGGGGGGGGGGGGGGGGGGTGGGGTGAATGGTAGATTAAAACTTTTCAGCGTAAGCAACGTGTGAGACCTATGTGTGTTGAATACTTTGGCTTTGACAATAAAAGTTTTGAATGCTGCCATAACATCTTTTTAGCAAGGTTCGACTTTAGCTCCGAGCTTCTGCAAGGTTCGATGTAAGGTCCGACTTGTTTTGACTAGGTCCAACTTCTTTGTCAAGGTTCGACATGTTTTTGGTTAGCTCTGGTGAGCTTTGTCTTTAGCTCCGGCATGTCTTTGTTAAGCTCTGATATGTTTTGCTAGGTCCAACTTATGTTAGTTAGCTCCGACATGTTTTTCTAGCTCTGACTTTTGGGTTGACTAGTTCCGACTAGTTTTGGTCAGCTCAGGCGCTAGGTCCGACTAGCTTTGGTTAGCTCCGGTGCTAGGTCCTGCTAGTTTTAATAAGCTCCGGCGCTAGGTTGTACTAGCTTTGGTAAGCTCCGGCTCAAGCTCCGGTTAGCTTTTTCTAGGTTCGGAGCTTGATCGCAATGTTCCCGCTTTTACTGTGAAATGTTTCGAACTTGCTTTATATTCTTGGAAAGTTTGCTTAGTATTCATTTGCTAAGTTTTTGGTGCATTTTGGTTGATATAGTTGATATCGTTTTGCTATGTTTTGCAACATGCTTATGTGTGGTGCTCACGTAAGGTGTTGTGTTCGGAACTAACTTGAGTCAAGTCGCGGACTTGGGCTCGTACGGATTGGTTCTTTGTTCATGTGCAGGTGTTGCTTGAGTTCAAGTCATGGCTGGTGACGGGATCCATTGGACTAGTCTCAGGGAGGAGATGAGGTTCCAACAACCAAGTTCGGGAGGAACTGTGGTTGAGCTGGTCAGAAGGTCGCGCAAGATGATTGAATCAAGGGCAGTGCATATGAAGGTTACTGAACGTCGAAGGAAGGTGTTCGCACGTATGCATGCAGTGCATGAAGTGGAAACATGGTTCCAAAGATGGTTTATGGATGGGAAAATCTGGTTGGAAGGATCGGATCGTACCAGTTGATGACCTTGGCCGCGGCGGAGTCGGTTATGGCTCGGTATGGAAAGTATGAGTTGGTTATGTTAGGATTTCATGTGGGTCACGAATTTGAGTTGTTTTAGGAATATGAGATATGTTCCTAATGTGTTTGGAAGTCTTAAGATTGCTTCTATCTACGTATAGAAGAGTCCTAAGAAGTTATGGAAAGTTTCGATTCGTGAACGGAGTAGGATTAGGGTCCTGATTTGAGTAGAGTTGGCTTTTGAGCTGGGTATATAAGCAAGGGAGGTCACAGCTCGTGTAGACGACTTTGGGGCTGTTCCTTTTGTGTTATATTGAATAAACTTTGTAGTTTGAAGGAACTTTTGTGCCTTGTTCGTCCAACTTGTTCCAGACAAGTTTTACTCGTCGAGTTTTTGGACAGCACTACCTTTCGTTGGTGGTTTTATCGTAACTCGAGTTTTACAGATCCAATTGACGTGATTATTTTTTGTTTATCTTCAAAACTTGAGTATCTATCATCTGCCAAAATTTCACAGTCATTTGTTTGTGGTTTCTGATCTACACGAGTTTCTTTGCAGCGTTCTAGAACTGTTTTTCTCAGGTAGGACATATTGATCCTTGTTTGATCTTTCAATCATAACTTGTGTTTCTCTCGATGGATTTGAGTGATTCTTCTTGTCTTTTCTTCGTGACTTGATTATATCTGATATATATCACTTTTTTCACGGTGAAACACTTTTAGATTAGTTTCACACACGATTTCTCTAACATATCGTTTTTTTGTCGAAGGGGTTGGGATTTAATTGTTTCTGCTGCGTAAGATTTTTAAATCTACCATTCACCCCCCTTTGGTAGCTTTTTACGTGCTCTTCAATTATACAATTGGTATCAGAGCCACGGTGCTCTAATCATTGTGATTTGCACATGTTTTTGACTAATCATCATGGAGAAATACTCTGCCAAACCTTGTGCTGGTATTGATTTCCAGGTTTGGAAGGCACACATGGAGGCTTTCATCCAGGCGCAAGGCTTCGCAATATGCGAGAAGGTGTACAAGCCTTACAAAGTGCCACCTAACGATCAAGTTACGGCTACAAACCTACGGGACGTCGACAACAACAACAAAGCCCGAAACTTGATCATCCAAGGACTCACTCAGAGCGACTTCGACTGCTTTGCACATCTTCGATCAGCATACGATGTTTGGAGAGCTCTCTGTGATTATCATGAAGGCTCCAACACAATTAAGGAGGTAAAACAAGATATGTTCAAAAGGGAATATATGTGTTTCGAGATGCAACCTGGTGAGTCTATTGATGACCTCTTTGCTCGCTTCAATAAAATTCTCAGCAACTTATGTAGTGTCAATGTTAACTTTTCTGATGCTGAGAATCTAGGCAACTTCTTAGTGCATTAGACATGTCAATTTGGGAGATGAAAGTAACATCTATTCATGAATCAACTGTCATAAGTTCTCTACATTAGATGTGCTTTATTCTAAACTAAAAACTCATGAAATTGACATCTTATCACGTAAGAACCCAAATAAGTCTATTGCATTTGTCTTACAACGTGATATTCCTAGCTCCGGCCAATCATCATCTTGCAATACTCTTGCTTTGTTGTCCCCACTAACCCTGGAGCAGATCGAGTAATTTTCAGAAGAGGAGTTAGCACTAATCTCTAATAGGTTCTCCGAAGCATTGCAAAATGTGAGAACTAGCAGGAGAGGAAGCTCTGGATCTCAACGCTGTTTTGAATGTGGTAAGATAGGACACTTTCATACAGAATTCCCTAACCTTTCAGGTCCTACTACCCGTGAAGAAAAACAGAACAAGGTCAAAACCACTTTTGGAAATCCCAACAAGAAAAAGAAGGGTACCATAGGACGCAATATGATTAACAGCTTCATCACTACACTTTAAGAACTCAGTTCAAGTGATGTAGACTTTGAAAGTGATGAAGATGATGATGATCTGGCCAACTTATGCTTCATGGCGGGCAAAACAAGATCAAGTTCAAGTCAGGAGGATGCAGAACACAACAGTGACGACGATAAGGTATGTTCTACCTGTAATGAAATGTTGTGGGGACCGAAATCCCGACATCCGAGGATCTCATTGGGTGGTGTCATGCGATGCGACACCCAACACTATACAAGAATAGAACCTGAATAAGTACAAGACGAAATCTTTTATTTATCATACAACGGAAGTTTTACAATACTAGCGTAAGGAAAGCAACATATATATCATAGCTACGCTCTCAGCACTAGCTATGCAAAAGCAAAGTTATCCATGCCTTGGATACTTTGCACTAGCAACACTCAATTACGGCGTCATGCAGGGTTCCCATTCGGCTGTACACCCTAGAGGGGGTGCAGCCTCATCATCAAACCCTTCATCAATTGTATAACCTGCAAAAACTCGTTAACTGCAAACGTGAGCATAAGGCTCAGCACGACTAACCCGTCTCACTAGACATATGCAAAGGGGACACTAAACATAGGTAAGGTGAAGCATAAATGACTCGCCTACAAGTGGATCCTTATAATCAGGTTTTATGTAGCAAATGACATTCTCCAAGCACGACACATCATGGGCTCCACAATCAAACAAGAAACACTTTACCGATGATATGACATGCCCAGAGCACATAATGCTATTACAGCTAAAGTATGGGGAAACTGTACACTTTTAATTGTACTATCTCTAAATCATGCAAGGTTGCAAAACAATTATAATTCAATACAATTTATTTCTCTTACTTCTTTAGTATTTACTACGTTGCCGCTCAGTGAACAAGTGGTACTCTATTACTACGAGGGACGGTGATTGCAATCAGGACACACCCGGACAACACGACACATACGTCGTTCGGAAGTGTCAGCAAGTACACCTGTACCTACATAACACTACAGTACTAGGCGTATATGGCCACCTTTCACAAGAAACCCGAACGCCGAACCCATCTCACCTCCGTAAACAGAAGGTCTCCGCACGGAACACCTCATGTGTCCGCCGACCGATTTACACCTTACTGTCCTCAGCCCACCCCTATCGATGGTGAGTTAGTGGGCCTCGACACCCCAGTTATCGAGTTACATCAGTTTACTGGATTCCATATGTCCATTATGTTGCCGGTACAATTCAAGCTTGTCCGAAGTGGCTGCATACGGACGGGCCTTAATCGACACAGGCAGGGCTATTCGACCGAGACTCAATTCTCGCCGCTTCCTATCCATCCCCTGCTCGGTCTCAGTTTTATTATATTAAGCCATTAACCAATCCTGTGAGATATGTCCTACATTTCTCGCGAGTAGATTCCAACTACTCGACTTCTACCGGTTTTCCTATACATTAGCAAAGCAATTACTACAGGTCAAACTGTAACTCGTTCCAACCAATCCCTGGGATTTTTGGTCATGCATGTGGAGTATCAATCATCCTAAACGTAATGCACAATTCATATACTACTCATCATAGTGATAAAGCAAAATTTTAGAAACGACTTAAATGCAAACCGGGGCTTGCCTGGATGCAGGTTCGAGTCGGAGTTAGTATCAGGAAGGTACACTTCCAAAGCCTCCGGTGCCTCCTCGACTTCGGTCACTACACGTCATGCATATAATATGGTATATGAATGATTTTGAAACAATAACTATAAAAAGTATACAAATTCATATCTAAGGATCATAGCAAGTGATGATCTTAACTGGCTTTGGGACTTTGTTGAGACATACTAATGACTATGATAGATATTTTTGGCAAGGAGCAAGAGATAATCAAAGTGGTTAAGCCCTTTTGCAATTATTTACTAATTGAATAAGCTTAACCAATTATCTTTCAGTTTAGGAACTGAATTGGGCCTAGAAGATTAGGTCAAATAATTCTCAAATTCTTACAGGAGCTAGTACATGACTAAAGGAATGTTCAGTACAAATTTGGGGTATAACAAAGCAACTGAACATCCGGGATAATTCAATCAAGGAAAAAGATGATTGAATTAAACAGGATGTTATACAGGGTTTCATACCAATCCAACTGTACAGACTGTTTGCTTAGGTTGTAAGGATCATACAGCATTTTATTTGGGATTTTTAGGTCAATTTTTCTGGGAGAAACTGAATTTAGAAAAGGATACTATTTTCTGAATGTAGTTTTGGAAGAAAACTGAACCAGCAGGAAAGAATTGGAAATCTGTCCAAGCTAAACAGGTTCAATGGCTCCCGAACTTTTTCTGGTAACTAAGAATAGGTCAAGGTACTTTATGTGAATTTTGGGGATTTCTCCAGTGGAAGGTTCCTCTGGAAACATTGTGTTTGAATTTGGAATGATTATTTTCAATAGAATTTAAAATTAAGTTTCACAGAACCTCTCTGATACTAAAAGAAACTAGAGCTCAAGAGCTTTCAAACAAAATTTATTTGAAGATTTTTGAAGTAGTCTACAGAGAGATATTCAATTTAGAATTTTGAACAATTTTCTAGAATTAATTTAATAACCCATTGGCGCCAGAATTCAAATTCAGTCGGGCGGGTCCCATGGGCCACATGGCATTCTCTGGTCAATGCAACACCGCGGTCCACAAATTTATTTGCGCGCAGCTGCACGGAATCCCAGCCGCACCATGATCCCGCAGCTACTGGCAGGTGAGGCCCTACGGGGTTGTCTTCCACCTCGGGCCAACGCCTGCGCGAGGCGGCGCCCGCGGCGGTGACTCGCCGGCGAGCTCGCCGCCGGTTAAACCGACGGGCCAAACTCGCCGAAACTCGCCGCCTCGGGGTTTTTGGAGTCGCTGAGCACGACGGTGAGGTCGGTGGGACCTGAAACTCACCAGAAATGGCCGTGCGACGGCGGCGGCGACGGTGAGCACTCGGGCAACCTGGAACTCGCTCCAGAGTAGCTCAAACCACTCGGGATCTTCTTCAAAACCTTCCTGGGACGATGCAGATCAAGGAACTGGATGTGGGAGAGGAGGAAACAATCGAAAACTATGAGCTCGACGGCGAACCGAGGTTTCCTCACCGGCGGCGAGCAAAACTCGATTTCCTCGGCCGTTGCTCAATAACTTTTAGGGGTTTTTGCTCAGGTAGGATCGCTAGGACCTATAGAAACTATCTCTAAGCAATTGTAAAGAATATTTACTTGTAGAAACAGAATTGAAACGGAAACCTAGCGAGCTTCTAACATCGGCCAGAAGGAAGAAGACCGATAACTTGCTCATTTCTCAATGAAAAGGAAACGGTTTGCACCGAGAGTTAGAGCTCGACTAGGCGCACCTTTAAGCTTTTGGGATCGAGGCTTGAAACTGCGTGAAACGGCGGCGCACTACGGAGCAGAGGTGGGTGGCGATGATGGCGCGCGGCGGAGAAGAAACAGCGAGAGGTGGAACACCGATCAGGGACGAGGAAATACCGGAGCTGTGGCCGGCCTTTTATAGCGCCGCGACAAGCAAGCAACCAAGCAGCTCGCTGGAGCTTGCATGCGCGCGCGCTGTCGAGCGGGAGAGTGCCGGTGCAGAGATGGCAGGCGGCCGAGCTGATCCGTTCAGCAGAGGCTGACCGGTGGGGCCCATAGGTCAGTCAGGCTCCAGCAGTAAAGTTACAAATTCATTTAAAAATAGAAGATCAACTCCAAAAATCATGAAATTTGGTGGAGATGGTAAATGAATTATTCTGAACATAATGGCAAACTCAAATCTTATGTTCAAAGAAGTTGGAGAAGAATTTAAAATTCAGACTTAAATTCGATTCAAATTTGCCAAGCGTCTCAAATAAAATAGCAAATGAGTTCCTAAAATCTTGAAATTTTGCAGGAAAGCATTTGAGAGTATTAGAAGGTCAAGGAAAAATTTATAGCCTCTAATTTGAATGTTTTTGGCAGGGCCAATTAGTACTGCACTTTAAATTGTCTTAATAATCTTCATCCAAAATTCTAAAATTTGAAGAGAGGTGAATAGAATCATTCTAGAATTAATGGTGAAGTCCAATACTCATGTTAATAAAATTTAACCACGAGTGCAAGAAAGGTTTGGATGGTATTAAGTTCATGTGTACCACTATATTGGATCTCTAATATAGTTGATCATAAAACTCATAACTGAATTTACATGCCATAAAAGTGGGGTTTTACATTCCTCCCCCCTTAAAAGACGAACATATGCCGCTAACAAGTCCGGATAGTTCGTTCTAAGATACTCCTCACTTTCCCACGTGGCTTCTTCAGCACTGTGGTTGCTCCACAAGACCTTGTAGAAATGCAACGTGCGGCTTCTTGTGGTGCGAGTCTTCTCATCGATGATTTGAGTTGGAAGCTTGGAATAAGTGAGATATGGTTGGAGAGCTTCCAAATCTTCTATACGTATATTCGCTGGGATTTTG
Organism: Tuctoria greenei; assembly: GCA_036927565.1. NCBI lineage: Eukaryota > Viridiplantae > Streptophyta > Magnoliopsida > Poales > Poaceae > Tuctoria > Tuctoria greenei. Next base: position 45,197,335 of record JAYESD010000001.1, on the reverse strand, counting down.
AGACATTTCCGCAACTGAGAAATGTGAAACACATTATGGACCCCTACCAGCGATGGCGGTAACTCCAATTGATATGCCACAGGTCTGCATCTTTTGATTATTGCAAACGGCCCAATAAAACGGGAATCTAGCTTCCCTTTCACTCCGAATCGACGGATACCTTTCATAGGGGATACCCGGAGATAAACTTGATCCCCAACCTCGAAGTGAAGAGGTCGACATCGTTTGTCCGCGTAGCTCTTCTGACGAGACTGAGCAGCTTTGAGATTTGTTTGAATAATGCGTACTTACTCTTCGACTTCTTTTATTAAGTCGATGCCATATACCACTCGTTCACCAGATTCGCACCAATTCAAGGGTGTGCGACACTTCCGGCCATAAAGAGCTTCATATGGCGCCATCTGGATGCTAGCCTGGTAACTGTTGTTGTACGAAAATTCCGCCAATGGTAGATGATCATCCCAATTCCTACCATGGTGGATGGCACATGCACGAAGCATATCCTCTAGCACTTGATTTACCTGTTCAGTTTGTCCATCAGTCTGAGGGTGATAAGCCGAGCTTCGAATCAGTTTGGTACCCAATGCATCATGGAGATGCTCCCAAAAGAGAGCAACAAAAATAGATCCACGATCTGAAATGATAGTACGGGGTACTCCGTGTAGACACAAAATTCTGGAGATATAAAGTTCTGCATACCGCTTCGCATCATAATCCACACTGACCGGTATGAAATGAGCTGATTTGGTCAATCAGTCAACGATCACCCATATTGAGTCGTGCTTATGGAGGGTGGAAGGCAACCCAACAATGAAATCCATGCTGATATCCTCCCATTTCCAAGCTAGTATGCTTAAAGGTTGAAGCTGTCCCGCTGCCTTCATATGGTCGGCCTTCACTCGCCGGCACGTATCACACTCGGATACGTATTTAGCTATTCCCCTCTTCATCCGAGTCCACCAAAATTTCTTCTTCAAATCCTGGTACATCTTGTTGCTTCCCGGATGAATGGAATACTTGGACAAATGAGCTTCCTCCAGTATCTTCTTTCTAGGCTCCATGTTTCGTGGTACCACTATACGGTTGTTAAACTAGAGGGTACCTTCGTAGTTACTTTGGAAACATTTCATCTCCCCCTCCTTTATTCTTTGCCGAATATGCGACATCCCCTTGTCCTCCTTCTGAGCTTCCATAATATCCTCCTTGATAGTAGGAATGAGAGCTAGGTTGTAGAGTGCCCCATATGGAACTAAGTAGAGACTCGGTTCTTCTTCTCCTTCCATTGAGGTAATGGAAAGATTGTTGACATGAGACTTGCGGCTCAGTGCATCTGCAACTACATTCGCCTTGCCTGGATGGTAGTGGATCTCAATCTCATAGTCCTTGATCAATTCTAACCATCTCCGTTGTCGCATATTCAAATCCTTCTTGGTGAAAATGTATTTCAACTCTTGTGATCAGTGTAGAGGTGTACTAGATTACCCAGTAAATAGCCTCCACATCTTCAATGCCAGTACCACAACAGCGAGCTCAAGATCATGAGTTGGGTAGTGCTGCTCATGGTTCCGGAGCTGCCGTGATCCATACACAATCACTCTTCACTCTTGCATCAATACACAACCCAATCCAATCCTAGATGCATCACAATAGACATCAAATGATTTGGTTGTGTCTGGTTGGGCTAAAACTGGTGTCGTTGTAAGGTGTTTCACCAATGCTTTGAAACCTGCCTCACATGCCTCAGTCCATACGTACTTCCGCCCTTTCTTCAGAAGTCCTATCATTGGTTTAGCTATCTTAGAGAAATTGGGTATAAACCTCCGGTAATATCCTACTAAACCCAAGAAACATCGGACTTCACGTACAGACTTTGGAGACTCCCTTTTGAGGACTTTCTTGATCTTGCCTGGATCAACTGCAATCCCTTCTGCTGATATGATGTGCCCTAAAAATGGCACTTGGCTGATCCAAAATTCACATTTGCTGAACTTAGCATATAGCTGATGGTCCCGTAATCGTTGAAGCACGATACGCAAGTTTTGAGCATGTTCTTCTTTGGATTTTGATTACACAAGTATGTCTTCAATGAAGACCACGACAAACTTGTCCAATTCCGGCATGAACACCGAGTTCATGATATACATGAAATGAGCTGGTGCGTTGGTCAATCCGAAAGACATAACAAGGTACTCATACAGTCCATACCTCATCGAGAATGCTGTCTTTGGTATATCTTCTGGTCGGATTCTAATCTGATGATAACCAGAACGAAGATCCATCTTCGAAAATACTTTAGAACCCACCAATTGATCTAAAAGAATATCAATGCGTGGTAGTGGATACTTGTTCTTGATAGTGACAGCATTAAGTGGACGATAGTCTACACACAGTCTCAAGGTCTTATCTTTCTTTTCTATGAACAGTGCAGAACAGCCCCATGGTGATGAGCTTGGATGAATGAAACCTTTGTTCTCAAGTTCAGTTAACTGTTCCTTAAGTTCTGCAAGTTCCTTGGGTGCCATCTTGTAGGGTGATCTTGAGATTGGCACTGTTCCCGGTGCAAGTTCAATCTTGAACTCTATATCTCTTTCTGGGGGCATACCAGGAAGATCTTCAGGAAACACGTCCAGGTATTCACATACTACCGGAATATAGATGGGTCCAATGGAATGATGTTCTCAAGATTGAGAACTTGGGGCTGATGGAGTGGAGAGTTTAGATAAATCTTTCAAGGAACGATATCAAGAATAGCACCATGGTATTGAAACCATGCCATTCCTAAGATGACATCTAATTTCTGATGCTCTAGTATCAGAAGTGAAATAAGATATATGGTTCCATCTAGGTTAAGTGGTACCCCAGGAACCAATTCATTTGTTACTGTTTTCCTGGCTGGAGTGCTAATCACATACGGAGTTTTTGTGGAGATTATAGGCAATATATTTTTAATGACAAAAGACTTGCTAATGACATTGTGTGAAGCTCCGGAGTCAAAGAGTATGACTACGGGATGATTGCAGATAGAGAACGTACCCGTGAGTACGGGTGCGCCTTCCGGAACATCCTCAATGGCGAGGTGGTGGACGTTGCCGAGTCTGGGGACCGGCTTCTTGGGCTGGTTTCGGGGTTGGTTGGCGCCCTCGTATGATGATTGTCCTCCGCCTTGCCTACTTTGTGGGCAGTCCTTGGCGAAGTGCCCCATGCGCCCACACGTGAAACACGTGTACGGGGTTTGGCTAGTACGAATGGGAGGACGGAATCCCGGTGCACGTGGTGGAGGTGGAAGTGCACGTGGGACCATCCCCTGTTGTTGCTGCGGTCGGAATCTGGAGGTACTGAACTGGCGACCACTGAACATTGGTGGTCGTGATGGCGGTTGCCACCTCGGCCGGATGGTGATCGATACACCATACAGTACTTCTGAGGATCACCACCTCCGCTGCCCTGCGGAGCACTCCTCTTCTTTTTATCTGAGGACAGCTCACGCGTAGCGTCCTCCTGCATGATAGCGGCATTGACGATGTCGTTGAAGCTGCCGCGGTTGAACAGGACAAGCTTGTCCTTCAACTTGGGGTTCAAACCCCGGTAGAAGCATTCGCGCTTCCGATCTTCGGTATTCACTTGGTCCTGAGCGTATTGGGCCAAGTGGTTGAATGATTTGGAGTACTCGTATGCACTCCTTCCTCCCTGCCTTAGCTCCAAGAACTCTTGAAGCTTTCTCCTCATAATCCCGAGAGGGATGTGGTAGGCGCGGAATGCCTCCCAGAATTCAGCCCAGCTTACGACATGGCCTGCGGAGCGTGCGGCAAGGTAATTGGCCCACCATGCGCCAGCAGACCCCTGCAGTTGCTGCGCTGCAAACAGCGTCTTCTGCTGTTCGGTTATGTCGAGCCTTCCGAACTTTCCCTCGATGGAGCGGAGCCAATTATCCGCCTCCAACGGTTCATCGGCCTCTCTGAATACCGGTGGATGTGCCGATGAGAAATCAGAGTAGGAACTCTGATATTGTTGACGCGGTCCATCATTGTGTTGTCCCCCTTGACGGGATGAGCGCTGCACCAGAGTCCGCAGTAGCTCGGTTTGCTCATCGCGCGAGCCGAGTACTGCAGCGAGAACCTCCGCGAGACTTCTGGGAAGTGTGGGTGGAGGTGGTGGAGGTGGTTGCGTTTGAGGCGTATTCTGTCCCGGGGGTGGTGTGTCATCCCCCTGACCTCCACTGGAACCTCCCCCATCTTGACATGTACTAGTACGCACCATACTGCAATACAACGATTCATACCATAAGTCTCATTGCCTCAAGTTCATCCTTCCATATAAATAGTAATGCGGTAGGTAACAATAGATGATGCATAACATTCACATATATTGATAAAGCACAAACTTTATACAATCTATATTATCTTGGGCCCAAGTTTACAATATAACTCCAAAAATAGACAGACTTCATTTAAAGAAGTCGTCTCATCTATGCTTGGTCACCACAATTCGTCATGTCTATGTCATTGTACACCCACCTCGCTACTATTTACAACAAGACTCAAAAAGTCGCAAAATACGCGTGGTGTTTACTACACATCATTACACTCGGCCTAAAGTGATAAGTACATCAACACTGCCCTCTAATCATAAAACTCGACCTCCTGAGGCTCTTCTTCTTCCTCGTCATCCTCAGGATTAGGCACCATTGGTATGGGTGCTGGAGCAGAAGATGATGCCTCGTTCAAAAGCGACGTCCTTTTGGCAATCTTAGCTTGCCAATCTGTCTGTACCATAAACATGCTCCAGGCCTCGTTCTCCTGCTGAGCCTGCTCACAGCTGGTCTTCCAGCTCTGAGCCTCCACTCTAGACTGATCCCGATCTGCAGTCACCGCGTTCAACTTGGTGTCCCGCTGGTGCCCATAAAGTAGGCTCGCCTCCAACTCAGTTTCCATCTCTAGAGTCTCCTGGCGAGACGCGGCTAAATCCATAATAACGTCATGCCATTGATTCTCCTTGAGGTTCAAACGATGGTTGAGAGGAGCCATCATATCCCTAAGTCCGTCATTTGCCCACTCAAAGTGATCCGCTCAAATCATGGCTTGCTTCAGATTGTCCGTCAATTCTTTTACGCATGCCCTTTGATTACCCTTCTCGCGATGTGATGCGGATGCATACACCGCTAAGGCTGTTGCGGATGTTTCACCGTGCTTGTCCACCTCCGCAAGCAAGCGGGTTGCCCAGGCTTCAGAAGCCCTGCCGTTAACTGGAAAGAACTCATACGGAGTACCCACCAGATTACGGTAATGAAGTTTGCAAAACCTCCCTATGGCAGCACTTGCGGCGTAGCTCCATGTTTCCTCTAATATCAACCCTTTGATCTTGATGGAGTATGGAGCCCATCCGAGGTGCGGTGGACCAGCAGGCACATCGACGTAGATGGTGCAACTCCACATACCGCTTTCCTGGAACTTCTTGCCCCAATAGCTAGGCAAAACCAGGTAGCCAAACTGGCGAAGCAACCTAACAAACACGTCCGGGAAACCGGCTTGCCTGGTGCACGTGGAGAACACCCATCCATTAGGTAACTGAATTCTTGGTGCTGCCATCTGTGGACAAACATACCCGGATGTCACTACAAAGTATAGGTATTCAACTCAATCAATGATAATGTTGGACAAAAGAAAATATAAATAATCAATTGATCCAAGAAAATCTGCAAACTGGAAGTGATCACAGTTCTGGTTCAGATGACCTTCCTGAATCAACCCAAAAGTTTCATACAGGAAATGCCAGAGTTAAGAGTTAAGTTGAATATAAAAGTTGTAGTACACTCCAAAACCTTCCCAGATTGTACTCATAAAGCTCCAGGTGACTAATATGAAGAATCTATACAGGTTTTAAGTTGACTCAAGTTTTCTGCAAATTTTGACAGAACCTCCCCTATATATGGGCTTACCTCCACATTCTATACAGGTTTATCATAATAATATATTGAGGTAATGACAAAATAAACATTGTATAACATCGCGTTAACAATCCAGAAATAAAAGAGTTCCACCCTAAAAACTTTGTTATACAGGTATCACGCACAAATTCACAACCCTGTGCAAACTGCTCATTTCTCAATGAAAAGGGAAATGGTTTGCACCGAGAGTTAGAGCTCGACTAGGCGCACCTTTAAGCTTTTGGGATTGAGGCTTGAAACTGCGCGAAATGGAGGCGCACCATGGAGCAGAGGTGGGCGGCGATGATGGCGCGCGGCGGAGAAGAAACAGCGAGAGGTGGAACACCGATCGGGGAAGAGGAAATATCGGAGCAGCGACCAGCCTTTTATAGCGCCGCGACAAGCAAGCAAGCAAGCAGCTCGCTGGAGCTTGCATGCGCGCGCGCTGTCGAGCGGGCGAGCGCCGGTGCAGAGATGGCAGGCGGCCGAGCTGATCCGTTAAGCAGAGGCTGACTGGTGGGGCCCACAAGTCAGTCAGGCTCGAGCAGTAAAGTTACAAATTCATTTAAAAATAGAAGATCAACTCCAAAAATCATGAAATTTGGTGGAGATGGTAAATAAATTATTCTGAACATAATGGTGAACTCAAATATTATGTTCAAAGAAGTTGGAGAAGAATTTAAAATTCAGATTTAAATTCGATTCAAATTTGCCAAGCGTCTCAAATAAAATAGCAAATGAGTTACTAAAATCTTGAAATTTTGCAGGCAAGCATTTGAGAGTATTAGAAGGTCAAGGAAAAATTTAGATCCTCTAATTTGAATGTTTTTGGCAGGGCCAATTAGTACTGCACTTTAAATTGCCTTAATAATCTTCATCCAAAATTCTAAAATTTGAAGAGAGGTGAATAGAATCATTCTAGAATTAATGGTGAAGTCCAACACTCATGTTAATAAAATTTAATCATGAGTGCAAGAAAGGTTTGGATGGTATTAAGTTCATGTGTACCACTATATTGGATCTCTAATATAGTTGATCACAAAACTCATAACTGAATTTACATGCCATAAAAGTGGGGTTTTACAAATGTGTGATGCAATTTCTCGTGCAAATATTATTGTTAAGAAAAAGGACAAAAAGTTTAGGGATAATGATGCTAAAATTGAATCACTGCAATCTGAAATCAACCATTTGAAAACCTTGATTCCTTGTGATGATTCTTGTCCCTCGTGTGATTTAATCTATGAACAATGGTCCACATTAATAACTGCACATTCCTCTACTCTAGATAGACTTGAACTTGAAATTGAAAAGAACAAAAAGCTTGCTGCACTTGACATTGGAAACATAAAAGATGCTTCTTGTTCTACAATTGATTTGCATTGTTCTAGTTGTGATGATCGTGAAAAGAAACTAAAAGATGCTATGAATGAAATTTCAATATGGAATAATGCTTTACATTTTCATGAAGTTAAATATTGTTCCAATTGCAAATTAAAAGGAAAAACTTCATGTGAAAATTGCCTTGATTTGTTCGATAAACTTGATAACATGCAAATGACATTAGATCGAGTTTGTAATGGGAATAAGAACCTAAACTTGCTGCTGAATTCTTCCATGTCTTGCAAAGATAAAACTGGTTTAGGTTTTGATTCTCATGCTCATGCTAAGGCACATCCACCTAAAATTGTAAAGTCATTAGGAAGTGCTTTGATTCAAACAGTTCCTAAACAAAAAGAAGTGGTTTTCAAATATCAAGGAGTGTTGTCTCATTCGGTATCAAATAAAAATGTTGTTTGCTCATCTAGACATGAACACAAAGATAAATTTCAATGTACCTACTGTGGTAGAGATGGTCATGTCATAGATTTTTGTTATAGACTAGCTAAACAACAAAAAAAGGAAAGAATGATTGCTAGATCTTATAACTTTCATGCAATTAGAAAAACACAACCTGCTTTAGTGAGTCAGAAATTTGAAAAGGTAGCTTCCGGACCTTCTGGTAAGAAATCCGCAAAAGCAGCTCCGGTAGTTTCGATAGCTTCGAGAGCTCTTGGACCTTCTGTTGTTTCCTTCGGAACTTCAGCCTTGTCTTTTGGAACTGCTGCTTTTAACTCCAGAGCTACTGGTTTCTGTGCTAAACGAGTTAAGAATAGAAAACCTCAAACTTTGACTCATAAACCTGCTATTTTATCTCAGCTTTCGCGTGTTTTTGCTGCTGCACGTCGTGTGACTCAGTACTGGATACCTAAATGCATTTTGACTAAACCCAGTATTGAGTCATCGACGTATTGTGCATCTATGTAGGTTACACGTTTGAGTAAGGAGAACATTTGGATTGTGGATTCAGGTTGCTCACGCCACATGACCGGTAACAAAGATTGGTTCTCCTCCCTCTCTTTTGTGTCATGTGTAGTGAATGTTACTTTTGTCGATAATTCTTCAACTCCTATATTTGCTAAGAGTTCGGTTAGAGTAAATGATCACTACACTTTGAAGGATGTGGCACTTGTCAAAAATTTAGAATACAACTTGCTTTTTGTTTCACAAATGCTAGATGAAAATCTGGAAATTATTTTCAATAAAAACTACTGCAAAGTTGTAGGTTCAAATAGTGAGCTTATTTTTAACATGTCTCGGTTTGGAAGAGTTTTTAAAGCTTATTTTGATATGTATTCCTCTAAACATAGGTGTCTAGTTGCTAATGATTCAAAGGAATTATACTTTTGGCATCGTAGACTTGGTCACATAGGCTTTGATCACCTAACGCGTGTAAGTGCTCTTGATCGCATACGTGGGCTGCCTAAGCTTAAAGGAGATAAAGAAATTGTGTGCTCTTCTTGTAGAAATGCTAAGATGGTTGCAGGTTCACATACTCCTCTCACAATGATCATGACAACTGAACCGGGTCAACTTTTGCACCTTGACACCGTAGGACCTTCACGTGTTCAATCCTTCAGAGGTAAATGGTATGTTCTTGTTATTGTTGATGATTATTCTAGATGCTCTTGGGTTTACTTTATGGCGTCTAAGAATGAAGCTTTTAGTCACTTTAGACTTTTATTTCTTAGATTATCAATTGATCAACCAGGATGTTTAAAAGCAATTAGAAGTGATAACGGAACTGAATTTAAAAATCAATCTTTTGATCACTTTTGTGCTGAAAATGGAATAGACCATCAATTTTCTTCAACATATGTACCTCAACAAAACGGTGTTGTAGAAAGAAAGAACCTTAGTTGAGATGGCTAGGACTATACTTGATGAATATCAAACTCCTAGGAAATTTTGGGCTGATGCGATTGCAACCGCTTGTTATGTCTCAAATCGTGTTTTCTTCCGTGCTATGCTAGGTAAAACCCCATATGAGCTCCGGTTTGGACATAGGCCTAGTGTTACGCACTTTCAGGTCTTTGGTTGCAAATGCTTTGTTAAGAAACATGATAATCTTAATAAATTTGAACCTAGATCCATTGATGGCATGTTTCTTGGTTATCCATCTCATACTAGAGGCTACCGTGTGCTTTTACTTGATACTAACAAAAATTGTGGAGACTTGTGAAGTGTATTTTGATGAAGCTAGCCTAGGTAGTAGCTCAAACATTGTAGGTCTAGATCCATATACACAGGGGGAGAGCATTTTCGTTGAAGATGAGAAAGAATTAGAGCTGCTGCCTGAAAATTCAGCAGCTAAAGACTTTGGTTCAGCTCCGGATGTTAATTCTCAACCAGCACCGACAACCATCCATGCTGATTCAAATCATCCTCAAGTCACGATCTCATCGATTTGTGATGAACATGAAGAAGAAGAAGCTTGTGAGACATCTGTTCCCCTACGGTTTTACAAAGATCATCCCCCGCAACAGATTATTGGAAGCTTGCACGAACGAGTTACACAGTCCAGGTTTTGCGATCCAAACTCTCATGCTCATTCTGCTTTTGTTTCTTCTTTTGAACCCAAAGATATATCACACGCACTCACTAATGAATCTCGGATTATTGCCATGCAAGAAGAGTTAGAAAATTTTGAAAGAAATAATGTTTGGAAACTTGTACCTCCTCCTCAAGGTTACACTTTAATTGGAACTAAATGGGTGTTGAAAAATAAACAAAGTGAGGATGGGGTTGTGGTTAGGAATAAGGCTAGGTTGGTTGCTCAAGGTTTCACTCAAGTTGAAGGTCTAGATTTTGATGAAACCTTTGCTCCTGTTGCTAGATTAGAAACTATAAGAATTTTGTTAGCTTTTGCTGCATCTAAAGGTTTTAAGCTATATCAAATGGATGTTAAAAGTGCTTTTCTTAATGGCTACATAGATGAGGAGGTTTATGTCAAACAACAACCGAGTTTTGAAAATTCAGATTTTCCTAATCATGTTTACAAACTGTCCAAAGCCTTGTACGGTCTCAAACAAGCCCTTAGAGCATGGTATGATAGGTTAAAAACATTCTTACTTGGAAAGGGGTTTACTATGAGCAAGGTTGATAAAACTCTTTTTGTGCTTAAGCATGACAATGACTCATTATTCATTCAGGTGTATGTGGATGATATTATCTTTGGTTGTGCTTCTCATGATCATGTGTCCACATTTTCAGCTATGATGAGTTCAGAATTTGAGATGAGTATGGTGGGAGAACTCACGTACTTTTGGGGCTGCAAATCAAGCAAACCAAGGAGGGTACCTTTGTGCATCAAACGAAGTATACAAAAGACTTCCTAAGGCGCTTCAACATGGACAAAAACAAGCCTCTTCGGACACCAATGGGAACATCAACAACACTTGAACTTGATGAAGATGGTGAACCCGTAGATCAAAAAGAATATAGAAGCATGATCGGATCACTTTTGTATCTAACGACATCAAGACCGGACATACAATTCAGCGTATGTCTTTGTGCACGTTTTCAAGCCTCCCCACGTACTTCACATCGTCAAGCCGTCAAAATGATTCTCATGTACTTACATGGAACTCAAGAATTTGGCATTTTTCTTCCTTCTTCCTCAATTGTTACTTTGAAAGCTTTTTCGGATGCTGATTTTGGGGGTTGTAGGATTGATAGAAAAAGTACTTCCGGTGATTGTCATTTTCTTGGTAATTCACATGTTGCATGGTCATCTAGAAAACAAAGTTCAGTTGCACAATCCACCACCGAATCTGAATATGTAGCTGCTGCTAGCGCTTGTTCACAAATTCTTTGGACTGTTCAAACACTTAAGGGCTATGGGGTTGATCTAGATAGTGTTCCACTATTTTGTGACAACACTAGTGCTATTTGCATTGCTAAAAACCCTGTGCAACATTCTAGAACTAAGCACATTGACGTTAGGTATCACTTTCTCCGTGATAATGTTGAAAAAGGAAACATTGTGCTTCACCATGTAGATACCGAACAACAATTGGCTGACATTTTTACAAAACCTTTGGATTTCACTCGTTTTTGTTATATTCGTAGTGAAATAGGGGTTATGCATCCTCATGGCTTAAATTGAGGGGGAGTTTTGAAACATGGGAAGTCTATGTGTGAATCTAAAATTAAAATAATATAAGCATAGTATTTCATACATATATGACTTTGTGATTCCTTTTACATGCTGAAAGTTCTTACTACATTACTCGTGTTATACATTTTGTAGTTTTTGCCATGTCTAGTAATTGGAATAATTACTTACACTAAATCTGGTCATGGTCAAACTTTCTTGCTGTTTAGAACTTGTTGCATGCTCACAAGTGCTTTTAATCATAAAGAATTGATCAAGTAATCAACTCACATGTTGAGTTTTTATGAATAAACATAAGTTGAGAAAACGTCAAGAGAATATGCATGCATCACACTTCTTCTTTTGAGATGGCTTATCATTGCACTTAGATATGAACTTGGAAGAAGTTGTGTATGACTAATACCATGTCCTTAAGCTTCTGATTGTCAAATGACATAGGCTTGGCTTGGTTGGTTAGAATAAGGCAGATGCGCATATAATCTTTTGCAAATATCATATGATCTAAATTTGTGCCTTGAAAAATAATAAAATGCAGCAACAAGTTTCATGCCTTCAGGTATTGAAATAGTTAAGTTTGTGAGATCATGACTTGCTTAAATTGAAAATTACATTTGATCTCTAGCATGGCTTACACTACTTTACGTATCTCATTGTTCTGATAGTGTAAGTTACTTGATAGTATGACTTGGATGAGCTTTGTTTTATATGTATATGTTATAATATGCTCATAACAATTAAAATTTATCTTTTGAACCTTGCTGAATACATTGTCAAAGGGGGAGATATAATATGGTGAATTATGCAAGGGTGAGAAATTTATTTTTATCTCACTTGATTTTCAAAAAGGGCGAAAATTGTTCTCAAAACTTTTCATGCCAATGTTCAGATTTGAAATGGTGTTGCCAATGCATTCATCAAGGGGAAGATTGTGAGACCTATGTGTGCTGAATACATTGGCTTTGACAATAAAAGTTTTCAATGCTGCCATAACATCTTTTTAACAAGGTCTGACTTTAGCTCCGAGCTTCTGCAAGGTCCGATGTAAGGTCCGACTTGTTTTGACTAGGTTCGACCTTATTGTCAAAGTTCGACATGTTTTTGGTAGCTCCGGTGAGCTTTGTATTTAGCTCTGGCATGTCTTTGTTAAGCTCCGATATGTTTTGCTAGGTCCGACTTATGTTGGTTTGCTCCGACATGTTTTTCTAGCTCCGACTTTTGGGTTGACTAGTTCCGACTAGTTTTGGTCAGCTCCGGCGCTAGGTCCGACTAGCTTTGGTTAGCTCCAGTGCTAGGTCCTGCTAGTTTTAATAAGCTCCAACGCTAGGTTGTATTAGCTTTGGTAAGCTCCAGCTCAAGCTCCGGTTAGCTTTTTCTAGGTTCGGAGCTTGATCGCAATATTCCTGCTTTTACTGTGAAATGTTTCGAACTTGCTTTATATTCTTAGAAAGTTTGCTTAGTATTCATTTGCTAAATTTTTGGTGCGTTTTGGTTGATATGCTTGATATGGTTTTGCTATGCTTTGCAACATGCTTATGGGGGTGCTCACGTAAGGTGTTGTGTTCGGAACTAACTTGAGTCAAGTCGCGGACTTGGGCTCGTACGGATTGGTTGTTTGTTCATAGGAAGGTGTTGCTTGAGTTCAAGTCATGGCTGGTGACGAGATCCATTGGACTAGTCTCAGGGAGGAGATGAGATTCCAACAACCAAGTTCGGGAGGAACTGTGGTTGAGCTGGTAAGAAGGTCACGCAAGATGATTGAATCAAGGGCAGTGCATATGAAGGTTACTGAACGTCGAAGGAAGGTGTTCGCACGTATGCATGCGGTGCATGACATGGAAACATGGTTCCGAAGATGGTTTATGGATGGGAAGATCTGGTTAGAAGGATCGGATCGTACCAGTTGATGACTTTGGCTGCGGCGAAGTCGGTTATGGCTCGGTATGGAAAGTATCGAGTTAGTTATGTTAGGATTTCGTGTGGGTCACGAATTTGAGTTATTTTAGGAATATGGGATATATTCCTAATGTGTTTGGAAGTCTTAATATTGCTTCTATCTCCGTGTAGAAGAGTCCTAAGCAGTTATAGAAAGTTTTGATTCGTGAACGGAGTAGGATTAGGGTCCTGATTTGACTAGAGTTGGCTTTCGAGCTGGGTATATAAGAAAGGGAGGCCAGCGATCATGTAGACGACTTTGGTGCTGTTCCTCTTGTGTTCTATTGAATAAAATTCGTAGTTTGAAGGAACTTTTGTGCCTTATTCGTCCGACTTGTTCCAGACAAGTTTTACTCGTCGAGTTTCTGGACAGCACTACCTTTCGTTGGTGGTTTTATCATAACTCGAGTTTTACAGATCCAATTGACGTGATTCTTTTTTGGTTGTCTTCACAACTTGATTATCTATCATCTATCAAAGTTTCACGATAATTGGATTTGTGGTTTCTGATCTACACGAGTTTCTTTGCAGCGTTCCAGAACTGTTTTTCTTAGGTAGGACAGATTGATCCTTGTTCGATCTTTCGATCATAACTTGAGTTTCTCTTGACGGATTTGAGTGATTGTTCTTGTGTTTTATTCGTGACTTGATTCTCTCTGATATATATCACTTTTGTCATGGTGAAACACGTTTAGATTAGTTTCACACATGATTTCTCTAACAAATTGTTTTTCTGCCGAAGGGGTTGGGATTTAATTGTTTCCGCTGCGTAAGATTTTTAAATCTACCATTCACCCCCCTCTGGTAGCTTTTCACGTGCTCTTCGATCCTACACAACAAAAACACCACTCAACAGAAAACTGATCTGTTAAAGAAACCGTGTGTGCGACTAATCTAAACGTGTTCAACTGTGACAAAACTAGTATAGATTGTAGAGAATCAAGTCACGAAGACATCACAACAATAATCACGAAAATCCGTTGAGAAAAACTCAAGTTACGATCGAAAGATCAAAGAAAGATCAATCTGTTTTACCCAAGAAAAATAGTTCTAGAATACTGCAAATAAACTCGTGTAGATCATAAACCACAAATCCAATGACCATGAAATTATCACAGATGATAGAAAATCAAGTTGTGAAGACAACCCAAAAAGAATCAAGTTAATCAGATCTGTAAAACTCGAGTTATGATAAAACCACCGAAGAAAGATAGTGTTGTGCAGAAACTCGACGAGAAAAACTTGTCTAAAAACAAATCGGACGAACAAGGCATAAAAGTTCCTTCAAACTACATATTTTATTGATCAAACCACAAGAGGAACAGCCCCAAAGTCATGCCCCACGAGCTCTAGCCTCCCTTGCTTATATAACTAGCCCTTAGGCCAACCCAAAACTAACTAGGACTCTACTCCTACTCAATTCACGATCGAAACTTTCCATAACGGCTCAAGACTCTTCTATACGCAGATAGAAGCAATCTTAAGACTTCCAAACACCTTAGGAACGTATTCCACATTTCTAAAACAACTCAAATTCGTGACCCACACAAAATTCTATCATAACCAACTCAAAACTTTCCATATTTGAGTCAAACCCGACTCAGCCGCAGTCTGAGTCCATAACCTAGTCGGTTGGACCTTTCTGACCAATTTTTTATGTCCACATCTCTTCATCATGCCTCGGAACCATGTAACCACGTCCATACACTCCTTGCACACAGGCAAACACGTTCCAACAACGTCCACGATACCTTCATATGCATTGTCTTTGATTCGTAGATGTTGCACGACCTCCCAGTCAACTCAACCACAATTCCAACCGAACTTGGTTGTTGAACCTCATCTTCTCCCTAAGACTAGTTCAATGGATCTCGTCACCAGCCATTTCTTGAACTCAAGCAACACCTGCACATGAATAAACAACCAATACTTCCGAGCACAAGTCCTCAACTTGACTCATGTTAGTTCCGAAACCACAACACCTTACGTGAGCACCTCACATAAGCATGCTGTAAACCATAGCAAAAACGATATCAGCCATAACCACCAAAACACGCTAAAAACTTAGTAAAAGATTACTAAGCAAACTTTCCATCAATGTAAAGCAAGTACGAATCATTGCATGTTAAAAGCAGAACCACTGTGATCAAGCTCCGAACCTTGCCAAAGCTAACCGGACCTTGAACCAGAGCTTATCAAAGCTAGCAGGACCTAGTGTCGGAACTTACCAAAGCTAGTCGGACCTAGAGCCGTTTGTAACACCCTCATTTTCATACATCATTTCCTGCATCCATTATTAAATATGTTTAACATTGAGCAACATAAAAAGGTGTAAGTTTAAAATGAAATTAGAAATAAAACCGCACTTAAGAATTCTGGGAAGTGCGAACTAGTCCGATTTTGGTGCGGACTAGTCCGATTTATCTCTGACTTCAAACAGACTTGCCCGTTCTGCTGTGGACTAGTTTGTTTTCCCCTCTGGATAGTTTCGGACTTGTCTGGTCCTATGCGAACTAGTCCGGTGTTCCGATGCCTTGAAAATTTGCGAAGTCCCTGGACTTGTCTGGACTAGTCCGGTATTCTAGCGGACTTGTCCGTTTTTCCCTCTAACTAAAGTCAGACTTGTCCGATTTTTGGCCAGACTTATCTATTTTCCCCTCTGGATAAGTTCGGAATTGTCCGATGTCCAGTCCGGATTTGCCCGATTTCTCTCTGTCCAACTTCGGACTAGTCCGACCCTTTTCGGACTTGTCCGATAAATCGCGACTCCGAGTTGATCTTTTGTTTCATGACTTGTTTCTTGGGTTTTACGTTAAGTGGGCCTAGGTACGTCGTGCCTAACTCTTTTAGAGCCCATGTGAGACCCTAAAACCGACCCCTACTCATCTCAAACTTGAAATCCATCTAACCCTAGCCTCGACCTCTATATAAACAACCCCACCCCTTGGCTTGACATCTATTTGCCACTTTCCAACCTCACCCAAACCCTAGCTCGTGAATAGCTGCCACCAAGGAGGGAGAAGGAGATCTAGAGCAAGAATAAGAAGAGGAGGAGAACAAAGAGGATCGAGATCTCCATCAACTTTGCGTTCTTTGTCAACAATTCACTATCAAGTTCATCATCAACCCTAGATGGTCAAGATCCAAGTGTTGCCTCCAAGATTCTTGATTCATTGGAGTTCTAAACACCTGGTATGCCTTCTATTCTCTTTTCCTTACGTGAATTCAACACAAAATCTCCAAATTCACGTCTACCTAGAAAACCCTAGTTCGCCAGTTCTGCGAAGTTCGGACTTGTCCGGTCCCCAACGGACTAGTCCGATTTTCCTGGTTAAATTGTGTTGAATTAATTCCAAGATTAGATCGAATCAACTCCTTGTGGGGATCGGAATCCCAACACCCAAGGATCTCATTAGGTGGTGTCGTGCGATGCGACACCCAACAGTATACAAGAAAAAGAACGAGAATAAAATACAATACCAAGTCTTTATTTATAAACATAGCGGAAGGTTTACAGTACTAAGCGAAAAGGAAATAGAACTATACATCATAGCTAAGCTCTTGGAACTACCTATGCAAAAGCAAAGTCATCCGTGCCCTATATGCTTCGCACTGGCAACACCCAACTTACGGCGGCGTGCAGGGTTCCCACTCAGCTGTAAACCCTGGAGGGGATGCAGCCTCATCATCGAACCCGTCATTGAATGTGGCCTAGACGGGGAGGGGGGGTGAATAGGCCTTTTTGAATTTTGGTTGAACCCTGCAAAACTTAACAAAATGATCAAATCCCGAGATATTGGACTAGTCCGGTAGAGTGCGGACTAGTCCGGTGCGTGCGGACTAAATTGATCAAGTTCGATCAATGATCTCAATACACACACAGCACGCAACGGAATATAGTATGTAACTTGCAAGTATTGAGTCAACTCAACCAAGTATAATGCAAACCAATTCTTGTTTCAGAGTTTTGACATAGGTTATGCAAGATTGACAAAACCCTAGAAAACAATATGAAAATTAAGAGCAAGTTTGACACAAGATTTTATCCCGTGGTTCGACTCCAACAGAGGCAACCTACATCCACGTTGAGGAGCCCACGAAAGGACCGGGTCTTCACTGACCCTAACCTCATCGAATCTCCACGAAGGCCAATTCTTCTTCCACTATCACAACTGGGTAAGTCACCAAGTTCAAGGGGCCTTCTCACAAGTTGAGGGCTCCCCAAGATTACAATTCAGACACCACCAAGAACACACTCGTAAGATCGACAATGAAACAATAGGAGTGTGTTAGAGATCAAACCCAAGAGCTCAAACATGTGGAATTTTGTCTCTTCTTTGATCCAAAGTGAATCCTCAAGGGATGTATCTTTCTTGCATTGGCTTGCGTGGAGAGAGGTGTTTTCCAGGCTCTTGGAGGGTGTGACGGCGCAGGGGGTCGAGAGTGTTGATAGTTGGGTCGTGCACATCTATCTATATTAGGGTTTTTAAAAGTTATGATTAGGGTTTCATGGGTCTGCACTAGTCTGTGGTAGAGTCCGGACTAGTCCGGTGTGTGGTGTTCAGGAAACCCTAAGTGTCCAGAGATATCGGACTTGTCCGGCTAGAAGCGGACTTATCCGATTTTAGTCAGAAAGGTTTTCGAACTTGTCCGGTGTGGTGATGCCCTTAGTGAATATAGGACAGGTCTGCACTTGGAGGACTTGTCTGATTTTAGTCAGAGGCATTATCGGACTAGTCCGGTGCGGACAAGTCCACATTGGCTGGACTTGTCCGAACCTGTCCAGAGAGTATATCGGACTAGTCTGGTGTATATCAGACTAGTCCGTTTTTTCTGTGAATTGTGAAGTGTGTGAGGATTTTTATGCTTGAGCTCTTGGGATGTGATACACCTCCACACTCCCTACACAATGATGTGTTGTATTTAGTTCTTGATCTCTTTTCCGAATGTATCCTCATTCTCCTTTCTTTTTGGAGCTTTCTTCATTCTTCCATTAAAACCGGCGCTTTCTTCATTCTTTCATTAAAACCTGCGCTCATCTCAATAATGTGGTTAGGATCTCATTTGTTTGTCATAAATCAACCAAAACCCACAAGGGATGCCTAGATGCACTTTCAATCTCCCCCTTTTTGGTGATTGCTGACAACCAATTGAGATTTCACAAAGTAGGATAAAAATGCAGAATTTTCATAAAGTGTGCACATATGAGCTTGAAACTTATTTAGCAATGACAACATAAGTCATATGTGCACTCTTTATGGTGGGATGCAAAACTAAATGAGTGAGAGCAGTAATCATGATGACAGTGAAATAATTGACATCAATATATCAACAACAAGCATATATATCAATTACAGATCAAAATCACAGATTTCATTAATATGAGCATAAATCATTCATAGCATTTCATCACAGGATTAAAAGTACCAAAAGAGCATAATATGAAGTCTTACAACCCAAAAGAGACAAAAAGATACATAAGTGAAGCTCTCATCTCTCATCCAAAAGCTAAGACCTAGTGACTCCCCCTCAATCTCTCCCCCTTTGGCATCAAGACACCAAAAAGAAGGAGAGGAGGGATCTAAGAACTTCAGTCTTCTTTGTCGGTCCTCTCATCATCTTCGTCTTCATTCTCAGGCTGAGAGGAGGAGGAGCGGATCCACTCGAGCCCCCAATGCCAAAATAAGCAAGCTCGGAGGGATTCAAGGGCCCGAGCTCGGTGAAATCTAAGGTTGAATCATCAAAAATGACTAGAGACCCAATGGGTTTGCTCTCTAGCTTCTGTCAAATGTGCTTAACATTTTCTTTGACGTACCGCATATCGACCTTTCTCGCCTTGTTCAGCTTGTGCGTGTTCACTTCGGCCTCTTGCAAGAGGCAAAAATAGCCACCAAGTACTTCAAGATGCCACTAGAGGACCCTTTTTGGTGAGGGGCCCTAGTGGTGGGATCAGCCCTTGCATCACCTCTAGCTCTCCTTGGTACCTCTTCACTTGACACCAGAGAAGGAGCAGCTTGGATCGTTGCTTGAGGAGGCTTTTGTGGCCTCAATGGAGTGTGCTCCACATCCTTCACGAATTATATCCCTGTGACCTTCTCAATCATGAACATCAAGTAAGGTGCGTAGCCACAAGACCTCTTTGGAGTGTAGGAGATGTTCACCATGTCATTCCATATGTAATCAAAGACATCAAACTTCCTGTCTTTGCTAATCACTTTCATCTGTGTCCTTAGATAGCCTTGGACACTTCCTGCATCCCCATCCTTTGGGGTGATAGTCTTACTCAAAACTCTGTTGAGGACCACAAAGAATGGCTTCATATCTTGTTGGAAGGTGGGTTGAAAGTTGAATGGGTGTCATAAAGAAACTTCATCTTGTCCTTCTCAAGGACACCAATTTTATGAATGATCAAGTTGTCATTGCTGGAGCTATCAAGATATAGCAATCTTGCAAATTCATCATAGGTAATGGTGTACTTGGATCCATAAGTCATCTAAGTCACCCGCTCTTCCTCATCACTTGCAAAGTGACATGTAGCATAAAACTGAGCAATGACTTCGTTGTTCCAGTTGTTTCGGAAGGCAAAGAGATCCTTCAAGCCAAGTCTTTCAACTGCTTGAACTACTTAATCAAAGGCCGAGAAGCTCTCCCTTTCAAAGTGCGCCCAATCAATCCATTGGCTGCGCACCACTGGAGTCTTCATCGTGAGGTAGACAAACTTATAGAAGTCTGCATGGAAGTTGCTCCAGAACCTTCCATTAGCTACTTGCTTGGGCTGGCTGTAGCAGTCCACATTTCCGAACATGGAAGCAATGTCGCTTCCCTTGCCATTGAACTTCTCCTTTGAGGGATCCCGGGTCCCTTTCCTTGGAGCTGTCATCTTGAGCGGGCCAATTGGGCCCGTGGCAATCCCTTTGCCCTTGCCCTTAGCTTGGCGAGCAATTGCTGAGCTAGGGCCACCACCTGCTGAAGCCTTGGAGGTAGCTTCTTGGAGAGCACCTTTCGTCGAGCCTGAGGTGGAGAGGGTGCCGGCTCGGATGGGCGCTCTTGGCGCTTCATGCCTTGGCCCATCGAGGACCAAGGAGGGCTTCTTGGTCCATCTCAGCCTCAAAATCGGAGATCTTGTCGTTGGTGCTCGACATTTTCCTGAGAATGGATTACACAAGGTATGAATGAGAATTTTGATGGCATGGAATTGCATTGAGGGATGGGAAACTAGGGTTGAGTTTAGGAAAAATCGGGCTTGTCTGGTGCACAGGTACGGACTAGTCCGATGTTCATCAACTCAAACCCTAACTTGACAACAAATTGTGATTCCCAATGCAAGACAAGTTTAGGATAAATGTAACACAGCTAGGGAGCAAGTATTAACTAGAATAATCTAGGCTATTTGGCCATCAACGAAGGAAATTACGATTTTTAGGGTTGGGGAGGAAAATTTACCGAAATTGCTCGATTCTTGGAGATGTCGGGGTTGAAGGTGCGGACAAGTCCGTGGTCTTCAATCCCTGAGCAATGGAGGTCGTTTTCCACCAAAACATGAAGAGATTAGATGGGGGACGAAGGAAATCGCCTTTGGGAGCCCGAGCGAGGAGAGAGAGCATGAGGCAAGTTGTGAGGATGAAGAAGATTAGGGTTTGGCGGTGGCTAGGGTTATGGAGTCGAAAAATCGGACTTGTCCGAAAATAGTCGGACTAGTCCGAACTCTTCAAGAGCCTAAATCGGACTAGTCTGTGGTCGGCCGGACTAGTCTGGACTAACAGACACTCTGCGGACTAGTCTGCAGGGGCGGACTAGTCCGGGTAACCACAGACTAGTCCGTGGTCACCAGAAAGGAAGTGCTTAGGTCATTCGTATATATTCGAAGGTACTTATTAAGAAAATAGGGGGGCAAAGAAAATCAAATAATCTTGATGAATATGATCAGTAAGCATACAACAATCAAGCAATGGCCATAATTCATCAAGATCAAGTAGTTGAAATAGTTTTTGGAGAAAATTGAGAAAGATGATTTTCGCAACTCAAACAATATGTTTCGAAGAGTTCATATAGGTATGCAAGTTTTCAAGCCACATTTCGAGCATCAAGGATATTTAGTTCATTTTGAAGGTCGTAGAAACGTTTTTCATCAAGTGGCTTGGTAAATATATCGGCTAGTTGTTTTTTTGGTGTTGACATGGAAAATAGCTATGTCTCCTTTCATTGAGTGCTCTCTCAAAAGGTGATGCCGGATGTCTATGTGTTTGGTTCTAGAGTGTTCAATTGGATTATGAGCAATTTTGATGGTACTCTCATTATCACAAAGGAGTGGAATACGGCTCATATTGTAACCGTAATCCCTTAAAGTTTGTCACATCTAAAGGAGTTGTGCACAACAACTCCCGGCTGCTTCATACTCCGCTTCGGCCGTGGATAAGGCAATGAAATTTTGTTTCTTGGAGGACCAAGAAACTAAGGATCTACCTAGGAATTGGCAAGTGTGAGAGGTACTTTTTCTATCTACTTTGCACCCGGAATAATCTGCATCGGAGTATCCAATGAGATTGAACTTGGAACCTTTAAGGTACCAAAGGCCTAGGTTGGGTGTATGAACTAAATATCTCAAGATCCTTTTAACGGCTGGCAAATGAAACTCCTTAGGATTGGCTTGAAATCTCACACACAAACATACACTCAACATAATATTAGGCCTAGATGCACATAGGTAGAGTAAGGATCCAATCACGGAGCAATATACCTTTTGATCCACGCTTGGTCCATCTTCATTGAGATCCAAGTGTCCATTAGTTGCCATGGGAGTCTTGATAGGATTCACCTTGTCCATCCCAAACTTCTTGAGTATGTCTTGAGTGTACTTAGTTTGGCTTATGAATGTCCCCTCCTTTTGTTTTCTCACTTGGAATCCCAAGAAGTACTTCAGCTCTCTCATCATAGACATATCAAACCTATCTGTCATAATCTTACTAAATTCTTCACAAAAGGATTTGTTAGTTGAACCAAAGATAATGTCATCAACATAGATTTGACAGATAAAGAGATCATTGTCAAAGTGTTTTGTAAATAGTGTATAATCTGCTTTCCAATCTTGAAACCATTTTCAATTAAGAAATCTCTAAGACCCTCATACCAAGCTCTAGGAGCTTGTTTGAGGCCGTAGAGAGCCTTACGCAGTTTAAAGACGTGGTCGGGGAACTCTTTGTCTTCAAATCCGGGTGGTTGCCCACGTACACCTCCTCCTTGATTGGACCATTGAGGAAGGCGCTTTTCACATCCATTCGGTAGAGCTTGAAATCATGGTGAGTAGCATATGCAAGCAATATTCTAATTGATTCAAGTCTAGCTACGGGAGCAAAGGTTTCATCGAAATCCAAACCTTTGACTTGTGAATACCCTTTGGCCACAAGTCGTACCTTGTTCCTTGTCACCACCCCGTGTTTGTCTTGTCTGTTGCGAAAGACCCATTTGGTGCCGACGACGTTCGCGTTAGGTCTTTCGAAGAGTTCCCGCACCTCGTTCTATTTGAAGTTGTTCAATTCTTCTTGCATCGCCACCACCCAGTCTGGATCTTTCAATGCATCCTCAATCCTGCGTGGTTCCAAAAAGGACACAAAAGAGTAATTCTCACAAAAGTTAGCTATGCAGGATCTAGTTTTTACTCCCTTTTGGATGTCACTGATTATGTTATCAATTGGGTGATCTCTTTGGACACATTGGTGTACTCTTGGGTGTGGCACTTGCGGTCTTGTATCCTCATGATCTTCTTCTTCTCCCCCTAGATGGTTGCCCTCATTGACTTGTTGATCATTTTCGTCTTCTTGAGTTTGATATTGTATGGAAGCTCCCCCTTGATCATTGGCCTCCACTTGTGGTTCATCTTCCTCATGCACATGTAGAGGTGGTTCTTGTGGTAGAACTTCACCCAATGTCATTCTTCTCAGTGCTTGGCAAGGAGCTTCTTCGTCTCTTTCTAGCACACATGGATCAACTTGCTCCTTTTGGGAGCTGTTAGTTTCATCGAACACTACGTCATGTGCTACTTCAATAAGTTCGGAGACTTTGTTGAAGAAACGATAGGCGTACGTGTTCGAATCATAACCAAGCAAGAAACCTTCATCAGACTTTGAAGCGAACTTTGAAGTCCTAGGCTTCGTGTTCCAAATATAGCATTTAAAACCGAAAACTTGAAAATAAGAAATATTTGGCCTGTTACCGGTGAGTAGCTCATAGGATGTCTTCTTGAGTAGTAGATGAAGATAAAGTCGATTTATGGCGTGGCAAGCGGTGTTAACCGCTTCCGCCCATCGATTTGAGGGTTCATCGAGCATTGTTCTTGCCATCTCTATGAGGGTTTGGTTCTTCCTTTCAGCAACTCCGTTTTGTTGAGGTGAGTAAGGTGCTGAAAACTCATGCTTTATGCCTTCTTCGTCTAGGTACTCCTCAACTTGAGTGTTCTTGAATTCCGTGCCGTTTTCGCTTCGTATGTTCTTGATCTTCAATGAGAACTCATTTTGGGCACACTTGAGAAACTTCTTGAGGGTTGCTTGAGTTTCTGTCTTATCATGCAAAAAGAAAACCCAAGTGAAGCGCGAAAATTCATGAACAATTACTAAGCCATATTTGTTACCGCCGATGCTTATGTAAGCAACTGGACCAAAAAGGTCCATTTGAAGTAGCTCGAGGGGTCTAGTTGTAGTCATGACGTTCTTCATGAGAGGAGGTGCTCCAACTTTCTTCCCGGCTTGGCACGCACTACAAGGTGTGTCTTTCTCAAAATCAACATCCTTCAAACCTCGGATGTGATCGCCCTTGAGGAGTTTTTGAAGATTCCTCATACCAACATGCGCTGGCCGTCTATGCCATAGCCAACCCATGTTGGTCTTTTCAATCAAGCATGTGTCACGTTCGTCTTTATCTTTGTTGAATTCAACAAGGTAAAGCTTTCCCTTTAACATACCCTTGAATGCAATGGAACCATCACCCCTTTTAGAGATGGTCACACCCTCATTAGTAAACAAGCAGTTATAACCTTTGTCACATAATTGAGATATGGACAGTAGGTTATAATCTAGAGAATCGACATGTAACACATGAGAAAGAGTATGTTGAGGCGATATAGCAATTTACTGGTACCAAGCACCTTTCCTTAACTATTGTGTACAAAATAGATGCCCTCGCTTGGATCCTCATTTTCTTCATACTCAACGAACATCCTTCTTTCTCCGGTCATATGGTTGGTGCAACCACTGTCTAGCACCCATTTCGATCCACCGGAGGAATAGGCCTACAAAAACAAATAATGCCTTGGTTTTAGGTACCCAAGCTTGCTTGGGTCCTTGGAGGTTAGTTACAAGAGATTTGGGCACCCACACTTGAGACTTGGTGTTCCCATGTCGTGGCCCAACATAATGAGCATAAACTTTACCAAAAGTACTTCTCATTAGAACATAGGATGCATCAAAAGTCCTGAATAATAGTTGTTGTTGTCTATAAACAGAACTGTTCTGGGAAATCGGACTTGTCCGGAGGATCGAACTTGTCTGTGTCCGGACCAGACTAGTCCGATGATCATAGGTGTTGACTTTGGACTTTCCAGCTTGAGAGGGTTTTCCCTTTACAAAGGCAATGCTTTCCTTTTTATTTTTATGGCTTCTAGCATATTGCTTTTCACCATAAGAATAACCAATGCCATATTTGACATTAGGAGGTCTTGTGACCAAGTATGCACTACGTGCATATTTGATCTTTTCCCTGTCAAATATGCCATTTTGGGAAGGATGCTTGTCCTTAGTAGAGGTTTACTTGTCTTTCAAGCTAGTGTTAGTTTTAGCACATGAACAAGTGATAATAGCTTCAGTTTTAAGTGGTTGAGAAGGTGAGCTTGAAGAGGATGAGGGGTCACTTTGTTTGAGTGACTCAACTTGTACCTCAAGGATTTTGTTAACCTTGGATAGGTTAGAAAGTTCGTCCTTGATGGTGGTGTTTGAGTCGCTTAACTTCAAGCAAGCTTCCTTACTTGAGGCTAACTCAAGTTCCAGTGACTTGCCTCGCTCCTTTTCAAGTTCAAGATGTTCCTCCTTTTGGGAGATAATCATATCTTCTTGATAGTTAATTAACTTCTCCTTCTCAACAAGCTGATCAAGTAGAAATTTCATTTTTGCTGCTGTTTTCTTATGTAAGCAAACGAGCATGTCTTCATTATCACTAGCAACTTCACTATCACTAGAATAGGAATGCAAGGAAGAGGATTTGGTTGTTACCTTTCGTTTACCTTCCTTTGCCATGAGGCCAATGTTGTTGCCCTTCCATGCGCCTAGAGTTGGGAAGAGGGTAGACTTCTTGGATGTCTTCTTGAAGGCTATGCTAGCCATCTCCTCTTCCTCTTTGGATCAGGACTCATCATTTGAGTCCCACTCCTTTCCTAGATGCGCTTGTCCATCTTCTTTCTTCTCTTGAAGAATTTCTTGGGTTGAGGTCTTGTTTCCTTTGTTTTCTTCGTATGGGCAATCAACTATAAAGTGGTCATATTCACCACAGTTATAGCATGCCCGCCTCAACTTTGGTCTTGACTTATCTTTATATTTTCCTTCACTTGATTTTCCCCCTTGTCTTTTCTTCATCATTTTCTTGAATCTCTTCATAAAGAGGATCATGTCCTCTTTGTCGATGTCACTGCTCTCGTCATCACTATCCTCTTCTTGTTGAGCTTCTCGAATTTCTTTACACAAGGGCTTGCAAGTGGACTTCAAAGCGACCCCTTTCTTCTTTGCCAAGTTGAGGTTGACAATCTCCTTGACATGTTTTGCCTGCTTTTCCATCATCTCCAAATTGACGATTTTCCCAAGCATCTCATCTGGGGTCATTTTCTTGTACCCGAAGCTTTCTCTAATCATCGAGCACAATGTGACGTTGCGAGGCATAAAGGCTCTAAGGATGAGCTTTACTACCTCGTGATCGTTCCACTTCTTGCTTCCGTATGCTCGAACCTTGTTGATGAGCATCTTTAACCGGTTGTACATGTCTTGTGGTGACTCATATTCTTCAATGGCGAACCTTCCCAATTCACCTTTGATCATTTCGATCTTCGCTTCTCGCACATGACGATCGCCTTCATGTGCGGTTTGCAACGTATCCCATATTTCTTTCGCAATCTCGAGTCCATCCATCTTGGTTAACTCGTCCCGACTTAATGATGAGGTGATGACTGCTGTAGCTTGGGCATTTCGATTGATTGCCTTGGCTAGGTGTGAGCTCCTCATCATCGTCGGGGATATCTATTCCTGTAACCATAATGTGCCACAAGCTTGGATTGAGTGAGATCAAGTGCATTTTCATGTTTTGCCTCCACATTGAGTAGTCATTGCCATCAAAGTGTGGGGCTTTTACAAGGGGAATAGATAGGTAATGATTATTGTTAGAATTTAAGCGATCATAATTAAAAGGATATCGAGAGTAGTCGGTGTGACTACCCCCTTTTTCTTCTTCTCGTCCCCGACATTCACTTTTCCTTTTTAGAGTGCTTTCTTCCATAGGAGTGCCTTGAGTTCAAGCATCTCCTCATCATCGTCCTCGAAGTCTAGGATATCATCAAGAAGATTTTCCAATTTTTGAGCTTTTTCGTCTTCAACCATCTCTTGGTTGAGACTCTTGTGCGCATCCTTCATGTCCGACATGTTCTTTTCGAGCGATTAGTCTCTTGCGAAGAGTCCTACTCTGATACCAATTGAATGTGTCCTAGAGGGGAGGGGGTGAATTGGCCTTTTTGAATTTTGGTCGGAACCTGCAACACTTAACAAACTAATCAACTGCCGAGATATCGGACTAGTCCGGTAGATTGCGGACTAGTCTGGTGCATGCGGACTAAATTTATCAAGTTCAATCAATGATCTCAATACACACACAGCACGCAACGGAGTATAGTATGTAACTTGCAAGTATTGAGTCAACTCAACCAAGTATAATGCAAACCAATTCTTGTTTCAAAGTTTTGACATAGGTTATGCAAGATTGACAAAACCCTAGAAAACAATATGAAAATTAAGAGCAAATTTGACACAAGATTTTATCCTGTGGTTCGGTTCCCACAGAGGCAACCTACATCCACGTTGAGGAGCCCACGAAAGGACCAGGTCTTCACTGACCCTAACCTCGTCGAATTGCCACGAAGGCCAATTCTTCTTCCACTATCACAAAGGGGTAAATCACCAAGTTCAAGGGGCCTTCTCACAAGTTGAGAGCTCCACAAGATTACAATTCAAACACCACAAAGAACACACTCATAAGATCGACAATGAAACAATAGGAGTGTGTTAGAGATCAAACCCAATAGCTCAAACGGGTGGAATCTTGTCTCTACTTTGATACAAAGTGAATCCTTAAGGGATTTATCTTTCTTGCATTGGATTGCAGGGAGAGAGGTGTTTTCTAGGCTCTTGGAGGGTGTGACGGCGCAGGGGGTAGAGAGTGTTGATAGTTGGGCCGTGCACATCTATTTATATTAGGGTTTTCAAAAGTTACCATTACGGACTAGTCCGTGGTAGAGTCCGGACTAGTCCGGTGTGTGGCGTGCAGGAAACCCAAAGTGTCCAGAGATATCGGACTTGTCCAGCTAGAAGCGGACTTGTCCGATTTTAGTCAGAAAGGTTTTCGGACTTGTCCGTGCTGATATTGGACTTGTCCGGTGTGGTGATGCCCTTAGTGAATATAGGACAAGTCCGCACTTGGAGGACTTGTCCGATTTTAGTCAGAGGCACTATCGGACTAGTCCGAACATTATCGGACTAGTCCGGTGCAGACAAGTCCGCATTGGCTGGACTTGTCCGAACCTATCCAGAGAGGATATCGTACTAGTTCGATGTATATCGGACTAGTCCATTTTTTTGTGAAATGTGATGTGTGTGAGGATTTTTATGATTGAGCTCTTGGGATGTGATACACCACCACACTCCCTACACGATGATGTGTTCTATTTAGTTCTTGAGCTCTTTTCCGAATGTATCCTCATTCTCCTTTCTTTTTGGAGCTTTCTTCATTCTTTCATTAAAACCGGCGCTTTCTTCATTCTTTCATTAAAACCTGCGCTCATATCAATAATGTGGTTAGGATCTCATTGGTTTGTCATAAATCAACCAAAAACCACAAGGGATGCCTAATGCACTTTCAGTCATCAGTCGTATAATCTGCAAGAACTTGTTAACTGCAAATGTGAACTTAAGGCTCAACAAGACTAACCCTTCTCACTAGACATATGCAGGGGTGAATAATAAGCATAGGTAAGGAATAGCATAAAGGACACGCCTACAAGTGGATCTTTATAATCATGTTTTAATTAGCACATGACATTCTTTAGGCACGGCACATCATAGACTCCACAATTAAACAAGAAACGCTTTGCCGATAATATGACATGCCCAAAGCACATAATGCTATTACAGATAAAGTATGGGGAAACGGTAAACTTTTAATTGTACTATCTCTAAGCCATACAAGGTTGCAAAACAATTATAATTCAATACATCGTATTCTCGTGACTTCTTCAGTATTTACTACATCACAACATAGTGAACAAGTAGTACTCTATTACCGCGAGGGACGGTGATTGCAATAAGGACACACCCGGTCAACACGACACATACGCACTTTCGGCAGCGCCAGCGAGTACTTACCGCAGTACCTACATAGCACTTCAGTACTTGTCGTATATGGCCACCTTTCACCCAACACTAGAATGTCGAACCGGTCGATCCGTCACGAGTAGGAGGTCCCTGCGTGGGGCGTCCTCTGACGTGCCCACCAGCGGATTTACACCTTGCTGCCCTCAACCTACGCCTATAAAACAAAACGGTATGCCTCGACAAACCAGTGTCAAGCTACGTCAATTTGCAGGAGCCCATTTCTCCAGTATGTTACCGGTACAATTCAAGCTTGTTCAGCAGGGCTGCACACGAATCGGTCCCCAATCGACGCAAGCAGGGCTGCGCACGTGAGACCACATCTCGCTGCATCCTACCCTCTGTCCGGTCTCAATTTCATATTCATAAACCCTTTCTTGATCCAATTCATCCCGTGTGATAAAATCCTATCTCGCGAGTAAATTCCAACTACTCGACTTCTACTAGATTCCTATGAATATAAGCATGGCAGCTACTACACGAGTCTGTGAGCTATTCTAACCACTCCCTGGTTTATTTGGTCATGCAAGTGGATGTCAAACACCTTAAACGTAATGCACAAACATCCGAAGACGTAACGTGAATGAAAACTCCAAAGACACTGTAGGAGCTTAAATGCAAACTGGGGCTTGCCTGAATGCGAGTTCGAGTCTATGTTAGTCTTTGGCAGCTGCACTTCCAAAGCTTCCGTCTGCTCCTCGACTTCAGTTACTACACGTTATGCATATACTATATATGAATGACTTTGAAAATAATTAATGGGCTTAAGGTCACAAGCTAATATCAGGTGATCAAAATAAGATAAGGATCTTATTTGGCTTTGGGACTTTTACGGTAGATATTAGGGATTATAATGGAGACTCTTGCAAAGAACGGGATATGATCAAGGAAGTTTGTTGTCCCTAAAAATTATGGTAAGCAATAACCTTCTCTAAATTTTGGTTGAAATTTTGGACATCTATCATGGCTACCAGTGGTTGTACCATACAGAGGGGGTCTCACTGGTTCAAGGAAAATTTGTTTCATAATTTTCTAAGTATTCTACCGTGAGATATTGAATTTAGAAGTTTGGAAAATTTTCTGTACAATTTTTAAATGAATTTGGCTATTTATATGTGCATAGAGAATACATAGGTGATCAGACCAAGTAAATGAAGTCTAATGACCCTGAAATTTTGCTGGAGTTCAAGGCTATTCAAATGAAGGGTATGGAAAATTTTGGTAATTCTCCAAAGAGCAAAACTATAGGAATTAATTCAATAAGAATTTTTCTCATTTGAATTATGGAGAAGTTCCGATGGACTTTCATACAAAGCCAAGTGCACCACTGGAAAGTATTCTTCATGCTGGTTCTAACAAAATTTATTTGGGAATTTTTGGACAATTCTACTAGGAGTTATGGATTTGCCCACATATTTGAAATGGGCAAATTGGGTTGAAGCCGCATGGGGGCTACAAATTCAACCCGCGTAGCCGCACGCAATCCTCGGCCGCAGCTGATCTGGGCGCGTGCTGGTTAGACTGACGACCGGGGCCCACCCCGAGTCGTCTTCAATCTCGCGCTGGCGGCACTCGGGCGGCACCCGATGGCGTCCCCTCGTTGCAGCCCGTTCCAGGGCACGGTGGCCCTCCAAACTCGCTGCCCCCACCTAAAACCTGACGTAGAACACAATGGTATGGTTCCCGATGGCGATTGGCGGCCGGAGATGAGGTCTCGACGGCGGCTGCGACAGTTAGGGTTTCGGCCAACACAAAATTGTCTCGGCAAGGGCCCAAATCACTCGATACATGATCGGGAAGCACCCTAGGATCACGAGGATGACCAAAATGAACTCCTATTGAGGTGGAAATGACTGCAAAGACAAGTTCGACGGCGACCCACGAATTTTCAACCGGCGACCGCAAGAACTCTGATTTCTATGCGTGTGGTCGATAACTTTTGGGCCTTTTTGGCAAGGGTGTGCGCGAGAATGAGTATAAGCTACTTGCTAAGCAAATCGAAGAATTATTGCACGTGCAAACCGAATTTGGAAGAACCACAGCGTGCAAAAGAACTAAGCGTCAGTTCTTCGAGGAAAATCCGAGTTACAAGCTATGACAAAAGATGAAACATTGTGAGCATGAACTAGGCATGATTACGAACCTTTTTCCTCAAAGTATCGAAGCTTGCTAGTGGCCGTAGATGCGGTTCCGCAGAGCAGTAGAGGCGGCAGAACAGAGGAGTTCGCTGGCGGCCCGAAAATCTTCAAGCCCGTCGATGGGGAGCCTCGAATTGTGAAGGAGAATGATCAAGGAGCTGCACAGGAGGTTGGAGAATAACCTAGAGTGAAGAAACTGGAGCCATACCATTGCTCCTTTGTGGATTTCGAGGGGCAGGGGAAAAACTCGCCAGGAGTGAACTTTGTGCGCCAGGGATGGAATGGGGAGGAAGAACTCGACTTGGGGGCTGAGGAGGTGATAAGGAGGAGCCTGGGGATAAGTTGTAGGCAGCTGGAGTCCAAGCAATGAGGCAAGCAGCTCTGTGGCAGCTGCATGCCGGGAGGTGGCGCACTGGGAAGAACAAGGGCGAATTTGTCCCACTGACTAGTGGGTCCCACGTCCCTCTCCAAGCTTATCTTCTCTGTACACTGAATTCACCAACCAATACTTGTCCAAAATTCATTCCAATTTGTGGATAGGCTCAACTAAATATTTGGAATTTGATTCTGGGATCAAAACATCATATTGATTATGTTTCAATTGAATTTCAAATTTGAATTTGAACAATGGAGTCCCTGAATTAAATAGCAAAGGAGCTTCAAAAATTATGAAACTTCATGGATAAGTCAAGCAAGTCATGCTGATGATGATGATGTGTTCAAATTTTATGTTCAAATAAGTTTGAACAGAATTCACAATTTGAACCCAATTATGGCTTGAATTTGCTAAGCGTCTAAAATAAAATAGCAATTGGAATTCAAAATTCTTGAAACTTGGTAGGAAGGCTATGTGGAATATTATGAGGCCATGGAGAAATGTATAGCTTCAGATTGAAAATTTTGGCAGGGCCTAAATGTACATAATTTGAATATATTTAGTACTGCATAGTGTTTTGCCCTAGCAAAAACCATTTAATAAAATCCAAAGTTTGCAGGGAGGCCACTTGAATTATCCTAGGGTCATTGGTGAAGTCCAATCCCCATGTTAATAACATTTAACATGAGTAAAAGAATTATTTTTGATGAGATCAAGTTCATGTGTATAACCATAATTGATCTTTACTATGGCTGAAAACAAACTTGTAACTGAACTTCATATTAAGGAAAAACTAGGATTTTACATTCCTCCCCCCCTTAAAATAATCTCGTCCCGATATTACAATAGGAAGGAGAAAAGGAAAATGATCTAATGAACATATGCCGCTAACAAATCTGTATAGTATGTTTTGAGGTATTCCTTGCTTTCCCACGTTGCTTCTTCAGCGGTGTGGTTTCCCCACAAGACCTTGTAGAAATGCAAGGTGCGGTTCCTTGTGGTACGAGTCTTCTCATAGATTATCTGGGTTGGATGCTCAGAGTAAGTAAGATCTAGTTGGAGAGCTTCTAAATCCTTCATACAGACGTAAGCTGGGGCCTTGAGACATTTCCACAACTGCAAAATGTGAAACACATTATGGACCCCTGAAAGCAACGCGGGTAGCTCTAGCCGATAGGCCACAGGTCTGCATCGTTCAATTATTGCGAACAGCCCAATGAAATGTGGAGCTAGCTTCCCTTTTACTTCAAAGCGATGAATCCCTTTCATTGGGGATACACGAAGATAAACGTGATCCCCGACATTGAAGTGAAGGGGTTGACGTCGTTTGTCTGCATAGCTTTTCTGATGAGACTGAGCAGCCTTGAGGTTGGCTTGAATAACTCGTACTCATTCTTCGGCTTCATTCACCAAGTCGATACCATATATCCCTCGTTCACCGGATTCACACCAGTTCAAAGGTGTGCGGCACTTCCAGCCATAAAGAGCTTCGTATGGTGCTATCTGGATGCTAGCCTGATAACCATTGTTGTATGAAAACTCTGCCAATGGTAGGTGATCATCCCAATTCCGACCGTGGTGGATGGCACAGGCGCGGAGCATATCTTCTAGCACTTGTTTACTCGCTCTGTTTGACCATCAGTTTGAGGATTGTAAGCTGAGCTTCGTATCAACTTGGTAACCAGAGATGCGTGGAGCTGCTCCCAACACAGAGCAACAAATAAGGTTCCACGATCTGATATGATAGTGTGGGGTACTCCGTGTAGGCACAGGATTTTGGCAATATACAATTCTGCATATTGCTGTGCCACATATTTGACATTGACTGGAATAAAGTGAGCCGACTTGGTGAGTCGGTCGACTATCACCCAAATCGAGTCATGCTTGCGAAAGGTGAGAGGTAATGCAACAATGACATCCATTCTGATGTCCTCCCATTTACAGGACGGTATGCTCAAAGGTTGAAGCTGACCGGCTGTCTTCAGATGGTCGGCTTTCACCCGCCGACACGTATCACACTCTGATACGTACTTCGTTGTCTCCCTCTTCATCCGAGTCCACCAAAATTTCTTCTTTAAATCTTGGTACATTTTGTTAGTTCCCGGATGAATATAATACTTGGACAAATAAGCTTTGTCCAATATCTTCTTCCAAAGTTCCACATTTTGGGGCACCACGATGTGGTCCTTGAACCAGATGGTATCGTTATCATCACATTGGAAACACTTCATCTCCCCTTTCTTCATTCTTCGGTGAATGTGCGATATGCCCCTGTCTTTCCTCTGAGCCTCTACAATATTTTCGCTTATGGTAGGAATGAGAGCTAGATTGTAGAGCGCCCCATATGGAACCACGTAAAGACTTGTCCCTTCTTCTTCCATCGAGGTGATGGAAATATTATTGACATGGTACTTGCGACTCAGCGCATCTGCAACTACATTTGCTTTGCTAGGATGGTAGTGGATCTCAATCTCATAGTCTTTAATCAATTCCAACCACATTCGTTGTCGCATATTCAAGTCCTTCTGGGTGAATATGTACTTCAAACTTTTGTGATCAGTATAGAGATGCACTAGGTTCCCAATAGATAATGTATCCACATCTTCAACGCAAGTACCACGACAGCGAGCTCAAGATGATGAGTCGGATAATGCTGCTCGTGGTTCCGAAGCTGCCGTGATTCGTAAGCGATCACCCTTTTGTCTTGCATTAATACAAAACCCAAACCAATCCCAGATGCATCACAATAAACATCAAATGATTCGGTTGTGTCCGGTTGTGCTAATACTTGTGCTGTTGTGAGGTGTTTCACTAATGCTTGAAAACCTACCTCACATTCCTCCACCCATACATACTTCTTTCCTTTCTTCGAAAGTTCTATCATAGGTTTAGCTATCTTGGAGAAACTTGGAATGAACCTCTGGTAATAGCCTGCCAAACACAGGAAACTTCGAACTTCATTTACAGACTTTGGAGAGTCCCATTTGAGTACTTGCTTAAACTTGCTTGGATCAACTGCAATCCCCTCAGCAGAGATGTTGTGCCCTAGAAATGGCACTTGGTTGATCCAGAACTCACATTTTTTGAACTTAGCATACATCTTGTGCTCTCGCAATTGTTGAAGCACAATGCGCAAATGTTGAGCATGTTCTTCTTCGGATTTTGAATACACAAGGATGTCATCAATGAAGACCACGAAAAACTTGTCCAATTCTGGCATGAACACCGAATTCATGAGATACATGAAATGAGCCGGTGCATTGGTCAATCCAAAGTACATGACAAGGTACTCATACAATCCATACCTCATCGAGAATGCCGTCTTAGGTATATCCTATGGTCGAATCCTGATCTGATGATATCCAAAACAAAGATACATCTTCGAGAATACCTTAGAACCCACCAATTGATTGAACAAAATATCGATGCGTAGTAGTGAATACTTATTCTTGATCGTGATAGCATTGAGTGGACGATAGTCCACAAATAGTCTTAATGTCTTATCCTTCTTCTCCACGAACAATGCAGAACAGCCCCAAGGTGATGAACTTGGACAAATGAAATCCTTGTCCATAAGTTCCTTCAGCTGCTCCTTCAGTTCTGCAAGTTCTTTAGGTGCCATCTTATACGACTTCCTCGAGATTGGCACTGTTCCTGGTACAAGTTCAATCTTAAACTCGACATCTCTTTCTAGTGGCATACCAGGAAGATCTTCGGGAAATACGTCCGGATACTCACGTACCACCAGAATGTCCTCAAGTTTAACGGCCTCGGTGTTGTAAGTAGTTGGAGTTACTTGGATGATACCCTTAAGAATGAGAGTTTGGGGAGGGTGGAGTGGAGAATTCAAATATACTCTTCGAGGAATGATGTTGATAATAGCACCATTGTGTTGCAACCATGCCATCCCTAAGATGACATCTAACTTCTGATGCTTTAGTAATATAAGAGAGGTAGGGTATATGTTCCCACCCAGATTAAGAGGTACCCTATGGACCATCTCATTTGCTACTACTCTCCCACCAGGAGAACAAATCATATCTGGGGCTTTTGTGGGAATGATAGGCAACTGATATTTAATGACATAAGACTTGCTAATAAAGTTGTGGGAAGCATCGGAGTCAAAGAGGATGACTACGGGATGACCAAGGAGAGAGAACGTACCCGTGAGTACGGGTGCACCTTCCTGAATGTCCTCGATGGCGAGGTGGTGGACGTTGTCGGTTCTGGTGGCTGGATCCTCGGGCTAGTTGCGGGGCTGGTTTGCCCCCTGGTATGATGATTGTCCTCCACTTTGCGGGCAGTCCTTGGCGAAGTGCCCCGTACGACCACACGTGAAACACGTGTACGGGGTCCGACTGGCACGGAAGGGGGGACAAAATCCCAGTGCACGCGGTGGAGGTGGAAGTGCACGCGGAATCATCACCTACTGCTGCTATGGATGGAAGCCGACATTGTTGAACTGGCGACCACGAAACATCGGTGGTCGCGATGGCGGCTGCCACCTCTGGCCGGATGGTGATCGATACACCATTCGGTACTTCTGAGGAGCACCACCTCCGCTGCTCTGTGGAGCACTCCTTTTCTTCTTGTCGGAGAACAACTCTCTAGTAGCGTCCTCCTGTACGATCGCAGCGTTGACCATGTTGTTGAAGCTGCCGCTGTTGAACAAGGCAAGCTTGTCCTTCATCTTGGGGTTCAAACCCCGGTAGAAGCACTCACACTTCCAATCTTCAGCACTCACTTGGTCCTGAGCATACTGGGCCAAGTGATTGAATACCTTGGAGTACCCGTAAGCACTTCTTCCTCCTTGCTTCAGCTCCAAGAACTCTTGAATCTTCCTCCTCAGAATATCGGGAGGTATATGATAGGCGCGGAATGCCTCCCGGAATTCTCCCCAGCTCACAACATAGTCTGCTGGTCGTGCGGCAAGATAATTCGCCCACCATGCCCCACAAGAACCCTGCAACTGTTGTGCCGTGAATAGGGTCTTCTGTTGTTCGGTCATGCGTAGCAAACCGAACTTTCCTTCGATGGAGCGGATCAAGTTGTCCGCCTCCAATGGTTCATCGGCCTCCATGAAGACCGGCGGGTGCGTTGACATGAAGTCCGAGTATGTACTCGAAGAGGGCTGTCGTGGACCCACATTTGGTAGCCCCCCTTGACGGGATGAATGTTGAACCAAAGTCCGCAGCAACTCAGTTTGCTTGTCGCGTGAGCCGAGCACTGCGGCAAGAACCTCTGCTAGACTCCTCGGAAGTTCAGGAGGTGGTGGTGGTGGAACTTGTTGCTGCGGGGTCACAGCTTGCTCCTGGGTCGAAGATTCGTCCTCATGACCACGACTTGAACCTCCCATTTCAGGCGTCGAACGTGTACGCACCATTTTGCATTCCTCAGGATCTTCTTCTTCCTCTTCGTCCTCAGAAATTGGTGCCACAGGTGAGGGTGCTGGAGCAGGAGTTGCTACCTCACCCGTCACCGATGATGTCGCGGCAACTAATGACTGCAAATTAGCCTGTAGAAGAAACATCTTATAGTCTTCCAATTCCTTTCGTGCATGCTCGCAACTGGCTCTCCAATACCGAGTCTCCTCCCTGGATTGATCCCGTTCTTGAGTTACCGTACCCAACTGATCATCCAACAGCTGTACCTCAAGTTGACTCGCCTCCAATGCGCTTTCTGCGCATTGCGCTTCCTCGCAAGCTTCCGATAGGTCTTGAACAGCTCGGTGTCCCTAATTCTTCCTAACGTTTAAACGTCGGTTGAGAGGAGCAATCATGGCTCTAAGTGAGTCATTGACCCACTCAAAATGATCTCCTTGAATCAAAGCTTTCTTCAGATCACCCAACAACCCTTCATTGCCAATATGTTGTGTAACGCTCACTTGGCACGATGATGATGCATATAATGCCAAGATTATCTTGGGTACCTCTCCGTGAATGCCATAATCTGCACTCATTCGAATTGCCCACTCCTCACTAGCTCTACCATCGACTGGAAAGTACGTGAACGGGGTGCCCGCCAAAT
Organism: Tuctoria greenei; assembly: GCA_036927565.1. Lineage (NCBI taxonomy): Eukaryota > Viridiplantae > Streptophyta > Magnoliopsida > Poales > Poaceae > Tuctoria > Tuctoria greenei. The sequence goes on along the minus strand of JAYESD010000001.1, from coordinate 45,159,774 downwards.
GATGAAAATGGAGCTTGCAAAACCTTGCAATAGCAAAACTCGCAGCAAAACACAATGTGTCTTCCAACTGAGCCTCTTTCACCCGGATGGAGAAAGGAGCCCATCCAATATATGATGGACCAGCAGGCACATCAACATAGATGGTGCATCTTGTCACACCTCCTTCATCGAATTCCCTCCCCCAATATCTCGGTATGTCGTGATACCCGAACAGTTGAAGCGGCGCTATGACAATTCCGGAAAACCATTTCGATGAGCACACGTCGTGAACACCCATCCATTCTGTAAGTTTACCATCAAATCCGCCATCTGCGGAAAGGATACTTGAACAATGAAAAGGTTTCCAACTTCCAATAATTCAAGGAAAATTTAAAGATGGATTAGTGATCACAGTCTGTTCCAGCTGACCTTCCTGTACAAATTCAAAAGTTTTATACAGTAAACGTCAGAACCAGATGTTGGGTTGAATGCAAAAGTTGTAGTAAACTTTACAGCCTTTACAGATTGTACTCATACAGCTCCATGGTATCTAGGAAGTAGAATCTATACAGGTTTAAAGTTGACCCAAGTTTTCTGGAAATTTTGACAGAACCTCCCCTGCATATGTGGTTATTTTCACAATTTATACAGGTATATCAAAACAATATACTGAGGTAATGACAAAATAAACATTGTATAACATGAAGTTATAAATCCAGAAGTAAAATATTTCAGCCTTGAAACATTTGTTATACAGGTATAGCGCGCAAATTCGAAACTATGTGCAAACTGTTTCAAGTTCTGGTCTGCCAGAACCAAGTTTGCGACCATAGGAATTAAACACAGTTACACCAAGATTCAGGCCATGAGTGCAACATGAAGTTGATATAGGACTTCCTAAGATTTCCAAAAATGTATATACGTGACCATGTCACTATTCTGTATTAAAAGCTAGAGCTATCCCAACTTAACAGATGAACTGACTGTTTTCAACAGCAGCCCTGCAGTTTACTGTTTTGAACTCGAAATTTGAATTGCCTCAAATTCGAATCAGGAAAAACTTTGAATAACAAATCTTTAGATATCCTTCTACCCTTTCCAGATAAGTATCACAATAAGGCATAAGATTTTTCTACAGTGAGTTATGGCAAAAATACAGAGACTTGTACAATGGTATGGTCATCTGGAGCAGTTGAAGTATACTCGAAATTTCAACAGATTATCAAGTTTTCTGCCTTGAGAGTCAACAGAAAAGTTGTAGAGGTCTTCAAGAGATTTCCATACATATAGCATACCCCTATGTTATTTTTCAACTAACCAAGATTACAACCTGACGAAGTTGTGCAAACTTCTGCCAGAAATCAAGAATCTTGGTTCTAACCCTTTGTTGAGTCGAAACCCATTTTGCGGAGTCCAAACTTACCAGCATCAGATAGTCAGACTTTCCAAAATGTAATGCAACCATTCTGTCATTGGGGATGATCAAGTATCAAATTTGATACTGACGGTACTACGTGCCTCACCAAAGAAAATTCTAACCGGCATATCCGGATACGTTTATAGGTGGCCCTAGTATAGTTCACTCGCAAACGTATTCTACACAGGTCGCTATCGTAGTTAGTGCTGCAGAAGACAAACAATCCCCTATCACACCTGCACACCACAAGGGCGGTTCGGGGAAACACGACAGGCAATCACAATAATAATACATATGAAAGTAAATGCATACGACTCTGGTGTGAGTCGCCCTCGAGCGATGTCATGTCTCGAGGTACATGGCCGTACAATGTCTGTACTGCAAAGACCCCCGCACGAACCGGCTTATACACGGTCGGGCATACGTGTTTCGCATGCTCCCATAGAACATGAATAGTTCTATAGATGCATACTATCGGGTTATTCACCACCCGACGGGGGCTCCCACTAACTTTGAAGCACGCTGGAGTACCGCGTGTCATAGGTTCTCAGAAATATGGAAAGTTTCAGTATTAACATTTCCATGCCAAGCCACGGAAATACTTCCATGCTACCTCTCGCATGGTGAGCTTACCGCAATTGACCCGCTTGCGGTAGCGTACCTTACCTCTTACCTAACGTCAGAGCATCTTTATAGAATAAAATAACAAATATTTAGTTTACCACCTTTATATCATATACTAATAATACTCCTTATATGGGCATATAGCTAATTCCTCACTCATATAATCCTTAGTTTTTGAAAATATGCTCTTTTCAGGAACTGTTCCCAATGATGCTCTGATACCATGTTGTGGGGAACGGAATCCCGACACCCAAGGATCTCATTGGGTGGTGTCATGCGATGCGACCCCAACAATATACAAGAAAAGAACGAGAATAAAATACAATACCAAGTCTTTATTTATAAACACAGCAGAAGTTTTACAGTACTAAGCAAAAAGGAAAGAGAACTATACATCATAGCTACGCTGTCGGCACTAGCTATGCAAAAGCAAAGTCATCCATGTCCTGGATGCTTCGCACTGGCAACACCCAACTTACGGCGGCGTGCAGGGTTCCCACTCAGCCGTAAACCCTAGAGGGGGTGCAGCCTCGTCATTGAACCCATCATCAATCGTATAATCTGCAAAAACTTGTTAACTGCAAAAGTGAGTTTAAGGCTCAGCAAGACTAACCCATCTCATTAGACATATGCAGGAGTGAATACTAAGCATAGGTAAGGAATATCATAAAGGACACGCCTACAAGTGGATCCTTATAATCATGTTTTAAGTAGCACATGACATTCTTCAGGCACGACACATCATAGACTCCATAATCAAACATGAAACGTTTTGCCGATGATATGACATGCCCAAAGCACATAATGCTATTACAGGTAAAGTATGCAGAAACGGTAGACTTTTAATTGTACTATCTCTAACACATACAAGGTTGCAAAACAATTATAATTCAATACATCGTATTCTCCTGACTTCTTCAGTATTTACTACGTCACAACATAGTGAACAAGTGATACTCTATTACTACGAGGGACAGTGATTGAAATCAGGACACACCCGGTCAACACGACACATCTGCACTTTTGAAAGTGCCAGCGAGTACTTACAGCAGTACCTACATAGCACTTCAGTACTAGTCGTATATGGACACCTTTCACCCAACACTAGAATGTCGAACTGGTCGATCCGTTACGAGCAGGAGGTCCCTGCGTGGGGCGTACTCTGACGTGCCCACCAGCTGATTTACACCTTGCTCCCCTCAACCTACACCTATAAAACATAACGGTATGCCTCGACAAACCAGTGTCAAGCTACGTTAGTTTGCTGGAGCCCATTTCTCCAGTATGTCGCTGGTACGATTCAAGCTTGTCCAGCAGGGCCGCACACGAATCGGTCCTCAATCGACGCAAGCAGGGCTACACACGTGCGACCACGTCTCGCTGCATCCTTCCCACTGCTCGGTCTCAATTTCATATTCATAAATCCTTTCTTGATCCAATTCATCCCGTGTGATAAACTCCTATCTCGCAAGTAGATTCCAACTACTCGACTTCTACCGGATTCCTATGAATATAAGCATGGCAGTTACTACACGAGTCTGTGAGCTATTCTAACCACTCCCTGGTTTATTTGGTCATGCAAGTGGATGACAAACACCTTAAACGTAGTGCACAAACATCTGAAGACGTAAGGTGAATGAAAACTGCAAAGACACTGTAGGAGCATAAATGCAAACCGGGGCTTGCTTGAATGCGAGTCCGAGTCTATGTTAGTCTTTGACAGCTGAACTTCCAAAGCTTCCGTTTGCTCCTCGACTTCAGTTACTACACGTTGTGCATATACTATATATGAATGACTTTGAAAATAATTAATGGGCTTAAGGTCACAAGCTAATATCAGGTGATCAAAATAAGATAATGATCTTATTTGGCTTTGGGACTTTTATGGTAGATATTACGGATTATAATGGAGACTCTTGCAAAGAACGGGAGATGATCAAGCAAGTTTGTTGTCCCTAAAAATTTTTGTAAGCAATAACCTTCTATAAATTTAGTTTGAAATTTTGGAGATCTATCATGGCTACCAGTGGTTGTACCATACAGAGGGGGTCTCACTGGTTCTAGAAGAATTTGTTTCAAAATTTTCTAAGCATTCTACCGTGAGATATTGAATTTAGAAGTTTGGACAATTTTCTGTACAAATTTTAAATGAATTTGTCTTTTTATATGTACATAGAGAATACACAGGTGATCCTGAAATCTAATGAAGTCTAATGACCCTGATATTTTTACTGGAGTTCAAGGCTTTTCAAATTAAGGTTATGGAAAATTTAGTAATTTTCCAAATAGCAGAACTATAGGAATTAATTTTATAATTTTTTTTCTCATTTGAATTATGGAAATTCCTATAGACTTCCATTCAAAGCCAAGTGCACCACCGGAAAGTATTCTTTATGCTGGTTCAAACAAAATTTATTTGGGAATTTTTGGACAATTCTACTAGGAGTTATGGATTTTCCAAGTTGGGGCAAAATCTGGAATAAAATTCCAATTGGAAAACATTTGAATAAAGGGTTGGGCCCACATATTTGAAATGGTCCAATCGGGTTGAAGCCGCACGGGGGCCACAGATTCAACCCGCGTAGCCACACGCGATCCTCGACCGCAGCTGATCAGGGCGTGTGTTGGTTAGACTGACGACCGGGGCCCACCCAGAGTCGTCTTCAACCTTGCGCCGGCGGCGCTCGGGCAGCGCCCGACGATGGCCCCTCGCTGCAGCCCATTCCAGGGCACGGTGGCTCTCCAAACTCGCCGCCCCCACCTAAAACCCGACGTAGAACACGATGGTAAGGTTCCCGACGGTGATTGGCAGCCAGAGATGAGGTCTCGACGGCGGTGGCGGCGGTTAGGGCTTTGACCAACAGAAATTTGCCTCGGCAAGGGCCTAAATCACTCGGTAAATGATCGGGAAGCACCCTGGGATCAGGAGGATGGCCAAAATGAACTCCTATTGAGGTGGAATTGGCCGCAAACACAAGTTCGACGGCAACCCGCGGATTTTCAATCGGCGACCACTAGAACTCAGATTTCTATGCGTGTGGTCGATAACTTTTGGGTCTTTTTGGCAAGGGTGTGCGCGAGAATGAGTATAAGTTACTTGCTAAGCAAATCGAAGAATTATTGCACGTGCAAACCGAATTTGTGTGAAGAACCATGGCGTGCAAAATAACTAAGCGTCGGTTCTTCGAGGAAAATCCGAGCTACAAGCTATGATAAAAGCTGAAACTTTGCAAGCATGAACTAGACATGATTGTGAACTTTTTTCCTCAAAGTATTGAAGCTTGCTAGTGGCCGTAGCTACGGTTCCACGGAGCAGCAGAGGCGGCAGAACAGAGAAGTTCGCCGGCGGCCCAAAAATCTTCAAGCCCGTCGATGGGGAGCCTTGAACTGTGAAGGAGAATGATCAAGGAGCTGCACAAGAGGTTGGAGAATAACCCAGAGCGAAGAAATTGGAGCCATACTATTTGTAACACCCTCATTTTCATGCATCATGCCTTGCATACACTCATATACATGTTTAACATTAACCCACATCAAGAGGAACAAGTTTAAAATTGACTTGGAACATTTAAAATTGATCTGGAACAAAACCGCACTTAAAATGCAGGAAAGTGCGGACTAGTACAATTTTACTGAGGACTAGTCCGATTTCTCTTTGACTAAGAACGGACTTGTCCATTTTTTCTGCGGACTAGTCCGATTTTGCCTCTGGAAACTTTCGGACTTGTCCGATTTTGTGCAGACTAGTCCGATATTCCAAGAATCCTTGAAAATTTGCTAAGTCCCTGGACTTTTCCGGACTAGTCCGGTGTTCCAGCGGACTTGTCTGATTTCCTCTCTGACTAAAGTCGGACTTGTCCGATTTTTGACCAGACTTGTCCGATTTTCTCTCTGGACAACTTCCGACTAGTCCGGTCCTTTTCGGACTTCTCCGATATTTCGCGACTCTGAGTTAATCTTTTGTTTTACGACTTGTTTCTTGGGTTTCACGTTAAGTGGGCCTAGTGACGTCGTGCCTAACTCTTTTAGAGCCCATGTGGGACTCAAAACCGGCCTCTACTCATCCAAAACTCAAAATCCATCTAACCCTAGCCTCCACCTCTATATAAACAACCGCACCCCTTGGCTTGACATTTATTTGCCACTTTTCCACCCCACCCAAACCCTAGTTCGTGGAGATCCACCATCAAGGAGGGAGGAGAAGATCCCAAGCAAGAAGAAGAAGAGGGGGAAACGAAAGAGTATCAAGATCTCCATCAAGTTTTGTTCTTCATCACCAATTCACCTGCAAGTTCATCACCAACCTTAGATCATCAAGATCCAAGTGTTACCTCCAAGTTTCTTGATTCATTGGAGTTCTAAACACCTAGTATACCTTCTATTCTCTTTTTCTTAGGTGAATTCAACCCCTAATCTCCAAATTCACTTCGATCTAGAAAACCCTAGTTCGCTAGTTGAGCGAAGTGCGTACTAGTTCGGCCTTCTATAGACTAGTCCGATTTTACTGACTAAATTCTGTTGAATTAATTCTAAAATTTGATCTAATCAACTCCAAACCTGTATAAACTTGTTAAAAACTATTAAAACTAGTTAGTGATCATTAAAAGCAATCTATTAACAAGTTCTACCTTGAATTTGCATTAATCATGCATGTCATGTCATATTGAGTAATATTTGTGCACTCGTTGATTGTGTTTCTTGTCTTGTATGTTTATTGTGTGGATTAGACGGATTTGCGCTAGAGAGTGCCGCGGAGGATCTACAGCACCAAGAGTTTGAATAAGTTGACCCGAACCAATCCCAAGAGCAAGGCATGTGTCCTTGAAGCGTATTGATCCTGTTTTTAAAATAAATTTTTTGTTTGCAAAATTGCATGCTTGTGTCAATTTGATGGGAATCCTATGGTAGGAAGTTTACTAGCTTTGTTTAACCATCCTTGTCACCTGGAATATATAGTGGAGAGTCGGGATGGGATTTTTACCTTTTTGACTTCGCTTAATTAATTGGGATGGAAGAACAACTACACTACTTAATTCAATTATGCATTAATAAGATTATGGTTGACATGAACTGGTTAATATGATATGGTAATGGATGATCTAAGCAAGCTTGGTATGTGGATGGGTTGGATGTTACGGTGGTTTTTCTTGCTTTAGATCTAAGGACCGGTTCGTGGAGCGACCATCCAGGATTTACAGTGCCACCATGAGGCAAAGTATGGGAGCAGCGTAGCTAATTATTTAGGGCTTTGCTAGTGTTATTTGTACCATTAAGGATGCTCGGGGAAGGGGTAGTCGGATTGGGTTTGTTGATGATTGGTGGACTACCCTGGGATCCGAATGGCTCAAGAGGGGGCCCTTGGTTGAAGATATGCTCTGTAGGAGACATCGCCACCGGTGAAACCTCAGTGGGGTCTAAATAGGCTAGTAATCTTTTTGTAAAGGCTACTTTGTGATCTCTTGGCCACACACTGACGGAAGTGTGAGACGGCATAATAGAGGTTCTAGTCAACGAAAGGTGATGAAATCACAAACACGTGGGTAAAGCAGTACAACCTCTGCAGAGTGTGTCTAAAACTATCATTATAGCCGTGCTCCCGGTTATGAGCAATCTGGACCCTCACATGATTAGAGGAAACTTGGTATTGGGATGATTTTTGGGATGGTTAATGTTTGGTAACGGTTATGGTTGGTTATGGATTAATTTCTGGTATTGAATATGGTTATTGGCAAATGGTGAAATCTGGAATTATTGATGATGGTAATAAATTCAGACTGGTATTATGATATTACTTATGATTATGATGGGTTTACTTCACGTACATATAATATATTGCTTTTCCAAATGTTTTAATGTACTTTTCAGCACTCAGCCATTATTATTGTCGTCATTTGAATAAGCCACATGTCATACTTTCCACACTTGCTGAGTACGACATGTACTCACTCTTGCAATACCCACCCAACAGTTGTAGGTCAGGATTGGGAGTTTAATGGCGATAATGCGGAGTTCTAGGCCGTGTCTACTGTCAGCTTTGCCTGTGGTGTTGCATGGAGCTGCGCTATACCCTATTGCTTATGCTGCCTAGCTGTTTAGTTTGCTTATTTAGTTTATTTCCGCTGCATTAGTTGAACTTGTCATTAATATTCATTAGAGCTCGTATTCGAGGATGATGTGGTTTGTGTAATAAAATTTGGTTAATTAATCTTGTTATGTGGTAATTTTCTGTATACTCTTTTGTGATTGCACCGTGTATGTGTGTTGAACATCCTGGGCACACATATGCGTTAGCTTGGTTCATTTTTCGGAACCGGGCGTCACAGATTGGTATCAGAGCGAGGTTGACCGTAGGATGCAGCCTAGATAGAATGGACACTCTAGAGCACATAGGAGCACTCAGGAACCGATGTACTTTTGCTTGGTGTGCTGTTGCTATATATATTGTTTGCTTGTGTGCTTAATAGAGGATTTTGGGATGCTTTAGCATTGCCATGTCCATGTAGGCTACTTAGTTGTCTAGCTTCATATCCCTTGATGCATATAGTTGGGGACATTTCTAAATTCTTATCTTTTGCTTTCCTTCAGATGGTGAGGACTCACAACCAGAGGGATGACAATGATGAGGAGGAGAACCATGGAGCACCTCAGAACAACAATGGACAAGGACCTGCTCATGGAGATATCATTATTGAGCCGCTTTTGGCTATGAAAAACCAGCTCATGCATACCATGATACAAACAATGGGACAGCTACAGGATGGCAACATCAACAATTAGCCCCACATGCCTCCACCGCCACCCCCGCCTCCTCATAACCGGTTGGGAGAGTTTATGAGGACTAGGCCACCGACCTTTGCTCAAGCTGCCGACCCTATGGATGCGGATGATTGGCTCAAGTCCATGGAGAAGAAGTTAGCTATTTTCCAATGCAGTGACTGGGAGAAGGTATTATTTGCTTCTCATCAACTGGTTGGAGCAGCTGCGGATTGGTGGGATGCTTATTGCAATGCTCACGAGAATCAAGAGAGGATCACTTGGGTGGAATTCAAGGAGAACTTCTGTTCTCATTATGTGCTGGATGGAGTTATGATTTTGAAAAGACAAGAATTTGAGAACTTAAGGCAAGGAAGATCAAGCGTGAGTGAATATCTCAATAAGTTCACTCAACTCTCAAGATGTGCGCCTGAAGATGTTAGTCGGGACAGCCGGAAGCAATACTTGTTCATGAGAGGCTTGAGCAATGAGATCCAAGTGCAACTACTCAATTGTGATTATGCAAATTTTCAGAAGCTTGTGGACAAAGCAATTGTGGTTGAGAACAAGATTCATGAGATGGAGCAAGACAATAGATAAAGGTGCCATAACAAGGACAGCAACAAGGAAGTAATGTGCGCCCTCGCTTTGCACCGCCCAATGCGCCATATTACAGCTCATCTATTCCTGCTCAATGCCCTGGATTTGCACCGCGCCCAACTCAGTTTGTGCAGCAGCGCCCTGTCATGCAAGCACCTACGCCTCCAATGCCTTGTGCACCTCGTGCTAATTTTCCTGGTGCCAGTGATCAAAACCAAGCTCGTCCCAATAATTTTGGTGGAGTTAAGAAGTGCTATACTTGTGGAGAAGCTGGACACTTTGCGCATCAATGTCCTAAGTCAGGCCTTGGTCAAGGAAGCAATGCACCGAGGCACCCAAGACCCAATGGAGGACAACCACAAGGGAACCGTGGACAGCAGAATTTTGCTCGTGGCAATGTGAACCATGTCTCTACGGAGGATGGTCAACAAGCGGATGATGTGGTCATTGGTATGTTTCTCGCCAACTCCAACCCCGCAACTATGTTATTTGATTCTGGAGCATCGCATTCATTCATTGCATCGAAGAATGTGCCAAGTATAGTTTGCCTATCTCTCATATGAAGTTTACTCTATTGGTTAAGTCTCCTGAAGGAGAGATGAGGACAAATATAGTATGTCCAAAACTAAGCCTTAGAATAAGGGGGGTAGACTTCTCCGCCAACCTCATCATTTTGGATTCTCAAGGATTGGACACTATACTTGGTATGGACTGGTTGAGAAAGCACAATGGGGTTATTGAGTGTGCCACGAAGACGGTAAAGTTGACTAATGAAGAAGGGATCACCGTAGAATTTGAAGCATCTCAAACCGCAACAAAGCAATTGGAGTTGAATCATATGGACGGTGCTGCAATTGAGGAAATTCCGGTGGTGCGTGAATTTTTGGATGTTTTTTTCGGACGAGTTGCCAGGTATGCCACCTGATCGAGACATTGAGTTTGTTATTGATTTAATACCTGGAACTGCACCTATAGCTAAGAGGCCATATAGGATGCCTCCTATGGAATTAGCTGAGCTCAAGAAACAAATTCAAGAGCAACTAGAGAAAGGTTTTATTCGCCTAAGCTCTTTGCCTTGGGGAGCGCCCGTTCTATTTGTGGACAAGAAGGATGGATCCAAAAGGATGTGTGTGGATTACCGAGCTCTCAACAAGGTAACAATCAAGAACAAGTACACCTTGCCACACATAGAAGACTTGTTTGATCATATGAAGGGTGCTTGTATCTTCTCTAAGATTGATTTGAGTTGGGGATACTTTGAAATGAAGATTAGACCATCGGACATACCCAAGATAGCTTTTAGGACACGGTATGGATCTTATGAGTACACCGTGATGTCTTTTGGATTGACCAATGCACCTGCGTACTTTATGTACCTCATGAATAAGGTCTTCATGGAGTAATTGGATAAGTTCGTTGTGGTGTTTATTGATGACATTATGATCTACTCGAAGGATGAGAAAGAACATGAGGAACACTTGAGGCTTAAGTTGCAGAAATTGAGGGAGCATCAATTGTATGCCAAGTTCAACAAGTGTCGGTTTTGGTTGAGAGAGGTGTCGTTTTTGGGTCATATAATCTCAGGAGGAGGAGTATCGGTTGACCCCAGAAAAGTGAGAGACGTGTAAGTGGGAACCACCGCAAAATGTAAAGGAAATAAGGAGCTTTCTTGGGATGGCTGGATATTACCGTCGGTTTATCTAGGAGTTTTCCAAGATAGCCAAGCCTATGACGGAGTTGCTAATGAAGGGAAAGGCTTTCCAATGGACTCAAGCTTGTCAAAATAGTTTCGAGGAGTTGAAAAAGAGGTTACCAACAACCCCAGATTTGGTACTGCCGGATGTGAGCAAGAGTTTTGATATTTATTGCGAAGCATCAAGACAAGGACTCGGATGCGTGCTTATGCAAGAAGGTCAAGTGGTTGCATATGCATTAAGACAATTGAAGAAACATCGGCAACATTATCCTACAAATGATCTTGAACTAGTAGCCGTGGTACATGCATTGAAGATTTGGAGGCACTACATCCTTGGACATAGGTGTGAAATTTATACGGATCATAAGAGTTTGAAGTATATTTTCACACAAATGGATCTGAACTTGAGGCAACGAAGATGGTTGGAGCTCATCAAAGATTATGATTTGGGGATCAACTATCATCCGGGAAAAGCCAATGTAGTGGCCGATGCCTTGAGCCAGAAAGGACTAAGTAATGAACTCACGCTTCGAGAATTGCCATCCGAGTTATGCAGGGAGTTTGAACGGTTGAATCTTGGATTCGTGAATGAGATGGGAATAATGGAGTTAAATCCAACCTTGGAGCAAGAAATTCGATAAGCACAAACCATGGATGAGGAGATCAAGGAAATCAAGGAAAGGATCATGGAAGGGAGAGAATTCAGATTTGATGAGGATGAACATGGTACCTTATGGCTGGGAAAAAGGATTATCGTGCCTAATGTGAAGCATATTCGGGATATGATATTAAATGAGGCACATGACTCACCTTACACAATTCACCCCGGTTGTACGAAGATGTACAAAGACTTGAAGACTTGCTATTGGTGGGCTAGCATGAAAAAGGACATAGTTGAATACGTAGCATTGTGTGATGTGTGCCAACGAGTCAAGGCGGAACATCAAAGGCCAGCTAGATTATTGCAGCCATTGAAGATTCCAAAGTGGAAGTGGGAAGAGATCGGTATGGACTTCATAGTTGGTTTACCGCGTACTCAGTCCGGTTATGACTCAATTTGGGTAATTGTGGATCGGTTAACTAAGTCAGCTCACTTTATTCCCGTCAAGGCCACCTATAATGGAAAGAAATTGGCGGAACTATACATGGGAAGAATAGTATGTTTGCATGGAGTTCCAAAGAAGATAGTCTCGCATAGAGGTTCACAATTCACTTCCAGGTTTTGGCAAAAACAGCATAAAGCTTTGGGAACGAGGTTGAATTTTAGTTCAGCATATCACCCTCAAACGGTTGGACAAACCGAGAGGACCAATCAGATTTTAGAGGACATGTTAAGAGCTTGTGATTTGAAGCATGGGAAAGGTTGGGACAAAAGCTTGCCATAAGCAGAATTTTCATACAACAATAGTTACCAAGCAAGTCTGAAAATGTCACCATATGAAGCACTTTATGGAAGGAAGTGTAGGACACCTTTATTCTAGAATGAGGCAGGAGAAACTCAAGTATTTGGTCCGGATGTGTTGCAAGAAGCCGAAAACAAGTACAAATAATTCATGAGAACTTGAGAGCTGCCCAATCAAGACAAAAAGGCTATGCAGACAATAGGAGAAGGAAATTAACCTTTGAAGTGGGAGATTTTGTTTACCTCAAGGTGTCACCGATGAGAGGTCATAAGAGGTTTAACATAAGAGGCAAGCTAGCACCTCGTTACATTGGACCATTCAAGGTTGTGGACAAAAGAGGAGAAGTAGCATATAAGTTGGGGATGCCAGCTCATCTTTCGGATGTCCATGATGTCTTTCATGTTTCCCAGCTCAAGAAGTGCTTGAGAGTACTGGAAGAACAAGTGCCAATGGAAGAATTGGAACTAGAGGAAGATTTGACTTATGCCGAACAACCGGTCAAGATCTTGGAAACCAAGGAGAGAGTCAAAAGGAACAATGTGATTCGATGGTGTAAAGTTCAATGGAAGCATCACACGGAATCAGAGGCAACATGGGAGTTGGAGGATGATATCAAGAAGGAATTTCCCTATCTCTTCTCTTCCGCGTCAAATCTCGAGGGCGAGATTCATTTTAAGGGGGGTTGGTTTGTAACACCCTCATTTTCATGCATCATGCCTTGCATGCACTCATATACATGTTTAACATTAAACAACATCAAGAGGAACGAGTTTGAAATTGATTTGGAATATTTAAAATTGATCTGGAACAAACCGCACTTAAAATGCAGGAAAGTGCAGACTAGTCCGATTTTACTGGGGACTAGTCCGATTTCTCTCAGACTAAAAACGGACTTGTCCGTTTTTGCTGTGGACAAGTCCGATTTTTCCTTTGGAAACTTTCGGACTTGTCCAATTTTGTGCGGACTAGTCTGATATTCCAAGAATCCTTGAAAATTTGCTAAGTCCCTGGACTTTTCTGGACAAGTTTGGTGTTCCAGTGGACTTGTCTGATTTCCACTCTGACTAAAGTTGGACTTGTCCGATTTTTGACCAGATTGGTCCGATTTTCTCTCTGGACAACTTCGGACTAGTCCGGTCCTTTTCAGACTTGTCTGATATTTTGCGACTCCGAGTTGATATTTTGTTTTACGACTTGTTTCTTGGGTTTCACGTTAAGTGGGCCTAGTGACGTCGTGCCTAACTCTTTTAGAGCCCATGTGGGTCTCAAAACCGGCCTCTACTCATCCCAAACTCGAAATCCATCTAACCCTAGCCTCCACCTCTATATAAACAACCCCACCCCTTGGATTGACATCTATTTGCCACTTTTCCACCCCACCCAAACCCTAGTTCATGGAGATCCACCATCAAGGAGGGAGGAGAAGATCCCAAGCAAGAAGAAGAAGAGGAGGAAACGAAAGAGTATCAAGATCTCCATCAAGTTTTTTTCTTCGTCACCAATTCACCTGCAAGTTCATCACCAACCTTAGATCATCAAGATCCAAGTGTTACCTCCAAGATACTTGATTCATTGGAGTTCTAAACACCTGGTATACCTTCTATTCTCTTTTTCTTAGGTGAATTCAACCCCTAATCTCCAAATTCACGTCGATCTAGAAAACCCTAGTTTGCTAGTTGTGCGAAGTGCGGACTAGTTCGGCCTTCTACAAACTAGTCTGATTTTGCTGACTAAATTCTGTTGAATTAATTATGAAATTTGATCTAATCAACTCCAAACCTGTATAAACTTGTTAAAAACTATTAGAACTAGTTAGTGATCATTAAAAGCAATATATTAACAAGTTCTACCTTGAATTTGCATTAATCATCCATGTCATGTCATATTGAGTAATATTTGTGCACTCGTTGATTGTGTTTCTTGTCTTGTATGTTTATTGTGTGAATTAGACGAATTTGCGCTAGAGAGTGCCGCGGAGGATCTACAGCACCAAGACATTGAAGAAGTTGACCCGAACCAATCCCAAGAGCAAGGCAAGTGTCCTTGAAGCATATTGATCCTGTTTTTAAATTAAATGTTTTGTTTGCAAAAATGCATGCTTGTGTCAATTTGATGGGAATCCTATGGTAGGAAGTTTACTAGCTTTGTTTAACCACCCTTGTCACCTGGAATATATAGTGGAGAGTAGGGATGGGATTTTTACCTTTTTGCTTCACTTAATTAATTGGGATGGAAGAACAACTACACTACTTAATTTAATTATGCATTAATGAGATTGTGGTTGACATGAACTGGTTAATATGATATGGTAATGGGTGATCTAAGCAAGCTTGGTATGTGGATGGGTTGGATGCTATGGTGGTTTTGCTTGCTTTAGATCTAAGGACCGGTTCGTGGAGCGACCATCCAGGATTTACAGTGCCACCATGAGGCCAAGTATGGGTGCGGCGTAGCTAATTAATTAGGGCTTTGCTAGTGTTATTTGGACCATTAAGGATGCTCGTGGAATGGGTAGTCGGATTGGATTTGTTGATGATTGGTGGGACTACCCTGGAATCCGAATGGCCCAAGAGGGGGCCCTTGGTTGAAGATGTGCTATGTAGGAGACATCACCACCGGTGAAACCTCAATGGGGTCTAAATAGGCTAGTAATCCCTTTGTAAAGGCTACTTTATGATCTCTTGGCCACACACCGACGGAAGTGTGAGACGGCATAACAGAGGTTCTAGTCATCGAAAGGTGATGAAATCACAAACACATGGGTAAAGCGGTACAACCTCTGCAGATTGTGTCTAAAACTATCATGATAGCCGTGCTCCCGGTTATGAGCATCCTGGACCCTCACATGATTAGAGTAAACTTGGTATTGGGATGATTCTTGGGATGGTTATGGTTTGGTAATGGTTATGGTTGGTTATGGATTAATTTCTGGTATTGAATATGGTTATTGGCAAATGGTGAAATCTGGAATTATCGATGATGGTAATGAATTCAGACTGGTATTATGATATTACTTATGATTATGATGGGTTTACTTCACGTACATATAATGTATTGCTTTTCCAAATGTTTTAATGTACTTTTCAGCACTTAGCCATTATTATTGTCGTCATTTGAATCAGCAACATGTCATACTTTTCACACTTGCTGAGTATGACATGTACTCACTCTTGCAATCCCCACCCAACAGTTGCAGGTCAGGATTGGGAGTTTAATGGCGATAATTCAGAGTTCTAGGCCGTGTCTACCGTCAGCTTTGCCTGTGGTGTTGCATGGAGCTGCGCTATACCCTATTGCTTATGCTTCCTAGCTGTTTAGTTTGCTTATTTAGTTTATTTCCGCTGCATTAGTTGAACTTGTCATTAATATTCATTAGAGCTTGTATTCGAGGATGATGTGGTTTGTGTAATTAAATTTGGTTAATTAATCTTGTTTTATGGTAATTTTCTGTATACTCTTTTGTGATTGCACTGTGTATGTGTGTTGAACGTCCTGGACACACATATGCGTTAGCTTCGTTCATTTTTCGGAAAAGGGCGTCACACTATTGCTCCTTGGTGGATTTCGAGGGGGAGGGGAAAAACTCGTTGAGAGTGAACTTTGTGCGCCAGGGATGTAATGGGGAGGAAGAACTCGACTTAGGGGCTGAGGAGGTCATAAGGAGGAGCCTGGGGATGAGCTATAGGCAGCTGGAGTCCATGCAAGGAGGCAAGCAGCTCTGTGGCAGCTGCATGCCGGGAGGTGGCGCCCTGGGAAGAACAGGGGCGAATTTGTCCCACTGACCAGTGGGTTCCACCTCCCTCTCCAAGCTTATCTTCTCTGTACACTGAATTCACCCACCAATACTTGTCCAAAATTCATTCCAATTTGTGGATAGTCTCAACTAAATACCTGAAATTTGATTCTGGTATCAAAACTTCAAATTAATCAAGTTTCAATTGAATTTCAAATTTGAATTTGAATTTGAATGAAATTTAATGGAGTCCCTGAATTAAATAGTAAAGGAGCTTCAAAAATTATGAAACTTCATGGATAAGTCAAGCAAGTCATGCTAATGATGATGGTATATTCAAATTTTATGTTCAAATAAGTTTGAACAGAATTCACACTTTGAACCTAATTATGGCTTGAATTTGCAAAGTGTCTCAAATAAAATAGCAATTGGAATTCAAAATTCTTGAAACTTGGTAGGAAGGCTATTTCAAATACTATGAGGCCATGGAAAAATGTATAGCCTCAGATTTGAATATTTTGGCAGGGCCTAAATGTACAGTGCTATATTCAAATTAATTTGAATATATTTAGTACTGCATAGTGTTTTACCCTATCAAAAACCATTCAATAAAATCCAAAATTTGCAGGGAGGTCACTTGAATTATCCTAGGGTCATTGGTGAAGTCCAATCCCCATGTTAATAACATTTAACATGAGTAAAAGGATTATTTTTGATGAGATCAAGTTCATGTGTATAACCATAATTGATCTTTACTATGGTTGAAAACAAACTTGTAACTGAACTTCATATTAAGGAAAAACTGGGATTTTACACTCCAAACCTGTATAAACCTGTTAATAACCATTGGAAATGACTAGTGAACATCATTAATAACTAATTTACTAGTTTTGCTTTGCATTTGCATTAATCATGCATATCATGTCATATTGAGTAATATTTGTGCACTTTTTGATTGTGTTTCTGGTCTTTTATGTTTATTGTGCGGATTAGACGGATTTGCGCTAGAGAGTGCCACAGAGGATCTCCAGCACCAAGAGTTTGAAGGCTTTGACCCATACCAATCCCAAGAGCAAGGCAAGTGTCCTTGAAGCATATTGATCCTATTTCTAAAATAAATGTTTTGTTATCAAACTGCATGCTTGTGTCAATTTGATGGGAATCCTATGATAGAAAGTTTACTAGATTTGTTTGACCACCCTTGTCACCTGGAATTCATGGTAGAGAGTCGGGATGGGCTTTTTACCCCTTTTGCTTCACTTAATTAATTGGGATGGAAAACAACTATACCATTAATTATACATTGATGAAACAATGGTTAATATGAACTGGTTAATATGATATTGTAATGGGTGATCTAAGCAAGCCTGGTATGTGGATGGGTTGGAAGTTATGGTGGTTTTGCTTGCTTTAGATCTAAGGACCGGTTCATGCGAGAATAAGCCAGGACAATAGTGCCACCACAAGGCCAAGTATGGGTGTGGCATAGCTGATTAATTAGGGCTTTGCCAGTGCTATTTGGACCATTAAGGATGCTCGGGGAAGGGGTAGTCGTATTGGGTTTGTTGATGATTGGTGGGACTACCTTGGGATCCGAATGGCTCAAGAGGGGGCCCTTGGTTGAAAATGTGCTCAGTTGGAGACATCGCCACCGGTGAAATCACAGTGGGGTCTAAATAGGCTAGTAATCCCTTTGTAAAAGCTATTTTGTGATCTCTTGGCCATACACCAAAGGAAGTGTAATTGGCATAAGGGAGTTTCCTTAGTCGCGGGTGATGAAATCACAAACACGTGCGTAAAGTGGTACAAACTCTGCAGAGTCTAATAAAACTATCATGATAGCTGTGCTCCCGGTTATGAGCGCCTGGATGACCTACATGATTAGTGAGAAAATTGGGATTTGGGATGGTTTGTGAGATGGTTATGGTAATATGGTTTATGGCAATGGATATGGTTTTTGGTAATGAGAAATCTGGTATAATGGTGATGAATGTGGAATATGGACTTATACCATGATACTTGTAAGAATTATGATGGGTTTACTTCACATACATATAATATATTGCTTTTCAAATGTTTTAATGTACCTTTTAGCACTTAGCTATTATTATATTCATCATTTGAATCAGCTACATGTCATACTTTCCACACTTGTTGAGTACGACATGTACTCACCCCTGCAATTGCCCCACCAACAGTTGCTGGTCAGGATTGGATGTTTAACGATGATAATGCAGAGTTCTAGGCCATGTCTGCCATCAACTTTGCCCGTGGAGTGTTGGAGTTGCGCTATACCCTATTTGCTTATGCTTAGTTGCTTATTTAGTTATTTCCGCTTCATTAGTTGAAACTTGTCATTAATATTCATTAGTGCTTGTATTCGAGGATAATCTGGTTGTGTAATAAAAGTGGTTAATAAATCTTGCTCTGTGGTAATTTTCTTTATATCCTTTTGTAAATGCAGTCATGTATGTGTGTTGAACGTCCTGGGCAAACATATGCATTCACTTGGTTCATTTTCCGAACCAGGTGTCACAAATTGGTATTAGAGCCACAGGTTGACCGTAGGACGTGGCCTAGATAGAATGGACACTTTAGAGCACATAGGAGCACTCAAGAACTGATGTGTTTTTGCTTTGTGTGCTGGTTGCTATATATTGTTTGCCGTGTGCTTAATAGAGGATTTTGGGATGCTTTAGCATTGCCATATCCACCTAGGCTACTGTAGTAGTTGTTTAGTTTCATATCCCTTGATGCATATAGTTGGGGATGTCTTCTAAATTCTTATCTCTTGCTTTTCTTCAGATGGTGAGGACTCGCAACCAGAGGAAAGGAAATGATGAGGAGGAGAACAATGGAGCACCTCAAAACAACAATGTACAAGGACCTTGTCTAAGTGTTTGTAACGACACTTCTCACGGATGTGCTAAGAAGCATCCCGCGGAGATTCTTGTTATGGTTGGGGTACGCAGAGATCAAGATCAAGATGATGACACCAGAGATTTATGTGGTTCGGGCCACCTGAGCGTAACGCCTGACTCCACGGGGTTTATGTTGTTATATTGTGTGAGTTTGTTCGCTAGAATGCGGGTTAGCTTGGATCGGATCAGCTGAGATAAGCCCTCCTTGGGTACGTGCGACACAGTCCTTTTATAGTTCTAAGGACTGACCGTTACAAAGCTTGACTGGCCCGACATGAAGCCCTGGCGTATTTAATGGCCTAATACACTGTCTAAAGGGTATTAAGCATGATTAATAGTATGATAACGTGCCTTAATGGCTGCGTTACCCCTATTAACAATGCTCTGATCGCGTGTCGTTAATACAACATTAGCGACACGTAATTGAATCTTGTAACTGCCGCTTTAATTACCTTTTATTGTTCGTGCTAATGGAGATCTGCCAGTGTATACGTCGATGAAGGTCCGGAGGCTCCACACGTGGAAGCTCCGGAGCTTTCCCTTACGGAATGTTAGGTCCGGGGCTGCTGTACATGTGTCGGCACTGGAGCTCCTCTCTGTTGGGGGTTAGGTCCGGGGTCATTGTACACGTATTGTCACTGAAGCTTTCCTTTACACGCGTTGACCCAGGAGCTACTCATATGAGGGGAGCGGGTCCAGTGCAATGTGACATGTGGGGCCCGAGGAGACCTTCAACTCCGACAGGTTGAACTCCCTCATACTCTTCGCGGTACTAAGGGGTACCCAGTATGCAGGGTACCGACAGTGGCCCCCGGGCCCACCTCTGGGAGAAACCTTTTGGGTTAAATTATTCTACAGGAGGTGGGGCCATTCTCGATTCCCGTGCTTCTATTTCAAAAGTCTTCTAATATGCTGTTGGAGCGATGGTCCGGGAGTGAACCATTGACGCGTGGCTTGTTATGAATGCGGCAGATAAGATCTTTGAGTGACGATCTCACGCAATTGAAGGTCGCCGGTTCCCAATACAAAAACCGTATCGGTTCCGTGCGCCTTGTCAGGGTGCTGCCATCGAGTTTCCCGCCGCTCATCATGACAACGGTTCACCTTGGGTAAGAATCTTGATCTCTTTGTCGGGGTGGCCCCAGGCCCACTCGTCATTGACGGGGTAGACTTTTGAAAAGTTCCTTCGTTCTCACTGCAATTTCCATCCAAGCATCGCGGAGGCTTACTTAAGAGGGAAAGTGTGCACGGTTTGAGGACTCTTTACGCCTTCAATCAAATTTGTGCTCAGAGCCTCCCAAACTCTGCCTAACTTTCCTTCCTTTGCTCCACTTTGCCACGATGGAGTTGAGTCTTCCCAAGAGCCGCCTCAAAAGTGACGATGATCTGGAGAAGGTCCAGACCTATATGGGGTGGTCCAACGACTCCTTCAACCACTTGATTCGTGCTGGCAAGCTCCCATTCAAGAAGGAGCGCAGTGGCGACATGGTGTATTTCTCGGCGTACGCCACGGTGGAATTCATTCCACCTTTCTCTACTTTTCTTTTGATGCTACTAGACTTTTATGGTCTGCAGCTGTATCACCTTGGCCCCAATTATCTTCTTCTCGTGGCGATGTTCGTCCACTTTTGCGAGATGTGGGTGGGTATTCCCCCCTGCGTCAAGCTATTCCGCACCTTCTTCACCATCCACACCACCGACAAGGGGACTGAGCTTCTTGGCTTCTACTATTTTGTGAAGCACAAGAACTGCCCCTTCAAATACTTGAAGTCATTTCCTTTCGGCAAATGGGATGACTGGAAGAAGGATTGGATCATCATTATAGTGGAGGAGCACGAGAAGTTGGAACTGCCCGAAGGTCACCCCAATGTTGACACCGACGCCTGTAGTGTAGTTCCGGTGCTGTCAGATGCCTTCAACCCCGTCTTGACCAGGATCCGAGAATGTGTGGAGGGTGAAGTGACTCCTCAGATGGTCTTCTGCAACTTCCTGGTCAATAGGTGGGCTCCGCTGAGGAAGAGGTAGAAGCTCGTGTGGGCCCTCAACAGGGCAATGGATGACGACCGGATTCAAACCATTCTGAAATCCAATTTGAATGACGAAGCTTTGGAGCTTCATATTGAGAAATTCAAGCATGGGATTAACGTCTATGGCAACGACTTAGTTCCGTTGGCAGCCTTCCTCCCTCTGAACATGGAGGCGCAGTTCAATAGGGAGCTCCGGAGGAGGATGCTAGTGCTTGATGACCTTGGTGAGGTAGAAAGGCGTCCGACCACCAGGTTGCTGATCCCCGGAGCTTTTGAGGGTGGTCCTGCCTCCACCCCGAGCTGGAGGATTGAAGACAGCGGCAAGGGCAAGGGTAAAGAGCCAGCTGAGCCTTCTAGCTGGAAGATAAAGTTGAAGCACGCTAACGGGAGGTCCGTTAGACCTGCTCCTTCTACCACGGCTCCTTCTCCCCAACAGGGGAGGTTTCTGCAGCTACCCCTGCTCAGGTGCAAGCATCTTCAAGAGGCGTCAGCTCCTGGCAGTCGACCCCGGCCTCAGTGCCGGCTAAAAGCTCCAGGCCCAGGAGTTCTTTCCGGCCAAGAGAAGCTCTGGCCGAAAGGACTCCGACTGCTGCGAGTGGTCCTCAACTAAGGTCCAAAGCCGTTGTCTCACCAGATTTGGTGGGCTCTAGCTCCGGGCCTCAGAAGAAGAGGTTCCGAGGCGACTTGGGTGGTAGCATCCCTAGGTAAGCATTGATTGCTCACCTTAAAATGCTAGTTTTGTTTTTGACGTGTCTTTAATATTCTATTCCCTTTATTTCTAGGGTGTCGAAGAAGGGGTCAGGAACTTCGGCACCTACCGCTGCGGTCGGGGCTGCACCTGCCGAAGCTCTAGCTTCGAGCACCGAGCCTCCTCCTCAAGTGGAGGCAGAAGTTGCGACAGCTCCAGCGCCAGCTGTCGTGGACTTGGATTCGGAGTCCTCGCCCGAAACTCCTGTGGTACCGCCGGACCACAGGCGAGAAGTCAAAGATGTACCCCTGGCAATGGTGGCGAAGTCTGATGCTCCAGCACTGGTGATGCCAGAAGTTCTGTCCTTTGAGCCGGATGTCATCGAAGCCCTGGCCGCTGAGCCTGTGGTAATTGAAGCCCAGCTCATTGAGCCGGAACTCACTGAAACTCCGGCCCTTGTGCCAGAAGCGGTTGAATGTCCGATAGTTGAGCCGGAGATGCCTGAAGCTCCGACCGTTGAATCGGAAGAAGCTATCGTGCTGGAGCCTGAAAAAGGAGCGGTAGAGGCCTCAGATGAAGCCCCGACCATTGCCCCAGAGGTAACGGAACCAGAGCCGGAGCTGGCTGAAGAAGTGGCGATGGGTCCTCCACCTTTGGAGCCAGCAACTGAAATCCTGGAGACAGCACCTTCAGCTTCTACTCTGGCGGTGGGAGTTCCCCTAGTGGGTTCCTCTTCTGCTGCTGCTGAAGGGCTCCTAAAGAGCGGTCCCAGTGCCGCAGAAGCTCAAGGGTCCTCTCTCGTAGAGTGGGACCCTATTTTTGTAATAGAGAACCCTCTGGAGCCTGCAAAGATGGTCCCAGCAGGTCCGGAGCCTATCCCTCTGGCATTATCTATAGACAACACCTGCTCCATCCTTTGACAGGTCCAACTAGCCTTCGATCATGAGAGCAAAGCCCTGGAGGAGGAGCGCAACACCTTGAGGCGTTGGCGCAATAGAATCCACTTTGAGACCAGGCTTGCCCAGACGAGGCTAGCTGACCAAAAGGAATGGATAAAGAGGGAGAAGGCCTGATTAAAGTACTGGGATAAGCTTCTTGAGGAGAAGGAGGCTGCCATCCGGGCGCTCGATGCTAACTCCAGGTAAATCCTTGAGCAAGCTAAGAAAAGGCGTGATGCTGCTGATGAGCGTCACGAAAGCCTCAACGAATTCAACAAGGTTCTCCTAAAGTGCTGGGCGGACCTGCAGGCGAGGGAAGAGAAGCTCCTTGAGCAGCAGGAGGATGTCATGAAGAAGGAGGCGGAGGTCACCAAAAGTTGACTCTGGGTGAACAAAATTTGGTGGATCACTGAAAGAAATTTGAGCAGTGGAGTGAAGATGAAAGGAAGAAGTACTGGAAAATGGGGAAGGAGCTATCAAAAAGGGAAGCTGATGTTGCCATCAGGGAAGGAAAGGTGAGAGGCAGGGAGAAAGACCTGGAGAAGAGGCAGAACCATATCCACCTCCAGGAGTCGGAGCTGACCGACCGCGAGAAGCAGGTTGCTGAAAGTATGCAACATCATGCCAAAGTGGTCGAACGCCTTGCTCGAGAGAGTTCGGAGCTAGCGGCCACCCGGAGGTCACTGGAAGAGCTGCAGAGCTCGAAGGCAACCGAGTCCGTGATGGTATGGGACTTCTTGGGACGTGTGGACAGGGCACTTTTGCCCCTTGGTATTAGTCCAGTACGCCCGGAGGACCCAACGCAGGAGCTGGACCAGACGCTAGTGGCACATGGCTCTGCTGGCAGCAAACTCGATGCGATGGGTAATGTCATCGCCGATCTGCTAGAGACAGAGGGTAAATCCTTGTCCAAGAACGTCGACGAGTATGTCTTGGCATATTACAAAAGCCGAGACCCCCAGTTCTCCCTTGATCTGGCTTTTGAAGGAATCATCACTGAGGAAGAGGATGCCGCCTGAGCTAGTGTCCAAGAAGCTACTGAGAAGGTTACTTCGTTTTTCCACAGGACTTAGATCCTCCAGTGGCTAGGACTTTTCTCCTTTAACCCCTTGTAATCCCAATTTTGTAATCCAAAACTTTTGATTAATGAAATCCTCCTTTCTGTCATGAATTTTGCTTTGTCTTCAATATACTATGTTGTATCTTGTTGGCCCCCATGTACATGTGTACAATTGAAGTGTGTACATGTACCAAAGGTTGTGGCAGTATGTTGACGACTTGAATGCTTCACACTTGTAGATTTTAGGTCTAAAGTCTTCAATTCTGAGGCGTCGAAGACAAGCCCCCTGGAATTGGAGGAGTTTGGTAGCTCCGACAATTCCCAGTATCACCATATAAACGTTGATGGTCAGAGCTTGGTAACTCCTGATGTCCTTGCACGAATAGTTGAATTTATACCTCCAGGCGGTTTTGGAGCTTTGTAGCTCCGACGTCACCCACTGTCAACATATTAAACGTTGACGGCGGGCCTCCTTGGAGATGTCGGAGCTTAGTACCTCCGGCGTCGTCCACCATCGCTATGAATTTCTATTTTTCCTGCATATTAAATACAAGAAAATAGTAAAATTCATCCTCTCGTCTATAATTTGTTTGTGACTTATCATTCTTGTTTGAGTTTTAAATCTGAAGAAAGTCGATATGGTAACAAGTATATTGATGTAATCTTTCTGGACCCATATGATTTTCTAGCACTCACCCTACTGAGGCCTGCCGGAATGTAGGTAGAGTGGCGTACTTACGGTGTAGGAGCAGGCTAAGTCGATAGCACACTCCTGACCTATGTTGGCTTGGCGTTCAGGCAAGTAGACTATACAACATGTTAAGATCCAAAGATCCCAACAATATAACTTGCAATGCATCTGAATAACTTGGTAAAAACTCATAAGAATTACACAACTTCATTATAGACAAGAAGGTTAAAAATAATAAGTTGATAGGTCGAGCGTTGCACAAAAATAAATGCACGTGGAGTCTATTTTTACACAACAATATCTTTCATTATAGGTCTAGTTTACATGGGAGACAAGGACACATTTAGGATGTGGGACCAAGCTAAGTGCGCTATACATCTTGTACTAACCCAGGGTAGGTAGTTACACTTTTAGTGCAGTGACTGTGTGAAGTGTACTTGAACTTCCCGGACCCTCCCAGAGGGGTTCGGATGTTCTCCCGGAGGACCTACCCCTGTCTGTTTATCGACTCTATAACATACATCATGTGTAATTACAGGCTCACCTCCGTGATTCTAAGCATAAAACTTACGGAGGTGCTCGATGTTCTATGGATTAGGGAGCAGAATCCTATCCTTAGTTGCCAAGCGAACGCATCCGGGACGGCATACTTTGATCACTCGGAATGAACCTTCCCAGCTGGGAGAAAGTTTGTTCATTCCTTCACGAGTTAGTATCTTCCGAAGCACCAGATCACCTTCCTCCAGCTGTCGGTTGTGCACATTCCTTTGATGATAGCGCTGGAGCGCTTGGCGGTAACGTGCATCCCTAACAGCTGCTTGGCACCTTCCCTTGTCGACGAGGTCAAGGTCTTCACGCCGGAGCTGGTCCTGCATGGCTTCGTCAAAGGTCCGGACCTGGAGGGACCCCAAGGTGATCTCCGGAGGAAGGACTACTTCAGCTCCGTACACCAGGAAGAATGGAGTCTCCCCAGTTGACTGGTTAGGTGTTTTCCTATTCGCCCATAATGTGGATGGAAGCTCTTCAATCCTGTTGACAACATGCTTTTTTAGGCGCTCGTACGTGCGCGTATTGAGTCCATTTAATATTTCTGCATTTTCTCTCTCGGCTTGGCCATTGCTTGTTGAATGAGCTAATGAAGCGTATCTTATTTGAATGTCGAGGTCTTCGCAATATTCTTGAAATGCAACACTTGTAAATTGAGTTCTGTTATCGATTATGACTTTGTTCGGAACTCCAAATCTACATATAATGGACTTCAAGAACTTGATTGCCGATTGCTTGTTGATTGTCTTGACTGATGTTGCTTCGGCCACTTAGTGAACTTGTCGATGGTGACATACAGGAACCTGTAATCTCCGACAGCTTTTGGGAAAGGTCACAAGATGTATAGGCCCCACACAGCAAATGGCCATGTAGGAGGTATCATTTGTAGCGATGGAGCCGGTGTGTGAATCTGTTTTGCAGGGAACTGCCACGCTTCACATTTTTCACTAGCTCAATCTCATCCTGAAGTGTTGTAGGCCAGTAAAAGCCATGCCGGAAGGCTTTACCGACCAGCATGCGAGAAGAAGCATGGTTCCCGCACTCGCCTCCATGGATCTCCGCGAGGATCTCGCGGCCTTCTTCCCTTGCAATGCATCGCATTAGGATGCCATTGGCACCGCGTCGGTAGAGATCCCATTCTACCAACATGTATCTTTTAGCCAATCTGACAATCCGGTCAGTGGATACACTGTCTCCAGGAAGGATATTGTCTTTCAAGTAGCTATGGATCTCCGAGATCCATGCATCAAAGCTTAATTGAGTTTTTGAGTCTTGCGTGCTGGGTTGCTCGGAGCTTCCGACAGCACCTACGACCCTTGGTGGATGCCATGGTAGCAGGGCCATCAGGACTGCCAACTTCGTGGTGCTGGTCTCATTCCCTTCGTTCAGTTCGGCAGGCTGAGCTGTTGGTTTTGACAACCTCCAGACGAAGATTCCATCAAGAGCCAGATCTCTAGTTGAGGCTTTCGTCGAGAGCTCGTCGGCTTCAGCGTTATGAAGGTGCTGGACATGGTAGATATTCAGGACTTCCAAATCCTTCTGAAGCCTCTGGACTTCAAGGAGATAAGCAGCTAATTGAGAATTGTTGCAGGAGCATTCACCTTTGACTTGTTTGATAATGAGTTGTGAATCTCCCTTCACCAACAACTATTTTACACCATAAGATAGTGCCACCTTGAGTCCGTAGATGAGAGCTTCATATTCTGCCATGTTGTTAGTTGCCTTGAAATCAAGGTGTACCATGTACTTGATCTTCTCTCCAGTCGGAGCCAGGAGAAGAATTCCAGCTTCGGCCCCATGCTTTTGCACAGAGCCGCCGAAGTAGAGGGTCTAGTGAGGCTTGGTGAATACCAGAACTTTGGGTTCTGGTTTCTCTTTACTGTGGCCCCCAGGGTTTGATGGAGAGGGGGT
This sequence comes from Tuctoria greenei, assembly GCA_036927565.1. Taxonomy (NCBI): domain Eukaryota; kingdom Viridiplantae; phylum Streptophyta; class Magnoliopsida; order Poales; family Poaceae; genus Tuctoria; species Tuctoria greenei. The sequence goes on along the minus strand of JAYESD010000001.1, from coordinate 45,132,787 downwards.
CCACTCTGTCATGAAGCCAGCCAAGATTTGACTTTTGATTGCTTGTATTGATACGAAACCTAGATCGAATTCGTCCAGTTCCGTTGCCCACTTTACAATGTTCCCAGTAGAATTAGGGTTATGCAAAATAGCACGTAGTGGAAAAGAAGTTACCACTGATATTTTGTGGGCTTGGAAGTAGTGTCGAAGCTTCCTTGAGGCAATAAGAACTGCGTAAAGCAGTTTATGCACCTCAATGTATCTTGTCTTGGCGTCGTGGAGTACTTCACTAATGAAGTACACGAGACGTTGGATAGTCTGGACCCTTTTAGAAGGACCCGTTGCTTCATCTCCATCAACCCGGACCCTGCTGGAGGGTTTCGAACCTTCAGGTTGTGCTTCTTGGACCCTCCCGGAGGGGTCCAAAACTCCTTCTTGTTCGACCCAGACCTCACTAGGTAGATCTTGATCATCTTGGTCAGCCAGGTGAACCTCCTTAGACGAATGAGGTTGATTTCCTAGCATTTTGTTTTGAGGTTCCGTGTCTGATAGCTAAGACCCAATCACGTCTTCAAGTGATTCAGGACCCTCCCGGAGGGGTCTGGACTCCTGAATTGGATGTGGCTCTGGTCTTTCCACAACTAGGACCATACTGACAACTTCAGTGGTTGCCAAAATGTAAAGCATTAAAGGCTCATCAGGATTAGGAGCTACCAATAACGGTAGTGTGGTGAGGAGCTGTTTCAGCTCTTGAAACGCCTTTTCTGCTTATTCAGGCCAATGAAATGGTCCGGACTTCCTCAAGATTTTGAAGAAGGGTAGCGCCCATTCTGCCAGTCTTGAGATAAATCGGCTAAGCGTAGCTAGGCATCCAGTTAGCTTCTAGACATCTTTAATGCAGGCTGGGGGCCGCATATCTTCTATAGCCTTGATCTTCACCGGATTTGATTCAATTCCTCGGTAATTCAGCAAGAACCCCAGAAGCTTCCTGGAGCTAACCCCGAAGACACACTTGTCCGGGTTCTGCCTGGTGCACGTGGTGCGCAGCTTGTCAAAGACGGCTTCTAAGTTTTCAAGGAGTGACTCCTTGTTTTTGATCTTCACAACGATGTCATCGACATACACCTCCACCAAGTCTCTAATTAGCTCTCCAAATGTTTTGTACATAGCTCGGACAAATGTTGAAGCAGCATTTTAAGACCAAATGACATGGCAGTATAACAGTACAATCCATCTACTGTTATGAAGGCAGTATGCTCTTCATCTTCCTTAGACATTTGAATTTGATGATATCCAGAATATGCATCTAAGAAACACAAAAGCTCACACCTGGAGGTGGAGTCCACTATCTGATCTATTCTAGGTAGTGGAAATGGATCCTTTGGACATGCCTTATTTAAGGTGGTGTAGTCGATACACATCCGAAGCTCCCCACCGACCTTGGGTACAACAACTGGGTTTGCAAGCCATTTTGGATGGAAGACTTCCCGAATGAATCCAACTTTGAGCAACTTCTTGATTTCCTGTCGAATGAAGTTTTGTCGCTCGATTGATTGCTTCCGAGGCTTCTGGTGTACAGGCTGTGCGTCTGGGTAAATCTTCAGATTGTGCTCAATCACCTCTCTAGGGATCCCAGGCATTTGTGATGGTTTCCAGGCAAACACGTCAACATTAGCCCAGAGGAAAGTGATGAGCGCGAGTTCCTATTTGTTGTTTAGACCCCCCGATATACGGGTAGTCTGAGCAGCACTGGAACCAATTTGGATGACCTTGACGAGAACGTTGGTGTTGCCGCTTGGTTGCACACGGGGTGCGGAGGTAGAGCCTTTATGACGAATGCTCGGAGGGTTCGGAGCTGGCTCTTTACCAGATGCTTCCTCTTGCGCTGTGGTAAGCGCATAGAGTTCTTCTAGAGCAGTAACTCCTGCGGTGCGATATCCACGGATCCGGAGAACACCTGTGGTTGTTGGCATCTTAAACACCAAGTAGCCATAATGAGCTCCAACCATGAACTTGTATAAAGCTGGCCTGCCCAAAATGGCATTAAACGGCAGACTGATATGCGCAATGTCGAAGACCAATTTCTCAGTTCTGTAGTTCTCCCGAGTCATGAAGGTCACTGGGAGTGTGATGGAACCGAGAGGAGTAATGGTTCTTGGACCTACTCCAGAGAAAGGTCGGGATGGGTGAAGGTCCGAAGGCCGGAGCTGAAGCTTAATGAAAGCTTCAAAGCTTATGAGGATTAGCCCGGAACCTCCGTCCACCATTACATGGTGGATTTGAATATTGTTAATGGTGGGTGACACCATCAATAGGAGTTGGTCAGCCTCGATCATGTTTCGCTGCAATCCGAAGCATCGAAAATAATGGGAGTATCCATCCACTTCCGATGTGGCTCCACCTTAGCAGTGGGAGCTGCCACGGCCATGTACCGCCACATTGTCTTGAGGATGCGGCGAAAGGTGATGTCCCAAGAACCACCATAGATGGTGTTCAGGGCCTCCTGACGCTCATTGTCAGAGACGTCGGAGTCATCATCGACAGTGTTGTAGACGGCTTTCAAGACCTTTCTGGGGTCCTGGAAACCTAGCTCCTATTCGGCCAGAGCTTCGTAGAATTTTTGTTTTCCTTCCCTTTGATGGAAAGGAGCTTCTTCCCTACGCTTGTTATAGCGTTTGGCAAGGTTCTGGACCTCATGGGACTCTTCCAAGCTGTGTTGGTTCGTCTTGTGAATCGAACACCATGCTTTGGAACTGTTGCTGACTTCTGATGAAAGACGAGGTTGATTCTCGGGGCGTGGCCCCCGGCTTCCAGGAGCTGCGGCAGCAGCAGCGGCTGGTGCGCCGACAGATGGCTTCTTTTCGTCGTTGGGCTTCTTTTTCTTCTTGCCACTACCAGAGGTAGCAGCTTCAGTTTTGGAGGACTTCTGGTTGGCCTTCGGAGCTGGCTTAGAATGCATTTCACGGCCCTCCGCAGCTCTAGCACATTTGTCAGTTAGGCTGAAGAGTTCCATGACGCTGGTAACTTCTTTAATAGCCAGCTTCTCCAACATCTTTTTTATCCCGAACACCCTCTCTGAATGTGACGATAACAGAAGAGCTCGAGATTGAAGGAATAGTATTTCATACCTGAGAAAACCGTTGGATGAAGGATCGCAGCGACTCCCCTAATGTCTGCTTTACAGCAAACAAATCTAATTCAGTGCCAAGCAAAGTGTAAGAACTCCCGAAGTTGGCAGTGAATTGCTGGCATAGCTCCGCCCAACTATTAATGGAGTCGGGTGGAAGACTCATGAACCAGGACCTTGCAGTCCCAATTAAAGCCACCGGGAAGTAATTGGCCATCACAGCCTCATCACCCCCCGCTGCCAGTATGGCAGTAGAGTAGATTTGAAGGAATTTGGCGGGGTTGACAGTCCCGTCGAATTTTTCCGGCAAGTGAGGCTGGAACTTCTGTGGCCATCTGACCATGCACAAATGCATGGCCAGAGCAGAACAGCCTCCTTCTACTCGCCGAGGAGCTGGGTGGTCTCTAGCCTCTCGCCTTTCGCGAGCACGCTCGATATGTACACGACCGTCCTGCTGCCGGTAACGATGATCCAGCTCCGACCGCAAGTCATGAGTCGAAATCCTGGTAATGGTATGGGTGTGTCGTGCCCCGGGAGGCAATGAAGTCGCTTGCTGGGGGTGCAACACGTCCCCTTTGTTGCGAGACTTGTGGACCAAGTTGGCCAGATAAAGTATGTCGTTGTGATGGTTCTCGCCCTGATGGGGGAGGACCTTGATTGCTGATGCCTGCAGCCGCAACTGCAACCAGATGGTCAACATCAGCCCTCCACTGCTCCATAGCACCCTGGGGTGCACCTGGAGGCGGTGGGTGTTGTAAGAGAGCTCACGCAGCGATGAGCGCGTGCTCAGGGTTGTTGTTTGTCTAAGCAGTGATCAACGCAGATGCCCCATCTTGTTGACCAACATTGTTTGCCAGAACAGATGGTGCCTTAGTGCCTGCTGGAACAATGGTACCTGCTGGCTGTGGTGCATTGAGAGTATTGCCACCAGCGAGTTGTTCAGCTCGGTTGCCATTGGAGGATCCCGCGGCGGAATTCACCATCTTGTGATCTCAGGCACTCCCCCTTCCCGGCGCACCAAATGTCGAAGTGTTTGTAACGACACTTCCCTCGGATGTGCTAAGAAGTAGCCCGCGGAGGTTCTTGTTATGGTTGGGGTACGGAGAGATCAAGATCAAGATGATGACACCAGAGATTTACGTGGTTCGGGCCGCCTGAGCGTAACACCCTACTCCACGGGGTTTGTGTTGTTGTATTGTGTGAGTTTGTTCGCTAGTATGCGGGTTAGCTTGGATCGGATCAGCTGAGATCAGCCCTCCTTGGGCACGTGCGGCACAATCCTTTTATAGTTCTAAGGACTGACCGTTACAAAGCTTGCATGGCCCGACATGTGGCCCTGGCGTATTTAATGGCCTAATACACTGTCTAAAGGGTATTAAGCATGACTAATAGTGTGATAACGTGCCTTAATGGCTGCATTACCCCTATTAACAATGCCCTGATTGCTTGTCGTCAATACAGCGTTAACGCCACATAATTGAATCTTGTAACTGCCGCTTTAATTACCCTTGATTGTTCATGCTGAAGGAGATCTGCTAGTGTATACGTCGATGAAGGTCCGGAGGCTGCACACGTGGAAGCTCTGGAGCTTTCCCTTATGGAATGTTAGGACCGGGGCTGCTGTACACGTGTCGCCACCAGAGCTCCTCTCTGCTGGGGGTTAGGTTCGGGGTCGTTGTACACGTGTTATCACCGAAGCTTTCCTTTACACGCGTTGACCCAGGAGCTACCCATATGAGGGGAGCGGGTTCGGCGCAATGTGACATGTGGGGCATGAGGAGATCATCAACTTTGACAGGTAGAACTCCCTCGTACTCTTTGCGGTACTAAGGGGTACCCGGTACGCAGGGTACCAACAGAGCTGCTCAGGGAGCCATCAACATTGAGTAGCTATTGGCTATGCAGAACAAGCTCATGCAGACCATGATACAAACTATGGGACACTTGCAGGCTGGTAACCTCAACAATCAGCCCCACATACCTCCACCGCCACCTCCTCATAACCGGTTGCGAGAGTTCATGAGGACTAGGCCGCCAACCTTTGCTCAAGCTGCTGACCCTATGGATGCTTATGATTGGCTCAAGTTTGTGGAGAAGACTAGCTATTGTCCAATGTAGTGACCAGGAAAAGTTCCTATTTGCATCTCATCAACTTGTTGGAGCAGCTGTGGATTGGTGGGATTCGCTATGCAATGCCCATGAGAACCAAGAGAGAATTACTTGGGCTGAGTTCAAGGAGGGTTTCCAATCTAATTATGTGCCAGAAGGTGTCATGATTTTGAAGAGGCAAGAGTTTGAAAGCTTGAGGCAAGGAAGATCGAGCATTGCTGAATATCTCAATAAATTCACTCAACTTTCAAGATATTCCCCTAAAGATGTTAGTCGGGACAGCCGGAAGCAATATTTGTTCATGAGGGGCCTTAACAATGAGATCCAAGTGCAATTGCTCAATTGTGATTATGTCAACTTCTAGAAGCTTGTGGATAAAGCAATTGTTGTGGAGAACAAGGTCCGTGAGATGGAGCAAGACAACAAGAGGAAGGCGCCATATCAAGGACAGCAACAAGGAAGTAATGTGCGCCCTCGCTTTGCACCGCCAAATGCGCCTTATTTCAGCTCCTCTGCGCCTGCTCATCGCCCTGGTTATGCACCGCGCCCAACTCAGTTTGTGCAGCAACGCCCTGTTATACAAGCACCTAGGCCTCCAATGCCTTATGCACCTTCTGCCAACTTTCCTGGTGCCAATGCACAGAATCAAGTCCGTCCAAATTCTGGTGCAACAAAGAAGTGCTATACTTGTGGAGAAGCTGGACACTTTGCGCATCAATATCCTAAGTCAGGCCTTGGTCAAGGAAGCAATGTTCAAAGACAGAACCCAAGACCTAATGGAGGACAGCCGCAAGGGAACTGTGGACAGCAGAATTTTGCTCGTGGCAATGTGAACCATGTCTCTACGCAGGATGCGCAACAAGCGGATGACATGGTGATTGGTATGTTCCTCGCAAACTCCAACCCGGTGACTATGTTATTTTATTCTGGAGCATCCCATTCATTCATTGCATCGAAATATGTTGCCAATGATAGTTTGCCTATCTCTCATACGAAGTTTACTCTATTGGTTAAGTCTCCTGGAGGAGAGATGAGGACAAAAATAGTATGTCCAAAAGTAAGCCGTAGAATAAGGGGGGTAGACTTCTTTGCCAACCTCATTGTTTTGGATTCTCAAGGATTGGACATTATACTTGGTATGGACTGGTTGAGGAAGCACAATGGAGTCATCGAATGTGCCACAAAGATGGTGAAGTTCACCAATGAGGAAGGGATCACCATAGAATTTGAAGCATCTCAAACCACACCAAAGCAATTGGAGTTGAATCACATGGACGGTGCTGCAATTGAGGAGATTCCAGTGGTGTGCAAATTTTTTGATGTGTTTTCGGATGAGTTGCCAGGTATGCCACCTGATCAAGACATTGAGTTTGTTATTGATTTAATACCTGGAACTGCACCTATAGCTAAGAGGCCGTATAGGATGCCTCCTAAGGAGTTAACAGAGCTCAAGAAGTAAATTCAAGAACAATTAGAGAAAGGTTTTATTCGCCCTAGCTCTTCACCGTAGGGAGCGCATGTTCATTTTGTGGATAAGAAGGATGAGTCGCAAAGGATGTGCGTGGATTACTGAGCTCTTAATGAGGTAACAATCAAGAACAAGTATACCTTGCCCCGCATAGAAGATTTGTTTGATCAGATGAAGGGTGCTTATGTCTTCTTCAAGATTGATTTGAGGTCGGGATACTTTCAAATGAAGATTAGACCATCGGACATATCCAAAACAGCTTTTAGGACACGATATGGATCTTATGAGTACACCGTGATCTCCTTTGGATTGACAAATGTGCCTGCCTACTTTATGTACCTCATGAATAAGGTCTTCATGGAGTACTTGGATAAGTTTGTTGTGGTGTTAATAGATGACATTATGATCTACTCGAAGGATGAGAAGGAACATGAGGAACACTTGAGGCTCACATTGCAGAAATTGAAGGAGCATCAATTGTACACTAAGTTCAGCAAGTGCCAGTTTTGGTTGAAAGAAGTTTCATTTTTGGGTCATATCATCTCTGAAGGAGGAGTATCGGTCGGCCTCGGAAAAGTGAGGGATGTGTTAAAATGGGAGCCCCCGCAGAATGTAAAGGAGATCCGGAGTTTTCTTGGAATGGGTTGATATTACCGTCGATTCATCAAGGACATTTCCAAGATAGCCAAGCCAATGACGGAGTTGCTAATGAAGGGAAAGGATTTCTGATGGACGGAAGCTTGTCAAAACAGTTTTGAGGAGTTGAAGAGAAGGTTGACAACAGCCCCAGTTTTGGTATTGCCGGATGTGAGCAAGAGCTTCGATATTTATTGTGATGTGTCGAGACAAGGACTTGGATGTGTATTGATGCAAGAAGGTCAAGTGGTCGCCTACGCATAAAAGAAAATTGAAGAAACATGAGTAGGATTATCCCATACATGATTTGGAACTTGCAGCAGTGGTACACGCATCGAAAATTTGGAGACACTACATCCTTGGACACAGGTACAAAATTTATACAGATCATAAGAGCCTTAAGTATATTTTCACACAAACGGACTTGATTTTGAGGCAACAAATATGGTTGGAGCTCATCAAGGATTATGATGTGGGAATCCACTATCACTCGGGGAAGGCTAATGTAGTGGCCAATGCCTTGAGTAGAAAAGGAGTAAGTCATCAACTCACAGTTCGAGAGTTGCCATCCGAGTTATGTAAGGAGTTTGAACGATTGAACCTTGGATTTGTAAATGAGATGGGGATGATGGAGTTAAATCTGACTTTGGAGCAAGAAATTCGAGAGGGCCAAACGAAGGATGAGGAAATCCAAGAGATTAAGGAAAGAACCCAATAAGGGAGATAATTCAGATTTGATGAGGGCGAACATGGAACTCTATGGCTTGGTAAGAGGATTGTTGTGCCTAATTTGAAGCATATTCGGGAGACAATACTAAAGGAGGCACATGACTCACCATACGCGATTCACCCCGGTTGTACCAAGATGTACAAAGACTTGAAGACTTGTTATTGGTGGGCTAGCATGAAAAAGGACATAGCTGAATATGTAGCCTTGTGTGATGTGTTCCAGCAAGTCAAGGCAGAACACCAAAGGCCAGCCAGATTATTGCAACCATTGAAGATTCCAGAATGGAAGTGGGAAGAAATCGAGACAGACTTCATAGTTGGTTTGTGGTGTACTCAGTCCGGTTATGACTCAATTTGGGTAATTCTGGATCGATTGACCAAATCCGCTCATTTTGTTCCCATCAATACCACCTATACCATTGTGAAAGCTAGCAGAGCTATACTTGGAGCACATTGTGTGCTGACATGGGGTTCCGAAGAAGATAGTATCAGGTAGAGGTTCTCAATTTACCTCCAGATTTTGGCAGAATTTGCATGAAGCTTTGGGAACAACGTTGAATTTCAGCTCAGCATATCACCCTCAAACGGATGGACAAACTAAGAGGACTAATCAGATTTTGGAGGACATGTTAAGAGCTTGTGCTTTAAAGCATGGGAAAAGTTGGGACAAGAGCTTGCCATATGCAGAATTTTCGTACAACAATAGTTACCAAGCAAGTTCGATAATGTCACCTTATGAAGCACTATATGGAAGGAAGTGTAGGACGCCTTTGTTCTGGAACGAGACAGTAGAAACTGAAGTATTTGGACCTAATGTGTTGCAAGAAGCTGAAAAGCAAGTCCAAATAATTCGTGAAAATTTGAGGGCTGCTCAATCAAGGCAAAAAGGCTATGTGAACAATAGGAGAAGGAAACTAGCCTTTGAAGTGGGAGACTTCGTATACCTCAAGGTGTCACCAATGAGAGGTCATAAGTGGTTTAACATAAGAGGCAAGCTAGCACCTCGATACATTGGACCAATCAAGATTTTGGACAAGAGAGGAGAAGTAGCATATAAGTTGGAGATGCCAGCTCACTTAGCGGATGTTCATGATGTCTTTCATGTTTCCCATCTCAAGAAGTGCTTGAGGGTACCGGAAGAACAAGTGCCAATGGAAGAATTGGAATTAGAGGAAGATTTGACTTATGCCGAACAACCGGTCAAAATCTTGGAAACCAAGGAAAGAGTCACAAGGAAGAAGACTATTCGATGGTGTAAATGTCAATGGAAGCATCACACAGAATCAGAAGCAACATGGGAGTTGGAGGATGATCTCAAGAAGGAATTTTCCTATCTCTTCGCTTCCGCGTCGAATCTTGAGGGCGAGATTCATTTTCAGGGGGGGTAGGTTTGTAACACCCTCATTTTCATGCATCATGCACTGCATCCATTATTAAATATGTTTAAATTTGAGCAACATGAAAAGGAGTAAGTTTAAAATGAAATTAGAAAAAAACCGCACTTAAGAATTCTGGGAAGTGCACACTAGTCCGATTTTGGTGCGGACTAGTATGATTTCTCTCTGACTTCAAAGTTTTGCTGCGGGCTAGTCCGTTTTCCCCTCTGGACACTTTTGGACTTGTCCGGTCCTGTGCGAACTAGTCCGGTGTTCCAATTTCTTCTAAGTCCATGGACTTGTCCGGACTAGTTCGGTATTCCAGCGGACTTGTCCGTTTTTCCCTCTAACTAAATTCAGACTTGTCCGATTTTTTGCCAGACTTGTCTGTTTTTCTCCTTTGGATAAGTTCAGACTTGTCCGATGTCAAGTCTGGACTTGTCCAATTTCTCTCTGTCCAAGTTCAAACTAGTTTGGCCCTTTTCGGACTTGTTCAATAAATCACGACTCTGAGTTGATCTTTTGTTTCATGACTTGTTTCTTGGGTTTTACATTCAGTGGGCCTAGGGACATCATGCCTAACACTTTTAGAGCCCATGTGACACCCTAAAATCGACCCCTACTCATCTCAAACTTGAAATCCATCTAACCCCAGCCTCCACCTCTATATAAACAACCCCACCCCTTGGCTTGACATCTATTTGCCACTTTCCAACCTCACCCAAACCCTAGCTCGTGAATAGCCGTCGCCAAGGAGGGAGAAGGAGATCTAGAGAAAAAAGAAGAAGAGGAGCAAATGAGAGAGGATCGAGATCTCCATCAACTTCGCGTTCTTCGTCAACAATTCACCATCAAGTTCATCATCAACCCTAGATCGTCAAGATCCAAGTGTTGCCTCCAAGATCCTTGATTCATTGAAGTTCTAAACACCTGGTATACCTTCTATTCTCTTTTCCATACGTGAATTCAACCCCAAATCTCCAAATTCACGTCGCTCTAGAAAACCCTAGTTTGCTAGTTCTGCGAAGTGCGGACTTGTTCGGTCCCCAGCGAACTAGTCCGATTTTCCTGGTTAAATTATGTTGAATTAATTCCAAGATTAGATCGAATCAACTCCAAACCTGTATAAACCTGTTAATAACCATTGTAAATGATTAGTGAACATCATTAATAAATAATTTACTAGTTTTGCTTTGCATTTGCATTAATAATTCATGTCATGTCATATTGAGTAATATTTGTGCACTTTTTTTATTGTCTTTCTTGTCTTTTATGTTTATTGTGCAGATTAGACAGATTTGCGCTAGAGAGCGCTGTAGAGGATCTACAGCACCAAGAGTTTGAAGGCTTTGACCCGAACCAATCCCAAGAGCAAGGCAAGTGTCCTTGACGCATATTGATCTTGTTTCTAAAATGAATGTTTTGTTTTGCAAACTATATGCTTGTGTCAATTTGATGGGAATCCTATGATAGGAAGTTTACTATATTTGTTTGACCACCCTTGTCACCTGGAATTTATGGTATAGAGTCGGGATGGGCTTTTTACCCTTTTTCCTTTGCTTAATTAATTGGGATGGAAAACAACTATACCATTAAATATACATTGATGAGATTATGGTTAATATGAATTGGTTAATATGATATGGTAATGGGTGATCTAAGAAAGCCTGGTATGTGGATGGGTTGGAAGTTATGGTGGTTTTGCTTGCTTTAGATCTAAGGACTGATTCATGCGAGAATAAGCCAGGACAACAGTGCCACCACGAGGCCAAATATGGGTGCGGTGTAGCTGATTAATTATTGCTTTGCCAGTGCTATTTGAACCATTAAGGATGCTCGGTGAAGGGGTAGTCGGATTGGGTTTGTTGATAATTGGTGGGACTACCTTGGGATCCGAATGGCTCAAGAGGGGGGCCCTTGGTTGAAGATGTACTTAGTTGGAGACATCGCCACCGGTGAAACCTCAGTGGGGTCTAAATAGGCTAGTAATCCCTTTGTAAAGGCTTTTTTGTGATCTCTTGGTCATACACCAAAGGAAGTGTAATTGGCATAAGGGAGGTTATTTAGTCGCCAACGGGTGATGAAATCACAAACACGTGGGTAAAGTGGCACAAACTCTGCAGAGTCTAATAAAACTATCATGATAGCTGTGTTCCCAGTTATGAGTGCCTGGATGACTTACATGATTAGTGGGAAAATTTAGATTTGGGATGGTTCTTGGGATGGTTATGGTAATATGGTTTATGGCAATGGATATGGTTTTTGGTAATGAGAAATCTGGTATAATGGTGTTGAGTGTGGAATATGGACTTATAATATGATACTTGTAAGGATTATGATGGGTTTACTTCACATACATATAATATATTGCTTTTCAAATGTTTTAATGTACCTTTCAGCACTTAGCCATTAATATATTCATCATTTGAATCAGCTACATGTCATACTTTCCACACTTGTTGAGTACGACATGTACTCACATCTGCAATTCCGCCACCAACAGTTGCTGGTCAGGATTGGAAGTTTAACGATGATAATGCAGAGTTCTAGGCCGTGTCTGCCATCAGCTTTGCCTGTAGAGTGTTGGAGCTGCGCTATACCCTATTTTCTTATGCTTAGTTGCTTATTTAGTTATTTCTGCTACATTAGTTGAAACTTGTCATTAATATTCATTAGTGCTTGTATTCGAGGATAATGTGGTTGTGTAATAAAAGTTGTTAATAAATCTTGCTCTGTGGTAATTTTCTGTATATCCTTGTGAATGCACTCGTGTATGTGTGTTGAACGTCCTGAGCACACATATACATTCACTTGGTTCATTTTCGGAACCGGGTGTCACATGAGCTAACCAAAGCTAGTCGGACCTAGACAAAGAAGTCGCACCTAGCATCAGACCTTGCCAAAGGTACCCAAAACAAGATGGACCTATCGTCGGACCTTGCTGGAGCTCAGACCTAGATGATAAAGGTGTTTTGGTAGTATTCAAACTTTTATCGCCATAGCCAATGTATTCAGCACACATAGGTCTCACAATCTCCCCCTTGATGAATGCATTGACAACACCACTTAAAATCCGAACATTTGCTTATTCACATGAAAAATTTTGAAAAAAATTTATCCCCCTTTTTTTGAAAATCAAATAAGATAGAAATAAATTTCTCCCTCTATACATATTTCTCCCCCTTTGACAATGTATTCAGCAAGGTTCAAAAGAGAAAATTTAATTTGTTATGAGCACACTATAACATATACATATAAAACAAAGCTCATCCGGGTCATACTATCGAGTAAATTACACTATCACAACAATGAGATACATAAAGTAGTGTAAACCATGCTAAAGATCAAATGTAATTTTTAATTTTAGCAAGCCATGATCTCACAAACTTAACTATTTCAAAACCTGAAAGCATGACACATGTTGCTGCATTTTATTATTTTCCAAAGCAAAAATTTAGATCATATGATATTTGCAAGAGATTATATGTGCATCTACCTTATTCTAACCAACCAAGCCAAGCCTATGTCATTTGACAATCAAAATCTTAAGGATATTGTTTTAGTCATACACAGCTTCTTTCAAGTTCATATCTAAGTGCAATAATAAGCCATCTCAAAAGGAAGTGCGATGCATGCATATTCTCTTGATCTTTTCTCATTTCTTCATTTGAACATAAAAACTCAACATGTGAGTTGCTTACTTGATTAATTCTTTTAAAAGCACTTGTGAGCATGCAACAGATTCAAAACAGCAAGAAAGTTCGATCATGACCAGATTTAGTGTAGGTAATTATTCCAATTACTAGTCATGGCAAAAACTATAAAATGTATAACATGAGTAATGTAGCAAGAACTTTCATCATGTAAAAGGAATCACAAAGTCATATATGTATGAAATATTATGGTTATATTTTTTAAATTCAAATTCACATATAAAGTTCTAAAGTTTCAAAACTCCCCCTCAATTTAAGCCATGAGGATGCATAACCCCTATTTCACTGCAAATGTAACAAAAACGAGTGAAATCCAAAGGTTTTGTAAAAATGTGAGTCAATTGTTGTTCGGTATCTACATGGTGAAGCACAATGTTTCCTATTTCAACATTATCATGGAGAAAGTGATACCTAATATCAATGTACGTAGTTCTAGAATGTTGCACGAGGTTTTTAGCAATGCAAATGGCACTAGTGTTATCACAAAACAGTGGAGCACTATCCAGATCAACCCCATAGTCCTTAAGTGTTTGAACAATCCAAAGAATTTTTGAGCAAGCACTAGCAGCAGCTACATAGTAAGATTCGGCTTTGGATTGTACAATTGAGTTTTGTTTTCTAGAGGACCAAGCAACAAGAGAATTTCCAAGAAAATTACAAGAACCGGAAGTACTTTTCCTATCAATCATAAAACCCCCAAAATCAGCATCCAAAAAAGCTTTCAAAGTAACGGTTGAGGAAGAAGGAAGAAAAATGCCAAATTCTTGAGTTCCATGTAAGTACCTGAGAATACTTTTGACGGCTTGATGATGTGAAGCACATGGGGAAGCTTGAAATCGTGCACAAAGACATACGCTAAATTGTATGTCCAGTCTTGATGCCGTGAGGTACAAAAGTGATCCGATCATGCTTCAATATTCTTTTTGATCCCCAGGTTCACTATCTTCATCAAGTTCAAGTGTCGTTGCTGTTCCCATTGGTGTCCGAAGAAGCTTATTTTTGTCCATGTTGAAGCGCTTAAGGTCTCTTGTATACTTCGTTTGATGCAAAAAGGTTCCCTCTTTAGTTTGCTTGATTTGCAGCCCCAAAAGGTACGTGAGTTCTACCATCATACTCATCTCAAATTCTGAACTGATCATAGCTGAAAACTCAGACACAATATCATGAGAAGCACAACCAAAGATAATATCATCCACATACACTTGAACGAACAATGAGTCATTGCCATGCATAAGCACAAAAAAAGGTTTTATCAACCTTGCCTATGGTAAACCCCTTTTCAAGTCACGATGTTTTTAACCTATCATACCATGCTCTAGGATCTTGTTTTAGACCACATAGGGCTTTCGTCAGTTTGAAAACATGATTAGGAAAATTTGGATTTTCAAAACCAGGTGGTTACTTAACATAAACCTCCCCATCTATATAGCCATTAAGAAAAGCACTTTTTACATCCATTTGATATAACTTGAAACCTTTATATGCAACAAAAGCTAACAAAATTCTTATGGCTTCTAATCTAGCAACAGGAGCAAAAGTTTCATCAAAATCTAGACCTTCAATTTGTGTGAAACCTTGATGAACCAATCTAGACTTATTCCTAATCACAACCCCATCCTCACTTTGTTTACTTTTAAACACCCATTTAGTTCCAATTAAAGTGTGCTCTTGAGGTGGAGGTACAAGTTTCCAAACATTATTTCTTTCAAAATTTTCTAACTCTTCTTGCATGGCAATAATCCAAGATTCATTAGTGAGTCTGTGTGCTATATATTTGGGTTTAAAAGAAGCAACAAAAGCAGAATGAGCATAAGAATTGGGGTTGGAAAACCTGGATCTTGTAACTCGTTCATGCAAGCTTCCAATTATCTGTTGCCGGGGATGATTCTTGTAAATCCGTAGGGGAAAAGATGTCTCACAAGCTTCTTCTTCACCAGGTTCATCGTAGATTGATGAGCATGTGGCTTGTGGACGATCACGACCAGCAGAGATGGTAGTCGGAGCTTGTTCAATGTTCAGAGATGGACACGTGTCAGCTTCGAAACTAGCAATATCACCGACTCTTCTTCTTCTTCTTCTTCAAAAATACCCTCCCCTTGAGAATATGGATCTGGACATGCAATGTTTGAGCTAGTACCTGGGCTAGCTTCATCAAGAGACACCTCACAATTCTCCACAATTTTGTTCGTGTCAAGTAAAAGCACACGGTAGCCTCTAGTATGAGATAGATAACCAAGAAACATGCCATCAATGGAACTAGGTTCGAATTTATAAAGATTACCATGTTTCTTAACAAAGAATTTGCATCCAAAGACCCGAAAGTGTGTAACACTAGGCCTATGTCCAAACCGGAGCTCATATAGTGTTTTACCTAGCTTAGCGCGCAAGAAAACACGATTTGAGACATAACACGTGGTTACAATTGCATCAGCCCAAAATTTCTTAGAAGTTTGACGTTCATCAAGCATAGTCCTAGCCATCTCAACTAAGGTTTTGTTCTTTCTTTCTACAACACTGTTTTGTTGAGGTACATGGTGAAGAAGATTGATGATCTATTCTATTTTTAGCACAAAAGTGATCAAAAGATTGATTTTTAAATCCGGTTCTATTATCACTTCTAATTGCTTTTAAAGATCCTAGGTGATCAATTGATAATCTAAGAAATAAAGTTCTAAATTGACAAAAATCTTCATTCTTAGATGTCATAATGTAAACTCAAGAGTATCTAGAATAATCATCAACAATCACAAGAACATACCATTTACCTCCGAAGGATTGAACACGTGAAGGTCCTACGGTGTTAAGGTGCAAAAGTTGACCCAGTTCAGTTGTCATGATCATTGTGAGAGGAGTATGTGAACCTGCAACCATCTTAGCATGTCTACAAGAAGAACACACAATTTGTGTGTCCCCTTTAAGCTTTGGCAGCCCACGTATGCAATCAAGAGCACTAACACGCGTTAGATGATCAAAGCCTACGTGACCAAGTCTACGATGCCAAAAATATAAGTCCTTTGAATTATTAGCAACTAGACACCTATGCTTAGAGGAAGACATATCAAAATCAGCTTTAAAAGCTCTTCCAAACCGAGACATATTAAAAATAAGCTTACTATTTCAATTTACAACTTTGCAGTAATTTTTAGTGAAAATAATTTCCAGATTTTCATCTAGCAGCTGTGAAATAGAAAGCAAGTTGTATTTCAAGTTTTTAACAAGTGCCACATCCTTCAAAGTGTAGTGATCATTTACTCTAACCAAACCCTTAGCAATTATAGGAGTTAAATAATTATCGGCAAAAGTAAAATTCTCTACACGTGACACAAAAGAGATGGAGGAGAATCATTCTTTGTTATTGGTTACGTGGCGTGAGCAACCTGAATCCACAATCCAAATGTTATCCTTCCTCAAGCGTGTAACCTACATAGAAGAACAATACGTCGATGACTCAATACTGTGGTTAGTCAATAGGCATTTAGGAATCCAGTACTGAGTCACACGACGTCCAGTAGGAACAACACGCGACAGCTGAGATAAAATAGCAGGTATATGAGTCAAAGTTTGAGATTTTTTGTTCATAACTATGATTTAAAAGTTGTTTCACATTTAGCAAGAAAACCAGTAGCTCCGGAGGTAAAAACAGTAGTTCCAAAGGAAAAAGCTGAAGCTCCAGATGCAAAATCTGATGTTCCAAAGGGAACAACAGAAGGTCCGGGAGCTCTCGGAGCTATCGGAACTACCGGAACTGCCTTTGCAGATCTCTTACTAGAAGGTCTGGAAGCTACTTTTTCAATTTTATTTCTCATTAAAGCAGGTTGCATGTTTCTAATTTTAGGTTTAGCATGAAAGTTATGAGATCTAGCAGACATTTTATCCTTTTTAATTTGTTTAGCTAGTCTATAACAGAAATCTACGACATGACCATCTTTATCACATTAAGTACAATGAAATTTAATTTTGTAATCATGTCTATATCAGCATCCAATATTAGAAACAGATTAGAAAGCAATCCTGCAGATTTAAAAATCACATCCTTTTGTATAGGAACAGTTTCAATTAAATCTTTTCCAAATGATTTTACAACGTGAGGTGGATGTGTTTTAGAATAAGCATGGGAATCAAAACCCAAAATAGTTTTATCATTGCAAGGTTTAGAAGAATTTAACAGCAAGTTTAGATCCTTGTTCCCATTGTAAAACCGCTCTAGTATCTTATTTTTATTGTCAAGTTCTTTAGATAAAACTAGGCAGTCTTTACATGAAGCTTTTCCTTTAATTTTGCAGTTAGAACAGTTTTTAACTTCACGTGTTCATAAAGCATTGTTCAGGATGGAAATTTCATTCATTGCATCTTTTAGTTTGTTATCAAGATTACCACATGCAGAACAATGCAAATCATCTGTAGCACAAGAAGCATCTTTTAAGTTTTTAACATTAAAGTCAGACAGCTTTTTGTTCTTTTTAATTTCTTCATCAAGTCTATCAAGAGTGGAGGAGTGTGCACTTCTTAATGTGGACAATTGTTCATAGATTAAGTCACATGAGGGACATGCATCATCACTAGGAATCAAAGTTTTTAAATGATTGATTTTAGACTCTAGTGATTCAATTTTAGCAGCATTATCCCATGCTTTTTGTCCTTTTTCTTGACAATAATAGTTGCACGAGAAATTGCATCACACATTTCATTACAAGTACAACATACCTCATTGTCATCACTGTTGTGTTCTGCATCCTCCTGACTTGATCTTGATCTTGTTTTGGCCACCATGAATCATAAGTTGGCTAGATCATCATCATCTTCATCACTTCCAATGTCTTCATCACTTGAACTTAGCTCTTGAAGTGCGGTGATGATGTTGCTTATCATCTTGCGTCCTATAGAACCCTTCTTTTTTCTTGTTGGAGTTTCCAGAGGTGGTCTTGACCTTGTTCTGCTTTTCTTCACGGGTAGTAGGACCTGAAACGTTAGGGCATTTTGTACGAAAGTGTCCTGTCTTACCACACTCAAAGTAGCGCTGTGGTCCGGAGGTTCCTCTCCTTCTAGTTCTAACATTTTGCAATGCTTTTGAGAATATAGTAGAGATGAGTGCTAACTCCACTTCTGGAAATTCCTCGGTCTGCTCCAGGGTTAGTGAGGACAACAAAGCAAGAGTATTGCAAGATGATGATTGGTCAGAGCTAAGCATACCATGTTGTAAAACAAATGCAATAGACTTATTGGATTCTTACGTGATAAGATGTCAATTTAATGAGTTTTTAGTTTAGAGTAAAGTACATCTAAAGTAAGAGTAGTCATGACAGTTGATTCCCGAATGGATGTTACTTTCATTTCCCATATTGTCATGTCTAATGCACTGAGGAGTTGCCTAGCATTCTCAGCATCAGAAAAGTTTATGTTGACACTACGTAGATTACTGAGAATTTTATTAAATCGGGAAAAAAGTTGATCGATGCACTCACCAAGCTGCATCTCAAAACGCATGTATTCCTGTTTGAACATATCTTGTTTTACCCTTGATTGTGTTGGAGCCTATTTGATAATCACAAAGAGCTCTCCAAACATCGTATGTTGATCGAAGGTGTGCGACACAATCAAAGTCGCTTTGAGTGAGTCTCTGAATGATCAAGTTGCGGGTTTTGTTGTTGTTGTCAACGTCCTATAGGTTCGTAGCCGTAACTTGATCGTTTGGTGGCACTTCTTAAGGTTTGTATATCTTTTCCCATATGGCAAAGCCTTGTGCCTGGATAAAGCCTTCCATGTGTGCCTTCCAAACCTGAAAATTGATACGAGCAAACACACAAGGTTTGGTAGAATATTTCTCCATGATGATTAGTCAAAACACGTGCAAATCGCAAAGATTAGAGCACTGTGGATCTGATACAATTGTAGGATTGAAGAGCACGTGTAAAGCTACCAAAGGGGGGTGAATGGTAGATTAAAACTTTTCAGCGGAAGCAACAAAACACCCCTCGGTAGAAAACTGATCTGATAAAGAAACCGTGTGTGCGACTATGAAAAAACTAGTATATATTTTATATAATCAAGTTACAAAGACGCCACAACAAGAATCACGAAAATCCGTCGAGAAAAACTCAAGTTACGATCGAAAGATCGGACAAAGATCAATATGTTTTACCTAAGAAAAACAGTTATGGAATACTGCAAAGAAACTCGTGTAAATCAGAAACCACAAATCCAATGACCATGATATTTTTACAGATGATAGAAAATCAAGTTGTGAAGACCACCCAAAAATAATCACGTCAATCAGATCTGTGAAACTCGAGTTATGATAAAACCACCAAAGAAAGGTAGTGCTGTGCAGAAACATGACGAGAAAAATTTGTCTGAAATAAAGTCGTACGAACAAGGCACAAAAGGTCCTTTAAACTATGAATTTTATTGATCAAACCACAATAGGAACAACCCCAAAGTCATGCCCCACAAGCTCTAGCCTCCCTTGCTTATGTAACCAGCTCTTAGGCCAACCCAAAACTAACTAGGACTCTAATTCTACTCAATTCATGAATCAAAACTTTCCATAACGGCTCAAGACTCTTCTATACGCAGATAGAAGCAATATTAAGACTTCCAAACACCTTAGAAATGTATGCCACATTCCTAAAACAACTCAAATTCGTGACCCACATGAAATCCTATCATAAACAACTCAAAACTTTCCATTTTTGAGTCAAACCCAACTCGGCCGCAACCTAAGTCCATAACCTAGTCGGTTGGACCTTTCTGACCAATTTTTTATGCCCACATCTCTCATCACGCCCTAGAACCATGCATCCATGTCCATTCACTCCTTGCACACATGCAAACACTTTCCAACAACGTCCACGATACATTGATATGCATTGTTCTTGATTCATACATGTTGCACGACCTCCCGATCAACTCAACCACAATTCCTCCCAAACTTGGTTGTTGAACCTCATCGTCTCCCTAAGACTAGTTCAATGGATCCCGTCACCAGCCATGTCTTGAACTCAAGCAACACCTGCACATGAATAAACAACCAATACTTCTGAGCACAAGTCCTCGACTTGACTCACGTTAGTTCCAAAACCACAACACCTTACGTGAGCACCTCACATAAGCATGTTGTAAACCATAGCAAAAACGATATCAGCCATAGCCACCAAAACACACCAAAAACTTAGTAAAATATAACTAAGCAAACTTTCAATTAATGTAAAGCAAATACGAATTATTGCAAGTTAAAAGCAGAACCACTGGGATCAAGCTCTGAACCTTGCCAAAGCTAACCGGACCTTGAACCAGAGCTTACCAAAGCTAGCAGGACATAGCGCCGGAACTTACCAAAGCTAGTCGGTTCTAGCGCTGGAGCTTACCAAAGCTAGTCAGACCAGGACAAAGAAGTCGGACCTTGCCGAAGCTACCCAAAACAAGTCAGACCTATCGTCGGACCTTGCTGGAGCTCGAACCTAGATAATAAAGGTGTTTTGGTAGTATTCAAAACTTTTATCGCCATAGCCAATGTATTCAGCACACATAGGTCTCACACCTTCTTTGCTTGTTCTTTACTGCTGCTTGAGAATATCTTGTTCTTGTGTGTTGCTTGGGCAAATCTTGTCCTTGCAGCGGGGTCCATGCTAGCCCTTCTTCTCCCTGTTGTGCCCCTCGTCGATCTTCGTCATGGGTCCTACCGGTATGAATATGCAGTGCAAAATTTAACTTAACTTTTTAACAAGTAAAATTTCTTAGTAATAAACAGTAAGTTCATAAACCAGTAGGAAATAGAAATGAGGTTCTTGCTGAGTTAAGAAGATTCATTTTACTTCACTTGATCAAGAAGAGGAACTCATTCATATGTTTTTCTAATATGTTCAAGGATGGGGAATTGTGGTACTAATGCTTCATTAGCCAAATGGTTAAGATGAAGGAATAAGGCTTATGTACATAACAGTAACCTGATCAGGATTATAAATCCTACTGTTGCTAAGAGATGGATTAAGATCAATAGGGATTTTAATTATGGTAATTATTATGTTGAATCGTGTACAAAGGACACTTAATTAACAAATTCTACAATTTTCTGAGCAACTAATGGTAATGATTGATTTACTGGAGATGAAGGACATGTTGAAGAAGGTTTTCACGAATTTTTAAAATTTATAGAATTTTTGTTAATTATCTGTGATTTAATTAGCAAAGAGCACTTAATGATTTTTATTGTTCACGTTCTTCAATTCAAATTGACCTGGAAAGTTTACTGTGACCTCTAGATATGGTAAGGGCGTTACCAGAATAAGTTCAGAATTTTTGAAGATTTGGAGATTGCAGAAGAAAATTTCATTGGTTGAGGCTTCCCAGAATTTTAGAGGAATTTATAAGGTTTTTCATGCCAATTAAGATGATCCACTGCAAAGTTCAGATTATAAGGAGTTCATAGAACTTTGTTTCATATTTTTAGGATATGTCCGCAATTATCTATGATTTTCCAAAGCTTTTACTATAGTTTCTGCAATTTATATTCTAAAGGGAAATCCAACTAGGCTGACAGGTGGGTCACAGGTTTAAAGCACCAGTGAGGAGGAAGCAACACGTAGGCCACAATATAACAGCATGTGGCCACACAGGATCCTGGTGCCATAGAAGATCTTCCTTCATCAACCTTTAGATAGAGAGAGAGGGGCCGGCGGCGGCATCCGGCGGCGACTCGGCGGAGGGGGCCAGGGTGGTGGGGAATGGGGAAAAACAACGGCCGAGACAAGGTAATAAGAGGCTGGTACCTGCTGGGGCGCGGCATCGGCCGAAGCACATCGGCGGCGATGGCATGGTGGCGGCAAGTGCCGGTGAACTCGGTACCGTCAAGAATTGCATGAAAATCCTCAATAAAAGGCTGTAGAGAATCATGAGAGCATGAGGAACATAAAATTACATCTCAATAAAGGAGGAGATGGTCGGACATGGGGGAGCATCAGTTGCAGCAAGGTGAACACGACGAGCGGCTCGGAGATCTGAAATTCCCGAGCCAAACCTTGATGATTTTTCAATTGGTTTTCTCAGGAAGGATCGCTGGAACACATATTTTCTATGGCTTAAAAGGAATGGGGCTTAATTGAATGATTAAATGAAATTTGGACGAGTAAGAGCCATGGTTTAAACATACTCCAACGGCAAAAAATGGAAATACTTAGGGTAGAGGCTAGGGTACGATCAAAAGGATACATAGAGACGAGGAATGGGTTAAGGCGAACCTTGGGATGCTGTTTTATAGACGGGAGGAGCCTCCAGAGCACCGGGCGCTGGTTGCGCGCCACGGCTCCGACGTTTTCAACTGAGAGGAGAGTTCCTGTCTTGGGCGGCTCGAGGAAGGTAGGGGCGTCGATTAGCCACGTCGGGTAAGTAGAGAAACACCAGGCGCAGCTCTTGGCGCGGCTGGTTGAGCTTAGGAACACTAGAGAGGGTCATGCCATGGTAAGGAAGAGGCATGGTGCGGCAACGTTGTTCATTGAGAGAGAACGGTCTGCGCAGAAGCTCCTCGGCGCGCCAGGGGAAAGGCGACATCACGCGCGACAGCTACATGGCCTTGCCCAGGCTGGAGATCAGCAGCAACGCGGAAGGGCAGAGGCAGCGGGTGTTGGCCACATCAGAGAAGCGAGCAGGAGCACGGGCGCGCGAGCGTGACTGTGAATGAAGAATAGAGACTATGTATTGCCTTCTTGCGATAGGATAAGCGAACAGCGAAGAATGGATAGGGGCGAGAGAAATACGGCAAGCGGGCAGCTGCGTGGAGCTGCATGCCGCGCTGTGTCGTTTGGGCGTTGAAGCGAGGAAAAATAGTCGGTTGCTGGATTTGGGTCTCTGCCATGTGGGTCCCACTGCTCTCTCTCTCTCTCTCTTTTCCCCTCCTTTTCTCTAAAAATCTAATAGCAAATAAACTCAGGTTGTAATGAAACCTGGCAGGGTAAGCAACTAAAATATGAGAAGGCCAAATGAAAAATCAAATTTTGATTTCAAGCAAGTTGATTTTTTTTGATATTTAAGTTTGAAATTGAATCTGAATTCAAATCTTCCAAATGTTGATTTCCTCCCTATTTCATTCTTTACTAATAAAGTGTTCAGAACTTATTATTTAATGATGTGGACTATTCTATTTATTTAATTTCTTGAGTTGTTAATCATTTTGTTTACAAATGAGCTTTTGTTTTTAATAAAACTTATAGAATTTGATTTAAGATTTAGGTTTCAAGTTATGCCTAAGCATAGTTTTTTTTTTGCTTTTGACTAAAGTTTTAGACTTGACATTAATCTTTATATTTTAATGAATTTGTACTCCTGTTCCTGAACTCTACTTTCCTTGGAAATGACGCTATCACTCCAATGGGTGTTTAAGCTTTAACAATTTCATTATTTAGTATGTAACATAATTCCTTTGAGTTTGATTGTTTCCCCAATTTTACTTCAAATTTTTAAGTTCACATTTTTGCTTCTTGTTCTTCTCAGATGTGGGATTTTACAACCCTTCCCACTTAAATAAATCTCGTCCCGAGATTCTAGTGGACAAAGAAGATTAAGATGAGTTATCGGTGGTGACAATAACTAATCCGGGTGATGGGACGAAAGAAACTCATTGCATTCCCACGTAGGCTCCATGACTATGTGGTTGGTCCATAACAATCTATTGCACCACATCATCTGTTTCCTTGTGATAATAGTCTTCTTCTGAGCGATCTGAATTCAGATACCTGAGGTAGGTGAGACTAAACTGTAGTGTCTATTTTTTTCCATGTCCATCTTTGACAGTGTTCTGAAGTCTTCTCCTTTATACTTAAATGATGTAGCCTTTTCCATTGGTGAGACGCATTCACTCTAGAGTCTTCAACTTTA
Source organism: Tuctoria greenei (assembly GCA_036927565.1). NCBI lineage: Eukaryota > Viridiplantae > Streptophyta > Magnoliopsida > Poales > Poaceae > Tuctoria > Tuctoria greenei. The sequence continues at coordinate 45,108,784 of JAYESD010000001.1, read as the reverse complement.
GTCATTGATGTTCTATCTTGAACACTTTACTGTTCTAATCTTGATTCCAACATTCCATCTTTGCTCTTTGAGTTTCTTTATCCCAAGGATGTCTTATAACAGAAGGTGTAACTACTCTCACTACTTACTTTGTTCTGGCTAGGTCCTTATGGGTTTGACTTAGAGTTTGTCCTTGTCGAAGTGTGCCAATGACGCTTCCCCCTGTACTATGAAGAAGTAGTCCGCGGAGGTTCGTATTTAGGCGGGGAACTAATTAAGATCAAGAGCAAGGGTGACAAAGGATTTTTACTCGGTTCGGGCCGCTAGAGCGTAATGCCCTACTCCACGAGGTGTTTGTGTATGGTATGAGCTTGAGTGAGTATGGATGGCTTATGATCAGATGATCCTTTCCACCGTGCAGCACAACCATTTTATATGCCAAGGACTTGCTGTTACAGTGTGCGCCATGGCCCGACAGGTGGCCCTGGCTGTAATAACCACCCTATGCATGATTTAGGGTGTTAAGAGTGGTTAATAGTGTTATAACGTGCCTTAACGGTAGTGTTACCGGTCTTGATAGTCCTTTGATTGTGCATAATTAATATGACATTAATGATGTGTTAACCAGGTTTTGTAATGACTGATTGATTGCTCATGAACGTCCGCTCCGTTAGAGATCCCGTTGTCTTCCTATTGCAGACATAGTCCGGTGGTAGTTTTGTAGCTTCCCTCTGTGGGAAGGCAGGTCCGGAGCTTCTGGACACATGGCAGCACTGAGCTTCCCCTGTTAGAGAGGCAAGTTCGGCGCCATGGGACACGTGGCAGCACCGAAGCCACCATAAGGAGGGAAGCAGGTCCGATACTACGGGACACATGGCAGCACTAGAGCCACCCTATGAAGGGAGGCGGGTCCAGCACTGCGAGACATGTGGCAGCACAAGAGCCACCCTAAGGAGGGAGGCAAGTCCGACACTGCGGGATATGTGTTGCCTCCTGAAGTCCACAATAGTGGAAGGTGGAACTGGATGCCTCTTCTTCTGTACAAAGGGATACCTGGTACGCAGGGTATCGATAATGGCCCCCGAGCCCACCTCTGGTTAGATTATGAGGTTTAGATGTTGGAGGTGTCGCACTTCTGCTTCAGGTTTCCCCTTGGGACATGTGGCCTTTCGTTATTTGGTAGGTGAGAAGCATGATGTGCGTATCTCACACAATTGAAGGGCGCCGGTTCCCAATATGATATCCGTATCGGTTCCCAGCGTAATCATTGTAGTCTTGTCAGGCCGCCGCCCTCGGGCTTCCAACTACTCATCCTTACAATGGTTCACCTGGTGCAACATTTTTAACAAAGTAGACCCAAGCCCTCTTGTCATTGAAGAGGTAACTTTGCAGAGCGTGATTATAGTTCAAATGCAGTTGCCATTCAAGTGTTGCGGAGGCTTAATAAAGGTAGAGGCGCTGCAAGGTGAGACAACACTTACACATCGATCTACTCTTGCCATAGAGTTCTCCGCTTGAACCCTTGCACTGTTGAGAGTTCAGAAGCTGATGGGTTGGACATGAGATTCCTTCAACAACGCCGTTCGCTACGGCAGGCTCCATTCAAGAAAGAGTCATCCAATGACAATGTTTACTTCTCAGTGTATGTCATGGTTCGACTGGTTCTGTCAGTGTCCAACTTCTTTCTGATGCTGTTGGAGTCATACGGGCTCCAACTGCACCACCTCGAACCTCACTCCATCTTGTTGGTGGCGAGATTCGTCCACTTCTATGAGATGTGGGTGGCTGTGCCAACCAGCATCCCTCTGTTCCGAACCTTCTTCACTCTCCAGGTGATAGGCAAAGGTAACTGCTTGTTGGGGTTCTACTACTTTGTAAAGCGTAGGAATCCCCCATTCAAGTATATCAGGACCTTTCCTTTTGGAAAGTGGGAGACTTTGAAGAACGATTGGGTTGTGATCCAGGTGGACCATCACGATCGGCTGGAGCTGCTAGAAGGATTTCCGACGACAGAGTCCGACTCCTAGGAGGAGCTCCCGGAGCTGTTTGAGAAGTACAACCCCGTGCTGACAAGGATCCAACACCTGGTGGACGGAGGATTAACATCTTTGATGGTCCTCAGCAACTTCCTGACCGACCGCTAGGCGCCGCTCAAGGAGCGAGAGTTCGCAGCCTGGTCTTTCTCTGGATAAATGGATTTTCTATGAATTGAGGTTGATCGGGGCACCAATCGAGACGAATGCGCCTTGAAGCTCCATCTGTAGAAGATGAAAAGTGGAACTTTTTTAAGGGATGACCTCGGACCTCCTGCTGAGTTCCTGCCTCTGAACGTAGTTCCGGAGGTCAGAAGGGAGCTGCAGAAGATGATGCCACTGCTTGATGATGCGGGTCCTGCAGTGCGCCAAAGAAGCACTTCGCCTACTGGTATTGTAATCTCGGAGCAGATCCCAACCAGAAGAAACCTGACTCAAGTCGAGGCAAAGGCAAAGAGCCCGTCGACTGCTCTAGCCGGAAGATAAAGCTGATACAATCTGATGGCAGTTCGGTCAGATCAGCTCTAGTGGAAACAACTCCTCTGCCTTGCCAAACTTTGAAGTTAGTGCTGGTTGTGCCTCCAGCAACAGCAATCCCAGCGCCAACGACCAATCCATCTTCGGATCTAGTGCTTGCGCTGAGCACTAGGTCCGGCAAGTCGACTTTGGTCCTGATGCCAGTGGCGGTGAAAGTGCATCTAGGACTCCCTTGTGGGTTTTGGATGATTTATGACAAGCAATTGGGATCCTAATCCTTTTGTTGAGATGAATGCAGGAAAATGATGAAAAATGAGCAAAGTACCAAAAAGAGGGAAATTGAGAAGGAAAATGAATTTGAGCTCAAGGAGAAGAAATTAGTAGTTTAGTATGCATGGAGTGTGTTAAGGAAACACACCCAAGAGCTCAATCTCATTTAATCACACACACACAATGCACAAAGCTATACAGGACCGGACTAGTCCGATTTCAGCCGGACTAGTCCGATATCACATTCTGCACCAGATCGGACAAGTCCGGTCACCACCGGACTAGTCCGATATTCTTTCTGTTCCACTTCGGACTAGTCCTCCCCAATGCGGACTAGTCCTTATCAATGCACAAGTCACACAAAATCGGACCAGTCCGTTGTGACCCGGACTAGTCCGATATACTTTCTGATCCACTTCGGACAAGTCCGGTGTTTACACGGACTAGTCCGATGTACACCCTGATCTAAATCGGACAAGTCCTCAAAGTGCGGACTTGTCATCCTAAACACTTAGGGTTTCATGTGTCCGGACAAGTCCGATGACAATCGGACTAGTCCGAAGCTTTCCAGTAGCGAAATCGGACAAGTCCGTTTTGAACCGGACTAGTCCGATATTCCTGGACACTTAGGGTTTGCTTCACACAGCACACCGGACTAGTCCGGTCACCACCACGGACTAGTCCGATCTTTCTGAACCCTAACGGTAACTTCTAGAAACCCCATATAAATAGAGGTGCACGGCCCACTTTCACCCTCTCTCGAACCCTAGCGCCGTCACACCTCCCAAGAGACTCAAAAACCATCTCTCTCCACGAAATTAAGTGCAAAATCAATCAATCCATTGAAGATCACTTGTAGATCATTGGAGAGGCACTTGGCACACGATTGAGCTCTTGGTTTGAATCTCTAACACACTCTTGCATCTCAATTTGTATATTTCGAAGTGTGTTATTGGTGGTCTTGAAACTTGTAATCAAGGGAGCTCTCAACTTGTGAGATCGCCCCTTCAACTTGGTGATTTACCCCTGTGTGGTTAGTGGAAGAGGATTGGCCTTCGTGGCCATCCGACGAGGGAAGGGTTGGTGAAGACCCGGTCCTTTTGTGGGCTCCTCAACGTGGACGTAGGTTGCCTTCGTGGTAACCGAACCACGGGATAAATCTTGTGTCTTGTTCGTTTGTGTTCATCATTCTAGTTGATCAACATTATCTAGGGTTTGATTCATCTTGTTGAATTTAAGTTAAATAGTTAAACAAGAATCATACTTGCAATAGAACTTGACATACAATCATTGTACTGTTATTGAAGTTTATATTTCCGCTGCAAACGTCAACGAAACAATCAAATTGACCTAACTTGATCAACCTAGTCCGTGAAATCCGGACTAGTCCGCACTTTACCGGACTAGTCCGATATATCTGGTTTTGACCTTGTTGTTGAAGTGCTACAGGAACTGAGAAAATTCAAGAAGGCCTATTCACCCCCCCTCTAGGCCTACATTCAATTGGTATCAGAGCGGGTTCTTCAAGAAAGAGTGCAACCACTCGAAGAGATCATGTCGGACATGAAGGAAGTCCAGAAAATCAACAACCAGGAAGAAATGAACAATGACAAGCACCAAAAGCTTGAAAAATATCTCGAAGCCATTCAAGACTTCGATGATGATGATGAGGAGACATTGGAGCTGAAAGCACTGCTCCGAAAGAAAGCACTTTCCAAAGGGAAAGCTAATGTTGAAGAAAAGAAGAAGGGGAGTAGTCACACCGACTACTCCCGATATCATTTTAATTATGACCGTTTAAATTCTAACAGCAGTCATTATCTATCTATTCCTCTCGGAAAAGCCCCACACTTCGATGGGAGTGATTACTCCATGTGGAGGCAAAATATGAAGATGCACTTGATTTCCCTTAACCCATGTTTATGGCATATTGTGTGCACAGGAATAAACATCCCTGATGACGATGAAGAACTCACACCAAGTCAAGAGCAAGCCATCCACAGGAATGCCCAAGCCGCAGCCGTTATCACCTCATCTCTAAGTAGAGATGAATTCACAAAGGTGGACGGATTGGAGATTGCCAAAGAAATCTGGGACACACTACAGACAGCACATGAAGGTGACAGGCATGTGCGGGAGGCAAAGATTGAGATGATTGAAGGCGAACTGGGAAGGTTCGCGGTTGAGGAAGATGAGTCTCCCCAGGACATGTACAACAGACTGAAGACTCTTGTGAACAAGGTTCGATCATATGGGAGCAAAAAGTGGAATGACCACGAGGTTGTAAAGCTCATCCTTAGAGCCTTTATGCCTCGCAACGTCACACTTTGTTCTATGATCCGAGAAAGTCCCAGGTACAAGAAAATGACTCCGGATGAACTGCTTGGCAAAATTATCAACTTTGAGATGATGGAGAAGCAAGCCAAGCACGTAAAAGAAATAGCCGATCTCACATCAGCTAAGAAGAAGGGAGTTGCCCTAAAGTCCTCACTCAAGCCTCTATCCAAAGAAGCAAGAGAAGCACAGCTTGAGGAGGACAGCGATGATGAAAGCAGCGAGCTGGACGAAGAAGATATGATTTTGTTCATGAAGAAGTTCAAGAGAATTATGAAGAAAAGACAAGGAGCAAAATCGAGTGAAGGAAAATACAAGGAGAAGACAAAGCCGAAGATGAGGCGGGCATGCTATAATTGTGGTGAATACAATCACTTTATAGTCGATTGCCCGTATGAGGACAACAAGAAGAAGAGTAAAGAGTCCAAGCCTCAACCGAAGAAATTCTTCAAGAAGAAGAAGCAAGTTGAACAAGCACACATCGGAAAGGAATGGGACTCAAACGATGAGTCCTCATCGTCCGATGAAGAAGAAATGGCTAGCATAGCCATTGAAAGCATGTCCACGAAACCCACACTCCTCCCCACGCTCGGTGCAAAGAAGGCAAATGGAACTTGCCTCATGGCTAAGGAAGGTAAACGCAAGGTAAACATCAAAACTCCTTCCTTGCATTCTTACTCAAGTGATGATGATCTAGATAGTGATGATGAAGATATGCTAATTGGCTTAGATAGAAAAACTGCTGCTAAAATGAAATTCTTTCTTAACCAACTTGTTGAGAAGGAAGAGCTAATTGATCGTCAAGAAGACATGATTATTTCCCAAAAGGAGAAGCATGCCGAACTTGACAATCTTCTAGTTCTTGAAAAGGAGAGAAACCACTCACTAGAGCTTGAGCTAGCTTCAAGCAGGAAAACTTGCTTGGAGTTAACCAACTCAAACGTTGCAATCAAGGATCAACTTGATGACCTAATCAAGGTCAACAAGATCCTTGAAGTGCAGGTTGAGTCACTCAAGCTTAGTGAACCTTCCTCCTCTTCAAGCCTACCTTCTCAACCCACTTCAACTAATATCGCTCATATTTGCAAATGTGATAAAATTAACACCAGTTTGAAGGAAAATTCTACCTCCACAAAGGACAAAAATCCTACTCAATGTGTAATATTTGACAAGGAGAGGATCAACTATGCACGTAGTGCATATTTGGTCCAAAGACCTCCAAATGTCAAGTACGGCATTGGTTACTCTCATGATGGAAAGCAAAGAGCTGGAAATCATAAAAATAACAAGGGAAGGATTACCTTTGTGAAGGGAGGACCCTCACAACCTGGTAACTCGAAAACTAAAAATCTGAACTCTCATGAAAATCGGACTAGTCCGGTCGTGGTCCGGACAAGTCCGGTCACACAGACTAGTCCGACCCATAATCAACAGCAACTTTTGTTTAAAACCTTTGATGCTTCTTATGTATTAATGAAAAATAATGTTGGTAAAGTGTATGCTTATTATGCTGGGCCATGCCATGGGAACACAAAATCTCATGTGTGGGTGCCCAAATGTATTGTTACTAACCTCCAAGGACCCAAGCAAGGCGTAATTTGTTTTTGCAGGCCTACTCCTCCGGTGGATCCAAATGGGTGCTAGACAGTGGATGCACCAACCACATGACCGGAGAAAGGAGGATGTTTGTGGAGTATGAAGTGAACCAGGACCCAAACGAAGGCATCTACTTTGGGGATAACAGTCAAGGAAGGGTCCTCGGTACCGGTAAAATAGCAATATCTTCTGAACATACTCTTTCGCATGTTTTACACGTTGAATCTTTAGATTATAACCTGCTGTCCATATCTCAGATATGTGACAAAGGTTATAATTGCCTGTTTACTAACGAGGGTGTGACCGTCTCAAGGAGAAGTGATGGTTCCGTTGCATTCAAGGGTATGTTAAAGGGAAAGCTTTACCTTGTTGACTTCAACAAGGATAAAGCCGAACTCGACACATGCTTGATTGCAAAAACCAACATGGGTTGGCTGTGGCATAGACGGCTAGCACATGTTTGTATGAGGAACCTTCAAAAACTCCTCAAGGGCGATCACATCCGAGGTTTGAAAGATGTTGTGTTTGAGAAAGACAGGCCTTGTAGCGCGTGCCAAGCAGGAAAGCAAGTTGGAGCACAACATCCTGCGAAGAACATCATGACCACGACAAGACCGCTCGAACTACTTCATATGGACTTGTTTGGTCCAATTGCTTACATAAGCATCGGCGGTAACAAATACGGTTTAGTTATTATTGATGATTTTTCCCGGTTCACTTGGGTGTTCTTTTTGCATGACAAGTCAGAAACACAAGGAACACTCAAGAAATTCTTCAAGCGAGCGCAAAACGAGTTCTCACTATCAATCAAGAGTATCCGGAGCGACAACGGCACGGAGTTCAAGAACATACAAGTGGAGGAATACCTTGATGAGGAAGGAATCAAGCACGAATTCTCAGCACCATACTCTCCACAACAAAACGGAGTTGCCGAAAGGAAGAACCGAACGCTCATAGAGATGGCAAGAACAATGCTCAATGAATACAAGACATCGGATCGATTTTGGGCGGAAGCAATCAACACCGCTTGCCATGCCACAAATCGACTCTACCTTCATCGACTACTAAAGAAGACCCCCTATGAGCTACTCACCGGTAACAAACCGAACGTTTCATATTTTCGAGTTTTCGGTTCTCCTTGCTACATTTTGAACAAGAAGCCCAGGACTTCAAAGTTCGCTTCGAAGTCCGATGAAGGTTTCTTGCTTGGTTATGATTCGAACACTTACGCCTATCGTGTTTTCAACAAGGCCTCCGGACTTGTTGAAGTGGCACGTGACGTAGTGTTCGATGAAACTAATGGCTCCCAAAAGGAGCAAGTTGATCAATGTGAATTAGGTAAAGAGGAAGCTCCCTATCAAGCATTGAAGAGGATGGCTCTAGGCGAAGTACGACCACAAGAGTCATCATCACAAATACAAGAGGAAAGTGAACCACAAGAGGAGATCAACAATTCAGGGGGAGCCTCGATACAAGACAAATCACAGGAATATAAACATGATCAACAAATCAACGAGGACAACAACTCAGGGGGAGAAGAAGATGATCACCAACATACGACCCCCCAAGTGCCACACCCAAGAGTACACCAATGCATTCAAAGGGATCATCCAATCGACAACATCATCGGCGACATCCAAAAGGGAGTAACCACTAGATCTCGTATAGCAAATTTCTGTGAACATTACTCGTTTGTCTCCTTTTTGGAACCCCGCAGGACTGAGGATGCATTGAAGTATCCGGACTGGGTGGTGGCAATGCAAGAAGAGTTGAACAATTTCAAGAGAAACGAGGTTTGGGAACTTGTGGAAAGACCCAATGCAAATATTGTGGGCACCAAGTGGGTCTTCCGCAACAAGCAAGACGAACACGGAGTGGTGACAAGAAACAAGACACGACTTGTGGCCAAAGGTTACTCACAAGTCGAAGGTTTGGATTTCGATGAGACTTTTGCTCCAGTAGCTAGGCTTGAATCAATTAGAATATTACTTGCATATGCTACTCACCATGATTTCAAGCTGTACCAAATGGACGTAAAAAGCGCCTTCCTCAACGGACCGATCAAGGAAGAGGTGTACGTGGAGCAACCACCCGGATTTGAAGACGAAGAGTTCCCCGACCACGTGTATAAACTGCGTAAGGCTCTCTATGGCCTCAAACAAGCTCCTAGAGCTTGGTATGAGTGTCTTAGAGATTTTTTAATTGATAATGGTTTTCAAATTGGCAAAGTAGACTATACATTATTCACAAAAAATCTGGACAATGATCTTTTTATTTGCCAAATCTATGTTGATGATATAATTTTTGGATCAACTAATCAATCTTTCTGTGAAGAGTTTAGTAAAATCATGACAGACAGATTTGAAATGTCAATGATGGGAGAATTGAAGTACTTCTTGGGATTCCAAGTGCGGCAACAAAGGGAAGGAACATTCATAAGCCAAACCAAGTACACACAGGACATCCTCAAGAAGTTTGGCATGGACAAGGCAAAGCCCATAAAGACTCCCATGGCAACGAATGGCCACTTGGATCTCAATGAAGATGGACCGAGCGTCGACCAAAAGGTATATCGCTCCATGATTGGATCTTTACTTTACTTATGTGCATCTAGGCCAGATATTATGTTGAGTGTATGTTTGTGTGCAAGATTTCAAGCCAACCCTAAGGAATGTCATTTGACAGCCGTAAAGAGAATCCTAAGATATTTAGTTCATACACCCAATCTTGGTCTTTGGTACCCAAAAGGCTCAAAATTCAATCTCATTGGGTATTCCGATGCAGATTATGCCGGGTGCAAAGTTGATAGAAAAAGCACTTCCGGCACCTGCCAATTCCTAGGAAGATCCTTAGTTTCTTGGTCATCCAAGAAACAGAATTCCATTGCATTATCCACAGCCGAAGCGGAGTATGTTGCAGCCGGGAGTTGTTGTGCACAACTCCTTTGGATGTGACAAACTCTAAGGGATTACGGTTACAATATGAACCGTATTCCTCTTCTTTGTGATAATGAGAGTGCCGTTAAAATAGCCCACAATCCAGTTGAGCACTCTAGAACTAAACACATTGACATAAGACACCATTTCTTGAGAGACCATTCCATGAAAGGAGACATATCCATCTCTCATGTCAACACCCAAAAACAATTGGCCGACATATTCACCAAGCCACTTGATGAAAAACGTTTTTGCGAACTCCGAAATGAGCTAAACATTCTTGATTCTCGGAGTGTGGCTTGAAAAGTTGCATACCTGGATGATTGCTTCAAAATATTGATTGAATTGTGAAAATTATCCCTCCCCATTTTTCTCTCGAAAAACTATGTCAACTATTAGATCTTGATGAATTTTTGATCATAGTATGATTGTTGTTTGCTTACAGGTCAAATTCATCAAGATTATTTGAATTGTTTTGCCTCTCTACTCTCAATTATTGGACCTTCAATTATATATGAATGGGCTATGCAATTCTCTCCTGGTGACCACGGACAAGTCCGTGGTTACCCGGACTAGTCCGCCATTGCAGACTAGTACGCAGTGTGCCGGTTAGGCCGGACTAGTCCGACAGACCACGGACTAGTCCGACTTAGGTCTCTGGAGGACTTCGGACTAGTCCGGTCATGTTCGGACTTGTCCGATTTTTCGTGTCCATAACCCTAGCCACCACTAAACCCTAATCCCTTCACCCCACACTCGCCCCCAAGCTTTCTCTCTCTTGCGCTCGAGCTCCCAAGGCGAATCCTTGATTCCTCCGTCGAAAAGCCTCAATCTTGGGCGGAGATCAAGCTTGAAGACCCGGGGATTGAAGTTAGCGGACAAGTCCGGCCTCCAACCCCAAAATCTCAAGCTTCCTTTGATTTCTTGGTAAATTTTCTTCAAAACCCTAAGAAATCACAAATTTATCTATTGCTTATCGTTTGGCCTAGCATTCTTCACTAGTTACATGTCTAGTTGATGTACTATGTGTATGCTAGACTAGTTTTACCTTAGGGATCAATTTTTGTCCAGACTGTTAGGTTTTTGTGGATGAACACCGGACTAGTCCGGTCCAGGTACGGACAAGTCCGTTGTTTCTGAACCAAAACCTAATTCTTTAATTCCCTAATGCCTTCCATTGCCATCTTACCTTACCAATACCTTGTATAACTTGTCCTCTCTCTTGATCACTCATTCTCAGATCATGTCGAGCTCCGACAACGAAATCTCCGATTTCGAGGCCGAGTTGGACCACGAGGTGGCACCTCGGTCCTCGGCGGGTCTTGGCAAGAAACGCCAAGAGAGACCCTCCGAGTCTGCTCCCTCCCCTCCCCAGGTTCGGAGGAAGGTGTGTGTCAAGAAGCCCGCCTCGAAGGCTGCTACTCCTTCAAGTGGCCTTCGCCAAGCTAAAGGGAAGGGCAAGGGGGTTGCCACAGGGCCTGTTGGGCCCCTAAAGCTGCATACTCCCAGAGAAGGGGTCCGGGACCCCAATGAGGAAAAATTCAATGGCAAGGGCAGTGATGTGGCTATGAAGTTGAGAAGTGTTGATTGCTATGCAAGGCCCAAGCAAGAAGCTGATGGCAGGTTTTGGTCAAATTTCCATGCTGATTTCTACAAGCTGGTCTATTTGCCGATGAAGACCCCGGTGGTACGCAGTCAATGGATTGACTGGGCCCACCTTGAGAAGAGGAAATGTGCAGCTTTTGATGAAGTGATAGCAGCTGCAGAAAGACATGGGCTGAAGGATCTGTTTGCCTTCAGATATAATTGGAATGATGAAGTGATTGCACAATTCTATGCAACGTGCCACTTCTCAAGCGAAGACGAAGAAAGTGTGACTTGGATGACTCATGGATCCAAGTATTCTATTACTCAGGAAGAGTTTGCCCGCCTGTTGCACCTTGACTCTGAAGGACATGACCACCTCATTATCCACAACATTGGGGTCATTGAGAGGGATGGAATGAAGTTCATGTATGAGCCCACCTCCAAGTATGTCCCTCCCTCCACAAAGAATATGAAGCCTTTCTTTGTGGTCCTCAACAGAGTCCTCAGGAAGACGATTGCCCCCAAGGATGGGGATGCAGGGAGTGTGCAAGGCTACCTCCGGACCCTGATGAGGGTCATTAGCAAGAAAAGGCAATTCGATGTTGCAGACTATATTTGGAATGATATGGTCAATATCTCAAGTACCCCCAACCGATCCTGTGGCTATGCCCCTTACTTGATGTTCATGATTGAGAAGGTCACAGGAATCGAGTTTGTGAAGGATGTGGAGCACACTCCACTGAGGCCTCAGTAGCCTCAGTCAGTGAGTGTCCAGGCTGCTCCATCGCCGGCCTCAAGCCCCGAGGCACCGGCAAGGCAAGAAGAAGCTGCTAGGGCTACTCCTCCCTCCAGGGAAGCCCCTCAGAAAGGATCCGCCAGTGGGATCCTCAAGTACTTGGCTGCAATTTTCTCCTCATGCAAGAAAACTGAAGTGAAGCTTCACAAGCTAAATCAGAAGAGGAAGGAGAACATGAGATACATAAAAGCCAATGTGAAGCAGCTGAGTGAGAAGCTAGAGATCAACCCAATTGGATCTTCAGTACTTTCTGAAGATTCTGATCCGGACATCACCGAGCTCAGCCCCTTGACTCCCTCCGAGCTTGCCTATTTTGGCATTGGGGGCTCGAGCAGCTCCGCTCCTCCTCCTACCTCCCAACCTCGTCAAGCGGAAAGCGAGGAAGACGATGAAGACGACGAGAGGACTGACAGCGAAGAGTGAAGCCCTAGGACCTTCCTCTCTCTCTCTTTTTGGTGTCTTGATGCCAAAGGGGGAGAGATTGAGGGGGATCTCTAGTCTTAGCTTTAGCTGCATAGGTTGTGAGGAGAGAGCTCTCTATTTTTTTAATTGTAATTGCATTTGCTTAACTCTGTTTTCATATCATGTTTGGTCCTGTTATGAATTGCTGTGTGATGAAATCTGAGTTTTTGCCCTTGAAGTGCCATATTCTCTTGATATTAGTTGATAAATGCAAATTCGATCATTCTTAATGCACTCATGCTCTTAGTATGCATCCCACCATAAAGAATGCACATATGAATAATTATCTTGTTGCTTGATGTATTTTTGAGTCACATGTGCATACTTTATGAAAATCTCATTTTATACCTCATTTTGTGAAATCTCAATTGGTTGTCATCAATCACCAAAAAGGGGGAGATTGAAAGTGCATCTAGGACTCCCTTGTGGGTTTTGGATGATTTATGACAAGCAATTGGGATCCTAATCCTTTTGTTGAGATGAATGCAGGAAAATGATGAAAAATGAGCAAAGTACCAAAAAGAGGGAAATTGAGAAGGAAAATGAATTTGAGCTCAAGGAGAAGAAATTAGTAGTTTAGTATGCATGGAGTGTGTTAAGGAAACACACCCAAGAGCTCAATCTCATTTAATCACACACACACAATGCACAAAGCTATACAGGACCGGACTAGTCCGATTTCAGCCGGACTAGTCCGATATCACATTCTGCACCAGATCGGACAAGTCCGGTCACCACCGGACTAGTCCGATATTCTTTCTGTTCCACTTCGGACTAGTCCTCCCCAATGCGGACTAGTCCTTATCAATGCACAAGTCACACAAAATCGGACCAGTCCGTTGTGACCCGGACTAGTCCGATATACTTTCTGATCCACTTCGGACAAGTCTGGTGTTTACACGGACTAGTCCGATGTACACCCTGATCTAAATCGGACAAGTCCTCAAAGTGCGGACTTGTCATCCTAAACACTTAGGGTTTCATGTGTCCGGACAAGTCCGATGACAATCAGACTAGTCCGAAGCTTTCCAGTAGCGAAATCGGACAAGTCCGAGATTCCTGAACACTTAGGGTTTGCTTCACACAGCACACCGGACTAGTCCGGTCACCACCACGGACTAGTCCGATCTTTCTGAACCCTAACGGTAACTTCTAGAAACCCCATATAAATAGAGGTGCATGGCCCACTTTCACCCTCTCTCGAACCCTAGCGCCGTCACACCTCCCAAGAGACTCAAAAACCATCTCTCTCCACGAAATTAAGTGCAAAATCAATCAATCCATTGAAGATCACTTGTAGATCATTGGAGAGGCACTTGGCACACGATTGAGCTCTTGGTTTGAATCTCTAACACACTCTTGCATCTCAATTTGTATATTTCGAAGTGTGTTATTGGTGGTCTTGAAACTTGTAATCAAGGGAGCTCTCAACTTGTGAGATCGCCCCTTCAACTTGGTGATTTACCCCTGTGTGGTTAGTGGAAGAGGATTGGCCTTCGTGGCGATCCGACGAGGGAAGGGTTGGTGAAGACCCGGTCCTTTTGTGGGCTCCTCAACGTGGACGTAGGTTGCCTTCGTGGTAACCGAACCATGGGATAAATCTTGTGTCTTGTTCGTTTGTGTTCATCATTATAGTTGATCAACATTATCTAGGGTTTGATTCATCTTGTTGAATTTAAGTTAAATAGTTAAACAAGAATCATACTTGCAATAGAACTTGACATACAATCATTGTACTGTTATTGAAGTTTATATTTCCGCTGCAAACGTCAACGAAACAATCAAATTGACCTAACTTGATCAACCTAGTCCATGAAATCCGGACTAGTCCGCACTTTACCGGACTAGTCCGATATATCTGGTTTTGACCTTGTTGTTGAAGTGCTACAGGAACTGAGAAAATTCAAGAAGGCCTATTCATCCCCCTCTAGGCCTACATTCAGACGGGCTCTGGGTCCGAAGTCCCTTCTCAGACGAGGGAGATCCCAGCTGAGGCGGCACCAGTGGCTATCACGACCCCCGAGATGAAGTCCAGAGCCTCTGCCTCACCGATGACGGTGGGTTTTGACTTCGACCGTCCAAGGAAGAAGATATGTGCTGATTGGAGCGGCAACGTGCCTAGGTAATGATCTACTCTTAGATTTTTGTTTTGTTTTGGCTTTTCCTTGAATTCTCTATACTTTGTTTCCATAGTATTGAGTAGAGCTTTTGCTCTGGCACCTGCCTGCGCTGCATCCACAGAGACTGCACTGGCAGTCGCGGTTGCGCCAGACCACGTAGAATAAGCAACAAAGCAAGCTTCAGCTATTTTGGAGCGAGCACCGGAGGTACCGACACCAGCGCTGGAGATTTTGGAAGCTCCAGCAAAAATTCCGGGACTAGCTCCGGAGGTGAAGACGTCATTGGCAGATGTCGATATGCCACAAATGGCCATGCCTACGCCACTGCTTGAAGATCCGACTGCAGGACCTTCATTGTCTGCGTCGAAGGTGGATGAACTCCTGGAGCTCATTGCAGCAGATGTTGAGCTATTGGAGTCGTTACTTGTGCCGTGGGCCCCGATGACTATTCCAAAAGACTCAGGGGAGCTAGAGGAGGAACCTCCAGCAGGTCCTGAACCAATCACCCTGGATATATCAATAGACAATGCTTGCTCAAGCCTCCGCCAAGTCCAACACACCTTCGACTATGAGCGCAAGGCTCTGGAAGAAGAGCGCGACACCCTGAGGCACTGGTGCAACCTGTTGTACTTCAAAATGAAGTTGACGCGGTCGCGGCTTGCAGACCAAAGGGAGTGGCTGGAGGCTGAGAAATCTCAACAGTCGCGTCTGAACAAGGCGCTGGACGAACGAGAGGCTGCTATAAAAGCCCTCGATGACAATATCTGGGAGATCTACGAGCATGCCAAGACGTTCAATGAAATGGCCAATAGTCGCTCGTAGAGTCTCAACAATATGAGGGAACAAATCCTCAAGCGCCGTGACAATATTGATAATAAGGAGGACGAGCTCCAAAAGAGAGAAGATGAAATCTCTCAGAAGTTAGAACGCGGTGAGCAGGACTTAGCTGGTCATGTTAAGAAATTCATGTCCTGGTGCGAAAAAAGAAAAGCACCAAGTATGGCTTGCGGAAAGGTGAGACCGCTTGCACCTCCGAGAGAAGCAAATCGTTGACCAAGAGAGGTTGCTGGCTGAACAGATCCAGTAGCACGCCAAAGTGGTTGAGTGGTTCTCGAAGGAGGGTTCTGCGGAGCTATCGTCCGCAAGACGGTCATTGGAGGAGATCTGGAGCAAAAGATCAATTGAGTCCTAACAGGTCTGGAACTTCCTCGGGCGTGTGGATGATGCTCTGTTGCCTTTGGGATTCAGCCCGGTCCGACCGGCTGATCCGGAGCCAGAGATGGACAAGGCCTTGGTGGCGCTCAACTCCGTTGGTGCTAAGCAGGATGCACTGGGTGATGTGGTCGTCGACCAGCTCGAGACTGAAGGTAAGTCCCTGGCTAGGAACGTCGCAAAAATGTTCTAACGTGCTTCCGAAGCCAAGAACCCTCGATGTCTTTAGCTCTAGTGATTGACGGACCCATTGCTGAGAAAAAAGAAGTTGCCAAGGCTAGCGTCCAAGAAGCTGCCCAGAAGGTTGCTTCATACTTCGAGCGGAACTCCAGTAGCTAAGATCTTTCCTCTTGTACCTTCATCTTGTAAATATATACATTTTGAATAAAGAAATCCTTTAGAATTCCATTTTTGTCTTCAATGCTACATTGCTTTTATGTTGTTGGCCCCCTAGTAGATGTGCTCAATTGATTAAGGACATCTACCATGAGGAATTTAACAAAGTCTTGAATCTTTGACCGTCATGAACTTGTAGCTAGTTTGATAGCCCTGAGGTCCGAGTCATGCATACAAAATATCCAAGGACCCTTTGTTACATCCACAACGGGTCACCTAGGAGTTGTCAGAGCTTAGTTGCTTCGACAGCGCCCACTATCAACGCCTAAAACATCGATGGCGGGCCCCTTAGGTGTTGTTGGAGCTTGGTTGCTTCGACTACGCCCACTGTCAATGCATAAAACATCGACAGCAGGCCCCCTTGGTGTTGTTGGAGCTTGGTTGCTTCGACGGCGCCCACTGTCAACGCATAAAACGTCTACAGCGGGCCCCGTAGGTGTTGTCGGAGCTTAGTTGCTTCGACAGCGCCCACTATCAACGCATAAAACGTCGATAGCAGGCCCCCTGGGTGTTGTTGGAGCTTGGTTGCTTCGACGGCGCCCACTGTCAACACATAAAACGTCAATGGCGGGCCCCTTGTGTGCTGCCAGAGCTAAGTGCTCTGGCAGCATCCATCATTGCCGTGCAGATTGCCGTCAATTATTTATTTTTCCTGCGTATGAGAGACAAGAAAAGCAGTAAAATTCGTCCTCTTGCCTAAAGCTTATTTGCGGCTTATTATCCTTTGGAATTTTAGATCCTAAAAAACTCACTGAGACAACATAAGTATACTAATTAAACTTCCTTAGGTTCATATTCTTTCTGGACCCACCTTACTGAGACCCACCAAAATAGGTAAAGTGTCGTACTTAGGGTGTTGGATTAGGCTAAGTCGATAGTGCACTTCGGACCTGTCATTGGATTTGGTTTTCCGGCGAGTAGCCCGTCTAGCAATACTAAGATCCAATAGAAGATTACCAGTAAAACTTATATATCACATGAATCTCTAGGACTAAATTTTAAATGGATTGCACAACATTGCTATTGACAAGAAGGTAAAAGATGGTAAAATTAATGAGCATGCGCAAAATTAATACACATAGAGTCTGTTTGCACATAAATGTCTTTCATTATAGGTCCAATAAAAGGGTAGACAATGACACACTTAAATTTTATGACCAAGTTAAGTGCGTTATTCATCTTGTACTAACCCAAGGAAGGTAAAGACACACCTAATGTACAGGACCAAGTTAAGTGTGCTTTTCATCTAGGGCCAACCAACTCTGTTCATGGACCCTATAAGATACATTTTATACAAATACAAACTCACCTCCGTGTAACTAAGTGTAGAACTCACGAAGGTGCTCAATATTCCAGGGGTTGGGATGTGGTATCACATCCTCTGTTGCCAAGCGAACGCATCCGGGACGGGAAACTTTGATTACTCGAAAGGGACCTTCCCAGCTGGGGGAAAGTTTGTTCATGCCTTCACGAGTAAGTATTTGCCATAGCACCATATCGCCCTCTTCCCTCTGCCGGTTGCGCACATACATTTCATTATAGCGCCTGAGCGCCTGGTGGCATCGCGCGTTCCGGACAGCTGCTTGGCACCTTGCCTCGTCGATGACGTCTAGGTCTTCACGCCGGAGCTGGTCCTGCATGGCTTCATCGTAGATCCGGACTCAGAGAGATCCTATGGCAATTTCCAGAGGAATGACAACTTCGGCTCCATATACCATGAATGAGGGTGTCTCTCTGTTGACGTTTCTTACGTCACAGATCATCTCTCAAACGAGATGAGGTCCGCAAGCACACGTAAACTGTCGTGTAGCATTTCACCCAAGAGTATTCCCAAGGTATCGTATTTATCCCAAACGAATGCAATGGAGTAAACTAGACACTACTCTTATGATCAACCTATGGGATGCTAATCAATTATCAAGACAGCGGTAAGTTGATAATATATGGGTAGTGTGACACACACCTAAGAAATCTATTCTAAAGGGTAAATGGGTCCTTATGGAGATTAGACCGAGAGTTAGGGAGTTACTCCTACAGTGCCTCTAACATACATATACATAGCCTAGGTTAGATACTAATAAGCATGTCGATGGTGAATACTTATGCTAAGTTGTTCAACATATCGGGCATAGGTTTACCCCTAGCAATACTAGGACGACTCACGCCAAGAGCCTGTGGCATAGCCGAACATGGAGGATTACAAAGGACGGATAGGGATGTCACCACATACTACCTACCTCTTCAATCTGTGGGTCTAAAAGACATCCAACATCACTTAACTATCCTAGCACCATGCTAGCATATTAAGTAAATACCTTAAGAGTCATGACACAAGTCATCTTAAGGCAATGACTAACCTAAAAATTGTTGAACCAATGTTGAGACATAGCATAAGTTATTCATATCAACATGATCATATCATAACTAATTAGACTATAGTAGGGGTTTGTAGTGTTTATGATGATAGATTAAGACTGATATGGCATAATCATAAAGACTACTCCTACCACATACATGGACTCCACAATCAAACACGTAACGCTTCATCCAAGTATATGAAAAAAATAAGACTAAATATAATATCTTTATTATGCATAAAGTCACAAATATAAGAAAAGATACATGAACTATACCTTTCCCAACTTGAACTTGGGACTAGAGGCTCTCCTCTCTATAGCCTAACTCCACTAAGGACTAGGAGAACTAGTGTACACAATAGAATGATGCTCAAGTGGTGTGTGTTGAAGTGAGGGGTCCTATTTATAGGTGGAGAAGTGTCGGTTCCCGCCACAAAAAACGCGTGAATAAGTCACCATTGACTTCTTCAAGCCGAAGGAGCCAACACGTGGAAGCTAACCAAGTTTGGAGGAAAGACCAGGTCGACAAACTAGGGGGGTCGCCCAACTTGGTAAGTCCTCCAAACGATCTGTGCTTTCTTGGGGTGACTTCTAGGTGGGTCCCATACTTTGATATGGGTGCTACACCATTGGATGGCCTCGAATACTTCTGTTTGTTGGTCATTTGATCTACGTGGTCCCACATGTCTGCGCTTGATTGGCTGTGTAAAATACCTGCACGCACCAGTTTCTCCAAGTACAAGTGGAAATTGGTTAAATAGAAAGATAATGTGTGCAATAAATGATATTTCCTTCACGTAATTAAGTTATATTGATGGGTGAAGTTTGTATATAATAGCCGTCAACAAACTCCCCCAAGTTTATCCTTTGCTTGTCTCGAGCAAAGTCAAGACTTTAGGTTGATGATCAGGAGTTGCTACTATGTTCTACTTTTCAAAAGTACCATGTGTACAACAATATACTCTACCTAGTATTGCAAAAATTGGCATGGTATTTCACCCATCCTAAGTCATTATGGGGCTTATGCCTTCTCCTATTCATGGGCGGTTGAAAGATAGAACAGTAAATGGAGCACACATACCTTAGAAATCAAATTCCACTCAAATTCCAGAGATTTCAATTTAGATTATAAGTATTTTAATTTGATTCTTTTAGTCTCTTCTTTATGTGTAGTGGAAATATTTTCTCACCAAGGCATTGTGCCTACACTCATCCTACCTCTAAATAAGGCTTGTATGTGGAGCTTTGTAGGGAATATAGTAGGCATATTTGCAACACATAATATTGCTAAGTCAAAAAAGCAAGCCTTAGGAGAAATCAATTCAAAACTATTTGATTCAAGATGTGTGCATGTGTGATGGAATGGAGGTGGATGTGGATATTTTAGATGACTCAATTTTGAGTGGACTCTGTCATTTTGCAGGGATGAAACATGGCTAAATTTCCCTTTTTTTCTTTTTTTTTCTCATGCTTATGATGTAATCATGCATTTATTTTTTTTCTTTTGATTGTAGCCATGTCTTCTACACCCTTTTTATGCAATAAACTTGGATAGAGTACGAAGCATGAATGGTATGGAGTTTCTCTTTTTATTGTGGAATGGTGGTATGATGGGAATTTGCTTACTTCTAGTGTAGAAGTATAGAATGTGCAAGTGAACTCTTGAATTCAAAAAAAGTAATGAATGAAATCTCACATAGGTCTATACTAGTTTGACAAAGCTCAATGTGAAGACAAATAGCATATGCATAAGGTCTATCAATGTAATGTATCATATGGCTTTGGTAGGTATTTCCAATCAAATGAGAGTAACTTAAATCTTTTTAGAATTTCTCCAGAACTCTAAGTTTCACTTTCAAACTAGGAATAGCAGCCCTATCACTATATCATATCTCACAACATCTTAGAATTGGATTAAGCTTTTGCTACCAACAATATCTAAATCAAGCAAAAGTAATTCTAGACAATGAAAGTAATATTTTGGAGAGTAGTAAGTTGTAAACTAGGGACTTAGGAAAATTAAAACAGAGCAACTATTCATCATTTTATCTATGTGAATTCCAAACCATTCTTACCGCACATCTTTTATTTTATTTTGAAAGCAAATCTATTCTACTTATTTTTAAGTTTTTTTATATGCAAGGTGGATGATGGGTGAATGGAAAGTAAATATGCAAGGGGTGTGATACAAGTTACCTCAAGTGGGGGTCCTCCTCCAAGCTTGTTCTTGTTCAAGGTCCGCTATAGGGGTTGAAACCCTAACGACGGATGTAGGCCATGAGGTTGGCCTAACCTTGTTTGCAGCATTGCTTTGACATTGGATGGGTTGAGTGTTGATGTTTGGTTGCCTTCCATGGATTCCATGAGTGTGGTCGAGGAGAGTGTTGTCGATGTCGCTCGTCCACACCTTAAGGTTTTCATAGGTTGGATGTACCTTGTTATTCCTTGGGTAAGGTAAGTATATCCCTTGGCTTAAGTAATGATGTGCACTCAACATGGTTGAGTGTGTTCCGTCATTTTTTGGCTAAGGTGTGCCATATCTTCTTGCCATAAAGGAATAACTTGTACCCTTCATGCATTGTGTGTGATCCGTCATTCCTTGGCCAAGGTAATAATACCCTTTAGCCTCAAAGGAATGACATGTACCCAACATGTGTTGAGTACGATCAATTATTCCATAGCTAAGGTACAACATACCTATAAACACAAAGGGATAGCGTGCACTCAACATGGGTTGAGTGTGATCCATTGTTCCTTGGCTAAAGTATAAAATACCTTCTAGCCACATAGGAACAACATACACCCAATATACATTGGATGTGATCTTATCATTCCTTGGTTAAGGAACATCATATCTTTTAGCCACAAAGGAATAACATACACCCAATGATGGTGGCAATTCCCTTGATCTTGAATGAGTGCTTAGAATAGTTGAGAGCATAATGCTCTCACATATTCGTAGCATCCCATTGGATGCTCATGGACGGTTTCCATGTCAAATCTCTGGCCTCTGTAGTTATGGTTGACCTTCGAGATTAATTTCCGATAGGTAGCAACCATCCTAATTTACTCTTTGGTCAAGAGATGTTGAAATGGAATCCTCTTAGGGTTCCAAAAATCGGATCTTTGAATGGCCGCATAGTTATTTTACTCTTGCAAACTTCCTCTCTATGATAGAGAGAGATGGTTAGCTCCCGATACTTGTACAATTGAATTTTCAGGTTAGGTAACCAAATTTTCATTTGTATGTATGGGGAAGAACAAAATCAAAGATGCATTGGGTCCAATTTCAAGTGTATCCATGAACATTGTATGAATCATTGATAGGAGTGGGGCTTTATGGATAAATCAATTTGCACGTTTTCTAAAGCTCCTACTCAGAGCAATGCAAGTGATATAAATATACTATATAGATCCCTTCATCTTGTAAATCTAACCATCATAGTTTTACACAAGAGAAAATATTGTCATTTGGATAATGGCAAACATTATTCTCAATTTTATCCTCCTGAACATTTTTAATTTCTTGCCTAAGAATTTGAAATTTAGTGATCCATGCATAAATGAGTTTCAAATAAAACTTAGGGACATCACTATTCCTAGGTTGCTACATACCAATTCAACCATTAAGCTATTCCATAAGCATTACCTAGGCAGAAAATGTCTAAGTCAGTTTTAGCAATGCTTATGAAATTCTAGGTACTTGTTTAAATTTATTCCCAAGTAAGGTGGCATTCCTTTTTGAAGAATCAAAAAGAGTAGTGAGTTCCAATTAAAGTGTGCTCTTGAGGTGGAGGTACAAGTTTCCAAACATTATTTCTTTCAAAATTTTCTAACTCTTCTTGCATGACAATAATCCAAGATTCATTAGTGAGTGTGTGTGCTATATATTTGGGTTCAAAAGAAGCAACAAAAGCAGAATGAGCATAAGAATTGGGGTTGGAAAACCTGGATCTTGTAACTCGTTCATGCAAGCTTCCAATTATCTGTTGTCGGGGATGATTCTTGTAAATCCGTAGGGGAAAAGATGTCTCACAAGCTTCTTCTTCACCAGGTTCATCGTAGATTGATGAGCATGTGGCTTGTGGACGATCACGACCAGCAGAGATGGTAGTCGGAGCTTGTTCAATGTTCAGAGATGGACACGTGTCAGCTTTGAAACTAGCAATATCACCGACTCTTCTTCTTCTTCTTCAAAAATACCCTCCCCTTGAGAATATGGATCTGGACCTGCAATGTTTGAGCTAGTACCTGGGCTAGCTTCATCAAGAGACACCTCACAATTCTCCACAATTTTGTTCGTGTCAAGTAAAAGCACACGGTAGCCTCTAGTATGAGATGGATAACCAAGAAACATGACATCAATGGAACTAGGTTCGAATTTATAAAGATTAGCATGTTTCTTAACAAAGAATTTGCATCCAAAGACCCGAAAGTGTGTAACACTAGGCCTATGTCCAAACCGGAGCTCATATAGTGTTTTACCTAGCTTAGCGCGCAAGAAAACATGATTTGAGACATAACACGTGGTTACAATCGCATCAGCCCAAAATTTCTTAGAAGTTTGACGTTCATCAAGCATAGTCCTAGCCATCTCAACTAAGGTTTTGTTCTTTCTTTCTACAACACTGTTTTGTTGAGGTACATGGTGAAGAAGATTGATGATCTATTCTATTTTCAGCACAAAAGTGATCAAAAGATTGATTTTTAAATCCGGTTCTATTATCACTTCTAATTGCTTTTAAAGATCCTAGGTGATCAATTGATAATCTAAGAAATAAAGTTCTAAATTGACAAAAATCTTCATTCTTAGATGTCATAATGTAAACTCAAGAGTATCTAGAATAATCATCAACAATCACAAGAACATACCATTTACCTCCGAAGGATTGAACACGTGAAGGTCCTACGGTGTTAAGGTGCAAAAGTTGACCCAGTTCAGTTGTCATGATCATTGTGAGAGGAGTATGTGAACCTGCAACCATCTTAGCATGTCTACAAGAAGAACACACAATTTTTGTGTCCCCTTTAAGCTTTGGCAGCCCACGTATGCAATCAAGAGCACTAACACGCGTTAGATGATCAAAGCCAACGTGACCAAGTCTACGATGCCAAAAATATAAGTCCTTTGAATTATTAGAAACTAGACACCTATGCTTAGAGGAAGACATATCAAAATCAGCTTTAAAAGCTCTTCCAAACCGAGACATATTAAAAATAAGCTTACTATTTGAATTTACAACTTTGCAGTAATTTTTAGTGAAAATAATTTCCAGATTTTCATCTAGCAGCTGTGAAATAGAAAGCAAGTTGTATTTCAAGTTTTTAACAAGTGCCACATCCTTCAAAGTGTAGTGATCATTTACTCTAACCAAACCCTTAGCAATTATAGGAGTTAAATAATTATCGGCAAAAGTAACATTCTCTACACGTGACACAAAAGAGATGGAGGAGAATCATTCTTTGTTATTGGTTATGTGGCGTGAGCAACCTGAATCCACAATCCAAATGTTCTCCTTCCTCAAGCGTGTAACCTACATAGAAGAACAATACGTCGATGACTCAATACTGTGGTTAGTCAATAGGCATTTAGGAATCAAGTACTGAGTCACACGACGTCCAGTAGGAACAACACGCGACAGCTGAGATAAAATAGCAGGTATATGAGTCAAAGTTTGAGATTTTTTGTTCATAACTATGATTTAAAAGTTGTTTCACATTTAGCAAGAAAACCAGTAGCTCCGGAGGTAAAAACAGTAGTTCCAAAGGAAAAAGCCGAAGCTCCAGATGCAAAATCTGATGTTCCAAAGGGAACAACAGAAGGTCCGGGAGCTCTCGGAGCTATCGGAACTACCGGAACTGCCTTTGCAGATCTCTTACTAGAAGGTCTGGAAGCTACTTTTTCAATTTTATTTCTCATTAAAGCAGGTTGCATGTTTCTAATTTTAGGTTTAGCATGAAAGTTATGAGATCTAGCAGACATTTTATCCTTTTTAATTTGTTTAGCTAGTCTATAACAGAAATCTACGACATGACCATCTTTACCACAGTAAGTACAATGAAATTTAATTTTGTAATCATGTCTATATCAGCATCCAATATTAGAAACAGATTAGAAAGCACTCCCGCAGATTTAAAAATCACATCCTTTTGTATAGGAACAGTTTCAATTAAATCTTTTCCAAATGATTTTACAACATGAGGTGGATGTGTTTTAGAATAAGCATGGGAATCAAAACCCAAAATAGTTTTATCATTGCAAGGTTTAGAAGAATTTAACAGCAAGTTTAGATCCTTGTTCCCATTGTAAAACCGCTCTAGTATCTTATTTTTATTGTCAAGTTCTTTAGATAAAACTAGGCAGTCTTTACATGAAGCTTTTCCCTTAATTTTGCAGTTAGAACAGTTTTTAACTTCATGTGTTCATAAAGCATTGTTCAGGATGGAAATTTCATTCATTGCATCTTTTAGTTTGTTATCAAGATTACCACATGCAGAACAATGCAAATCATCTGTAGCACAAGAAGCATCTTTTAAGTTTTTAACATTAAAGTCAGACAGCTTTTTGTTCTTTTTAATTTCTTCATCAAGTCTATCAAGAGTGGAGGAGTGTGCACTTCTTAATGTGGACAATTGTTCATAGATTAAGTCACATGAGGGACATGCATCATCACTAGGAATCAAAGTTTTTAAACGATTGATTTTAGACTCTAGTGATTCAATTTTAGCAGCATTATCCCATGCTTTTTGTCCTTTTTCTTGACAATAATAGTTGCACGAGAAATTGCATCACACATTTCATTACAAGTACAACATACCTCATTGTCATCACTGTTGTGTTCTGCATCCTCCTGACTTGATCTTGATCTTGTTTTGGCCACCATGAATCATAAGTTGGCCAGATCATCATCATCTTCATCACTTCCAATGTCTTCATCACTTGAACTTAGCTCTTGAAGTGCGGTCATGATGTTGCTTATCATCTTGCGTCCTATAGAACCCTTCTTTTTTCTTGTTGGAGTTTCCAGAGGTGGTCTTGACCTTGTTCTGCTTTTCTTCACAGGTAGTAGGACCTAAAACGTTAGGGCATTTTGTACAAAAGTGTCCTGTCTTACCACACTCAAAGTAGCATTGTGGTCCGGAGGTTCCTCTCCTTCTAGTTCTAACATTTTGCAATGCTTTTGAGAATATAGTACAGATGAGTGCTAACTCCACTTCTGGAAATTCCTCGGTCTGCTCCAGGGTTAGTGAGGACAACAAAGCAAGAGTATTGCAAGATGATGATTGGTCAGAGCTAAGCATACCACGTTGTAAAACAAATGCAATAGACTTATTTGGATTCTTACGTGATAAGATGTCAATTTAATGAGTTTTTAGTTTAGAGTAAAGTACATCTAAAGTAAGAGTAGTCATGACAGTTGATTCCCGAATGGATGTTACTTTCATTTCCCATATTGTCATGTCTAATGCACTGAGGAGTTGCCTAGCATTCTCAGCATCAGAAAAGTTTATGTTGACACTACGTAGATTACTGAGAATTTTATTAAATCGGGAAAAAAGTTGATCGATGCACTCACCAAGCTGCATCTCAAAACGCATGTATTCCTGTTTGAACATATCTTGTTTTACCCTTGATTGTGTTGGAGCCTATTTGATAATCACAAAGAGCTCTCCAAACATCGTATGTTGATCGAAGGTGTGCGACACAATCAAAGTCACTTTGAGTGAGTCCCTGAATGATCAAGTTGCGGGTTTTGTTGTTGTTGTCAACGTCTTATAGGTTCGTAGCCGTAACTTGATCATTTGGTGGCACTTCGTAAGGTTTGTATACCTTTTCCCATATGGCAAAGCCTTGTGCCTGGATAAAGCCTTCCATGTGTGCCTTCCAAACCTGAAAATTGATACGAGCAAACACACAAGGTTTGGTAGAATATTTCTCCATGATGATTAGTCAAAACACGTGCAAATCGCAAAGATTAGAGCACTGTGGATCTGATACAATTGTAGGATTGAAGAGCACGTGTAAAGCTACCAAAGGGGGGTGAATGGTAGATTAAAACTTTTCAGCGGAAGCAACAAAAACACCCCTCGGTAGAAAACTGATCTGATAAAGAAACCGTGTGTGCGACTATGAAAAAACTAGTATATATTGTATATAATCAAGTTACAAAGACGCCACAACAAGAATCACAAAAATCCGTCGAGAAAAACTCAAGTTACGATCGAAAGATCGGACAAAGATCAATCTGTTTTACCTAAGAAAAACAGTTATGGAATACTGCAAAGAAACTCGTGTAAATCAGAAACCACAAATCCAATGACCATGATATTTTTACAGATGATAGAAAATCAAGTTGTGAAGACCACCCAAAAATAATCACGTCAATCAGATCTGTAAAACTCGAGTTATGATAAAACCACCAAAGAAAGGTAGTGCTGTGCAGAAACATGACGAGAAAAATTTGTCTGAAATAAAGTCGTACGAACAAGGCACAAAAGGTCCTTCAAACTATGAATTTTATTGATCAAACCACAATAGGAACAACCCCAAAGTCGTGCCCCACAAGCTCTAGCCTCCCTTGCTTATGTAACCAGCTCTTAGGCCAACCCAAAACTAACTAGGACTCTAATTCTACTCAATTCACGAATCAAAACTTTGCATAACGGCTCAATACTCTTCTATACGCAGATAGAAGCAATATTAAGACTTCCAAACACCTTAGAAACATATGACACATTCCTAAAACAACTCAAATTCGTGACCCACATGAAATCCTATCATAAACAACTGAAAACTTTCCATTTTTGAGTCAAACCCAACTCGGCCGCAACCTAAGTCCATAACCTAGTCGGTTGGACCTTTCTGACCAATTTTTTACGCCCACATCTCTCATCACGCCCTAGAACCATGCATCCATGTCCATTCACTCCTTGCACACATGCAAACACTTTCCAACGACGTCCACGATACATTGATATGCATTGTTCTTGATTCATACATGTTGCACGACCTCCCGATCAACTCAACCACACTTCCTCCCAAACTTGGTTGTTGAACCTCATCGTCTCCCTAAGACTAGTTCAATGGATCCCGTCACCAGCCATGTCTTGAACTCAAGCAACACCTGCACATGAATAAACAACCAATACTTCTGAGCACAAGTCCTCGACTTGACTCACGTTAGTTCCGAAACCACAACACCTTACGTGAGCACCTCACATAAGCATGTTGTAAACCATAGCAAAAACGATATCAGCCATAGCCACCAAAACACACCAAAAACTTAGTAAAATATTACTAAGCAAACTTTCAATTAATGTAAAGCAAATACGAATTATTGCAAGTTAAAAGCAGAACCACTGGGATCAAGCTCTGAACCTTGCCAAAGCTAACCGGACCTTGAACCAGAGCTTACCAAAGCTAGCAGGACATAGCGCCGGAACTTACCAAAGCTAGTCGGTTCTAGCGCTGGTGCTTACCAAAGCTAGTCGGACCTAGAGCCGGAGCTAACCAAAGCTAGTCGGACCTGGACAAAGAAGTCGGACCTTGCCGAAGCTACCCAAAACAAGTCGGACCTATCGTCGGACCTTGCTGGAGCTCGAACCTAGATAATAAAGGTGTTTTGGTAGTATTCAAAACTTTTATTGCCATAGCCAATGTATTCAGCACACATAGGTCTCACACCTTCTTTGCTTGTTCTTTACTGCTGCTTGAGAATATCTTGTTCTTGTGTGTTGCTTGGGCAAATCTTGTCCTTGCAGCGGGGTCCATGCTAGCCCTTCTTCTCCCTGTTGTGCCCCTCGTCGATCTTCGTCATGGGTCCTACCGGTATGAATATGCAGTGCAAAATTTAACTTAACTTTTTAACAAGTAAAATTTCTTAGTAATAAACAGTAAGTTCATAAACCAGTAGGAAATAGAAATGAGGTTCTTGCTGAGTTAAGAAGATTCATTTTACTTCACTTGATCAAGAAGAGGAACTCATTCATATGTTTTTCTAATATGTTCAAGGATGGGGAATTGTGGTACTAATGCTTCATTAGCCAAATGGTTAAGATGAAGGAATAAGGCTTATGTACATAACAGTAACCTGATCAGGATTATAAATCCTACTGTTGCTAAGAGATGGATTAAGATCAATAGGGATTTTAATTATGGTAATTATTATGTTGAATTGTGTACAAAGGACACTTAATTAACAAATTCTACAATTTTCTGAGCAACTAATGGTAATGATTGATTTACTGGAGATGAAGGACATGTTGAAGAAGGTTTTCACCAATTTTTAAAATTTATAGAATTTTTGTTAATTATCTGTGATTTAATTAGCAAAGAGCACTTAATGAATTTTATTGTTCACGTTCTTCAATTCAAATTGACCTGGAAAGTTTACTGTGACCTCTAGATATGGTAAGGGCGTTACCAGAATAAGTTCAGAATTTTTGAAGATTTGGAGATTGCAGAAGAAAATTTCATTGGTTGAGGCTTCCCAGAATTTTAGAGGAATTTATAAGGTTTTTCATACCAATTAAGATGATCCACTGCAAAGTTCAGATTATAAGGAGTTCATAGAACTTTGTTTCATATTTTTAGGATATGTCCGCTATTATCTATGATTTTCCAAAGCTTTTACTATAGTTTCTGCAATTTATATTCTAAAGGGAAATCCAACTAGGCTGACAGGTGGGTCACAGGTTTAAAGCACCAGTGAGGAGGAAGCAACACATAGGCCACAATATAACAGCATGTGGCCACACAGGATCCTGGTGCCATAGAAGATCTTCCTTCATCAACCTTTAGATAGAGAGAGAGGGGCCGGCGGCGGCATCCGGCGGCGACTCGCCGGAGGGGGCCAGGGTGGTGGGGAATGGGGAAAAACAACGGCCGAGACAAGGTAATAAGAGGCTGGTACCTGCTGGGGCGCGGCATCGGCCGAAGCACATCGGCGGCGATGGCATGGTGGCGGCAAGTGACGGTGAACTCGGTACCGTCAAGAATTGCATGAAAATCCTCAATAAAAGGCTGTAGAGAATCATGAGAGCATGAGGAACATAAAATTACATCTCAATAAAGGAGGAGATGGTCGGACATGGGGGAGCATCAGTTGCAGCAAGGTGAACACGACGGGCGGCTCGGAGATCTGAAATTCCCGAGCCAAACCTTGATGATTTTTCAATTGGTTTTCTCAGGAAGGATCGCTGGAACACGTATTTTCTATGGCTTAAAAGGAATGGGGCTTAATTGAATGATTAAATGGAATTTGGACGAGTAAGAGCCATGGTTTAAACATACTCCGACGGCGAAAAATGGAAATACTTAGGGCAGAGGCTAGGGTACGATCAAAAGGATACATAGAGACGAGGAATGGGTTAAGGCGAACCTTGGGATGCTGTTTTATAGACGGGAGGAGCCTCCAGAGCACCGGGCGCTGGTTGCGCGCCACGGCTCCGACGTTTTCAACTGAGAGGAGAGTTCCTGTCTTGGGCGGCTCGAGGAAGGTAGGGGCGTCGATTAGCCCTGTCGGGTAAGTAGAGAAACACCAGGCGCAGCTCTTGGCGCGGCTGGTTGAGCTTAGGAACACCAGAGAGGGTCATGCCATGGTAAGGAAGAGGCATGGTGCGGCAACGTTGTTCATTGAGAGAGAACGGTCTGCGCAGCAGCTCCTCGGCGCGCCAGGGGAAAGGCGACATCACACGCGACAGCTACATGGCCTTGCCCAGGCTGGAGATCAGCAGCAACGCGGAAGGGCAGAGGCAGCGGGTGTTGGCCACATCAGAGAAGCGAGCAGGAGCACGGGCGCGCGAGCGTGACTGAGAATGAAGAATAGAGACTATGTATTGCCTTCTTGCGATAGGATAAGCGAACAGCGAAGAATGGATAGGGGCGAGAGAAATACGGCAAGCGGGCAGCTGCGTGGAGCTGTATGCCGCGCTGTGTCGTTTGGGCGTTGAAGCGAGGAAAAATAGTCGGTTGCTGGATTTGGGTCTCTGCCATGTGGGTCCCACTGCTCTCTCTCTCTCTTTTCCCCTCCTTTTCTCTAAAAATCTAATAGCAAATAAACTCAGGTTGTAATGAAACTTGGCAGGGTAAGCAACTAAAATATGAGAAGGCCAAATGAAAAATCAAATTTTGATTTCAAGCAAGTTGATTTTTTTGATATTTAAGTTTGAAATTGAATCTGAATTCAAATCTTCCAAATGTTGATTTCCTCCCTATTTCATTTTTTACTAATAAAGTGTTCAGAACTTATTATTTAATGATGTGGACTATTCTATTTATTTAATTTCTTGAGTTGTTAATCATTGTGTTTACAAATGAGCTTTGGTTTTTAATAAAACTTATAGATTTTGATTTAAGATTTAGGTTTCAAGTTATGCCTAAGCATAGTTTTTTTTCTTTTGACTAAAGTTTTAGACTTGACATTAATCTTTATATTTTAATGAATTTGTACTCCTGTTCCTGAACTCTACTTTCCTTGGAAATGACGCTATCACTCCAATGGGTGTTTAAGCTTTAACAATTTCATTATTTAGTATGTAACATAATTCCTTTGAGTTTGATTGTTTCCCCAATTTTACTTCAAATTTTTAAGTTCACATTTTTGCTTCTTGTTCTTCTCAGATGTGGGATTTTACAACCCTTCCCACTTAAATAAATCTCGTCCCGAGATTCTAGTGGACAAAGAAGATTAAGATGAGTTATCGGTGGTGACAATAACTAATCCGGGTGATGGGACGAAAGAAACTCATTGCATTCCCACGTAGGCTCCATGACTATGTGGTTGGTCCATAACAATCTATTGCACCACATCATCTGTTTCCTTGTGATAATAGTCTTCTTCTGAGCGATCTGAATTCAGATACCTGAGGTAGGTGAGACTAAACTGTAGTGTCTATTTTTTTCCATGTCCATCTTTGATAGTGTTCTGAAGTCTTCTCCTCTATACTTAAATGATGTAGCCTTTTCCATTGGTGAGACGCATTCACTCTAGAGTCTTCAACTTTAGTCATTGATGTTCTATCTTGAACACTTTACTGTTCTAATCTTGATTCCAACATTCCATCTTTGCTCTTTGAGTTTCTTTATCCCAAGGATATCTTATAACAGAAGGTGTAACTACTCTCACTACTTACTTTGTTCTGGCTAGGTCCTTATGGGTTTGACTTAGAGTTTGTCCTTGTCGAAGTGTGCCAATGACGCTTCCCCCTGTACTACGAAGAAGTAGTCCGCGGAGGTTCGTATTTAGGCGGGGAACTAATTAAGATCAAGAGCAAGGGTGACAAAGGATTTTTACACGGTTCGAGCCGCTAGAGCGTAATGCCCTACTCCACGAGGTGTTTGTGTATGGTATGAGCTTGAGTGAGTATGGATGGCTTATGATCAGATGATCCTTTCCACCGTGCAGCACAACCATTTTATATGCCAAGGACTTGCTGTTACAGTGTGCGCCATGGCCCAACAGGTGGCCCTGGCTGTAATAACCACCCTATGCATGATTTAGGGTGTTAAGAGTGGTTAATAGTGTTATAGCGTGCCTTAACGGTAGTGTTACCGGTCTTGATAGTCCTTTGATTGTGCATAATTAATATGACATTAATGATGTGTTAACCAGGTTTTGTAATGACTGATTGATTGCTCATGAATATCCGCTCCGTTAGAGATCCCGCTGTCTTCCTATTGCAGACATAGTCCGGTGGTAGTTTTGTAGCTTCCCTCTGTGGGAAGGCAGGTCCGGAGCTTCTGGACACATGGCAGCACTGAGCTTCCCCTGTTAGAGAGGCGAGTTCGGCGCCATGGGACACGTGGCAGCACCGAAGCCACCATAAGGAGGGAAGCAGGTCCGATACTACGGGACACATGGCAGCACTGGAGCCACCCTATGAAGGGAGGCGGGTCCAGCACTGCGAGACATGTGGCAGCACAAGAGCCACCCTAAGGAGGGAGGCAAGTCCGGCACTGCGGGATATGTGTTGCCTCCTGAAGTCCACAATAGTGGAAGGTGGAACTGGATGCCTCTTCTTCTGTACGAAGGGATACCTGGTACGCAGGGTATCGACAATGCCCCCGAGCCCACCTCTGGTTAGATTATGAGGTTTAGATGTTGGAGGTGTCACACTGCTGCTTCAGGTTTCCCCTTGGGACATGTGGCCTTTCGTTATTTGGTAGGTGAGAAGCATGATGTGCGTATCTCACACAATTGAAGGGCGCCGGTTCCCAATACGATATCCGTATCGGTTCCCAGCGTAATCATTGTAGTCTTGTCAGGCCGCCGCCCTCGGGCTTCCAACTACTCGTCCTTACAATGGTTCACCTGGTGCAACATTTTTAACAAAGTAGACCCAAGCCCTCTTGTCATTGACGAGGTAACTTTGCAGAGCGTGATTATAGTTCAAATGAAGTTGCCATCCAAGTGTTGCGGAGGCTTAATAAAGGTAGAGGCGCTGCAAGGTGAGACAACACTTACACATCGATCTATTCTTGCCATAGAGTTCTCCGCTTGAACCCTTGCACTATTGAGAGTTCAGAAGCTGATGGGTTGGACATGAGATTCCTTCAACAACGCCGTTCGCTACGGCAGGCTCCATTCAAGAAAGAGTCATCCAATGACAATGTTTACTTCTCGGTGTATGTCATGGTTCGACTGGTTCTGCCAGTGTCCAACTTCTTTCTGATGCTGTTGGAGTCATACGGGCTCCAACTGCACCACCTCGAACCTCACTCCATCTTGTTGGTGGCGAGATTCGTCCACTTCTATGAGATGTGGGTGGCTGTGCCAACCAGCATCCCTCTGTTCCGAACCTTCTTCACTCTCCAGGTGACAGGCAAAGGTAACTGCTTGTTGGGGTTCTACTACTTTGTAAAGCGTAGGAATCCCCCATTCAAGTATATCAGGACCTTTCCTTTTGGAAAGTGGGAGACTTTGAAGAACGATTGGGTTGTGATCTGGGTGGACCATCACGATCGGCTGGAGCTGCTAGAAGGATTTCCGACGACAGAGTCCGACTCCTAGGAGGAGCTCCCGGAGCTGTTTGAGAAGTACAACCCCGTGCTGACAAGGATCCAACACCTGGTGGACGGAGGATTAACATCTTTGATGGTCCTCGGCAACTTCCTGACCGACTGCTAGGCGCCGCTCAAGGAGCGAGAGTTCGCAGCTTGGTCTTTCTCTAGATAAATGGATTTTCTACGAATTGAGGTTGATCAGGGCACCAATCGAGACGAATGCGCCTTGAAGCTCCATCCGCAGAAGATGAAAAGTGGAACTTTTTTAAGGGATGACCTCGGACCTCCTGCTGAGTTCCTGCCTCTGAACGTAGTTCCGGAGGTCAGAAGGGAGCTGCAGAAGATGATGCCACTGCTTGATGATGCGGGTCCTGCAGTGCGCCAAAGAAGCACTTCGCCTGCTGGTATTGTAATCTCGGAGCAGATCCCAACCAGAAGAAACCTGACTCAAGTCGAGGCAAAGGCAAAGAGCCCGTCGACTACTCTAGCCGGAAGATAAAGCTGATGCAATCTGATGGCAGTTCGGTCAGATCAGCTCTAATGGAAACAACTCCTCTGCCTTGCCAAACTTTGAAGTCAGTGCTGGTTGTGCCTCCAGCAACAGCAATCCCAGCGCCGACGACCAATCCATCTTCGGATCTAGTGCCTGCGCTGAGCACTAGGTCCGGCAAGTCGACTTTGGTCCTGATGCCAGTGGCGGGCTCTGGGTCCGAAGTCCCTTCTCAGACAAGGGAGATCCCAGCTGAGGCGGCACCAGTGGCTATCACGACCCCCGAGATGAAGTCCAGAGCCTCTGCCTCACCGATGACGGTGGGTTTTGACTTCGACCGTCCAAGGAAGAAGATATGTGCTGATTGGAGCGGCAACGTGCCTAGGTAATGATCTACTCTTAGATTTTTGTTTTGTTTTGGCTTTTCCTTGAATTCTCTATACTTTGTTTCCATAGTATTGAGTAGAGCTTTTGCTCTGGCACCTGCCTGCGCTGCATCCACAGAGACTGCACTGGCAGTCGCGGTTGCGCTAGACCACGTAGAATAAGCAACAAAGCAAGCTTCAGCTATTTTGGAGCGAGCACCGGAGGTACCGACACCAGCGCTGGAGATTTTGGAAGCTCCAGCGAAAATTCCGGGACTAGCTTCGGAGGTGAAGACGTCATTGGCAGATGTCGATATGCCACAAATGGCCATGCCTGCGCCACTGCTTGAAGATCCGACTGCAGGACCTTCATTGTCTGCGCCGGAGGTGGATGAACTCCTGGAGTTCATTGCAGCAGATGTCGAGCTGTTGGAGTCGTTACTTGTGCCGTGGGTCCCGATGACTATTCCAAAAGACTCAGGGGAGCTAGAGGAGGAACCTCCAGCAGGTCCTGAACCAATCACCCTGGATATATCAATAGACAATGCTTGCTCAAGCCTCCGCCAAGTCCAACTCACCTTCGACTATGAGCGCAAGGCTCTGGAAGAAGAGCGCGACACCCTGAGGCACTGGTGCAACCTGCTGTACTTCAAAATGAAGTTGACGCGGTCGCGGCTTGCAGACCAAAGGGAGTGGCTGGAGGCTGAGAAATCTCAACAGTCGCGTCTGAACAAGGCGCTGGACGAACGAGAGGCTGCTATAAAAGCCCTCGATGACAATATCTGGGAGATCCACGAGCATGCCAAGACGTTCAATGAAATGGCCAATAGTCGCTCGTAGAGTCTCAACAATATGAGGGAACAAATCCTCAAGCGCCGTGACAATATTGATAATAAGGAGGACGAGCTCCAAAAGAGAGAAGATGAAATCTCTCAGAAGTTAGAACGCGGTGAGCAGGACTTAGCTGGTCATGTTAAGAAATTCATGTCCTGGTGCGAAAAAAGAAAAGCACCAAGTATGGCTTGCGGAAAGGTGAGACAGCTTGCACCTCCGAGAGAAGCAAATCGTTGACCAAGAGAGGTTGCTGGCTGAACAGATCCAGTAGCACGCCAAAGTGGTTGAGTGGTTCTCGAAGGAGGGTTCTGCGGAGCTATCGTCCGCAAGACGGTCATTGGAGGAGATCTGGAGCACAAGATCAATTGAGTCCTAACAGGTCTGGAACTTCCTCGGGCGTGTGGATGATGCTCTGTTGCCTTTGGGATTCAACCCAGTCCGACCGGCTGATCCGGAGCCAGAGATGGACAAGGCCTTGGTGGCGCTCAACTCCGTTGGTGCTAAGCAGGATGCACTGGGTGATGTGGTCGTCGACCAGCTCGAGACTGAAGGTAAGTCCCTGGCTAGGAACGTCGCAAAAATGTGCTAACGTGCTTCCGAAGCCAAGAACCCTCAATGTCTTTAGCTCTAGTGATTGACGGACCCATCGCTGAGAAAAAAGAAGTTGCCAAGGCTAGCGTCCAAGAAGCTGCCCAGAAGGTTGCTTCATACTTCGAGCGGAACTCCAGTAGCTAAGATCTTTCCTCTTGTACCTTCATCTTGTAAATATATACATTTTGAATAATGAAATCCTTCAGAATTCCATTTTTGTCTTCAATGCTACATTGCCTTTATGTTGTTGGCCCCCTAGTAGATGTGCTCAATTGATTAAGGACATCTACCATGAGGAATTTAGCAAAGTCTTGAATCTTTGACCGTCATGAACTTGTAGCTAGTTTGATAGCCCCGAGGTCCGAGTCATGCATACCAAATATCCAAGGACCCTTTGTTACATCCACAACGGGTCACCTAGGAGTTGTCAGAGCTTAGTTGCTTCGATAGCGCCCACTATCAACGCCTAAAACATCGATGGCGGGCCCCTTAGGTGTTGTTGGAGCTTGGTTGCTTCGACTACGCCCACTGTCAATGCATAAAACGTCGAAAGCAGGCCCCCTTGGTGTTGTTGGATCTTGGTTGCTTCGACGGCGCCCACTGTCAACGCATAAAACGTCTACAGCGGGCCCCCTAGGTGTTGTCGGAGCTTGGTTGCTTCGACAGCGCCCACTATCAACGCATAAAACGTCGATAGCAGGCCCGTTGGGTGTTGTTGGAGCTTGGTTGCTTCGACGGCGCCCACTGTCAACACATAAAACGTCGATGGCGGGCCCCCTGTGTGCTGCCAGAGCTAAGTGCTCTGGCAGCATCCATCATCGCCGTGCAGATTGCCATCAATTATTTATTTTTCCTGCGTATGAGAGACAAGAAAAGCAGTAAAATTCGTCCTCTTGACTAAAGCTTATTTGCGGCTTATTATCCTTTGGAATTTTAGATCCTAAAAAACTCACTGAGACAACATAAGTATACTAATTAAACTTCCTTAGGTTCATATTCTTTCTGGACCCACCTTACTGAGACCCACCAAAATAGGTAAAGTGTCGTACTTAGGGTGTTGGATTAGGCTAAGTCGATAGTGCACTTCGGACCTGTCATTGGATTTGGTTTTCCGGCGAGTAGCCCGTCTAGCAATACTAAGATCCAATAGAAGATTACCAGTAAAACTTATATATCACATGAATCTCTAGGACTAAATTTTAAATGGATTGCACAACATTGCTATTGACAAGAAGGTAAAAGACGGTAAAATTAATGAGCATGCGCAAAATTAATACACATAGAGTCTGTTTGCACATAAATGTCTTTCATTATAGGTCCAATAAAAGGGTAGACAATGACACACTTAAAGTTTATGACCAAGTTAAGTGCGTTATTCATCTTGTACTAACCCAGGGAAGGTAAAGACACACCTAATGTACAGGACCAAGTTAAGTGTGCTTTTCATCTAGGGCCAACCAACTCTGTTCATGGACTCTATAAGATACATTTTATACAAATACAAACTCAACTCTGTGTAACTAAGTGTAGAACTCACGAAGGTGCTCAATATTCCAGGGGTTTGGATGTGGTATCACATCCTCTGTTGCCAAGCGAACGCATCCGGGACGGGAAACTTTGATTACTCGAAAGGGACCTTCACAGCTGGGGGAAAGTTTGTTCATGCCTTCACAAGTAAGTATTTGCCATAGCACCATATCGCCCTCTTCCCTCTGCCGGTTGCGCACATACATTTCATGATAGCGCCTGAGCGCCTGGTGGCATCGCGCGTTCCGGACAGCTGCTTGGCATTGCTTCTCTTGGCAAAGGACTCATCAACCGCAAGATTCTTATGCTCCTTCCCAAGACAAAGTACAACATCATCAACTCCATGCTTCAAAAAGAATCTCTTGACCACATTGAAGTTTTGAAACTCATTGGAGAGATTCACGCTCATGAGATGAGTGTACTTGGGATGATGAACCAATCATCTTCAAAGACAATTGGTCAAAAGGCCTCCACCAAGAAAACAAGTCTCAAGAAAAAGAAGGTGGTTGATCCTAGCTCAAGTGAAGAAGAGCAAGCATCAAGTGAAGATGACGATGATGAGCTTGCATTGATGATGAGAAAGTTCTCTCGCTTGAACTCCAAGATTGCCAAGAAGGGATACACCTTTGATCCCAAGAAGAAAGCGTTCCTACCAAGGAG
Source organism: Tuctoria greenei (assembly GCA_036927565.1). Classification (NCBI taxonomy): domain Eukaryota; kingdom Viridiplantae; phylum Streptophyta; class Magnoliopsida; order Poales; family Poaceae; genus Tuctoria; species Tuctoria greenei. The sequence continues at coordinate 45,070,758 of JAYESD010000001.1, read as the reverse complement.
AGATGACCACAAGACTTGCTATAATTGTGGTGATCAAGGCCACATCTCCTATGATTGTCCAAAACGGGACAAAAGAAGAGAGAACCACAAGAGCAAGCACCGCAAGCTTGAATATAGTGAAGATGATGAAGAAGAGGTCAAACCCAAACCAAGATCCTTTGGGAAGAAGAAACATGACAAGGGCAAGAAGCCAAAACTCTTCCCAAAGAAGAGAAATGGTCCACAAAAGGTGTTCATGTGTGAGGCAAATGAATGGGTCACCGACGAAGAATCAAGTGATGAAGAGAGTGAAGCGGAAGAAGAAAGTTTGGCCGGCCTTGCCATTGACAACAATGATGACTCACCTCTGCATCCACCACCCATGTGCCTCATGGCTAAAGGTAACACCAAGGTATGTGATGACTCTAGCGATGATGAGCTTTCCCCCGATGATTTAACTTCATTAATAAATGAATATCACACTATCATTAAGAGGGAAAAGAGTAAGGTTAAGGCTCTTGAAGAAACTCGTGCTAAGCTTGAGAGTGCTAACCTCGATTTGCTTGACAAGTATGAAATCATACTTAAAGAGCATGACACGCTCAAATCCCATGTCAAGCAAGTTGAGGAGGATAAGGCTCAAATATGCTAGATCATCATGAGCTTGACTTAGCCCACCAAGCACTCTTGGGAAAGCACAATGAGTTAATCCAAGAGCATCAAATCCTTAACCTTGCTTATGAAGCACTTGATCAAGAAGTGAAAAATGTAAAGAAACAAACTCTTTATGATAAGGTATCCATTACTTCTCATGCCACTAATGTCTTGCACAAGTCTTTGCCTTTGAAAGAGAACACTAGGGAGAAGGACTTGTTGGAATAAATTGAAAGTCTCCGCACTAGTGTGGCAAGACTATCAAAAGGAGAAGTCAAGCACAAGGAAATCCTCTTCCAACAAGCAAAGGCCTTCAACAAGAGAGGACTTGGATCCTTCCCGGTGCCTAACAAACGAAAGGTGCCCTCACCGGAGCTTAGAACAAGCTTCATCAAGGAAGTTGGTTCCTATTGCCAACATTGTGAGATCACCGGTCACCATACAAGTGAGTGTCCTCTTCCTAACCGACCTTCTCCAAAATTGCCTACTAACTACAAGTCTACTTTCAATGATCACTATTATCTCTTGAGTAAAGTAGATGGCAAAGTGAAGGCAAGGTTCATTGGCAAAGACATAAAGGGCATGAAGGGGAAGCTCCCCAAGCAACTTTGGGTCCCAAAGACACTTGTATCACACATACAAGGACCTAAGTTGGCTTGGGTGCCTAAAGTTAAAAATTGAATTCATGTGTGTAGGTGAACTACAAAGCCAAAGGAAAGCATTGGGTAAACATATGACCGGCAATGATGGTATGTTCACCACCATAGAAAACCCCGACAATCATGAACAAGTCACCTTTGGTGATAACTCTAAGGCAAGGTAATTGGGTTAGGTAAAATTGCTATTTCAAATGATTTATCTATTTCCAATGTATTGTACGTTAAGTCACTTAGTTTTAATTTACTTTCTATTGCACAATTATGTGATATTGGACTAACGTGCACCTTTAGGAAAAATGATGTTGTTGTGAGTAGTGAAACAAGCTAAGAACTAATCTTCAAAGGATTTCGCATGGACATCTCTACCTAGTAGACTTCTCCAACAAGGATGCTAGCTTGACCACTTTTCTTTTCACTAAGACAAGTTTGGGTTGGCTATGGCATCGACGCATAGCGCACATAGGGATGAGCAAGCTCAAGAAGTCATTAAAGCTTGGGATGGTGACCGGCGTGAAGGATGTCACATTTGAGAAGAACAAGCTTTGTAGCGCTTGTCAAGCCGGGAAGCAAGTTGCCTCACACCACCCAATGAAGACAATGGTTTCAACCTCCAAGTCACTTGAGCTACTTCACATGGACCTCTTTGGACCATCCACATATCAAAGTCTTGGCGGTAACCTTTATTGTCTTGTTATAGTTTATGACTACTATCTCTATGCTTGGACTTTGTTTCTAGGTGACAAGAGTGAAACTTCGGAAGTGTTCAAGACCTTCGCTAACCGCGCTCAAAGGGAATTTCAACTTCTCATCATCAAGGTCCGGAGTGACAACAGCACCGAATTCAAGAACTACAACATCGGGGAGTGGTGTGACCATGAAGGCGTGAAGCATGAGTTTTCGGCCACATACACTCCTCAACAAAATGGTGTTGTTGAAAGAAAGAACAAGACTCTCATCACTCTTGCGCGAGCAATGCTTGATGACTATGGCACGTCGGAGAAGTTTTGGGCCGAAGCAATCAACACGGCGTGCCATGCCGCAAATAGGGTCTACCTACATCGACTACTTCAAAAGACCCCGTACGAACTTCTCATTGGGAGAAATCCCAACATCTCCTACTTTCGAGTCTTTGGGTGCAAGTGCTACATCTACCACAAGAAAAGGCTCGGTAAGTTTGAAAGAAGATGTGATGTTGGTATATTCCTTGGTTATGCATCAAACTCAAAAGCATATCGAGTATTCAACCAAACCTCCGGTTTAGTTGAGGAAAGTTGTGATGTTGAGTTTGATGAAACTAATGGCTCCCAAGAGGAGAGTTTTGGTCATGATGAAATAGATGATGAGCCCTTACGAGAGGCTATGAAGAACATGACCATTGGAGACATCAAACCTAAAGTTGAGGAGAGCCATGATCAAGGGGGAGCTTCAAGTTCCAACATAAACACTTCTATGGCGCATCAAGTTGATAAAGAAGTGAAGGATGATCCATTGCCGACTCAAGACTCACAAGCCACACAACATCAAGAAGAAGAAGAAGTCCATGATCAAGTCCAACCACATGAAGAGCAACACGCATCACCAACGCCAAGTGCTTCACAACCACTTATGAGGCATGGACGCATCTCCAAGGCACATCCGATGGACCAAATCATCGGAAGTCCGTCAAAGGGAGTAAGTACACGTTCTCGTCATTTTTCTTCGTTTTGTGAGCACTACTCGTTTGTTTCATGTGTAGAACCCACTTACATTGAGTAAGCACTCCAAGATCCAAATTGGGTGATGGCCATGCAAGAAGAACTTAACAACTTCATCCGCAATGAAGTTTGGGTGTTGGAGGAGCGACCCAAGAACAAGAACGTCATTGGAACAAAGTGGGTGTACCGCAACAAACAAGATGAGAACGGCGTTGTGGTCCGCAACAAGGCAAGACTTGTGGCCAAGGGGTTCTCGCAAGTTGAAGGACTAGACTTTGGGGAGACATTTGCTCCGGTCGCCCGGTTAGAAGCCATACATCCGAGGAATCCTAATCATGTGTTTAGGTTGCACAAGGCGCTCTACGGGCTCAAGCAAGCACCTAGGGCGTGGTATGAACGACTATGGGATTTCTTGATCATGAAAGGATTCGAGATCGGGAGGGTGGACACTACACTCTTCACCAAAGACATCAATGGAGAATTATTTATTTGTCAAATTTATGTTGATGATATTATTTTTGGTTCAACTAACGAAGCTCTTATCCATGAGTTTGGCAAAATGATGTCTAGGGAATTCGAGATGTCGATGATTGGAGAGCTTAACTTCTTCCTTGGATTTCAAATCAAGCAACTTCAAGAGGGGACCTTCGTCTATCAAGAAAAGTACACTAAGGACCTCTTGATGAAATTTGAGATGGGAGATTGTAGCTCAAGAAGCACTCCAATGGCAACAAATTGTCATCTCGACACGGATAAGGACGGTAAACCTATTGACGAATCTAACTACCGTTCTATGATTGGTTCATTGCTTTATCTTACCGCATCTAGGCCCGATATCATGTTTAGTGTATGCTTGTGTGCTCGCTTTCAAGCGGCACCTAAAGAATCGCATTGGAAGGCGGTCTTTAGGATACTTAGGTATCTTAAGCATACCCCTAGTGTGGGCTTGTGGTACCCTAAAGGTGAAAAATTCCATCTCTTGGGTTACTCGGATTCAGACTTTGCCGGATGCTTTGTGGATCGCAAGAGTACCTCTGGTTGGTGCCACTTGCTTGGGCGTTCCCTAGTATCTTGGTCTAGCAAGAAGCAAAATTTCGTCGCCTTGTCCACGGCGGAAGCGGAATATATCGCGGCCGGTGCATGTTGTGCCCAAATTCTTTATATGAAGCAAACCCTTTTGGACTTTGGTATTAAACTTTGTTGTGTGCCTCTCCTATGTGACAATGAAAGTGCGGTTAAGACAGCTAAAAACTCCGTTCAACACTCCCGCACTAAGCACATTGATATTCGCCATCATTTCTTGAGGGATCATGAAGCTAAGGGAGACATCTCATTGCGAGGTGTTAGGTCCGAAGAACAATTGGCAAATATCTTCACTAAACCACTTGATGAGAAAACTTTTTCTAGGCTAAGGAGTGAGTTAAATGTGCTAGATGCATCGAACGTCATGTAAGTTGCCATGTAAGAATGCATCTCATATAGGTCTTGTATAACTTTCAAAGGATAGGGGTGAGCAAGGGTTAGCTTGGGATGGAGATTCTTCTGGGTTTCCCCAAGGCTTGGAGAGTGGCTCTCCCTGAAAAAGCCTTTGAAAGGTACAAATTTGACAAGATAGATTTATTTTATGCCTTGCATGATGCTTGCCATATAGACTTGCACTCATATTTAAACTTCTTGCATTATAAATTGTTTGGCATTGCATACTGTAGATTGTCACAAAGGGGAACCCACCTCATGAGAAAGAGACTTGTTTGAAATGCAATATCTCAACTCATATGATGTGGAAAGAACAAAATGTTAGGTGCGTTAATGCCTAAAGGAACATGCTTTTAAGAGATAGAAGGCTTCATCCTCTAGCTCACAAAGCATGGGCCTTACATTTTATTTGGACAATTTCCCTCCTATTTTCTTTCGTGCTCTATTTGCTTTAGGGCTTAGCCAAGTTATTGGAAATTAGCTTTTTGAGGGGTAAGGGGTTGCCCAAAAAGTCCTGAGACATGTGTTTCTCATTGTTTGTTTGTTTGGTCAAAGGACATATATGGGATGTTGTTGTTTTGTAGTCATCGGATTATCCGATGCTTAGGCCAGACCATCATCGGATCAATTGGTGTTCAAATACCAAGAGTCAGTTCAGTCAGTGTGACAAATCAACCGACGAGTTCATTCTGAGAAACATCGGTGCATCCGATGTTCGCTTTTCTGGAATTGTGCTGAATTCCACCGATGCTAATCCCTTCCACGTCGGACCATCCGGTGTCAATGGTACCTTTTTTAATACCCTTACTATGCTATTCGACCGATGCTCCTATCTTTTATCGTTGGTTCATCCGGTGTTAAATTTTGAGCTAGGGTTTGGGCCCTACTTTTTAAACGCGCCGCTCCACCTTCACTTCCCTCTCCCCGACTCCACCGCGCCCGACTCCCCATCTCCGCCGCCGCTGCTCGCTCACCCTGACTCCACCGCGCCCTTCGGCCGCCACCGCCCTCCGGCCGCAGCCGCATCACCGCAGCAGCGCTGCCGCCGCTCCCCTCTAGCGTCGCCGCCACCGCCCTCTTCACCGCCGCTGCTGCTCCACCCAGCGCCACCGCCGCCGCCTTTGCTCCAGCCCCGCCTGTCCTGGCTCCAGCTGCAGCAATAGTGCCGACCACGCCGATCCCGACGATCAACATGTCTCCCCTGCTTGCTCCAGGTGCCCCCATCCACTCTCCGCTGCCGGCCACGACGCTTTTCCAGCAGACGCCAGCATCCGTTGTCAGTGCCCCTCTTCCTGCAGTCCAGTCCCAGCAGGCACCGACAGCGGCTCCTACACCTCCCTCCACCTCTACTCCAGCCTCAGCCGCAGCAGCAGGCAGCAGCTCCGATGATAGCACCCCCGACGGTGTCCAGTTCGTCATCGCTCCGAGCACTCAGGGTTCTTAGGCACTCGGCTTTATTTCTGGTGTCTTGATGCCAAAGGGGGAGAAGAGTTAGAGAAGAGTCAGGGGGAAAATAGCTCAGTCTCAGGGGGTGTCCTAGCTGTAGGGGGAGTCAGAGTCTCTATCTATTTCTATCTTTTGTAATTTGGTGTTTTTGCTACTCATTTGCTATTCATTGAGTAATTATGTGCCACTTATTCTCTTGAGTTATTGATCGATTGAGCTTTCGCATTATTAATCTCTTTTGAGTCTTCAAGTTTAATATGCCATATCTTGTACTCATTGCATATCTTCTTGAGTATCGTACTATCAAATTCATTATTATTATGCTTCACTTATTGTGTTGTCATCAATCACCAAAAAGGGGGAGATTGAAAGCATCTAGGCCCCCATGAGGTATGGTTTCGGTGATTAATGACAACCATTGGATTTTACTAATGAATTTGTGGATGCAAGGTCTCCCATATCACTCATTACAATGAAATCTATATGAATATGAATATCATCTACTGATCACTGGATACAATTGGAGACCCCTAAACAATCACTTTATGAGATCAATCAATGTTATGAAGATTAGAAGTAAAAGCTCTCATTCAACCAATATTGACAGCACTCAATGCTTGAAAATCATCAGAAGAATATTTCAAACCAATGTATAAGAGGTCGCTCGAGAAAAATTCCAAAAGAATCACTTAGAACAACTCGAAGCAAACAAAATCAACTCACCGGATCCACCGATGTTTCCAGAAAACAACACATCGGTCGAGTTGGTTCAGCAGAAGAAAAAGACCTCAGAACTAAGTACTCACCGGATCATCTGATGATGAAGGGCATATTACATCGGTCCATCAGTCCAGTAAGCAATATCCCTGGACCAAGTGTAACACCGGATCATCCAATGTACAACTATAAATACATCGGTCAATCACTCCAGTAAGCATCAAGTCTGAACCAATTCTGGAGGAAATGCCACCGGATCATCCGATGAGAGGACAAGTGTAACATCGGTCTAACAACGGCCATATCTGACACAGTGACATCAGCTAATTTGGATTTGATCGATGATAACTTAAGGGGGAGCATCGGATCATCCGGTGTTCGCAGAACAGTGATGTCAGCCTACTTTTCCAATGGCTATTTCGTGGAGGCTGGCTATTTATACCCCTTCAACCAGTCTATTCGACAAGTCTTGACTACTAGACATACTCTACACATTCTCAAGCGTTCAAGACGTTGAGCTACCACTTCTACATCATCTACACCACTTACACACCAAGAGATAGGCTAGAACTAGCTAGAGATAGTGCTTGTGTGCCTCCATTCTTGGTGATTGGAATCTCTAGTGTAGTGAGAGTTGTAAGGGAGTGTCCCTTGGTGATTGTAATTGAGAGAGACTTCCGGAGCTTGCCAAGACGGTTGTGGAAGCCCGGAGGAACCAAGTTGTACAAGGCTTGAGCTCCACCTTGCCGAGGTTGGCAAACGGAGAAGAGTAGTGAAGATCCCTAGTCTCGGTGACTTGGGTGTGGCTATACCTTTCGCTGGGTGCCACAACGTGGATGTAGGAAGATATTGACGATCTTGCCGAACCATGGGATAAATCTTCGTGTCTCCCCGGGAGTTTGCATTCTCTTACTCTCACTCTACACTTATGCATTTCATATACTGCAAAGTTACTAGTCACTTGAATGCATAGGTTGTTTGCGTAGGGAATTGGGCTTTTAGTAATTAAGTGGTATTGCTTTAATTTTTAAAAAAGAAGCCCAATTCACCCCCCCCCTCTTGGGCATTCGATCCTTGCACCCGCTTTTTTCCTGTTGTTGACGTTGGTCTGGGCATTGGCACGTTGAAGCATTGGAGCTTCCCTCTACCGGGGATAGGTCCAGTGCCGTTGGACATGTGGCAGTATTGGAGCTTCTCTGAGGAGGGACGCAGGTCCGGCTCTGCAGGACACATGGCTGCACCGAAGCTACCCAAAAGAGGGAGGCAGGTTCAGCTCTTCTGGACACGTGGCTACACCGGAGCCACCTTAAGGAGGGAGGTAAATCCAGTTCCGTGGGATACGTATCCCCTTCAGACATCCACCACTTGGACACAGGAACTCCTCGGCTTTGCTTGCGGTATCAGGGGGGTACCCAGTATGCAGAGTACCGATAATATGCAAAGGAGAGATGTCCTCATCATCCCCCCCTCTAGAATTGGAGTCGTCCTCGACTCAAGCTCAACTTCCTCATCCAAGTATGGTTTCAAATCTGAAATGTTAAATGTGGGACTAACCCCAAACTCGGGGGGCAACTCAAGTATATATGCATTGTCTTTTATCTTCTGAAGAACCTTTAAAAGGTCCAGCAGCACGTGGCATGAGCTTGGACTTTCTCAAATCTGGGAACCTATCTTTTCTCTAATGAACCCACACCAAATCACCAGTTTCCAATTTTACCTCCTTCCTACCTTTACTAGCAGCAACTCGATACTTTTCGTTCATTTTTTCAATTTGCAACATAGTAGTTTCATGCAACTTAAGGATAAATTCATAACGTTGTGTAGCATCTAATTTCACAATTTCAGAATGTGGTAAAGGTAGCAAATCAATTGGAGCATGAGGATTGAAACCATATACTACCGTAAACGGACTTAACTTGGTTGTGGAGTGAATAGACCTGCTATAAGCAAACTCAATATGTGGCAAACACTCCTCCTACAACCTCAAATTATCTTGCAAAATAGCTTGCAACATAGTAGATAAGGTACAATTAACTGCTCTGTTTGCCCATCAGTTTGTGGATGACAAGTAGTAGAAAACAGCAACTTTGTTCCCAATTTATACCATACAATTCTCCAAAAGTGGCTCAAAAACTTAGCATCCCTATCAGAAACAATAGTATTGGGAACACCATGCAAATGCACAATCTCATTAAAGAACTTATCAGTAACATGTGAAGCATTATCGGTCTTGTGGTAGGGTATAAAATGTGCCATTTTAGAGAAACGATCAACAACCACAAAGACACTATCCCTCTCCCTCTTTGTTCTAGGCAATCCTAAATCCAAGTCTGTAGAAATATCCTCCAAAGTTGCACTAGGAATAGGAAGAGACATATAAAGACCATGTGGGTTAAGTCGAGACTTAGCTTTGTTGCATGTCGTGCAACGTGAAATGTAGCGCTCCACATCACACCTCATTCGTGGCCAAAAGAAGTGAGTGGACAGCACATCCTCTGTCTTTTTAACACCAAAATGTCCCATCAAACCACCTCCATGAGCTTCCTGCAACAACAAAACACGAACACAGCTAGCTGGAACACACAGCTTGTTAGCACGGTAGAGAAGGCCTTCACGCAGTAGGAGTTTTTGTCACATTCTTTTCTCAATGCAATTGTCAAAGGCATCTTTGAAGTCCAAATCAGTAGCATATAATCTCTTTATGGTTCCCAAACCAAAGATTTTATGAGAAGGTTGGAACAGCATGGTATAACGTCTAGATAAAGCATCGGCAATCACATTGTCTTTCCCTTTCTTATGTTTAATGATGTAAGGAAATGACTATGAACTCAATCCATTTAGCATGACGTTTGTTCAGATTAGATTGTCCTTTAAGATACTTCAAAGACTCATGATCTGAATGTATGACAAATTCTTTAGGCCATAAGTAATGTTGCCAAGTTTGCAAGACACACACTAAAGCATAAAGTTCTTTGTCATATGTAGAATAATTCAGCGAAGGACCATGCAATTTTTCATTAAAGAAAGCAACATGTTTACCTCCTGGAATGAGGACTCCTCGAATTCCAATGCCGCTTGCATCACATTCAAGCTCGAAGGTGTTCTCAAAATCAGGAAGTTGCACCAATGGTGCTTGTGTGAGCTTTGACTTGAGAGCATCAAAATCTTGTTGTTGTGCTGGTCCCCATAGAAACGACACTCCATGCTTTGTCAACTTGTGGAGAGGTGCCGCAATGGTGCTGAAATCCCTCACAAAACACCGGTAGAAACCTGTGAAACCAAGAAAACTCCGAACCTCTGTGACCGTAGTCGGAAGTGGCCAGCTCGTGATGGCAACAATCTTTGCCTCGTCCACCTCAATGCCCTGCGAAGTAACAACATAACCAAGAAAAAACACATGATCGGTGCAAAAGATGCACATCTCAAGGTTATCAAATAAACGTGCATCGCGCAAGACATTAAAAACAACACGCAAATGTTTAAGATGCTCGTCATAACTTGCTGTAAATAAGGATATCATCAAAGTAAACCACCACAAATTTACCAATGAAAGCACGTAAAACCTCGTTCATCAATCTCATGAATGTGTTGGGCGCATTAGTTAAACCAAATGGCATGACTAACCATTCATAAAGTCTGAATTTGTTTTAAAGTCAGTTTTCCATTCATCACATAAAGCCATACAAATCTGATGATACCCACTATACAAATAAATCTTGGAGAAAATAACAGAACCAATCAACTTATCAAGCATGTCATCCAACCTAGGAATAGAATAGCGATGACAAATTGGAATGTTATTGATGGCTCTACAATCAACACACATGCGCCAAGTGCCATCTTTCTTAGGAACAAAAAGAAAAGGAACAGAACAAGGACTAAGGCTCTCAAGAATGTACCACGGTCTAGAAGATCTTGGACTTGTCACTGAATTTCCTTAGTCTCGTCGGGGTTGGTCCTGTAGGCGGCATGATTTGGCAAGCTCGACCTGGAATCAAATCAATCTTGTGCTCAATGCCTCGCACAGGTGGTAATACAGGGGGTATCTCTGATGGAAAAACATTCATATATTCCTGCATAAGGTTAGCAACAGCAGGTGGCAAAGCAATGGATGCATCCTCAATGGAATATAAAACATGTTTGCACACTAAAGCATAGCAAGTTCCAGTATAGGCATATAAGTAATCAAGATCAGATTTAGTTGCAAGCAAAACATGATTTTTCAACTTAATAGATTGCTGAATTTCGGAATTGAAAACACCCTTTTGCTTAGCGTTATTCTTTTTCTCATGCTCAAATTACATAATTTCAGTGGGAGTCATAGGAAGCCACACAATTTTCTTGCCCTTATGCATGAGAGTATACTTATTAGATCGACCATGGTGAATCGCACCGGTATCAAACTCCCAAGGACGTCCCAACAAAAGAGAGCAAGCATCCATAGGTACCACAACAAAATCAGCAAAATCATGATAAGAACCATTGGAAAATGTATCCTTGCCATTTGTGTTACCTTTACCTTACCATTGTTGTTAAACCATCGAATGTGATTAGGGTGGAGACGCTCCCGTGTGGTCAAGCCAAGCTTCTTGACCACCTCAACATTCACCAAATTGTTGCAGCTACCACCATCAATGATGGTATTTACACAACAGTCCTTGACGATGAGAAACATGTTGAAAAGGTCGTGATGTTGGCGGTTGTTGTCCTCTGCAACTGTGGCACTCAAAGCTCATTGCACAATCAAAGTCCCATAGTTGTTGGTCGTAGATGTACCAAGAACCTCCGCAGCACCATCATCACAACCTAAAATGTTAGCTGGAATAATATTTTCATCATCAATATTAGAAGCACTAATATACCCACCATCAGTAGTGGCAATAATCGCCAGTTTGCTGGGGCAATTCTGGCAGCGGTGACACTTGATGTCGGAGGTACGACTGGTGAAAGTGTTGGGTGCAGCAGCCTTTGCTGCAACACTTGGAGGTGTCTGAGACTTGCTGTTATCATGTCCCCGTGATGTATAAGGCGCGGTACTGCGTAGAACACCAGTGGAGGGTGGTGTAGATGCGCGTATGCTCGGCGGGGGGGGGGGGGGGGGGGTGCTACTTTGGATGGCACCAGAAGCTATCGTGGTATGAAGGTGTTGTTCCACCCCTGCTGTTGGCAACCCTGCACTTCTTTTTCTGCTAACATAGCAAGTTGAAATAAACATTGGATAGAATGATATTCCTTGTAATCAACTATGTCTTAGATCTCACGCCACAAGCCCTCATAAAACCTAACAATTTGGTCTTCCTGATCCTCAACTACCCAACAAAGAGCATACCTTCTTGCAACTCTTTGTAGTACTCTTGGACAGTCATGTCACCCTGATCAAAGTGTTGCAATTTCTTAAGAAGATCATGTCTATATGAAGGAGGAACAAACCTAGCGCGCATCTCTTCTTTTAATGCAGCCCATGTATGTGGGGCATTACGTGTATTGGCAAATTCATTCAACCAAATGATAGCAAAATCTTTAAACTCACTAGTGGCTTGTCTAACTCTATGTCAGTCAGGAATAAGATGAGAGCTAAATTTTTGTTCTACGGTCATCTCCCAATCCAAGTAAATCTCAGCATCATAAGATCCATAAAACGGTGGAATAGAAAACTTAATCTTAGCATAAGGATCATTATCTTGTTCAGGAGCATGAGGACGAGGTCTACCTCCCATACCTTGATGATTTTGTCAAAGGCAACGGTGCTGTTGTGCGTCAACCTCATCATTATTGAAGTCATCCTCTGTGTTGTTGTGAGCACATGCTTCAACATCAAGGATGATAGAGGGTGTAGCTTGTTGGGGAAGACGAGCCTCCATCTCGTCCAACCGTGTGGTCAGACCAGCAACACTTGTATGAAGCCTCTGAAAGGTGGTTGTTGTAGTGGTATGGTAGTTTCTGAAAGCTTCAGTCATCGGCCGCATCATGTCCCTTAGTTCCTTATGGGACACACACTCATCATCATCCGGAGGTTTAGAACCAGAGGTCTTATCCATAGGCTTCTTTCCTGTCATTGTTAGTACAAAACAGAAACAAAGACAAAAGGATTGTGAAGAACACTATTACTATGCTCTCTGAAGTGGAAGTCGAAGTGGAAGAAAAACAGCAGTAAGATACGTCTTACCCCGCTCTTACAAGTTTCTTACTAGCACTAAAGGTGGCCAACGGTGACCGATGTGAAAGCAAGCAAACAGTGACTTTGATTGCAGAGGTTACCTGTTCTGCTCGAGAGAAGGTGGAGCTTGAGAAGGCTCTAATGCAGTATATGTATGTGGCACACAAGTTAGTAACAGATAGCAATGCTGAATAAGTGTCCAACAAATTTCACATAGTTGGTGGCCTAAAAATTTCTTAAAACAGTTGTGGCAACAAGCAAGGAACAAGGATGAATGATGATGAACAACAAGGACAATATCAGCAAGTATTCAACATTCACACAGAAAACAAGACAAGTAGAAAACCCCTTAAGCCTCCTTTTTTTGTCTTTTAGCACTAGTAGATATCAAAATCTTGTTTTTTTATTATTTTGATATTTTTCTCAACCAGGGGCACAATAATAGAAACAACATCAAGTATTAGCTCAAACTGATGAAAGATGTGATAGATACAAATTCCGAAGTGTTTGGAAAAACTGCCGTTGGGACTTCGAAGTTCCAAATGGGGGCCTTCCTGATTTTTTTAATATTTTTAAACCGCCGTGACTGGACAAACTGGCCAATCGTATGTGGATTTTTTCGAGAGCTTTCTGGGGAAAAGAATGCACCTCAATCGGAGTTCCGAGCGCAAAGTTATGCCCATTTTAAGGATGATACCCCGAATTAGGTTTTGGTGGTGGTGGAAACTGAAACAGATACGAATTGATGGAGGAATTTTTTTATAGAGTGGTCTTTTGTAGATGGCAGCAGATAGAAGAAACAAAAATGAACCAAACAAATCTAAACCAGCAACCAAACTCAACCTAGGATACGAACTCAGAACTACGGACTCCGAAACTAAATTGTGCAAAAGGCTGAGTGAGGGTTGTAGGTCAGCGAAAGTAAAAAAAAAAATTGTGGATTTTTGTGGACTATAGGACTGAAACAAAATGAATCTAAAGGGCACAAGTATACCTCACAGTCAATATGATATCTGATACCACTTGATAGGAGGATGAGTTCTGATCTTCTGAGAGGTATGGTAAACTTGATTGGGTGGAGATCTTGACGTTGATGATCCAAGGCTCTGAGCGAACGGAACTCTTACAATCACTACACCACTGCTCTGTTGGTTATCACCCATGTCACAGAATGACCCCGCGACGAAGGCTTATCCCTGCAAGCACAATCGAGAACAAAAGAACAGAGAAGTTGCATTCAAAACTGAGTTGATCACGAAGTGGGGTCTCACAACCGATGAATGGTGACACTGTTCAATGACAGATTGTATCTAAGCAAAACCAAACCCTAATATGGTGACGGCTTCTGTATAAAAAGGAGTTAGGGCCGTGCAAGACCCCTGGATGCAACCCTAATGGGATTCCACACGATACACGGGTCAGCGGCCCAAAGGACAGTGACATAGCACCCTGACATATTCTTGACGCCCACTTTTTTTGTCGATTCTTATCAACTCAGAAGGAATTTTGAGGTGGGGCCGGTTCCATTGGAAGCTTTATGAAATTTTAGTTCCAACCATATATAGAACGTCCAAATCCGACTCCATATGCATTTGAGACATCAATTTTGGTAAAGACAACTCCTGGAATCCAAGATGGAGTCGAAGTTGAGTTGGGCTTGGACTCCTCCTTGGAGTGGACGTCCTATCTCCTCCTCCTTGACTCCTTGGACTTCACCAAGTCCTTGCTGGTTAGAACGTACGTGGAGATGCAACCGTCGCGCACATTTTCTAGTGATCGGTCCTTGTATTGTATGCAAAGGAGGGATATCCTCATCAAGAGGTATAAATGATACTTTCTAACCATGTCAGTACTGCATTTCCTCACCAAATAGAATATCCTAACTGGATTACCTCCGTCATATATGTCTTATAGGTGGCAGTAGAATCGAACACTCGCAAACATGTTCTACTCGCAATACGTTTAACACAGCTAGTGTACCTGCAGAAGACACACAATGTCCATTTCACAGAATGCCCTACAAGTGTGAGCCACATGGGCAGCACAACAGGCAATCACGATAATAATATATCAGTGTCCTATCTAACGCATTGTATCATTCCGTACATGCTGTCCTCAAGGAGAACATGTCTTGGGAAACATGGTCGCGTTTCAACACCACACAATGGGGGACCCAAGTAAAGTGCGAACAGATCGTCAGTGTTGGGAATTTTATGAACCCAACAGATACCACCTAGTGCCCCTACCTCATAGAGGCACACCGATGGCAAGCGATGCTTATGGCTCATTGAACATGAATTGTCCAAGAGTTGCATACTATAACATTTTGATCACATGATGAAGTATCCATGCTTTTGCTTGAAGCACACCGGGGAGCAACATTTTCATATGCTCTTAGAACCCTGAAAAGGTTAAGAGACTCATATTAACTCCCGTGCCAAACCACGGGAACAATCACTGTACTACCTCTCGTACGGGGGAGCTTACCGCAATTGATCCGCTTGCGGTGGCGTACCTTACCTCTTGCTGAATATCAAAGCGTCGTTACAGAATATAATAACAAATATGTTAGCTTGCCACCTTAAGTAACTATGCTAATATCAGTCCTTATGTGGGCGTATACCGAATCATCACTCGTAAGTCTATAGTTTTCAAAATATGTCACTTTTTAGGTGCAATATTACCAATGTAGCTCTGATACCACGCTGTGAGGACCAGGGTTCAGACAACCCATGAATCACATTAGGTGGTGTCGTGCGATGCGACACCCCATAGCACAACATAGAAAAGAACAAAGAACTCATAACATAAATGAGCAACTTACATTAATCTCATAGTTTTATACAAAAGAGCTTACATTAGTGGAACTCTTCATACTACTCTCTCGAACCTACAATACAGCACTAGCGGTCGTATCCAGCCCGCGGATACTCCACTGTAGCATCACAGAAGAAAACAGCGACGTCCAAGGCTTCCATTGGCTATATACCCCGACGAGGGCAAAGCCTAGGAACCCTTCATATCTATATACCTGCAAAACTCGTATAAAGGCAACCGTGAGCACAGGGCTCAGCAACCCTTACCCGTCTCACCTAAAACATGAAACTCTACATGCTGGGAACATAGTGCAATAAGTAAATAATCACTATTAGTAGATTATTGCTTAAGTTTTATAATAGTAGGTAAAGTTTCTTAGAATAATAACCTTAGTTATTCTATCAACTACTTCACCCAAGTTGCTTAACCATACAATAGGTTACTTTCAGTTCCAGTTATTACTACATCATAGAGCAGTGAACAAGTATGCACCCTTCAGCGAGCGACGGTGATTCGAATCAAGATACACCCGGTTTGCGCGACATACACGCACGTCTAAAAGAGGGGATCAACCAATTATGTTTACATCGTGTATGGCCGCCTTTCAGAAGATAGCCAAGCATTGAATCGGTCCCACCGTCCCGGCAGCAAGCCTCACATGATGACCTATGCTGCAGTGATCTCTGCCCTCCTGTCGACGTGAGTGGTGATGTCTATGATGGTGGGGTGTGCCTCAACACCCAGGTTACCACTAGAGCCAGTATGCATCCGGTACATATTCAAACTTGTCCAGCGGGGCCGCACACGATACGGTCCTCAATCGACACAGGCAGGAACTATGCTCACAGATGAGTGTCCTAACCTTCCTGCCTGGTCTCACATTAACCATTTCATCTCCATTCCTTTCCTCCCTTTCTTCCATCCATTTTCCTCAATCTGATTCCATATCACTCCACACTTTAATATAGCAACTCTAATCATATAAAATCCTATTCTACTTAGACTTTATGGATTCTCAGGTCATGCATGTGGAGTGTCAGACATCCCTAGACTTAATGCACAATTACCAACATATAGATTATAAAAATAAAACATATTAACAACTTAAATGCAAACCGGGGCTTGCCTTAGGTTGCGATTAAGCAAATGTCAATAGTCAGGCTTGATCTTTTGGCTGACGCTTCTCGTCGTTCTACTTCTTTGCTTGTTCTTTACTGCTTCTTGGGCATATCTTGTTCTTGAGTGTTGCTTCGGAAAATCTTGTCCTTGCAGCGAGGTCCACGCTAGCACTACTTCTCCTAGTTGTGCTCCTTGTCCATCTTCTTCATGGGTCCTACCGGTATGAATATGCCGTGCAAAGTTTAACTTAGTTTTTTAACAAGTAAAATTGCTTAGTAATAAATAGTAAGTTCATAAACCAGTAGGAAATAGAAATGAGGTTCTTGCTGAGTTAAGAAGATTCATTCTACTTAATTTGATCATGAAGAGGAACTCATTCATATGTTTTTCTAATATGTTCAAGGATGGGGAATTGGGGTATTAATGCTTCATTAGCCAAACGGTTAAGATGAAGGAATAAGGCTTATGTACATAACAGTAACCTGATCAGGATTATAAATGCTACTGTTGCTAAGAGATGGATTAAGATCAATAGGATTTTAATTATGGAAATTATTATGTTGAATCGTGTACAAAGGACCTTTAATTAACAAATTCTACAAATTTCTGAGCAACGAGTGATAATGATTGATTTACTGGAGATGAAGGACATGTTGAAGAAGGTTTTCACCAATTTTTAGAATTTATAGAATTACTGTTAATTATGTGTGATTTATTTAGCAAAAAGCACTTAATTATTTTTATTGTTCACGTTCTTCAATTCAAATTGACCTGGAAAGTTTAATGTGACCTCTAGAGATGATAAGGGCATTACCTGAATAAGTTCAGAATTTTTGAAGATCTGGAGATTGCAGGAGAAATTTCATTGGTTGAGGCTTCCCAGAATTTTAGAGAAATTTGTAAGTTTTTTCATACAATTTAAGATGCTCCACTGCAAAGTTAAGATTATAAGGACTTCGTAGAACTTTGTTTCATATTTTTAGGATATGTCTGCTATTATCTATGATTTTCCAAAGCTTTTACTATTTTCTGCAATTTATATTCTAAAGGGAAATCTAACTAGGCTGACAGGTGGGCCACAGGTTTAAAGCACCAGTGTGGAGGAAACAACACGTAGGCCACAATATAACAGCATGTGGCCACACAGGATCCTGGCACCATAGCAGATCTTCCTTCTTCAACCGTGAGACAGAGAGAGAGGGGCCGGCGGGGGCATCCGGCGGTGCCTCGCCGGAGGGGGGCAGGGTGGCGGGGAATGGGGAAAAACAACGGCCGAGACAACGTAATAAAAGGTTGGTGCCTGCTTGGGCGCGGCAACGGCCAAAGCACATCGGCGGCGATGGCATGGCGGCGGCAAACGCCAGTGAACTCGGTCCCGCCCAGAATTGCATGAAAATCCTCGATAAAAGGCTGAAGAGAATCATGGGAGCATGAGGAACATCAAATTACATCTCAATCAAGGAGGAGACAGTTGGACATGGGGGAGCATTGGTTGCAGCATGGTGAACATGACGGGCGGCTCCAGATCGGAAATTCTCGAGACAAATGTTGATAATTTTTGATTAGTTTTCTCAGGAAGGATCACTGGAACATGTAGTTTCTATGGCTTAAAATTAATAAAAAGAATTTAGGCGAGTAAGAGCCATGGTTTAGGCCCCGTTTGGATGGTAGAAACATTTCTCATTCTGGATAGAATCACTTAAAACTACTACAAACAGTGAAAAGGAGAAACGTTTCAGGAGTAGAAACACCCTGAAACGATTCACTTCTTTGAACTAAGGAGGTGAAACACGAATAAGGTTCTTTGAAATTCAAGTTATCGATATTTGTTTACGGTCAACCTACATTGCCTAACAAGTAGTAGTGATCATCAAATTTTGTTTATGCCTAGAAGGAAGTGATGATGTTTTCACTAGTGAGTTTTTGTACTAGTGCATGTTTGGTACTGGTGAGTAAACACGTACTGATGATGGGAATATCCAACATGTGTTTCCTTTTTAATGTTTACTTGTCAACATCAGAGTACATGCCACATAAAAACTAAACGTAAATGAAGAACAACCAGGGGTAAATGAGTCAATTCATTTTTTCTATTCTCTATTGAGACTGAAACATAAATGTTAGCCAAACATTTTCTAAAGTGATTCCGTTTTATAGTCTGAAATCATTTCTGAGTTGAAATGGAACTGTTTCCGATTCTGTGTGAATCTGGAACCGTACCAAACGGGGCCTTAAACATACTCCGACGAGGAAAAATGAAAATACTTAGGGCAGAAGCTAGGTTACGTTCAAAAGGATACATAGAGACGAGGAACAGGTTAAGACGAACCTTTGGGTGCTGTTTTATAGACGGGAGGAGCTTGCAGAGCACCGGGCGCCGGTGGTGCGCCATGGCTCCGATGTTTTCAACTGGGAGGAGAGTTCCTGTCTTGGGCGGCTCGAGGAAGGTAGGGGCGTCGATTAGCCACATCGGGGAAGTAGAGCAACACAAGGCGCAGCTCTTGGCACGGCTAGTTGAGCTTAGGAACACCAGAGAGGGCCATGCCATGGTGAGGAAGAGGCACTGTGCGGCAACAATGTTCACCGAGAGAGAACAATCTGCACAGCAGATCCTCGGCGCGCCGGAGGAAAGGCGACATCGCGCGCGACAGCTACATGGCCTTGCCCAGGCATGAGATCAGCAGCGACACGGAAGGGCAGAGGCAGCGGGCGTCGGCCACAGCACAGAAGCAAGCAGGAGCACGGGCGCGCGAGCATGGCTGAGAACGAACAATAGAGACATTTTATCTCCCCATAATATATGGGCCTGTTTGTTTCCACTTATAAGCAGCTTATTAATGAAAAAACGAAAATTTTACCCAACTTAATTCTAACTTAACTATTGAGCGGATTACTTCAAAAACCCGAAATGAACTGATGCTTGGCGTTTTCGGGTTGCGGCCCACACTTTGCGTTTTAGGACCGCGGGGTCACTTTGCCTCGGTTGCCCCCGACCTCGTAACCCTTCGTCGAAAACTCCTGTACCTCGCCGCCATGGAACCGATTCCCTGTATGTCGATCCTGAGGGCTCCCGTCGGCCACTCCCGGCAGCGTTTCCTTCCCGCGGCGGTACCTCCACGCCTCCTCGCGGCGGTACATCTTCCCCCGACCCCGACGCCTCCATCCCGCGGGTCCTCTTCCTCCACGCCTCCTCGCGGCGCTTCATTCACGTGCTGTATTTTTTATCGAAGTCTGGCAGATGCGTGCTGTAGCTCCAGATGTTTCATTCAACGTGCTGTAGCTCCAGATCCTTCATTTAAGTGCTGTAGCTCGAGATGCTTCATTTTTTTGTCTGCCAGATGCATGAACCAGCAGTTTTTTATTATTATTATTTTCTGCCGTATGCTTCATTCACGTAAGGTATGACCTGGTGCAACAAGTAGCGAAAAATTCATTCTTGATGTAGCGTTAAGTCCCATAAATAGAGAGAGAAGGAAACAACATGAAAATGAGTTGTAATTAGATTCAAGGGTATAATGGTCATTTTACAGAATAATCCATTCCAAATAATCCAAGTTACCAAACACCAGGGCCTTTCAGTAATCAGCTTAGCCAGATCTCTGCTTCTTCATATAAGCATGCTCATCATATAATCAAGACTAAAATAAGTGAAACCAAACATGGCCTATATGAGGGGTATTGCCTTCTTGCGATAGGATGAGTGAACAGCAAAGAACAGGTAGGGGCGAGAGAAAGACGGCAAGCAGGCAGCTGCGTGGAGCTGCATGCCGCGCCGTGTCGTTCGGGCGTTGAAGCGAGGAAACAGAGTCGGTTGCTGGATTTTGGTCTCTGCCATGTGGGTCCCACTGCTCTCTCTCTTTTCCCCTCCTTTTTATATAAAAATCTAATAGCAAATAAACTCAGGTTGTGATGAAACTTGGCAGGGTAAGTAATTAAAATATGAGAAGGCCAAATGAAAAATCAAATTTTGATTTCAAGCAAGTTGATTTTTTATTTAAGATTGAAATTGAATTTGAATTCGAATCTTCCAAATGTTGATTTCCTCCCTATTTCATTCTTTACTAATAAAGTGATCAGAACTTATTAATGAAAGATGTGGACTATTCTATTTATTTAATTTCTTAAGTTGTTAAATATTGTGTTTACAAATGAGCTTTGGTTTTTAATAAAACTTATGGAATTTGATTTGAGATTTAGGTTTCGAGTTATGCCTAAGCATTGTTTTTTTTTTGGCTTTTGACTAAAATTTTAGACTTGACATTAACCTTTATATTTGAATGAATTTGTACTCCTATTCCTGAACTCTACTTTCCTTGAAAATGACACTACCACTCCAATGAGTGTTTAAGTTTTAACATTTTCATCATTTAGTATCTAACATAATTCCTTTAAGTGTGATTGTTTCCCAAATTTAACTTCGAATTTTTAAGTTCGTATTTTTACTTCTTGTTCTTCTCAAATGTGAGATTTTACACTTGGCCCCTTCCTTCACTCTCGATCTCTCCTCGTTTTGCCTTATTCAATCGCGTGATACGTCGACTCACATCGGTGAACCGTGCCATCATGACCTCCATCTCTGCTACGATAAGATCCAATTTCTGGGAAACGGTGAGTCCAGGATCTCACAGAGAATAGCGGCGTGTCAATGACCGAGGAGGAGGTCGCTGCTGCAGCCATCTGAGGTCACAACGATCTGCTCTCCAGTTTCCTTCGCACCTTGCTGAGCGATGTTTTTTTCCTATGCTCGGGAGGGCTTGATGGTGCACCACTGTAGGAGAACTCGTGGCAAGCATCTGGGGCATGACTTAGTCGTATTGCAGCTAGAGAAGAAAATTTGTTTGTGGGATCCGTGTTTGTGGGCACCATGCACACAGGTGGCACCTACTCCGGTCATAGCCTTCTCTCACTGCTCTTGCCTTCTCCAGCCTGCCTAAGACGAAGGTCATGGCTGTCAAGGCATGCATTTATCATGTCCAGCTGCGCCTGGATGCGATTCAGCAAGGCGTTGATGCCGTCGGGGTTCAGGAAGGCGCTAGGCGCTGGGCGGGCGGTGACCTTTCCACTATAGGAAACGGGCAAATGGCCGTCGGTTCTAAAAAAGACCGTCGGGGCCGTCGCATTTATTTAATTAAAAGTGTCAGATTTTGTGTCCCGACGGTTATAAATTTATGAGCGTTGGCTGGCCGATGGTTTTAAATAAATACGTTGGCTTGAGCTGGACAACCGACAGACATAAGCTTATAGCCATCGGCTGGGCGTCAAGAATCGACGACTATAATAATGTCATCAGTTTCCCAGGGGACACCGACAGTTTTAATGTGGGCCCGGATGCAGGTCGAAACAGGTGCCGAGGTCTGAGGGCTATGGCCGTCGGGTCCCGAGGACGCACCGACGGTTTTAGCTTAGAGGCATCGGGAGGCAGCACACCGACGGCTATATGTAGGCCCGGCTCACGCAAAATGGTAAACGCTAACTCTCGCCTGCGCCCGCGCTCCTCACCCCCGCCCGCGCCCGGGCTCCTCACTTTCGCCGCCCACTGCACGTGCGCCGCCGCCCTCTGCCGCCCTTCGCCACGCGTCGTCACCATACGGCCCTCTGGTGCCACCCGCCCTCTGGCCCCCGGCACCTGCCCCTCCGGTGCCCGCCCTTCCTCTGCCGCCCTATGCCTTCGTGCCGCCGCCCTCTGCTGTTCGCCGCCGCCTTCCACCGTGCACCGCCGCTCTCTGGTCCTCCGGCTCCCGCCCCTTTGGCACCCTCTGCCCGCAAACCGCCGCCCTCCACGGTGAAGGTATAATCTAGCTATATTAGTTGCATTTCAATTTATTAGTTTAATTTTTAATGTATATTTCTACCTATTAGTTGCATTTCTAGGTATTAATTAGTTGAATTTCTAATGTATGCATATTTCTAGCTATTAGTTGCATTTCCAGCTATTAATTGAGTTAAAATGTATGTTTGATATGTATTTTAACATACATTTTTAGCTATTAGTTGCAAACAAAAAAGTTGAGTTAAAATGAATTTCTAATGTATGTTTGTTGGAAGAGTAACATATATAAATTTAATTAGCAATTTGGATGATGCCATTATGTTTACTAGGTAATGTAGAGTGAGTCTCTGTGTTGTCATTAATAAAAGAATGATACATATCATATATAGTTATATGATTTGTTTGTATTATCTATTAGATTTTTTACATTTTTTACTTTGAAGGTATAAGCTAAAAAATGAGTGACGATCGTAAAGTGATGTATGATGGTTAGAGTTCAAGTGGTGCACACACTATGGAATGGGCTCGTATCGCGGATGTTTTCATCAACCAAGCCTTTGCTAGTGGTGCTCATCTTGCGAAATGTCCGTATAGCACGTGTCTAAATCGTCGACATCTATATAAGGATGAAATTGAGTTGCACCTTTGCAAGCACGGTTTTATGCCTGAGTACCTAGTATGGCACGAGCATGGGGAGATGGTTCAAAGACAATCAGTCGGACAGAATCGAGGATGATGATCGGATGGATGAGATGTTAGTGGACATTGGTAGAGAGTACGAAGAGCGGTCAACGCCGAAGGAGGTGAAGGAGTTTTACTACCATTTTGCCGCCTCAGGTGAAAAAGTGCATGAGAGCACCAATGTGACCATTCTGCATGCGGTGACACGACTTATGGCGATGAAGTCCAAGTTCAATTTCGCAAACAATTGCTATAATGGTATCTTGAAACTGATTAGTGATCTCCTTCCATCTGAGCATAAGATGTCGGAAGACATATACCGCTCTAAGAAGCTTTTGAGCGATCTAGGCATGAACTATAAGAAGATTGATGCGTGCGATAATAATTGCTTGTTGTTTTGGAAGGAACACATGAACGATACCCATTGTATGCATTGCAATGCATATAGATATATAGATATGTCAAGGTTTTGAACGATGATGGAGAGGAAATAAATATAAAAGTACCGATTAAACAGCTTCGGTACATGCCTATCACAACAAGGATAAAATGGTAGTTCCTGTCCCCAGAAACAACGAAACAAATGAGGTGTCATTCTAAAGGCATACGTGAGAGTGACGATAAAGATATTATGACGCATCCTTCTGATGGCGCTACATGGCAAGCTCTAGACCGTTTTGATCCGGAGTTTGCAAGAGGTCCCGAAAATGTTCGGCTTGGGTTGTCAACAGATGGTTTCACTCCTTTCAGCACCAGCAGCAGCCCATACTCTAATTGGCATGTATTTATCATGCCATACAATCTTCCTCCCAACATGTGCATGAAAGAAGGATACGTATTTCTCACGGATATCATTTCTGGCTCTAAACATCCTGGGATGAAAATCAATGTGTTTGTGCAGCTGTGGATTGAAGAGCTGAAAGAGCTATGGCATGGTGTAAAGGCATATGACAATCATATGAAATGTGAATTTACCTTACGTGTTGCGTATCTATAGACGATCCATGATTTGTTGGCATATGGCATTTGGTCTGGTTGGTGTGTTCATAGACAATTATGATGTCCCATATTTATGTCTAACACCGATGCCATCAGGTTAAAGTATGGAAAAAAGTCAGCTTCTTTGATTGTCATCGATGATTCCTTCCTTCCAACCATCCTTTTAGGGGTGATACACAATCATCTAGAAAGGTAAAATGGTTATAAAAGGTCCGTCTCGTCGATTGACAAGCGAACAACAAATGGCATGACATGCAAAGTTAAAAGGGTCCGCTGAAGGTTGTTTCGAAGGGTATGGTACAGAACACAACTAGACTCATATTTATTTCCTTTGAGAGCTACCATATGAAAAGGCGTTGCTTTTACCACACAATATAGATTTGATGCACGAGGAGCATGATGTGGCTGAAAGCATCATAAGCATGTGTTTTGATTTCACCAGTCAAACCAATGATATTATGAATGCGAGGAAAGACTTAGCTGATCTTTGTGATCATCCTGGGCTTGAGATTATAACTAATACAAGTGGAAATGATAGTATGCCACGATCTCCTTACTGTGTCAAGCCATAAGAAAGGAGACAAATACTTACTTGGTTGAAAACATTGAAGTTTCCAGACCGCTATGCAGCTA
This sequence comes from Tuctoria greenei, assembly GCA_036927565.1. Taxonomy (NCBI): domain Eukaryota; kingdom Viridiplantae; phylum Streptophyta; class Magnoliopsida; order Poales; family Poaceae; genus Tuctoria; species Tuctoria greenei. The sequence goes on along the minus strand of JAYESD010000001.1, from coordinate 45,045,957 downwards.
ACATAAAACGATGTGTGAACCTTAGTATCAGTAAACTAAATGGGTTGAAGAGTCATGATTACCATATTATGATTGAGATACTTGTGCCCGTAATGTTCTGTGGTACTTCAAACCTGATTTGTGGAAGATATTTGCTGAACTTAGCTACTTTTATAGGCAGATATGCGCTAAAGAAGTGTCGAAGAAGATGATGCGACAGTGAGAGAAAGAAATCGTTGTGCTTGTCTATAAGATGGAAAAAGTCTTACCACCTGCTTTTATGATTGTTATGCAACATTTGCTGGTGCATTTACCTTATGAAGCATTGGTAGAAGGTCCTGTAGAGTTCAGGTGGATGTATAGTCAAGAAAGGGAATTGAAAAACATAAAGCTACAATTCGTAACAAGGCAAGAGTTGAGGGGTGTATTGCAGAGGCATTTGCAGCTAAAGAGATTACAAATTTTCTATGAAATATTTCTCACGTGCCAACAATGTGAATGTATCTAAGACACAATATCATGATGTAGAAGAGCAACATGTGATTGAGCTTAAGATTTTTAATTGGAAGGGTAAAGGTGTTGGAGCTGCCACTTCTCATCATATTTCAGAGCAAGAGAGGAACTACACTATGTTTTACATGTTTTTAACATGGAGGAAGTGTTATCATATTTTGAAATATTTTTGACAAGTTGTATTGGACATCTTCTCGAAGACCTACACAAAGTCAATTGGATAAGATGCATCAGGATAGCACAAATGGTTGGCTAAGCTTTGTGGCATGGTTCCGTGAACATGTAATGTTTCTACCCGTCTTTTGTCTTCAATCATAGTTCACATGATTGTCGTAAGATGCTAAATTTGTCTATTTATGTAGTGTATGCAAGATCCCAATATCTCAGATAACTTGCGATAGATTTTGCACGATCAACTGAAAGCAAGAGAATTTAACTGATAGGATATCAACGGATACCATTTTCGTACGGCAAGTTTCGAAGCAAGCCGCCCACTTGCATCCACATCAAACAGTGGAGTAATGATAACAACAGTGCAGGGTAGTGGATAAGTCAATGCTTACTATGTTTTTCTTTAAAAAATAATCGAGTACACATTTGGCGGTTCGAAAGAACTGAAGCTTGTGATTTTCGACTCTCGATGGTTTGATACAACATCGGGCACGCGAGTTGATGATTTTGGAATGGTGGAGGTTAACCACAACTCACAGTACACAACTAATAACAACAATGTTGTACTTGCCCATCAAGTAGAACAAGGGTACTACTTATGTTATCCTCACCCAAGTTTCAAAAATTTGTGGGTTTTATACAAAGTTAATCCTGAAGTGGACCATCGTTATTATGATGGATACATAGAGAATCAGGAAGATGATGATGGTGGTATCTACCAAGATGAAGTCGAGGAAGTAGAATATTTTAGTATATCTTGTGGTACAGGACTAGCAGAGATAGCTAGTGGTGCCCTTGAGTTAATGTCTGAAGAACATACTAGCATTTCGAGGAAACGTATTCAACAGTCACAAAGGATTATTGAAAATCATAAAAGGATTATTGAGGATCAAGAAAGATTTGATAAAGACAGTGAAGGAGAAGAGTTTGAAGAAGAGATATAAGAACAAGATATAAGTGAACATCTTCAAGCAGTGGCAGAAGCATATTCTGATGCTGATGATTTTTTATTTTTATTGTATGCATTCTGTTAAATTTTAATTCTTATTGTACGCATTTTGAGTATATTTTAGTATTTTTCATTTGTTTTGTATAACTAATCATTATTTTTAAATTTATGCAGATGTTGAAGCATATCAAACTTGGCAGGAAAAAGCGCAGTAGTTCGTCTTCCATGTCTCACCCCATAGTAGTTCGAACCACACAGACTCCAGGTACTTGTTTATTTTTAAATACATTTTAGTATTATATTAACTATCTAATGTTTGTTACATGTTTATTTTCATTTGCAGGGTACAAGCGTAAGTGTGGATAGGCAGAGGCAACTCATGCGGTGTGTCGTAGAGCCAGAGCCCTCATGCCAGCCAGAGCCCTCACGAGAGCCAGAGCCGAGTCTGGCTCAAGACTTGCACAGGGAGGAGATAGATACTATGAGACAATCGTCAAAGCAGGGAGGAGACTCAAGTTCAGACATGAGAGACGGTACGATTGCGGCGGTCTTTGAGCGGTCCTCCTCTGAGGGTGGTGATGAGGGGGACGATGAGAGTGGCGATGATGAAGAAGATCTCGCGCGAGATAGGAGGTTGGCAATACTTGCGGAGCTAGCTAAGGCAGGTCAGCCGCCTGCTCGATGCCCTTTCAGGTACTATTTCGGATTAATTGATAAGCTATCTTTTATCTTTGTTTTATTGTTAATTAATTAACTAATTTTGTTTGAACAAGATACGAAGGCACCTTTTTATGTACTCCAGGCAAAATCTTGGATGAGCGAATAGTTATAAAGACGAAGGGTACTAGGTGCTGGATCGAGGTTAATTGGATCGAGGTACTAGGCAATAGCAACAGCAGCAGCACCAGACAGAGATGCAGATGCAGATGCAGCAGATACAGCAACAGATACAACAACAGGTGCAGCAACAGATGCAGTATCAGTATATGACACATGTAATATGTAATCTTAACAATTGAGCTATTTATTCGATTTTAAAATGTTTCCTTAAGATCTCACAAGTAATTTACTTGATGTAGTTCTTTGGTCACGGTAGCACCGATTCTCCGTTCGGCACACCACAACTACCTCAGTTTGATATGATGTCGCGGGTATACTTGTCTGTTTTATTCAAAATACAATACTCTTTACTATATGTGTTAAATTAACTTAACTGAATATCTTTACTTGATGTAGTTCTTCGCTCAAGGTGGTATGCCTCATCCAATGCAGCCAGGACAACATATTGACTCCTCGTCATAGGTATCACCGCATGTCTTATTACATTGAGTTATAATACAAAATTCTAACCATATGTGTAACAGGGTTCTAAGAGTGGTCAACCATTTGTTCCACAACCTCAGGGATTTATGTCGTTGTTGGTTAGCTGCATTCAGCTGTATCCAGGTGTTCTACCAGCGATGCCCTTTACTCTGGGACAGACTCAACCATTAACAACTCCGACCGCAGCGGTATGACTTCTAAATCATTATTTCTCATAAAAACGTAGGTTAATTTGAATAGTACTTAGAGATTTTGAGTCAAATTAGCATATTTGTAAGTTTGGTAGTCAATTAGCACATTTTGAGATATTAAGACACTTGAATTATAAGTATAAATGCAACGTGTAACTTGTATATGTTTCTTGCTGGGTTCCGGTCATTTGCAAGGTTGTTATGATTTTCTGAATTTGAAAGAGGGAGGTGCGAGTGGCGGAGGTTCCAACAACAACTTGAATGCGTGAACGTCGTTTTCATTACCACTTTGTGAACTTTATGTGAACATGTGACCTTTGTTTTCATTCTCATTTTGTGTTGAACATGTCAGATACTTTGTGATGAACTGGTGGTGCTATTATATATATATATATATATATATATATATATATATATATATATATATATATATATATATATATATATATATATATATATCTGTGTGGGTGTGTGTGTGTGTGTGTGTGTGTGTGTGTGTGTGAACTTTGATGTGTAACACCCTCATTTTCATGCATCATGCCCTGCATCCATCATTAAACATGTCTAACGTTAATCCACATAAAAAGAAACAAGTTAAAAATAAATTGGAAACAAAGCCACACTTAAGAATTCTAGGAAGTGCGGACTAGTCCGATTTTGGTGCGAACTAGTCCGATTTTTCTCTGACCTCGCTCGGACTTGTCCGTTATTCTGCGGACTAATCTATTTTTCCCTCTGGACACTTTCAGACTTGTCCGGCTCAGTGCGGACTAGTTTGGTGTTCCAATTCCTTAGAAATTTTGCTAAGTCCCTGGACTTGTACGGACTAGACCGGTGTTCCAGCGGACTTGTTCGTTTTTCCCTCTGACTAAAGTCGGACTTGTCTGATTTTTGGCCAGACTTGTCTGTTTTTCCCCTCTAGATAAGTTCAGACTTGTCCAATATCCAGTCCAGACTTGTTCGATTTCCCTCTGTCGAACTTTAAACTAGTCCGGCCCTTTTTGGACTTGTCCGATAAATCGCGACTCCGAGTTAACCTTTTGTTTCACGACTTGTTTCTTGGGTTTTACGTTAAGTGGGCCTAGGGACGTCGTGACTAACTCTTTTAGAGCCCATGTGAGACTTTAAACCGACCCCTACTCATCACAAATTTGAAATCTATCTAACCCTAGCCCTCCACCTCTATATAAATAACCCCACCCCTTGGCTTGACATCTATTTGCCACTTTTCCACCCCACCCAAACCCTAGCTCGTGAGTAACCGCCATCAAGGAGGGAGAAGGAGATCCCGAGCAAGAAGAAGAAGAGGAGGAAACAAAAGAGGATCAAGATCTCCACCAAGTTCGCGTTCTTTGTCAACATTTCACCATCAAGTTCTTCATCAACCCTAGATCGTCAAGATCCAAGTATTGCCACGAAGATCCTTGATTCATTGGAGTTCTAAACACCTGGTACACCTTCTACTTCATTTTCCTTACGTGAATTCAACCCCAAATCTACAAATTCATGTCGATCTAGAAAACTCTAGTTCGCTAGTTCTACGAAGAGCGGACTTGTCCGGTCCCTAGCGGACTAGTTTGATTTTTCTGGTTAATTTCTGTTGAATTAAATCTAGATTGTTTTGAACCAACTCCAAACCTGTATAAACTTGTTAAAAGCTATTAGAACTAGTTGGTGATCATCATTAACAACTCATTAACAAGTTCCACCATGCATTTGCATCAATCATGTATATCATGTCATATTGAGTAATATTTGTGCACTTTTTGATTGTGTTTCTTGTCTTGTATTTTCATTGTGTGGATTAAACAGATTTGCTCTAGAGAGTGCCGCGGAGGATCTCCAGCGCCAAGAGTTTCAAGGCTTTGAACCGAACCAATCCCAAGAGCAAGGCAAGTGTCCTTGAAGCATATTGATCCAGTTTTTAAAATAAATATTTTGTTTGCAAACTGCATGCTTGTGTCAATTTGATGGGAATCCTACGAGGGGAAGTTTACTAGATTTGTTTAACCACCCTTATCACCTGGAATTTAGGGTAGAGAGTCGGGATGGGCTTTTTACCTTTTTGCTTCGCTTAATTAATTGGATTGGAAAGACAATTATACCACTTAACTTAATTATGCATTTATGAGATTTGATTAACATGAACTGGTTAATATGATATGGTAATGGGTGATCTAAGCAAGCATGGTATGTGGATGGGTTGGATGTTATGGCGGTTTCACTTGCTTTAGATCTAAGGACCGATTCATGGAGCGACCATCCAGGATTTACAGTGCCACCCCATGAGGCCAAATATGGGTGCGGCATAGCTGATTAATTAGGGCTTTCCCAGTGCTATTTGGACCATTAAGGATGCTCGGGGAAGGGGTAGTCGGATTGGGTTTGTTCATGATTGGTGAGACTACCCTGGGATCCGAATGGCTCAAGAGGGGGCCCTTGGTTGAAGATGTGCTCAGTTGGAGGCATCGCCACCGTTGAAACCTAAGTGGCGTCTAAATAGGCTAGTAATCCATTTGTAAAGGCTATTTTGTGATCTCTTAGCCACACACTGACGGAAGTGTGAGACAGCATAATAGAGGTTCTAGTCATCGAAAGATGGAGAAATCACAAACACGTGGGTAAAGTGGTACAACCTCTCTAGAGTGTGTCTAAAAACTATCATGATAACTGTGCTACCGGTCAATAGCAACCTGGACCCTCAAATGATTAGAGGAAAATTAGGATTTGGGATGGTTATGGTTTGGTAATGGTTATGGATTATTATGGATTAAGTTCTGGTATTGGATATGATTAATGGTAATGGTGAAATCTGGTATAATGGACGATGGACATGGAATATGGACTAGTACTATGTTATTACTCACGGGTTATGATGGATTTATTTCACATAAATGTAATATATATTGCTTTTCAAAAGTTTTAATGTACTTTTCAACACTTAGCCATTATTATATTCGTCATTTGAATCAGCTACATGTCATACTTTCCACACTTGCTGAGTACGACGTGTACTCACCTTGCAATTCCCCCACCAACAGTTGCAAGTCAGGATTAGTAGTTTATCAATGATAATGCGGAGTTCTATGCTGTGTCTACCATCAGCTTTGTCTGTGGTGTTGATTGGAGCTGCGTTATCTCTTTTGCTTAGCTGCTTAGTTGCTTAATTAGTTCACTTCTGCTGCATTAGTTGAAACTTGTCATTACAATTTCATTAGAGCTTGTATTCGAGGATATTACGAATTCTATAATAAAAGTGGTTAATTAATCTTGTTTTGTGGTACTTTTTTGTATAACCTTTTGTGAATGCACTCGTGTATGTGTGTTGAACATCCTAGGCACACGTATGCATTCACTTGGTTTATTTTAGGAATCGGGTGTCACATGATGAATTGTATAGTGTGTTGTGATGAAGTGCTGTTTTGAATTGTTGAACTGTAGTTTGATTGTTGAACGGGAGCCATAGGCTCCTGGAGGCTACCAACCAAGGCGGGGAGAAAACAGATGGTAATTTTAAAAAAGGCCCCTTATAGGCGTCAGTTTGAGGTCCGGTCGACGGTCATAAGTGGCTTAAAGGCGTCAGCTATGGCCCATGGCCGACTTCCTTATCTGCCTTAAAGGCATCGGTTGTCAGCCTTGCTAACGGTCTTAGTTTATTAAAGGCGTCAGCTTTGGTCCTCGGCCGACACTCTTATGCGCCTTAAAGGTGTTGTGGCTACCACCGACAGCTGTAGACTTTAAAGGCATCAGTACTTTTAACTGATGGCTTTAAACTTTAAAGGCGTTAGCCCCGACGTACATACCGGTTAAAAACGCCGAATCTAAGTCGTTGGCCATGTCAGTTTACCGACGTATATACATTATGTATGTCGTTTTCTTTAGGTTACCGACGCCTATATGGCCGACGACCTTTTGCCCGATTCCTGTAGTGTTCACCTAGCGCCTAAGCGTGCCCCGGCGTTTCTAGGCGATGCCTAAATGTTATGCACTAGAGCAATGGTTTATTGCAAAAATTTGAAAAATACATAAGTATATACATATTTGTACTTTCTTGGTCTGATATTAACTGTCCCACTTGCACTTTTACTCCTCTCCACTTTTACTCCCACCAGCCACTTTATCCTACTCTCCAAGGCACAGGCGCACAGCCCAACCTACCAGCCATCCCAATGTGTCCCGTACACAGCAGCCCCATGTGAAATTATGATCAATGCCCCGCCTTCAAAACCTACCGACTCTCCAGAGGCTCGTGCCCACTGCCGCCGCCTCCATTCCCCCACCTTGCTCTATGAATCTTGCCTCCCTTCCCCACCAACTCTCTAGGAGATCGTGCCCCCTGCCGCCACCTCCCTTCCCCCACCTTGCTCCATGAATCTCGCATCCCTTCCTCACCTTGCTCCATGAATATCGCCTCCCTTCCCCAAACTTCCTCTGTGGATCTTGCCTCCCTTCCCCAGCCTTCCTTTGCGGAACTCGGAGAGGTCGGTCCATTGTTCATACACTATCTCTGGCGGATATTGATCTGCCACCCCCGTTCCCTCTCCCCTCCCGCTCCGGAGGAATCCATGGTGGCTTCATCCTGTAGGACCCCCCCCCCCCCCTTGCGAAATGCCTGCCTACCCCCGTAGGCGAGGCAGAAGGGTAACACCTTCCTGAACGTTGGATGTCGCCAAACTTGGCATGCAACTTGGCGATGACCACATGATCTTGTGCGGGTGCCAGCTGACTTGACTCAACAGATTCCCACCAACTGATCCTATTTTTATTCAACAAACTGAATTATACAGCTAACAAACTCTCAACTAATTCCCTTTATGTAAGTGCCTCCTGTGTGGGCCCAGCTAACAGTACATTCCATCATAACACCTTGCCCGACAGACAATCCAAAATAAAATATAGCTTCATCATAAATTAACAACACGGCGCGCCCCCAAAAAGGCCCGTGAGAGTGAGAGAGATGGGCGCCATGTGGAACACGCACGACACGGGCGACACGGGTGGGGGAGAAACCCTAGCCGCTGCCAGGAATCCCGCACCGCTCTCTCCACCTCGCCGCCGCCGGAGCGTGCTGCCCGTGAGTCGGGCGCGCGCGAGGAGGGTGGCGGTGGGGCTCCCTGACGGATTCGGCATTCATAGGGCGACGGAAGGTGGCAGCAGACGACACTGGCATTTGAGCCTTGCCTAGCAACGGCGTCTCGTGACAGTGGCTGTGGTGCGCGACGGCCTTGCTGCGTAAGGCGGCAGTGGGGCAACGATGGCGCTGCAGCAGCATCAAGGCGGATCTGGTGTCTTAAGTCTGGATCTGGTGTCCCGCAACCAGAATCTGGTGGCTGGCAATGATGAGGCATGAAGGTTTGTCATCGCTCACCGGAGTTGAGGTGAAGGGCAGCGGTGGTGAGCCGGGAGTGGAGCTCGAAGATGGTTGCGCGAAGGGTGGCCAAAGCGTCAATGTGGGTGGTCGGCGTGTGTCCGTGGCTACTAGAGTTCCGCCCAGTTGATGTCACATGGGATGTGGTTTGCGGTAGAGCCCTCGCGTGGCGACCATTGGATGGTGTTGCAGCGGCTTGACCCCACTGGGCGGTGTCAACTAGGATGTGCAAGAGGGCAACAGATGCATTCCTGAGGCCAAATCTGGTGGTCTCATGATCAAATCTGGTGCTCCTGTGAGGATGAGGCAGGTGTGGAGCTTGAAGGTGGTGGCTCGTTTGTTGCCCATAGTGTCAGCGCAGGGTGATGGTGCGTGGCCGGCGGTTGCCACGGGCAGCGTGGATGCTGCGGGGAGCTTCTCTGGGTGTGCGGTGGGCCGACGAGGGCAATGGTGGCAACGATGATTTTCTAGATGGAGGCGAACAGATCTGGTGGATCGCTCATCACTCTAGTACTAAACGGTGGTGAACCTCTTCCCTGCTCAAGCAACCACTCGGTGCGGTGATGGTGAAGCCTGCGGGCGGCTGCGACGATGGATCTGGGCGGCAGGGTTCGTGGACGCCTGCGACGGCGGATCTTGGCAGTAGGGCTTGTGACCGGCGGGACTCGCAAGCACCTGCGACACGGATCTGGGCGGCGGGCTCGAAGGACGCCTACGACGGCGGATCTGGGCGGCAGTGCTTGCAGACGCCAAAGTCAGCATATGATGGCATTCTTGGGCCGGATGGGGTTAGTACTTTGATCTCTGTGATGCAGCGGCTGAAAGGTGAATGGAGGAGGTGGGTGGGTCTCGGAGGTCGACGTGGAGTGATGTGGTGCTTGGTTTGGCCTGGTGCGGGTTGTACGCGTTGTACTCGTGAGACCTGTTTCAAGCAGGTGAATTGCAAATTTGTGGTGGTGATTGTTGGATGTGGCTTGGTAGTCTTGGTTGCGGATGCGGCGCGGTGTAGTGTGGCATGGTGTGGTGTGGTGATGTCGTAGATGTGATTCGCGATAACGACCGCGAGTGTAATGTAGTGGTGGTTGTGGGTGGATCCTTCTTGTTGTACGGTTTCCGGGCCCGATTTTCCATATGCTATTCGCGGGAGCTCCTCCTCTCGAGCTTTCGAAAAAAAATTGACGACATAGAATTGGATGCAGAATCAGGAACTGAGTGCAAACTGCAGCCTGGAATGATGCATTCTTCTATTGCACCTTCAAACAGTTACTCGATTCGTAATTGGTTGTTTTTCATCCAGTACGGTATATTATTGCTGGAAACGGACCACAATTTTTCTTGTATAAACTATAAATATTTTTAAATTCTTGATTTTCCTCGATAGTCATAGATAAAATTAAAATTTGTGAAAAAACAAATATTACATATAAAATGAAAAGATTATTGTTGCACAAATCCACTCCAAAAGTCCTTTCAGATATGTTAAAAGCAAAACGTTATTTGTTGGAAGAATAAGGAAAGATTCAGATTAATTGTATTCTTTACTACTACAGTAAAAAGGTTAAATATTGTTTTTCCATGCTCTTGGTTCAGAAAAAGAACATACTACCAATTTCACTGACATCACGCATGATAAAAGTTAATGAAATTGAGCTACGGAGCCACAACAGATGAATGAAAATGCCGACTGAAGCCTACTTTACATGAGAGATCCTTAAGCCACTACACTAGAACTGCCATTCAGTTCATAAGTATCGCAGGTCCGCCCGACAGCTTATTTGTTCAGAGCAAGCAGCCTTGCACAAAGCACGTTGGGTGCACTAACTCGGCAGCCCACTGTGCCTAGCAGCCGATCATATATTTTGCCAAACAGCAGCGGTTCATGTACTCGCATCCGTGCATCGTGTTTCAGAACAGGTAGTAACAAGGCTCACGGACAGAAAAGATAAGATCTTGCAGGACAATACTCTACAGGCAAGCTGGGGCACCACCTTAACACCGATAAAGGAGGGAATCGATTCCTAGGTCTTGATTGATCGGATAATCTCCAGATACTCCACGCCAGTGGCGTCAAGAGGGCATGGGGCGTCTAGGGGAGGAAGAAAGGAAGGAATAGGTGCAGACGCGGTGGAAAGATACCTGAATCTAAACAGAGGTGTGGTCGCCGGCGCAGGGAGCAGCAGCGAAGGCGCAAGCCGGCAAGCGAGGTCGGGGATGGAACGGATGGCAGCAAGGTGGCGGGTAAGGGTGGGTACTCAGTTTATCCGAAACCAATTAGTTCGGTTTTCAGTTTTTCTCCAAAATTCAGTTATCTCAAAATGAAAACCGAATTAGTGTACACAAAAAATAAAACCGGTCCATCGGTTAACATGAACCATCGGCTTGGTTTTGGTTCACTGGATAAAAAACCGGACCTGTCAGCCCACATCAGATTCATCAGGACTTGGACGCGCTTGTGGAACCGCGACCGGCAGCGCTGCAACGGGGCAGCTCCACGATGGGGCGCATGGTGTAGGGGTACGACGGAGCTTGACGGGGACACGTGGAGCAGATCCACATCAGGCGGCAAGGTGTAGGACGTGACGGGAAAGATCCATGGCAGGCGGCGGGGCGTAGGGCGCGTCGAGGCCACGATCAGGATCGAAGGCGCGTGTGCGACAAGGAGCATCGGGGCGGCTGCATCGACGGTGAGGCGCATTGGGGCAGCAGGGAGTTGAACGACAATAGCGTGGAGCCTCGTAGGTGACGCGGCTGCCAAGAGACTTGAGGCGAGCGTGGGACAGAGGGAGGAGGGGATCTGGCCGAAGACGATGGTGTGGGAACAGGAGAGTGGCTGGCGGTTAGGGTAAATATTACGTATGGGCTGGGCCGGCAGAGGGTAAATATTATGTATTGGGCTGGGCCGAAAGGGAGTTGGGCCAAATTCGGTTAACTCGGTTAACCAAATTTAAAAACAAAAAACCGGAAAAGAAATCTGTTTTCATAATATAGGAACCGACATAGAGTCTTGTTGTATCGGTTCCGTTAGTTCCGTGTCGGTTACCGGATTTTTCGGTGTCAGTTCCCGATTATTTTGCCCACCCTGAGTGGCGGGTCTTGAATAACATATATGTGCGTGAAATGACTGCAAACCCAGCCGAATCTCTCCTCCAATTCTTTTTAATCATATACAATTTTTAAATGAATTTAATGAAAAAATACTATGGATTTAAAGTTTTGCATAAATAACCACCAATGGTCTATGTCCCAGACAAAAAGCCACGTCGCACTCAAATTTCATCCTTACCCGAGACGAAATTCAATGTGGCAGGTGACGTGGCCATTTCATCCTTATCTCGGACGATATTCAATGATAGTGTGTTCCACTCATGCTTGAACTCTCATGGACTATATACTCCTCTATCTATTCCTAGTGTTTCGTGGGAAGATATTTTTATGAATTTTATTCTGAGTCTATCTCAAACAAAGAGGAGGGAGAGGTTCAATTTTGTTGTAGTGGATTGATTTACTGAAATAACTTATTGTATTCCCTGTTATAAGAGTGGTGATGCGTCACTTACTGTTGATTTGTTCTTCAGGGGAAATTGTACGACTTTATGGTGTGCCACAGACTATTGTTTCAGATCATGACACTAAATTTTTGAGCTACTTTTGGAAGATCCCGTGAGAAAAACTTGAGACACAACTGCTATTTTCCACAACATGTTATCCACAAAAAGATAGGCAAACCAAAGTTGTGAATCGTACATTATCAACATTACTATGAGTTGTTCTAAAGAAGAATTTGAAACTATGGGAAGAAAGTTTGCCACACGTGAAATTTGCTCACAACTGAACAGTACACTCAACGATAATTTTTTGTCCATTAGAGATAGTGTATTGTTTTATAACCACTACTCACATCGATCTTCTGACTTTGCCTTTGCAGGAACGTGAGAACTTTGATGCAAGCAAGTGTGCTGAATTTGTCACGGAACTTCATCGTCAAGTATGGACAAAAAAAAGAGAAAATGATAAAGATCTTTGAAAGGCATGCCAACAAGGGTCGCAAGAAAGTGGAATTTGCAATAGGAGACTTGGTTTGGGTGCATTTACGTAAGGAATGATTTCCTAGGCAACGTAAGTCCAAATTGTAGCCTGAAGCCAATGGACCTATCAAAGTACTTCGAAAGATCAATGACAATGCTCATGAGATAGACTTTCAAAGTACATATGGAGTAAGAGCAACATTGGCATCATTGATCAGAAGAGTCGAGGATGACTCCTTTTCAAGAGGGAGGATAATGTCGACATACTAGCAACAGAGAAATGTAAATAAACCTATGAAGGACCGATTACACGCACTCATGCTAAGAAACCCGAACAATAGGTGAATGCTTTCCTTTCTACAATACATTTTAATATTGACGAGAATTATATGCTAGCTAAGTTGTGCAATCTACTATTACTCAGGTGTACACATAAGGTGACACCATTGGCTAGCATAAAAAGCACTAAGTCAGTTTGCACTATTCTAACTATTTGGCTTATGTAGTGGTGCGGTAGTCCGGGCTGTCCAAACTGAGACGGGGTATGATGCAGAAACTTCAACTTTACGAGCAACCCTGTACCAACTTGTAATGTCCCAGGGTGCATGATACAAATAGTATGAAAGCTTATTAGGTATACTTGCCAACACATTAAGAAACAATGCATCATTTGGAGTTCTCAAATAGGTGTTATGGTCATCTCACTGCTGCCTGCGTAGAAGACAAATTGACGCGCGAGGACTAAAGGCCACTTCGTGAATTCTTCACCAGATGTTTTTCAAACTCAAAATATGGTGACTTCAGTTCACAACAAGCTAGGATGGTTGCTCGTAGTATAAATATCACCTTTGTGTGCCTGGAAAAACAACCATTAATGATTTGATAAATAAGATTATTCCTGAATGCCTTGCACACCTTCATTCTTCCATGTTCTTCGTGGACTTGTGAAGTGATCCCTCTATAGTCCCCTAATTTATGCTCTAGGCTTCCATGATTTTTGTGCGGATTAGTTCTTGTCGGCATTTCAAAGACCAACTAGTAAATTTGTATTGAATCACGTTCATCTTTGTATGACGAGCTGCAAAAGACAAGATATTTATCCTGGTTCGGGCAAAAAAAGCCCTACATCCAAAGGGAGTCTATCCGCAATCTTTGTTAGCTCCAAAGGTGAGATAACATATTGCAATCGAGCCTTGTTCGAGTACATGGACTTTAAGAAAGTAAAGTAAACTTTACTAAAGTAATGCATAAACAAAGCGCACACGGGGGTACGAAAGTAAGGCACGAACACAAGTGCATAAAAGGAGAAGTGTGTAAGGAAAATGTGTAAGGTAAATGCATAAGGTAAATTGCGTAAGTAAAGCGAGTACAGAGTGAATTCACCCAACTCCCCCACAAAAGGTCTTGGGGTCCACCTACAGGGGAGGCCAGGCGGTCCTATCTAACCGATAATCCTCATAGTGGGATTGGGTTGTACAGTGTTTGTTCTAAGCACCCAGACTACCCGAAGCACGGAAGCTTCAGTCTTCACTTCTTCTTGGTCTCCCAAGCGCCATATTGTGTGTGGGATAATCATTCCTTTCTAATAGATAGGGTAGATGGCAGGCTTATCCTGCAATAGGTCACATCGCATGTTTATCGCTTCTGCCAAAGTTATTGCACCCACCATCTGTCATAAATGCCCAAACTACCCGCCTATCCTAGGCTTGAGCTAGGGAGGAATTGTTCCCCCAACCTCTCAGATCGGAACTTGGGGAGGCTAGATACCCCGACCTTGGTAGGCTAGGGCATTGGTAGCGGGTGTTGACGGTTGTTAGCACCACAGACCATCTCTCGAAATAGATGAGATCTACAAGCGCAAGGAAGATACCATTGTAGCATTCCCAACGGTATCATATTTATCCCAAAGGAAGACAATGGATTAAAGTAAACACTATTCTTATGATCAAGCTAGGGGATACTAATCAATTATCATGACAGGGGTAAGTTGATAATATGGATAGTGTGACACACACCTAAGCAATCTATTCTAAAGGGTAAATGGGTCCTAATGGAGATTAGACTAAGAGTTGGTGAGTTGCTCCTACAATGCCTCTAATATACGTATACATAGCCTAAGTTAGGTACTAATGAGAATGTTAATGGTGAATTCTTCTTCTAAGTTGTTCAACACATCAGGCACGAGTTTACCACTAGAAATCATAGGACGACTCCCGCCAACAGCTTGTGGCATAGACGGACATGGAGTTACAAAAGACAGATAGGGCTGTCACCACCTACTACCTACCTCTTTAATACATAGGTCTACGAGACATCCAACGATACTTAACTATCTAAGTACCTCGCTTACATGTTAAGTAAATACCTTAGAGGCTCGAGTACAAGTACCTCTCTAAGGCAATGAATAACCTAAATATCGTTGAACCAATGTTAAGGCATGTGATAGGTTATTCATACATGATCATATCATAACTACTTAGACTATAGTGAGGGTTTATAGTGTTTATGATGATAGAATAAGATCATTATGGCATAATCATAAAAACTATTCCTACGACATAGATGGATTCCACAATCAAACAAGAAACACTTCATCCAAGCATATGTATAAAGGAAGACTAAAGATAATATCTTTATTATGCATAAAGTCAAGAATACAAGAAGTAATACATGAGCCATACCTTTCCCAATGTGGAATTGGGAAGAGAGACTCCCTATACTCCTTTCCTAATTTGGAGTAGGGACTAGAGGTTCTTCTCTTTACAGCCTAAACTCCTCTAAGACTATGGAAAATAGTGGATACAATAGAATGAAGCTCAAGTGACATGTGTTGAAGTAAGGGGTAGGGGGTCTTATTTATAGCTGGAGAAGGGTCGGTTCTTGCCACCAAAAGCGTGAATCGGTCTTCATAGTTATCTGGGCACCAAGGGGAGTCGACACGTGGAAGTTGATCGAGTTTGGCACCAGGAAGGGTTCGATCGAACCCCTGTTTGGCCGAACTAGTCTTTGCTCCGTTTCGCATGTGCTTTCTCTAGGTCACTTCCAATTGGGCCCTATTGACTGATATGGTGATAATGTAGGATCTAAGAGCACGTGAAAAGCTACCAGGGGGGTGAATGGTAGATTATAACTTTTTTAGTGGAAGCAACAAAAATCCCTCGACAGAAAATCAATTTGTTAAGAAACTGTGTGTGCAACTGATCTAAACATGTTCAGCTGTGACAAAAGTAGTAGATATTATAGAGAATCAAGTCAGGAAGACACAACAACAATAATCTCGAAAAACCGTCGGGAAAAACTCAAGTTATGATCGAAGGACTTAACAAAGGTCAATCTATTCTACCCCAGTCAAAATAGATCTGCAACACTACATAGAAACTCGTGTAGATCAGAAATGACAAATCCAATGACTGTGAAATTTTCATAGATAATAGATAATCAAGTAATTAAGGCAATCCATAAAGAATCACATCATTTTGATTTGTAAAACTCGAGTTATGATAAAAACACCGAAGCAACGTAGTG
Source organism: Tuctoria greenei (assembly GCA_036927565.1). Classification (NCBI taxonomy): domain Eukaryota; kingdom Viridiplantae; phylum Streptophyta; class Magnoliopsida; order Poales; family Poaceae; genus Tuctoria; species Tuctoria greenei. Next base: position 45,029,913 of record JAYESD010000001.1, on the reverse strand, counting down.
TTGTGCAGAAACTCGACGAGAAAAACTTGTCTGAAAAAAGTCGAACAAACAAGACATAAAAGTTCCTCTAAAACTATGAATTTTATTGATAAAAACACAAGAGGAACAGTCCAAAGTCGTCTGACCACGAGCTCCAGCCTCCCTTGCTTATATAATCAGCTCTAAGGCCAACCCAATCCAAACTAGGACTCTAATTCTACTTAGTTTGAACCAAAACATTTCATAACTGCTCAAGACTCTTCCATACTCAGATAGGAGCAATATTAAGACTTCCAAACACCTTAAGAACGTACCAAAAATTCCTAAAAAAACTCAACTTCGTGCTCACCACGAAATCTAACCAAAACAGACTTGAAACATTCCATAAACGAACCATAACCACCTCAGCCACAGCCTGAGGCACAATCTAGCCGGTTGGACCTTTCTGACCAATTCTTTACGTCCAATTCTCTTCATCACGCCTTGGAACTATGTTGCCACATCCATGAACTCCTTGCACACATGCAAACACCTTGCAAAAACATCCACGATACCTTCACATGCATTGTTCTTGACCCAAACATGTTGTGTGACCTCCCGATCAACTCAACCATAATTCCACCCGAACTTGGTTGTTGAACCTCATCTTCTCCCTAAGACTAGTTCAATGGATCCTGTCACCAGCCATGTTTTGACCTCAAGCAACACATGCACATGAACAAACAACCAATTCTTTCGAGCAACAAGTCCTCGACTTGACTCGCGTTAGTTCGAAAACCACGACACCTCATGTGAGCACATCACATAAGCATGTTGCAAACATAGCAAGATAATATCTACCATGATCAGCCAAATCACATCAAAAACTTAGTCCAAAAAAAACTAATAAAATTTTCCCATAAGTGTAAAGCAAGTTTGAAATATTGCAACTGAAAAACATGGTAGCCACACGATTATTTCAGCATATAGAAAGATCGTACAGTACAAAGCAGCCGCGATGCAATGTATAAGAAAAGTTCGGACACTGCAAAATGTGTTTCTCAAGTATATTCAAAACTTTGCATGTAAATCTATATGTTTAACATAATTGTCGATGTATTCAGCACACAGGTCTCACAATCTCCCCTTTGATGAATGCATTGGCAGCACCACTTAAAATCTGAGCATTGGCTTATTCACATGGAAAGTTTTGAAAAAAAATTTCTCCCCCATTTGAAAATCAAATGAGAAATAAATTTCAAAAACAAATATTTTCCCCCTATATATATTTCTCCCCCTTTAACAATGTATTCAGCAAGGTTCAAAAGAGAAATTTCAATAGTCATGAGCATATTATAACATATACATATAAAACAAAGCTTTTCCAAGTCATACTATCAAGTAACTTCTACTATCACATCAATGAGATACATAAAGTAGTGTAAGCCATGCTAGATATCAAGTGTAATTTTCAATTTAAGCAAGTCATGATCTCACAAACTTAACTATTTCAAGACGTGAAAGCATGACACTTGTTGCTGCATTTTTATTTTCTTTTTAGGAACAAGATCTATCTTATGATATTTACAATATATTATATGCGTATCTATCTTATTCTAACCAACCAAGTCAAGCCTATATCATTTGACAATTAAAATCTTAAGGACATGGTTTTAGTCATACACAACTTCTTCCAAGTTCATATCTAAGTGCAATGATAGGCAATCTCAAAAGAAGAAGTGTGATGCATGCATATTCTCTTGATATTTTCTCATTTTTTATTTTATCATAAAAGCTTAACATGTGGATAGTTGATTGATTAATTTTTAATTATTAAAAGCACTTGTGAGAATGCAACAAGTTCAAGACAGCAAGAAAGTTCGCTCATGACCAGATTTAGTGTAAGTAATTATTCCAATTACAAGTCATGGCAAAAGCTACAAAATGTATACACGAGTAATGTAGTAAGAACTTTCACCATGTAAAAGGAATCACAAAGTCATATATGTATGAAATACTAAGCTCATATTATTTTAAATTCAGATTCACACATAGACTTCCCAAGTTTCAAAAACTCCCCCTCAATTTAAGCCATGAGAATGCATAACCCCTATTTCACTAAGAATGAAATAAAAACAAGTGAAATCCAAAGCTTTTGTAAAAATTTTAGCCAGTTGTTGTTCGGTATCTACATGGTGAAGCATAATGTTTCCTTTTTCAACATTATCACGGATAAAGTGATACCTAATGTCAATGTGCTTTGTTCTAGAATGTTGCACGGGGTTTTTAGCAATGAAAATGGCACTAGTGTTATCACAAAACAGTGGAACACTATCTAGATCAATCCCATAGTCCTTAAGTGTTTGAGCAATCCAAAGAATTTGTGAACAAGCGCTAGCAGTAGCTACATATTCAGATTTGGCCATGGATTGTGCAACTAAATTTTGTTTTCTAAAGGACCAAGCAACAAATGTATTACCAAAAAAATGACAAGCACTCGAAATACTTTTCTTATCAATCCTATAACCTCCAAAATCAGCATCTGAAAAATCTTTCAAAGTAGTGGTTGAGGAAGAAGGAAGAAAAATGCAAAATTCTTGAGTTCCATGTAAGTACCTGAGAATTCTTTTGACGGCTTGACGATGTGAAGCACGTGGGAAAGCTTTAAATTGTGCACAAAGACCTACGCTGAATTGTATGTCCGGTCTTGATGGCATGAGGTACAAAAGTGACTCGATCATGCTTCTATATACTTTTTGATCCATGAGTTCACCATCTTCATCAAGTTCAAGTGTCATTGTTGTAACCATTGGTGTCCGAAGAGGCTTTTTTTTGTCCATGTTGAAGTGCTTAAGAAGGTCTTTCGTATACTTTGTTTGATGAACAAAGGTACCCTCCTTAGTTTGCTTGATTTGCAGCCCCAAAAAGTACGTGAGTTCTCCCATCATACTCATCTCAATTTCAGAACTCATCATAGCTAAAAACATGGACACAAGATCATGAGAAGCACAACCAAAGATAATATCATCCAAATACACTTGAACAAATAATGAGTTGTTGCCGTGCTTAAGTACAAAAAGAGTTTTATCAATCTTGCCCATGGTAAACCTCTTTTCATGTAAGAATATTTTTAACCTATCATACCATGCTCTAGGGGCATGTTTGAGACCGTACAATGCTTTGGACAGTTCGAAAACATGATTAGGAAAATTTGCATTTTCAAAACCCGGTGGTTGCTTGACAAAAACCTACTCATCTATGTAGCCATTAAGAAAAGCACTTTTAACATCTATTTGATATAACTTGAAACCTTTAGATGCAATAAATGCTAACAAAATTATTATGGTTTCTAATCTAGCAACAGGAGTAAAAGTTGCATGAAAATCTAGACCTTCAACTTGTGTGAAACCTTGAGCAACCAACCTAGCCTTATTCCTAACCACAACCTCATCCTCACTTTGTTTATTTTTAAACACCCATTTAGTTTCAATTATAGTGTGACCTTGAGGCGGAGGTACAAGTTTCCAAACTTTATTTGTTTCAAAATTTTCTAACTCTTCTTGCATGGCATTAATCCAAGATTCATTTGTGAGTGTGCGTGATATATTGGGTTCAAAAGAAGCAACAAAAGCATAATAAGCGTGAGAGTTTGGATCGTAAAACCTGGACCGTGTAACTCGTTCGTGCAAGCTTCCAATGATTTGTTGTGAAGAATGACTTTTGAGGACGCGGAGGGGAGTAGACATTTCACAAGCTCCTTCTTCTTCATGTTCATCACAGGTTGAAGAACTTGTGGCTTGAGGACGATCTGTACCAGCTGCAGTAATTGTTGGTGCTAGTAGTGGTGCAAAATCAGCAACGTAATCAATGTCATTTGCATCTGAATTCTTGGGCAGTAGCACCACTTCTTCGTCTTCTTCGATGAAAATACTCTCCCCTGCGGATATAGATCTAGACCTGCAATATTATAGCTAGTACCTGAGCTAGCTTCATCATTATTAGTGTCAAGTAAAAGCACACGGTAGCCTCTAGTATGGGATGGATAACCAAGAAACATGCGATCAACAGATCTAGATTCAAATTTATCAAGCTTACCGTGTTTCTTAACAAAGCTTTTACAACCAAAGACCTTAAAGTGTGTGACACTAGGCCTATGTCCAAACCGAAGTTCATATGGTGTTTTTCCTAGCTTAGCACGCAAGAAAATACGATTTGAGACATAACAAGCGGTTGCAATTGCATCAGCCCAAAATTTCCTAGGAGTTTGATATTCATCAAGCATAGACCTAGCCATCTCAAGTAAGGTTCTATTCTTTCTGGCATAGACCTAGCCATCTCAACTAAGGTTCTATTCTTTCTCTCTACGACACCATTTTGTTGAGATACATAGGGTGAAGAAAATTGATGATCCATTCCATTTCCAGCACAAAAGTGATCAAACGATTGATTTTTAAATTCAGTTCCGTTATCACTTCTAATTGTTTTTAAAGATCCTGGTGATCAATTGATAATCTAAGAAATAAAGTTCTAAAGTGACTAAAAGCATCATTCTTAGATTTCATAAAGTAAATCCAAGAGTATCTAGAATAATCATCAACAATAACAAGAACATACAATTTACCTCCAATAGGTTGAACACGTGAAGGACCAACGTTGTCAAAGTGCAAAAGTTGTCCCGGTTCAGCTGTCATGGTGATTGTGAGAGGAGCATGTGAACCTGCAACCATCTTAGCATGTCTACAAGAAGAGAACACAATTTCTTTGTCTCATTTAAGCTTAGGCAGCCCACGTATGCGATCAAGAGCACTCACACATGTGAGATGATCAAAGCCTACACGACCAAGTCTACAATGCCAAAAATATAAGTCTTTCGAATAATTAGCAACTAGACACCTATGCTTAGAGGATGACATATCAAAATCAGCTTTAAAAACTCTTCCAACCGAAACTTGTTAAAAGTGAGCTCACTATTTGAATCTACAACCTTGCAGCAACTTCCATTGAAAATAATTTCCAGATTTTCATCTAGCAGTTGTGAAACAGAAAGCAAGTTGTATTTCAAAATTTTAACAAGTGCCATGTCCTTCAAAGTGTAGTGATTATTTACTCTAACTGAACCCTTAGCAATTATAGGAGTTGAAGAATTATCAGCAAAAGTAACATTATCTACACGTGGCACAAAAGAGAGGGAGGAGAACCAATCTTTGTTACTGGTCATGTGGCGTGAGTAACCTGAATCCGCAATCTAAATGTTCTCCTTCCTCAAGCGTGTAACCTACATAGAAGCACAATACGTCGATGACTCAATACTGGGGTTAGTCAAAAGGCATTTAGGAATCTAGTACTAAGTCACACGACGTCCATCAGGAATAACACACGAAAGCTGAGATAAAACATCAGGTTTATGAGCCAAAGTTTGAGGATTTTTGTATCCAACTACTGACCTACGAGGTGTTGCATGTGTAGCACAAAAAAACAATAGGTTTGGAAGCAAACTTTGCATGTTTTTGACTCATTACAGTAGGTTGCATGTTTCTAACTTTTTATTCGGCATGTGCAGCAAATTTTGCGTGAGAATTATGAATCTAGCTTGCATTCTTTCCTTTTTCTGTTGTTTAGCTAGTCTATAATAAAACTATGTGACATGGCCATCTCTAACATGGTAGGTACAGTGAAATTTAACTTTGTGTTCATGTCTAGATGAGCAAGCAACATGTTTATTAGAAACTGAGTGAGACAGCACCCCTGCAGATTTGAAAACCACTTCTTTTTGCTTGAGAACTGTTTGAATCAAATCACTTCCTAATGAATTTACAATTTTAGGTGGATGTGCTTAGCATGAGCATGAGAATCAAAACCTACACTAGTTTTATCATTGCAAGACTTGGAAAAATTTAACAGCAAGTTTAGGTTCTTATTCCCATTAAAAAACCACTCTAGTGTCCTATTCATGCCATCAAGTTTCTTACGCAAGTCTAGTCATTTTTCACATGAAGTCTTTCCTTTTAGTTTGCAATTATAACAATATTAACTTCATGAAAACGTAAAGCATTGTTCAATATAGAAATCTCATTCGTAGCATCATGTAGTTTTTTATCAAGATTATCACAAGTAGAACAATTCAAATCAATTGTAGAACAGCAAGCATCTTTCAAGTTTTTATCATTAAGTGCAACAAGCTTGTTGTTCTTTTCAATTTATAACTCAAGTTTATCAAGTGTGGAGGTGTGTGCACTTCTTAGGGAGGACAATTGTTCATATATTAACTCACATGAGGAACAAGAATCATCACTAGAAATCAAAGATTTCAAATGATTAATTTCATATTCCAGTGATTCAATTTTAACAGCATTATCCCTAAGTATTTTGTCCTTTTTCTTAAGTATAACAGTGGCACGAGAAATAGTATCACACATTTCTTCACAAGTAGGACCTACCTCTTCATCATCTCTTCATCGTCGCTGTTGTGTTCTGCTTCCTCCATACTTGATCTTGAGTTGTACGCCATGAAACACATAGTTGCCAAATTGTCATCATCCTAATCACTTTTGGAGTCCACATCACTCAAGTTGTTGTCTAGTAGAGCGGAGAGGATATGATCCACCACTTGGCATTTTGTGAAAGTCTTCTTTTTCTTGTTGTTGTTGACAGAAGAGGACTTGAACTTATTTTGCTTTTCATCACGGGTAGAAGGACATGAAAGGTTAGGGCAATCTAAAGAAAATGTCCTATCTTGCCACATTCAAAACATCGTTGAGAACCACCACTTCCTCTTCTTTTAGTTCTCACATTTTGCAATGCTTTTGAGAATCGAGTGGACAAAAGTGCCAACTCTTCTTCTGGAAATTCTTCAATCTGTTCAAGGGTTAAAGAGGACAACAAAGCAAATGTACCACATGATGAAGATTATCTAGAGCTAGGCATGTCATGTTGAGAAACAGATGCAAGAGACTTGTTGATGTTCTTACGTGAGATTATGTCAATTTCATGAGTTTTCAGCTTATAATATAGCACATCAAAAGTAAGTGTACTCATGATAGGGATTCATGAATAGATGTAACTTTCATCTCCCAAATTGACATTTCTAATGCACTTAGTAATTTCCTAGAATTCTCAGCATCTGAAAAAATAACATTGACACTACGCAAGTTGCTGAGAATTTTATTAAAGCGAGGAAATAAATCGTCGATAGACTCACCTGGTTGCATCTCAAAGCGCATATATTCTTTCTTGAACATATCTTGCCTTACCACCTTGATCCTGTTGGATCCTTCATTGTACTTGCAAAGTGCCTTCCACACATCGTACGCTGATCGGAGGTGTAAAACACGATTGAAGTCGATTTGAGTCAATCCTTGTATGATCAAGTTGTGAGCCTTGTTATTGTTGCCGACATCTCTCATGTTCGTAGCCATCACTTGATTGTTTGGCGGCATGTCGCAAAGCTTGTACACATTATTCCATATTGCGAAGCCTTGCGCCTGGATGAAAGCCTCCATACGTGCCTTCCAAATCTAAAAATCAATGCCACTAAACACACAAGGTTTTACAAGGTATTTCTCCATGATGATTAGTAAAAACAAATGCAAATCACAAATATTAGAGAATTGTGGATCTGATACCAATTGTAGGATCAAAGAGCACATGAAAATCTACCAAAGGGGGGTGAATGGTAGATTAAAATGTTTTCAGCGGAAGCAACAAAAACCCCTCAGCAGAAAATTAATATATTAAGAAACTGTGTGCAACTGATCTAAAAATGTTCATCCATGATAAAAGTAGTAGATATTATAGAGAATCAAGTCACGAAGACACAACAACAAGAATCATGAAAAACCGTCGAGAAAAACTCAAGTTATGATCGAAATATTAAACAAAGGTCAATCTGTTCTACCTGAGTAAAAACAGATGTGCAACACTACATAGAAACTCATGTAGATCAGAAACCATAAATCCAATGAGCGTGAAATTTTCACAAATGATAGAAAATCAAGTTGTGAAGACAACTCAAAAAGAATCACATAAATTGGATCTGTAGAACTAGAGTTATGATAAAAACACCGAAACAATGTAGTGCTGTGAAGAAACTCAACGAGAAAAACATGTCTGAAACAAGTCGGACAAACAAGGCACAAAAGTTCCTTTCAAACTACGAAATTTATTGATCAAAAAACAATAGGAACATCCCAAAGTAGTTTCACCACGAGCTCTTGTCTTCCTTGCTTATATAACCAGCCATAAGGCCAACCCAATGCAAACTAGGACTCTAATGCTACTCAGTTTTAACTGAAACTTTCCACAACTGCTCTAGACTCCTCCATACGCAGGTAGAAGCAATCTTAAAACTTCCAAACATCTTAAGAATGTACCAAACATTCATAAAACAACTCAACTTCGTGCTAACCATGAAATCTAACAAAAAAAACTCGAAACTTTCCATAAATGAACCATAACCACCTCAACCACAGCCTGAGGCATAATCCAGCCGATTGTACCTTTCCGACCAATTCTTTACGTCCAATTCTATTCGTCACACCTTGGAACCATGTTTTCACATCCATGCACTCCTTGCACACATGCAAACACCTTCCAACAATGTCCATGATACCTTCATTTGCATTGTTCTTGACCCAAACGTGATGCATGACCTCCCATTCAACTCAACCACAATTCCTCTTGAACATGGTTGTTGAACCTCATCTTCTCCCTAAGACTAGTTCAATGAATCCTGTCATCAGCCATGTCTAGACCTCAAGCAACACCTGCACATGAACAAATAACCAATTCTTCTGAGCACAAGTCCTCAACTTGACTCTCGTTAGTTCGAAAACCACAACACCTTATGTGAGCACCTCACATAAGCATGTTGCAAACATAGCAAGATATTATTCACCATGATCAGCCAAAATACATTAAAAACTTAGTCCAAAAGTACTAAGCAAATAATCACATGAGTATAAAGCAAGTTTAAAACATTGCAACTGAAAAACATAGTAGCCACACGATTATTTCATCACATAGAAAGATCGTACAGTACAAAGCAGCCGTGATGCAATGTATAAGAAAAGTTCAGACAGTGCAAAATGTGTTCTCAAGTATATTCAAAACTTTGCATGTAAACCTATACATTTAACATAATTGCCAATGTATTCAACACACAGGTCTCACAGATACACCGTTGGATCTCTTCGGATACGTCTATTTGTGGGCCATTTGATCCATGTGAAGCCACGTGTCGGTGCTTGATTGGCTGGGGTGATACTTTTTAGGATTGCTCCTCCTCTTTCACCTCATTTCCTGGATAAAAAGTCTGCATGCACTATTTTTCCAAGGACAAGTGGAAATATGTTAAGTAGAAAGGTGATGTGTGCAAGAAATGATGTTTTCTTCACCTAATTGATTTATATTGATGGGTGAAATTGGTATATAATAGCCATCAACAAATTCCCTCAAGACAATAGGTTGATGATCAGGAGTTGCTACAATGTTTTAGCTTTCAAAAGTATCAAGTGCACAACAAAATACTCTACCTAGTATTGCAAAATATGTCTATGGTACTCTACCCTTCTTAAGTCATTATGGGGTTTATGCTTTTCATATTCATGGGTAGTTGAAAGATAGAACGGTAAATGGAGCAAGCATAGCCTAGTTGTCAAGTTCCACTTAAATTTCGGTGAGTTTCAATTTAGATTCTAAGTACCTCAATTTGATTATCTCATTCACTCCTTTTTGTGTAGTCGAAATATATCCTCACCAAGGCATTTGCCTATACTAATCCTACCACTAAATAAGGCTTATATGTGGAGCTTGGTAGGGAATGTAAGCCTTAGGAGAAATCAATTCAAAACATTTTGATTCAAGACTTGTGCATGTGTGATGGAATGGAAGTGGAAGTGGATGTTGTGATGAATCCTTTTTGATGTAGACTCTCTTTATCGCAGAGATGAAACATGGCTACTTTTTCTCTTTTTTTTTCTCATGCTTATGAAGTAAGCATGCATTTTTTTTTCTTTTTCTTGTAGTCATGTCTTCTACTCCCTTTTTATGCACTAAATTTGAAGATAGTACTAAGTATGAAAGGCATGTACTTTCTCTTTTATTGTGGAATGATGATATGATGGAATTTTTGCTAACTTCTACTATAGAAGTTTTAGCATGTGAAAGTGAAGTCTTGAAGTTAAAAAGAAATGAATGACTTCTCACATAGGACTATACTTGTTTGACTAGGCTCAATGTGGTAGGAAATAGCATATGCATAAGGTTTATCAATGTAAAACATCATATGGCTTTGGTAGGTATTTCTAATCAAATGAAAGTAACTTAAATCTTTTACAATTTCTACAGAAATATAAGTTTCACTTTCAAACTAGGAACAACAGCCCTATCACTATATCAAATCTCACAACAACCTAGAATTAGATTAAGCTTTTGCTACCCACATTTTTTAAATCACGCAAAGTTAATTTAAGCCAATTAAAACAATATTTGGATAGCAGCAAGTTGTAAACTGGGGAATTAAGAAAAATAAAACAGAGGAACTATTCATCATTTCATTTATGTGAATTCTAAATCATTCTTACCGCACATCTTTATTTGATGGAAAGCAAATCTACATTACTATTTTTATATTTTTCATTTTTTAGATGCAAGTGGATGAATGGATTGAAATTAAAATGCAATGGGTGTGATACAAGTTACCTCAAGTGGGGGTCCTCCCCCAAGCTTATTCTTGATCAAGGTCTGTGATAGAGGTTGAATCCCTAACGATGGAGGTAGTCCATGAGGTTAGCCTATCCTTGTTGTGGCGTGGCTTTGACAATGGAGGGTTGAGTGTCGATGTTGTGTTGCCTGCCGCTCGAGTACCATGAGTGTGATTGAAGAAAGTGTTGTTTATGTCGCTTATCCGCACCTCAAGGTCTCCCATGCGTTGATTGTACTTTGTTATTCCATGGCTAAGGTAACGATAACCATTAGATACAAAGGAATGACGTGCACTCATCATGCATTGAATGTGTTCCGTCATTCTTTGGCTAATGTGGGGACCCGAATCCCGACATCCGAGAATCTCATTGGGTGGTGTCGTGCGATGCGACACCCAATAGTACACAAGAATAGAACCTGAATAACATTACAAGACGAAGTCTTTTATTTATCATACAGCGAAAGTTTTTACAATACTAGCGGAAGTAAAGAAATATATATATATATATATATATATATATATATATATATATATATATCATAGCTACGCTCTCAGCACTAGCTATGCAAAAGCAAAGTTATCGATGCCTTGGATACTTTGCACTAGCAACACTCAATTAGGGCGGCGTGCAGGGTGCCCACTCGGCTGTACACTCTGGAGGGGGTGCAGCCTCATCATCAAACCCTTCATCAACTGTATAACTTGCAAAAACTCGTTAACTGCAAACGTGAGCATAAGGCTCAGCAAGACTAACCCGTCTCACTAGACATATGCAAGGGGACACTAAACATAGGTAAGGTGAAGCGTAAATGACTCGCCTACAAGTGGATCCTTATAATCAAGTTTTAAGTAGCAAATGACATTCTCCAAGCACGGCACATCATGGGCCCCATAATCAAACAAGAAACGTTTTACCGATGATATGACTATTACAACTAAAGTATGGGGAAATTGTAGACTTTTAATTGTACTATCTCTAAATCATACAATGTTGCAAAGTAATTATAATATTCAATACAATATGATTTTTTTGACTTCTTTAGTATTTACTACGTTGCCTCTCAGTGAACAAGTGGTACTCTATTACTGCAAGGGACAGTGATTGCAATCAGGACACACCCGGACAACACGACACATACGTTGTTCGAAAATGTCAGCGAGTACACCTGTACCTACATAACATTTCAGTACTAGGCGTATATGGCCACCTTTCACAAGAAACTCGAACGCCGAGCCCGTCTCACCTCCGCGAACAGAAGGTCTCCACACAGAACACCTCAACCCACCCCTATTGATGGTGAGTTAATGGGCCTCGACACCCCAGTTATCAAGTTACATCAGTTTATTGGATTCCATATGTCCATTACATTGTCGGTACAATTCAAGCTTGTCCGAAGGGGCTGCATACGGACGGTCCTTAATCGACACAAGTAGGGCTATGCGACCAAGACGCAATTCTCTCCGCTTCCTATCCATTCCCTGCCCGGTCTCCATTTCATTATGCCATTTTCTATCTAACCAATCCTGTGAGATATGTCCTACATCTCTCGCGAGTAGATTCCAACTACTCGACTTCTACCGGATTTCCTATGCATTAGCAAAGCAGTTACTACAGGTTAAACTGTAACTCGTTCCAACCAATCCCTGGGATTTTTGGTCATGCAAGTGGAGTATCAATCATCCTAAACGTAATGCAAATTTCATAGGCTATTCATCATAGTGATAAAGTAAAATTTTATAAATGACTTAAATGCAAACCGGGCCTTGCCTTGTTGCAGGTTAGAGTATGAGTTGATATTTGGAAGGTGCTCTTCCAAGGCTTCTGGCTCCTCTTCGACTTTGGTCACTATACGATATGCATAGAATAAGTATATGAATGACTTTGAAAAATGATTAATACCAAGACCATGATTTAATTTATGGTGACCATTATGTGATAAAGACTTAATGGGCTTGGGAACTTTGAAGGTAGGTATTAGGGACTATGATAGAAGCTCTTGCAAAGAACAGGAGATGATCAAAGAAGGTTGTTGTCTCCACAATTATAGCAAGCAATTATCTTCCAAAAAATTTAGAGAAGAAACTGTAGCTTGAACATAGCTAGCAGTTGATAATCAAGATAGAGGAAATTGTCCTGGTTCTAGCAAAATTTGTTTCATAATTTTCTAAGCTCTGGTGAAGGAGTTATTGTATTTCTAAGTTGGCAAGAATTTCTGGATTTATTTTATAATTGAATTTTTAGCCTTTTAATCAATATTTAGTTTGTAACTGAATTAGGACTAGGATAGTAGGTCAACTAAATCCAAGATTTTTACAGGAGCTAGTATATGACTAAAGGAAGACTCAGTCCAAATTTGACATAATAAAGCAACAGAACATCTGTGAAAATTCAATTACTGAAAAAAGGTAATTGAACTATACAGAGGGTTAAACAGGTGCAATGGCTCCCAAACATTTTCTGGTAGTCAAGAATAGGACACTAAATTTTATGTGAATTTTGGGGATTTTTCCAGGGGCTAGCTTATCTGGAAAAATTGTATGTGCATTTGGGGATTTTTCGAGGGGCTAGCTAATTGGTACTGACAGAAACTAGAGCTCAAGAGCTTTCAAACAAAATTTGTTTGAAGATTTTTGGGGTAGTCTACAGAGAGATATTCAATTTATAAGTTTGAACAATTTTCTGGAATTAATTTAATAACCCATTGGCGTCAGAATTCAAATTCAATCGGGTGGGTCCCATGGGCCATGTGGCGTGCTCTGGTCAATGCAACACCGCGGTCCACAGATTTATTCGCGCGCAGCCGCACGGAATCCCAGCTGCACCGTGATCCCACAGCTACTGGCAGGTGGGGCCCTACGGGGTTGTCTTCTACCTCGGGCCAACGCTCGCGCGAGGCGACGCCCGCGGCGGTGACTCGCCGGCGAGCTCGCCGCCGGTTAAACCGACGGGCCAAACTCGCCCAAACTTGCTGCCTGGGGGTTTTTGGAGTCGCTGAGCACGACGGTGAGGTCGGTGGGACCAGAAACTCGCCGGAAATGGCCGTGCGATGGCGGCAGCGGCGGTGAGCACTCGGGCAACCTGGAACTCGCTCCAGAGTAGCTCAAACCACTCGGGATCTTCTTCAAAACCTTCCTGGGACGACGCAGATCAAGGAACTGGACGTGGAAGAGGAGGAAACAATCGAAAACTATGAGCTCGACGGTGAACCGAGGTTTCCTCACTGGCGGCGAGCAAAACTCGATTTCTTCGGCCGTTGCTCGATAACTTTTAGGGGTTTTTGTTCAGGTAGGAGCGCTAGGACCTATATAAACCATCTCTATGCAATTGCAAAGAATATTTAGTTGTAGAAATGGAATTGAAACGGAAACCTAGTGAGCTTCTTCACATCGGCTAGAAGGAAGAAGACCGATAACTTGCTCATTTCTCAATAAAAAGGGAAACGGTTTGCACCGCGAGTTAGAGCTCGACTAGGCGCACCTTTAAGCTTTTGGGATCGAGGCTTGAAACTGTGCGGAATGGCGGCACACCACAGAGCAGAGGCGAGCGGCGATGATGGCGCGCGGCGGAGAAGGAATCGCGAGAGGGGGAATCACCGATCAGGGAAGGGGAAATACCAGAGCGGCGGCCGGCCTTTTATAGCACCGCGGCAAGCAAGCAAGCAAGCAGCTCGCTGGAGCTTGCATGCGCGCGCTGTCGAGCGGGCGAACGCTGGTGCAGAGATGGCAGGCGGCCGAGCTGATCCGTTCAGCAGAGGCTGACCGGTGGGGCCCACAGGTCAGTCAGGCTCCAGCAATAAAGTTACAAATTCATTTAAAAATAGAAGATCAACTCCAAAAATCATGAAATTTGGTGGAGATGGTAAATGAATTATTCTGAACATAATGGTGAACTCAAATCTTATGTTCAAAGAAGTTGGAGAAGAATTTAAAATTCAGATTTAAATTTGATTCAAATTTGCCAAGCGCCTAAAATAGAGTTCCTAAAATCTTGAAATTTTGCAGGCAAGCTATTGAGAATATTAGAAGGTCAAGGAAAAATCTAGAGCCTCTAATTTGAATATTTTTGGCAGGGCCAATTAGTACTGCACTTTAAATTGCCTTAATAAACTTCATCCAAAGAATTCTAAAATTTGAAGCGGGGTGAATAGAATCATTCTAGAATTACTGGTGAAGTCCAATACTCATGTTAATAAAATTTAGCCATGAGTGCAAGAAAGGTTTGGATGGTATTAAGTTCATGTGTACCACTATATTGGATCTTTAATATAGTTGATCACAAAACTCATAACTGAATTCACATGCCATAAAAGTGGGGTTTTACATTCCTACCCCCTTAAAAGAATCTTGTCCCGAGATTACAAAAGAAGGCAAAAGGAAAAGATCTAACGAACATATGTCGCTAACAAGTCCGGATAGTTCGTTCTAAGATACTCCTCGCTTTCCCACGTGGCTTCTTCAGCACTGTGGTTGCTCCACAAGACCTTATAGAAACGCAAGGTGCGGCTTCTTGTGGTGCGAGTCTTCTCATCGACGATCTGAGCTGGATGCTCGGAATAAGTGAGATCTGGTTGGAGAGCTTCCAAATCCTCAAAACGTATATTCGCTGGGATTTTGAGACATTTCCGCAACTGAGAAATGTGAAACACATTATGGACCCCTGCCAGCGATGACGGTAACTCCAAATGATATGCCACAGGTCCGCATCTTTTGATTATTGCGAACGGCCCAATAAAACATGGAGCTAGCTTCCCTTTCACTCCGAATCGATGGATACCTTTCATAGGGGATACCCAGAGATAAACTTGATCCCCAATCTCGAAGTGAAGAGGTCGACGTCGTTTATCAGCGTAGCTCTTCTGACGAGACTAAGCGGCTTTGAGATTTGGTTGAATAATGCGTACTTGCTCTTCGGCTTCTTTTATTAAGTCGATGCCATATACCACTCGTTCACCAGATTCGCACCAGTTCAAGGGTGTGCGACATTTCCGGCCATAAAGAGCTTCATATGGTGCCATCTGGATGCTAGCCTGGTAACCGTTGTTGTACAAAAATTCCGCCAATGGTAGATGATCATCCCAATTCCTACCATGGTGGATGACACAGGCGCGAAGCATGTCTTCTAGCACTTGATTCACTCGTTCGGTCTGACTATCAGTCTGAGGATGATAAGCCGAGCTTCGAATCAGCTTGGTACCCAATGCATCGTGGAGATGCTCCCAAAAGCGAGCAACAAAAATCGATCCACGATCTGAAATGATAGTACGGGGTACTCTGTGTAGACACAAAATTCTGGAGATATAAAGTTCTGCATGCCGCTTCGCATCATAATCCACATTGACCGGTATGAAATGAGCTGATTTGGTCAATCGGTCAACGATCACCCAAATTGAGTCGTGCTTATGGAGGGTGGAAGGCAACCCAACAATGAAATCCATGCTGATATCCTCCCATTTCCAAGCTGGTATGCTTAAAGGTTGAAGTTGTCCCGCTGCCTTCATATGGTCGGCCTTAACTCGCCGGCACGTATCACACTCGGATACATATTTAGCTATTTCCCTCTTCATCCGAGTCCACCAGAATTTCTTCTTCAAATCCTGGTACATCTTGTTGCTTCCCGGATGAATGGAATACTTGGACAAATGAGCTTCATCCAGTATCTTCTTTCTAAGCTCCATGTTTCGTGGTACCACTATACGGTTGTTAAACCGGAGGGTGCCTTCATCGTCACTTTGGAAACATTTCATCTCCCCCTTCTTCATTCTTTGCCGAATATGTGACATCCGTTTGTCCTCCTTCTGAGATTCCATAATACCCTCCTTGATAGTAGGAATGAGAGATAGGTTGTAGAGTGCCCCATATGGAACCAAGTAGAGACTCGGTTCTTCTTCTCCTTCCATTGAGGTAATGGAAAGATTGTTGACATGGGACTTGCGGCTCAGGGCATCTGCGACTACATTCGCTTTGCCTGGATGGTAGTGGATCTCAATCTTATAATCCTTGATTAACTCCAACCATCTACGCTGTCGCATATTTAAATCTTTTTGGGTGAAGATGTATTTCAAGCTCTTGTGATCAGTGTAGAGGTGTACTAGATTACCCAGTAGATAATGTCTCCACATCTTCAATGCTAGTACCACAACAGCGAGTTCTAGATCATGAGTCGGATTTTGCTGCTCATGGTTCCGGAGCTACCGTGATCCATACGCGATCACTCTTCGTGCTTGCATCAATACACAACCTAAACCAATCCCAAATGCGTCGCAATAGACATCAAGTGATTTGGTTGTGTCTGGTTGGGCTAAAACTGGTGCCGTTGTAAGTTGTTTCACCAATGCTTTGAAACCTGCCTCACATGCCTCAATCCATACATACTTCTGCCCTTTCTTCAGAAGTTCTGTCATTGGTTTAGCTATTTTGGAGAAACTGGGAATGAACCTCCGGTAATACCCAACTAAACCTAGGAAACTTCAAACTTCATGTACAGACTTCGGAGACTCCCATTTGAGGACTTGCTTGATCTTGCTTGGATCAACTGCAATCCCTTCTGCTGATATGATGTTCCCTAAAAATGGCACTTGGTTGATCCAGAATTCACACTTGCCGACCTTAGCATATAGCTGGTACTCCCGTAATCGTTGAAGCACGATACGCAAGTGTTGAGCATGTTCTTCTTCGGATTTTGAATACACAAGTATGTCGTCAATGAAGACTACGACAAACTTGTCCAATTCAGGCATAAACATCGAGTTCATGAGATACATGAAATGAGCCGGTGCGTTGGTCAATCCGAAGGACATAACAAGGTACTCATACAGTCCATACCTCGTTGAGAATACTGTCTTTGGTATATCTTCTGGTCGGATCCTAATCTGATGATAACCAGAACGAAGATCCATCTTCGAAAATACTTTAGCACCCACCAATTGATCGGAGAGAATATCAATGCGTGGCAGTGGATAATTGTTCTTGATAGTGACAGCATTAAGTTGATGATAGTCTACACACAGTCTCAAGGTCTTATCTTTCTTCTCTACGAATAGTGCAGAACAACCCCATGGTGATGAACTTGGACGAATGAAACCCTTGTTCTCAAGTTCTGTTAATTTCTCCTTAAGTTCTGCAAGTTCCTTGGGTGCCATCTTGTAGGGTGGTCTTGAGATTGGTACTGTTCCGGGTGCAAGTTCAATCTTGAACTCTATATCTCTTTCTGGGGGCATACCAGGGAGATCTTCGGGAAACACGTCCGGATATTCACATACTACCGGAATATCCTTAAGTTCCATATTCTCGGTATTGTGAGTAGATGAATTCACTAGAATGGCTTTCTCAAGCTTGAGGACTTGAGAGGGGTGGAGTGGAGAATTTAGATATATTTTTTGAGGGACCAGATCTAGAATAGCACCACGGTATTGTAACCATGCCATTCCCAAGATGACATCTAATTTCTGATGCTCTAATATCAGAAGTGAAGTGAGATATATGGTTCCATCTAGGTTAAGAGGTATCCCATGAACCAATTCATTTGTTACTGTTTTCTCGGCTGGAGTGCTAATCACATATGGAGTTTTGGTGGAGATAACAGGCAATTGACTTTTAATGACAAAAGATTTACTAATGACATTGTGTGAAGCTCCGGAGTTAAAGAGTATGACTACAGGATGATTGAAGATAGAGAACGTACCCGTGAGCACGGGTGCGCCTTCCAGAACGTCCTCGATGGCGAGGTGGTGGACATTGCCAGTTCTGGTGGCTGGCTTCTTGGGCTGGTTGCGGGGTTGGTTGGCCCCCTGGTAGGATGATTGCCCTCCGCCTTGTCGATTCTGAGGGCAATCCTTGGCGAAGTGCCCCGTACGCCCACACGTGAAACACGTGTACGGGGTTTGGCCGGTACTGCTGGGAGGACGGAATCCCGGTGCACGCGGTGGAGGTGGAAGTGCACGTGGGATCATCTCCTGCTGTTGCTGTGGTCGGAACCCGGAGTTGTTGGACTGACGACCATGGAACATCTGTGGTCGCGATGGTAGTTGCCACCTCTGGCCGGATGGTGATCGGTACACCATACGGTACTTCTGAGGAGCACCACCTCCGCTGCCCTGTAGAGCACTCCTCTTCTTTTTATCTGAGGACAGCTCGCGCGTAGCGTCCTCCAGCATGATAGTGGCATCGACGATGTCGTTGAAGCTGCCGCGGATGAACAGGACAAGCTTGTCCTTCAACTTGGGGTTCAAACCCCGGTAGAAGCATTCTCACTTCCGATCTTCGGTATTCAATTGGTCCTGAGCGTATTGGGCCAAGTGGTTGAATGATTTGGAGTACTCGTATGCACTCCTTCCTCCTTGCCTTAGCTCCACGAACTCTTGAAGCTTCCTCCTCATAATCCCGGGAGGGATGTGGTAGGCGCGGAACGCCTCCCGGAATTCGGCCCAACTTATGACATGGCCTGTGGGGCGTGCGACAAGGTAATTGGCCCACCATGCACCGGCAAACCCCTGCAGTTGCTGCGCTGCAAACAGCGTCTTCTGCTGTTCGGTTACCTCGAGTAAACCGAACTTTCCTTCAATGGTGCGGAGCCAATTATCCGCCTCCAATGGTTCATCGGCCTCTCTGAAGACCGGTGGATGTGTCGATGAGAAATCAGAGTAGGAACTCTGATATTGCTGACGCGGTCCATCGTCCTGTCGTCCCCCTTGACGGGACGAGTGCCGCACCAGAGTTCGTGGTAGCTTGGTTTGCTCGTTGCGCGAGCCGAGCACTACAGCGAGAACCTCCGCGAGGCTCCTCGGAAGTGTGGGCGGAGGTGGTGGAGGTGGTTGCGTTTGAGGCGTATTCTACCCCGGGGGTGGTGTGTCATCCCCCTGTCCTCCACTTGAGCCTCCCACTTCCGGGGTTGCACGTGTACGCACCATGCCGCAATACAACGATTCACACCATAAGTCTCATTGCCTCAAGTTCATCCTTCCATATAAATAGTAATGCAGTAGGTAACAATAGATGATGCATAACATTCACATATATTGATAAAGCACAAACTTTATACAATCTATATTATATTGGGCCCAAGTTTACAATAGAACTCCAAAAATAGACATACTTCATTTAAAGAAGTCGTCTCATCTATGCTTGGTCACCACAAGTCGTCATGTCTATGCCATTGTGCACCCACCTCGCTACTATTTACAACAAGACTCAAAAAGTTGCAAAATACGCGTGGTGTGTACTACACATCATTACACTCGGCCTAAAGTGATAAGTACAGCAACACTACCCTCTACTCATAAAACTCGACCTCCTGAGGATCTTCTTCTTCCTCGTCATCCTCAGGATTAGGCACCACTGGTATGTGTGCTGGAGCAGAAGATGAGGCCTCGTTCAAAGGCAACATCCTTTTGGCAATCTTAGCTTGCCAATCTGTCTATATCATAAACATCCTCCAGGCCTCGTTCTCCTGCTGAGCCTGCTCACAGCTGGTCTTCCAGCTCTGAGCCTCCACTCTGGACTGATCCTGATCTGCAGTCACCGCGCTCAACTGGGTGTCCCACTGGTGTCCATAGAGTAGGCTCGCCTCCAAGTCAATTTCCATCTCTAGAGTCTCCTGGCGAGACGCGGCTAAATCCATAACAGCGTCATGCCATTGATTCTCCCTAAGGTTCAAACGATGGTTGAGAGGAGCCATCATATCCCTAAGTCCGTCATTTGCCCACTCAAAGTGATCCGCTCGGATCATGGCTTGCTTCAGATTGTCCATCAATTCTTTTATGCATGCCCTTTGATTACCCTTCTCGCGATGTGATGCGGATGCATACACCGCTAAGGCTGTCGTGGATGTTTCACCGTGATTGTCCACCTCCGCAAGCAAACAGGTTGCCCAGGCTTTAGAAGCCCTGGCGTTAACTAGAAAGAACTCATACGGAGTACCCACCATATTACGGTAATGAAGTTTGCAAAACCTCCCTATGGCAACACTTGCGGCGTAGCTCCATGTTTCCTCTAATATCAACCCTTTGATCTTGATGGAGTATGGAGCCCATCCGAGGCGCGGTGGACCAGCAGGCACATCGACGTAGATGGTGAAACTCCACATACCGCTTTCCTGGAACTTCTTGCCCCAATAGCTAGGCAACACCAGGTAGCCAAACTGGCGAAGCAACCTAACAAACACGTTCGGAAAACTGGCTTGCCTGATGCACGTGGAGAACACCCATCCATTAGGTAACTGAATTCTTGGTGCTGCCATCTGTGGACAAACATACCCGGATGTCACTACACAGTATAGGTATTCAACTCAATCAATGATAATGTTGGACAAAAGAAAAATATCCATAATCAATTGATCCAAGAAAATCTGCAAACTGGAAGTGATCACAGTTCTGGTTCAGCTGACCTTCCTGTTCAACCCAAAAGTTTCATACAGGAAATGCCAGAATTAAAATTTAAGTTGAATATAAAAGTTGTATTACACTTCAAAACCTTTCCATATTGTACTCATATAGCTCCAGGTGAACCAATATGAAGAATCTATACAGGTTTTAAGTTGACTCAAGTTTTCTGGAAATTTTGAGAGAACCTCCCCTGTATATGGGCTTACCTCCACATTCTATACAGGTTTATCATGATAAGATATTGAGGTAATGACAAAATAAAAATTGTATAAAATCGCGTTAACAATCCAGAAATAAAAGAGTTCCACCCTAAAAATTTTGTTATACAGGTATCGCGCACAAATTCACAACCCTGTGCAAACTGTTCCAAGTTCTGTACTGCAAGAACCAAGTTTGCGACAAATGGAATTAGGCATAGCTACACTCAGATTCAGGTCAGGAGTGACAAATAAAGTTTATAGAGGACTTCCTAAGATTTCCAGAAATGTATATAGGTGACCATGTCACTATTGTGGATTAAAAGTTATAACTATCCCAACTTAACAGTTGAACTGACTGGTTTGCACCAGCAGTCCTGCAGTTCACTGTGTTGACTTCCCAATTTGGTTTAACTCCAACCAAAATCAGGAAAAAACTCCCATAACAAACATGTAAATCTCCTCCTACCCTTTCCAAACATGTATAACAATAAGGCAGTGGATTTTTCTACAGAAAGTTATGGCAAAAATACAGAGACGGGTACATTGGTAAGGTCATCTGGAGCAGTTACAATACACCCCAGATTTCAACAGATTATCAAGCTTTTCTGTCTTTATGGTCAACAGAAAAGTTATAGAGATCTTCACGAGCTTTCCATCCATATATGATACTCCTATACTCTCTATGAAAGAACCAAGATTACAATCCGGCGAAGTCGATCCAACTTCTGCCAGAAATCAAGAATCTTGATTCTATCTACTCTGTCGAGTCGGAACCCTTTTTGCAGAGTCCAAACCTACCAGCACCTGATAGTCGGACTTTCCAAAACACAATGCAGCCATTCTGTTGGTGGGGATGGTCTAGTATCATGTTTGATACTGACGGTACTACGTATCTCACCAAAGAAAAATCTATCCGGTATTTCCGGTTACGTCTATAGGTGGTTCCTATATCGTTCTCTCACAAACGGCTTCTACACGGTCTTCTACTGTAGTTAATGCTGCAAAAGACAAACAATCCCCTTTCACACCTTCACACCTCAAGGGCGGCACAGGGAAACACGACAGACAGTCACAATAATATATATGAAAATAAATGCATACGACTCTGGTGTGAGTCGTCCTTGAGCGAGGTCATGTCTCGAGGTACATGGTTGTAAATACGTCTGTACAGCAAAGACTCCCGTACGATCCGTCTTATACACACTCGGGCATATGTGTTTCGCATGCTCCCATAGAACATGAATAGTTCTAGAGAGGCATACTATCAGGTTATACACCACCCGATGGGGGCTCCCACTAACTTTGAAGCACGCTGGGGTACCGCGTGTCATAGGTTCTCAGAAACATTGAGAGCTTCAGAGACTCCTATTAACTTCCCGTGCCAAGCCACGGAAATTTAACATACCACTCCTCGTATGCTGAGCTTACCGAGATTGATCCGTTTTCGATGGCGTACCTTACCTCTTACCTGAAGTCGGGGCATCGCTACAGAATATAATAACACATTGTTAGTTTACCACCTTATACCTTATACTAATAATACTCCTTATAAAGACATATAGCAAATTCCTCACTCAAGTCCTAATTTTTGAAAATATGTTCTTTTCAAGTACACTGTTCCCAATGATGCTCTGATACCATCTCCGTGGGGACCCGAATCCCGACATCTGAGGATCTCATTGGGTGGTGTCGTGCGATGCGACACCCAACAGTACACAAGAATAGAACCTGAATAACATTACAAGACGAAGTCTTTTATTTATCATACAGCAGAAGTTTTTACAATACTAGCGGAAGTAAAGAAATATATATATATATATATATATATATATATATATATATATATATATATATATATATATATATATATATATCATAGCTACGCTCTCAGCACTAGCTATGCAAAAGCAAAGTTTTCCATGACATGGATACTTTGCACTAGCAACACTCAATTAGGGCGGCGTGCAGGGTTCCCACTCGGCTGTACACCCTGGAGGGGGTGCAGCCTCATCATCAAACCCTTCATCAATTGTATAACCTGCAAAAACTCATTAACTGCAAACGTGAGCATAAGGCTCAGCAAGACTAACCCGTCTCACTAGACATATGCAAGGGGACACTAAACATAGGTAAGGTGAAGCATAAATGACTCGCCTACAAGTGGATCCTTATAATCAAGTTTTAAGTAGCAAATGACATTCTCCAAGCACGGCACATCATGGGCTCCACAATCAAACAAGAAACGTTTTACCGATAATATGACATGCTCAGAGCACATAATGCTATTACAGCTAAAGTATGGGGAAATTGTAGACTTTTAATTGTACTATCTCTAAATCATACAATGTTGCAAAGTAATTATAATATTCAATACAATATGATTTTCTGACTTCTTTAATATTTACTACGTTGCCGCTCAGTGAACAAGTGGTACTCTATTACTGCAGGGGACAGTGATTGCAATCAGGACACACCTAGACAACATGACACATACGTTGTTCGGAAATGTCAGTTAGTACACCTGTACCTACATAACACTTCAGTACTAGGAATATATGGCCACCTTTCACAAGAAACTCGAACGCCGAGCCCGTCTCACCTCCGCGAACAGAAGGTCTCCGCACGGAACACCTCATATGTTTGCCGACCGATTTACACCTTACTATCCTCAACCCACCCCTATCGATGGTGAGTTAATGGGCCTTGACACCCCATTTATCAAGTTACATCAGTTTACTGGATTCCATATGTCCATTATATTGCCGGTACAATTCATGCTTGTCCAAAGGGGCTGCATACGGACGGGCCTTAATTGACACAGGCAGGGCTATGCGACCGAGACTCAATTCTCTAAGCTTCCTATCCATTCCCTGCCCGGTCTCCATTTCATTATGCCATTTTCTATCTAACCAATCCTGTGAGATATGTCCTACATCTTTCGCGAGTAGATTCCAACTACTCGACTTCTACCGAATTTCCTATGCATTAGCAAAGCAGTTACTACAGGTTAAACTGTAACTCGTTCCAACCAATCCCTGGGATTTTTGGTCATGCAAGTGGAGTATCAATCATCCTAAACGTAATGCACATTTCATAGGCTATTTATCATAGTGATAAAGTAACATTTTATAAATGACTTAAATGCAAACCGGGGCTTGCCTTGTTGTAGGTCAGAGTCTGAGTTAATATTTGGAAGGTGCTCTTCCAAGGCTTCTGGCTCCTCTTCGACTTCGGTCACTATACGATGTGCATAGAATACGTATATGAATGACTTTGAAAAATAATTAGTACCAAGACCATGATTTAATTTATGGTGACCATTATGTGATAAAGACTTAATGGCTTGGGAACTTTGAAGGTAGGTATTAGGGACTATGATAGAAGCTCTTGCAAAGAACAGGAGATGATCAAAGTAGGTTGTTGTCTCCACAATTATGGCAAGCAATTATCTTCCAAAAATTTTAGAGAAGAAACTATAGCTTGAACATAGCTAGCAGTTGATAATCAAGATAGAGGAAATTGTCCTGGTTCTAGAAAAAAAATTTCATAATTTTCTAAGCTCTGGTGGAGGAGTTATTGTATTTCTAAGTTAGCAAGAATTTCTGGATTTATTTTATAATTGAATTTTTAGCCTTTTAATCAATATTTAGTTTGTAACTGAATTAGGACTAGGATAGTAGGTCAATTAAATCCAAGATTTTTACAGGAGCTAGTATATGACTAAGGGAAGAATCAGGCCAAATTTGGGACATAATAAAGCAACTGAACATCTGTGAAAATTCAATAAAAGGAAAAAGGTACTTGAACTATACAGAGGGTTAAACAGGTGCAATGGCTCCCAAACTTTTTCTGGAAGTCAAGAATAGAACCTAAATTTTATGTGAATTTTGGGGATTTTTCCAGGGGCTAGCTTATCTGGCAAAATTGTATTTGCATTTGGAAAGATTATTTCCTATGGAATTTAACTGTGAGTTTCACAGAACCTAGTTGGTACTGATAGAAACTAGAGCTCAAGAGATTTCAAACAAAATTTGTTTGAAGATTTTTGGAGTAGTCTACAGAGAGATATTCAATTTAGAAATTTGAACATTTTTCTAGAATTAATTTAATAACCCATCGGCGCCAGAATTCAAATTCAATTGGGTGGGTCCCGTGGGCCACGTGGCGTTCTCTGGTCAATGCAACACCACGGTCCACAGATTTATTCGCGCGCAGCCGCTAGGAATCCCAGCCGCACCGTGATCCCGCAGCTACTGGCATGTTGGGCCCTACGGGGTTGTCTTCTACCTCAGGCCAACGCCCTTGCGAGGCGGCGCCCGCGGCGGTGACTCGCCGGCGAGGTCGCTGCCGGTTAAACCGACGGTCCAAACTCGCCCAAACTCGCCGACTGGGGGTTTTTGGAGTCGCTGAGCACGACGGTGAGGTTGGTGGGACCAGAAACTCGCCGGAAATGGCCGTGCGACGGCGGCGGCGGCGGCGGTGAGCACTCAGGCAACCTGGAACTCGCTCTAGAGTAGCTCAAACCACTCGGGATCTTCTTCAAAACCAACCTGGGACGACGCAGATCAAGGAACTGGACGCGGAAGAGGAGGAAACAATCGAAACTATTAGCTCGACGGCGAACCGAGGTTTCCTCACCGGCGACGAGCAAAACTCGATTTCCTCGGCCGTTGCTCGATAACTTTTAGGGGTTTTTGTTCAGGTAGGAGCGCTAGGACCTATAGAAACTATCTCTAAGCAATTGTGAAGAATATTTACTTGTAGAAACGGAATTGAAACAGAAACCTAGCGAGCTTCTTCACATCGGCCGGAAGGAAGAAGACCGATAACTTGCTCATTTCTCAATGAAAAGGGAAACGGTTTGCACCGCGAGTTAGAGCTCGACTAGGCGCACCTTTAAGCTTTTGGGATCGAGGCTTGAAACTGCGCGGAACGGCGGCGTACCACAGAGCAGAGGCGAGCGGCGACGATGGCGCGCGGCAGAGAAGGAATCGCGAGAGGGGGAATCACTGATCGGGGACGGGGAAATACCGGAGCGGCGGCCGGCCTTTTATAGCTCCGCGGCAAGCAAGCAAGCAAGCAGCTCGCTGGAGCTTGCATGTGCGCGCGCTGTCGAGCGGGCGAGCGCCAGTGTAGAGATGGCAGGCGGCCGAGCTGATCCGTTCAGCAGAGGCTGACCGGTGGGGCCCACAGGTCAGTCAGTCTCCAGCAGTAAAGTTACAAATTCATTCAAAAATAGAAGATCAACTCCAAAAATCATGAAATTTGGTGGAGATGGTAAATGAATTATTCTAAACAAAATGGTGAACTCAAATCTTATGTTCAAAGAAGTTGGAGAAGAATTTAAAATTCAGATTTAAATTTGATTCAAATTTGCCAAGCGCCTCAAATAAAATAGCAAATGAGTTCGTAAAATCTTGAAATTTTGCAGGCAAGCTATTGAGAATATTAGAAGGTCAAGGAAAATTCTAGAGCCTCTAATTTGAATATTTTTGGCAGGGCCAATTAGTACTGCACTTTAAATTGCCTTAATAAACTTCATCCAAAGAATTCTAAAATTTGAAGAGGGGTGAATAGAATCATTCTAGAATTATTGGTGAAGTCCAATACTCATGTTAATAAAATTTAACCATGAGTGCAAGAAAGGTTTGGATGGTATT
Source organism: Tuctoria greenei (assembly GCA_036927565.1). NCBI lineage: Eukaryota > Viridiplantae > Streptophyta > Magnoliopsida > Poales > Poaceae > Tuctoria > Tuctoria greenei. The sequence goes on along the minus strand of JAYESD010000001.1, from coordinate 45,003,014 downwards.
AAGTTCATGTGTACCACTATATTGGATCTTTAATATAGTTGATCACAAAACTCATAACTGAATTCACATGCCATAAAAGTGGGGTTTTACAGCTAAGGTGTATCATACCTTCTTTCCATAAAAGAATAACTTGTACCTCTCATGCATTGGAGTGATCCATCATTCCTTGGCTAAGGTACAACATATCTATAACTACAAAGGGGTGACGTGCACTCAACATGGATTGAGTGTGATCTTTTTTTCCTTGGCTAAGGTATAACATACCTTCTAGCCACATAGGAACAACTTGCACCCAATATACATTGGGTGTGATCTTGTCATTCATTAGTTAAGGCACATCATACATTTTAGACACAAAGGAATAACTTACACCCAATGATGGTGGAAATTCCCTTAAGCTTGAATGAGTCATTAGAATAGTGTAGAGCATAATGCTCTCACAGATTCGTAGCAGCCCATTGGTTGCTCATGGAGGGTTACCATTTCAAATCTATTGCCTCGTATAGTTATGATTGACCTCTGGGCTTAAATTTTGATAGGTAGCAACCATCCTCATTTACTCCACGACCAAGAGTTGTTGAAATGGGATCCTCTAGGGATTCCAACAATCGGCTCCTTGAATGCACGCATAGTAATATTACTCCTTATTACTCCTGCAAACTTCCTCTCTTTGATAGAGAGGGATGGTTAGCTTCTGATACTTGTACAAATGAATTTTCGGATTAGGTAACCAAATTTTCATTTGTACATACGGGGATGAACAAAATAAAAGATGCATTGGGTCCAATTTCAAGTGTATCCATGAGCAATGTATTATTCATTGATAAGAGTGGGGCTTTATGGATAAATCAAGTAGAACATTTTCTAAAGCTCCTACTCATAGCAATGCAAGTGATATAAATACACTATATGGATCCCTTCATATTGTAAAGTTTCTAACCATCGTAGCTTTTTACACAAGAGCAAATGTTATGATTTGGATCATGGCAAACAAGATTCTCAATTTTATCCTCCTGAACTTTTCTAGGAATTTCAAATTTAGTGATTCCACATAAACATGCAATTCAAATTAAAATTAAGTATATCACTTATCCCTAGGAGTTTTAAATCTAGTGACACCATATATGCATGAAGCACAAATCAAAATCATGGTCATCACTGTGCCTGATTTACTACATGCCAATTCACCCATTAAGTTATACCCAAAAGTTTTGTTTTCTAAATCTAGGCAAAAATGTCTAAGTCTATAAAACAATGCGTAATGGGTTTTAGGTACTTGTTTTAGTTTGTCCACATAAGGTGGTATTTCCTTTTGGAGCTCCAAAAGATCATACCAACACTTACTCTTGTGAGGATGCATGAGAATCAAATGATGAGGAACTGGCAACCTTCCTCATAATTGCAAGCAAGGGCATTAAATTCTAAGGCAAAACAAACAATGAAAAATCATAAACTCATATCTTATTTGAAGAACAATTGATGATGAAAGCCTTTGTATGAGAAACTCACAGCCTCAAGTTTTAGAGTAGACTTGATGTTTGGTGTCAGGCCAAGTTGAGGTTGGATTTGGCGATGAATTTGGTTGAGGCTTCTTCTTGCTCCTCCATTGAGTCATCATCTTGAATATTTCAGTACCTCAAACTCAAAATAAGTTTGAAGGAGAGATGTGTTCTCAAATCCTCCCAATGGTGGCTTGCACTTGATGTGGCCTCATCTTTTCTTGCCAAACCACCTTTTTACAATTTTTGCCCTACTGCAGTTCAATCAAGAACAAATAAAATAACTCAAAAATGGGTTACGTTAGCCAAAAGCAAATCGAACCCTATTGTCAAATTGTCTTGTCCGACTTGAAACAACTTGTGAATGCAATGAGGCATAAAGCAAATCTTTTTGGGTTGAATAAGAAAAATAAATTTTAGTAGTCATCCCCAGGGTTCATATCCAATTAAATTTCTTTCCTAAGTCAAAGTTTTAGTTTTATGATGGTTGGAAATTTTACCTTCCAACATGCACGTGTGGAAATTTAAACATGCTGAATGCAAATGTTGAGAAATTCAAATATGCAATTGGGAAACAAATATGAGATAACTATCGATTAACCTGTTGGCAAGGACTCACCGAATTTTTGAAGTCCGATGAGTGGGACTTACCTCTGTCCTCTTAGTTCAATGATTTGTTGTCCAATCCCGAAGTTGAAGATGTGGACAACTTCTCCTGTTTGACATGCAAAAATTATTTTTGTTGTTATTAGGTCATGTGGGCCACATGGTGGCGCTAGCCTCTTCGTTGCCTTGATGAAGACTTGTTGACGACTTTTCCTTTTTGAAGATATTCTTTCATGAGTATGGTGAGGCTTGTCCTTCTGTAGGGGTGCCACTTCGACCTTCTTGATGTTCCTTTGAGTTAACCCATATTTTGATCATCGATCAAAGACTTTCTTGGGCATGATGACATGTGGATTCCACAATCAAACCAGAAACACTTCATACACAATGTCAATTTCCCTAGGTTGCACGGGAGTCGTCAAAGTGTAGGAATCCCAACAAGTGATTATGGGATATCTTGGATCTTGAATGCTCTTTACTTGATTTCTTGCTTGGCCTTGGACAAGATACTTCAAGGTAGGCTAGTTGAACTTGAGTCATTTGGAATTCCATAGCCTCCTTGATTATAAGGGTGGTATTGACTCCACCCTTGACCTCTTTGTGGGTGATAGCAATTAGAGTTGTTGTTTGAAAGATCCTCATGGGTCTTAGCAAAATAATTCCCAAGTGTCCCATGTTGATATTGATTTTCACAAATCATGTGAATATCCTTGACTTGGATCATCCTAAACAACTCTCCATTGGCTTGATCTTCATGATACTTCAATGGGAGGTGCAGTTCCACAACTAGCATGTCCACCTTGTTAAATGGTGTGTGTAACACCCTCATTTTCATCCATGATGCATTGCAATCATTTTTATACATGTCTAACTAATGCAACACAAAAAGGCACAAAATTAAAATGAATTAGAAGCAAACCAACAGTTAAAATCAATCCTTGGTACGAACTTGTTCGGATTGAACCCTGGACTAGTCCGGTTTAGCTACCGTTGTCCCCTGGACCTGTCTTTTAATTGCAATGGACTAATCCGGTTTTGTCTCTATTTCCTTCCAGACTTGTCCATTATCGTATACAGACTTATCCGATTATCGCTACTGGAACTCTCCGGAGTTTTCTGGTGAAATCCTAAAATTTAGTCCGGTTTTCATTCTGTGCAAACCCCAGACATGTCCGGCATAGCACCGGACTTGTCCGTTGGACTTTGTGATCTTCAACAGACTTGTCCGACTCGATATCGAACTTTTTTGTTTAACTTTCTGATCCCGATCGGACTTGTCCGGCCTTCCTACGGACTAGTTCGGTATTTAGGGTTTTGAATCGAATTCTATTTTTTCTCCACGACAAGCTATTGGGTAATTGCCTTAATTGGGCCCAAGAATGTCGTGCCTGACCCATGAGGAGCCCAAGGGGGACCCCACCAAGGCCCCTACTTGTCCCCATCGACTTCTACTTGGGTTCCACCACAATCTCACCACCTCTCCTATATAAACACCCCACCACCCACCCTTTACCTGTTTTCCCACAGTAGACGAACCTCAGCGCCTGCTCTCTTCATGCCGCCGCTCTTGAAGGGAGAAGAAGGAAGGGATGAGAAGGAAGAAGAAGGATAGATATAATACTTGTAATGGATTGGCTTAGCAAGTATAACGAAGTGATTCAATGTGCCGAGAGGATTGTGTAGTTGACAAGCGAGCACGGAATTTGTATCGAAGTTGGGACAGCCCAACCCACAACAGATAAAAGCAATGCTGAGTCACGTGGAAGGTGTGATGTTCGAGAGTATTACAATTGTTCTAGATGTGTTCCCAGTTGAGCTGCCAGGTATGCTTCTCGATCGCGACATAGAATTTTCCATTGATTTGGTACCTAAAACTGCACCTATAGCTAAAAGGCCTTATAGGATGCCTCCTAAGGAGTTAGCAGAACTCAAGAAGCAAATTGAAGAGCAGCTAGATAAGGTTCTTATACGCCCAAGCTCGTCACCATGGGGATCACCAGTGCTCTTCGTTGATAAGAAGGATGGAACCCAGAGGATGTGTTTGGACTATAGGTCTCTCAATGAAGTAACGATCAAGAACAAGTGCTCGCTGCCCCGTATAGAGGATTCGTTCGACCAAATGAAAGGCGCCTATGTTTTTTCCAAGATTGAACTGTGGTCAAGATATTTATAAATGAAGATTAGACCATTTGATATACCCAAAATAGCTTTTCGTACACGATATGGATCCTATGAGTACACCGTTATGTCGTTTGGATTGACGAACGTGCCTGTGTACTTCATGTACCTTATGAATAAGGTATTCGTGGAGTATTTGGATAAATTTGTTGTGTTGTTCATTGATGATATTATGATATACTCGAGAACGAGGAAGAGCATGAGGAGCACTTGAAGCTTACGTTGCAGAAATTATGAGAACATTAGTTGTATGCCAAATTTAGCAAGTGCCAATTCTAGTTACGGGAAGTATCATTTTTGGGCCATAACATCTCTGGAGGAGGAGTATCGGTTGACTTGGGGAAAGTAAGATATGTGTTAAAGTTGGAACCGCCATAGAATGTGAAGGAAATTTGGAGTTTCCTTGGAATGACTGGGTATTACCGCCAATTCATCAAGGATTTCTCCAAAATAGCGAAGGCCATGAGTGAATTACTGATGAAAGGGAATGCATTCCTATGAACTCAAGCTTGCCAGGAGAATTTTGAGGAATTAAAGAAGAGGTTGACAACCGCACTGGTGCTAGTATTGCCAGACGTGAGTAAGAGCTTTGATATATATTGTGATGCCTCAAGATAAGGGCTTGGATGCGTGCTCATGCAAGAAGGTCAAGTGGTAGCCTATGCATCGAGGCAATTGAAGAAACATGAGCTGAATTACCCTATGGATGACGTTGAACTCACAGCTATGGTGCATGCCTTGAAGATTTGGAGGAAATACATCCTTGGGCATAGATGTGAGATTTACACGGATCACAAGAGCCTCAAGTACATATTCACGCAAACAGATCTTAATTTGAGGCAATGAAGATGGTTGGAGGTCATTAAGGATTACGACGTGGGAATCAACTATCACCCAGGAAAGGCCAATGTAGTGGTCGATGCTTTAAGTTGAAAGTGGTAAGCCACCAAATCACGGTTTGAGAGTTGCCAACCGAGCTATGTAGGGAGTTTGAACGGTTCCAACTTCGATTCGTGAATGAGATGGAAACAATGAAAATAACCCCAACACTAGAACAAGAAATACGAGAAGGTCAGATAAAGGATGAGGAGATCCAAGAAATCAAGTAAATGATCCAAGAAGGGAGAGAATGGAGGTTTGATGAACATGATCATGGTACACACTAGCTTGAGAAACAAATTTTCGTGCCTAATGTGAAGCATATCTGGGAAACGATATTGAAGGAGGCACATGACTCGCCCTATTCCATCCATCCCGGTTGTACGAAGATGTACAAAGACTTGACGACGTGCTACTGGTGGGTTTGGATGAAGATAGACATAGCTACATATGTTGCATTATGTTACACGTGTCAACGAGGGAAGGTTGGACATCAAAGGCAACCTGGACTATTACAGCCATTGAAAATACCCTAGTGGGAGTGGGAAGAAATTGTTGTGGACTTCATAGTTAGTTTACTGCGTACCCAGTATGGCTATGACTCCATATGGTTTATTGTGGACCGGTTGACAAAATCTGCTCCCTTTATTCCTGTCAAGACCATGTACACCGCGACACAGTTAGCCGAGGCATGGAGTTCCAAAAAGGATAGTCTCCGACCGAGTTTCTCAATTCACTTCTAGGTTCTGGGGAAAACTACACGAATCTATGGGTACCAAGTTAAATTTAAGCTCTGCATATCACCCACAGACCGCCCGAGAGGATAAATTAAATACGAGAGGATATGTTGAGAGCTTGTGCCTTGAAGCATGGACACAGTTGGGACAAGAGCTTGCCGTATGCTGAATTCTCGTACAAGAATAGTTACCAAGCCAGCTTGAAAATGTGACCCTATGAAGCACTATACAGGAGGAAGTGTAGGACACCTTTGTTTTGGAATACACAGGAGAGAACCATGTCTTTGATGTGCTACAAGGTGCCAAAAGGCAGGTTCAAATAATACGTGAGAACCTAAGGGTTGCTCAATCACAGCAAAATGGCTATGCGGATAATCAGCAAAGGATCTGGCTTTTGAAGTAGGGGACTTCGTGTATCTCAAATTATCACCTATGCGAAGTTATAAGCGATTTAACGTCAAAGGCAAGTTGGCACCTCGCTATATCGGGCCATTCAAGATTTTCAACAAATGTGAAGAAGTGGCATATAAGTTGGAGATGCCAGTAAGACTCTCTAAGGTTTAAGAAGTATTTTATGTTTCTCGGCTCAAGAAGTGCTTAAGGGTACCGGAGGAACAAGTACCAATGGATCAATTGGAGTTAGAGGAATATTTGACTTATGCCAAGCGACCTATCAAAATATTAGAAAAAAAAAAGAAAGAGTCACAAGAAGCAAGGTGATTTGATGGTGCAAAGTACAATGGAAACATCATACGGAGTCTGTAGCAACTTGGGAACGTGAAAAAGACCTTAAGGCAAAATTTCCCTATCTTTTTCCTTCTACGTCAAATCTCAAGGGCGAGATTCATTTTACGGGGGTAGGTTGTACCACCCTCATTTTCATGCATCATGCATTGCATTCATTCTTATACATGTCTAACATCATGCAACACAAAAGGAACAAGATTAAAATGAATTAGAAGCAAACCAACAGTTAAAATCAATCCTTGGTACAGGCTTGTCCAGAATGAACTGCGGACTAGTCCGTTTAGCTACTATTGTCCCCTGGACCTGCCCATTAATTGCAACGAACTAATCCGATTTTGCCTATGTTCCCTTCTGGACTTGTCCGTTATCGTATACGGACTAGTCCGATGATCGCTACTGGAACTCTCCAGAGTTGTCCGGTGAAATCCCAAAAGTTAGTTTGGTTTTGATTCTACGCAAACCTCGGACTTGTCTGGCATAGCACCGGACTTGTCCGTTGGACATTTTGATCTTGAACGGACTTGTCCAGCTCAATACCACACTTTTCTGTTTAACTCTCCAAACCCGATCGGACTTGTCCGGCCTTCCTACGGACTAGTTCGGTATTTAGGGTTTCGACTAGGATTCTTTTTTTCCTCCACGATGAGTTATTGGGTAATTGCCTTAATTGGGCCCTAGAACATCGTGCCTCACCCGTGAGGGGAACAAGAGGGACCCCACCATGGCCCCTACTTGTACCCATCGACTTCTACTTGGGTTCCACCACAATCTCACCACCTCTCCTCTTATATAAACACCCCAACACCCACCCTTTACCCCTTTTCCCACATTAGATGAACCCCAGCACCTGCTCTCTTCATAGTCACTACTATTGAAGGGAGAAGGAGGAAGGGAAGAGAAGGAAGAAGAAGGAGAGGAAGGAATCAAGCAAGATCATCGAAGCTGCTGCAATCCTCTACACCCATTCTTCTATGTAAACATTCTTCTGCGCCAATTCTTCATCCTCTTCGGATTTAGACGTCAAGATTCTTGCATTACATCGAATACTTGACCATTGAACAAATAGATTCACGGTAACTATCCTATATCCAACTTTCCATGTCAATTCTGATCCCAATCTTGATTTAAATCATGCCCTAGGTGTGAAGTTCGCAAAACTCTGCGCATAGTGAATTTGTTCGGTTAGTGCAGACTAGTTCGTTGATCTTTTTGGTCCAATGCGGACATGTCCGGCCCCTGGTGTGGACTAGTCTAGCCTCTAAATTATGAAATTCCTGTAACTTTCCTAGTTTTTTCCCGAAATGACTCGAAACTTGCTCAAACATGTAAAACTCAATTGTAACTAGTTAGTAATCAATAATAGCAACCCAATAATAGGTGTTACTACATAATTGCATCATTCATGCATATCACGGCATATTGAGTACTATATGAGCATTTATTGATTGTAATGTTTGTTTCGCATGGTTGTTGCGCGTAATAGAAGGTAACGCTCTACAAGGTGCTTAAGAGGGCCTTCAACACCATAACTTCGAAGCTTCTGATCCAAACCAGCCATAGGAGCAAGGCAAGTTTCCTTGACCATTTTGATCTTGTTTTCAAATGTTTTGTTTACAAAATTGCATGCTTATGTCAAATTGATGGGAAACCCGTGATAGGCATTTACTAGACTTGTATGACCACCCTTGTCGATTGAAATATATTGTAGAGAGTCGAGAAGGGTACTTTACACTTTTGCTTCGCTTTGCTTAATTGGGATTGGAAATAAGCAAATGACTCATTATGAACTAATATACATATAAACTATGTGAATTGATGATAATTATGACTTAAGTAACATGGAACTGGGGGATCTAAGCAAGCATGGGTTGTGGACTGGGTTGGACAATATGGTGTTTTGCTTGCCTTAGATCTAAGAAACGGTTCATGTGAGAATAAGCCAAGACAACAGTACCACCACAAGGCCAAGTATGGGTGCGACATAGCTGAATAATTAGGTGTGCTATAGGTATTGTATGGACCTTTGGATGGTGCAGGTAATGGGAGTCGAGGAGGGCTCCCTTGGGATCTGCATGGCACATGAGGGGGCCCGTGGGTGGAAGAATGGAGATTCAAGCCTGCCGGTGAAACCTTAGTTGGTCCGTACATACTAGTAGTCCATTTTGAAAGGCTATTTTGTGATCCCTTGGTCACACACCAACGAAAGTGTGAGACAGCATAATGGAGGTTCCTTAGTCACCGAAAGGTGATGAAATCACGAACATGTTGGTAAAGTGGTACAACCTCTGCAGAGTGTTAGAAACTATCATGATAGCCATGCTCCCGGTTATGAGCACCTGGACAACTTCCATGATTAGAGTTGGACTTGGTATTTCTGGGACGGTTCGGATATGGTTATGATTTGGGTTATGTTATATGAGCATGGTTGGTTATGGAGGTATGAAATTGGCATATGGTGATGTTATTAATTGTTGGCAGATTATAATTGTTTTATGATGATAAATGAGGATGTCATTATGTGGTATGATAATTACTTTGGTTATGACGAGATTTAAACTCACAGACACATTGTAGGATGCTTTTACATGTTTTTGAAATGTACTTTTATGCATTTAGCAATTTATTATCATCTTTTTTTTACCTACATGTCATACTTTCCCACACTTACTGAGTACGACATGTACCCACCCTTGCTATTCCCACACTAAAACAGTTACAGGTGATGCTTGGGAGTACCATTATGATCATGCGGAGTACTAGGTCACGTGCTATTGTCAATTTCCCGTGGAGTGGAGTCATGCTGCTTAGTTTATTTTTTCGCTGCAATAATTAAATACTTGTAATTCGAGAACCATTGAGTTATTGTAATAAGGTACCTATTTACTATTTGAGATGTGGTAATTTCTGTATATCGTTTGTGATGCACTCGTGTATATGTGTTGAACATCGTGGGCACACGAACGCTTTCACTCGGTTCATTTTCGAAATTGGGTGTCACAGTGTGCATGCCAAGCTAAGGGAACTAGAGCATTCTTCAATCCACCCCTTGAGTAGAGACCATCTTCTCATCCATGATGAATGAGAATAGGACTCCTTTAGCTCCAACACGAGTGTGGTCTTGGATTGGTGAAGCCAACCCATGACATGAGTGTTGGATGAAGGGCTAACTATCCACCCCATGATGGAGGAAAACAAAGAACACTTGGAGCCTCCCCCAAACATGGGGATGGATGACTTTGGCTCCTACTTGAAGCTGAAATTCTTTCGCGAAAGGCAATGGTGTTGCCTAGCAGACATTTGTTGAGGTACGGCTTGAATCATCTTGCACTTGAGCACGTGCGTGCTCATTGGCCATCCCGTAAAATGGGTTAGCTAACATTACCCTGTTTTCACGGAAAAGGAGAAAACAAGCAAGGGTAATCCTGTCTAACAACTATTAGTACCTATAGCTTAATCACAAGTGATAGCTATCCTTCACTTCATTTGCCCTCCCCAGCAATGGCGCCAGAAATGCTTGTTGATGGTTCTTAACACCACAGATCATCTCTCTAAGGAGATTAGGTCCGCAAGCGCACGGAAGATACCTTTGTAGCAATTCACCCATGAGTATTCCCAAGGGTGTCATATTTATCCCAAAGGAAGGCAATGGAGTAAATTAAACACTATTCTTATGATCAAGCTAGGGGATACTAATCAATTATCATGACATGGCTAAGTTTATAATATGGGTAGTATGACACGCACCAAAGCAATCTATTCTAATGGGTAAATGGGTCCTAATGGAGATTAGACTAAGAGTTGGTGAGTTGCTCCTACAATGCCTCTAATATACATATACATAGCCTTAGTTAGATACTAATGAGCATGTTAATGGTGAATCCTTATGCTAAGTTCTTCAACACATAGGACATGGGTTTATTACCCCTAGCAATACCAAGACGGTTCCCGCTAAGATCCTGTGGCATAACCGAACGTGAAGGATTACAAAGGACAAATAGGGCTATCACCACCTACTACCAACCTCTTCAATCTGTGGGTCTACGACACATGCAATGCTACATAACTATCTAAGCACCTCGCTTACATGTTAAGTAAATACCTTAGAGGCTCAAGTACAAGTACCTCTCCAAGGCAATGACTAACCTAAACATCGTTGAACCAATGTTGAGACATAGCATAAGTTATTCATATGAACATGATCATATCATAACTACTTAAACTATATAGGGGGTTTATAGTGTTTATGATGATAGCATAAGACCATTATGACATAATCGTAAAGACTATTCCTACCACATACATGGATTCCACAATAAAACAAGAAACGCTTCATCCAAGCATATGTATAAAGGAAAACTAAAGATAATATCTTTATTATGCATAAAGTCACAAATATCAGAAGGAATACATGAGTCATACCTTGCCCAATGTAGAATTGGGAAGAGAGGCTCCCTCTCCTTTCCTAATTTGAACTAGGGACTAGAGCCTCTCCTCTCTATAGCCTAAACTCCTCTAAGACTATGGAAAATAGTGGATACAATAGAATGAAGCTCAAGTGGTGTGTGTTGAAGTGAGGGATAGGGGTCCTATTTATAGCTGGAGAAGGGTCGGTTCCCGCCACCAAAAGCGTGTGAATCAGTCTTCATCGTTATCAGGGCACCACAGGAAGTCGACACATGGAAGTTGATCAAGTTTGGCACCAGAAAGGGTTTGACCGAACCCCCTGTTCGGCCGAACTGGTCTTCGCTCCATTTCACATGTGCTTCTCCAGGTCACTTCTAGGTGGCCCCTATTGACTGATATGAGTGATACACCGTTGGATCTCCTCGGATACGTCTGTTTGTGGGCCATTTGATCCATGTGATGCCACATGTCAGCACTTGATTGGCTGGGGTGATACTTTTTAGGATTGCTCCCCCTCTTTGGCCTCATTTCCTGTATAAAAAGTATGCATGCACTATATTTTCAAGGACAATTGGAAATAGGTTAATTAGAAAGGTGATGTGTGCAAGAAATGATCTTTCCTTCACATAATTTAGTTATATTTACGGGTGAAATAGGTATATAATAGCCTTCAAGAGCGGGCTCCACCTCGAGACGGGGGGTATCTATGGTTATCGCATAGTGGTCATGTATCATCGGCTCCCATATGTTTGATACATCAGGTGCATATCTTCGTCAGTTTCTGTTTGTGGTTCTCCAATCGTTCAGTGATCGAGTCAAAGTCCTCAAGGTTTTGCTGTCTCTCTCCCCATAGCTTGGTCACAACCAACCTTGGCAGGTGTAAAGCTATCTTGGATTGTTGTTCTGTGATCATTCGGAAATTTAGTTAAAGTCCTCAAAGACTTTGGTGCCTCTCTCTCCGTCACTTGGTCACATCTAACCTTGGAAGGTATAAAGCTAGTTATCTCGGCTATTTTTTAGCTTGTAATCCTTTGTTTGATGCTGCTACTGTGAAGACGGTTCCGGATCGTCCGAACTACTCGGCTTGTGTAGTAGCGTGTTAGTTCAGGTTGTCCGGACTAAGCAGCAACTTGCTGTTGTCGTACCTACTACCGTGGAGATCGTCCCACCCTCGAGGTTCACACTATCTACCCCCGAATGACCAGGGATCTATGTGAGTTTTCTGAGCGAATTTGATGAATCGTGAGCACCAAGCCCCGACTAGGTTAGTCCTTACGAAAAAGGATGAGTGGTACTGGTCATTCTATTTTGTAAGTACTGATCTGGTTTTGGCTCGGTGCTTGTGTTCCATTAAATCTCGCTCGAGACACTCGCATAGATTTCGGGCCATTCAGGGGCCCAAGTGGCTCGGTGCTGGCTTAATGTGCCTAGAGGTGGGTCAATAGGGCTTTTTCAATTCCTGAAACACTTAGTCAAAAGCAGTTAAATATAGAGTGGGGACTAGTCTGATGTGACTGCATACTAGTCCGTGGTGCAGCAGCACAGTGATCAAACGTTAATATTTTCGTGTTTTCTTTGAATATAATGCAGCAGAAAGTATTTAGAAAGTTTAACAGCCTTGACAAGTATTTATGAGGTATAACTAACATGTGGATCTTAATATATAAAATAGGTAACAAGTATGAATGAGTTAAACCCTAACTAGTGATGGAATTGAAAACTACAAATAAAAAAACACGAGACAAGTGATTTTTACTGAGGTCCGATCTCACACAAGAGGTCTATGTCCTCGTTGAGGAGCTCACATAGAGTCGGGTCTTAACAAACCCTTCCCTCATCAAATCACCACAAAGGCTGACGTGATCTTCACTATCAACGCGGTAATCACCAAGTTTACGGGTCTACCTCACAAGCCAAGGGCTCCCATAAGTCTACAGCAAAGAACTTGGTCAAACACACATAAAAGATGGACAAAATCAGCGAGAGTGTGAGAGAGATCAAACCCAAGAGCTCAATTGCGATGAGATTGTCACTCTCCCTTTCCAAATGCCTAACACCCAAATATTTCACTCTTAGGGGCTTAGAACATGTGGAGAAGAGTGTTTTTGTGCTCTTGGATGCAGTGACAGTGCTAGGGTTCGTGATTGTTGAGAAATTAGTCGCGGGAATTCTTTTTATAGTGGTCCCGAAAAGTGACCATTATATTTTGGTGACCCCGGACTAGTCTGTTGTGAGATCGGACTAGTCCGAAGTGGTACAGTAAGATAAAATGGACTAGTCCATGGTATACTCGGATAAGTCTGATGTGATATAGTAAGTACCTTTAGACTAAAGTGAGTGTTGTGAGACTAGTCTGATGAGTTACAGTAGCATATAATAGACTAGTCCATTCAAGGACGAACAAGTCCGATGAGTAAATAACCGGGAAAATGGGATAAGTTTTTAAAGTGCTTGAGAAGAGTGGACTAGTCCGGTGTATATGTGTCAATTTTAATTTTTATTACCCCTCTCATACATCAATTAAGCTCTTGAGAGGATAACTCACACACAACAAGACTACAATTCCTAGGCCAAGCATTTTTGCCCTTCACTTTAGCATTTTTCCATCAAAGCCACATTTTCCCCTTTTTTGCTTTAATCAACTTTTTCTCCATGTGACCTCCTCTCACTTAGAAAATTTCGTTAGCTCTTCACTTGTTTGTTATCGATCAACCAAAACCCACAAGCGAATGCCTAGATGCACTTACAATCTTCCCCTTTTTGGTGATTGATGACAACCAAGTAAAGTTTAAACAATTGAGAGCAAACAATTTGATTTTCATAAAGTTTATGAATATGAGAGGAAATATGTATAAACAATGGTATGAAGTCTCATATGTGTATTCTTTATGGTGGGGTGCTTAGCATTGTGAATGTAAACAGTTTAAGTAGTACAAATGATGTGTTTCAAGAATAGAAAATGAGAGCACCACATGGACATCAAGATAGCTAAATTTACAACCATGTGTGCATAAGCATAAGAATATCACCTTATGACATTTAAGCATGCAAATTAAGATATCCAAGTGCAACAATGAGATAACATGGTGCATAGAAAACACACAGTCTTACACAAGGCAGCATAATAAGTCTTAAAAAAACATTAATTTTTTTTTAAAAAATAGTCCTCCATGACCAAGCATAGCTAAGGATAATGATTGTGACAACCTATTCCTCCTAAATCTCACCCCCTTTGGCATCAAGGCACCAAAAAGGGAAAACTAAGAAAAGCTACTTGTAGTCTTCATCTTCTCGGCTCTCGTTGCCCTCCCTTTGTGTCTTCTAACTGTCTTGCTCCTCCTCCTCATCATCATTGTCACTTGCTTGAGGAGCAGTAGATTGAATAGAGGGACTAATGCCAAAGAATCCTAGCTCATCATTTGTAAGTGTTGTCATCTCAGTGAAATCTTCATTTGAGTCTTGTGAATCTTCTAAAGAGCTAATAGGTGAGATTTCGAGCCTCTGACATATGGATGTCTCATTCTACTTCATATACCGAGAGTGTCTCTTCATTGCCTGCCTCTCATTATGTTTCTTCACCTCAACTTTGTGACAAGAAGTGAACATGGCATGGAGCATCTTCAAAATGCCATTGTTAGAGCCTCTGGAGGGTGAGCGGACTATGGTAGAGGAGGCACCCGCTTGAGTGGCACGAGTAGATCGCTGTCTTGTAGAGGTGGGTAGTGGAGGAGGAGCTAAAGGAACCTGAGGACGAAGCTCTGAGTGGTGAACATCTTTGACAAACTCCAACCTGATGACTTGCTCAATCATGTACATGATATAGGGAGCATAACCACATGAGTGGTTTGGAGTGTGGGTAATGGTGTACATATCATTGTAGATATAGTCAAAGATATTAGATCCTTCATCCGCACTTATGATTTGCATCAAGTTTCAAAACAAGCCCTGAATGCTTCTGGCATCACCATCTTTGGGTGCAATAGTCTTCCTTACCACCCGGTTCAACACAACAAAGAAAGGCTTTAGATAGTTGGTGGAGGGAGCATTGACAGGTTAGCTGGTGTGATAAAGAAAATCAAGCCCATCCTTATCTAGCACCTTGACGTTGTGAACTTTGAGCCTGTTGTTCAAGGACCAACCCAACTCAAGCATTTTGGCGAACTCTCCATATCCCACCGAGTACGGTGTTCCATGTTTCATCCAAATAATTTCTTAGGCCTTTGTCCGGGTGAAGTAGCATGTTGCATAGAACTGGGCTATGAGTTCATTGTTCCAATTGCATCTGAAGGCCAGAAAATCTTTCAAGCCGTGTTTGTCAATTGCAGCAATCACCTGAGGTAAAGCTTCATTCCCTTTGCCTTTTATATACTCCCAATCAATCCATTGGTTTACTACCACTGGATTCTTCATGCGGAGATACACATTTATGTAGTAGTCGCAGTGAAAATAGCTCAAAAAACAGGGATCCGTCACCATCTTGTTGTGGCTGTATACATTGACTTCCCTGAGCATTTTAGCTTTGTCGGCTCCCTTTTCCGTAAAAGCATCATCGTTGGGATGATGATTACAATGGTGCATTGGGGCTCTCATCTCCAAGGGTCCAATTGGCCTCGTGGTCCTCCGTGACCCTTCCCCTTGTCTTCCGCTCATCATTTATAAGTATTGGCATCTCAGTGAAATCTCCATCTGAGTCTTATGAAACTTCTGGAGAGCCAATAGATGAGATTTCGAGCTTCTAACATATGGCTGCAAATTCTCCTTCATATACCGAAAGTGTCTCTTCCTTGCCGGCCTCTCATTATGGTATTTCACCAACACTTTGTGACCACAAGTGAATATGGCACGTAGCATCTTAAAAAAGCCGTTGTTAGAGCCTCTAGAGGATGAGCGGACTGTGGTAGAGGGGGCACCCGCATGAGTGGCACAAGTAGACCGATGTCTTGTAGAGGAGGGCAGTGGAGGAGGAGCTGTAGGAACCTAAGGTCGAAGCTTTGAGTGGTGAACATCTTTGACAAACTCCAACCCGCTGACTTGTTCAATCATGTACATGATGTAGGGAGCATAACCACATGAGCGGTTTGGAGTGTGGGAAATGTTGTACATATCAATGTAGATATAGTCAAAGACATTGAATTCTTCATCCACACTTATGATTTGCATCAAGTTGCAAAGGAAGCTATAGGATCGAAGAGCACGTGAAAAGCTACCAGAGGAAGATTGAATGGTAGATTTAAACTTTTTCAGCAGAAGCAATGAAAACCCCTCAGCAGAAAATTGATCTATTAAAAGAACAATATGTTTGACTAATCTAAACAAGATCAATCAAGACAAAACCAATATATATTTTGAAGAATCAAGTCACAAAGATGTAACAAGAAGATCACAAGAAACCATAAAAAAAATGAAGTTATGATCGAAAGATCGAACAAGGGTCAATCTGTTATAGCCGAGTAAAAAACTAGATCTGCAACATTGCAAAGAAACTCGTGTAGATCAAAAACCACAAATCCAATGAACGTGAAATTTTCACATATGATAGATACTCAAGTTGTGAAAACAAACCGATAAGAATCAAGTTGATTTATAAAACTCGAATTATGATAAAAACATCGATGCAACATACAACTGTGCAAAAACTCGACGAGAAAGACTTGACGAAAGCAAGTCAGACGAACAAGGCACAAAAGCTCCTCTAAAACTATGATTTTTATTCAACAGATCACAAGAAGAACAGCCTAAAGTCATGCCTCCATGAGCTCTAGCCTACGTTACTTTTATAACCAGCCATAAGGCCAACCCAATCAAAACTAGGACTCTAATCCTACTCAGTTTCAACTGAAACTTTCCATAACTACTCAAGACTCTTCCATACGCAGATAGAAGCAATATTAATACTTTCAAACACCTTAGGAACATACCAAACATTCCTAAAACAACTCAACTTAGTGTTCACCACAAAATCTAACGAAAACAAACACTAAACCTTTCATAAATGAACCATAACCACCTCAACCGCAGCCTGAGGCATAATCCAGCCGGTTGTACCTTTCGACCAATTCTTTACGCCAACTTCTCTTCATCATGCCTTGGAACCATGTTGCCACGTCCATGCACTCCTTGCACATGTGCAAACACATTCCAAAAACATCCACCATACCTTCATATGCATTGTTCTTGACCCAAACATGTTGCATGACCTCCCGATCAACTCAACCACAATTCCTCACGAACTTGGTTGTTGAACCTCATCTTCTCCCTAAGACTAGTTCAATGGGACCTGTCACCAGCCAGGTGTTGACCTCAAGGACAAGTCCTCGACTTGACTCTCGTTAGTCCAAAAACCACAATACCTTACGCGAGCACCATCCATAAGCATGTTCCAAACATGGCAAGATAATATGCACCATGATCACCAAAACACATCAAAAACTTAGTAAAAGAATATTAAGTAAATCTTCCCATAAGTATAAAGAAAGTTTGAAACATTGCAAATGAAAAACATAGAAGGTACACAATTATTTCAGAACATAGAAAGATCGTACAGTATAAAGCAGCCGCTATGCAATGCATAAAAAAAGTCGAGACATTCCGAAGTGGGCTTTTTTGCAATAATCAAAATTTTGCGTGTAAATCTTCACTTTTATTTAAATTGCATGTATTCAGCACACATAGGTCTCACAATCTACCCCTTGATGAATGCATTGGCAACACCACTTAAGATCCGAACATCGGCTTATTCACATGAAAAGTTTTAAAAGCTAATTTATCCCCTTTTTGAAAATCAAAAATCAAATGGGAAAGAAATTTCAAAAAACAAATTCTCCCTCAGAGAAGAATGCGTAAAACTCGTGAATGTGCAATGTGTGACATATTTCTCCGCCTATACATATTTTTCCCCTTTGACAATGTATTCAACAAGGTTCATAAGAGAAATTTCAATTGTTATGATCATATTGTAACATATACATATAAAACAAAGCTCATCCAAGTCATACTATTAAGTAACTTACACTATCACATCGATGAGATACATAAAGTAGTGTAATCTATGATAGAGATCAAGTGCAATTTCTCAATTTAAGCAAGTCATGATCTCACAACTTAACTATTTTAAGACCTGAAAGCATGACACTTGTTGCTGTATTTTTATTAACATTTAAATCACAAATTCAGATTATATTACATTTGCAAGAGATTAAATGTCGCACAGCCTTATTCTAACCAATCAAGTCAAGCCTATGTCATTTGACAATCAGAAGCTTAAGAACATGGTTTTAGTCATACACAACTTCTTCCAAGTTCATATCTAAGTGCAATGGTAAGCCATCTCAGAAAAAGTGTGATGCCATGCATATTCTCTTGATATTTTATCATTTTTTATTTGATCATAAAAACTTAACATGTGGATAGTTGATTGATTATTTTTCATTATTAAAAGCACTTGTGAGCATGCAACAAGTTCAAAACAGCAAGAAAGTTCGATCATGACCAGATTTAGTGTAAGTAATTATTCCAATTAGTACTCATGGCAAAAACTACAAAATGTATAACACGAGTAATGTAGTAAGAACTTTCAGCATGTAAAAGGAATCACAAAATCATATATGTATGATATACTATACTCATATTATTTTAAATTCAGATTCACATATAGACTTCTCAAGTTTCAAAACTCCCCCTCGATTTAAGCCATGAGGATGCATAACCCCTATTTCACTACAAATGAAACAAAAACGAGTTAAATCCAAAGGTTTTGTAAAAATATCAGCCAATTGTTGTTCGATATCTACATGGTGAAGCACCATATTTCCTATTTCAACATTATCACAGAGAAAGTTATAATGTCAATGTGCTTTGTTCTCAAATGTTGCACAGAATTTTTAGCAATGCAAATGACACTAGTGTGATCACTAAACAGTGGAACACTATCTAAATCAACCCCATAGTCCTAAAGCGTTTGAATAGTCTAAAGAATTTGTGAGCAAGCGCTAGCAATAACTACATATTCAGATTTGGCCGTGGATTGTGCAACTAAATTTTTTTTCTAGAAGACAAAGCAACAAGTGAATTACCAAGAAAATTACTAGCACCTGAAGTACTTTTCCTATCAATCCTACAACCTCCAAAATCAGCATCCGAACAAGCTTTCAAAGTAATGGTTGAGAAAGAAGGAAGAAAAACGTCAAATTCTTGAGTTCCATGTAAGTATTTGAGAATTCTTATGACGGCTTGACGACGTGAAGCACGTGGGGAAGATTGAAAATGTGGACAAAGACATATGCTGAATTGTATGTCCGGTCTGGATGTCGTGAGGTACAAAAGTAACCCGATCATGCTTTGATATTCTTTTTGATGGGTTCACCATCTTCATCAACTTCAGGTGTCGTTGTTGTACCCATTGGTGTCCGAAGAGGCTTGCTTTTGTTCATGTTGAATTGCTTAAGAAGGTCTCTTGTATACTTCGTCTGATGCACAAAAGTACCCTCCTTGGTTTGCTTGATTTGCAACCCCAAAAAGTACGTGAGTTCTCCCATCATACTCATCTCAAATTCAGAACTCATCGTAGCTGAAAACCTGGACACAAGATCATGAGAAACACAACCAAAGATAATATCATCCACATACGCTTGAACGAATAATGAGTCATTGCTATGCTTAAGCACAAAAAGGGTTTTATCAACCTTGCCCATGGTAAATCCCTTTTCAAGGAAGAATGTTTTTAACCTATCATACCAAGCTCTAGGGGCTTGTTCGAGACCGTACAAGGCTTTGGATAGTTTGTAAACATGAATAGGAAATGCTGGATTTTCAAAACCCGGTGGTTGCTTGACATAAATCTCCTCATCTATGTAGCCATTAAGAAAAGCACTTTAACATCCATTTGATATAACATGAATTCTTTAGATGCAGCAAAAGCTAACAAAATTCTTATGGCTTCTAATCTAGCAACAGGAGCAAAAGTTTCATCAAAATCTAGACCTTCAACTTGTGTGAAACCTTGAGCAACCAACCTAGCCTTATTCCTAACCACAACCCCATCCTCACTTCGTTTATTTTAAACACCTATTTAGTTCCAATTAAAGTGTGACCTTGAGGTGGAGGTACAAGTTTCCAAACATTATTTCTTTCAAAATTTTATAACTCTTCTTGCATGGCAATAATTCAAAATTCATTAGTGAATGCATGTGATATATCTTTGGGTTCAAAAGAATCAATAAAAGCAGAATGATCGTGAGAGTTTGGATCACAAAACCTGGACCGTGTGACTCGTTCGTGTAAGATTCCAATGATTTCTTGTGGAGGATGCTTTTGAGGATGCGGAGGGGAGTAGATACTTCACAAGCTCCTTCTTCTTCATGTTTATCACAGATCGAAGAACCTGTGGCTTGAGGACGATCTTTACCAGCTGCAGTAGTTGTGGGTGCTTGCTGTGGTGCAAAATCAACAGCAAGATCAATGTTGTTTGCTTCTAAATTTTCGAGCAGTAGCACCACTTTTTTGTCTTCTTTGATGAAAATACTCTCCGCCTGCGGATATGAATCTGGACCTGCAATATTAGAGCTAGTATCTGGGCTAGCTTCGTCAAAAGAAACCTTACAAGTCTCCATAATTTTGTTAGTGTCATGTAAAAGCACTCGGTAGCCTCTAGTATGAGATGGATAACCAAGAAACATGTCATCAACAAATCTAGGTTAAAATTTATCAAGATTACCATGTTTCTTAACAAAGCATTTACAACCAAAGACCTGAAAATGTGTGACAATAGGCCTATGTCCAAACCAAAGTTCATATGGTGTTTTTCCTAGCTTAGCACGCAAGGAAACACGATTTGAGACATAACAAGCGGTTGCAATTGCATCAGCCCAGAATTTCCTAGGAGTTTGATATTCATCAATCATAGTCATAACCATCTCAACTAAGGTTTTGTTCTTTCTTTCTATGATACCATTTTGCTGAGGTACATAGGGTGAAGAAATGTAACACCCTCATTTTCATGCATCATGCCCTGCATCCATTATTAAATATGTCAAACATTAATCCACATAAAAATGAACAAGTTTAAAATGAATTAGAAACAAAAACCACACTTAAGAATTCTGTGAAGTGCGCACTAGTCCGATTTTGGTGCGGACTAGTCCGATTTCTCTCTGACTTCAAACGGACTTGTCCATTTTGCTGCGGACTAGTCTGTTTTTCCCTATGGATACTTTCGGACTTGTCCAGTCTTGTGCGGACTTGTCCGGTATTTCAACTCCATGGAAATTTTGCTAAGTCCCTGGAATTGTCCGGACTTGTCCGTATTCGAACGGACTTGTTGTTTTCCCCTCTGACTAACGGACTTGTCCGATTTTGGCCAGACTTGTCTATTTTTCCCCTCTGATAAGTTCGTACTTGTCTGATGTCCAGTCCAGACTTGTCGATATCTCTCTAACTAACTTCAGACTAGTCCGGCCCTTCTGCGGACTTGTCCGATAAATCGCGACTCCGAGTTGATCTTTTGTTTCACGACTTGTGTTTGGGTTTTACCTTAAGTGGGCCTAGGGACGTCGTGACTAACTCTTTTAAAGCCTATGTGGGACCCTAAAACCGACCCCTACTCATCTCAAACTCGAAATCCATCCAACCCTAGCCTCCACCTCTATATAAACAACCCCACCCTTTGGCTTGACGTCTATTTGCCACTTTTCAACCACACCCAAACCCTAGCTAGTGAATAGCCGTCACCGAGAAGGGAGAAGGAGATCTAGAGCAAGGAGAAAAAGAGGAGGAAACGAAAGAGGATCAAGATCTCCATCAAGTTTCATTCTCCATCACCAATTCACCATGAAGTTCTTCATCAACCATAGATCGTGAAGATCCAAGTGTTGCCTCCAGTACTCTTGATTCTTTGGAGTCTTGGACACCTAGTATACGTTCTACTTCCTATTCCTTACGTGAATTCAACCCCAAATATCCAGATTCACGTCGATCTAGAAAACTCTAGTTCGCTAGTTCCACGAAGTGCAGACTAGTCTGGTTCCTAACGGACTAGTCCGATTTTCCTGGTTAAATTGTCATTAATTACTTCCAAAATTAGATCGAATCAACTCCAAACCTATGTAGACTTCTTAATAGACATTGTAATTGATTAATAAACATCATTAGCAACTTATTAACTAGTTTTGATTCGCATTTGCATTAATCATGCATGCCATGTCATATTGAGTAATATTTGTGCACTCTTTGATTGTGTTACTTGTCTTGTATGTTTATTGCGTGGTTTAGACAGATTGGCACTAGAGAGTGCTGCGGAGGGTCGCCAGCACCAAGATTTTGAAGTCTTTGATCCAAACCAAGCCCAAGAGCACGCCAAGTGTCCTTGAACATATTGATCCTGTTTCTAAAATAAATGTTTGTTTGCAAAATTGCATGCTTGTGTCAATTTTATAGGAATCCTATGATAGGAAGTTTACTAGATTTTTTTAGCCACCCTTGTCACCTGGAATTCATGGTAGAGAGCCAGGAAAGGTTTTTTACCTTTTTGCTTTGTTTAATTAATTGGGATGGGAGAACGACTATACCATTTAATTATGCATTAATGAGATTATGGTTAATATGAACTGGTTAATATGACATGGTAATGGGTGATCTAAGCAAGCATGGCATGTGGATGGGTCGGATGTTATGGTGGTTTGCTTGCTTTAGATCTAAGGACCGATTCGTGGAGCGACCATCCAGGATTTACAGTGCCACCATGAGGCCAAGTATGGGTGCGGCGTAGATGATTAATTAGGGTATTGCTAGTATTGAGTGGATCATTTGGTGCACCGGGGAAGGGGAGTCGGATTGGGTTTGGATATGGTTGGCGGGGCTCCCTAGGATCCGAATGGCACAAGAGAGGGCCCTTGGTTGAAGATGTGCTCAGTTGGAGACATCTCCACCTATGAAACCTCAGTGGGTCCGTACATTCTAGTAGTCCCTTTGTAAAGGCTATTTTGTGATCTCTTGGCCACACACCGACGGAAGTGTGAGACGGCATAATAAGAGGTTCTAGTCACTGAAATGTGATGAAATCACAAACACGTGGGTAAAGTGGTACAACCTCTGTAGAGTGTATTTAAACTATCATGATAGTCGTGCTCTCGGTTATGAGAAACCTGGACCCTCACATGATTAGAGGGAAATTGGGATTTGGGATGGTTATAGTTTGGTACTGGTTATGGATGGTTATGGATTAAATTATGGTATTGAATATGATTCATGGTAATGGTGAAATATGGAATATGGATGATGGTAATGAAATATGGACTGGTATTATGATATTACTTATGGTTTATGATGGGTTTGCTTCACATACATATAATATATTGCTTTTCAAATGTTTTAATGTACTTTTCAGCACTTAGCCATTGTTACATTCATCATTTGAATCAACTACATGTCATACTTTTCACACTTGCTGAGTACGACATGTACTCACCCTAGCAATTCCCCCACCAACAGTTGCAGGTCAGGATTGGGAGTATAGATGATAATGCGGAGTTCTAGGCCGTGTCTACCGTCAGCTTTGCCTTTGGAGTGTTGGAGCTATGCTATCCCTTTTGCTTAGTTTGTTAATTAGTTTATTTCCGCTGCATTAGTTCAAACTTGTCATTAATAATCATTAGAGCTTGTATTCGAGGATATTATGAATTGTGTAATAAAAGTGGTTAATTAATCTTGTTCTATGGTAATTTTCTGTATATCCTTTTGTGAATGCACTCGTGTATGTTTGTTGAAGGTCATGGGCACACATATGCGTTCACTTGGTTCATTTTCAGAACCGGGTGTCACAATACGGTATCAGAGCCACAGGTTGACCGTAAGATGCAGCCTAGATAGAATGTACACTTTAGAGCACATAGGAGCACTCAGGAATCGATCTGTTTTTGCTTGGTGTGTTGTTTGTTATATATTGTTTGCTTGTGTGCTTAATAGAGGATTTTGAGATGCTCTAGCGTTTCCATATACACATAGGCTAGTGTAGGTAGTTGCTTAGTTTCATATCCCTTGATGCATATAGTTGGGGACATTTTCTAAATTCTTATCTCTTGTTTTTCTTCAGATGGTGAGGACTCGCAACCATAGGGATGCTAACGATGAGGAGGAAAATAATGGAGCACCTCAGAACAACAATGGACAAGGACCTGCTCAGGGAGTTATCAATATTGAGCAGCTTTTGGCTATGCAAAACCAGCTCATGCAGACCATGATTCAAACTATGGGACGGTTGCAGGCTGACAACAACAACAATCAGCCCCACATGCCTCCACCGCCACCCCCACCTCCTCATAACCGGTTGGGAGAGTTCATGAGGACTAGGCCACTAACCTTTGCTCAAGCCGCTCACCCCATGGATGACGATGATTGGCTCAAGTCCGTGGAGAAGAAACTAGCTATTGTCCAATGCAGCGACAGGGAGAAGGTTCTATTTGATTCTCATCAACTTGTTGGAGCAGCTGCCGATTGGTAGAATTCACTATGGAATGCTCATGAGAATCAGGAGAGAATCACCTGGGTAGAATTCAAGGAGAGCTTCCGTTCTCATTATGTGCTGGAAGGTGTCATGATCTTGAAGAGGCAAGAATTTGAGAATCTGAGGCAAGGAAGATCGAGCGTGGGTGGATATCTCAATAAATTCACTTAGCTTTCAAGGTATGCCCCTGAAGATGTTAGTCGGGACAATCGGAAGCAATACTTGTTCATGAGTGGCTTGAACAATGAAATCCAAGTGCAATTGCTGAATTGTGACTATGCCAACTTCCACAAGCTTCTGGACAAAGCAATTGTTGTGGAGAACAAGGTTCGTGAGATGGAGCAAGACAACAAGAGGAAGGCGTCATACTAAGGACAGCAACAAGGAAGTAATGTGCGCCCTCGCTTTGCGCTACCAAATGCATCATATTAGAGCTCCTCTGCTCCTGTACAATGCCCTGGTTATGCATCGCACCCAACTCAGTTTGTGCAGCAACGCCCTGTCATGGAAGCACCCAGGCCTGGAATGCCTTTTGTGCCTCGTGCCAACTTTCCTGGTGCCAATGCGCAGAATCAAGTCTGTCCAAATTCTAGTGCAGCAAAGAAGTGTTATACTTGTGGAGAAGCTGGACACTTTGCACGTCAATGTCCTAAGTCAGGCCTTGGTCAAGGAAGCAATGCGCCGAGGCAAAACCCAAGATCCAATGGAGGACAGCCGCAAGGAAACCATGGATAGCAGAATTTTGCTCGTGGCAACGTGAACCATGTCTCTACGGAGGAAGCGCAACAACCGGATGACGTGGTCATTGGTATGTTTCTCGCAAACTCCAACCCGGCGACTATGTTATTTGATTCTAGAGCATCGCATTCTTTTGTTGCATCCAAATATGTTGCCAAGTATAGTTTGCCTATCTCTCATATGAAGTTTACTTTATTGGTTAAGTCTTCTGGATGAGAGATGAGGACAAATATAGTATGTCCAACCTCATTGTCTTGGATTCTAAAGGATTTGATATTATACTTGGTATGGACTGGTTAAGAAAGCACAATGGAGTCATTGAATGTGCCACAAAGACAGTGAAGTTGACCAATGAGGAAGGGATCACCATAGAGTTTGAAACATCTCAACACGTACCGAAGCAATTGGAGCTGAATCATATGGACAGTGCCGCAATTGAGGAGATTCCAGTGGTGTGCGAATTTTTAGATATGTTCCCGGATGAGTTGCCAGGTATGCCACCAGACCGAGACATTGAATTTGTTATTTATTTAATACCTAGAACTGCACCTATAGCTAAGAGGCCATATGGGATGCCTCCTAAGGAATTAGCAAAGCTCAAGAAGCAGATTCAAGAGCAACTAGAGAAAGGTTTTATTTGCCCAAGCTCTTCACCTAGGGGAGCGCTAGTTTTTTTCGTGGATAAGAAGGATGGGTCACAAAGGATGTGTGTGGATTACCGAGCTCTTAATGAGGTGACCATCAAGAACAAGTACACCTTGCCACGCATAGAAGACTTGTTTGATCAGATGAAGGGTGCTTGTGTCTTCTCAAAGATTGATTTGAGGTCAAGATACTTTCAAATGAAGATCAGACCATTGGACCTACCCAAGACCGCTTTTAGGACACAATATGGATCTTATGAGTACACCATGATGTCCTTTGGATTGACCAATGCACCTGCCTACTTCATGTACCTCATGAATAAGGTCTTCATGGAGTACTTGGATAAGTTCGTTGTGGTGTTCATTGATGACATTATGATCTACTCGAAGGATGAGAAGGAACATGAGGAACACTTGAGGCTTACATTGCAGAAATCGAGGGAGAACCAATTGTACGCCAAATTTAGCAAGTGCCAGTTTTGGTCGAAAGAGGTGTCATTTTTGGGTCATATCATCTCGAGAGGAGGATTATCGGTCAACCCCAGAAAAGTGAGGGACGTGTTGAAATGGGAACCCCCGCAGAATGTAAAGGAGATCCGGATTTTCTTGGGATTGTTGGGTATTACCGTAGGTTCATCAAAGACTTTTCCAAGATAGCCAAGCCAATGATAGAGCTGCTAATGAAAGGGAAAGCGTTTCAATGGACTCCAGCTTGTCAAGAAAGTTTTGAGGAGTTGAAGAAAAGGTTAACAACAACCCCAGTTTTGGTTTTGCTGGATATAAGCAAAAGCTTCGATATTTATCGTGACACGTCAAGACAAGGACTTGGATGTGTATTAATGCAAGAAGGTCAAGTGGTTGCATATGCATCGAGGCAATTGAAGAAACATGAGCAGAATTATCCAACGCATGATTTTGAACTTGCAGCCGTGGTACACGCATTGAAGATTTGGAGACACTATATCCTTGGACATAGGTGTGAAATTTATATGGATCATAAGAGTCTTAAGTATATTTTCACACAAATAGACCTGAATTTGAGGCAACAAAGATGGTTGGAGCTCATCAAGGATTATTATTCGGGAATCAATTATCACCCGGGAAAAGCCAATGTAGTGGTTGATGCCTTGAGTAGAAAAGGAGTAAGTCACCAACTCACAGTTCGAGAGTTGCCATCTGAGCTATGCAAGGAGTTCGAACAGTTGAAACTCGGATTCATCAATGAGATGGGGATGATGAAATTAAATCCAACTTTGGAGAAAGAAATTTGAGAGGGCCAAACGAAGGATGAGGAAATCCAATAAATCAAGGAAAGGACCCAAGAAGGAAGGGAATTCAGGTTTGATGAGGATGAACACGGTACCTTATGGCTCAGAAAAAGGATGTCGTGCCTAATATGAAGCATATTCGGGAGACAATATTAAAAGAGGCACATGACTCACGATACTCGATTCACCCCGGTTGTACGAAGATGTAAAAGGACTTGAAGACGTGCTATTGGTGGGCTAGCATGAAAAAAGGCATAGCTGAATGTGTAGCGGTGTGTGATGTGTGCCAACGAGTGAAGGCAGAACATCAAAGGCCAGCTGAACTATTGCAACCATTGAAGATTCTGGAGTGGAAGTGGGAAGAAATCGGTATGGACTTCATAGTTGGTTTACCGCGTACCCAGTTCGGTTATGACTCAATTTGGGTAGGTGTGGATCGGTTAACCAAGTCAGCTCACTTTATTCCCTTCAAGACTACCTTCAGTGGAGAGAAATCAGCGGAACTGTATATGGGAAGAGTAGTATGCTTGCATGGAGTTCCATAGAGGATAGTTTCAGATAGAGGTTCTCAGTTTACCTCCAGGCTTTGGCAAAATATGCATGAAGCATTGGGAACAAGGTTGAATTTCAGCTCAGCATATCACCCTCTAACGGATGGACAAACTGAGGGCCAATCAAATTTTAGAGGATATGATAAGAGCTTGTGCTTTGAAGCTTGGGAAGAGTTGGGACAAGAGCTTGCCATATGCGGAATTTTCATACAAAAATAGTTACCAAACAAGTTTAAAAATGTCGCCTTATGAAGCACTTTATGGAAGGAAGTATAGGGCACCTTTGTTCTAGAATGAGATAGGGGAAATCAAGTATTTGGTCCGGATGTGCTGCTAGAAGCTGAAAAACAAGTTCAGGTTATCTGCGAGAACATGAGGGCTGCTCAATCAAGGCAAAAAGGCTATGCGGACAATAGGAGAAGGAAAATAGCCTTTGCAATAAGAGACTTCGTTTACCTCAAGGTGTCACCAATGAGAGGTCATAAGAGGCTTAATATCAGAGGCAAGCTAGCACCTTGCTATATTGGACCATTCAAGATTTTGGACAAAAGAGGAGAAGTAGCGTATAAGTTGAAGATGCCAGCTCATCTTTCAGATGCTCATGATGTGTTTCATGTTTCACAGCTCAAGAAGTGCTTGAGAGTACCGGAAGAACAAGTGTCAATGGAAGTGTTGGAATTAGAGGCATACTTGATGTATGCTGAGCAATCGGTCAAAATCTTGGAAACTAAGGAGAGAGTCACAAGAAACAAGGTCAGCAGATGGTGTAAAGTCCAATGGAAGCATCACACAAAATAAGATGCAACATGGGAGCTAGAAGATCATCTCAAGACGGAATTTTCCTATATTTTCTCTTCTGTGTTGAATCTCGAGGGCGAGATTCATTTTAAGGGGGGTAGGTTTGTAACACCCTCATTTTCATGCATCATGCCCTGCATCCATCATTAAATATGTCTAACATTAATCCACATAAAAAGGAACAAGTTTAAAATGAATTAGAAACAAAAACCGCACTTAAGAATTCTGGGAAGTGCGGACTAGTCCGATTTTGGTGCAGACTAGTCCGATTTCTCTCTGACTTCAAACGGCCTTGTCCTTTTGCTGCGGACTAGTCTGTTTGTCCCTCTGGACACTTTCGGACTTGTCCGGTCTTGTGCGGACTAGTCTAGTATTTCAACTCCTTGGAAATTTTGCTAAGTACCTGGACTTGTCCGGTATTCAAGCGGACTTGTCTGTTTTCCCTCTGACTAGAGTCGGACTTGTCCGATTTTGGCTAGACATGTCCGTTTTTCCCCTCTGGATAAGTTTGGACTTGTCCGATGTCCAGTCTGGACTTGTCCGATATCTCTCTGACTAACTTCAGACTAGTCCGGCCCTTCTGCGGACTTGTCTGATAAATCGCGACTCTGAGTTGATCTTTTGTTTGAGGACTTGTTTTTGGGTTTTACCTTAAATAGGCCTAGGGAAGTCGTGCCTAACTCTTTTAGAGCCCATGTGGGACCCTAAAACTGACCCCTACTCATCTCAAAATCGAAATCCATCCAACCCTAGCCTCCACCTCCATATAAACAACCCCACCCCTTGGCTTGACATCTATTTGCCACTTTTCAACCACACCCTAGATCGTGAATAGTCATCACCAAGGAGAGAGAAGGAGATCTAGATCAAGGAGAAGAAGTGGATGAAATGAAAGAGGATCAAGATCTCCATCAAGTTTTGTTCTCCATCGCCAATTCACCATCAAGTTCTTCATCAACCCTAGATCGTCAAGAGATCAAAGTGTTGCCTCCAATACCCTTGATTCTTTGGAGGCTTGGACACCTGGTATACCTTCTACTTTCTCTTCCTTACGTGAATTCAACCCCAAATCTCCATATTCATGTTGATCTAGAAAACCCTAGTTCACTAGTTCCGAAGTGCGGACTAGTCTGGTCCCTAGCAGACTAGTCCGATTTTCCTGGTTAAATTGTGTTGAATTACTTCCATAATTAGATCGAATCAACAACAAACCTGTGTAGACTTCTTAATAACCATTGTAATTGATTAATAAACATCATTAGCAACTTATTAACTAGTTTTGATTTGCAATTGCATTAAGCATGCATGTCATGTCATATTGAGTAATATTTGTGCACTCTTTGATTGTGTTTCTTGTCCTGTATGTTTATTGTGTGGTTTAGACAGATTGGCACTAGAGAGTGCTGCGGAGGATCTCTAGCACCAAGATTTTGAAGTCTTTGATCCAAACCAAGCCCAAGAGCAAGGCAATTGTCCTTGAACATATTGATCTTATTTCTAAAATAAATGTTTGTTTGCAAAACTGCATGCTTGTGTCAATTTGATGGGAATCCTATGATGGGAAGTTTACTAGGTTTTTTTAACCACCCTTGTCACCTGGAATTCATGGTATAGAGTCGAGAAAGGATTTTTACCTTTTTGCTTCACTTAATTAATTGGGATGGGAGAACGACTATGCCATTTAATTATGCATTAATGAGATTATGATTAATATGAACCGGTTAATATGACATGGTAATGGGTGATCTAAGCAAGCATGGCATGTGGATGGGTCGAATGTTATGGTGGTTTGCTTGCTTTAGATCTAAGGACCTGTTCGTGGAGCGACCATCCAGGATTTACAGTGCCGCCACGAGGCCAAGCATGGGTGCGGCGTAGCTGATTAATTAGGGTATTGCTAGTATTGAGTGTTCATTTGGCGCACCGGGGAAGGGGAGTCGGATTGGGTTTGGATATTGTTGGCGGGACTCCCTAGGATCCGAATGGCACAAGAGAGGTCCCTTGGTTGAAGATGTGCCCAGTTGGAGACATCGCCACCGGTGAAACCTCAGTGGGTCCGTACATGCTAGTAGTCCCTTTGTAAAGGCTATTTTGTGACATTTTGGCCACACACCGATGGAAGTGTGAGATGGCATAATAAGAGGTTCTAGTCACTGAAAGGTGACGAAATCACAAATACTTGGGTAAAGTGGTACAACCTCTGCAGAGTGTGTCTTTAAACTATCATGATAGTCGTGCTCTCGGTTATGAGCAACCTGGACCCTCACATGATTAGAGGGAAATTGGGATTTGGGATGGTTATTGTTTGACACTGGTTATGGATTAAATTCTGGTATTGAATATGATTCATGGTAACAGTAAAATGTGGAATATGGATTATGGTAATGAAATATGGACTGGTATTATGATATTACTTATGTTTTATGATTGGTTTGCTTCACATACATATAATATATTGCTTTTCAAATGTTTAAATGTACTTTTCAGCACTTAGCCATTATTACATTTGTCATTTGAATAAGCTACATGTCATACTTTCCAAACTTGCTAAGTACGACATGTACTCACCCTTGCAATTCCCCCACCAACATTTGCAGGTTAGGATTGGGAGTATAACGATGATAATGTGGAGTTCTAGGCTGTGTCTACCGTCAGCTTTGCCTGTGGAGTGTTGGAGCTGTGCTATCCCTTTTGCTTAGTTTGTTTAATTAGTTTATTTCCGCTGCATTAATTCAAACTTGTCATTAGTAATCATTAGAGCTTGTATTCGAGGATATTATGAATTGTGTAATAAAAGTGGTTAATTAATATTGTTCTATGGTAATTTTCTGTATATCCTTTTGTTAATGCACTAGTGTATTTGTGTTGAACGTCCTGGGCACACATATGTGTTCACTTGGTTCATTTTTGGAACCGGGTGTCACAATAAAATTGATGACCTGTTCAATTTTCAGCACAAAATTGATCAAACGATTGATTTTTAAATTCAGTTTTGTTATCACTTCTGTTGCTTTTAAAGATCCTAGGTGAGCAATTGATAATCTAAGAAATAATGTTCTAAAGTGACTAAAAGCTTCATTCTTAGATGCCATAAAGTAAACCCAAGAGTATCTAAAATAATCATCAACAATAATAATAACATACCATTTACTTCCAAAAGATTGAACACATGAAGGACCTAGGTGTCAAGGTGCAAAAGTTGTTCCGGTTCAGTTGTTATGGTCATTGTGAGAGGAGCATGTAAACCTGCAACCATCTTAGCATGTCTACAAGAAGAGCACACAATTTCTTTGTTCCCTTTAAGCTTAGGAAGCCCACGTATGCGATCAAGAGCATTAACACGTGTGAGATGATAAAAGCCTACGTGACCAAGTCTACGATGCCAAAAATATATGTTTTTTCAAATCATTATCAACTAGACACCTATGCTCAGAGGATGACATATCAAAATCATCTTTAAAAACTCTTCCAAACCGAGACATGTTAAAAATGAGCTTACTATTTAAATGTACAACCTTGCAGCAATTTTTAGTGAAAATAATTTCCAAATTTTCATCTAGCGATTATGAAACAGAAAACAAGTTGTATTTCAAATAGTAACAAGTGCCACATCCTTCGAAGTGTAGTGATTATTTACTCTAACCGAACATATAGGTGTTGAAGAATTATCAGCAAAAGTAACATTCTCTACACGTGACACAAAAGAGAGGGAGGAGAATCGATCTTTGTTACCGGTCTTGTGCCGTGAGCAACTTGAATCCACAATCCAAATGTTCTCCTTCCTCAAGCATGTAACCTACATAGAATCACAATACGTTGATGACTAAAAATTGGGGTTAGTCAAAAGGCATTTAGAAATCTAGTACTGAGTCACACGATGTCCAGCGGGAATAACACGCGAAAGCTGAGATAAAACAGCAGGTTTATGAGCCAAAGTTTGAGGTTTGTACCCAACTACTGACTTATGAGGTGTTACATGTGTAGAACGAAAAATAGTAGGTTTGGGAGCAAACTTTGCATGTTTTTGACTCATTACAACAGGTTGCATATTTCTATCTTTTGATTCAGCATGTGCAGTAAATTTTGCATAAGAGTTATGAGATATAACTTGCATTCTTTATTTTTTCTATTGTTTTTCTAATCTATAATAAAAATCTATAACATGACCATCTCTACCACGGTAGGTACAATTAATTTTAACTTTGTGTTCATGTCTAGATGAGCAAGCAACATGTTTATTAGAAACTGAATGAGACAACACCCCTACAGATTTGAAAACCACTTCTTTATGTTTAGGAATTGTTTGAATCAAACTAGTTCCTAATGACTTTATAATTTTAGGTGGATGTGTGTTAGCATGAGCATGAGAATCAAAACCTAAACCAGTTTTATCATTGCAAGACTTGGAAAAATTCAGCAGCAAGTTTAGGTTCTTATTCCTATTACAAAATCGATCTAGTGTCCTATGTATGTTATCAAGTTTATTAGACAAGTCTAGACAATCTTCACATGAAGTTTTTCCTTTTATTTTGCAATTAGAATAATATTTAACTTCATGAGAACGTAAAGCATTGTTCAAAACAGAAATCTCATCCATAGCATCATGTAGTTTCTTATCAAGATCATCACAAGTAGAACAATGCAAATCAATTGTAGAACAACTAGCATCTTTTATGTTTTTATCATTAAGTGTAGAAAGCTTTTTGTTCTTCTCAATTTCAAGTTTATCAAATGTGAAGGTGTGTGAACTTCTTAAAGAGGACAATTGTTCATATATATAAGCTCACATGAGGAACAAGAATCATCACTAGGAATCAAAGTTTTTAAATGATTAATTTTAGATTCTAGTGATTCAATTTTAACAGCATTATCACTAAGTTTTTTGTCCTTTTTGTTGAGTATAACAGTGGCACGAGAAATAGCATCGCACATTTCTTCACGAGTGGAACATACATCTTCATTGTTGATGTTGTGTTCTGCCTCCTCCATACTTGATCTTGAGTTGCCTGCCATGAAGCACATACTTGCCAAATTTTCTTCATCTTCGTCACGTCTGATGTCCACATCGCTTGAGCCAAGTTCTTGAAGTGCAGAGATAAAACTGTTTACCAATTGGTGACCTGTAAAACCCTTCTTATTCTTATCTTACCACATTTAAGGCATCGTTGAGAACCAGCACTTCCTCTCCATCTTGTTCTCACATTTTGCAATGCTTTTGAGAATCGAGTAGAGTTGAGTGCAAGATCCTCCTCCAGAAACTCTACAATCTTTTTAAGGGTTAGAGAGGACAGCAAAGCAAGTGCACCTACTGATGAAGATTGTCTAGGGCTAGGCGTGTCACGTTGTGAAACAAATATAAGAGACTTGTTGGGATTCTTACATGAGATTATATCAATTTCATGAGTTTTTAACTTGGAATATAGCACATCTAATGTAAGTGTACTCATTACAGTAGATTCATGAATAGATGTAACTTTCATCTCCCAACTTGATATGTCCAATGCAGTTAGTAATTGCCTAGCATTCTCAGTATCTGAAAAGTTAACGTTGACATTGCGCGCATGTTGTTGAGAATTTCATTAAAGCGAGCAAAGAGGTCATCAATTGACTCACCAGGTTGCATCTTGAATCGCATATATTCTTTCTTGAACATGTCTTGTCTTACCTCCTTGATAGTGTTGGATCCTTCATGATAATCACATAGAGCTTTCGAAACATCATACACAGATCGGAGGTGTGCAACACGATCAAAGTCGCTTTGAGTC
This sequence comes from Tuctoria greenei, assembly GCA_036927565.1. Classification (NCBI taxonomy): domain Eukaryota; kingdom Viridiplantae; phylum Streptophyta; class Magnoliopsida; order Poales; family Poaceae; genus Tuctoria; species Tuctoria greenei. The sequence continues at coordinate 44,968,705 of JAYESD010000001.1, read as the reverse complement.
AATCCTTGTATGATCAAGTTCCGCGCCTTGTTGTTGTTGTCAACATCTCTCATGTTCATAGCTATGACTCGATCATTTGGTGGCATGTCGTAGTCTTGTACACCTTTTCCCATATTGTGACGCCTTGCGCCTGGATGAAAGCCTCCATACGTGCCTTCCAAACCTGAAAATCAATGCCATTGAACACACAAGGTTTTACAGAGTATTTCTCCATGTTGATTAGCCAAAAATATGTGCAAATCATAGAGATTAGAGCACTGTTGTTCTGATACCAATTGTAGGATCAAAGAGCACGTGAAAAGCTACGAGAAGGGGTGAATAGTATATTTAAACTTTTTTAGCGGAAGCAATGAAAACCCCTCAGCGGATATGTGCGACAAATCTAAACGTGATCAATCGTGACAAAACCAGTATAGATTGTGAAGAATCAAGTCACGAAGATGTAATAATAAGAATGACAAGAAACCATTGAGAAAAACTCAATTTATGATCGAAAGATCGAACAAGGGTCAATCAGTTCTAGGTGAGTAAAAAACTAGATCTGCAACACTGCAAAGAAACTTGAGTAGATCAGAAACCACAAATCCAATGACTGTGAAAATTTCACAGACAATAGATAATCAAGTTGTGAAGACAATCTAGAAATAATCACGGCAATTGGATCTGTAAAACTCGAGTTATGATAAAAAAACCAACACAACGTAGTGCTGTGCAGAAACTCGACGAGAAAGACTTGACGAAAACAAATCGGACAAACAAGGCACAAAAGCTCCTCTAAAACTACGATTTTTATTCAATAGATCCCAAGAGGAACAGACCAAAGATGTTCCTCCATGAGCTCTGGCCTCCCTTGCTTTTATAACCAGCCATAAGGCCAACCCAATCAAAACTAGGATTCTAATCCTACTCAGTTTCAACTGAAACTTTCCATAACTGCTCAAGACTCTTCTATATGCCGATAGAAGCAATCTTAAGACTTTCAAACACCTTAGAAACGTACCAAACATTCCTAAAACAAATAAACTTTGTGCTCACCATGAAATCTAACCAAAACAAGCTCTAAACCTTCCATAAATGAACTATAACGACCTCAATCGCAGCGTGAGGCATAATCCAGTCGGTTGGACCTTTCTGACCAATTACTTTACGTCTAGTTCTCTTCATCACGCCTTGGAACCATGTTTCCACATCCATGCACTCATTGCACACATGCAAACACCTTCCAACAACATCTACGATACCTTCATATGCATTGTTCTTGACCCAAACATGATGTGTGACCTCCCGATCAACTCAACCACAATTTCTCCAGAACTTGGTTGTTGAACCTCATCTTCTCCCTAAAGACTAGTTCAATGGATCCTATCACCAGCCGTGTATTGACCTCAAGCAACACCTGCACATGAACAAACAACCAATTCTTTCGAGCACAAGTCCTTAACTTGACTCTTGTTACTCCGAAAACTACAACACCTTACGTGAGCACCTCACATAAGCATGTTGCAAACATAGCAAGATAATGTCCATAATGACCAGCCAAAACACATAAAAATCTTAGTAAAAGAATACTAAGAAAATCTTCCCATAAGTATAAAGCAAGTTTGAAACATTGCAAATGAAAAGCATAGCAGCCACACGATTATTTCAGCACATACAAAGATCGTACAGTACAAAGCAGCCACTATGCAATGTATAAGAAATGTTCACACATTCTGAAGTGGGCTTTTTAGCAATATTAAAAACTTTGCGTATGAATCTTCACTTTTATTTAAAATGCAAATGTATTCAGCACACATATCCCTCACAGAAGCCCTGAATGCTTCCCGCATCACCATCTTTGGGTGCATCAGTCTTCCTTAGCACCCGGTTCAACACAACAAAGAAAGGCTTCATATAGTTGGTAGAGGTAGCATTGAAAGGATAGTTGGTGTCGTAACGAAAATCAACCTCATCCTTGTCTAGTGCCTGGACATTGTGAACTTTGAGCCTGTTGTTCATGGACCAGCCCAACTCAAGCATTTAGGAGAACTCTCCATATCCCACCAAGTACCGTGTGCCATGTGTCATCCAAATAATTTCTTTGGCCCCTGTCCTGGTGAAGTAGCATGTTGCATAGAACTGGGCTATGACTTCATTGTTCCAATTGTATCTGAAGCCCAGAAAATCTTTCAAGCAGTGTCTGTCAATTGCAGCAATCACCTGATGGAAAGCTTCATTCCCTTTGCCTTCTATATACTCCAATCAATCTGTTGGTTTACTACCACTGGAGTCTTCATTAGGAGATACACGTTTTGGTAGTAGTCACAGTGAAAATCGCTCCAAAAATCGTGGATCCGTCGCCATCTTGTTAAGGTTGTATACATTGACTTCCCTGAGCATTTAAGCTTTGTCAGCTCCCTTCTCCGTAAAAACATCATCGTTAGGATGATGATTACAATCGTGCAACGGGGGTCTCATCTCCAATGGTCCAATTGGCCTCGTGGTCCTCGTTGGACCCTTCCCCTTGTCTTTGCTTTTACGAGCCTTGGCGGTTTGACTGGCAACTTGCTTTCCCTTCTCAGTGGGCTTCTTGGTCAGAGCTTTTCATCGAGAGGTTGTACGCAAGGCACTAGCAACTTTGTCATGCTGAAACTTTGTTCTTCATTATTTCTCAATCTCCAATAGAAGCTTTGAGGCAAGGCGTTCTGCCTCGAGCTTCGGCTCGCTGAATATGCCCTCGTCCGAGCCCGACATGATAGCTGACATGGTAAAAGTGAATGAGAATGGATAAAAAGGATTAATCCAAAGATCTTAACGAATCGACATTGTAGGGCCAATGCAGTTAACAACCGAACATGTTTGTGGTTTATGCGGACTAGTCCGATGTACCAGACTTGTCCACATGAAGCCTCGAACTAGTCTGGTGTCCATCAGCATGAACCCTAACTAATTGAAAATCATCAAAATCTTTGGGACTAAGATTAATGTGCAAGGAAATGATAATGTATAGTATGTTGAGTGATAAGGAAGTCCTAGCGCAAGAAAGATTTGACCTAAACCCAAGAAAAGTTGAAACTTAGGGTTAAGGCTAGGGTTTACCAAACGATGATTGATGCTTGGAGTAGGACGTATCTCGAGTGCGGAGAAGTCCTGGTGGACTTCTCAAAGTGCTTCCAAGCCTTCTCCTCAAAAGAATTGAAGTTTTTGGTGGAGAGGGCGAAAAATAACCTTGAGATTTTGAGTGAGGAGAGAGAGAGGGAGTTGAGTTTTGAGTGAGGAAGAGGAAGAGAGACTCAGGGTGAATCCAACGGTTAAGTCACAGGAACACTGTACTAGTCCGGTATACCCTGACTTGTTTGTTGGGACGGACCAATGCCAGACTTGTCTGAGTAGCAGACTTGTCTAGTATGAAGCACGGACTAGACTTATTCAAACAGAGAGTTCAGGTAAGATAAACAAGGCAAATTGAAAATTTGACTTTTGGATGATGATTAGGACATGATTGTAGAAGATATCCTTGAAGGACATGATCAACAAACACTTAATCATCAAACTATGGTCAAATTTCACAAGATGTCAGGAACACCAGACCAGTCCGTTGTAGGGTCTGACTTGTCCGATCAAACAGAGAATGTAGGTAAGAATTTTGAAGTGGATTTGAGAGGAGGCCTAAGGCTATCCGCACTTGTTTCCTCGAAAGCACACTCTATACACTATTCTCTTTCTACTTTTTCAGTATCTTACTCTAAATCCTCTAATTTTACACCTATCCAGTATGCTTTATAGTATGCCTCTGCAGACAACCTAATGTTGGTCACAAGGACATAGTTTTAGCAAATATTCTTGATTAATATGGTCAGTATGTAAACAACAATCATACTATGACCATAGTTCACCAAGAATTAATATTTCAAATAGTTTTAGAGTGAAAATTAGGTGGGAAGAATTTTTCGAAATCGTGCAGGTATTGTGAAGTTCTATACTACTAGTAATCAGATATGCAACGTTTCAAGCCACATTTTGAGAATCAAGGATATTTATTTCATTCCTAAGATCACAAAATCTTTTCTGATCTAATGGCTTGGTGAAAATATCGGCTAGTTGTTTCTCGGTTCTAACATGTGAGATTACAATATCTCCCTTGATGGAGTGATCTCTCAAGAAATGGTGCCGGATCTCAATGTGTTTAGTTGTAGAATGCTCAACGGGGTTATGGGCTCTTTTTATGGCACCCTCTTTGTCACATAGGAGTGGAATATGGTTTAGTTTGTAACCATAATCCCTAAGAGTTTGCCGCATCCAAATAAGTTATGCACAACAACTTCCGGCTGTAACATACCGCTTCGGCTGTGGATAGGGTAATGGAGTTTTGCTTTTTGGATGACCACAACACTAGGTACCTACCCAAGAATTGGCAAGTCCCTGAGAGGTGCTTTTCCTATCCATTTTGTATCCGACATAATCTGCATGGGAGTATCCGATGAGATTGAATTCCGACCTTTTGGGATACCTAAGACCTAGGTTAGGTGTATCAACTAAATATCTCAAGATTCTCTTTATGGTTGTCAAGTGATACTCGGAGTGGCTTGAAACCATGCACACATACACACCCTCAACATGATATCAGGCCTAGATGCACAAAGTATAATAAGGAACTAAACATTGAATGATATTGAAAGTGCATCTAGGAATCCCTTGTGGATTTTGGATGATTTATGACAAGCAGATGAGATCCTAACCTCTTTGTTGAGATGAGCACAGGTTTTAACAACAAAATTAGCAAAGTGCCAAAAAGAAAATAGAATGAGGAGCAAAGTGGAAATGAGCTCAAGGAAGAAGAATAGTAGATCATTGTGTATGGAGTGTGTTAAGGAAACACACCCCAAGAGCTAAATCACCATTAAATACACACATTGCACAAAGTTATACAAGACCGGACTAGTCTGAATGTCACCGGACTAGTCTGATATCCTCTCTGCACAAAATCGGACAAGTCCGATATCCATCGGACTAGTCTGATATCTCTCTGACTAGAATCGGACTAGTCCTCCCCAGTGCGGACTAGTCCTCAAAACACTTCACAAGTCACACAAAATCGGACAAGTCCGATCCCATCGGACTTGTCCGATATTCATTCTGTTCTAAATCGGACAAGTCCGATGTTAGCACGGACTAGTCCGAAAAACCCTCTGACCTAAATCGTACAAGTCCTCCAAGTGCAGACTTGTCACCCAATTCACTTAGGGTTTCACATGTCCGGACAAGTCCGATGACTATCGTACTAGTCCGAAAAATTCCAGAAGCGAAACCAGACAAGTCCTCTCTTAGCCGGACTAGTCCGATATTTCGGGACACTTAGGGTTTGCTACACACAGCACACCGGACTAGTCCGGTGTCCACCACGGACTGGTCCGATCTTTCTAAACCCTAATGATCACTTTTAGAAACCCCATATAAATAGAGGTGCACGGCCCAACTTTAAACACTCTCGAACCCTAGCACCGTCACACCTACCAAGGGCCTCCAAAAACACATCTCTCCACGAAATTAAGTGCAGCAAAGATCAATCCTTTGAGGATACACTCTAGATCATTGGAGAGACACATTCAACACTCATTGAGCTCTTGGTTTGATTCTCTAACACACTCCTGTGATTTCATTGTAATCTTTTGAGTGTGTTCTTGGTGGTATTTCGTGTTGTAATCTAGGGGAGCCCTCAACGTGTGAGAAGGCCCCTTTTGAATTCGGTTATTCACCCTTTGTGATAAGTGGAAGAGGATTGGCCTTCGTGGCGATCTGACGAGGGTAGGGTTGGAGAAGACCCGGTCCTTTTGTGGACTCCTCAACGTGGATGTAGGTTGCCTCTGTGGGAGCCGAAGCACGGGATAAATCCTTGTGTCTTGCTTGGTGTTTATCTTTCTTATTCATCACAACAATCTAGGGTTTCAATCATTATTGCATACTTTATGTTGAATCATTAAATATAAGATTAAATTGTGATATACCTAGTCCATAATTTTGCAACACTTCATTTGACTATATATTTCCGCTGCATACATCGAAGAATCAAATTAATCGATCAAACTTTATCAACCTAGTCGGTACACACCGGACTAGTCCGCACTTTACCGGACTAGTCACATATCTCTAGTTTTGAACTGGTTGTTAAGTGTTGCAGGCTTCGACAAATTTCAAAAAGGCCTATTCATCCCCCCCTTCTCTAGGCCACATTCAATTGGTATCAGAGCAGGTTCTTCAAGAAAGAGACTAATCGCTCGAAGAAGATCATGTCGGACATGAAGGACATCCACAATAGCAACAACCAAGAAAAGGTTGATGATGACAAGAACCTAAAAGTGGAGAAGCTCCTCGAAGCCTGTCGGCGTGTTTTTCCGGCAATTCTACTGATACTACCGTTAGTGGATCAAGAAGTTGTAGTTCAGTATTGGGTGCGCAGATATTCCAAAGAAGATGGCAATTGGACACAAGGATTTATGTGGTTTGGGCCGCCTGAGCGTAATACCCTACTCCACGAGATGTGTAGCTGTTGTATTGAGCGTCTAAGAGCTTTCAGTCAGGGACTGTATGTGTGTCTTTTTTCGCCCCTTTTGTCTGTCGTCATCGACCAGTCCTTTTATAGTACAAGGACTGGTCGTTACACAGTTAGCCCAGCCCAACATGTGGCCCCGGTGGTTACTAATGTTTAATACATAATCAATGAGATTAATTATCCTTAATAGCGTGGTAACGGGACCTGACAGTGCTGTTACTAGTATTAAGGGCCTACTGGTCGTGTGTCATTAATATGGTATTAATGACACTTAATCAGGTCTTGAGGTCTTTGATTGCCCCTTGGAGGTCCGAGCCGTTGGGGGTTCACCAGCTTGATTGCCAAGGTTGAAGGTCCGGCTGTTTGGACACGTGGCAGCTCCGGAGCTATCCGTCTGGGACGGGTAGGTCCGATGTAGATATACACGTGTCGGTACTAGAGCTTCCCTCTGTCGGAGGTTAGGTCCGGGGGTGCCATACAAGTGTTTAGCCTGGAGCTATCTCATGTGTGGGGTATAGCTTCGGCTGCAGTGTACACGTGGCCGTACCAGAGCTAACCATAGATGGGAGGCATGTCCAATCCCGTATGACAAGTGGGGCCTTCGCAGGTCTTCAACTCGGTCACGTGAAGTCTCTTTTGGTCTTTTTGTAGTCCCAAGGGGTATACGGTACACAGGGTACCAACAGTGGCCCCCTGGGCCCACCTCTGGGAGAGACCTTTTGGGAGGAGTTTGCCGGAGGTGGGTCCATCCTTTGATTTTTGAGTTGTATCTTCAAGGATCTTCGGATGTGCCATTGGCAGTAGTCCGTAGTTAAACCACCGCCGCGTGGCATATCCTGGATGCGGCAGGTGAGATCTTAGCGTGCGGATCTCACGCAATTGAAGGTCGCCGGTTCCCAATACAAAAATTGTATCGGTTCCGCTCGCCCTGTCAGGCCGCCGCCTTCGGGTTTACCGCCTTTCTTGATGACAACTGTTCGCCTGGGTAAGGACCTCGACTTGATCGTCGGGGTGGCCCCGGGCCCCCTTGTCATTGGCTGGGTGAAGTTTTTAACTTGTAATGTCGGCTCCTCTGCGGTTTCCATCCAAGCATTGCGGGGGCTTACTTAAGAAGGAAAGCGTGCACCGTTTGGGGGTTCTTTACGCCTTCATCCGATCTTGCATTCAAACCTTCCAAACTTTCGCTTGCTTTTTGTCCCTAGCCCCGCTTGTGCTACGATGGAGTTGGGTCTCCGCGAGAGCTGACTTAAGACCGACGGCAACTTGAAGAAAGTACGGGCCCTTATGGGGTGGTCCAGTGGCTTCTTCAATCACCAGGTCCACGCCAACAAGCTTCCATTCGAGAAGGAGCACGCCGACGAAATGGTATACTTCTCCGCGTACGCCATGGTGGGACTGATCCCACCCTTTTCTTCTTTTCTCTTGATGCTGCTAGATTTATATGTTCTGCAGCTGTACCACCTCAGTCCCCACTCTATTATTTTGGTGTCGATCTTTGTCCACTTCTGCGAGATGTGGGTGGGTATCCCTCCCTGTGTCGAGCTCTTCCGCACCTTCTTCACCATCCACACCACCGGCAAGAGTGATGAGTACCTTGGCTTCTACTACTTTGTGAAGCGCAAGAAGTGCCCGTACAAGTGCTTGCGGTCGTTCCCTTCTGGCAAGTGGGACAACTAGAAGAAGTATTGGATCGTCATTAGGGTGGAGGAGCATGAGAGGCTGGAGTTGCCCATAGGCCTCCCCAACGTCGACACAGCTTGGAGCGAAGTTCCGGTGTTGTCGGACGCTTTTAACCCTGCTCCGACCAGGATCCACCAGTGCGTGGAAGGAGGGGTGACTCCTTAGGCGGTATTTTGCAACTTCTTGGCCAACAGGTGGGCTCCGCTGAAGAAGAGGGAGAAGCTTGCTTGGGCACTCAACAGCGTGATGGACAATGACCGGATCGAAACCGGTTTGAAGTCCAACCTGGAAGGCGCAACCTTGGAGATTCACCTAAAGAAGTTCCAGCACGACATCGACGTCGAGGGTGACTATTTGTCTCTGTCGGCGGCTTTCCTCTTTCTGAACATGGAAGCAGAGTTCAGCAGGGAGCTCTGGTGTAAGATGTCGGTGCTTGATGACCTTGGTGTCATCGAGAGGCGTTCGACCACCGGGTTGGTGATATCCGAGGCCTCTGAGTGTGGTCCCCCCTCTGTCCCAGAATAGAGAGTTGAAGTCTCGGGCAAGGGCAAAGAGTTGGCCGAGCCCTCGAGCCAGAAAAAGAAGCAGAAGCACTCTGATGGGAGGTCCGTCAAGCTTGCTCCTTCCCCAGCGGCTCCTTCTCCCCAGAGGGGGAGGTCTTCAATGGCGGCATCCACTCCAGCATCGGCATCTCCCGGGGTGCTAGTTTTGGCCGTGTCACTATAGTACCAGGACTGGCTGAATGCTCTGGATCTGGAAGTTCTTCCCGATCGAGGGGGACCTCGACCAAAGCAGTGTCGACGATCGCAGCAAGCTCCGGGGAACCTTTCGGAACAGATATGCCAGTGGCGCTAGGGTCCAGTCCTGAGCGTCCGAAAAAGAGTTTTCGTGCTAACTGGTGTGGAAACCTTCCGAGGTAATTTTTGTTTTTTACCTCGGTTAGTAGTTTTGTATTGTAATTATGTTTTATGTGTATTTATTCTCCATCCACAGGGTACCCAAGAGAGGGGCTGAAGCTCCTGTTCCTGCCACAACATCTAAAGTTGTGTAGGCGAAGGCTCTGGCTCCAATCCTAGCGCCACCCCAAGGGGTGGCTGAAGCTGCGACAGCTCCGGCGCCAGCTGTCGTGGTCTTGGACCTTGATTCATCCCCAGAAGCTCCCGTGGTAGCACCGGACCATGGTAATAAAGATGTACCAGCAGCACCTGCCCCGGAGGTTGAAGCTCCGGGCTTGGACGCTGAAATGACGGACGCTCCGGTCTCAGAACCAGAGATGTCTGTGATTCCGACCCTAGAGCCGGATGTTGTTGAAGCCCCGGCGGTGGAGCCGGTGGTTGATGATGCCCCAGCGCTTGAGCCGGTTATCGAAGAAGTTCCGGCGATAGAGCCAGTTGTTGTAGAAGTTATGGCGGTAGAGCCGGTCGTCAGAGATGTTCTGGCGCCTGAACCAATCGCCGCAGAGGTGCCGGCACCCGAGCCTATGATGGTCGAAGCGTCAGCGCCTGGGCCGGTGGTGGAGGAGGCGCTAGAGTCGGAGCCGGAAGTGGCTTCAGCTCCGACCAAACCTTCAACACCTGCCCCGGAGGTGGTGATCCCGGAGGTGCCCGCGCCCGAGCCAGGGTGCCGAGATGAAGTTGCTGGCCGTCCGCTTGAGGGACCAGCTGTTGACGACTTGGCGGCGGGACCTTCGGAGCCAATTCTAGAGGTTGAACCTTCTGTAGTAGGACCTTCCTCGACGGCGGTTGAGGCTACTATGGAGGGCGACCCTAGTGCCGCGGAAGCTCAGGGAACCGCTCTTGTAAAGTGAGACCCAATTTTCATCATGGAGAACCCACTGAAACTGGCAGATATGACCCCGACAGGTTTGGACCCGATTCCTCTGTCGTTGTATATTGACAACGCCTGCTCCAGTATTTGCCAGGTTCAGCTGGCTTTTTACCACGACAGCAAGGCTCTCGAGGAGGAGCATCAAACTCTTAGGAGGTGGCACAACCGGCTCCACTTCGAGACCAAGCTGGCGCAGTCGAGGCTGGCTGACGACAAAGAGTGGGTGAAGAAGGAGAAGGTCCGCCTGGAGTACTGGGGTAAACTGCTGGATGAGAGGGAAAGCATGATGCAATCCCTTGACAACCAGTCTCGGGCCATCTATGAGCAGGCCAAGGCTGCTAATAGCGCAGCGGATGATCGCCAAGAGAGGCTCGACACCATCCACACCAGTCTCGTTAAGCGCCAGGAGGCTCTTGAGAAGCGGGAGAGAAAGCTCGAGGATGAAGAGCAAAAACTCCTAGAGCTACGAGACAACGTCGTGAAGAGGGAAGAAGAGCTTACTCAGAGGCTAACTCTGGGTGACAAGAGTCTCGAGGAGCGCACCAAGAAATTGGATGAGCGCTGCAAGAGAGAGGAGAATAAGGCGTGGCAGCAAGGATAGGAACTCCACAGGAGGGAAACTAACATTGCTTCCAGGGAGCAGAAGGTGTGGGGCCGAGAGAAGGACCTGGTTAACCGCCAGAACGAGATCCACCTCCAGGAGGAAGAGCTCAATAAACTCGAAAGGCAGGTTGCTGAAAAGATTCAGCAGAACGCCAAAGAGGTGGAGCGTCTTGCTCGGGAGAACTCGGAGCTTGCGGCGGCCAGAAGATCCTTGGAGGAGATGCGAAGCGGCAGGGTTGTGGAGTCCCAACAAGTTTGGGACTTCCTGGGCAAAGCCAACGACTCACTAACGCCAATGAGTGTTAGCCCCATGCGTCCGGATGATCCGAAACCAGAGTTGGACCAAGCGTTGCAGGCGTTGAGTTCGGCAGGCAACAAGCTCAGCAAGATGGGCGATGCCATTGCGGACCAGCTGGAAACCGAGGGGCAATCTCTGGCCAAGAGCATTGCAGAATTTATTCTGTCGTGCTACACAAGCCGAGACCCCCAATTCCCCCTGGATCCGGTGCTCCAAGGCCCCATCGACGGAGAGGGAGAAGCTGCCTAGGACAGCGTTTCTGAGGTTGCCCAGAGGGTTGCCTCGTTCTTCCATAGGGTCTAGGACCATCTCTTTGTAGCTCCCGCTTGTATTCTCTCCTCTTCTTCTCCAATTTTGTAATCTCTTATCCCCAGATGAATAAAATCCAAGTTTTTTTATGAATTTCATTTTTTGTCTTCAACACTTTTGTCCCACTTGGCCCCCTTGTAGATGTACACAATTTGATTGTGAACATGTACCAAGAGGATGTAACTGCTGTTGAAGACTTGCGTGCTTTAGACTTGTAGGGCGTAGGTCTGAAGTCCTTAGTAGTGAAGGCTTCCTGAGGTTGTCGAAGTTTGAGGGCTCCGGCTTTGACCATCATCGGATCTTGGTTGCTCCAGCAGTGGTCTCTATCAATGCGTAGGACATCGACAGTTAGTCTCCTGAAGTCTTCCCACCATCTTTTGTTCACTTTGATGGCTAGCCCCCTGGCTTTTCTGGAGCTAAGTAGCTCCAGCGATACTTGCTATCAATGTTTAAAACATCGATTACAAGCCATCTAGGGGATGTCGGAGCTTTAATAGCTCCGGCTTAATTCACCATCATCATGAGATCTTTATTTTTCCTGCGCACTAAAGTCAATAAAAATAGTAAAATTCATTTCCTATCTATAACTCAGTTGTGACTTACTATTCTCATAAGAAATTTTTGGGTCGAGCACAATTCTTCATACAATCAAGTGCATTGAGTTGTTTTTTCCAGGTCCAATTGCTTTCAGGACCCGCCTTACTTCGGCCTGCCGGGGTGTAGGTAGAGTGGCGTACTTAGGGTGCAGGACCAGGCTAAGTCGATAGCACACTCCGGACCTAGATTGGCTGGTGGCATTCTGGTGAGTGAGCCATTCAACAACGTGAAATCCCGAAGAAATTAACAATGCGACTCGAGTTGTACATGAATTAGTCGATCTAAAAAATTCTTGAGAATTGCACAACTTTGTTATAGACAAGAAAGAGAAAAATAAAAAATAATGAGCTTGTACAAAGTAAATGCACGTGGAGTCTGTTTTCACACAAAGATGTCTTTCATTATAGGTCTGGGGTACAGGGGAAACAAGTACACCCTTAGGGTACAGAACCAGGCTAAGTCTGTTTCGTTTCTTGTTTGACCCAAGGTAGCTAGCTACACTTTTAGTTCTGAAATTGTGACAAGTGTTGCCTGAACTTTGCGGACCTTCCAGAGAAGGTCCGGCTATTCTCCCGGAGGATCTACCCAACTCTGTACAATGACTCTATAACATACATCGCGTGTAACTACAGACTCACCTCCGTGATATTAAGCGTAAAACTTCAGGAGGTGCTCAATGTTCCAAGGATTAGGGAGAGGTGTTCCATCCTCGGTTGCCCAGCGAACGCATCTGGGACGGGATACTTTAATCACTCGGAAGGGTCCTTCTTGGCTGGGGGAGAGTTTGTTTAACCCTTCTCTGGACTGTATTCTCCGTAGCACCAGATCGCCTTCCTCGAGTTGTCGACTGTGAACATGCCTTTGGTGATAGCGCCGGAGAGCTTGGCGGTATCGGGCATTCCGGACAGCTGCTCGGCACCTTCCCTCTTCAAGGAGGTCAAGATCTTCACTCCGGAGCTGGTCCTGCACGGCATCGTCGAAAGTCCGGACCCGAAGCGACCCTAAGGCGATTTTTGGAGGAAGGACTGCTTCAGCTCCATACACTAGGAAAAAGGGTGTCTCTCCAGTCGACCAGTTTGGAGTTGTCCTGTTGGCCCATAGAGTGGGCGGAAGCTCTTTGATCCAGTTGGCTCCATGTTTTTTCAGACGCTCATATGTGCACGTCTTGAGTCCTTTTAGGATTTCTGCATTTGCTCTCTCGGCTTGGCCATTGTCGGGTGAGCAACGGAAGCGTAGCTGACTTGAGTACAAAGATCTTCGCAATATCCTTGGAATGCAGAGCTTGTGAATTGGGTCCCATTATCGGTTATGATTTTATTTGGGACTCCAAATCTGCATACGATGGACTTTAAGAAGTTGATGGCTGATTGCTTGTTTATTGTCACAACTGGAGTTGCTTCCGACCATTTGATGAATTTGTCAATGGCGACGTACAGGAACTTGTAACCTCCGACGGCTCTTGGGAAAGGTCCCAAGATATCCATCCCCCACACAGCAAAAGGCCATGTAGGAGGTATCATTTGTAGAGTTTGGGCCGGTGTGTGAATTTGTTTTGCATGAAACTGGCATGCTTCACATTTCTTCACCAGCTCAGTTGCATCCTGGAGCGCTGTAGGCCAGTAAAAGCCATGCCGGAAGGCTTTGCCAACCAGCGTGCGAGAAGACGTGTGGTTCCCACACTCGCATCCATGGATTTCTGCGAGGAGCTCGCAGCCTTCTTCCTTTGTGATGCACCGCATTAGGACACCGTTGGCACCACGCCGGTAGAGATCCCCTTCTACCAACGTGTATCTTTTAGCGAATCTGACTATCCGGTCAGCGGATACATCATCGTTAGGAAGGAGGTTGTCTTTAAAGTAGCTCCGGATCTCCGAGATCCATGCATTGGAGCTAGCTTGAGCATTTGAGTCTTGCGTGCTGGGTTGCTCTGAGCTTCCGGCAGCACCTACGACCCTTGATGGCTGCCATGGTAACAGGGCCATCGGGACTGCCAGCTTTGAGATGCTGGTCTCGCCCCCTTCGCTCAGTTCGGTAGGTTGAGCTGTCGGTTTAGACAACCTCCGAACGAAGGTTCCGTCGGGAGCCGGAGCTCCAGTTGACGCTTTCGTCGGGAGTTCGTCAGCTTCGGCATTATGAAGACGTTGTACATGGTGGAGGTCCAGGACTTCGAAGTCCTTCTGAAGCCTATGGACTTCAAGTAGATAAGCAACTAGTTGGGGATTGTTGCAGGAGCATTCACCCTTCACCTGTTTAATGATGAGCTGCGAATCTCCCTTGACCAATAGCTGCTTGACACCATATGATAGTGCCACCTTTAGTCCGTAAATGAGTGCTTCATACTATGCCATATTGTTGGTCGCCTTGAAGTCAAGGGCACCATGTATTTATCCTTCTCCCCGGTCGGAGCGAGGAGAAGGACTCCAGCTTCGACCCCCTGCTTCTGCATGGAGCCGTCAAAGTAAAGAGTCCAGTGAGGCTCAGTGAAAACCGGAGCACTGAGTTCCGGCTTCTGCTCACTAGGGCTCCCAAGGTTTGATGGAGAGGGGGTCCATTCCTCCACAAAGTCCGTCAATGCTTGACTTTTGATTGCTTGTCTTGGGACGAATTCAAGGTCAAACTCGGCCAACTCCGCTGCCCACTTTGTAACATTCCCAGTGGAGTTGAGATTATGCAAAATTGCTCGCAGTGGATATGAAGTCACCACTGAGATCTTGTGAGATTGGAAATAGTGTTAGAGTTTCCGGGAAGCAATAAGAACTGCGTATAGCAGTTTATGTACTTCCAGGTACCGAGTTTTGGCGTCGTGGAGTACTTCACTGATGAAGCACACTGAGCGTTGGATTGTCCGGACCCTCCCAGAGGGGCCCGGAGCTTCCTCCTCATCGACCCAGACCCTCCCGGAGGGATCCGGACCTTCTTCGGGGATCGTCGGGTCCTTGTTAGAGGGACCCGGAGCTTCTTCAGGAGTGACCTGGACCCTCCTAGGGGGGTCCAACTCTTCTTGCTCAACAAGAGTAACTCCTTGTTGACCCAAGTCTGGGGGCTGGGACCTAGACTCCCTTTCAGGAACCTCCTGACACTCCCGGAGGAGTCTGGATTCCTGAGCTTGTAGTGGTTCTGGTCTCTCCGCAACTAGGACCATGCTGACAACCTCGTCAGTTGCCGAAATGTAAAGCAGTAGAGGCTCACCAAGGTTCGGAGCTACCAAGGTTGGTAGAGTGGTGAGGAGTTGTTTCAGCTCCTGAAACGCCTTTTCTGCTTCTTCAGACCATTGGAATGGTTCGAATTTGCTCAATAGCTTGAAGAAGGGTAGTTCCCGTTCCGTCAGTCCTGAGATGAACGGGCTAAGGGCAGCTAGACATCCAGTCAGCTTCTGGACGTCCTTGATGCGGGTTGGTGGCCGCATATCTTCAATGGCTTTAATCTTCGCCGTATTTGCCTCTATGCCTCGGTGGTTTACCAGGAAACCAAGAAGCTTTCCGGAGCTAACACCGAAAACACATTTGTCCGGGTTCAGCTTTGTGCGGGTTACTCGCAACTTGTCGAAAACAGCTTGCAAGGTGTCAAGAAGTGACTCCTTGTCCTTAATCTTGACGGTGATGTCATCGACATACACTTCCACTACGTCTCTGATGAGTTCTCCAAAAGTTTCGTACATATCACGTACAAATGTTGATGCATTCTTGAGACCAAATGGCATGGTAGTATAACAATATAATCCATCTACTGTGATGAAAGAAGTAAGCTCTTCATCTTCCCTAGACATTCTGATTTGATGGTACCCAGAATATGTGTCTAGGAAACACAGTAATTCACACCCGGAGGTGGAATCCACTATCTGATCTATTCTAGGTAGTGGGAAAGGATCTTTTGGACATGCCTTATTCAGTGTTATGTAGACTATACACATCCGAAGCTTCCCGCCGGCCTTGGGTACAACGACTGGGTTTGCCAGCCATTTTGGGTGGAAGACCTCTCGGATTAATCCAGCTTCAAGCAACTTCTTCACTTCTTGTCATATGAAGTTTTGTCGCTCTACAGATTGCTTCCGAGGCTTCTGATGTACGGGCTGAGCGTCAGGGTAGATCTTCAGATTATGCTCGATCACTTCCCTAGGGATCCCAGACATTTGTGACGGTTGCCAAGCAAACACGTCGACATTAGCCCGGAGGAAAGTGATGAGCGCGAATTCCTATTTGTCATTCAGACCTCACAATATACGGGTGGTCTGAGCGGCATCGGAACCGATTTGGATGACTTTGACGGGAATGTCATTGTCGCCGCTTGGTTGCACACGGGGTGCAGAGGTTGAGCCTCGATGACGAATGCTCGGGGGTTTCGGAGCTTGCTGCTGCCTGGACTCTTCCTCCTGTGCTGTAGCAAGCGCGTGAAGTTCTTCCAGTGCAGTCACTCCGGTAGTGCGGTCTCCACGGATCCGGAAACACTAGCTGGTGTTGGCATTTTCAACACCATGTATCCATAATGAGCAGCAGCCATGAACTTGTATAAGGCTGGCCTGCCCAGAATGGCGTTGAAGGGTAAGTTGATCTGAGCAACGTCAAAGACCAACTTCTCAGTGCGATAGTTCTCTGGAGTCCCAAAGGTTACAGGGAGAGTAATGGCACCAAGTGGGGTTATGGCTCCCGGACCTACTCCAGAAAAAGGTCGGGAGGGGTGAAGGTCCGAAAGTCGGAGCTGAAGCTTGAAGAAAGCTTCAAATCTTATGAGGTTCAGCCCCAAACCTCTGTCCACCATTACTTGGTGGAGTTGAATATTGTTGATGGTCGGAGATACCATCAATGGGAGTTGACCAGCTCCGATCATATTCCGAGGGCAGTCTGACGCGTCGAAAGTGATGGTTGTATCCATCCACTTCCGATGCGGCTCTGCCCTAGCAGTGGGAGCCACCGAGGCCATGTCCCGCCGCATGGTTTTGAGGACACGGCGGGAGGTGATGTCCCACGAACAACCAAAAATGGTGTTCATGGTTTTCTGACGTTCGTTGTCAGAGACGTCGGAGTCATCGTCGACAGAAGTGTAAACAACATTCAAGACCTTTTTAGGGTCCTGAAAAACTAATTCTTCTTTAGCCGGAGCTTTGTCGACTTTCTATTTTCCTTCCCTTTGTCGAAAAGTAACTTCTTCCCGATGCTTGTTGTAGCGCTCGACAAGGTTCTGGACCTCTCGGCAGTCTTCCAAGTTGTGGCTTTTTGACTTATGAATAGGACACCACATTTTGGAGTTGCCGCCATCTTCAGATGAAGGTTGAGGTTGTTTCTCAGGGCGTGGCCCCCGGCCATCCGGGGCTGCAGCAGCTGCAGCAGTAGGTATGCCAGCTGACGGTTTTTTCTTGCCATTGGACTTTTTCTTCATTTTACCACTCCCGGAGGTAGTTGCTTCGCCCTTGGAGGATTTTTTGTTATCCTCCGGAGGTGGTTTGGAGTGCATTTCACGGCCCTCCGCAACTTTAGCACACTTGTCTGCCAACCTGAAGAGCTCTGTGATGTTGGTGATCTCCTTGATCGCCAGCTTCTCCAGCATCTTCTTGTCTCGTACACCCTGTCTAAATGCCACAATAACAGAAGCTCTAGAGATAGAAGGAATAGTGTTTTGTACCTAGGAGAACCTCTGGATGAAGGAACGCAAGGATCCCCCCCTTCTGCATTACAGCAAAAAGGTCCAGTTCGATGCGTGGTCGGGTCTATGAACTCCCGAAATTGGCGGTGAACCGTTGGCACAATTCTGACCAACTAATGATGGAGTTGGGTGGGAGGCTCATGAATCAAGACCCGGCGGTCCCAGTTAAAGCCACGGGGAAGTAGTTGGCCATTACGACCTCGTTACCTCCGACTGTAAGGATTGCAGTGGAGTAAATCTGGAGAAAATCAGCGGGATTGACAGTCCCGTCAAATTTCTCAGGATGGTGAGGCCGGAACTTTTTTGGCCATCTGACCATGCGCAAGTACATGGCCAGGGTAGAACAGCCTCCTCTTATTCACTCAGGAACAGGACTATCTCGAGCTTCTCGCCTTTCGCGAGCACGCTCGATATGGACGCGGCCGTCCTGTTGACGGTAATGGCGATCAAGCTCCGCCCGGAGGTCGTCAGTTGAAAGCCTGGTTACTGTATGGGTGCTTCGCGCCTCAGCAGGTAGTGACATCACTTGTTGAGACGCAGCACGCCTCCTATTTTGGGAAGCGTGCAGACCAAGTCTACCCGACAAAGTCCGATGATGCGATGGGGCCCGTCTCGAGGTGGGAGGACCTTGGTTGCTTATGTGATCGGCTGCTGCTGCAGCCAAATATTCCACATCAGCCCTCCACTGCTCCATTGCACCCTGGGATGCAATCGGAGGTGGTGGGTCTTGAAGGAGAGCACGTGCTGCATGGAGCACGTGTTTAGGATTGTTGTTATTCGTCGACGCCGTGACCGACACAGATGCTCCCTCCCGTTGTCCAGCTTGATTTGCTGGTGCAGATGGTGGCAGCGGAGGCATGACTCCTGCTGGAACCACGAAACCTTCTGGTTGTTGCATGTTGGAGGGATTGCCTCCAGCAGGTTGCGCAGCGAGGTTGTCGTTGGACGATCCAGCAGCTGAGTTCACCATTCTTGAAATCTCGGGCAGCCCCCCTACCTGGCGCGCCAACTGTCGGCGTGTTTTTCCGGCAATTCTCCCGATACTACCGTTAGTGGCTCAAGGAGTTGTAGTTCGGTATTGGGTGTGCAGAGATATCAAATAAAATGGCAAATGCACACAAGGATTTACGTGGTTCGGGCCGCCTGAGCGTAATACCCTACTCTACGGGATGTGTAGCTGTTATATTGAGCATCTAAGAGCTTTCAGTCAGGGACTGTATGTGTGTCTTTTTTCGCCCCTTTTGTTTGTCGTCGTCGACCAGTCCTTTTATAGTACAAGGACTGGTCGTTACACAGTTAGCCCGGCCCGACATGTGGCCCCAACGGTTACTAATGTTTAATACATAATCAATGAGATTAATTATCCTTAATAGCGTGGTAACGGGACCTGACAGTGTTGTTACTAGTATTAAGGGCCTACTCATCGTGTGTCGTTAATATGGTATTAATGACATTTAATCAGGTCTTGAGGTCTTTGATTGCCCCTTGGAGGTCCGAGCCATTGGGAGTTCACCAGCTAGATTGCCAAGGTTGAAGGTCTGGCGGTTTGGACACGTGGCAGCTCCGGAGCTATCCGTCTGGGACGGGTAGGTCCGGTGTAGATATACACATGTCGGTACTCGAGCTTCCCTCTGTCAGAGGTTAGGTCCGGGGGTGCCGTCCAAGTGTTTAGCCCGGAGCTATCCCATGTGTGGGGTATAGCTCCGGCTGCAGTGTACACGTGGCAGTACCGGAGCTAACCATAGATGGGAGGCATGTCCAGTCCCGTATGAGAAGTGGGACCTTCACAGGTCTTCAACTCGGTCAGGTGAAGTCTCTTTTGGTCTTTTTGTAGTCCCAAGGGGTATACGGTACGCAGGGTACCGACAAAGCCATTCAAGACTTCGAGGACTACGATGAGGAGATGCTAGAACTAAAGGTGCTCCTAAGAAAGAAGACACTTTCCAAAGGGAAAGTGAAGATTGAAGAAAAGAAAGGGAGTAGTCACACCGACTATTCCCAATATCCTTTTAACTATGATCGTCAAAATTCCAACAATAATCATTACTTGTCTATACCACTTGGAAAAGCCCTACACATCGATGGTAGTGATTACTCAATGTGGAGGCAAAATATGAAAATGCATCTAATTTCCCTCAATCCAAGTTTATGGCATATTGTGTGCACAGGAATAGATATCCCGGACGACGACGAAGAGCTCACAATAAACCAAGAGCAGGCAATTCACCGAAATGCTCAAGCCGCGTCCGAAAGTACCTCTTCGCTCAGTCGGGATGAGTTCACCAAGGTGGATGGACTCGAAATTGCTAAGGAGATATGGGACACACTGCAAAATGCACATGAAGGTGACCGACATGTGCATGAAGCAAAGATCAAAATGATTGAAGGCGAATTAGGAAGATTCGCAATTGAAGAAGACGAGTCACCCCAAGACATGTACAACCGATTAAAGACACTCGTCAACAAGGTCAGATCATACGGAAGTAAGAAGTGGAATGACCACGAGGTGGTAAAGCTCATCCTTAGAGCTTTCATGCCTCGCAACGTCACCTTATGCTCCATGATCAGATAAAGCCCCAGATACAAAAGGATGACTTCGGATGAATTGCTTGGAAATATCATCAACTTCGAGATGATGGAAAAACAAGCAAAGCATGTCAAGGAGATTACCGACCTCACCTCGGCAAAGAAGAAAGGGGTTGCTTTGAAGTCCACCCTCAAGCCCCTATCCAAAGAAGCCAAACCTCAACCCAAGAAATTCTTTAAGAAGAAGAAACGAGCCGAACAAGCGCACATTGGGAAAGAGTGGGACTCAAATGATGAGTCCTCATCATACGAAGAAGAAGAGATGGCTAGCATAGCCATCGAGAAGACATCCAAGAAGTCTACTCTCTTCCCTACACTCGGTGCATGGAAGGGAGATGGCACTTGCCTTATGGCAAAGGAAGGTAAACGCAAGGTAACCATTAAATCCCCTTCCGTGCATTCCTATTCTAGTGATGATAAAATCAATAGTGATAATGAGGATATGCTTATTGGACTAGATAGGAAAACAGCCACAAAAATGAAATTTTTGCTTGATCAACTTGTTGAGAAGGAGAGGTTAATACATCGTCCAGAGGACATGATCATCTCCCAAAAGGAGGAATATGTCGAACTTGACAAGCTTCTAGAACTTGAAAAGGAACGAAGCAAATCACTAGAGCTTGAGTTAGCTTCAAGCAAGGAAACTTGCTTGGAGTTAACCGACTCAAATGCTACAATCAAGGACCAACTTGCTGACCTGATCAAGGTTAACAAGATCCTTGAAGTGCAAGTTGAGTAACTCAAGCAAGGTGAACCTTCATCCTCTTCAAGTTCACCTTCTCAATTCACTAAAACTGAGGTTGCTTCTACTTGTACATGCAATAAAATTGACATCAGTTTGAAAGACAAGCCAACCTCTACAAAGGATAAGCATACTACCCAAAGTGGCATATTTGACAAGGAGAAGATCAAATATGCACGCAGTGCATACTTGGTCCAAAGACCTCCAAATGTCAAATATGGCATTGGTTATTCTTATGGTTAAAAGCAACATGCTAAAAGCCATAAGAATAACAAGGAGAGGATTGCCTTTGTAAAGGGAAGACCCTCTCAAACTAGAAAGTCAAAGATTAAAGCACTGATCACACATGAATACCGAACTAGTCCGGTCAGGTCCGAACAAGTCTGGTCCTCCGGACTAGTCCGGCCTCCCAGACTAGTCTTGTATATAAAAAACAACATTTATTGTTTAGAGCTTTTGATGCCTCGTATGTCTTAATGAGAAATAATTATGGAAAGGTTTATGCTCATTATGTTGGGCCACGCCATGGGAACACCAAGTCTCATGTGTGGGTGCCCAAATGTCTTGTAACTAACCTCTAAGGACCCAAGCAAGCTTGGGTACCTAAAACCAAAGCATAATCTATTTTTGTAGGCCTATTCCTCCGGTGGATCTAAATGGGTGCTAGACAGTCGCTGCACCAACCATATGATCGGAGAAAGAAGAATGTTCGTTGAATATGAGGAAAATGAGGATCCAAACGAGTGCATCTACTTTGGAGATAATAGTCAAGGAAAGGTGCTCGGTACCGGTAAAATTGCAAACACACACTTTCTCATTTTTTACATGTTGAATCCTTAGATTATAACCTGCTGTCCATATCTCAATTATGTGACAAAGGTTATAATTGCTTGTTCACTAACGAGGGTGTGACCGTCTCTAGAAGGAGTGATGGTTCCGTTGCATTCAAGGGTATGTTAAAGGGAAAGATTTATCTTGTTGACTTCAACAAGGACAAAGCCGAACTTGATACATGATTGATTGCAAAGACCAACATGGGTTGGATGTGGCATAGACGGCTAGCGCATGTTGGTATGAGGAACCTTCAAAAACTCCTCAAGGGCGATCACATCCGAGGTTTAAAGGATGTTGTGTTTGAGAAAGACAGACCTTGTAGCGCGTGTCAAGCCGGGAAGCAAGTTGGAGCACCTCACCCCGCCAAGAATGTCATGACTACAACAAGACCACTCGAGGTACTTCACATGGACTTATTTGGTCCAATTGCCTACATAAGCATCGGCGATAAAAAATATGGTTCAGTAGTTGTTGATGACTTTTCTCGCTTCACTTGGGTTTTCTTTTTGCAAGATAAGTCAGAAACACAAGGAATACTCAAGAAGTTCTTCAAGCGAGCTCAAAACGAATTCTCATTGACAATCAAGAACATTCGAAGTGACAACAACACGGAGTTCAAGAACACACAAGTGGAGGACTACCTTGATGAAGAAGGCTTAAAGCACGAGTTTTCAGCTCCGTACTCCCCACAACAAAATGGAGTTGCTGAAAGAAAGAACCGAACACTCATAGAGATGGCAAGAACAATGCTCGATGAGTACAAGACCTCGAATCAATTTTGGGCAGAAGCGATTAACACCGCTTGCCACGCCATAAATCGACTTTATCTTAATCGACTACTCAAGAAGACATCCTATGAGCTACTCACCGGTAACAAACCTAATATTTCATATTTTCGAGTCTTCGGTTCTCCATGTTATATTTTAAACAAGAAGCCCAGGACTTCAAAGTTTGCTTCCAAGTCCGATGAAGGTTTCTTGCTTGGTTATGATTCGAACACTTACGCCTATCGTGTTTTCAACAAGACCTCTGAACTTGTTGAAGTAGCACGTGATGTAGTGTTCGATGAAACTAATGGCTCCCAAAAAAAGCAAGTTGATCCATGTGTGCTAGATAAAGAAGAATCTCCTTGTCAAGCATTGAAAAGAATGGCCTTAGGTTAAGTTCGACCACAAGAGTCACCTCTACACGTGTATGAGGAAGATGAACCACAAGAGGAGGTCAACGATCAAGGGAGAGCTTCCACACAAGATCAACCACAAGAATACGAAGATAATCAATAAGTCAATGAAGGCAACCATTTAGGGGGAGAAGAAGATGATCATGAAGATACAACGCCTCAAGTGCCACACCCAAGAGTACACCAATGTGTCCAAAGGGATCACCCAATCGACAGTATCATCGGTGACATCCAAAAGGGAGTAACCACTAGATCTCGTATAGCTAACTTTTGTGAACACTACTCGTTTGTATCCTTCTTAGAACCGTGCGGAGTTGAGGATGCATTGAAGGACCCGGACTGGGTTGTGGCAATGCAAGAAGAATTGAACAATTTCAAGCGGAACGAGGTTTGGGAACTCGTGGCAAGACCCAATGTGAACATCATCGGCACCAAGTGGGTCTTCCGGAACAAACAAGATGAACACGGGGTGGTGACAAGGAACAAGGCACGACTTGTGGCCAAAGGGTATTCACAAGTCGGAGGTTTGGATTTCGATGAGACCTTTGCTCCCGTAGCTAGACTTGAATCTATTATAATATTACTTGCATATGCTACTCACCATGATTTCAAGCTGTATCAAATGGATGTGAAAAACGCCTTCCTCAATGGACCAATCAAGGAGGAGGTGTATGTGGAGCAACCCCCCGGGTTTGAAGACGAAGAGTTCCCCGACCTCGTATTTAAATTGTGTAAGGCTCTCTACGGCCATAAACAAGCTCCTAGAGCTTGGTATGAGTGTCTTAGATATTTCTTAATTGAAAATGGCTTTAAGATTGGCAAAGTAGATTATACACTATTTACAAAGAATTTTGACAATGATCTTTTTATTTGTCAAATTTACGTTGATGATATAATATGTGGGTCAACTAATCAATCCTTTTGTGAGGAATTTAGTAAAATCATGACAGATAGGTTTGAAATGTCAATGATGGGAGAACTAAAGTACTTCTTGGGATTCCAAGTGCGACAACAAAAGGAAGGGACGTTCATAAGCCAAACCAAGTACACGCAAGACATACTCAAGAAGTTTGGTATGGACAAGGCGAAGCCTATAAAGACTCCCATGGCAACAAATGGCCACTTGGATCTTAATGAAGATGGACCTAGCGTCGACTAAAACGTATATCACTCCATGATTGGATCTCTACTCTATTTATGTGCATCTAGGCCAGATATTATGTTGAGTGTATGTTTATGTGAAAGATTTAAAGCCAACCCTAAGGAGTGTCACTTGACAGCCGTAAAAAGGATCTTGAGATATTTAGTTCATACACCCAACCTTGGTATTTGGTATCCAAAAGGCTCCAAATTCAGCCTCACTGGCTACTCAGATGCGGATTATGCCGGATGCAAAGTAGATAGAAAAAGTACATCCGGTACATGCCAATTCCTAGGAAGATCCTTAGTTTCTTGGTCCTCCAAGAAACAAAATTTCATTGCCTTATCCACAGCCAAAGCGGAGTATGTTGCAGCAAGGAGTTGTTGTGCACAACTCATTTGGATGCGATAAACTCTAAGGCATTACGGTTACAATATGAACCGTATTCCACTCCTTTGTGACAATGAGAATGTCATCAAAATTGCTCACAACCCAGTTGAGCACTTTAGAACTAAACACATAGATATAAGACATCACTTTTTGAGAGATCATTCCGTGAAAGGAGACATAGCCATTTCCCATGTTAACACCCAAAAGCAATTGGCCGACATATTCACCAAGCCACTTGATGAAAAACGCTTTTGCGAACTCCGAAATGAACTAAATATCCTTGATGCTCAGAGTGTGGCCTGAAAGTTTACATACCTGTATGAATTTTTCAAAATATGTTGGTTGGATTGTGAAAATCATCTCTCTCAATTCTCTCCGAAAAACTATGTCAATTACTAGATCTTGGCGAATTATGATCATTGCTTGATTGTTCTATGCTTACTGATCATACTCATCAAGATTATTTGATTTGATTTGCCTCCCTATTTTCTAAATATGTACCTTAAAATATATATGAATGGGTTAAGCAATTCTTGCCTGGTGACCACGGACTAGTCCACGGTTACCAGGACTAGTCCGCCCATGCATACTAGTCCGCGGAGTGCCAGTTAGGACGGACTAGTCCGGTAGATAACGGACTAGTCCGATATAGCCTCTGGAAAAGTTCGGACTAGTCCCGTCATCTCTGGACTTGTCCGATTTTTCGTTTCCTTAACCCTAGCTGCCGCCAAACCCTAATTTACTCACCTCCACTCTTGTCTCACGCGTTCTCTCTCTCTCACTCGAGCTCCCAAGGCGATTCCTTGATTTCTCCATCGGAACTTCACAAGTTTGGGTGGAATTTGATCGTCATCGCATCGGGATTGAAGTTCTCGGACAAGTTCGGACTTCGACACCTCCCTCTTCGAGAATCAATCAATTTCTTCGGTAATTTTCACCCTAACCCTAGAAATCCCAAATTTCTTCATTGTTGATCAAATAGTCTAGCATATTTCACTATATACATGCCTCCTTGATGTATTATGTTTATGCTAAGCTAGTTCTGCATTAGGAATCAACATTTGTCCAGACGGTTAGTTTTTTTGAGGATGAATACCGGACTAGTCCGGTCCTTGCATGGACAAGTCCAGTCCCACGGACTAGTCCGTGCCTGTACACCGGACAAGTCCGATTTTTCTGAACTCAAAACCTAACTTTTCAATTCCTCAATGCAATTCCTTGCAATCCTTTCACACCTATGCCTTGTACCATTCATTCTCATTCATGCCACTCATTCTCAGGTCATGTCGATCTCGAACAATGAAGTTTCCGACTTTGAGGTCGAGATGGACCACGAGGTGGCACCTCGGACCACGACGAGTCTTGGTAAGAAGCGCCAAGAGAGACCTTCTAAGCCAGCTCCATCTCCTCCACGGGCTCGGAGGAAAGTGCTAGCGAAGAAGTCGGCCTCCAAGGTGCCGGTTTCTAGGGCTACCATCGGTGGTGGCCCTAGCTCGGCAAGTGCCCGCCTTGCCAAAGGAAAGGGCAAAGGGATAGCAACGGGTCCAGTTGGCCCGTTGAAGCTGCATGCTCCGAGGGAAGGGGTCCGGGACCCCACTAAAGAGAAGTTCAATGGGAAAGACAGTGATTCGGCGGCAAAGTTCAGAAGCATTGATTGGTATGGCCGACCGAAGCAAGCTGCCGACGGAAGATTTTGGTGCAACTTCCATGCAGATTTATACAAATTTGTGTATCTCCCAATGAAGACACGGGTTGTGCGTAGTCAAAGGATTGATTGGGCACATTTTAAGAAGAAGGGTTGCTCCCCGTTCACTGAAGTAGTGGAAGCCATTGAGAGGCATGGCCTGAAGGATCTCTTTGCCTTCAGGAACAAATGGAATGATGAAGTCATAGCACAATTCTTTGCAACATGCCATTTCTCAAGTGAAGATGAGGAAAGTGTTACTTGGATGACTCATGGATCCAAGTATAGTATCACCCAAGAAGACTTTGCAAGCCTGCTTCACCTTGACACCTCAAGATCTGACTGCTTGATCATACACAACATAGGTGTCATTGAGAAGGATAATATGAAGTTCCTATATGAACCAAACTCAAAGTTCATCCCTCCCTCCACAAAGAACATGAAGCCTTTCATTGTGGTTCTGAACAGAGTCTTGAGGAAGACTATTGCTCCCAATGATGGAGATTCTGGGAGTGTGCAGGGTTATCTCAAGACATTGATGAGGGTGATAAGTAAGGACCGCCAGTTTGATGTGGTGGACTACATCTAGAATGACATGGTCAACATATCCTGCACACCCAACAGGTCTTGTGGGTATGCCCCATATCTGAGGTTTGTGATCGAGAAGGTCACCGGGATTGAATTCGTCAAGGATGTGGAGCACCTACCCTTGAGGCCTCAGATGCCTCAGAAGCCAAGTGTACATGCTGCTCCCTTGTCGGCCTCCAGTCCTGAGGCACCAGCAAGAAGAACTGAAGATGCCAGAGCTGCCCCTACCAGCGGGGCAACCCCTCAAAGGGGATCCGCCAGTGGGATCTTCAAATACTTGGCTGCCATCTTTGCTTCCTACAAAAAGGCCGAAGTGAAGGCCCATAAGCTCAACAAGAGAAGAAAGGAAGATATGAAGTATGTGAAGGCAAATATGAAGCAAATATGCCAGAAACTGGGGATCAAACCCATTGGGTGTCCTGTAATCTCTAAAGATTATGATTCGGACTTCACCGAGCTCGGGCCCTTGAACCCCTCTGAGCTTGCCTACTTTGGCATTGGGGGCTCGAGTGGCTCCGCACCTCCTCCTCCTCATCAGGCTGAAGATGAAGATGGCGAAGACGACGATGAGAGGACTAACAGCGAAGAGTGAAGACCTTAGGACCCTCCTCTCCTTCTTTTTGGTGTCTTGATGCCAAAGGGGGAGAGATTGAGGGGGAGTCTTAGCCTTAGTTGTAGTATGCGAGGAGAGAGCTCTCTTTTATCCTTTTTGACTATTTTGTGGGTTGTAAAGCTTTAACTATGTTCTTAAGTTAATTATGGTTCTGTGATGCAATGTTATGTTCTTAAGTTAATTATGGTTCATTGTTGAGTTATGTGATTTTGCTCCTAAAATGACATATATGCTTGCTTTTGATTGATTAATGTCAATTATGTCATTCTCATTGTTTCAATGTACTTAGTTATGCATCCCACCATAAAGAATGCACATATGAATTATGTTTTCATTGCTTGATGTATTTGAGACCCATATGTGCATGCTTTATGAAAATCTCAATTTTTATCACATTTTGTGCAATCTCAATTGGTTGTCATCAATCACCAAAAAGGGGGAGATTGAAAGTGCATCTAGGAATCCCTTGTGGGTTTTGGATGATTTATGACAAGAAAATGAGATCCTAACCTCTTTGTTGAGATGAGCATAGGTTTTAATAGCAAAATTAGCAAAGTGCCAAAAAGAAAAGAGAATGAAGAGCAAAGTGGAAATGAGCTCAAGGAAGAAGAATAGTAGATCATTGTGTATGGAGTGTGTTAAGGAAACACACCCCAAGAGCTCAATCACAATTAAATACACACATTGAACAAAGTTATACAGGACCAGACTAGTCCGAATGTCACCGGACTAGTTCGATATCCTCTCTGCACAAAATCGGACAAGTCCGATATCCATCGGACTAGTCCGATATCTCTCTGACTAGAATCGGACTAGTCCTCCCCAGTGCGGACTAGTCCTCAAAACACTTCACAAGTCACACAAAATTGGACAAGTCTGATCACCACCGGACTAGTCCGATATTCATTCTGATCTAAATCGGACAAGTCCGATGTTAGCACGGACTAGTCCGAAAAACCCTCTGACCTAAATCAGACAAGTCCTCCAAGTGCGGACTTGTCACCCATTCACTTAGGGTTTCACATCTCCAGACAAGTCCGATGACTATCAGACTAGTCCGAAGATTTCCATAAGCGAAATTGGACAAGTCCGCTCCTAGCCGGACTAGTCCGATATTTCGGGACACTTAGGGTTTGCTACACACAGCACACCGGACTAGTCCGGTGTCCACCACGGACTAGTTCAATCTTTCTAAACCCTAACGGTCACTTTTAGAAACCCCATATAAATAGAGGTGCACGGCCCAACTTTAAACACTCTCGAACCCTAGCGCCGTCACACCTCCCAAGAGCCTCCAAAAACACATCTCTCCACGAAATTAAGTGCAGCAAAGATCAATCCTTTGAGGATACACTGTAGATCATTGGAGAGACACGGTCAACACTCAATGAGCTCTTGATTTGATTCTCTAACACACTCCTGTGATTTCATTGTAATCTTTTGAGTGTGTTCTTGGTGGTTTTTCGTGTTGTAATCTAGGGGAGCCCTCAACGTGTGAGAAGGCCCCTTTTGAATTCGGTTATTCACCCCTTTGTGATAAGTGGAAGAGGATTGGCCTTCATGGCGATCCGACGAGGGTATGGTTGGAGAAGACTCGGTCCTTTTGTGGACTCCTCAACGTGGACGTAGGTTGCCTCTGTGGGAGCCAAACCACGGGATAAATCCTTGTTTCTTGCTTGGTGTTTATCTTTCTTATTCATCACAACAATCCAGGGTTTCAATCATTATTGCATACTTTACGTTGAATCATTAAATATAAGATTAAATTGTGATATACCCTAGTCCATAATTTTGCAACACTTCATTTGACTGTATATTTCCGCTGCATACATCGAAGAATCAAATTAATCGATCAAACTTTATCAACCTAGTCGATACACACTGGACTAGTCCGCACTTTACCGGACTAGTTCGATATCTCTGGTTTTGAACTGGTTGTTAAGTGTTGCAGGTTCTGACAAATTTCAAAAAGGCCTATTCACCCCCCCCCCCCCTCTAGGCCACATTCAGATATAGCTTTTGATCAACCTTCGGACCATTTTGTTGAGGTCAAGATGTCCATTGGTTGCCATTGGAGTCTTGATGGGCTTGGCTTTGTCCATATTGAACTTTTTGAAGATATATTGTATATACTTTGTTTAGCAAATAAAGGTACACTCCTTGAGTTTTTTCACTTGAAATCCTAGGAAGCACTTTAGCTCACCCACCATGGACATCTCAAACCTGTTCGTCATGATCTTACTGAACTCATCACAAAACAACTTATTAGTAGAACCAAATATTATGTCATCAACAAATATTTGGCATACAAATAGGTCATCACCAAAGTGTTTTGTGAATAAAGTTTAATAAACTTTCCCATTTTAAAACAACTATGAATTAGAAAATCTCTAAGACACTCATACCAAGTTCTAGGAGCTTGTTTGAGGCAATAAAGAGCCTTACGCAGTTTGTACACATGGTTGAGAAGTTTTTTATCCTCGAACCCGGGTGGTTGCTCCATGTACACCTCCTACTTGATTGGACCTTTGAGGAAAAACACTTTTGACATCCATTAGGTAAAACTTAAAATTATGGTGAGTAGCATAGGCTAATAATATTTGAATAGATTCAAGCCTAGCTACGGGAGCAAAAGTCTCATCGAAATCCAAACCTTCGACTTGTGAGTACCCCATGGCCACAACTCGTGATTTATTTATTGTAACCATGTCGTGTTCATCTTATTTGTTGCAGAACACCCATTTTGTGCCCACAATGTTCGCATTTGGTCGCTCCACAAGTTCCCACACTTCATTTCTATTGAAGTTATTGAGTTCTTCTTGCACTACCATCACCCAATCCGGATCTCGTAGTGCATCTTCAACCCTATATGGTTCCAGGAAACAAACGAGTAGTGTTCATAAAAATTGGCAATGCAAGACCGAGTGGTTACTCCCTTTGCAATGTCTCCAATATTGTTTTCGACGGGGTTATCTCGTTGTACACTTTGGTGTACTCTTGGGTGAGCAACTTGTGGTCTTGTATCTCTTCTTCTCCATTTTCTTTATCTCCCCCAAGATAATTACCTCCATCATGATTTTGATCATCTTGATCTTGTTGAGGTTGATCTGGCATGTATTGTGCTTGATCTTGTGTAGAAGTTCCCCCTTGATTAATGCTCTCCTGTTGTGGTACATTTTGTGCAGAGTCTTGAGGTGGTTCTTGTGGACGAATATCGCAAAGTGCCATCCTCTCAGAGCTTGACATTGAGCTTCTTCTTGATCTAGCACACACTTATCAACTTGCTCCACTTGGGAGCCGTTGGTCTCATCAAACACTACGTCACGTGCTACTTCAACAATCCTGGAGGTTTTGTTGAATACACGAGAGGAGAAGTGTTTGAGTCATAACCAAGCGAGAATCCTTCATTCGATTTCGAAGTGAACTTCGAATTCCTAGGCTTCTTGTTTAGTATATAAAATTTACTTCCAAAGACTGAAAAATAAGAAATATTAGGCTTGTTACCGGTAAGAAGCTCATATGGATTTTTTTTAAGGAGTCCATGAAGATAGAGTCGGTTCGTCGCATGACATGCGTTGTTTACCGCTTCCTCCCAAAATCTGTCTGAGGTCTTGTATTCATTGAGCATTGTCCTTGCCATCTCAATGAGATTCTTGTTCTTCCTTTTGGCTACTCCATTTTGTCCGGGTAAGTATGGAGCCAGAAACTTGTGTTAAATGCCTTCATCGTCAAGAAAATCTTCAACTTGGGTGTTTTTGAACTCGGTGTCGTTGTTGCTTCTTATCTTCTTAATTCTCAAGGAGAACTCATTTTGAGCTCTTTTCAAGAATTTCTTGAGGACATCTTGTACTTCTCCCTTATCATGCAAAAAAATACATAAGTGAATCTAGAAAAATCATCTACAATTACTAAATTGTATTTGTTACTGCCGATGCTAATGTAGGTGATCCGGCCGAAGAGATCTATGTGTAGTAGCTTCAATGATCTTATAGTCTTCATAATGTTCTTGGCGGGTGAGGTGCTCCAAGTTGCTTTCTGGCTTGAGACGCGTTGCATGGCCTGTCTTTCGCAAACATAACATTCTTCAAACCTCGGATTTCATCAACTTTTAGATGTTTCCACAAATTTCTTATACCAACATGTGCTAGCCGTCTAAGCCACAGCCAACCCATGTTGGTCTTTGCAATCAAGCATGTGTCAAGTTCAGCTTTATCTGTGGTGAAGTCCACAATATAGAGCTTCTCCTTTAACACACCTTTGAATGCAACTGAGTCATCGCTTCTTCTAAAAATGGTCACCCCCTCATTAGTGAACAAGCAATTATAACCTTTGTCACATAGTTGAGATATAGACAAAAGATTATAATCTAATGAATCAACATGTAAAACTTGAGAGAGAGTGTGATGAGGTGATATAGCTACTTTACAAATTCCGAGCACCTTTCCTTGACTATTATCACCAAAGTAAATACCTTCACTTGTATCCTAATTTTCTTCATATTCCACAAACATTTTCTTCTCTCCGGCCATGCGGTTGGTGCATCCACTATCAAGCACCCATTTTGAACCACCAGAGGAATATGCCTGCAAAATAGAGTTATGTCTTGGTTTTACGTATCCAAGCTTGATTGGGTCCTTAGAGGTTAGTTACAAGAGATTTGGGCACCTACACACAAGAATTTGGATTCTTGTGGTGCGACTCGACATATTTAGCATAAATATGCAATTGAATCTACTTCTAATGATTACATATGAGGCATAAAGTATGAAACGAAGATTGTTGTTCATGTTTAGCCTTAAGGAGAAGGTTGTCAACATTTTTGTTTTCCTCATACTTGGTGGTTTCTGTTTAGCAAAAGCAATGTGTTCTCTTCCATTCTTGTGAATATTGGCATATTGCTTTTTATCTTGAGAATACCCAAGACCATTTTTAACGTTGGGAGGTCTTGTTATCGTATATGCACTACGTGCATAATCGATCTTCTCCCTATGAAAGATGCCACTTTTGGATGAATGTTTGGTTTGTGTCATATTCAATTCATTCTTCAAATTAGAGTCTAAGTTGGCACACTTGCAAGTCTTAATTGGAATGGACTTGATATTTGAAGAAGTTGAACTTTAGAGGATGAGGGAGCACATTGCTTAAGTGATTCAAATTGTGCTTGAAGAGTCTTGTTAACTTATGTCAAGTAAACAAGTTCATCCTTAAGCACCATGTTCAAATCATTAAGATTTGAGCAAGTTTCCTTGATCAAACCTAGATCGCACTCAAGTGTTTCACTCTTTTCCTTTTCAAGTTCAGGAGCCTTTTCAACCTCAAAATATCTCTCTTGAAGGATGAGCATATCTTCTTGTCGCTTGATAAGGTCTTCCTTCTCAAATATTTCATCTGACAATTTTTTCATCTTAGTAAGTGCAGTTTTACTTAAATTCTTAAGCATGTCTTCATTTTCATCACTACTACCAAAATCATCATCATGAGTAGAAGATAACGAAGAGGGTCTATATTTAACCTTTTTCATTCCTTTCTTAGCCATAAGACAAGTGTTGTTGGAGTCCTTCCATCCTCCCAAATTTGGGAATAGAGTGGTCTTTATAGAAGGCTTCTTGATGGCAATGGTTGCCATCCCATCTTCATCTTCGGAGGAGGACTCGTCGCTAGAGTCCCACTCGATTCTAGTGTGTGCTTGATGAGTTTGCTTCTTCTTTTTGAACATTTTCTTGTCTTTAGACTTGAACTCCTTTTTCTTCTTGTTATCATTGTATTGGCAATCAACCATAAAGTGTCCATATTCTCCACAATCGTAGCAAGTTCGCCTTGCTTTGAATTTTCCGTTATCTTTGCTCTTGACTTCATTAGAGTCGTCACCTCTTCTTCTCCTCATCACGCGCTTGAACTTTTTGATTAAAAGAACCATTTCTTCATCATCCATGTCGGTACTTACATTGCTGTCTTCATCATCTTGTACCTCATGGTCTTCTTTTCCTTTTTGTTTGCAAGTCACTTTGAGTGCGAATTCCTTATTTTTGGAAGAGGTGAGCTCAGCAAGGCTCTTCACATATTGGGATTTCTTCTCCATAATTTTGTGATTGATGATTTTGCCCAAAAGTTCATACGGAGTTAATTTGTGGAATCCTGAGCTGTCTCAGATCATGGAGCACAATGTTACATTCCTTGGCATGAAGGCTCAACCAATATTTTGACCACTTCATGATCAGTCCACTTTTTTCTTCCATAGGCCTTGACATTGTTGATGACAACCTTCATGCGGTTGTATCTTGGGGAGTTTCAGCATCCTCGATGGCAAACCTCCCTAGATCCCCCTCAATCATCTCTGTTTTGGCTTTGCGGACGGAGCAATTTCCTTCATGTGCCGTGTTGAGGGTCTCCCATAGGTCTTTGGCTACCTCGAGTTCGTCAACCTTGTTGAACTCCTTCCGGCTTAGTGAAGAAGTGATCAGCGTGGCAGCTTGTGCATTGCGGTGAATGGCTTGAGCTTGCTCCAGGGTGAGTTCATCGTCGATGTCCGGGATATCTATACCTTTGCACATAATATGCCAAAGACTAGGTTTTAAGGAAATGAGATGCATTTCCATATTGTACTTCCACATTGTATAATCATTGCCATTGAAATGCAAAGGTTTCTCCATGGGGATAGAAATATAATGATTGTTAGAATTTAAGCATTCGTAATTAAAAGGATATCGGGAGTAGTCTTGATGACTAGTCCCCTTTGGCTTCTTATCTTCCTTCTTCCGTTTTTGGCTCATGAGCTTCTTCCTTAGAAGTGCCTTGAGCTGGCGGACTTCTTCATCATCATTCTCATACTCTTTGAGCACGTCGAACATCTTAGTGTCTTGAGCATCTTTGTCGATGGGCATTTCTGGAACTTCATTTTGCTTCTCGTTGGCCATCACCTCTCCAAGCGATCAGTCTCTTGATGGAGAGTTTGGCTCTGATACCAATTGAATGTGCCTAGAGGGAGGGTGAATAAGTCTTTTTTGATTCCTGAAACACTTATTCAAAAGCAGTAAAATACCAAAGTGCTGACTAGTCCGGCGTGAGTGCGGACTAGTCCGTGGTGCAGCAGCACAGTGATCAAACGTGAATATTTTTGTGTTTTCTTCAAATTTAATACAGCAAAAAGTATTTAGCAACTTTAATAGCTTTGAAAAGTATTTATGAGGTCTAACTAACATGTGTATAATGATATCTAAAATAGGTAACAAGTATGAACAAGTTAAACTTTAACTAGTGATGGAATTGAAAAGTGCAAATCAAAAACACACTAGACAAGCAATTTTTACTGAGGTTCGATCTCACACAAGCGATCTACAACCTCATTGAGGAGCTCACACAGAGTCGGGTCTTAACCAATGTTGATGGTTCTTAACACCATAGATCATCTCTCGAAAGAGATGATGTCCGCAAGTGCACGGAAGATACCATTGTAGCATTTCACCCATGAGTATTCTCAAGGATATCGTATTTATCCCAATGGAAGGCAATGCAGTAAAGTAAACACTATTCTTATGATCAAGCTATGGGATACTAATACATTATCATGACAGGGGCAAGTTGATAATATGGGAAGTGCGACACACACCTAAACAATTTATTCTAAAGGGTAAATGGATCCTAATGGAGATAAGACTAAGAGTTGGTGAGTTGCTCCTAAAATTCCTCTAATATACATATACATAGCCTATGTTAGGTATTAATGAGCATGATAATGCTGAATCCTTATGCTAAGTTGTTCAACACATCATACACGGGTTTACTCCTAGCAATACTAGGACGACTCCCGCCAAGAGCCTGTGGCATAGCCGATCGTGGAGGATTACAAAGGATAGATAGGGCTATCACCACCTACTGCCTACCTCTTCAATCAGTGGGTCTACGAGACATCCAATGCTACTTAACATTTAAGCACCATGCTTACATGTTAAGTAAATACCTTAGAGGCTCGAGTACAAGTACCACTCTAAGGCAATGACTAATCCAAACATCGTTGAACCAATGTTGAGACATAGCATAAGTTATTCATATTAACATGATCATATAATAACTAATTTGACTATAGTGGAGGTTTATAGTGTTTATGACGATAGAATAAGATCATTATGGCATAATCGTAAAGACTATTCCTACCACATACATGGATTGCACAATCAAACAAGAAACGCTTCATCCAAGCATATGTATAAAGGAAGACTAAAGATAATATATTTATTATTCAAAAAGTCACAAATACAAGAAGGAATAAATGAGTCATACCTTTCCCAATTTGGAATTGGGAAGATAGAGACTCCCTCTACTCCTTTCTAATTTGGACTTCTGACCAGAGACTATCTTCCCTATAGCCTAACTCCTCTTAGGACTAAGAAAAGTAATGTATACAATAGAATGATGCTCAAGTGGTGTGTGTTGAAGTGAGGGGTAGGGGGTCCTATTTATAGATGGAGAAGGGTCGGCTTTTGCCACCAAAAGCGTATGAATCAGTCTTTATCATTATCAGGGCACCAGAGGGAGTCAATACGTGGAAGTTTACTGAGTTTGGCGCCAGGAAGGGTTCAACCGAACCCCTTGTTCGGCTGAACTGGTCTTCGCTCTGTTTTGCGTGTGCTTTCTCCAAGTCACTTACAGGTGGGTGTTGACGGTTGTTATATACCAATTTCACCCGTCAATATAACTCAATTATGTCAAGGAAATATCATTTCTTGCACACATCACCTTTCTATTTAACTTATTTTCACTTGTACTTGGACAAATTGGTGCATGCGGGAATTTTATACAGATTGAAGTAAAACAAGGGGATGGATCCTATAAAATATCATCCCAGCTAATCAAGCGCTGACATGTGGCACCCCATGGATCAAATGGCCCACAAACAGAAGTATTTGAGGCCATCCAATGTTGTAGCACCCATATCAAAGGATGGGACCCACCTGGCAGTGACCTGGTCCTGGTGCCAAACTTGGTTTGCTTCCACGCGTTGGCTCCTCCCGGCTTGAAGAAGTTAGTGGTGACTGATTTGTGCACTTTTTGCGGCGGGAACCGACCCTTCTCCACATATAAATAGGACCCCTCACCCCTCACTTGAACACACACCACTTGAGCGTCATTCTATTGTATACACTAGTTCTCTTAGTCCTTAGTGGAGTTAGACTATAGGGAGAGGAGCTTCTAGTCCCAAGTCCAAGTTGGGAAAGGAATGGTTCATGTATCTTTTCTTATATTTGTGACTTTATGCATAATAAAGATATTATCTTTAGTCTTCTTTTATTCATATGCTTGGATGAAGCGTTTCTTGTTTGATTGTGGATTCCATGCATGTGGTAGGAGTAGTCTTTATGATTATGCCATATCACTCTTAATCTATCATCATAAACACTACAAACCCCCACTATAGTCTAATTATTTATAATATGATCATGTTAAAATGAATAACTTATGATATGTATCAACATTGGTTCAACGATGATTTAGTTCATTGCCTTAGGATGGCTTCTGCCATGGCTCCTAAGGTATTTACTTAATATGCTAGCATGGTGATAGGGTAGTTAAGTAGCGTTGGATATCTTGTAGACCCACAGATTGAAGAGGTAGGCAGTAGGTGGTGACCAGCTCTATCTATCCTTTGTAATCCACCATGTTTGGCTATGCCACAGGCTCTTGGCGGGAGTTGTCCTAGTATTGCCGGAGATAAACCCATGCCCAATATGTTTAACAACTTAGGATAAGGATTTACCATTAACATGCTCATTAGTATCTAGCCTAGGCTATGTATATGTCTATTAGAAGCATTGGAGGAGTAACTCCCTAACTCTTAGTCCAATCTCCATTAGGACCTATTTATTCTTTAGAATAGATTGCTTAGGTGTGTGGCACACTACCCATATTATCAACTTACCCTTGTCTTGATAATTGATTAGTATCCCATAGCCTAATCATAAGATAGTGTCTACTTTACTCCATTGCCTTCCTTTGGGATAAATACGATACCCTTGGGAATACTCTTGGGTGAAATGCTACACGATAGTTTCCGTGTGCTTGCGGACCTCAACTCTTACGAGAGATGATCTGTGATGTAAGAAGCGTCAACAAGCAATTTTGGTGCCGTCGCCTAGGAAGGCAAAGGAAGTTAAGGATATCTATCACTTGTGATTAAGCTATAGATACTAGTAGTTATTAGACAGGATTAACCTTGTTTTTTTTCTCCTTTTGTGTGAAAAAAGGGTAGTGTTGGCTAACCCATTTTATGGGATGGCCAACGAGGACACAAGTTCTCAACTAAATGATTCAGGGCATACCTCAACAAGTGTCCGCAAGGCAACACCATTGCCTTTTGCGGAAGAATTTTAGCTTCCAGTAGGAGCCAAAGTCATCCATCCCCAAGCTTGGGGGAGGCTACAAGAATTCTTCTTGGTTTGCCTTTATCATGGGGTGGAGAGTTGGCTTTTTCATCCAACACTCATATCATTGGTTGGCTCCACCAATCCACGGCCACATTCATGCTGGAGCTGAAGGAGTCCTATTCTCATTCATCATGGATGAGAATATGGTCTCTACTCAAGGGGTGGATTGAAGAATGCTCTAGTTCCCTTAGATTGGCATGCACATCACTTAGCAAGGTGGACATGCTAGCTATGGAACTACACCTCCTATTGAAGTATCATGAAAATCAAGCCAATGGAGAATAGTTTGGAATTATCCAAGCCATGGATATTCACGTGATTTGTGAAAAGCCATGTCAAACATGGGCCACTTGGGAAATCATTTCCCTAAGACCCATGAGGATTCTTCCTTTCAAAAAAATCCAGTGGCTATGACCTACAAGGAGGTAAAGGCTGGAATCAACATTAGCCTTGCAATCAAGGTGGTTATGCGGATTTCAAGGGATTTAAGTTCAACTAGCCTACCTTGAAGTATCTTATCCATGGCCAAGCAATAAATCAAGACAACATCCACATGAAGCCCTTGGACAAGGACAAGAAAATTAAAGATCATTCAAGATCCAAGATGTCCCACAATTACTTGTTGGGTTCTTATCCTTCGACTGAGCCCGTGCAACCTAGGGCAAGTGACATTGTGGATGAAGCATTTCTTATTTGATTGTGGAGTCCACATGTCATCACGCCAAGGGAAGTTTTGATCCATGATCAAAGTATGGGTTGACCTTAAGGAATATCAAGAAGGTCAAAGTGAGACCCCTAAAGAAGGACAAGCCTCACAATGCTCATGAGAGAATATCTTCAACAGGGAAAAGTCGTCACTACATTAACAAAGTCTTCATCAAGACGATGGAGAGGCTAGAGCCACCTTGTGGCCCACATGTCCAACTAACATGCCAAAGGAGATTTGGCATGTCAACCAAGAGAAGTTGTCTACATCTTCAACTCCGGGATTGGACAATAAATCATCACACTAAACAGGACGGAGGTAAGTCCCACTCATCAGACTATAAAAATTCAGTGAGTCCTTGCCAATAGGCTAATTGGTAGTTATCTCATATTTGTTTTCATAATTGCATATTTGAATTTCCCATCAATCTTTGCAGTTGCATTTAGCATGTTTGAATTCTCACACTTGCATGTTGGAAAATAAAATTTTCAACCATCATAAAACTAAAATTTTGAATTAGGAAACAAATTTATTTGGGTATGAACCTTGGGCGTAACCACCTGAATTCATCTTCCTAATTCAAACAAAAAATATTTCCCTTAATATGTCATGCATTTGCAAGTTCTTTTAAGTGTGGCAATACAATTTGGCAAAGGGTACAACATAATCTTTAGCTAACGTAATCCGTTTTTGAGTTGTTTTGTTTGTTCTTGATTTTAGTGCAGCCAAGACAAAATTTGCAAAGAGGTTGGAAGGCCCCATCAAGCGCATACCCCTCCATCGATCTCATTTTGAGTTCATGGTGGAGGACCGCTCAAGGTGGTGGCTCAATGGAGGAACACGATGAAGCTCATTCAACTCCAACCTCAACTTGGGAGGACAAATTGAACATGAGGGCTACACCAAAATCCATGTCGTGAGTTTCTCACACAACGACCTTCAACCAAGACTACTCTTCAATTGAGGTACAAGTTCAAATTTTCCTTTGTTGAGTTGCATTAGGATTGAATGAATTTTGCTTACATTGGTAAGGAAGGTTTACACCTTCTCATAATTCAATTCTTATGCATCCTCACGAGAGTAAGTGCTGGCATTACTCTCTTTTATTCTTCAAAAAGGAATGTCACCTTACTTGGGACTAAATTTAAACAAGTACTTAGAATTTCATAAGCATTGCTAAAATTGACTTAGACATTTTCTGCCTAGGTAATGCTTATAGAATGACTTAATGGTTGAATTGGTATGAAGCAACCTAGGAATAGTGTTGTCCATGATTTTGATTTGAAACTCATTAATGCATGGATCACTAAATTTCAAATTCCTAGGCAAGAAATTAAAAATGATCAGGAGGATAAAATTGAGAATCTTGTTTGCCATCACCCAAACGATAAATATTTGCTCTTGTAAAAACTATGATGGTTAGAAATTTTACAAGAGGAAGGGATCCATATAGTGTATTTATATCACTTGCCTTGCTATGAGTAGGAGCTTTAACTTGATTTATCAATAAAGCCCCACTCCTAGGAATGATTCGTACATTGTCCTTGGATACACTGGAAATTGGACCCAATGCATCCTTGGTCTTGTTCTTCCCCGTGCGTATAAATGAAGATTCGGTTACCTAACCCAAAAATTCATTTGTACAAGTATCAGGAGCTAACCATCCCTCTCTATCATAGAGAGGAAGTTTGCAGGAGTAAAATAACTATGCAGGCATTCAAAGATCCAATTGTTGGATACCCTAAGAGGATTCCATTTCAACATCTCATGGCCAATGAGTAAATTAGGATGGTTTCTACCTATCAGAAATTAAGCCCGAAGGTCAACCGTAACTACCTGAGGCTAGAGATTTGACATTCAAACCCTCCGTGAGCAACCAATGGGCTGCTACGAATATGTGAGAGTATTATGCTCTCAACTATTATAAGCACTCATTTATGCTTAAGAGAATTGCCACCATCATTGGGTGTAAGTTATTCCTTTGTGGCTAAAAGCTAGGTATGATGTACCTTAACCAAGGAATAACAAGATCACATCCAATGTATATTGGGTGCAAGTTGTTCCTATGTGGCCAGAAGGTATTTCATACCTTAGCCAAGGAACAACAGATCACATTAAACCCATGTTGAGTGCACGTCATCCCTTTGTGGTTATAGGTATGTTGTACTTTAGCCAAGGAATAACGGATCGTACTCAACACATGTTGGGTACATTTCACTCCTATGTGGCAAAAGGGTATCATTACCTTAGCCATGGAATGACGAATCACACCCAATGCATAAGGGGTACAAGTTATTCCTTTATTGCAAGAAGGCATGATACACCTTAGTAGAAGTATGACGGAACACACTCAACGCATGTTGAGTGCACGTCATGCCTTTGTGCTAAGGGTTATCACTACCTTAGCCAAAGAATAACAAGGTAAATCCAACCTATGGAAACATTGAAGTGTGGATGAGCGACGTCGATTACATTCTCCTCGACCCCACTCATGAAATCCATGGAAGGCAATCCAACATCGACACTCAACCCTCAAATTCCAAGGTCATGTGTTGACGGCTGTTATATACCAATTTCATCCGTCAATTTAACTCAATTATGTGAAGGATTTGTCATTTCTTGCACACATCACCTTTCTATCTAACCCAATCCCACTTGGACTTGGAGAAATATGTGTATGCATCATTTTATGCAGGAAATGAGGAAATGTAGAGGGACCAATCCCATAAAATATCATCCCAGCCAATCAGGCGATGACACGTTGCATCCCATGGATCAAATGGCCCACAAACAGAAGTATCCGAGGAGATCCAACGGCGTATCACCCAGATACATCAGGGGCCCACCTGGCAGCCACCTGGAGGAAGCACTCCGCGTTTGGAGTGCTGACTAGGTCGGCCGAACCAGGGGTTCGACCGACCCCTTCCTGGCACCAAACGGGGTCAAATGACGTGTGTTGGCTCCTCCTGGCTTGAAGGAGTCAACGGTGACTGATTCGTGCGCTTTTGGTGGCGGGAACCGACCTCAACACTAGTATGAATAGGACCCCCTACCCCTCACTTCAACACACACCACTTGAGCTTCATCTCTATTGTATACACTATCATCCATAGTCTTAGAGGAGTTAGGTTGTAGAAAGGAGAGTCTCTAGTCCCAAGTCCAAATTGGGAAAGGAGTAAGGAGTCTCTCTCTTCCCAATCCTACATTGGGAAAGGTATGGCTCATGTATTCTTTCTTGTATTTGTGACTTTATGCATAATAAAGATAGTATCTTTAGTCCCTACTTATAAATATACTTGGGCAAAGTGTTTCTTGTTTGATTGTGGAGTCCATGTATGTGGAAGGTATAGCTTCTATGACTGTTTCATCATGAACATATCTCATTATCATAGAACCTATAGACCCCAACTATAGTCTAGTTAATTATAACATAACTAGGTTAGTATGGATAATTATGTTATGTATCAACATTGGTTCAATGATGATTCAATTCATTGCCTAGGCTCTTAAGGTAATTACTTAATATGCTAGCATGGTGCTAGGATAGCTAAGTAGCATTGGATGTCTCGTAGACCCACGGATTAAAGAGGTAGGCAGTAGGTGGTGACAGCCCTATCTGTCCTTTGTAATGCTCCACATTCGTCTATGCCAAGGGCTCTTGGCGGGAGTCGCCCTAGTATTCCTAGGGGTAAGCCCGTTCCCGATGTGTTGAACCACATAGCATAAGTATTTACTATTGATCTATCTTATGAATAATTAGTTTAGACTATGTATATGTACAATAGAGCATAGTAGGAGCACCTCCATAACTCTCAACCTTAACTAACCTCTAGGATCCTCTTATCCCCCTTAGACTTGAAAGCTTTTGTGTGTGTCGCACTACCTCCACTATTATTTTATCCATCCTTACTAGATTCTTACCAAGACCTTTCTACCCTTTCCACTTGATGATTGTTATATCTCTTCCCTGCCTTCCTTTGGGATGAAATAAATGACACCCTTGGGAATACTCTTAAGGGGAAATGCTACAATGATATCTCCATGCGCTTGCGGAACTCACTCTGTGATCCAATAGAACCATTAACAAGCATTTCTGACACATCAGTTGGAGATGTTTGGTTAATGGTGCATAAGAAATACCAACAAGCATTTCTCGCGCCGTTGCTAGGGATGATTTGTTAGTATATCTTAGGAGCTGTCAACAAGCATTTCCGGCGCCGTTGCCAGGGAAGGCAAATAGATATATAACTTGACTAAGTGAATAGGATAGAACCCTGGGTAGGATTTTAGTAGGATAACCATTCTTTGTTTTCGCATTTATTTTAAATGTGAAAATAGGGTAGTGTATGTCTAGTTTCCGCCTGCCAGAAAACTTTGTTGCAAATCTCGAATCTCTTCTAAGAGACCGACCCCGTGTTTACTCCTCGGAAGATTCGAGCAGCAAAGCAAGCCAGTATTTTTGCACCAACAATCCAAATGCTTATGGCTCAGAAGACCCTTCGTGTGTTCTCAGCTCCTCTGCTAACAATGTGCCTATTGGGCCCACTATTAACATGGGAGATGTGAACTTCAAG
The DNA here is from genome assembly GCA_036927565.1 of Tuctoria greenei. Taxonomy (NCBI): domain Eukaryota; kingdom Viridiplantae; phylum Streptophyta; class Magnoliopsida; order Poales; family Poaceae; genus Tuctoria; species Tuctoria greenei. Next base: position 44,925,769 of record JAYESD010000001.1, on the reverse strand, counting down.
ATCAAAACTGGCCTTATCACTATGGTGCAAGCCAGCCCATTCTGTGGGAAGACTAACGAGGATGCAAGTGCTCACCTGCAACAATTCCTCGAGATCTGTAGCACTTTTAAGATCAAGGATGTGTCTCTGGATGCGGTGCGTCTGAGACTGTTCCCGTTCTCTCTCCTTGGGAGAGCGAAACAGTGGTTCTACACGAACTGAAGTGTTGTAGACACTTGGGAGAAGTGTTCTACAGCATTCCTCGTTCTTCCCGTTGGGCAAAACCAATGCCCTACGTTGAAGGATTTCCAGCTTTCAGCAAGAGCTCAAGGAATCTATTCCCGAGGCATGGGAAAGGCTTCAGGAGTACATCCTAGCCTGTCCCCACCATGGGATGGATGACTGGCTCCTTATTCAGAATTTCTATAACGGGCTGATCCCATCAGCTCGTGACCATTTGGATGTTGCTGCTGGAGGAGCCTTCTTCTCATTGACGGTGCCAAAAGCTAAAGATCTTATTGAGAAGATGGTGTCCAACATGGGATGGAACGATGAGCGTCTCCATACCCGACAGCGAGGCATGCACACCTTGAAGGAGGTGGACATGATTGCTTGAAAATTGGACCTCCTAATGAAGAAAATAGATGGACAAGCCAGTGGTGAAGTGTCTAGCAATGCCTATGCCCTAGACTCTCACATCACGTGTGAAGTCTATGGCAACACGGGTCATATGGACAATGATTGCCCAGAAACTCATGAGGATGCCCTATACCATGCCCACAATGGAAATTTCAGCAATAACAATGGCTATCATCCAGGAGGTCAAGGGTGGGGTCAATAACACCCATTCTTTCAAGGAGGGTACAACAACAATGGCAACCCTGGAAATCAGCCCAACTTGAGAGAAATTGCCATTAGCCAGCTCAAGATCAACGATGCCCTATCCAAGAAGCTGTCAGCTAATGACAAGACCCTGGAAAACATCAATGCAAGGATTGAAGGACTATCCTCAGCCTTCAAGAATCAACTGAGCTTCAACAAGATGCTCGAGACTCAGTTGGCTCAGCTAGCAGCTGCTATTCCTCCGATGGAGAATGGAAAGATGCCAGGCCAGCCAGAACCTTCGACGGAAAATGTCAACATGATTTCCATACGAGAGAGCAACTGGCAGAAGGACCCTGGGTGTCCTACCATTTCATGCTCAATTGGGGCTCACCACTTTGACAAGGCACTTTTTGATCTGGGAGCAAGTGTTAGTGTGATGCCCAAGGTTGTGTTCGACCAGCTGAACTTCACAGAGCTGACTCCAACACCAATGCAGCTAAAACTGGTTGACTCTTCAGTTCGTTATCTAGTGGGTATTGCTGAAGACGTCCCGGTGAAGATCTGGAACTGCTTCATACCCGTGGATTTTGTGGTGCTAGACATGGACACTGAGAAAGATACACCACTCATTCTTGGGCGCCCATTCCTCAGCACTGCAAAAGCTCACATAGATGTGGGAGCTGGAGAAATCCACTTCCATATCAATGGCAAGGAGGAAAATTTTAACTTTCGGCCAAGATTAGAGCAATGCTCCATGATTCGAATCAAGTATAGGCCGAATGATAAACACATGAGAGAGGTCGGAGTCACACCTCCAAAGGTGGACTCACTCGTTGCATTCATGAGAAGATTAATCTACGAGGAGAATCCGTCGTTTTGACCACGCCGATATCAAAATGCGACAGAATCGTCTGGACCTTCCCGAAGGCCCAAGTCCACCAAGCTGCCAAAGAAGGAATGACGGAAGAAGCAAGACAACCCGTCTGAGCCCATCCCTCCGGGCCCAGATGTAAAATGAAGATGGAGGAATGTCCATCACATCGGACGATGGTGAGACCTACACCAATAGGTTAAATTGGTAGTTATCCCACTTTATTTTTCATTCTTTCTTTTTCCACCCCATTTGGATTTTTCCCATTGCATATTTGATTTTCCCTAGCAAGTTGATAATCTTATATTCTCAGCTATCATTTTTCTTTCTTTCTTTTCAAAAGAAAATTTTTGGATTTGAAAAAAGGTTCTTATTTGAAAAACAATTTTTCTGAGCTGCACATGTGGCATTTCACCAACGTGCTAACTTTATAGCCGTTGGGTAGCCACTTGCAAAAAGGGGAACCAGGGGGGCCACTTGTCAGGTCAGCCGAACAGGGAGTGGAGCCAAATTGGCTCCCCTTCCTCCAACGGCTATATTTTGAACCCCAAGTGACCTTTGGAGGGTGCACCCTATAAATTGTGGCCGTGAGGAGCACCTCTCTTCACACACCACATCATTTTACACCTCCCCAAGTCACTCTCTAGCTCACCTTGTTTTTCTTGCTCTTCATTGCAACACTCTTGCTCAAATCCATCCCCAAAAAGATTTTCTTTTGTTTGCATTTGCATTTTACACTCAAGCATTCAAGAGGAGAAAATTTGTTGAGAGTTTTGTTTTCCAAACATCGCTACTTTTCAGATTTTTCTCGCCTTGTTTTGTTCTTGCTTGTTGAACTCAAAAAGACATGAAGAGGTTGTTCGGAAAGAGGAAGGGGGCTGCAAGCTCAAGCCATGGTGAAGGTTCTAGTGCACGCCTCTCTTCCATGGGTACAAGCCCAAGGAGGAGAAGTGTGTGTGAGGACACTCCCATGGAAGAGAGAAGCAACCCACACCAACTTCTTCATGACAACGACCTCGACATACGAAGCAAAGTTGAAGATCAAGCACGCAGACTTCTCCAAGATCGTGAGTTCCGCCACACCAAGGCTTACGATCCACATTTGATCTCCAAAATAGGTATGGACTCTGAATTTCTTTCCATTTGGCATGCAATTGGATTTGATGACTTCGCTCACATAGAGGAGAAAGGTTCACGCCTTCTCACTATCCAATTCCTTTGCACGCTAAGAATAGGATTTGATGGTATTACTTTTAGATTATTTCAAAAATAATACAACCTCCTATGGAAATAATTAGGTAGCATCCTAGGCTTCCATAAACGGTGTTTGCTAGATTTAGACAATTTGCCTAAGATTAACAAACAAAGTTTTTGGCATGAGCTAACTAGTGAGGTCACATGTAGGGCTCCTAGGAATAGCCACATCCAAAACCCTACCTTACGCTTCATGCATAGATGGGTGGTTATGACTATGTTCCTTAGGTGAGATGTTAGGGTTGTGCGATATGATGAATTGAAAATTTTGTTTGCCATGACTAAAAAGATAAAAGTTGCTCCAATCAAAGCCATGATGACATAGTGGTTAGATTACATTTCAAAATCAGGACTAATTGAATGCACTTCATTGATTACTCATATTGCTGATAGGGTAGGAGCAATTAAATAATCTTCATTTGAATATATTGAAACTGAAAGAGAATTAATTGATGAAGACTATTTAGTGCAAGGACATACCCTTAAGCATGATCATGATGGCTCCTTGATATTTTTCTATCCCGGCTTTGTCAATGAAATTCGGTTACCTAACCCGGATTTTCATTTGTACAAATGTCGGAGGCTAACCGTTAATCTTCTTCCCCTTTAGGAAGCAAGAAGAAGTAATGTCTCTGGCAAGGTAGCAAGGAATCGTGCGAGGGCTGCAGCCACAGGCATGCCACCGATAATCTCTACGATCCATGAATACCAAGAGGAAGAGAACCCAACGGGTTATGCGCCCGGATGGACTCAACCTCTGACGTATGAGACTGGGGGGTCATCTTGGCAAGAATGGCAAAGGGATCCACCCTTATCCACTTCAAGCTCTAGCAGCTTGCCCCCAATGTCCATGAGAGGACGTCCTTCCTTTTCGGCTAGAAGTCATCATGACTATAGCCAAGGAATGACGGACCTCACTATACGTATGGGAGAACTTGAAGTGAGAACGGATGACATCTACAGCACACTCCAGGAGCATCTTCAAGGTACCAAATATTGGCAACAACACATGGATGCTCAATTCACCAACTTCAACACGGCGCTACAATAACAACAAGTCGATCTTGCGGCGTACTTCCATCATCAAGGGTTCAACCATTATCATGAGGGTAATTGAAGAACAAGCTTGGGGGAGGATCCCCACTTGAGGTAACATGTATCACATTCCTTGCATAGTAATTTTCCATCAATCCATCATCCACCTTGCAAATAAAAAAATTGAAAAATAGGTTAGATTTTGTTTCATCAAATAAAGATGTGCGGTAAGAATGATTTAGAATTCACATAGATAAAATGATGAATAGTAGCTCTGTTTTATTTTCCTAAGTCTCTAGTTTACAACTTGCTACACTCTGAATATTGCTTTCATTGGTTTGAAATACTTTTACCTTAATTTGGAAGTTGTGGGTAGCAAAAGCGTAATATAATTCTAGGTTGTTGCGAGATTAGAATTATTAATAGGGCTGCTAGTCCTAGTTTGAAAGTAAAACTTAGATTTCCAGAGAAATTCTAAAAAGATTTAAGTTTCCCTCAATTGATTGGAAATACGTACCAAAGCCATATGATGTTCATACATAGACAAAACCTTATGCATATGCTATTTGCTTTTCCATTGAGCCTAGTCAAACTAGTATAGACCTATGTGAGAAATCATTCAACTCTTTTTGAATTCAAGACTTCACTTGCACATGCTATACTTCTACACTAGAAGTAAGCAAAACGTCCATCATATCCACCATACCACAACAAAAAGAGAAACTCCATGTTATTCATGTTTAGCACTCTCTTCAAAATTCATTGCAAAGAAAGGGAGTAGAAGACATGGCTACAAAAGAAAATGAAAAAAAAAGGCATGCTTACATCATAAGCATGAAAAAAAAAAGAGAAATGAAAAGTAGCCATGTTTCATCCCTGCAAAAGAAAGAGAGATTATACCAAAAAGGAGTTATCTCAAGTATCCACATCCACTTCCACTCCATCACACATGCACTTGTCTTGAATCAAAAAGTTTTGATTTCAATTCTCCTAAGGCTTACTCTTTTGACATAGCAATATATGTGATGCAAATATGCCTACTTACTTTCCTTACCAAGCTCCACATACAAGCCATATTCAATGAGTAGGAATAGTAGAGTCACAATGCTTTGGTGAGGAAATATTTCCACTATCCACAAAGGAGTGATTGAGAGAATCAAATTGAGGTACTTAATATCTAAATTGAATTCTCCGGGATCTAAGTGGAACTTGATTTCTAGGCTATGTTTGCTCCATTTGCTATTCTACCTTTCAACTACTCGTGAATATGAAAAAGCATAAGCCCCATGATAACTTAAGAAAGGTAGAGTATCATAACCAATTTCTGCAATACTAGGTAGAGTATCTTGTTGTGCATTAGATACTTTTAAAAATAAGACATTGTAGCAACTCCTTATCATCAACCTAAAGTATTGACTTTGCTCGGGACAAGCAAAGGATAAGCTTGGGGGAGTTTGTTGACGGCTGTTATATACCAATTTCATCTGTTAATTTAACTCAATTATGTGAAGGATTTGTCATTTCTTGCACACATCACCTTTCTATCTAACCCAATCCCACTTGGACTTGGAGAAATATGTGTATGCAGCATTTTATGCAGGAAATGAGGAAATGTAGAGGGACCAATCCCATAAAATATCATCCCAGCCAATCAGGCGATGACAGGCATCCCATGGATCAAATGGCCCACAAACAGAAGTATCCGAGGAGATCCAACGGTGTATCACCCAGATACATCAAGGGGGCCCACCTGGCAGCCACCTGGAGGAAGCACTCCGCGTTTGGAGTGCTGACCAGGTCGGGCAAACAGAGGGTTCGACCGACCCATTCCTGGCGCCAAACACGGTCAAATGACGGTGTTGGCTCCTCCTGGCTTGAAGGAGTCAATGGTGACTGATTTGCGCGCTTTTGGTGGCAGGAACCGACCTCAACACTAGTATGAATAGGACCCCCTACCCCTCACTTCAACACACACCACTTGAGCTTCATCTCTATTGTATACACTATCATCCATAGTCTTAGAGGAGTTAGGTTGTAGAAAGGAGAGTCTCTAGTCCCAAGTCCAAATTGGGAAAGGAGTAAGGAGTCTCTCTCTTCCCAATCCTACATTGGGAAAGGTATGGCTCATGTATTCTTTCTTGTATTTGTGACTTTATGCATAATAAAGATAGTATCTTTAGTCCCTACTTATACATATAATTGGGAAAAGCGTTTCTTGTTTGATTGTGGAGTCCATGTATGTGGAAGGTATAGCTTCTATGACTGTTTCATCATGAACATATCTCATTATCATAGAACCTATAGACCCCCACTAGAGTCTAGTTAATTATAACATAACTAGGTTAGTATGAATAGTTATGTTGTGTATCAATATTGGTTCAATGATGATTCAATTCATTGCCTTAGGATGGATTGTGCCTAGGCTCTTAAGGTAATTACTTAATATGCTAGCATGGTGATAGGATAGCTAAGTAGCATTGGATGTCTCGTAGACCCACGGATTGAAGAGGTAGGCAGTAAGTGGTGACAGTGCTATCTGTCCTTTGTAATCCTCCACGTTCAGCTATACCATAGGCTCTTGGCTTTAGTCGCCCTAGTATTGCTAGGGGTAAGCCTGTGCCCGATGTGTTGAACCACATAGCACAAGTATTCACTATTGATCTACCTTATGAATAATTAGTTTAGACTATGTATATGTACAATAGAGCATAGTAGGAGCACCTCCATCTCTCAACCTTAACTAACCTCTAGGATCCTCTTATCCCCCCTAGACTTGAAAGATTTTGTGTGTGTCGCACTACCTCCACTATTATTTTATCCATCCTTACTAGATTCTTACCTAGACCTTTCTACCCTTTCCACTTGATGATTGTTATATCTCTTCCCTGCCTTCCTTTGGGATCAAATAAATGACACCCTTGGGAATACTCTTAAGGGGAAATGCTACAATGATATCTCCGTGCGCTTGCGGAACTCACTCTGTGATCCAATAGAACCATTAACATGCATTTCTGACACATCAGTTGGAGATGTTTAGTTAATGGTGCATAAGAAATACCAACAAGCATTTCTGGTGTCGTTGTCAGGGATGATTTGTTAGTATATCTTAGGAGTCATCAACACCATGTTGCAACAAGGTTAGGCCAACCTCATGACCTACATCCGTCGTTAGGGTTTCAACCCCTATCGCGGACCTTGAACAAGAACAAGCTTGGGGGAGCACCCCACTTGAGGTAACTTGTATCACACCCCTTGCATATATATTTTCCATTCACCCATCATCCACCTTGCATATAAATAAAAGAACTTAAAAATAAGTAGAGTAGATTTGCTTTCAAAATAAAATAAAAGATGTGTGGTAAGAATGGTTTGGAATTCACATAGATGAAATGATAAATAGTTGCTCTGTTTTAATTTTCCTAAGTCCCTAGTTTACAACTTACTACTCTCCAAAATATTGCTTTCATTGGCTAGGATTACTTTTGCCTTGATTTAGAAATTGTCGGTACCAAAAGCTTAATCCAATTATAAGTTGTTGAGAGATATGATATAGTGATAGGGCTTCTATTCCTAGTTTAAAAATGAAACTTAGATTCCGGAGAAATTTGTAAAAGATTTAAGTTACTCTTATTTGATTGGAAATACCCACCAAAGCCATATGATACACTACATTGATACACCTTATGCATATGCTATTTGTCTTCACATTGAGCTTTGTCAAACTAGTATACATCTATGTGAGATTTCATTCATTACTTTTTGAATTCAAGACTTCACTTGCACATGTTATGCTTGTACACTAGAAGTCAGCAACATCCCATCAAACCACCGTTCCACAATAAAAAGAGAAACTTCATATCCTTCATCCCTAGTACTCTCTTCAAATTTATTTTATAAAAAGGTAGTAGAAGACATGGCTACAAGAAAAAGAAAAAGAAAATGCATGCTTGCATCAAAAGCACGAGAACAAAAAAAGAGAGAGAAAAGTAGCCATGTTTCATCCCTGCAAAATAAGAGAGTCCACTCAAAAAAGAGTCATCTCAAATATCCACATTCACTTCCACTCCATCACGCATGCACAAGTCTTAAATCAAATAGTTTTGAGATGATTTCTCCTAAGGCTTGCTTTTTTGACTTAGCAATATTATGTGTTGCAAATATACCTACTATATTCCCTACCAAGCTCCACATACAAGCCTTATTTAGTGGTAGGATGAATTTAGGCAATATGCCTTGGTGAGGACATATTTTCACCACACATAAAGGAGAGACTGAGAGAATCAAATTGAGGTACTTCTAATCTAAATTGAACTCTCTGGAATTTGAGTGGAACATAATCTCTAGGGTATGTGTGTTCCATTTGCCGTTCTATCTTTCAACCACCCGTGAATAGGAGATGGCATAAGCCCCATAATGACTTTAGATGGGTGAAGTACCATGCCAATATTTGCAATACTAGGTAGAGTATTTTGTTGTGCACATGGTACTTTTGAAAAGTAGAACATTGTAGCAACTCCTGATCATCAACCTAAATTCTTGACTTTGCTCGGGACGAGCAAAGGATAAGCTTGGGGGAGTATGTTGACAGTTGTTATATACCAATTTCACCCATAAATATAACTCAAATTATGTGAAGGAAATATCATTCTTGCACACATCATCTTTCTATTTAATCTATTTCCACTTGTACTTGGAGAAATTGGTGCATGCAGGTATTTTATATAGAATTGAAGTGAAACAAGGGGATGGATCCTATAAAATATCATCTCGGCCAATCAAGTGTTGACATGTGGCACCACATGGATCGAATGGACCATAAACAGAAGTATCCCAGACCATCCAATTGTGTAGCACTCATATAAAGGGATGGGACCCACTTGGCAGTGACCTAGTCCTGGTGCCAAACTCGGTCAGCTTCCACGTGTTGGCTCCTCCCGGCTTGAAGAAGTCAGTGATGACTGATTCGCGCGATTTTGGTGGCACGAACCGACCCTTCTTCACCTATGAATAGGACTCCTCACCCCTCACTTCAACACACACCACTTGAGCATCATTCTATTATATACACTAGTTCTCTTAGTCCTTAGTGGAGTTAGACTATAGGGAGAGGAGCCTCTAGTCCTAAGTCCAAGTTGGAAAAGGTATGGCTCTTGTATCTTTTCTTATATTTGTGACTTTATGCATGATAAAGATATGATCTTTAGTCTTCTTTTATTCATATGCTTGGATGAAACGTTTCTTGTTTGATTGTGGATTCCATGTATGTGGTAGGAGTGGTCTTTATGATTATGCCATATCACTCTTAATCTACCATCATAAACACTACAAACCCTCACTGTAGTCTAATTAGTTATGATATGATCATGTTAATATGAATAACTTATGCTATGTATCAACATTGGTTCAACGATGATTTAGTTCATTGCCTTAGGATGGCTTGTGCCATGGCTCCTAAGGTATTTACTGTTGACGGTTCCTACGCACTACTAACAATTCATCTCTAGCAGTGGTGACAGAAATGCTTGTTAATAGATTTTAGATTATACATGTAAATCCGCAAGCACCCGGAAACTATCGATGTAGCATTTCCCCTCTAAGGGTATTCCCAAAGGGTGTCATTTATATTCTCTCAAAGGAAGGCCAAATGGAAGTAAAGCAATCAACAAGTGGAGAGGCTAGGATGATATTGGTAAGGTTCTAGCAAGTATGGATAAATGATAGTTGGAGTAGTGTGACACACACAAGAGCATTTTATCCTAAGGGGATAAATGAGGTAAAGAGGGACTAGGCTAAGGATTAGGTAGAGACTCCTACTATGCATCTAATGTATATATACATAGCCTAAGTTAGTTACTAATGATCATGTTAATTATGAATTCTTATGCTAAGTGTATTAACACATTGGGCGCAGGTTTACCCCTAGCAATACTAGGACGACTCCTGCTAAGAGCCTGTGGCATAGCCAAACGTGGAGGATTATAAAGGACAGATAGTGTTGTCACCACCTACTGCCTACCTCTTCAATACGTGTGTCTACGAGATATCCAATGCTATTCTCTATCCTAGCACCATGCTAGCATATTAAGTAACTACCTTAAGATCCTAGGCACAAGCTATACTATGGCAATGAACTAAATCATCATTGAACCAATGTTAATTCATAGCATAAGTGATTCATGTTAACCTAATCATGTCTTAGCTAATTAGACTATAGTGGAGGTTTGTAGTGTTTATAATGATATAATGATAATGGTATAGCATAATCATAAATACTACTCCTACCACATACATGGAATCCACAATCAAACAAGAAACACTTCATTCAAGTATATGAACAATAGAAGACTAAAGATAATATCTTTATTAAGAATGAAGTCACAAATACAAATAGGAATATGAGAGCCATAGCTTTCCCAATTGGAATTGGGAAGAGACTCCTTCAACTCATCTCCTATTTGGAATATGGACTAGAGACTCTCCTCTCTACAGTCTATACTCCTCTAAACCTATGGAGAGTAGTGGATACAATGGATGAATACTCAACTGGTGTGTGTTGAAGTAAGGGGTGAGAGGTCCTATTTATAGCTTGGAGAAGTGATGAGAACATCACTCCTATTGATATACACAACACTCCATTCAACATACAAGTTGCAATCAACAAAACTCACACACACCAATTAATTTCAGAGGTGAGGTCGTTCTTATATGTTTCCTTATATATTTTTTAGAATAGATTGCTACCTAATGACTTAATTGTGACTAGGATCCATGGAGAAGTTCAAGGAGTAATTGGAGGAAGATTTAGGGGCATGGAGGACCGGATATTACGTTCAACGAAGATGGAAACCGATCCCAACTAAAATTTGTGTCCAACTTGGAGTCCAGGAGCAGTTCGCACTAAAACGGAAGCCCAGGACGCATATGAACTCCGTTTTGGACGTTCTACGTATGCAAAGAAAGGGGAGAGGATAAACTTTCCTGGAATGGGTCCCATGTCAAAATTCCCTCGAAGTCGATGGTAATAGTCGAAAAAAATCGAGTTCAGAATCTGACAGGGTGCTGCGCCACCGTATTGGGCCATTGGGCCTTGTATCAAGTCTAAGTCCATTAATTTCGTGTCTTAGGTCACGACCCCAACACCTCCTTATACGTTCTCTCACCTATATATATACTCTATGGTATCTTCCATAAACAACGGGGTTTTGCTTAGATTAATCTATTATAGACAGTTTCGTCGTTCATCGGTTTGTGAGGCCCCAACTTAGCAACTCAGATTGCTTCTACCTTGTTCTTGCTTGTGTTCTCAGTTGCACTTGCAGGGATTAGCCTTCTTGGAGAGGTCAAGCGTGTGCAGCACGGTTGATAACAAACGGAGCGGTGGTGTAGTGATTGCAGGGGTGTTTCGTATTCTACTCGAGAGCATCGGATCATCAACGTCGAGATCTCCATCAATCGGCTTATCCATTACCTTTCGGAAGATCGGGCATAAACTCCTCATCAATTGGTATCAGAGTTCCAAGTTACCCGTTAGGTAATTCATCTATCTATTATATTAGTTTTGTTTTTATACCTAGAGTCCACAAAAAAGCCACAAAAAACATGCAGTTTAGTAGATCTGTCTATTACTTTGTCCAAACCACCATTGAGCCCTTGCAACTTTCATTTTCAGTTTGATTTTGTTGAGTTTGTGTCTGTTATTGGGTCATATTGCTGGTTTAGAAAGTGTTTTTGGTCTTAGTTTGAGTTTTGCATTATGTTGATTAATCCTTTTGAATCACGTCATAATCACACACCACTGCTTCGTTGGTTATCAACCGTGCTGCACACAATTGACCTCACCAAGAAGGCTAATCCCTGCAAGTGCAACCGAGAACACAAGAAAGAACGTAGAAAAAGCAAATTGAAATTGCTGAATTGGGATTTCACAAACTGATAAACGGTGATATTATTATTCTAAGCAAAACTCAACTATTCATAAAGGCTACTATGAAGTATATACAGGTGGGAGGACATCCAAAGGTTTTTGGAGTCGTGAACTAACCCTAAGACACGAAATAATAGACTTAGACTTGATACAAGGCCCAATGGCCCAATACGGTGGTGCTGCACCGGACAGATTCTGAACTCGATTTTGTTTTGATAATTCCCGTCGACTCGGAAGGAATTTTGACATGGGACTAGTGGAATTGGAAAGTTTATCCTCTCCCCTTTTCTGTGCATATGTAGAACGTCCAAAACGGATATTTTATGCGTCATGGACTTCCATTTTAGTGCAAAGTACTTTTGAACTCCGAGTTGGATACGATTTTGAATTGGGCTCTGTTTCCATCTTCTTTGAACGTATTCTCTGGTCCTCCACGTCCCTAAGACTTCCTCCAAATACTCCTTGAACCTCTCCATAGATACTAATCACAATTAAATCATTATGTAGCAATCTATGCTCAAAATCATATAAGGAAACATATAAGAAAAAGCTCACCTCTGAAATTAATTGTTGTGTGTGAACTCTATTGATTGTATCTTGTATGTTCAATGGAGTGTTGTTTGTATCCATAGAAGTGATGTCCTCATCATCATCCCCTTCTTGAATTGAAGTCATCCTCGACTCAAGTTCATCTTCTCTCATGTGTTGGTCTAAATGTGCAACGCGGTCAAATGTTCTTGTATGCATGAAAGGAGGAGACCAAGGTGGTGGACGACATAGTGCACCATCTTGATCTTGTCCATCAAATAAGAGCGCACATTCACTTGAGCCAGGATCCCAAACAAATAAATAGTGTGCTATGTTTGTAGGTGCAATGATAACATGCATGATCTCGTCATTCTCCCCTTCTTTATGACAAGCCGTCCTCGGCTTGCTCGTATGTCCAGGAAAGAGGCTTTTGGGGATAGTATGAGCGCTGTCCATATTGTACAACTGCAGCGAACAATGCTTCTCTTTTATTTGTTGCCCCCGCTGCAAGGAAAAAATACTAGAAAAACTTGACAAGGCATTATTAGCATTAGTGCATTCATTTGCTTTACCATGTTGTTGTAGCACAAAAGGAGCTTTCTTATTTGAACATATGTAAACTTTATGCACCATAAACATACCACATGTTCATATTTGCCTATAGCATGAAAAGTATTTCTTGTCAACAAAGGTAGTTCAATTTTCAAAAATGTTCTTCTCTCTACAGTATCTCAATCACAAAGAGTGTCAAATTCAATATAACCCAAAGTATTTAGTGAAGACAACAATTTCAGCTCCTCATATTCAGTAGTAATGGGAATCAAATTATTAATTTCAGCACAAATAGGTGAATCCAAAACAGATTATCAAGTTCATTAACTTGTTTTTGCATAGGTATAACAGAATTATCAGCACACAATTCTTTCTTAGCACAAGAATCAACAGGAAAATCAACATGTGACAATGGTGTATCAATAAATAATTCCACTAGTTGCTCCTTGACAATAGCATGATTGGTAGAAAAATTTAGAACATCTAAAAACTTCTCACCTTCAACAAGTGTGTTGTGATATTTTTTACCTTTATTCTCATTTTCAGCAGGAAATTTAGATGCATTATGGGCTGATTCATCAAACAATTTAGAAGAGTTGTTCAACACCTCCTCTTTTGCATAGTTTCTTGTGGAATGAGTAGTGGAGGTAACCTGAAGATCATGTGAAGTCTCGGTTGGTGTGTGATCCAAGTTGGACGATATTTCCTTTCTTTGTGCTTCCCTCTTGTCTAGCAGCTCCAACATTCTATCCACCAGGTTACAAAACTCCGCATTGTGTTTGGTGCATGCCTCTGTCATATTGTTCATCATGTTACGCAACCCAACATTTGAAATTTCATCACCATTATTTCCTTCCATTGTTAGTAGTACAAAAAAAAGACAACAGGAAGATGTTATCCCTATCAACTACAAAGGATAATGACAAAGTGAAAGTAGGATCACACACTCTCAAGCATCTTACCACGCTCTTACAAGTGTTCTTACTGACACTGCAAACGATGGCCGGAGTGAAAAAACAATAAAGCGTGAGGTGATTGCAAAGGTAACCTGTCCGTCTCAAGAGGAAGTGGAGCTTGGATGACACTTTACATGTAGCAAGGATTAGCAACAATGAAATCAGATAGTAAAGTTGAATAAGTGTCCAAAGTACTTGTCAAAGTTGCTGGCCTAAATGTGTTCCTAGTAGTTCAAACTAGCAAGACAGGAAACAAAATTATAGGACACAAGGATGCAGACACTTTCTTTTTTATTTGTCATTGTTTTTCTTTTCTTTTTTTCTTTTCGTGCGGCTTTTGTATCTTCTTTTTTTGGCACTTGCCTTTTTCTTTTGTCTTCTTTTGTTTTTTTTCAGAATGTGTTGCAAAAGAAGAACACAATGCAAAGCAATCAAAGATATCTCGTAGGTCTGTTACAGATTTTCTGCTCAATCTTCTAAGGACAATTAAGCACCTTTATAGGCCCCAAATCTAAAAACTTTGAAAAGCAAGATTATATATCTATCTCTCCTCTTTAATTTCAGTATATGAAAGACCTATTTTGGATCAGAATAATACGAGATATTGCCCCCGAAATACAGACTGTTCCGAATTTCTAGATCGATAACAGATTCAGATCTAATGCAATTTCGACCTCAATAAAATTAATTTTTTGGAAACTAATGAATATGAAAGTTATAGAAATTTTCCTAAGATTTCCAGAAAGTACAAGAATACCAAAATCAGAGTTCGTATGAGCGATATATGTTGAAAATACTGAACTGGACAGAGATGAATCTAATCTGGACGTAATGACGTGATTCAAAAGGATGAATCAACACAATGCAAAACCCAAACTAAGGCCCAAAACACTTTCTAAACCAGCAATATGACTCAACCACGGACATAAACTCGACAAAACCAAACTGAAAACAAAAGTTGCAAAGGCTCAATGTGGTTTGGATAATGTAATGAACAGATCTACTAAGTTACAAGTTTTTTTGTGACTTTTTTGTAGACTATAGGTATGGAAAACAAAACTAATGTAATGGATAGATGAATTACCTAACGAGCAACCTGGAAATCTGATGGTTATCTTCTAATTACACAAAAATAATCTAAGCAATCCGAGGCTCTCGAGTAGAACACGAAAAACCCCTCAATCACTACACCACCGCTCCGTTGGTTATCAACTGTACTGCACACGATTGATCTCGCCAAGAAGGCTAATCCCTACAAGTGCAACCGAGAACACAAGCAAGAACTTAGAAGACACGATCTGAAATTGTGAAGTTGGGGTTTCACAAACCGTATAACGACAATATTATTAATCTAAGCAAAACCCAATTGTTTATGGCGGCCACCATGGAGTATATATAGGTGGGAGGACGTCTAAGGAGGTGTTGGGGTCGTGACCTAACCCTAAGACACGAAAATAATAGACTTAGAGTTGATACAAGGCCCAATAGCCCAATACGGTGGCGCAGCACCCTGACAGATTCTGAACTCGATTTTGTTTTGATGATTCCCGTTGACTCAGAAGGAATTTTGACATGGCATCAGCGGCATTGGAAAGGCTATCCTCTCCCCTTTACGTGCATATGTAAAACGTCCAAAACGGAGATCGTATGCGTCCTGGATATTTTAGTGCGAACTTCTTCTGGACTCCGAGTTGGACACGATTTTGAGTTGGGTTCGGTTTCCATCTTCTTTGAACGTTTTCTCTGGTCCTCCACGTCTCTAAGACTTCCTCCAAGTACTCCTTGAACCTCTCCATAGATCCAAATCACAATTAAATCATTAGGTAGAAATCTATGCTCAAAAACATATAAGTAAACATATAAGAACGAGCTCACCTCTGAAATTAATTGTTGTGTGTGAACTCTATTGATTGCATCTTGTATGTTCAATGGAGTGTTATTTGTATCCATAGAAGTGATGTCCTCATCATCCTCCCCTTCTTGAATTGGAGTCGTCCTCAACTCAAGTTCATCTTCTCTCATGTATTGGTCCAAATGTGCAACGCCATCAAATCTTCTTGTATGCATGAAAGGAGGAGGTCAAGCTGGTGGACGACATAGTGCACCATCTTCATGTTCTCCATCAAATAAGCGAGCACATTCACTTGAAACAGGATCCCAAAGAAATAAACATTGTGCCATGTTTGTAAGTGCAATGATAACGTGCATGATCTGGTCATTCTCCCCTTCTTTGTAACAAGCCGTCCTCGCCTTGCTCGTATGTCCAAGAAAGAGGCTTTTGGGAATAGTATGAGCACTGTCCATACTGCACAACTGCAATGAACAATGCTTCTCTTTTATTTATTGTCCCCGCTGCAAGAAAAAATACTAGAAAAACTTGACAAGGCATTATTAGCATTAGTGCATTTATTTACTATACCATGTTGTTGTAGTACAAAAGGAGCTTGCACATTTGAACATATGTAAACTTTTTGCACCATAAATTCACCACTATCTTCATAGTTGCCTATAGCATGAAAAATATTTCTACTAAACAAAGTCAATTCAGATTGGGAAAATATTCTCTTCTCTACGATATATCTATAGAGGAGAAATTAAAGAGGAGAGATAGATATATAATCTCGCTGTTGAATGTTTTTAGATTTGAAGCCTCTAAGTGCGCCTAATTGTCCTTGGAACATTGAGCAGAAAATCTGTAACAGACCTACGAGATATCGTTGGTTGCTTTGCATTGTGTTCTTCTTTTGTAGAACATTCTGAAAAAAAAGAGGAAAAAAAAGGCAACGTCGAGATCTCCACCAATCTGGTACCTATAGTATTGATCTCCACCAATATGATAGCTCTAATACCAATTGATGAGAAAAGTTTAGGCCTGATCTTACGATAGGTAATGGGTAAGTCGATTGATGGAGATCTCCACATTGATGATCCGAGGCTCTCGAGTAGAACATGAAAAACCTCTGCAGTCACTACACCACTGCTCTGTTGGTTATCAACCATGCTTCACACGATTGACCTCTCCAAGAAGGCTAATCTCTGCAAGTGCAACCGAGAACACAAGCAAGAACAAGGTAGAAGCAATCTAAATTGCTAAGTTGGGGTCTCACAAACCGATGAATGGCGAAACTGTGTATAACAGATTAATCTAAGCAAAATCCAATTGTTTATGGCGGCCACCATGGAGTATATATAGGTGGGAGGACGTCCAGAGGGGTGTTGGAGTCGTGACCTATCCCTAAGACACAAAAATAAGAGATGTAGACTTGATATAAGGCCCAATGGCCCAATACGGTGGCGCAGCACCCTGACACATTCTGAACTCAATTTTGTTTTGACAATTCCCATCAACTCCCAAAGAATTTTGACATGGGACCAGCGCTATTGGAAATTTAATCTTTTCCCCTTTCCTTGCATATGTAGAACGTCCAAAATGGAGTTCGCATGCGTCCTGTGCGTCCGTTTTAGTGTGAACTGCTCCTGGACTCCGAGTTGGACATGATTTTGAGTTGGGGTCAGTTTCCATCTTCTTTGAACGTATTCTTTGGTCCTCCACACCCCTAAACCTTCCTCTAGTTACTCCTTGAATCACTCCATGTATCCTAATCACAATTAAATTATTACATAGAAATATATTCTCAAAAATATATAAGAAAACATATAAGAACGAGCTCACCTCATAAATTAATTGTTGTGTGTGAATTCTATTGATTGCATCTTGTATGTTAAATAGAGTGTTGTTTATATCCATAGGAGTGTTGTCCTCATCATCCTCCCCTTCTTGAGTTGGAGTCATCCTCGACTCAAGTTCATCTTCTCTCATGTGTGGGTCCGTATGTGCAACGCCATCAAATTTTCTTGTATGCATGAAAGGAGGAGGCCAAGGTGGTGGACGACATAGTGCATCATCTTCATGTTCTTCATCAAATACGCATGCACATTCACTCGAGCCAGGATCCCAAACAAATAAAAATTGTGTCGTGCTTGTATGTGCAATGACAATGTGCTTGATCTCATCATTCTCCACTTCTTTATGACAAGTCGTCCTCGGCTTGCTCGTATGTATAGAAAAGAGGCTTGCTTTGGAGATAGAATAAGCGATGTCCATATTGCACAACCACAGCGAACAATGCTCATCTATTATATGTTGTCCCTGCTTCAAGAAAAAAATACTAGAAAAATTTGACAAAGAATTATTAGTGTTAGTGCATCCATTCATTTCACCATGTTGTTGCAACACAAAATGGGATTTCTCATTTGAGCATATGTAAACTTTATGCACCATAAATTCACCACTATCTTCATAGTTGCCTATAGCATGAAAAATTTTCTACTTAAGAAAGGCAATTCAGATTGGGAAAATATTCTCCTCTCTACAATACCTAGATCACAAAGAGTATCAAATTCAATATATCCCAAGGTATTTAGAGAAGACAACAATTTCAGTTCATCATTTTCACAAGTAATGGGAATCAAATGCTTAATTTCAGAACATGTGGGTGATAATGTATCAAGCTCATTCACTTGTTCTAGCATAGGTATAACAAAATTGTCAACACCGAATTTCACTTTATCACAAAGACTAGTAGGAAAATTAACTTGTGACAAAGGTAAATCTATAAAAGCTTTTATAAGTTGGTGCACTACAACAGTGTGATTGGTCAAAAAATTCAACACATCCAAAAACTTCTCACCTTCTGTATTTGTAGAATGTTGTGCCTTACCTTTATCTTTATTTTCAGGAGTGATTTCGAGTGCATTATGAGTTGATCCATCTAAAATTTCACGAGTGTTGTCGAAAACCTCATTCTCTTTTGCATCATCTACATTATTTTCTATATTGTCCTGCAAAATGTTAGACACAAAAGGAGGTAAAACAAGAAATTTCCCCTCAAATTGATGCACTTCATATTTGCAATTAGATACATTAGCAAAAGTTTCTCGCATAAGAATTTTCATATCTTTCCATGTTTGATGTTTTTCTGAATCACTTAAGTTGTCCCACCAAGTTAATGTAATCAACTAATGCACTAGCAATATTTCTAAGCTTTCTCCTTTCACACATATGACATTGTCCATAAATTTTATCCATCTCTGTTTCCCAAGTAATATATTCATCATAATCAAAACCGTCATAAGAAGGAAGAGATGGAAGAATGTAATTACTTCTTGTGGAAGGAGTTGTAAAGGTGGTTTGATTGTCATGTGCAACCTCGACTGTGTTTGTTTCTTGGTGAGCAGCTCCATCATCGTCTTCATCATGTCAAGTAACTCAACATGTAGAGCACATTCACCATTCTCTCTTTTACCTAACATTGTTAGTAGCAAATAGAAGACAACAAAAATATGTTATTCCTAACAACTACAAATGACAATGACAAGTTAAAAGTGGAATCACACACTCAAGCATATTACCATGCTCTTACAAGTGTTCTTACCGACACTACGGGTGGGAAACGGTAGCCGGTGTGAAGAACCAATCGAGAGTGGGGTGACTGCAAAGGTCTACGAATTCAACTCAAGAGAAAGGTGTAGCTTGGATGGCACTTTATATGTAGCAAGAATTAGCAACAATGAAATCATATAGTAAAGTTGAATAAATGTCCAAAGTACTTGTCAAAGTTGTTGGCCTAAATGTGTTCCTTGTAGTTGAAGCTAGCAAGACATGAGACAAAACTAGATGACACAAAGGATGCAAGCACTTCTGTTTTTTTTTTCTCCTCTTTTTTTGTGCGGCTTTTGTATCATGTTTTGCACTTGCCTTTTTATTTTGTCTTTCTTTTTTCAGAATGTGCTGCAAATAAAGAATACAATGAAAAGCAATCAAAAATATCTCGTGGGTCTGTCATAGATTTTCTGTTCAATCTTCCAAAGACAAATAGGCACACTTAGAGGATCAAAGTAGAAAACCTTACAACAGAAATATTGTAGATATATCTCTCCTCTTTAATTTCAATATATGGAAGACATATTTTGGACAAGACTGTTCAGAAATTCTAGGTCGAGAATAGATTCAAATCAAATGCAATTTTGACAATGATAACTCTGTTTTCTGGGAAACCTATGATTATGAAAGTTGTAGAGAACTTCTTAAGATTTCTTGAAAGTACAAAAACTCCAAAATCTGAGTTTGTATGAGCGAGATATGATAAAAATACCAAACTGGACAGAGATGAATCTAATATGGACGGGGTGACGTGATTCAAATGGATGAATCAACGCAATGCAAAACTCAAACTAAGACCAAAAACACTTCTAAACCAGCAATCTGACTCGACCACGGACACAAACTCAACAAAACCAAACTGAATAACAAAGTTGCAAAGGCTCAATAGTGGTTTGGACAAAGTGATAAATAGATCTACTAAACTACAAGTTTTTTTGTGGCTTTTTTGTGGACTCTAGGTATGAAAAACAAAACTAATCTAATAGATAGATGAATTACCTAATGGGCAACCTGAAAATCTGATACCAATTGATGAGAAAAGGTTTGTCTTGTTTCTGCTCATCGATAGCATGATTGGTAGCAAAGGTTTATCTTCATAACCAATAGAGCGGTGGTGTAGTGATTGCAGGGGTTTTTCGTACTCGAGAGCCTCGGATCAATGTCGAGATCTCCAATAGTTGACTTACCCATTACCTATCAGAAGATCGGGCCTAAACCTTCCTCCAATTACTCCTTGAATCACTCCATGTATCCTAATCATAATTAAATTATTAGGTAGCAATCTATTCTCAAAAATATATAAGGAAACATATAAGAACAAGCTCACCTCTAAAACTAATTGTTGTGTGTTAACTCTATTGATAACATCTTGTATGTTCAATGGAGTGTTGTTTGTATTCATAGAAGTGATGTCCTCACCATCCTCCCCTTCTTGAATTGGAGTCGTCCTCGACTCAAGTTCATCTTCTCTCATGTGTGGGTCCATATGTGCAACACCATTAAATCTTCTTGTATGCATGAAAGGAGGAGGCCAAGGTGGTGGACGACATAGTGCACCATCTCCATGTTCTTCAACAAATACCCATGCACATTAACTTGAGCCAGGATCCCAAACAAATAAACATCATGTCGTGCTTGTATGTGCAATTACAATATGCTTGATCTCATCACGAACGGCTTGCCGGCGGGGTGAAAATTAATTTGTAGCTAACAACCTGACCTTGTAAGAGGCTTGGAGTCCGCCACATGATCTCCGCTAACAACGATGGGGCGCCTGCGCCTCGTCCGAATTAGTTCAAGCCACTAGTGGTCAGATGTGTAATCGAATCGATACTAACACATTTTTGAGCTCTTGTTTTTCAGGGTCCCCAATGTGAAGGCAAGTTCAATCTACGATCATTCCACGAAGATTTGGATGAAGGACCGGGGGCTACCGATGAAGTTTTGTACTCGGGGTACCAAACATACGGGATCCGACGGTATGTGACCACTACGCGGCTGCCGACTGAAGCTACTCTTTAGTCGAGGAGAGCATGTCACCAATGCCACGGCCACACGAGATCGGGGTATTTAACCCTTCCAAGTCCCAACCAAGAGGTCGGGCGGACGATTCCTCTCGGGCTCGAGCCCGGGAGAGGCGGGTAGTTGGGGGCATTTATGACGGACGGTGAGCGCGGTAACTTCGATAGAAGGGAAGAACTAGCAATGTGACCCGTTGCAGGTGAAGCTTGATATCCGTTCCATTCGTTGTCAAAGAGGCGATAACTTCACCCTGAAGACGGTGCCTTGGAGACCACGAAGAAGCCAAGATCAAAGCTTCTGACAGACTAGATACATAGAACGAATACTGTAAAACTGACCCCACTATGAGGTATGTTGGATAGATAGAGCCGCCTCGCCTCCCTATAAAAGGACCCCCAAGGCTTTTAGCGACGAGGACGAATTCACTCTATATCCGCGGTTACTATACACATTTTACTTTCCACATTTACTTACGCACTTTTTCCCTTTGGTTCTCTTGCACTCTTTTCCTTTGACAAACATGTGTTCGTGCTTTACTTTCTTATGCCCATTGTAAAAGCCCTAGTTTTGAACATACAATTTATTCTTGAAATGTAGAAATAAGGAGAAGAAAAAGAATTCAAATGGAAAGGAGATAGATCAAATCATTTCAAACCTAAAAGAGAGAATTCAAAAAATAAACTTGGCTACTTCAAACTTGAACAAAATACAAATTTGAGTTGACTATTGGGTTCCTAATATTTCAAATAGTGCTCAGGCCAAGTTTCATAATTTTTTATATATAATTGCTATGAAATACGATGCAAGCAGTGAATTGCCATTTGAATTCAAATTAGAGTTTGAATTTGAATGAAATTCGATCAAGTGGGGAATTGGAATTCAAAAGTGGATTCTACACCTTGGAATTGTTCTACCAGAAAAGATATGAGAATTTTGGACAAAATCTGGTGGAGAATTAAACTCGTGTAGATGAGGAGGAGTCGGCTATGGGGCCCACTGACCAGTGAAACACCACCAGGAAATCATCTCCATTTCTTCACAGCCCAACAGCTCCCGGCATGCAATCGACACCAGCAGCCTATGTGCCTACCTCCTTCACTTCTTGCACTAAAATGCTCATCAGCTGCGTCCTCATCCAGACCAAAGGCAGAAAAATATACCGTCTCTCTTTTTCTCCGTTCTTCACCTCGTTTCTCTATTCTTGGCGCCAAGTCCCTGCTCCAGCCAAAATCAAGCCAAGGTATGTTGTTTTGATCAGTTTTATTTCTCTCTACTTCCTCACAAATGTTTGGCGCACCTGTATGATCATTTTCATTCTCAGTTGAGCCATAGCAAAGCAGTTCCAAGCTCAAACGCGGTCGTCGCTTTCCCCTGTTCTTCACTTGCACCTTTGCTCCGCCGCAGAACCAATGACACAAGACTTATCTCACCCAACTCCTTGAAGCAAAAAGGTTCACCTATGCGTATACTAGCTTCTGGTAAAATTTGAGCGCATGCCATGAACCGTAGCCTCCTTATTTTCATTTTTTGACGACGAGCTTCGTGTATGAACAAAGATAGGTCTTCGATTCAATTCCGTTTGTACATGTAATGTTTCTTTGATCCTGTTAGAAGATAATTTCTTGACGTCCAGGCGCTTTGTGAGACCTGTGTGTGCTGAATACATTGGCTTTTACGATAAAAGTTTTGAATATTGCCAAAACACCCTTTTCAATGAGGTTCGACTCTAGATCCGAGCTCCGACAATAGGTCCGACATGTTTTGGTTAGATCCATCAAGGTCCAACCATAGGTCCGACATGTTTTGGTTCGCTCCGGCTAGGTCCAACGTGAGGTCCGACAAACCTTGGCTAGGTCGGACGTGAGGTCCGACAAACTTTGGCTAGGTCCGGCACAAGGTCCATTTAGCTTTTGCAAGGTCCGGTTAGCTTTGGCAAGGTCCGGCCAGCTTTGGCTAGGTCCAGCACAAGGTATGCTTAGCTTTTCCAAGGTTCGGTTAGCTTTGGCAAGGTCCAGCGCAAGGTTCGGTTAGCTTTGGCAAGGTTCGGTGCAAGATCGTTGTGGTTCTGCTTTTAACTTGCAATGTTTCAGACTTGCTTTACACTTATGGAAATCTTGCTTAGTATGCTTTTACTATGTTTTTGAATTGTTATGGCTGTTTACGGTGGTTAAGGTTTTGATATGGTTTGCAACATGCTTATGTGAGGTGCTCACGTAAGGTGTTGTGGTTATCGGACTAACGAGAGTCAAGTCAAGGACTTGTGCTTGGAAGAGATGGTTGTTTATTCATGTGCAGGTGTTGCTTGAGGTCAAGACATGGCTGGTGACAGGATCCATTGAACTAGTCTTAGGGAGAAGATGAGGTTCAACAACCAAGTTCGGGAGGAATTGTGGTTGAGTTGATCGGAAGATCACGCGGCATGTTTGGATCAAGAACAATGCATATGAAGGTATCATGGATGTCGTTGGAAGGTGTTTGCACGTTTCCAAGGAGTGCATGGACGTGGTAACAATGTTCTGAGGCGTGATGAAGAGAAGTGGACGTAAAGAATTAATCGGAAAGGTCCAACCGGTTGAATTATGCCTCAGGCTGCGGCTAAGGTGGTTATGGTTCGTTTATGGAAAGTTTTGAGTTTGTTTTGGTTAACTTTCGTGTGGTTCACAAAGTTGAGTTGTTGTAGGAATGTGGGATACGTTCCTAAGGTGTTTGGAAGTCTTAAGAGTGCTTCTATCTGTGTATAGAAGAGTCTTGAGCACTTATGGAAAGTTTCAGTTGAAACTGAGTAGGATTACAGTCCTAGTTAGGATTGAGTTGGCCTTAGGGCTGGTTATATAAGCAAGGGAGGCTAGAGCTCATAGTGCGAGTTTGGGTTTTTCCTCTTACATTTTGATCAATAAAATTTGTAGTATAAAGGAGATTTTGTTCCTTGTTCGTCCGACTTGTTTCAGACAAGTTTTTCTCGTCGAATTTCTGCACAGCACTACCTTGTTTTGGCGGTTTTATCATAACTCGAGTTTTACAGATCTAATTGACGTGATTCTTTTTTAGTTGTATTGACAATTTGATTATATATAATCTATGAAAGTTTCCCGGTCAGTGGATTTGTGGTTTCTGATCTACATGAGTTTCTTTACAGCGTTGCAGATCTGTTTTTACTTGGGTAGAACAGATTGACCTTAGTTTGATCTTTCAATCATAACTTAAGTTTTTCTCGACGGATTTTTGTGATTCTTGTTGTCATGTCTCCGTTACTTTATTATCTATAATATCTACCACTTTTTCACAATTGGACACGTTTAGATCAGTTGCACACACGGTTTCTTAACAGATTGATTTTCTGCCGAGAGGTTTTCGTTGCTTCTGCTGAAAAAGTTTTAATCTACCATTCACCCCCCCCCCCCTCTGTTAGCTTTTCACATGCTCTTTGATCCTAAAATTGGTATCAGAGCCAAGGTGCTCTAATATCTTTGATTTGTACATGTTTTGACTAATCATCATGGAGAAATACTCTGCAAAACCTTGTGTGTTCAGTGGCACTGATTTTCAGGTTTGGAAGGCACGTATGGAGGCTTTCATCTAGGTGCAAGGCTTTGTGATATGGGAAAAGGTGTACAAGACTTACGATGTGCCGCAAAACGATCAAGTTATAGTTGCAAACATGAGAGATGTCGACAACAACAAGAAGGCTCAGAACTTGATCATACAAGGATTAACTCAAAGCGACTTTGATCGTGTTGCACACCTCCGATCTGCATATGATGTGTGGAAAGCACTTTGTGACTACCGCGAAGGATCCAACACGATCAAGGAGGTAAGACAAGATATGTTCAAGAAAGAATATATGCGCTTTGAGATGCAATCACATGAGTCCATCTATGATTTATTGCTCACTTTAATAAAAAATTTAGCAACTTGCATAGTGTCAACATTAATTTTTCAGATGCTGAGAATGCTAGGCAATTACTAGGTGCATTAGATATGTAAATTTGGAAGATTAAGGTTACATCTATTCGTGAATCCACTGTCATGAGTACACTTACATTAAATGTGCTATATTCTAAGTTAAAAACTCATGAAATTTATATAATATCACGTAAGAATCCCAACAAGTCTCTTGCATTTGTTTCACAACGTGACACGCCTAGTTCTAGCCAATCTTCATCATGTGGTACACTTGCTTTGCTGTCTTCTCTAACCCTTGAATAGATTGAAGAGCTTCCAGAGGAGGAGCTAGCACTTCTCTCTACTCGATTCTCAAAAGCAAAATGTTAGAACTTGAAGAAGAGGAAGTGGTGGTTCTCAATGATGCTTTGAATGTGGTAAGACATGATATTTTCGTACATATTGCCCTAACCTTTCAGGTCCTTCTACCCGTGATCTAAAGCAAAATAAGTTCAAGTCCTCTTCTGGCAACAACAAAAAGAAAAATACTTTCACAAAACACCAAGTGGTGGACCATATCTTCTCTGCTCTATAAGACAACAACTTGAGCAATGTGGACTCCAAAAGTGATGAGGATGAAGACAATTTAGAAACTATGTGTTTCATGGTGAGCAACTCAATATCAAGTATGGAGGAAGCAGAACACAATAGCGACAATGAGGTGGTATGTGCCACTTGCGAAGAAATGTGTGGTGCTATTTCTTGTGCCACTATTATACTTAAGAAAAAGGACAAAAAACTTAAGGGCAATGCTGTTAAAATTGAATTTCTAGAATCTGAAATTAATTGTTCGAATTATTTAATTCCTAGTGATAATTATTGTTCCTCATGTGAGCTTATATATGAACAATTGTCCTCTCTAAGACGTGCACACACCTCCACGCTTGATAAACTTGAGTTAGAAATTGAAAAGAACAAAAAGCTTGCTGCACTTAATGATAAAAACTTGAAAGATGATTGTTGTTCTACAATTGATTTGCATTGTTCTACTTGTGATGATCTTGATAAGAAACTACATGATGCTATCTATGAGATTTCTATATTGAACAATGCTTTACGTTCTCATGAGGTTAAATATTGTTCTAATTGCAAACTAAAAGGAAAAACTTCATGTGAAAACTGCCTAGACTTGTCTAAGAAACTTGATGACATGAATAGGACACAAGAGTGGTTTTGTAATGGGAATAAGAACATGAACTTGCTGTTGAATTCTTCCAAGTCTTGCAATGATAAAATTGGTTTAGGTTTTGATTCTCATGCTCATGCTAAGGCACATCCACCTAAAATTGTAAAGTCATTAGGAAGTGGTTTGATTCAAATAGTTCCTAAACAAAAAAGAAGTGGTTTTGAAATCTGCAGTGGTGTTGTCTCATTCAGTTTCTAATAAACATGTTGCTTGTTCATCTAGACATGAATACAAAGTTAAATTTCATTGTAACTACTGTGGTATAGATGTACATGTCATAGATTTTTGTTATAGACTAGCGAAACAACAGAAAAAGGAAAGAATGCAAGCTATACCTCATAATTCTCATGCAAAATTTGTTGCACATACTGAATCAAAAGTTAGAAACATGAAACCTGCTGTAATGAGTCAAAAACTTGCAAAGTTTGCTCCCAAACCTACTATTTTTTGTGGTACACATGTAACACCTCGTAGGTTAGTAGTTGGGTACAAAAATCCTCAAACTTTGGCTTATAAACTTGCTGTTTTATCTCAGCTTTCACGTGTTATTCCTGCTGAACATTGTGTGACTCAGTATTGGATTCCTAAATGCCTTTTGACTAACCCCAGTATTGAGTCATCGACGTATTGTGCTTCTATATAGGTTACACACTTGAGGAAGGAGAACATTTGGATTGTGGATTCAGGTTGCTCACGCCACATGACCGGTAACAAAGAATGGTTCTCCTCCCTCTCTTTTGTATCACGTGTAGAGAATGTTACTTTTGCCGATAATTATTCAACTCCTATAATTTCTAAGGGTTTAGTTAGTGTAAATAATCACTACACTTTGAAAGATGCGGCACTTGTTAAAAATGTGAAATGCAACTTGTTTTCTGTTTCGCAATTGCTAGATGAAAATCAAGAAATTATTTTCACTAAAAATTGCTGCAATGTTGTAGATTCAAATAGTGAGCTTATTTTTAACATGTCTCAGTTTGGAAGAGTTTTTAAAGCTAATTTTGATATGCCATCATCTAAGCATAGGTGTCTAGTTGCTAATGATTCAAAATACTTGATCACGTAGGCTTTGATCATCTCACATGTATTAGTGCTCTTGATCGCATATGTGGACTGCCTAATCTTAAAGGGGACAAAGAAATTGTGTGATCTTCTTGTAGACATGCTAAGATGGTTGCAGATTCACATACTCCTCTCACAATGACCATTACAACTGAACTGGGACAACTTTTGCACCTTGACACCGTAGGTCCTTCACGTGTTCAAACTTTTGGAGGTAAATGGTATGTTCTTGTGATTGTTGATGATTATTCTAGATACTCTTGGGTTTACTTTATAGCATCTCAGAATGAAGCTTTTAGTCACTTTAGAACTTTATTCTTAGATTATCAATTGATCACCCAGGATCTTGAAAACCAATTAGAAGTAATTACATAACTGAATTTAAAAATCAATTGTTTGATCACTTTTGTGCTGAAAATGGAATAGATCATCAATTTTATTCACATATGTACCTCAACAAAATGGTGTTTGTCGAAGTGTGTGATCAACACTTCCCCTGGTACTACTTAGATCGTAGCCCGTGGAGGTTCTTGATTGGTTGGGGTACGTGAGATTTGGACAAGACAGCGACACAAAGGATTTACGTGGTTCGGGCCGCCTGAGCGTAACACCCTACTCCACGGGTTGTATGTTGTATGTATGAAAAATGTGTATGCGGTGTTGTGTGCGTATCAGCCACCTCCATCGTATCGTGCGACGCAGCCCTTTTATAGTCTAAAGACTGGTCGTTACAACACTTGACTGGCCCGACATGTGGCTCTGGCGTAGTTAATTGTCTAATACACGATCGCTAAATATTAAGAGTGGTTAATAGGGTGATAACGCGCCTTAATGATGGCATTACCCCTATTAACAGTCTACTGATCGCGTGTCATTAATATGGCAGTTATGACATGTAATCAGGTCTTGTAACTGTCGCTTTAACCGTCCCTTGAAGGTCCGAGCCGTTGGAGATCTCTCTGTCTTCCTTTCAAGTCCTAGCTTCAGAGGTTCGACACGTAGCAGCTCTGGAGCTTCCCATCATGGGGAGGTAGGTCCGGAGCCACTATACACGTGGTAGCACCGGAGCTTCCCTCTACTTGGGGTTAGGTCCGGGGTTACTGGACACGTGGCAAGACTGGAGCTTCCCTATGATGGGTGTTAGGTTCGGCCTTGTGATACACAAGTTAGTGTCAGAGCTACCCAATCGAGGGAGGCGAGTCTAGTACTGTGTAACACGTGTGGCCTTTAGAGGTCTTCAACCTGATGGGGGGGACTCCTTAGCTTTTCTTGCAGTATCATGGTGTACCCGATACGCAGAGTACCGATAGTGGCCCCCAGTCCCACCTCCGGGAGAAACCCTTTGGGTTAAGTTATTCTACCGGAGGTGGGGCCATCTTCGATTCCCGCACCGCGGCTCGAAAGGTTTTCTGGTGTACCGTTGGAGCGATGCTTCATGGTTAAACCATCGCCATGTGGCTTCTTTTGAATATGGCAGGTGAGATCTTTGCGTGTGGATCTCACACAATTGAAGGTTGCCGGTACCCAATGCAAAAACCGTATTGGTTCCACGCGCCTTGTCAGGCCGTCTCCCTCGGGCTTCCAACTTCCCATCATGACAATGGTTCACCTGGGGCAATAGCTTTGGCTTTTCCGCCAAAGTGGACCTGGGTCCATTCATCATTGGCAAGGTAGATTTTTTAGAGCGTAACCTCGGTCCCATTGTGGTTTTCATCCAAGCATTGCGGAGGCTTACTTAAGAAGGAAAGCCTGCACGGTTTGAGGACTCTTCAAGCTTTCAATCGAACTCACGCTCTGAGCCCCCCAACCCCCGCATAGCCTTCCAACTTTCGCTCCACTTTGCGGCGATGGAGTTGGGTCTTCCCCGCAGCAAGGTCAAGACCAAGGAGGATATGGTGAGTGTCCAGACCTACATGGGTTGGTCCAGCCACTCCTGCAACAAGGACATCTGCTTTGGCAAGCTCCCCTTCAAGAAGGAGCACATCGGAGATATGGTGTACTTTTCAGAGTAAGCCATGGTGGGTATGATCCCGCCTTTCTCAAGCTTCCTCCTGATGTTGCTGGATTTCTACGGCCTCCAGCTTTATCATATTGGCCCCCACTCCCTCTTGCTAGTGGTGACTTTCGTCCACTTCTGTGAGATGTGGGTGGGTGTGCCTCCCTGCATCGAGCTGTTCTGGACCTTCTTCACGGTCCACACCACCGGCAAGGGGACGGAGCTCATCGGCTTCTACTATTTCGTGAAGCGGGAGAATTGCCCCTTCAAGTACTTAAAGTCCTTCCCCTTCAGCAAGCGGGATCACTGGAAGAAGTATTGGGTGATCATCTCTGTGGAGGACCATGAGAAGCTAGAGTTGCCCAATGGCCTTCCCAATGTTGACACTGACGCCTAAAACGTAGTTCCAGAGCTTTAAAATGCATACAAGCCCATCCTGAAAAGGATAGAAGAATGCATAGAGGGAGGAGTGACCCCCCAAATGGTCTTCGGCAATTTCTTGGTGAATAGGTGGGCCAGGCTGAAGACTAGGGAACGGCCCGCATGGGTGTTCAATAGTGAGATGGATCATGACCGAATTGAAGTTTGTTTGAACAACAACTTGGACGATGAAGCTTTAAAGATCCATCTCAAAAATTTTCAAAATGGGGGTATCTCCCGCGACGCCCTGACTCTTCCAGCTATCTTCCTGCCTCTGAACATGGTTCCGGAGGTCAGCAGTGAGATTGAGAGGAGAATGCCAGCACAGGACAACTTGGGCGTGGTCGAGGGGATCCCTATCTCCGGGATTACGATCCCTGGAGCTTCTGAGAGGGTGAGTACCCCTGCCGAGAGACGGAAGGTCGATGACATCGGCAAGGGCAAGGGTAAAGGCAAGGATCCAGCTGAATCCTCTACTCGGAAGAGAAAGTTGAGGCATGCTGACGGGAACCACATCAGGTCAGCTTCGACTACAACTGCTCCCTCTCCCCGGCGAGGTAGATCTGCGGCAGCCACGCCTCCTAGGTGCAGGCATCCTCAAGGGGCACCAGCTCTGGCAGATCAACCTGGATCTGGTACCAGTTTTGGGTTCTGGGTCTAGAGGTCCTTCCCAGTCGAGGGAGGTCCCAACTGAGTGGACGCCAAAGACGGCGACAAGTTTTGGGCAGCAATCCAGAGCTCTGGCCACGCCGACTACAACGGGATCTAGCTTTGATTGCCTAG
Organism: Tuctoria greenei; assembly: GCA_036927565.1. Classification (NCBI taxonomy): domain Eukaryota; kingdom Viridiplantae; phylum Streptophyta; class Magnoliopsida; order Poales; family Poaceae; genus Tuctoria; species Tuctoria greenei. Next base: position 44,894,991 of record JAYESD010000001.1, on the reverse strand, counting down.
TGAAGAAGTTATGTGCCAATTGGAGCGGTAACCTTCCAAGGTAGACATTGCGTCCTCACCTTGAGTTGCTGTTTTTTATTCTTTTGTCATGTATTGAATCTTTCGATTCCTTGTTTTCAGAGCAACAAGGAAGAGCTCGTATGCTCCGACACCCGCCCCAGCAACTGAGGTTGTGCAGGCAGAAGTTCCAGCTTTGACTCCTACTCCTCCCCAAGTGGTGGCTGGGGTCACGACAGCGCCGGCGCTGGCTGTCGTGGATCTAGATACCGAAGAGACACCAGAGACTCAAGTGGTAGCGTCGGACCATGGGGAAGACATTTGTGAAAACGCACCGGCAACGGTAGCTCCAGTGGCTGAAGCTGCGGCTCAAGACATGGAGATGGCAGAAGCTCCGGCAATTGAGCCGGAGGCAACCGAAGCTCCAACGCTTGGCCGGAAGTTGTAGAAGAGCCGGCAATCGAGCCGGAGGTGCTCACAGCCCCGGCCTTTGTGCCGGAGATAGCCAAGCTCCGGCCTCCATGCCAGAGTTAGTTGATGTTTCGGCGCCTGAGCCAGAGATGATGCGGGTTCCGGAAAAAGCTCCAGCATCCGCCCCGGAGGTGTTAGCTCCGGAGGCACCTATGTTCGAGCTGAAGAACCCTGAGGAGTCTATGGCAGGCCTTCCACCCGCCGAGCCAATGGTGGATATCCTGGTGGGGGAGCCTTTGTCATCAGCTCTAGAAGTCGAAGTCACCCCGGCGGGGCCTTCCTCGGCGAGAGTGGAGGCTAAGGTACCTCCTGAAGGCGGCCCTAGGGCCGCAAGACCACAGGGGACCATGCTTGTGGCGTGGGACTCAATTATTGTTCTTGAAGACCCCCTGGAACCGGTGGAGATGACCCCGGCAGGTCCGGAGCCTATTCCCTTAGCGTTGTCTATCTACAATGCCTGCTCGAGCCTTTGACAGGTCCAACTCGCCTTCGACCATGACAGCAAGGTCCTTGAAGAAGAGAGCCACACCTTGAGGCATCGGAGCAACAGGCTCCACTTCGAGACCAAGCTTGCACAGACGAGGCTTGCTGATCGGAAGGAGTGGGTTGAGAAGGAGAAGGCCCGGATGTAAAATTGGGGCAAGTTGCTGGAGGAAAAGGAGACTGCCATCAGGGCCCTCGACGCTAATTCTAGGGATATTCTCGAGCATGCCAAGGAAAGGAATGATGCTGCTGACGAACGTCACGATAGCCTCAATACATTAAACGAGTTATCCTGAAGCACCGAGCAGACCTAGATGCGAAGGAAGGGAAATTCTTGGAACAGCAGGAGGATATTTTGAAAAGAGAAGAGGAACTTTCCCAAAAGCTGACTCTGGGAGAGCAAAACTTGGCTGACCGCATGAAAAAGCTTAATTTGCGGTGCACGGAAGAGGAAGATAAGCTCTGGCGGAGGGGACAAGACCTCAACAAAACAGAGGTCAAAGTCTCCACCAGAGAGGAGAAAGTGCAGGGCAAAGAGAAAGACATGGCCAACCGGCAGAACCGTATCCACCTCCAGGAGTCGGAGCTCACCAAACGCAAGAAGCAAGTTGCTGAAAGCATTCAGCAGCGTGCCAAAGAGGTTGAGCGCCTCACCCGGGAAGGATCGGAACTTGTGGCCACCAGGAGGTCACTGGAGGAGCTGCGGGAGTTTGATGGGGACTGAGTCCCAGCAAGTGTTGGACTTCTTGGGGCAACCAATGACGCTTTGATGTTGTTGGGCATCAGTCCAGTATGTCCGGACAATCCAGAGCTAGAGCTATACCAACTGCTGGTGGCACTCAGCTCTGCCGGCAGTAAACTCGACGCGATGGGTGACATCATTGTGGACCAGCTGAAGACAGAGGGGGAATCTCTGGCCAAGAACATCGCAGAATTTGTGCTGACGTGTTACAATAGCTGGGACCCCAATTCTCTCTGGATCCGGTGCTTGAAGGACCCATTGTTGAAGAGGAGGATGTCGCCAAGGCCAGCGTTCAATAGGTTGCACAGAAAGTTGCCTCAGACTTCCGCAGAACCAAGGACTTTTCTCTTTTGCTCCTGCTTGTAACTCTCCAATTTTGTAATCTCCTCGAATGAATGAAATCCAATCTTTTTGAAATGAATTTCATTTTTCCTTGTCTTCAATACATTGTCCTTTATCTCGTTTGCCTCCTGGTAGATGTACACAATTTGATTTCGAACATGTACCAAAATGATATGATGATGTGTTGATGACTTAGACACTTCAAACTTGTAGCTTTTAGGTCCGAAGTTTATTTTCGACTTCTCCAGGGAGCTTTTGTTGCATCGACGACGGGCCCCCTGGGGTTCTCGGAGCTTAGTAGGTCCGATGATACCCATTGTCAACGCGTAGAATGTCGATGGTGGGCCCCCTGGAGTTTTCAGAGCTTGGTAGGTCCGATGACACCTACTGTCAACACGTAAAAACATCGACAGCGGGCCCCCTAAGGTTGTCAAAGCTTGGTAGGTCCGACGACACCGCTTGTCAACGCGTAGAACATCGACGACGGGCCCCCTGGGGTTGTCAGAGCTTGGTAGGTCTGATGACATCCACTGTCAACTTGTAGAACATCGACGGCGGGGCCCCTAGGGTTGTCGGAGCTTGGTAAGTCCGACGACACCCACTGTCAACATGTAGAACATCAATGGTGGGCCCCATAGGGTTGTCGGAGCTTATTGGCTTCGACAATATCCACCATCAATCGTAGAATACGTTGACGGCGAACCCCTCGGGTGGTTTCGCCATATTTGCTTGAATTGGCATTATGCTTCACGTTGACGGTGGGCCCCCATGGGAGTTGTAAGAGCTTGTTAGCTCCGAAAGCACCCACTTTAACGTCTGAAACGTCGACGGCGAGCCCCCTTGGAGGTTGTCAGAGCTTAATAGCTCTGGCATCGTCCACCATTGCCATGAGTTTTCATTTTTCTTGTGCATCAAAGACAAGAAAAATCGTAAAATTCATCCTCTCATCTATAACCATTTTGCGACTTACTGTCCTTATTTGAATTTTAGATCTGAAGAAACTCGATATGACAACAAGCACATTGATATAATCTTTCCAGACCCGAATGCTTTTAGGACCCGCCCTACTGAGGCCTACCAGAATGTAGGTAGAGTGGCGTACTTAGGGTGCAGGATCAGGCTAAGTCGATAGCACACTCCAGACCTGTGTTGGCTTGGCGTTCAAGCGAGTAGACCATGCAGCAATGCTAAGATCCGAAGAGACCACCAATATAACTTGTACAACATATGAATAACTTGGACTAAAACTCAAAAAGAATTGCACAACTCATTATAGACAAGAGGGTGAAGGATAAATATAAGAGAATGAGCCTGCACAAAATTAATGCATGTGGAGTCTACTTTTATACAACAATGCCTTTCATTATAGGTCCAGATTACAGGGGAGACAAGGACACACTTAGAGTAGAGAACCAAGCTAGGCGTGCTATACATCTTGTACTAACCCAAGGCAGGTAGCTACACTTTTAGTGTTGTGACTGTGTCAAGTGTTGCTTGAAATTTTCGAACCCTCTCAGAGGGGTCCGGATGTTCTCCCGGAGGACCTACCCGACTCTGTTTATAGACTCTATAATTTATATTGCATATAATTACATACTCACCTCCGTGATACTAAGCGTAAAACTTGCGAAGGTGCTCGATGTTCCATGGATTAGGAAGTGGGGTCCCATCCTCAGTTGCCAAGCGAACGCATCCAGGACGGGATACTTTCATCGCTCGGAAAGGACCTTCCCAGCTGGGGGAAAGTTTGTTCATCCCTTCTCGAGTTAGTATTTTCCGCAGCACTAGATCGCCTTCCTCGAGCTGTCAGTTACGCACATGCCTTTGATGATAACACTGGAGCGCCTGGCGATAACGTGCATTTCGAACCGTTGCTTGGCACCTTCTCTCGTCGACGAGGTCAAGGTCTTCACACCAGAGCTGGTCTTGCGTGGCTTCATCGAAGGTCTGGACCCGGAGTGACCCTATGGTGATTTCCGGAGGAAGGGTTACTTCAGCTCCGTACACTAGGAAGAAGGGTGTCTCTCCAGTACACCGGTTAGGTGTAGTCCTGCTTGCCCACAGTGCAGATGGAAACTCCTCGGTCTAGTTGGCTCCATGTTTTTTTAGGCGCTCAAAAGTGCGTGTCTTGAGTCCTTTTAAGATTTCTGCATTTGCTCTCTCAGCTTGACCATTACTTGTCGGGTGAGCTACTGATGCGTAGCTGACTTGAATGTCGAGGTCTTCGCAATACTCTTGAAATGTTGCACTTGTAAATTGGGTTCCGTTGTAAGTGATGACTCTATTCCGAACTCCAAATCTGCAGACTATGGACTTCAAGAACTTGATTGTTGACTGCTTATTGATAGTCACAACTGGAGTAGCTTCCGGCCACTTGGTGAACTTGTCGATAGCAACATACAGGAACCTGTAACCTCCGACGGCTTTTGGGAAAGGTCCCAAGATGTCCATGCCCCACACAGCGAATGGCCATGTAGGAGGAATCATTTGCAGTGACTGAGCTGGTGTGTGAATTTGTTTTGCATAGAACTGGCACGCTTCACACTTTTTCACCAACTCTACTGCATCCTGAAGTGTTGTAGGCCAGTAGAAGCCATGGTGAAAGGCTTTGCCGACCACCGTGTGGGAAGACGCGTGGTTCCCACACTCGCCTCCATGGATCTCCGCAAGGAGCTCGCGGCCTTCTTCCCTTGCAATGCACCGCATTAGGATGTTGTTGGCACCATGCCGGTAGAGATCCCCTTCTACCAGCGTGTATCTTTTAGCCAATCTGACGATCCGGTCAGAGGATACACTGTCTTTAGGAAGGTGGTTGTCTTTCAAGTAGCTCTGGATCTCCGAGATCCATGCATTGAAGCTAACTTGAGCTTTTAAGGGGGTGTTTGGCATGGCTCCAGAGCTGAACTCCACAGAAGAGCTAAAAAAATTGAGCCAAACACCTGAACTCTGAAACTCCACGAAGGGGTCCAACTCCACGGAGTTTATAGAGCTCTAGTTTATTTTTTCAGAGTACCTCTTTTCTTGCTCCAGAAACAACTAATTTGGATGTAGATATAGAGTTGCAAGTCAATTACCCGCATTGCCACCCATTACACAAAGCGAATCGATATATTTTCTATTCCTGAGTCTTCTCTCCCGATACATCTGCCCACTACCGCCTGTCGCTTGTGAGAATGAAGACCCACCACCGCAGAACCGCTCGCCCTCGCCACCCCAGCATCGCCTGCAGCACCCTGCACTCACCAACGGCAGTCGGCGTGCCGCCGAAGACGCCCCTTGGCGCGCCATCCCCCGACGCCCGTCGGAGCGCCGCCCCCGACTCCCGTCAGCGCGCCGCCCCAAACTCCTGTCAGCCTGCCACCGCCGACGCCCGTCAGCACGCCGCCCCAATCTCCCGTCAGCGCGCCGCCCCCACACACCCGTCAGTAGGCCGCCGCCGACTCCCGTCAGTGCGCCGCCCCAGACTCCTGTCAGCGCGCCGCCCCCCGACACCGGTCAGCGCACCACCCCCGATGCCCGTTGGCCCGCCTCCCCCGACGTCGTCGGCCCATCGCCCCCGACACCTATCGCCGCGCCACCCCCGACGCTCATCGGCCCGCCTCCCCCGACGTCCGTCAGCGCGCCACCCTTGACATCGTCGTCACACCGCCCCCGACACCCGTGATGCCCATTGAACAGCAGAGAGCACTGCCATGGATGTCGCCACTTTCCTATCTCCAGTGCCTGAACACACAATCAAGTGTATGGTGTTATTTATCATTAATTTGCTCGATTGTAATGATGCTCGACCAATGTTGTATTGCTAAACACGCAATATTGTGTTTTTTCTCTAATGTGAATGCAAATTGCATTTTGTTATGGGCTGACATAGTGAATTTGTAACATAAGGCAATCATTTAGATATGATTCTAAAAATAGTCATATACATTTTATTATTTTCAATATACCTATAATCAACCTGCTTAAGGGCAAAAGTGGCATTGCACTCTGAAACCCTCCTTTTATGGAGCCGAGAACGATTTTCTAGCCAAACATCTCAACAACCATCTCCAACTCCCCATCAGAGTTGATCCACTATGGAGTTTTAGAGCATAGTTGCTCTCTTTAGGAGTAGAGCCATGCCAAACAGGCCCTAAGTCTTGCGTGCCTGGTTGCTCGGAGCTTCCTGCGGCACCTACGACCCTTGGTGGACGCCATGGTTACAGGGCCACTGAGACCGCCAGCTTCGAGGTGCTGGTTTCGCCTCCTTCACCCAGTTCAGCGGGCTGAGCGGTTGGTCTTGACAATCTCCAGACAAAACTCCGTCGGGAGCCGGAGATCCAGTTGAAGCCTTCATCGAGAGTTCGTCAGCTTCTGTGTTGTTGAGACGCTGTACATGGCAGAGGTCCAGGACGTGAAAATCCTTTTGGGGCTTCTGGACTTCAAGGAGATAAGCGGCAAGTTGAGGGTTGTTGCAGCTACATTTGCCTTTGACTTGCTTGATGATAAGCTGGGAGTCACCCTTCACTAGCATCTGCTTGATGCCAAAAGATAGTGCCACCTTGAGCTTATAGATGAGAGCTTCGTATTCCACCATGTTATTGGTCGCCTTGAAATCAAGGTGCACCATATATTTGAACTTCTCCCCGGTCGGAGCGAGGAGAAGTATTCCAGCTTTGGCCCCCTGCTTCTACATGGAGCCGTCAAAGTAGAGGGTCCAATGAGGCTCAGTGAAGATCGGGACCTTAGGCTTTGACTTCTGCTCACTGGGGCCTCAGGGTTTGATGGAGAAGGAGTCCACTCTGCCACAAAATTGGCCAAGGCTTGACTCTTGATAGCTTGTCATGGTAGGAATTCAAGATCAAATTCCGCCAGCTCCACTGCCCACTTGGCGATGTTCCCAGTAGAATTAGGATTATGTAGAATAGCACGCAGTGGATAAGAAGTTGCCACTGATATCTTGTGGGCTTGGAAGTAATGACCTAGCTTTCTTGAGGCAATAAGAACTACGCAAAGCAGCTTGTGCACCTCAATGTTTCTGGTCTTGGCTTCATAGAGTACTTCGCTGATGAAGTATATTGGTCGTTCGACAGTTCGGACCCTCTCGGAGGGGCCCAGAGCTTCTTCTCCATCGATCTGGACGCTCCTGGAGGGGCCTGGACCTTCTTATTGATCTTTTTGGGCCCTCCCGGGGGCGTCCGAAACTTCTTCTTGTTCAATCCTGACCCTCCCGGAGGGGTCCGGATCTTCTTGATCAGCCGTGTGAACACCCACAGATGAGAGAGGTTGATCTTTTAGCATTTCGCCTTGAAGATCCGTGTCTGGGGGCTGGGACCCAGACTCGCCTTTAGGTAGTTCCGGACCCTCCTCGACGGGTCTGGGCTCCTAAACTGGATGTGATTCCGGTCTTTCTGCGACCAGGACCATGCTGACAACCTTTGTATTTGAAGAAATATAAAGCATTAGAGGCTCACCGGGGTTCAGAGCTACCAGGATTGGTAGTGTGGTGAGGAGCTGCTTGACCTCTTAGAACGCCTTTTCTGCTTCTTTGAACCAATGAAAAGGTACGATCTTCCTCAATAGCTTGAAGAATGGAAGTGCCCGCTCCGCCAGTCTTGAGATGAACCGGCTGAGCGCACCTAGACATCCAGTTAACTTCTGGACATCCTTAATGCGGGTTGGGGGCCACATATCTTCTATAGCCTTGATCTTCACTGGGTTCGCCTCAATTCCTCGGTGAGTCACCAAGAAACCAAGGAGCTTCCCGGAGCTAACCCTAAAGGCACACTTGTCTGGGTTTAGCTTGGTGCGGGTGATACGCAGCTTGTCGAAGACGGCTTGCAAGTTGTCAATGAGTGAGTCTATGCTCTTGACCTTCTTGACGATGTCGTCAACATACAGCTCCACCAAGTACCCGATTAGCTCTCCAAAGGTTTTGTGCATAGCTCGCACAAAATTTGAAGCAACATTTTTGAGACCAAATGGCATGGCAGTATAACAATACAATTCATCTATTGTTATGAAGGCAGTATGCTCTTCATCTTCCCTAGACATTTGGATTTGATGATATCCGGAGTAGGCATCTAGGAAACACAATAGCTCACACCCGGAGGTGGAGTCCACTATCTAATCTATTTTAGATAATGGAAATGGATCTTTTGGACATTTCTTATTCAAGGTGGTGTAGTCGATACACATCCGAAGCTTCCCACCGGCCTTGGGTACAACGACTGGGTTTTTCCAGCCATTTTGGGTGATGAACCTCCCGGATGAAACCAGCTTTGAGCAGCTTCTTGATCTCCTATCGGATAAAGTTCTGCCTTTCAACTGATTGCTTTCGGGTCTTCTGGTGTACTGGTCGTGCGTCGGGATAAATCTTCTAATTGTGCTCAATCACCTCCCTAGGTATCCAGGCATTCGTGACGGTTGTCAGGCAAACACGTCAACATTCGCCCGAAGGAAAGTGATGAGCGCTTGTTCCTATTTGTTGTCCAAACCTCCCGATATACGGGCGGTCTGGGCAGCATCGAACCTGATTTGGACGACTTTGACGGGAACGTCGGTGTCGCCGCTTGGCTGCACACGTGGTGCAGAAGTCGAGCCTCAATGACGAGTGCTTAGAGGTTGAGTAGCTAGCTCTTTGCTGGAGGTTCCTTCCTTTGTCGTGGCAAGTGCATGGAGTTCCTCCAGCGTAATAAATCCTGCAGTGCGATCTCCGTAGATCCGGAGAACACCTGAAGGTGTTGGCATCTTCAACACCAGGTAGCCCTAGTAAGCCGCGGCCATGAACCTGTACAGGGAAGGCCTACCCAAGATGGCGTTGAAGGGCAGACTAATGTGAGCAACATTGAAGACCAGCTTCTCTGTCATGTACTTCTCCCGAGTCCCGAAGGTCACCGGGAGCATAATGGATCCGAGAGGGCTGATGGCCCCCGGACCTACCCCAGAGAAGGGTCTTGAGGGGCGAAGGTCCAAGAGTTGGAGCTGGAAGCTTGCACGGGTTTTGTGATCCAAACTCTCACACTCATTCTGCTTTTGTTGCTTCTTTTGAACCCAAAGATATATCACACACACTCACTAATGCATCTTGGATTATTTCCATGCAAGAAGAGTTAGAAAATTTTGAAAGATATAATGTTTTGAAACTTGTACCTCCACCTCAAGGTCACACTTTAATTGGAACTAAATAGGTGTTTAAAAATAAACAAAGTGAGGATGGGGTTGTGGTTAGGAATAAGGCTAGGTTGCTTGCTCAAGGTTTCACACAAGTTGAAGGTCTAGATTTTGGTAAAACTTTTGCTCCTGTTGCTAGATTAGAAGCCATAAGAATTTTCTTAGCTTTTGTTGCATCTAAAAGTTTCAAGTTATATCAAATGGATGTTAAAAGTGCTTTTCTTAATGGCTACATAGATGAGGAGGTTTATATCAAGCAAGTACTGGGTTTTGAAAAACCAGATTTTCCTAATCATGTTTACAAACTATCCAAAGTCGTGTACGGTATCAAACAAGCCCCTAGAGCATGGTATGATAGGTTAAAAAACATTCTTACTTGAAAAGGGGTTCGCCATGGGCAAGGTTGATAAAACTCTTTTTGTGCTTAAGCATGGCAATGACTCATTGTTCTTTCAAGTGTATGTGGATGATATTATGTTTGGTTGTGTTTCTCATGATCTTGTGTCCAAGTTTTTAGCTGTGATGAGTTCAGAATTTGAGATGAGTATGATGGGACAACTCACGTACTTTTGGGGCTGCAAATCAAGCAAACCAACGAGGGTATCCTTTGTGCATCAAACTAAGTACACGAAAGATCTTCTTAAGCGCTTCAACATGGACAAAAGCAATCCTCTTCGGACACCAATGGGAACAATGACAACGCTTGAACTTGATGAAGATGGTGACCCGATCGATCAAAAAGAATATAGAAATATGATTGGATCATTTTTGTACCTCACGGCATCAAGACCGGACATACAATTCAGCGTATATCTTTGTGCATGATTTCAAGCTTCCCCATGTGCTTCACATCGTCAAGTCGTCAAAAGGATTCTCAGGTACTTACGTGAAACTCAAGAATTTGGTATTTTTCTTCCTTCTACCTCAAACGTTACTTTGAAAGCTTTTTCGGATGCTGATTTTAGGGGTTGTAGGATTGATAGGAAAAGTACTTCGGGTCCTTGTCATTTTCTTGGTAATTCACTTGTTGCTTGGTCCTCTAGAAAACAAAACTGAGTTGCACAATCCACAACCGAATCTAAATATGTAGCTGCTGCTACCGCTTGCTCACAAATTCTTTTGATTGTTCAAACTCTTAAGGACTATGGGGTTCATCTAGATAGTGTTCCGCTGTTTTGTGATAACACTAGTGCCATTTGCATTGCTAAAAACCCCGTGCAACATTCTAGAACAAAGCACATTGACATTAGGTATCACTTTCTCCATGATAATGTTGAAAAAGGAATTATTGTGCTTCACCATGTAGATACCAAACAACAATTGGCTGACATTTTTATAAAACCTTTGGATTTTACTTGTTTTTATTTCATTCGTAGTGAAATAGGGGTTATGCATCCTCATGGCTTATATTGAGGGGGAGTTTTTCAAACTTGAAAAGTCTATGTGTGGATCTGAATTTAAAGTAATATGAGCATAGTATTTCAAACATATATGACTTTTTGATTCCTTTTACATGCTGAAAGTTCTTACTACATTACTCATGTTATATATTTTATAGTTTTTGCCATGACTAATAATTATAATATTTACTTACACTAAATCTGGTCACGATAAAACTTTCTTGCTGTTTTGAACTTGTTGCATGCTCACAAGTGCTTTTAATAAGGAAAAAATAATCAATCAACTATCCACATGTTGAGATTTTATGATCAAATAAAAAAATGAGAAAAGATCAACAAAATATGCATGCATCACACTTCTTCTTTTGAGATGGCTTATCATTGCACTTAGATATGAACTTGGAAGAAGTTCTGTATGACTAAAACCATGTCCTTAAGTTTCTGATTGTCAAATGACATAAGCTTGGCTTGGTTGGTTAGAATAAGGCAGATGCGGCATATAATCTCTTGCAAATGTCATATGATCTGAATTTGAGCTTTGAAAAGTATAAAAAATGCAGCAACAAGTGTCATGGTTTCAGGTTTGGAAATAGTTAAGGTTGGGAGATCATGAATTGCTTAAATTGAAAATTCACTTGATCTCTAGCATGTCTTACACTACTTTATGTATCTCATTGATGTGATAGTGTAAGTTACTTGATAATATGACTTGGATGAGCTTTGTTTTTGTATGTTATAATATGCTCATAACAATTGGAGTTTCTCTTTTGAACCTTGTTGAATACATTACCAAAGGGGGAAAAGTATGTATAGGGGGGAATATTTGTTTTTTAAATTTCTTTCTCATTTGATTTTCAAAAGGAAGAGAAAATTGTTTTCAAAACTTTCATGTGAATAAGCCAATGTTTGGATTTTAAGTGGTGTTGCCAATGCATTCATCAAGGGGGAGATTGTGAGACCTATGTGTGTTGAATGCATTGGCTTTTACGATAAAAGTTTTGAATATTGCCAAAACACCCTTTTCAATGAGGTCCGACTCTGGGTCCGAGCTCCAACAATAGGTGCGACATATTTTGGGTAGCTTTGGCAAGGTCCGACCATAGGTTCGACATGTTTTGGTTAGCTTCGCTAGGTCGAACGAGGGGTCCGACAAACCTTGGCTAGCTCCGACGTGAGGTCTGACAAACTTTGGCTAGGTCCAGCGCAAGGTCCGGTTAGCTTTCGCAAGGTCCGGTTAGCTTTGGCAAGGTCTGGTTAGCTTTGACTAGGACCGGCGCAAGGTTTGGTTAGCTTTCGCAAGGTCTGGTTAGCTTTGGCGAGATCCAGCGTAAGGTTTGGTTAGCTTTGGCAAGGTCCGGTGCAAGATCGCAGTGGTTCTACTTTTAACTTGCAATGTTTCAGACTTGCTTTACACTTACAGAAAGATTTCTTAGTATTCTTTTACTAAGTTTTTGAAGTGTTATGGCTGTTTACAGTGGTTAATGTTTTGATATGGTTTGCAACATGCTTATGTGAGGTGCTCACGTAAGCTGTTGTGATTATCGGACTAACGAGAGTCAAGTTAAGGACTTGTGCTCGGAAGAATTGGTTATTTATTCATATGCAGGTGTTGCTTGAGGTCAAGACATGGCTGGTGACGGGATCAATTGAACTAGTCTTAGGGAGAAGATGAGGTTCAACAACAAAGTTTGGGAGGAATTGTGGTTGAGTTGATCGGGAGGTCACGCAGCATGTTTGGATCAAGAACAATGCATATAAAGGTATCGTGGACGTCGTTGGAAGGTGTTTGCATGTGTGCAAGGATTGCATGGATGTGGCAACATGGTTCCAAGGCGTGATGAAGAGAAGTGGACGTAAAGAATTAGTCGAAAAGGTCCAACCGGCTGAATTGTGCCCTAGGCTGTGGCTGAGATGGTTATGGTTCGTTTATGGAAAATTTCGAGTTTGTTTTGGTTAGATTTCTTGTGGGTCACAAATTTGAGTTGTTTTATAAATGTGGGATACATTCCTAAGGTTTTTGGAAGTCTTAAGATTGCTTCTATCTAGGTATAGAAGAGTCTTGAGCAGTTATGGAAAGTTTCTGTTGAAACTGAGTAGGATTAGAGTTCTAGTTTGGATTAAGTTGGCCTTAGAGCTGGTTATATAAGCAAGGAAAGCCAAAGCTCGTGGTGAGACGACTTTGGGCTGTTCCTCTTGTGTTTTTGATCAATAAAATTTGTAGTTTAAAGGAGCTTTTGTGCCTAGTTCGTCCGACTTGTTACGGACAAGTTTTTCTTGTCGAGTTTCTACACAACACTACCTTGCTTCGGTGTTTTTGGGTTATCTTCACAACTTTATTATCTATCATCTGTGAAAATTTCATGGTCATTGGATTTGTGATTTCTGATCTACACGAGTTTCTTTGCAGCGTTGCAAATATGTTTTTACTCGGGTAGAACAGATTGACCTTTGTTTGATCTTTCGATCAAAACTTGAGTTTTTCTCAACGGGTTTTTGTGATTATTATTGTCGTGTCTTCGTGACTTGATTCTCTATAATATCTATTACTTTTGTCACAGTTGATTTCTGCCAAGGGTTTATTGTTGGTTCCTCTAAAACATTTTTAATCTACCATTCACCCCCCTCTAGTAGCTTTTCACATGCTCTTCAATCCTACACACCTCAAAGAAGAATCATCGAGTAACGAAGCCAGAATAGCAGTTTTCCCAACTGCCTTGTTTCACCATGTCGGCTTGCCTTGGTTTTCTTGTTCAAGCAAATTTCAATCACTTTGTCACCCTCTCCCACGTTCGCTATGTTCTCAGGAGCATTTTGAAGGTCTTCCCATGCAAAATGGTGCATCGTAGGGCCCGAACGACATGGCCGGAACCCTAGGTTCCGCAGCCGCCGTCGAGACCTCCTCTCCAGCCATCTATCGCCGACGCCACCTAGGGCAAGTTATTCCCCATTCGATTTTAGGCCCTGACAGCCAGTTCTGAGGCCCCCCGTGCCCTAGCGCATGTTGCGGCGAGGCGCCACCACCTGCCACCATTGGGCGTCGCCCGAGCGCCGCCGGCGCGAGGAAGAAGACTACTCGGGGTGGGGCCTGGTTGTCAGCGAGTGGAGTTAAGTTTCGGGATCCATTGTGGCTAGGAGATCAACTGTGGCCACGTGTCTTATTTCTGTTGCCCATGTGGCCCCAATCTTATTGGCTGATTTAAAACCCGTGGGCCCCTTTGATTATTCAAACTTTCCAATTGGAATTTAATTCCAGATTCTGGTCCAACTTTAAAAATCAATATCTCCTAGCATATTTGTCCAAAAATTTTCAAATACATTTTTTTGGAACCAGGGTGATCTATGCTTTCGAGTGGTGCACTTGGATCTGTATGAAAAATCCTAATTTTACCTCAATAATTCCATGAAAGCAAAATGCCATTGTAATTAATTCCTGGTGCTCCATTCATTCAAAAATTCCTAAACTTTGCCACATCATTCCACATAATTCTCTTTAGCTCAAGTAAAAGTTTCAGGTCCATTTAATTTGATTTGAATAGCCAAATTATGTTTCCAATTTGTATGTACCTGAAAATTCCAAAATGTTCAGAAACTTTTCCAGCAAAATGTCCAAACTTGTAAATTCAATATTTCACAGTAGAATGCTTAGAAAATTATGAAACTAATTTTGTTGAGTCACTCTTGACCTCCTATAAACAGAACACCAACTTTTGGCCATGTTAAGGTCCTATATTTCCCAAGAAAATTCTGGGAAGTGTTTATCTACATTGAATTTTGGACAACAGAGACTTCTATGTATTCATCCCAATTTTTGGCCAGAACCTCACTCATAGTACCTAGGGTCCTCTGTAAAATTTCCACAACCAATGGCCATTATTTAATATACTTAATTGTGTTTCCATTTAGCTATGCTATATTATCACTATTAAATCACTTGCATTATTCTGTGCATATTGAATAGTTGCCGAGCTCGAGAGCACCCTGGAGCCACTTGAAGGCATTCCCCCGGAGAATAACTTTGACCCCATCTTGCAGCCAGGCAATCCACGGTTTGCATTTAACAGCGTTTGAAATTTTATTTGTATCACGCTATATGGGTTAGAATGTATTGTGCATTTGGTCTAGGTTTTATTGGAGTTTTCCACTTGCATGACCGGAGCACCCATGAGAGCAGGGTAGATGTTTAAGTCCTCGATGTGTCTATGCTATGCTTAATGTTATAGTTGCTTCAGTAGAAGTCGAGTAGTTGGAATCTACTCGCGAGTTCAGGATTTAGGTTCACACGGGATTGGTCGAGGGAGAGATTCACCATTTGGTTAAATATGATACCAGGCATGGAGTAGGAGCAGCGGGACATAGGGGCCTGTGAGTTGTATCTGTGCCTGTGTCAGTTAAGGACTGATCTATGTGCGGCCCTATTCAGCAAGTTTGAATGTACCGAAGGCATACTGGATATATGGGGCCCAGTAAACTGATGTAACTTGTCCAACTTAGCGTCGAGGCATACCCCACTGCCTTATAGGTGCAGGTTGAGAGCAGCAAGGTGTAAACCTGCCAGCGGGTACGTCGTACTCCGTGTGGGAGCCTCTTGCTCATAGCGGTGGGACTGGTTTGGCATCTAGGTAGCAGGTGAAAGGTTACGGCATACAACATTAGTGGAGTGTACCTTCGCAGCTCCCAGTGTGGGTGTATGTGTCGTGCTATTCGGATATCCCTGTAGGTGTATATCGATTCGAGTTGCTGTCCCTCGCGGTTATTAAGTACCACTTGTTCACTGAGTTGTGACGTAGTTAATTATTTGGAGTTGAATATTATTGAATCATGCTTCATGGAATAATTATGTATTGATACTTGTACGTTTAGAACAGGTTGATCACTAAATTTCCGATTCATGAAGCCTTACTTTGCTGCTAAAAGTAAGGACTAACATTTAGGTGAGTCTTTTATTGTAAACTATTGTCCTATATTACGTTTATCCTGCATATACAGTTCCATGCTTAGTGGAGACAGTTAAGTCTTGCCGAGCCTTCCTGCTCATGGTTGCTATTTTAAGTTTTTGTTGCAGATGATTATGTATGTGAGGAAGGGTTCACCGGCGAGGTGTTGTCCCCGTCAGGGTACAAGGCCGAGTGGGAACCCTGCATGCCGCCATGAGTTTAACTTGTGTGCTGCTAGTGTGATTTCGTTCGCGGGCTGAAGCGAATTACTTTTGCATAGCTTAGGCTTGAGTGTTGAGAGCTATGAACTTATCTTCCACTGTAGTGTATTTTAATGTATATTATTTATAAAAGACAAAGTTTGTATAACACTATATTGTATTATGTAATATGATGTACCTTTTTGTGTGTTGTTGGGTGCCGCAACGCACAGCACCACCCAATTGCGATTCCTGGAATGTCGGGAATTCGGTCCCCACAGCCTGGTATCAGAGCCGCATTGGTAATAGCACGCTTAAAAAGGATCGTATTACGAGAAAAATTTAGGTTTACGGTGAGGAATCAATAGTAGCCCACATAAGGACTATAATTAGCATAGTTGCTTAAGGTGGCAAAGCTAACATATGTGTTATTATATTCTGTAACGACGCTCTGACGTCAGGTAAAAGGTAAGGTACGCCACCGTAAGCATATAAATTGTGGTAAGCTCTCCATACGAGAGGTAGTACGATGATTGTTCCCCGTGGCTTGGCACGAGAGTTAATATGAGTATCTGAGCCTTCTCATGGGTTTGGGAACATATGAAAATGTTGTTCACCGGGGTGCTTCAGGTAAAAGCGAGGATACCCCCATCGTTTGGTCAAAAATATGAAGTATGCAACTCTTGAACGTTCAATGTTCAAAGGGCCATACACAGCGCTGATCCCTGGCGCAAGAGATAAATGACGTGGTCACCTATCGTGCGGTTGAAAAGCATGTAGTGTGTTTTTTAATAAACACTCCAAAGCACCTCCTACTGGTGCAGCATTATGCAAAGACGTGGGACCCCCTTCGGGTGCTAGAAAACTCGGTCATGTACCTCGAGACATGGCTCAGCTCGAGGCGGCACGTATGGAATGATACAAGACAGATGTCTTACTTTCATATATATTATTTTAACTGCCTGAAATGATCGCCTATGCCGGCTGTGCCGTACGGCACCATAATGAGTGTTTTGTAAATTGTGTGTCTTATGCAGGTAGAGTGACGGTGTGATCGTATTGCGCTTAGAAAATGTTTGCGGGTGATCTTCATTAAGGCCACCGTTGAGATGTATGCCGGAATACCGGCTTAGAATTTTCACTTTTGTGAGGCACGTAGTACCGACATGTATTCCATTGATGAATTAACCACTTTGCTGTAGAATAGAACTTAGAAGATGTAAGAATACTTATATTGTCTATTGATCTCTGATTTTGAACAAAGTTTTCAAAATTGAAGTAGGTTTTGAAGTCACAGATTCAAAAACAGAGTGTTCTGTTTTCTGCCAGAAAAAGACCTGAATTTGAGAAACCATATCTCCCAGCAGAAAACTCCAATTAATGTGTATATTACATGCATGGAAATTTTTGGAAGTCCTTAAAAACTATTAAGTTAAACTCCAGAGCTGAATTCCCCTTTAACCTGTTCAAAATTTCAAAGTTCCAAAATCTGCCAAACTGGGCAGAAACTGGAACCCTCTCTGGACTCCTTATTGTTTTGACCATATCTCACTCTACAAAATTCGAACCGGGCCGTGCAAGACATTTCTGAAATCCTTGTAATATGTATTACAAATTTGGAATTTGTGGCTTTTGTAAATTCTGCTGTTTTATATCTGGAAATTGTGGCCCAAAATCAGCATAAACAAAGGAGATGCTGTCAAAATTTCCAGAAAAGCTGTCAGGTTTACAACACCATATCTCCTCAAACAAAAATAATATGGAGGCAAAACAATACTTTTTGGAAAGTTCTTGAAGTGTACTTCAACTTTGTAGTTCACCTCAAGATCTGATTCGGCCATTTACTGGGTTAAATTTGTGTTTGAGTACAGGCTGGTCAGGTTTCAACAGAAACTTCATCGGTTTGGCATAATTTGGTCTTGTTATGAGTCTGGTTCTCGATTTCACTTAGAGAAGTGTCGTAACAGACCAGATGTCGATATTCAACCATTTACCAGTGGAATTTAGGGTTTGACCCACTCGAACATCTTTTTTTTATGACCATGTTTATGTCATTTTGAAGATATGAGAATGTATTTGCACGATAACGTTCATAACGTCCCATCGCGACCAACGATAGTCAAAATGAACTTCAATCCATGGAGTTCATTATTTTGGAATTCGCTATTGTAACATCGGTCCAGGGATGATGTATTTTGTATAAAGTCTATACTTTATCAATATATGTTACCGTTATGCAAGTTTGGTTATTAATACACACATTATTGTTTTTATCCTTGAGTGATCTTTCAATATCACGTCTCATGTTGGATTCATAGTTGTGACTGCAGAATGGTGTGCATCCGTAATACTGTAGAGGTCGGTGGCTCATACCAGGGAGGTGATGACTCCCAGCACTACAGGAATCCCGACGATTTGCGACGGCCGGGGCCGTCGCAAATAAGCTATTTGCGATGGTTTACCTTATTTGCGACGGCTTCTGGCTGTCGCAAGTTTGTCGTCGCAAATAAGCTTATTTGCGACGGCCACCGTCGCAAATAAACTTATTTGCGACGGCTTGGAGTCACCGTCGCAAGTTATTGCTGCGGGCTGGCGGGCCCCGCAGATGCTTATTTGCGACGGCCTAGCCGTCGCAATTAATCTGTCTGTCGCTAATCCGATGCGAACATTCCTCGCATCACGAGAAAAGTCTGGATCGAAACGGTCTAGCGCCTTCCATGCATCACCGTCGGACGGATGCGTCAATAATTCTTTGTTCTCACGTTTACCTTCTTTGTGCCATCTCATGTGTCTTGCGGTTCTTTTTGAAAGAAACATCCGCTTCAACCGAGGTGTCACAGGCAAGTAACAAAGTTGCTTATGTGCGACATCTGTCATCACATTATCGCCATCGTCATTAACAACTTTGACATACCTCGATTTACCACATTTCAAGCACATCTTCTCATTGGCGTTCTCTTTCCAGAATAGCATGCAGTTGTCTGGGCACACATCAATTTTCTCATACTTCATACCGAGACCAGATATCTTGATCTTTGACTGATACATATCTGGTGGCGCTTTGTGAGATTGTGGAAGGATATCACAGATCAATTTCATGAGATCATTGTAGCAGTTGATGGAAAAAAAGTACTTGGACTTAATTGCCATAAATCTGGTCAAGAAAGCAAGTACGGTCACAGCCGTGTGTTCATGCAACGGCTCTTGTGATTTCTTCAGCTCCTCGAAGAACTTCTCTGCCTCATTTGTAAGAGGATCCTCCACTTCAAGAGCTTCTAACATCTCATCCATCCTATCAACCTCTGTTATATCATCATCCTCATCCACTTCGGCTATGACTCGAGAATTAGTCTCGCCGTGGAAGGTCCACACTTCATATTGTGGAGTGAAACCGTTTCGACATAAGTGAAACGAAAGCTCCAATCTTCTCAAAAACTTAGTGTTCCGGCATTTTGTACATGGGCACCGCACCATATCTTCCGTTGACAACGAAAATGCTCGATCCAAAAATTGATCTAACTTGATAAACCACTCATCGGAGTGATCACCATTTCTGCTCTTCCAGCCAGTATACATCCAACTGCGGTCTTCACCCATGTTTGACTCTACAGTTTAATGCGAAAGAAATTGTCGTTAATGTATTGTTGTGTTATGTCACGGCCCTACAACCTAGGCAGATAGATCCTAAACCCACCCAAGAGTGACCGAGCGGAGCGTGCTCATGACGAGACGCGTGATCCGGATTCGAACGAAATTTCGGCAGCATAACCCCGCTGTTCTCCACTGCACGCCCAAAAATGGTGCAGCAGAGAACAACAGGGTTACGCCACCGAAATCTCGTCCAAATCTGGACCCGCATCTCGTCACAAGCCACGCCCCCTCGGTCACTCTGAGGCTGTCCAAAAAGGGACAATTCCGAACCTGCACGTCTCACATGCCAATGGCATGTGAGACGTGCCGATCTGAAACGGGTAATCAATTGCTATAGGTTACGTTGCTCATGTTCATTTATAAATCATTTACGAATGAGGAAAGAGAACGAGAGTGAGGAGAAAAGTGGGTCAGAGTTGAAAGTTTCATAGTCAGGGCCGTCCACGATAATTGTGTTCGGCATGGCGTCGTGGCCTTCATGGTCGTGGGACTTCTTGCAGTTGCAGTCGTGGCCTTCATGGTCGTGGCCGTGTTCGGCATGGCGTCGGCGGCAACGTACAACGTCGGCGAGCCTAGTGGCTCCTGGGACCTGCAGACCAACTACGCCAACTGGGTCGCCTCCAAGAGGTTCCTCCCCGGTGATCAGATCGGTGGGTACCTGCACGGCCACCAGCCCTCGCTCCCGGAGCCTCTCCTCCGCTGCTGTCCACGCCTTCCGGAGGATCCTCTGCCGCTACCAAGACCACTGCCACCGGCTTCGGTCTCGCCGCTGCCATGCTCGCCGCAGGCGATATGGCGTAGAATATCTCCTCTCTCTTTTGATATTTCTTCTGATACATTATCGTTTTAACCCGCTTATGTATATATATATATATATACATAATTATATTTATATATTTATATATATAAAGAATATTAAACATGCTAAAAGAAACATAACAATTAATCAAAATTTGAACATTTAATAACTTAATTCAATAATGATAAGCAGCAATGAACATAAACATTAAGAATACTAAAGCAAAACATAAGCATGCTTAACATCTACATAATCAATAACATTATCAACAAATTTGCATAACCAACATCATTAACAACTAAGCATAATTAACATCAAGATCGAGCAACAATTTCTACTCATTCGATCAACAATCATTCGAAGATTGAACAATCCATATGAAGGCAATTATCTACGACGGCCAGTTAAATTGCGATGGCTCGGGGGCGCGGCTAGCGGCGGGGCCGGCGGGCCGGGGGCGCAGGGGCGGCGGGGGGCCGGGGGCGGTGGGCGCGCTGGGGGCGGCAGGGTCGGGGCGCGGCGGGCCGATGGCGAGGGTGCGGCGGGGCCGGGGGCGCAGGGGCGGCGGGGGGCCGGGGGCGGTGGGCGCGCTGGGGGCGGCGGTGTCGGGGCGCGGCGGCGGTGGGGAATTGTAAATGAAGAGTCGGGGCCGGAGGGTCCCGATATTAGACTTAGTTTGCGACGGCCTATTACATAGCATCATTCCCATACATACACACACTCAAGTTCTTTCGCCGTATGCATAAAACTGCACTAGCAAATGCCCTTTTTATTACATCTTCAGCCATGTCCTCTTCTATAACTCAGTTTCATAACTCTTCTATAATTAAGTGATTCAATCCTTAAATAAACTATACAAGCTATTCTAAGCTACTATAGCTAATTGCTGCTACCTCTTACCAAAATTGCTAGCTAGATCTGAAAAAAAAACCTAAAACCGGGGGGAGTAGCACTGACCTCAGAGGCGTCGGGGGTCGGGGGCGCAGCGGAGGCGTCGGGGGCTGGGGGCGCGGCGGTCCGGTCGGGGGCGCAGCGGTCCGGACCGGCGGCGGCGACGCTGGTGGCGCGGCGGGCCGGGGGCAGAGGCAGGCGGCGGTTGGGGCGCGGAGGCGGGCCGCCGGTGGGGGCCGAGGGCGGCGGGCGCGGAGGCGGGCGCGGAGGCGGGGCTGAGGGCGGCGGGCCGGCGGTGGAGCCGGGGGCACGGCGGCGGGGGCGCGGCAGGGTGGCGGGGGCGCGGCGGCGGGGGCGCGGCGGCGGGGGCGCGGCAGGGTGGCGGGGGCGCGGCGGCGGGGGCGCGGCGGCGGTGGCGGGGGCGCGGCGGCGGTAGGGTGTTCTGAGGTGAATGAAGAGTCGGGGCCGGAGCGTCCCGATATAAGCCCTAATTTGCGACGGCAGCTTTAATTGCGACGGCCTCAACTTACGGCCGTCGCAATTAAAGCCTGTTTGCGACGGTCGTCTGACCGGCCGTCGCAAATAAGGTTTTATTTGCGACGGCTCCTTTATTTGCGACGGTCCTAGGGTTGGCCGTCGCAAATAACAACTTATTTGTGACGGCCAGTCCGAAAGCCGTCGCAAATAAACACTTATTCGCGACGGCCATCTTATTTGCGACGGCCGGAGGCGGGCCGTCGCAATTTAAGCTATTTGCGACGGCTGGCCGTCGCAAATAAAACCAGTCGTCGCAAATGATCGCTTTTCCTGTAGTGCAGCAACAGAGAACTCAGGATCAGCGACAGCCGACACCGCCACCGCCACCTCCTCCTCCGCTTACGTTAGCAGATGTGATTGCAGCAATGGTGGGTTCATGCGACGAGCAGACCGAGCTGTTGCGAACCCTCGTGTGGAATATGTCCCTTCAGCGGGAGCGTCCAGACGGAGGCAATCATCAGCCTCAACAAAGCACCTACTTGGATTTTTTGGCGACTCATCCACCGGTCTTCACGGAGGCCGATGAACCTCTTGAGGCGGATAATTGGCTCTGCACAACTGAAGCAAAGTTTGGGTTGCTCCAATGCACCGAACAGTAGAAGGCACTCTTTGCGGCGCAGCAACTTCACGGCTCCGCTGACAGATGGTGGGTGAATTACATTGCCTCTCTACCGGTTGGACACACCGTGACATGGACTGAATTCTGGGAGGTGTTCCGCGCCTACCACATACCTCCCGGGATAATGAAACGCAAGCTTCAAGAGTTGCTAGATTTCAAGCAAGGTGGGAGGAGTGATCACGGGTACTCCAAGGCTTTCATTCACTTAGCGCAATATGCGCCAGATCATGTGTGAATGTGGCCTAGAGGGGGGGTGAATAGGCCTTTTTGATTTTATGTTGGAACCTGCAACACTTAACAACCAGATAAACATCGAGATATCGGACTAGTCCGGTCGAGTGTGGACTAGTCTTGTGTGTACAGACTAGTTTTATCAAATCTGATCGATTATCTTGATCCTAGGATGTATGTAGCGGAAATATACTTTTAATTGAAGTGTTACACAATTGTAAACTAGGATGTACCACAAGTTAATTTTATTTTCAATGTTTCAACGTAAAGTGAATAAGATTGGTTGAAACCCTAGATATGTATGAAGTGTAAGAACAATGTGCGCAAAGAAAGAACACAAGCACTTTATCCCGTGGTTCGGTTCCCACAGAGGCAAACTACATCCACGTTGAGGAGTCCACAAAAGGACAGAGTCTTCTCCAACCCTACCCTCATCGGATCGCCACGAAGGCCAATCCTCTTTACTAATCACAAAGGGTAAATAACCAAATTCAAGGGGCCTTCTCACACGTTGAGGGCTCCCCAAGATTACAATATGAACACCACCAAGAACACACTCGAAAGATCACAATGAAAACCACAGGAGTGTGTTAGGGAATCAAACCAAGAGCTCAATGAGTGATGAACCGTGTCTCTCCAATGATCCAAAGTGTATCCTCAAGGGATTGATCTTTGTTGCATTTGATTTTGTGGAGAGAGGTGTTTTCTAGGCTCTTGGGAGGTGTGACGGTGCAGGGGGGCAAGAGATTTGGAAGATGGGTCGTGTACACCTATTTATATGGGGTTCCCAAAAGTAACCGTTAGGGTTTAGAAAGATCATACTAGTCCGTGGTGACCACCAGACTAGTCCGGTGTGCTAAGTGTAGCAAACCATAGGTGTCCCGAAATATCGGACTAGTCCGGCTAAAAGCGGACTTGTCCGAATTTGGTTCCGTAAATCTTCGGACTAGTCCGATAAACATCGGACTTGTCCGGATATGCGAAACCCTAAGTGAATTTGGAACAAGTCCGCACTTGGAGGACTTGTCCAATTTAGGTCAGAGGGTTTTTTAGACTAGTCCGTGCTAATATCGGACTTGTCCGATTGACATTAGAAAGATATCGGACTAGTATGGTTTGTGATCGAACTTGTCCGATTTTTTGCAACTTGTGAGGTGTTTCAGGTACTAGTCCGCACTGGGGAGGACTAGTCCGATTCTAGTCAGAGAGATATCGGACTAGTCCGTGGTGATATCGGACTTGTCCGATCTTGTGCAGAAAGATATCGGACTAGTCCAGGGTCAGTCAGACTAGTCCGGTCCTGTATAAATATGTGTAGTGTGTGTGATTATTTGTGATTGAGCTCTTGGGGTGTGTTTCCTTAACACACTCCATACACAATGATCTACTACACTTGTTTCTTGAGCTCTTTTCCGCATTGTTCCTCATTCTCCTTTCTTTTTGGCACCTTGCTCATTTTCTCATTAGAACCTGTGCTCATCTCAACAATGTGGTTAGGATCTCATTTGCTTGTCATAAATCATCCAAAACCCACAAGGGATTCCTAGATGCACTTTCAATCTCCCCCTTTTTGGTGATTGATGACAACCAATTGAGATTTCACAAAATATGATAAAAATTTGAGATTTTCATAAAGTGTGCACATATGACTTTAAAATACATTAAGCAATGAAAACATGATCTATATGTGCACTCTTTATGGTGGGATGCAGAAATAAGTGTATAGAAGCAATAATCATGATAAGAATGACATAATTGAGATCAACAACAAGGATATATGTCATTCTTATAGCAAAATCACAGATTTCATCAATTTCTTCATAAGTAGTTCAAAACATTGCATCATAGGACCAAAAGTACCATAAGAGCATATTAAGAGCTTTACAACCCACAAAATAGACAAAAAACATAAAAAGAAGCTCTCCTCGCATCCTACAGCTAAAACCTAAGACTCCCCCTCAATCTCTCCCCCTTTGGCATCAAGACACCAGAAAGAAGGAGAGGAGGGACCTAAAGTCTTCAAGCCTCGCTGTCGGTCCTCTCGTCGTCTTCATCTTCATCCTCTGGCTGATGAGGAGGAGGAGGAGGAGCGGAACCACTCGAGTCCCCAATGCCAAAATAGGCAAGCTCGGAGGGAGTCAAGGGCCCGAGCTCGGTGAAATCAGAGTGGGAGTCATCAGAAATTACTAGAAATCCAATGGGCTCAATCTCTAGCTTTTGGCAAATCTGCTTCACATTCTCCTTGACATATCTCATGTCAGCCTCTATTCTCTTGTTGAGCTTGTGGGCCTTCACTTCGGCCTTTTTGCAGGAGGCAAAAATGGCATTTAGGTACTTCAAGATACCACTTGGGGACCCCTTTTGAGGAGGGGCCCTAGTGGCGGGAGCAGCCCTAGCTCTAGCACTAGCTCTGGCTGGAGCCTCAGGGCTGGAAGCCGAAGATGGAGCAGCTTGAGTACTTGGCTGTTGAGGCATCTGGGGCCTCAAGGGAAGGTGCTCCACGTCCTTGATGAACTCTATTAATGTGACCTTCTCAATCATAAACATGAGGTAAGGTGTGTAGCCACAGGACCTGTTCGGCGTGCAGGAGATGTTGACCATGTCGTTTCTAGATATAGTCAAAGACATCAAATTTCCTGTCTTTGCTAATGACCTTCATCAAGGTCCTGAGGTACCCCTGCACACTTCCAGCATCCCCATCCTTGGGGGCAATTGTCTTCCTTAGAACCCTATTCAACACCACAAAGAAAGGCTTCATATTCTTGGTAGAAGGGGGGTTGAACTTGGAGTTGGGTTCATAGAGAAACTTCATCCTGTCCTTCTCAATGACACCAATGTTGTGGATGATCAGGTTGTCATTGCTTGAGGCATCAAGATGCAGCAATCTTGCAAACTCTTCATAGGTAACGGTGTACTTGGATCCGTAAGTCATACAAGTCACCCGCTCTTCCTCGTCACTAGCAAAGTGGCACGTCGCATAGAACTACGCGATGACCTTATCATTTCAATTGTTCCTGAAAGAGAAGAGGTCCCTCAAGCCATGCCTTTCCATTGCCTCGACCACCTCAACAAAGGGTGAGCAGCCCTTCTTCTCAAATGCGCCCAATCTATCCACTGGTTGCGCACCACGAGCATCTTCATTGGGAGATAAACGGTCTTGTAGAAATCTGCATGAAAATTGCTCCAAAACATCCCATCGGTAGCTTGCTTTGGACGGCTGTAACAATCAACATTCCTGAACTTGGCTGTCGTGTCACTGCCCTTTCCGTTGAATCTCTCCTCTGAGGGATCCCTGGCCCCTTCCCTTGGAGCTGACAGCTTTAGGGGGCCAATCGCGCCTGTTGCAATTCATTTGCCCTTGCCCTTGGCTTGGCGAGGGCCACCTCCAGCAGAAGCCTTGGATGTTGGCTTCCTCGTGAGCACCTTCCTTTGAGCCTGGGGAGGGGAAGGTGCCGGCTCGGAAGGGCGCTATTGGCGCTTCTTGCTAAGGCTCGTCGAGGACCAAAGCACGGCTTCGTGGTCCATCTCAGCCTTGAAATCAGAGATTTCATCGTTGGTGCTCGACATTGTCCTGAGAATAGATTTCACAAGGCATTGATGATAATAGATGGCAAGGAGTGAGTTGCATTGAGGAATTGAGAAGTTAGGGTTGAGTCCAGAAAAATCGGACTAGTCCGGTGTACAGGCACAGACTAGTCCGGTTGACCGGACTTGTCCGTGCATGGGCCAGACTAGTCCGGTGTTCGATCTCTAGAACCCTAACTATGAGAAAAATGGTGATTCCTAATGCACAACTAGCTTAGCATCAATGTATTCATCAAGGAAGCATGTATATGGTGATAGGAACCAAGCTAGTTGATCAACATTGAAGGAAATAGCAATTTCTAGGGTTTGGGATTAGATTTTATCGAAATTGCTTGATTCTCGGAGATGTAGGGGTTGAAGGGTCGGACAAGTCTATGGTCTTCAATCCCTAAGCAATGGAGGTCAA
This sequence comes from Tuctoria greenei, assembly GCA_036927565.1. Classification (NCBI taxonomy): domain Eukaryota; kingdom Viridiplantae; phylum Streptophyta; class Magnoliopsida; order Poales; family Poaceae; genus Tuctoria; species Tuctoria greenei. The sequence goes on along the minus strand of JAYESD010000001.1, from coordinate 44,868,551 downwards.
TTTCCACCTAAACTTGCAAAGTTTTGATGGAGGAATCAAAGAATCGCCTTGGGGAGCTCGAGCATGGAGAGAGAAAGCTTGAGGCAAGTGTGGGGTGAGGAAGATTAGGGTTTGGTCGCGGCTAGGCTTAAGGACATGAAAAATCCGACAAGTCCAAAAATGACCGGACTAGTCCGAACTTTTCCAGAGACTATATCAAACTAGTCCATGGTTTGCCGGACTAGTCCGGCCTAACCGTCACTCTGCGGACTAGTCCGTGATCACCAGGAAAGAAGTGCTTAGCCTATTTGTATATATTCGAAGGTACTTATTTTGAAAATAGGGAGGCAAAGCAAATCAAATAATCTTGATAAAATGATCAGTAAGCATACAACAATTAAGCAATGATCATAATTCACCAAGATCTAGTAATTGACATAGTTTTTCGGAAAAATTGAGGGAGATGATTTTCAAAACACAATCAATGAATTTTGAAGATAGCACTCAGGTATACAAGATTTCAATCCACACTCCAAGCGTCAAGGATATTTAGTTCATTTCGGAGTTCGCAAAAGCATTTTTCATCAAGTGGCTTGGTGAAAATATCGGCTAGTTGCTTTTCGGTGTTGACATGTGAAATGTCTATATCTCCCTTCATTGAATGGTCGCTCAAAAAATGATGTCGGATGTCTATGTGTTTGGTTCTAGAGTGCTCAACGGGATTATGGGCAATTTTAATGGCTCTCTCATTATCACAAAGGAGTGGAATACGGTTCATATTGTAAGTGTAATCCCTTAGAGTTTGTCCCATCCAAAGGAGTTGTGCACAACAACTCCCGGCTGCAACATACTCCGCTTCGGCCGTGGATAAGGCAATGGAGTTTTGTTTCTTGGAGGACCAAGAAACTAGGGATCTCCCTAGAAATTGGCATGTACCGGAGGTACTTTTTCTATCTACTTTGCATCCGGCATAATCTGCATCGGAGTAACCAATGAGATTGAATTTGGAACCCTTGGGGTACCAAAGGCCTAGGTTGGGTGTATGAACTAAAGAACGCAAGATTCTCTTAACGGCTGTCAAATGACACTCTTTTGGGTTGGCTTGAAACTTTGCACACAAGCATACAGTCAACATAATATCTGGCCTAGATGCACATAAGTAGAGTAGAGATCCAATCATGGAGCGATATACCTTTTGATCGACATTTGGTCCATCTTCATTGAGATCCAAGTGGCCATTCGTTGCCATGGGAGTCTTTATGGGCTTCGCCTTGTCCATTCCAAACTTCTTGAGTATGTCTTGAGTGTACTTAGTTTGGCTTATGAACGTCCCTTCCTTTTATTGCCTCACTTGGAATCCCAAGAAGTACTTTAGCTCTCCCGTCATAGACATCTCAAACCTATCTATCATAATTTTACGGTGAGTAGCTCATAGGATGTCTTCTTGAGTAGTCGATGGAGATAAAGTCGATTTATGGCGTGGCAAGCGGTGTTAACCGCTTCCGCCCAAAATCGATTTGAGGTCTTGTACTCATCGAGCATTGTTCTTGCCATCTCTATGAGGGTTCGGTTCTTCCTTTCGGCAACTCCGTTTTGTTGAGGGGAGTAAGGTGCTGAAAACTCATGATTTATGCCTTATTCATCTAGGTACTCCTCAACTTGTGTGTTCTTGAACTCCATGTCGTTGTCGCTTCGAATGTTCTTGATTGTCAATGAAAACTCATTTTGAGCACGCTTAAAAATTTTCTTCAAGATTCCTTGTGTTTCTACCTTATCATGCAAAAAGAAAACCCAAGTGAAGCGAGAAAAATCATCAATAACTACTAATCCATATTTGTTACCGCTGATGCTTATGTAAGCAATTGGACCAAATAAGTCCATGTGAAGTAGCTCGAGCGGTCTTGTTGTAGTCATGATGTTCTTAGCGGGATGAGGTGCTCCAACCTGCTTCACGGCTTGGCACGCTGTAAGGATCGAAACACCCAAGAGGGGGGGTGAATTGGGCTTTCTTTCAAATTTTAAGGCAATTAAAAAAACGAACTACTTAAGCCCAATTCCCAATGCGGTTCTAACTATGCAATCAATGTAGATATAACTTGTGAAGTAAAGATTGCATAATGTAAAGAGAGGGAGAGAAATGCAAACGCTAGGGGACACGAAGGTTTATCCCGTGGTTCGGCAAGATCGCAAGGATCTTCCTACGTCCACGTTGTGGCACCCACCGAAGGGTTTTGCCACTTCCAATGTCACCGAGACAATGGAGTCTTCACTATTCTTCTCTGTTCGCCATCTCCGGCAAGGTGGAGCTCAAGCCTTGTACAACCTTCGATGTTCCGGGCTGCCACACACACCTTGGCAAGCTCCGGAACGATCTTCTTCAACTTCTCACTAGCCTAGAGAGTTCAATCACAAAGAAAGAACGCACACAAGCTTCTCTCTAGCCTATTACAAATGATCTAAAAGTGTGGAAATGTATGCTCTATAGTCTTGAATGCTCTTGGATGTGTAGTTGGCTTCAGGTGATCAAGACTTCTCGAAATGACTGGGTTAGAGGGGTTTTATAGCCAGCTTAACTGAAATAGCCATTGGAAAAGTAGACTGACAGAACTTTACTGTGAACACCGGATGATCCGATGTCTCCCCTCTAGTTATCATCGGTGTAATTACTTTGGCTGACGTCATTGTGTCAGATATTACCGTTATTCGATCGATGTTGCCCCTAGTCTTCTCATCGGATGATCCGGTGGCTCTTCCTCCAGAATTTGCTTGATCTTGATGCTTACTGGAGTGATCAACCGATGTGTGTAAGTCTGCACATCGGATGATCCGGTGCTTCACTTGTTCCAATTGTACTCCAAACTGTACTGATGCACCGATGTTGTTGAGCCCTTCACATCGGATGATCCGGTGAGTTCATTTGTCTGAGGTCTTTTTCTTCAGTTGAATCAACTCGACCGATGTGTTCATTTTGGAAATCATCGGTTGATCCGGTGAGTTGATTTTGTTTGCTACGAGTTGTCTTGAGTGAATCTTTTGTGTCTTGCTCGAAAGACCTCTTAGACATTTGTTCCACAAGGCTCTCTGATGATTCTTAAGCATTGTACGTTGTCAATTTTTGATTGAGTGACTTAGACATAGAGCCTTCACATCTTGTCTTTATCTCATGAATTTGATCTCGAAAGTTGAGTATCTATGGGTCTCCAATGACATGATCGTTTCATCTTATTGAGTGTTTATGGGGACCTTGCATTCACAAATTCATTAGTAAAGTTCAATGGTTGTCATTAATCACCAAAACCATACTACATGAGGGGGGCCTAGATGCTTTCAATCTCCCCCTTTTTGGTGATTGATGACAACACAATAATCAAAGCGCAATAGTAATGAATTTGATAGAATAAACCATAAAAAATATGCAATGAATACAGGGTGTCACACTTGAAGCTTTAAACATCAATTAATAACACAAGTGTGAATTCAAGGAGATCATAATTAGAGATAAACATCAAATGAGTTCAAATGATTAACAACTCATGGAAATAGGTTCATTACACACCAAAAGTAGCAAATACGCAAATACAATAAAGATAAGCAAAGAAAAGCAGGACTCGACTCCCCCTAACACTAGGACTCCCCCTGACTCCTCTAACTCTTCTCCCCCTTTGGCATCAAGGCACCAAAAAGGGAGCCGAGCACCTACGGACCCTGAGAGCTGGGCACGATGACGAACTGCTCACCGCCGCTATCGTCGGAGCTGCTGGCCGGAGTAGCGGAGGAGGGTGCTGCCGGAATAGCAGAGGAGGGTGCTGCCGGAGCCGAAGGTGCCACCGTCGGTGCCTGCTGAGGAGGAGGTGCTGGAGCGGGGGCACTGGTGATGGAGGCCGGCGTCTGAAGAAACAGTGTCGTGGCCGGCAGTGGGGAGTGAAGAGGAGCACCAGGAGCCAACAGCGGGGACATGCTGAACGAAGGAATCGGAGTGGAGGGAACTGGAGCCACTGGTGCAGCAGCTGGAGCCAAGACGGGAGGCGGAGGAGCTACTCCAGGCAGCTGCGATGGGAGGGAGATCTCGGTCTGGGTGTAGAGGTTGGTGATCAACCCCAGGATCCCCATCATCGCCTACTGCGTCTGTTGCTGCTGGTCCAGAGTGCGCTGGTGCATCTGGTCGATGAGCCCCGTCAACTGGTCAGTGTCTTCACGCCTCTCACGGGCGATATGACGATGCATCTCCTGCTGCTGCTGCTGGAGCTCAAGAAGACGCGCAGCCTGCTCCGCGCGGGCCTGCTCTGCGGCCAGCCTGTCTAGCCTCTGCTGCTCGACCATCTGCTGGAGGAGCGAAGTCAGCTCAGACGGCTGCGTGACCTGCGCCTCAGTGACGGGAGGTGGAGTGGGTGGTGCTGCTGTAGAACCTCCAGCCTCCGCGTCGTGTTGTCGGGGAGAGGGGGGAGGAGGGAAATACTCCTCGACACTGTCGTCAGTGTCGCTCTCTGACCAAATGTGCTACAGGTCCTCCCCCTGAGCCTCAGCCTCTGCAAGTCTCTCGTCCTCTCGCTCTAGGTCGGACCAATCTTCCTCTGACAGACAGGCCCTGACCTGGCGCTCAACTGGACGACCAAGGCGGCGGTCTCCAGGAGCCGGGGCACGGTAGTGACCAAAGCGAGTCACACTCTCGTCAGCAAGTCTGACCTGTGCTGCATCCCCCTCAGGCACCATCATAGAGCATAGGTAACTGATCCAGTGCCTGTAGACCATCTGCCTCATCATGCCTACCCCATCTGTGATCACGTCTTCCATCTCGCACAGGAGAATGTCCACAATGTCGAAATCCATCCAGTTCATTATGTAGAACAGGAGGGTCTGCTGTAAACTAGTGAACCCCTCCAAGTACCCTGACCTCGACAGGAGCGTGCGGCGCAAGGCGAGGTGCACAATGCGCGCAGCTGGGGTCAGAAGTGCTGGAACTCTCGGCTGGTCCGGAGAGAACGTGGGGCCGAACAGGGACCGTATCTCCTCAAGCTGTGGTGCCATCGCTCCAGTAAGTGGCCTCCTTGGTGGATCTGCCTGCCCGTATACCCTCTCGTGCATGCAGGTCGTGCAGGTCCAAACCAAGAAGCTGCCCCAACGTCTGCCTCGAGAGGTGGTAGTGCTGACCCATAAACATGAAGTCGATCGACCTCCTGCCCTCAGAGATGTACATGGTCGCGTAGAAGACACGGACCCAATCTTCCACATATGCACTCCTCTCGTAAGCAAGCAGCTGCACCAATCCTCGATATCTCTCAAAGTACGGACGGATGTCCGTCTCCGCTGCCAATGCAAGCTGCCCCCAGTCCAGGTAGTTATGCTGAAAAAGCTTGTGCCCACGACGTCTGTAGGTCTCGTAGAGAGACGCCTGGGTGACAGTCCAGAAGCGACTGTCCACAAGAGCCTCTCGGGGCTGTGGGTACCACTCCTCAAGCAGCACGTTCCATCGAAGCTTGCGTAGCTGCTTAGCCTTCATCTTCCGGTAGTCCGTGAGACGGACTCCCTCACCGACACGGACTGCCGTGTCCATCTCGTAGATGGCCCTCTCGGCCTCCCTGTCCTCACGACAGCCGGCAGTCGTCGGTCTCGGACGAGGAGCAGCCTCGGTGTGACCCCCACGCGTCCGGGCTGAGCGCTGGCGGACGAGAGGCTCAACCGGATCCTCTTCGGCCTCGGAGTCATCGATCACGGGAGGCTGCCTGGAATGAGCCTCGCGGATCCTCAGGGACCCCCCTCGGCCACGCTCACGCTCCTCGGCGGCGCGAGCGGCCATCAAGGCCTTCTTCTCCTCCTTTGACAACTTTTGCTTCTTCGCGGCGGGCTCCGCGATAGCCTTGCCCTTTCCTTTGTGATCGCGACCCATCTTGATGCAATGGAGAGCTAGGGTTAGCGACGATGAAAAAGAACGACGAAAAACAACGAAGGACGTTGCACGGCACGGAGCAAACCTTTAGCGACGAGCGATCACGAGCACTGGGCGCGAATCGACGAAAGAGACGACGCACAGCCGGGCAAACCCTAGCGGTAGAGAGCACGCGGGGGCCAGGTGCGAAGTGAGAGACGATGGTCAGGAGATGGTGCTAGGAGGTCGGCGGTGGATGTTGCAGGAGTGGTGGCGCGGTGGTGAGCTGGGAGGCGGAGACGGCGGCCTGGGAGGCGGTGGCGGCGGCCTGGGCACGGTGGCGTCGGCCTGGGCACGGTGGCGCGAAGGGAGGGCGCGGTGGCGGCGCACGGGTGCGGCGGCAGCCGAGGGAGGCACGGTGCGCGGGCACGGGCGACGGCGGCACGGAGGTCGCCGGCGGCGGCGGCCTGTGAGCGGCGGCGGTGGAGATGGCGGAGGTGAGTGCATGGATGGAGGCGCGGTCGGCTGCGGCGACGGGATCGGGAGAAGGAAGACGAAAGGCGGCGCACGAGTTTAAATAGTGGGTCCCAAACCCTAGCCGTTTTTTAAACACCGGATGGACCGATGCTTATTGATGTGGACATCGGTCGAATGGTACAGTATGGATATTCAAAGAGTCACTGAAGACATCGGATGGACCGACGTTTAGGGTTTTGATCATCGGATGAATGGCACAGTAAGGGTATTCAGGAGAGGGAAGTTGACACCGGATGGTTCGACGTTAGATGAAAAAGCATCGGTGGAATTCATCAAGGTTTCAGATTTGAGAACATCGGATGGACCGATGTTTTTCAGATTGAACTCATCGGTCGATTTTGGATATTGACCTAACTGGCACTAGGATTTTGAACACCTACTGATCCGATGGGGGAAGGACCTAGGCATCGGATAATCTGATGAAAACAAAACACTAAAATCCCATATATGTCCTTTGACCAAACAATCAAACAATGGGAAACACATGTCTTAGGACTTTTTGGGCAACCCCTTACCCCTCAAAAAGCTAATATGCCAATAGCTTGGCTAGACCTTAAAGCAAATGGAACACCGAGAAAAATGGAGGAAAAAATATCCAAATAAAATGTAAGGCCCATGCTTTGTGAGGTAGAGTATGAAGACTTCTATCTCTTTGAAGCATGTTCCTTTAGGCATTAACGTACCTAACATTTTGTTCTTTCCACCTTATATGAGTTGAGATATTGCATTTCAAACAAGTCTCCTTCTCATGAGGTGGGTTCCCCTTTGTGACAATCTACCGTATGCAATGCCAAACAAATTACAGTGCAGGAGATTAAATGAGTGCAAGTTTATATGGCAGGGATCATGCAAGGCATAAAATAAATCTATATTGCCAAGTTTAAACCTTCCAAAGGCTTCCTCAGGGAAAACTATTTCTAGCTCGCCCCTATCCTTTGGGAGTTAGACAAGACCTATATGATATGCATCCTTACATGAACATGGCAATTTACATAACGTTAGATGCATCTAGCACATTTAATTCATTTCTAAGTCTAGAAAAGGTTTTCTCATCAAGTGGTTTAGTGAAGATATCCGCCAATTGTTCTTCGGATCTAACACCTTGCAAAGAGATGTCTCCTTTAGCCTCATGATCCCGCAAGAAGTGATGGTGAATATCAATGTGCTTAGTGCGGGAGTGTTGAACGGGGTTTCTAGCTATCTTAACCGCACTTTCATTGTCACAAAGGAGAGGCACACAACCAAATTTAATTCCAAAGTCCAAAAGGGTTTGCTTCATATATAGAATTTGGGCACAACATGCACCGGCCGCTATATACTCCGCCTCCGCGGTGGACAAAGCCACGGAATTTTGCTTTTTGCTAGACCAAGACACTAGGAAACGCCCAAGCAAGTGGCACCCACCGGAGGTACTCTTGCGATCCACGCGGCATCCAGCAAAGTCCGAATCCGAGTATCCCAAGAGTTGGAAGGTTGTACCTTTAGGGTACCACAAGCCCATACTAGGGGTATGCTTGAGATACCTAAGTATCCTAAAGACCGTCTTCTTATGCGATTCTTTAGGAGCCGCTTGAAAGCGAGCACACAAGCATACACTAAACATTATGTCGGGCCTAGATGCGGTAAGATAAAGCAATGAACCAATCATAGAGCGGTAGAGAGATTGGTCAATAGGTTTACCGTCCTTATCCGCGTCGAGATGGAAATTTGTTGCCATTGGAGTGCTTCTTGAGCTACAATCTCCCATCTCAAATTTCTTCAAGAGGTCCTTGGTGTATTTCTCTTGGTAGATGAAGGTTCCCTCTTGAAGTTGCTTGATTTGGAATCCAAGGAAGAAGTTGAGCTCTCCAATCATTGACATCTCGAATTCCCTAGACATCATTTTGCCAAACTCATGGCTAAGAGCTTCGTTAGTTGAACCACAGATAATATCATCAACATAAATTTGACAAATGAACAAATCTCCGTTGATGTCTTTGGTGAAGAGTGTGGTGTCCACCCTCCCGATCTTAAATCCTTGCATGATGAGGAAGTCCCGTAGTCGTTCATACCACGCCCTAGGTGCTTGCTTGAGCCCGTAGAGCGCCTTGTGCAACCTATACACATGGTTAGGATTCCTCGGATCTTCAAACCCGGGAGGTTTTTCAACATAAACAAGCTCATTAATGTAGCCATTAAGAAAGGCACTTTTCACATCCATTTGATAAAGAGTAATATTATGATGTGAAGCAAAAGCAAGGAGAATACGAATTGCCTCTAACCGGGCGACTGGAGCAAATGTCTCCCCAAAGTCTAGTCCTTCAACTTGCGAGAACCCTTTGGCCACAAGTCTTTCCTTGTTGCGGACCACAACGTCATTCTCGTCTTGTTTGTTGCGGTACACCCACTTTGTTCCAATGACGTTCTTGTCCTTGGGTCGCTCCTCCAACACCCAAACTTCATTGCGGATGAAGTTGTTGAGTTCTTCTTGCATAGCCATCACCCAATTTGGGTCTTGGAGCGCTTCCTCAATGTGAGTTGGTTCTACACATGAAACAAACGAGTAGTGCTCACAAAATGAGGCAACGTGGCGGGAACGAGTACTTACGCCCCTTGAAGGACTTCTAATGATTTGGTCCATTGGATGCGCCTTGGAGATGCGTCCATGCCTCATAAGTGGTTGTGAAGCACTTGGCGGTGGTGATGCGTGTTGCTCCTCTTGTGGTTGGACTTGATCATGGACTTCTTCTTCATCTTGATGTTGTATTGCTTGTGAGACTTGAGTTGGCAATGGATCATCTTTCTCCTCTTCGTCTACTTGAGGCGCCATGGAGGTGTTGTTGTTGGAACTTGAAGCTCCCCCTTGATCATGGCCCTCTTCAACTTCCGGCTTGATGTCTCCAATGGTCATGTTCTTCATAGCTTCTCGTAGAGGCTCATCATCTATTTCATCATGACCAAAACTCTCCTCTTGGGAGCCATTAGTCTCATCAAACTCAACATCACAACTTTCTTCAACTAGACCGGAGGTTTGGTTGAATACTCGATATGCTTTTGAGTTTGATGCATAACCAAGAAAAATGCCAACATCACATCTTCTTTCAAACTTACCGAGCCTTTTCTTGCGGTAGATGTAGCATTTGCACCCAAAGACTCTAAAGTAGGAGATGTTGGGCTTTCTCCCAATGAGAAGCTCATATGGGGTCTTTTGGAGTAGTCGGTGAAGATAGACCCTATTTGCGGCATGGCACGCCGTGTTGATTGCTTCAGCCCAAAACTTCTCCGACGTGCCGTAGTCATCAAGCATTGCTCTTGCAAGAGTGATGAGGGTTTTGTTCTTCCTCTCAACGACACCGTTTTGTTGAGGAGTGTATGTGGCGGAGAATTCATGCTTCACACCTTCACGGTCACACCACTCCCCAATGTTGTAGTTCTTGAATTCGGTGCCGTTGTCACTCCGGACCTTGATAATGGGAAGTTGGAATTCCCTTTGAGCACGGTTGGCAAAGGTCTTGAACACTTCCGGAGTTTCACTCTTGTCACCTAAAAATAGAGTCCAAGCATAGCGAGAGTAGTCATCAACTATAACAAGACAATAGAGGTTACCGCCAAGGCTTTGGTATGTGGACGGTCCGAAGAGGTCCATGTGGAGTAGTTCAAGTGGCTTGGAGGTTGACACCATTGTCTTCATTGGGTGGTGTGAAGCAACTTGCTTCCCGGCTTGACAAGCGCTACAAAGCTTGTTCTTCTCAAATGTCACATCCTTCACGCCGGTCACCATCCCAAGCTTGAATGACTTCTTGAGTTTGCTCATTCCAATGTGTGCTATGTGTCGGTGCCATAGCCAACCCAAGCTTGTCTTAGTGAAAAGACAAGTGGTTAGGCTAGCATTCTTGTTGGAGAAGTCTACTAAGTAGAGATGTCCATGCCGAAACCCTTTGAAGATTAGCTCTTTTCTTGTCTCACTACTCACAGCAACATCATTTTTGCTAAATGTGCATGTTAGTCCAAGATCACAAAGTTGTGCAATGGAAAGTAGATTAAAGCTAAGCGACTTAACATACAACACATTAGAAATGGATAAATCATTAGAGATAGCAATTTTACCTAATACTATTACCTTACCCTTAGAATTATCACCAAAAGTGACTTGTTCATGATTACCGGGGTTTTCTATGGTGGTGAACATACCATCATTGCCGGTCATGTGTTGAGTGCACCCGCTATCGAGTACCCAATGCTTTCCTCCGGCTTTGTAGTTCACCTACACACATGAAGTTAATTTTTGACTTTAGGCACCCAAGCCAACTTAGGTCCTTGTATGTGAGATACAAGTGTCTTTGGGACCCAAAGTTGCTTGGGGAGCTTCCCCTTCATGCTCTTCATGTCTTTGCCAATGAACCTAGCTTTCGCCTTGCCATTCACTTTGCTAAGAAGATAATAGCGATCACTAAAAATAGATTTGTAGTTAGTAGGCAATTTAGGTGAAGGTCGGTTAGGAAGAGGACACTCCCTTGTGTGGTGACCGGTGACCTCACAATGTTGGCAATAAGAACCAACTTCCTTGATGAAGCTTGTTCTAAGCTCCGGTGAGGGCACCTTTCCTTTGTTGGGCACCGGGAAGGATCCAAGTCCTCTTTTGTTGAAGGCTTTTGCTTGTTGGAAGAGGATTTCCTTGTGCTTGACTTCACCTTTTGAAAGTCTAGCCACACTAGTGCGGAGACTCTCAATTTCTTCCAACAAGTCCTTCTCCCTAGCATTAGCTTTCAAAGACAAAGACTTGTCCAAGACATTAGATACATGCGAAGTAATGGATATCTTATCATTAAGAGTTTGTTTCTTTGCATCTTTTAACTCTTGATCAAGCATGTCATGAGCAATGTTAAGTGTTTGGTATTCTTGAGTTAGCTTGTTGTGTTCCTCCAAGAGAGTTTGGTGTGCTATGTTGAGCTCATCATTGTCTACCTTGATTTTAGCATTTTCTTCCTCAATTTGCTTGACATTAGATTTGAGCGTGTCATGCTCTTTAAGTATGCTTTCATACTTGTCAAGCAAATCAAGGTTAGCACTCTCAAGTTTAGCACGAACTTCTTCAAGAGTTTTAACCTTACTCTTCTCTCTCTTAATGATAGCATGGTATTCATTAATCAAAGAAGTTAAATCATCGGGGGAAAGCTCATCATCACTAGAGTCGTCACATACCTTGGTGTTACCTTTAGCCATGAGGCACATGGGTGGTGGAGGAAGAGGTGAGTCATCATGGTTGGCAATGGCAAGGCCGGCCAAGCTTTCTTCTTCTTCTTCACTCTCTTCATCACTTGTTTCTTCGTCGGTGACCCATTCATTTGCCTCACACATAAACACCTTTTGTGGACCACTTCTTCTCTTTGGGAAGAGTCTTGCCTTCTTGCCCTTGTCTTGCTTCTTCTTCCCAAAGGATCTTGGTTTGGGCTTGGCTTCTTCATCATCATCATCACTTTCTTCAAGCTTGCGTTGCTTGCCATTGTAGTTCTCTCTCCTTTTGTCCGGTTTTGGACAATCATAGGAGATGTGGCCTTGATCTCCACAATTGTAGCATATCTTGCGATCGTCTCTTCTTGGTAGAAATGCCTTCTTCTTGGGATCAAAGGTGTATCCCTTTTTGGTGATCTTGGAGTTCAAGCGTGAGAACTTTCTCATCATCAAGGCAAGCTCATCATCGTCATCTTCACTTGACGCTTGCTCTTCTTCACTTGAGCTAGGCTCAACCACCTTCTTCTTCTTGAAGCTTGTCTTCTTGGTGGAGGCCTTTAGAGCAATTGTTTTTGATAATGATTGCTCCATCATCCCAAGTACACTCATCTCATGAGCGTGTATTTCTCCAATGAGCTCCGAAACTTCAATGTTGTCAAGTGATTCCTTTTGGAGCATGGAGTTGATGATGTTGTACTTCGGCTTGGGAAGGAGCATGAGGATCTTGCGGTTAATAAGTCCCTTGCCAAGAGACGCAATGTCAAGAGCATTAATTTCCTCAATAAGAACATTTAAGCGTGAACATTTCATTAACATTTTCATGAGGAAGCATCTTAAATTCATCATATTTAGCTTTGAGCATGTGATATTTAAGTTCCTTTACACGAGATGAGCCCTCATGGATTTCTATCAAACAAGCCCAAATTTCACAAGCTTTCTCCTTACTAGCAATCCTAGAGAAGACATCTTGACTTATGCATTCATAAATAGCATTCCTAGCCTTAGCATCCCACTTAACTTGATCACCCACATAGTTAAGTTCTCCATATCCTGCATGAGTTGCTTCCCAAACTTCGGGGGCAATAGCCTCAAGGTAAGCGCGCATGCGTGATTTCCAATAGGCAAAATTATTGCCCTCGAAGATAGGAACCGAACCCCCAACCTTGGCCATTTTTGCTCTCTAGCGGTGAAGCTAGAATGATCCTATGAGCAACCTTGCTCTGATACCAATTGTAAGGATCGAAGCGCCCAAGAGGGGGGGGGTGAATTGGGCTTTCTTTCAAATTTTAAGGCAATTAAAAAAACGAACTACTTAAGCCCAATTCCCAATGCGGTTCTAACTATGCAATCAATGTAGATATAACTTGTGAAGTAAAGATTGCATAATGTAAAGAGAGGGAGAGAAATGCAAATGCTAGGGGACACGAAGGTTTATCCCGTGGTTCGGCAAGATCGCAAGGATCTTCCTACGTCCACGTTGTGGCACCCACCGAAGGGTTTTGCCACTTCCAATGTCACCGAGACAATGGAGTCTTCACTATTCTTCTCCGTTCGCCATCTCCGGCAAGGTGGAGCTCAAGCCTTGTACAACCTTCGATGTTCCGGGCTTCCACACACACCTTGGCAAGCTCTGGAACGATCTTCTTCAACTTCTCACTAGCCTAGAGAGTTCAATCACAAAGAAAGAACGCACACAAGCTTCTCTCTAGCCTATTACAAATGATCTAAAAGTGTGGAAATGTATGCTCTATAGTCTTGAATGCTCTTGGATGTGTAGTTGGCTTCAGGTGATCAAGACTTCTCGAAATGACTGGGTTAGAGAGGTTTTATAGCCAGCTTAACTAAAATAGTCGTTGGAAAAGTAGGCTGACAGAACTTTACTGTGAACACCGGATGATCAGATGTCTCCCCTCTAGTTATCATCGGTGTAATTACTTTGGCTGACGTCATTGTGTCAGATATTACCGTTATTCGACCGATGTTGCCCCCAGTCTTCTTATCGGATGATCCGGTGGCTCTTCCTCCAGAATTTGCTTGATCTTGATGCTTACTGGGGTGATCAACCGATGTGTGTAAGTCTGCACATAGGATGATCCGGTGCTTCACTTGTTCCAATTGTACTGCAAACTGTACTGATGCACCGATGTTGTTGAGCCCTTCACATCGGATGATCCGGTGAGTTCATTTGTCTGAGGTCTTTTTCTTCAGATGTGTTCATTTTGGAAATCATCGGTTGATCCGGTGAGTTGATTTTGTTTGCTACGAGTTGTCTTGAGTGAATCTTTTGTGTCTTGCTCGAAAAACCTCTTAGACATTTGTTCCACAAGGCTCTCTGATGATTCTTAAGCATTGTACGTTGTCAATTTTTGATTGAGTGACTTAGACATAGAGCCTTCACATCTTGTCTTTATCTCATGAATTTGATCTCGAAAGTTGAGTATCTATGGGTCTCCAATGACATGATCATTTCATCTTATTGAGTGTTTATGGGGACCTTGCATTCACAAATTCATTAGTAAAGTTCAATGGTTGTCATTAATCACCAAAACCATACTACATGAGGGGGGCCTAGATGCTTTCACACGCGCTACAAGGCCTGTCTTTCTCAAAAACAACATCCTTCAAACCTCGGAGGTGATCGCCCTTGAGGAGTTTTTGAAGATTCCTCATACCAACATGCGCTAGCCGTCTATGCCACAGCCAACCCATGTTGGTCTTTGCAATCAAGCATGTGTCAAGTTCGGCTTTATCTTTGTTGAAGTCAACAAAGTAAAGCTTTCCCTTTAACAAACCCTTGAATGCAATGTAACAATCACTCCTCCTAGAGATGGTCACACCCTCATTAGTGAACAAGCAATTATAACCTTTGTCACATAATTGAGATATGGACAACAGGTTATAATCTAAGGAATCAACGTGTAGCACATGAGAAAGAGTATGTTTAGATGATATGGCAATTTTACCGGTACTGAGCACCTTTCCTTGACTATTGTCCCCAAAATAGATGCCCTCGCTTGGATCCTCATTTTCTTCATACTCAATGAACATTCTTCTTTCTCCAGTCATATGTTTGGTGCAGCCACTGCCTAGCATCCATTTTGATCCACCGAAGGAATAGGCCTACAAAACAAATCATGCCTTGGTTTTAGGTACCCAAGCTTGCTTGGGTCCTTTTAGGTTAGTCACAACGGATTTAGGCACCCACACATGAGACTTGGTGTTTCCATGGCATGGCCCAACATAATGAGCATAAACTTTACCAAAATTACTTCTCATGAAAACATAAGATGCATCAAAGGTTCTAAAAAGCAACTGTTGTTGTTTATATATAGGACTAGTCCGGGAGATCGGACTTGTCCGGGGGACCAGACTTGTCTGTGTCCCAACCGGACTAGTCCGGTGATTATGTGTGTTGGATGTGTTAACTTTGGATTTTCTAGTTTGAGAGGGTCTTCCCTTTACAAAGGTAATGATTTCCTTGTCATTCTTATGGCTTCTAGCTTTTTGCTTTCCACCATAGGAATACCCAATGCCATATTTGACATTAGGAGGTCTTGTGGCCAAGTATGCACTACGTGCATATTTGACCTTCTCCTTGTCAAATATGCCACTTTGGGCAGGATGCTTATCCTTGGTAGAGGTTGACTTGTCTTTCAAACTGGTGTCAACTTTACCACATGTACAAGTAGAAGCAGTTTAAGTTTTAAGGGGTTGAGAAGGTGAGCTTGAAGAAGATGAAGGGTCACTTTGCTTGAGTGACTCAACTTGCACTTCAAGGATCTTGTTAACCTTGACTAGGTTAGCAAGTTCATCCTTGATTGTAGCATTTGAGTCGCTTAACTCCAAGAAAGCTTCCTTGCTTGAAGCTAACTCAAGCTCTAGTGACTTGCTTCGCTCCTTTTCAAATCCTAGAAGCTTGTCAAGTTCAACATATTCCTCCTTTTGGAAGATAAGCATGTCTTCTTGACGGTTTATCAACTTCTCCTTCTCAACAAGTTGATCAAGTAAAAATTTCATTTTAGCGGTTGTTTTCTTATATAAGCCAATTAGCATATCTTCATTATCACTATCAATTTCACTATCACTAGAATAGCAATGCACGAAAGAGGATTTGGTAGTTACCTTGTGTTTACCTTTCTTTGCCATGAGGTAAGTGTCATTCCCCTTTGGTGTGCCAAGAGTGGGGAAGAGAGTGGACTTCATGGATGTCTTTTCGATGGCTATGTTAGCCATCTCCTCTTCTTCTTCGGATGAGGACTCATCATTTGACTCCCATTCTTTCCCAAGATGCGCTTGTTCAGCTTGCTTCTTCTTCTTGAAGAACTTATTGGGTTGAGGCTTCGCTTCTTTGGTCTTCTTCTTGTTCTCTTCATATGGGCAATCAACTATAAAGTGGCTATACTCACAACAATTATAGCATGCCCGCCTCAACTTCGGTCTTGATTTTTCTTTGTACTTCCCTTCACTCGATTTAGCCCCTTGTCTCTTCTTCATCATTCTCTTGAATTTCTTCATGAATAGTATGATGTCATCTTCATCCAAGTCACTGCTCTCATCATCACCGTCTTCTTCTAGTTGAGCTTCTCGAGCTTCTTTAGACAAGGGCTTAAGGGTGGACTTTAGAGTCACCCCTTTCTTCTTTGCCGAGGTGAGATCGGCAATCTCCTTAACATTTTTGGCTTGTTTTTCCATAATCTCAAAGTTGATGATTTTCCTAAGTAGCTCATCCGGGGTCATCTTCTTGTACCCAGGGCTTTCTCGTATAATTGAGCACAAGGTAACATTGTGAGGCATGAAGGCTCTAAGAATGAGCTTCACCACCTCGTGGTCATTCCACTTCTTGCTTCCGTATGCTCGCACCTTGTTGATGAGCGTCTTTAGTCGGTTGTACATATCTTGTGGTGACTCATCTTCTTCGATGGTGAATCTTCCCAGCTCACCTTCAATCGTCTCGATTTTTGCTTCTCGCACATGACGATCGCCTTCATGTGCGGTTTGCAATGTATCCCATATCTCTTTTGCGATCTCGAGTCCATCCACCTTTGTAAACTCATCATGACTGAGTGATGAAGTAATGACTGTAGCAGCTTGGGCATTTTGATGGATTGCTTGCTCTTGGCTAGGTGTGAGCTCCTCATCATCATTCGGGATGTCTATTCCTGTGCATACTATGTGCCACAAACTTGGATTGAGAGAAATCAAATGCATTTTCATGTTTTGCCTCCACATTGAGTAGTCATTGGCGTCAAAGTGTGGGGCTTTTCCAAGTGGAATAGATAGATAATGATTGTTGTTAGAATTTAGGCAATCATAATTAAAAGGATATTGGTAGTAGTCGGTGTGACTACTACCCTTCTTCTTCTTCTCATCTTCAATCTTTACTTTTCCCTTGGAAAGAGTTTTCTTCCTTAGGAGCGCCTTTAGTTCCAACGTCTCCTCATCGTCATCCTCGAAGTCTTGAATGGCCTCGAGGAGCCTCTCCAATTTTTGGTTCTTGTCTTCATCAACCTTCTCTTGGTTGTTGCTCTTGTGTACGTCCTTCATGTCCGACATGATCTCTTCGAGCGATTAGTCTCCTTTTGAAGAACCTGCTCTGATACCAATTGAATGTGTCCAAGAGGGGGTGAATAGGCCTTTTTTGATTTTCTGTCGAACCTGCAACACTTAACAACCAGATCAAACATTGAGATACCGAACTAGTTCGGTCGAGTGCGGACTAGTCCAGTGTATACAGACTAGGTTTATCAAATCTGATCAATTATCTTGATCCTAGGATGTATGCAGCGGAAATATACTTTTAATTGAAGTGTTACACAATTATAAATTGGGATGTACCACAAGTTAATCTTATATTCAATGTTTCAACGTAAAGTGAATGAGATTGGTTGAAACCCTAGATATGTATGAAGTGTAAGAACAATGTGTGCAAAGAAAGAACACAAGCACTTTATCCCGTGGTTCGGTTCCCACAGAGGCAACCTACATCCACATTGAGGAGTCCAAAATAGGACCGGGTCTTCTCCAACCCTACCCTCGTCGGATCGCCACGAAGGACAATCCTCTTCACTAATCACAAAGGGCAAATAACCAAATTCAAGGGGCCTTCTCACACGTTGAGGGCTCCCCAAGATTACAATATGAACACCACCAAGAACACACTTGAAAGATCACAATGAAAACCACATGAGTGTGTTTGGGAATCAAACCAAGAGCTCAATGAGTGATGAACCATGTCTCTCTAATGATCCAAAGTGTATCCTCAAGGGATTGATCTTTGTTGCATTTGATTTCGTGGAGAGAGGTGTTTTCTAGGCTCTTGGGAGCTGTGATGGCACAGGGGGCGAGAGATTTGGAAGATGGGTCGTGTACACCTATTTATATGGGGTTCCCAAAAGTAATTTTTAGGGTTTAGAAAGATCGGACTAGTCCGTAGTGGACACCGGACTAGTCCAGTGTGCTGAGTGTAGCAAACTCTAGGTGTCCCGAAATATCGGACTAGTCCGGCTGAAAGCGGACTTGTCCGAATTTAGTTCTGGAAATCTTCGAACTAGTCCGATAAACATCGGACTTGTCCGGATATGAGAAACCCTAAGTGAATTTGGAACAAGTCCGCACTTGGAGGACTTTCCCGATTTAGGTCAGAGGTTTTTTCGGACTAGTCCGTGCTAATATCGGACTTGTCCGGTTGACATCAGAAAGATATCGGACTAGTCCGGTGTGTGATCAGACTTGTCCGATTTTGTGCAACTTGTGAGGTGTTTGGGGGACTAGTCCGCACTGGGGAGGACTAGTCCGATTCTAGTCGGCGAGATATTGGACTAGTCCGTGGTGATATCGGAATTGTCCGATCTTGTGCAGAAAGATATTGGACTAGTTCGGGGTCAGTCGGACTAGTCCGGTCCTGTATAAATATGTGCAATGTGTGTGATTATTTGTGCTTGAGCTCTTGGGGTGTGTTTCCATAACACACTCCATACACAATGATCTACTACAGTTGTTTCTTGAGCTCTTTTTCGCATTGTTCCTCATTTTCCTTTCTTTTTGGCACCTTGCTCATTTTCTCATTAGAACCTGTGCTCATCTCAACAATGTGGTTAGGATCTCATTTGCTTGTCATAAATCATCCAAAACCCACAAGGGATTCCTAGATCCACTTTCAATATGAACACAGAGGAGAAGAAACAGAGTGTTTCTATCGAGGCTTAAATGCTAAAATGAAGGGCAAGCTCGCTTTGTTCAATTGCGGCACATTCAATGAATTTTTCAATGCAACGATTGTACAAGAGGATGCAACATGCGAGCTAGTGGCTGATAAGAAGAGGCGTGCTTCGCAGGGCAGCAGTGGTGGAGTTCCACAAAAGTACCATATCGTGTATTGATCACCTCCGATCAAAGGTGGCAGCCACCGACACGACCGCTGATGTTTTGTGGCCGCCCGTTCAACGCACCAAGCTTCAGATCACCCCTGCCACATGTTGGTATTTCTTAACACCATAGAGTTATCCGCAAGCGCACGGAAATACCGTTGTAGCACTTCCCCTTAAAGAGTATTCCCAAGGGTATCGAATCCAAAGAACTTGTGTGCTAATCTTTCGAACTAGCTCACCCAAGGACACAAATTTGTTTGGTAGGCAAGGAACAGAGAGGAATTCAAAGTATTGATCCTAATTCAAGGTAGTTTGCAGTAGATGCTTGCTTCGGGCACGGGCTTACTCCAAGCAATACTAGGATGACTCCCGCCAAGAGCCTATGGCATAGCCGAATGTGGAGGATTACGAAGGACAAATAGGGTTGTCACCACCTACTGCCTACCTCTTCAATCCGTGGGTCTACGAGATATCCACTGATGATTTATAACCTAAGCACCACGCTTACATTCTAAATCACTACTCTAGTTGTTTCGAACACAAAGCTACAACTAGAGCCTCTAATGCATTAAAGCAGTGAACCCACAAGTAACTAATTGTGCAAACTACTAAGAATAAAAAAGATCAAACTTGTATTGAATTCACAAAGGCTTACTTGATTGAGTAAAACTTTTGTAGGGGTACAAGTGTAGAAGAGGGACTTGACAAGCCCAAGCCTCCTTCTCCTAGACTCTTCACCACACTCTCCTTCTACTTTGGCAGCCTCTAGGACTACTCTAAACATTTGGAGTGTAGCACTATTCTCAACTTTTGGTGTGTGTGAGAAGTGAGGTGAGGGGGTCTATTTATAGGTGGAGAAGGGTCGGTTCCCGCCACAATTAACGCGCGAATCAGTCACCATTGACTTCAGGGAGTCGGGAGGAGCCAACACGTGTCGTTTGACCGAGTTTGGCCCTAGGAATAGGTTGGATGACCAGGGGGTTCGGACGACATGGTCAAGGCTCCCCTCGGGGAGTGCTTCCTCCGGGTGGCTTCCAGGTGGCCCCTCTTGATATATATGGGTGCAACACTAGTGGATCTCTACGTATTTTTCTGTTTGTGGGCCATTTGATCCATGTGTTGCCACATGTCATCGCCTGATTCGTTGAAATCCATTTTCATGGATTCATCCCTGCATGTTTTGGTATTTTGGGTAATAATTCACCTGCATACAAATAGACACCAACACTTGTGGAATTGGGTTAGTGTATAACCCTACCACTATGTTTGGTGTTTCTTTTATGCACATTATGAGTTGAATTTACGGTCAAAATGTGGTACTTAAGGACCATCAACAAACTCCTCCACATTTAGTCCTTTGCTCATCCTCGAGTGAAGGCAAGAAGAACTAGAGTGTTGTCATGAAATTGCTATAAAGTAGAAAATAAGGATACTAGATATTTCAACTTAAACTTGAATTCATGGATTCCCTTTGTGTATGTGGCTACCACATCAATCTTGGGTGTTTGAAAAGTGGAACGGTTAGAATGAAGTTCCCTTGGATCATTCCCTGCTGAAATGATTAGGCAATTGCTATATTTGAAAGTCATAGGAACTTTTGTCCTTGCCTTCTTGATTGGAACCTCTCAAATATCTCAAAGTGTTTGAGTCCTCACCATGGCATGTTTTGCCAATTCTTGTCCCTATACTAAAAGTGGCTATATCTGGAGCTTGGTAGGGATGAATGTGGCACACATTTGCAATTCATATGTTACTAAGTCAAAAACTTCATCATATGAGAGACTTATGCAATGAACAAAGTGAAGGGAAAATTCTTGTGCACATGAATGGAATGGAGTGGCGAGGTGATAACTCAAATGAATTTGCTCTCTCTTAAGGATGAAACATGGCTACTACTTTTTTTTCTTTTTTTCTTTTTTTGAGCATCTTACTCTTTTTCAAGAGAGGATGATTTTTTTTCTTGTAGCCATGCCTTCTACTCCTTTTTATTTTTAGAGAGGCTTTCATTTGTATTGTATGGAGTTTCTTTTTGGCGGATGGATAATCGATGGATGCAAATTCTCAATGTGAGAAATTTTGCATGAATGGAGTGCACAAGAGTTTTCAATTCAAAAAGTTCATGCATGTCACTCAATTGGGTCACGGGTTTGACAAAGTTCAATGAAAAGCAAAGTGGCATATGCTTGTGGTTTTCAATGAATATATCATATGGCCTTGGTGGGTATATAAATTTCCAATGAGAGATTTAGGCAAAGTTCAAGACTTCAAATAGTTACAAATGTCAAAATCAATTTCAAGCAAAAGGATGATTTCTAAAGAACTCATTTACCATATCACACTAGTAAAATACCTTGATGATGTGTTTTTCCTATTGAATTATGGGAATCATAAACAAGGTAATAAATTGAAATATAAAGTATTCAAATTTTCAGCTTAAGCAAATTCTTGACTACCAAATTTTATTTCAATTTGTTGAGTTGATTCATTTTAGTTATGCAATGGAAAATATGAAATCAACTCAAATAGTAGGGTAGCACATAAAAGTGGGGATAGGAAATACAAACCAATTTTTTGGAGCGAAACGGAGTCGTATGGTGCAGAAGATAGGTCGGCCGACCAGGGGGTTCGACCGACCTCCTGGTGGCTCTTCTGTGGCTCTATTTTGTCGGGTCGTTTTGCTCATTCGGTCGCGACGTGTTTTGATATGCAACATTAATTTTTCACGTCGGGATTTCGTGACTTGGGGACATGTTTCCCCCACACTTGTTTCCTGAATTATTTATTCAACAAAATAAACTAAAGGGGGAACTTTATCGATGTTAGATGAACCGGTAAGTTCATTTTATTGAAATCAAAGTAAGCGAGGAACAATGCGTTTCATCAAGGATTTTGTGGAGGATATCGAGGAGGATAACACGAGAAAACAGAACGCGAACGGCGCGAAGGGAGAGTTGGCCGACCGTATGGTTCAGCCGAACCCCTTCTGGCTCCGTTCGGGCCATATTTTCTTGGGTCGATTAAATGGGCCTTCTAGAAGAAGAATTGGATCGGCCCATTAGTTGGACGTGGAGAATTTAAACAGAATTGAATGAAATGGCATGGAAATTGTTTAGATTTACCACGTCAAATTCTTTTTCTGTATCCTTTTGTGAATCAAGAAATAATTTGAGTCGGTGTCCATTCACTTTGAATAGTTGACTGTCATCAACTTGGAGTGTGATTGCTCCATGGGATGAAGTCTCTACTACAGTGAAGGGTCCTTCCCATTTACTTCTAAGCTTCCCATGTCCAAAGAGTTTAACCCTAGAGTTAAAGAGTAAAACTTTATCTCCAGGTTTGAACTCTTTCGGCGTAATCCTCTTATTGTGCCATCTTTTGGTTCTCTCTTTATAAATTCTGACACTATGGTACGCCGTATCTCTCCATTCCTCGAACTCAGAGATTTGCTTCAATCGGTGATTTCCAGCTTCGTTAAGATTCATGTTCCACCGCTTGATGGCCCAATACGCTCTATGTTCCAATTCTACGGGAAGATGGCAAGTCTTCCCATAGACAAGTTGGAAAGGAGACATGCCGATAGGTGTCTTGTAGGTAGTACGATATGCCCACAATGCGTCGGGTAGCTTTTGCTTCCATCCTGTTCCCATTTCCAAGACAGTCTTTTGCAGAATATTCTTAATTTGCTTATTAGATGTTTCTGCTTGACCACTTTTCTGTGGGTGGTATGGGGTAGCAATGTTTTGCTGAACTCCAAGTCCCTTAGAAAGTTTCAGAAGGTCTTATCTATGAAACGAGACCCTCCATCACTTATGACCATACGGGGAGTTCCAAAGTGTGGGAAAATGATCTCATGGAACATTTTCCTTGCTTGCTTGGAATCAGTATTTTTGCATGGCAATGCTTCTACCCATTGACACATAATCGACGGCAACCAGAATATACTCGCAATCATAAGACCTAGGAAAAGGTCCCATGAAATCAATACCCCATACATCAAATAATTCCACTTGGAGATTGTATGTTAGGGGCATCGCATTGCGAGCAGAGATTCCCCCATGCTTCTGGCATTTCCAACATCTGCGAATGAATTCCTTGGTATCTTCATACATTGAAGGCCAATAGAATCCACTCTGCCAGATCTTTGTCTGAGTACGGTTAACACCGTAATGACCACCATAGGGGCCAGCATGGCATTTCTCTATATTTTGGTGCCTTTGATTGATGGGACGCACCTTCTAAGAAGGCCATCGGCACATACTCGATAGAGGTAAGGGTCATCCCAAAGATGTCTACAACTCTCATAAATGAGTTTCTTTTTGTTCTCCCCTGGTGGTACGTATCCCGTGACCATAAAGTTCACGATATCCGCATACCAAGGGTGAGAGTCTGTCACCTTGAGGAGCATATCATCTTGTAGGAAGTCATTGATAGGTATGTCCATGGTTTGTGTGACTTCCATACATGAAAGATGATCTGCTACTGAATTCTCTACTCCTTTCTTATCTCTTATTTCCATATCAAATTCTCGGAGTAGAAGAATCCATCGAATTAGCCTGGGTTTGGCATCCTTTTTGGTAAGAAGATATTTCAAAGCAGCATGGTCCGTGTAGACTATGACCTTTGCTCCAACCAAATAGGATCTAAACTTGTCGATAGCAAAAACTACTGCTAGGATCTCTTTCTCAGTTGTGGCATAATTGAGTTGGGCTCCTGTCAGAGTTTTGCTAGCATAGGCTATTGCGTGATGCTTTTTATCTTTGGTTTGGCCTAAGACTGCACCAACAGCAAAGTCACTAGCATCACACATGATTTCGAATGGCAGTGTCCAATTAGGAGGTTGGATAATTGGAGCTGAGATGAGTGCCTTTTGAGTATATCAAATGATTTAAGGCATTCATCATCGAAATCAAAGGGAGCTTATTTAGCTAATAGGTTGGTGAGGGGTCTAGCGATTTTGGAGAAATCCTTGATAAATCGTCGGTAGAACCCCACATGACCTAAAAAGTTGCGGACTCCCTTAACATTGATAGTTGGTGGAAGTTTTTCAATAACTTCAATTTTAGCTTTGTCCACCTCTATCCCTCTCTCGGACACCAAGTGTCCAAGAATGATTCCTTCCCGGACTATGAAATGGCACTTTTCCCAATTAAGCACAAGGTCCTTCTCCTGGCATCTTTGTAAGAACCTGTCTAAATTTTCTAGACAATGGTCAAAAGTTTTTCCATAGACGGAGAAATCATCCATGAAAACTTCCATGATATCCTCGATCATGTCAGAAAATATAGACATCATGCATCTCTGAGGTAGGAGCGTTACACAGTCCAAAGGACATACGCCGGTAGGAATAGGTCCCGTAAGGACATGTGAACATGGTCTTACTTTGATCATCTGGATGGATAGGAATTTGATGATATCCCGAATACCCATCAAGGAAACAGAAGTAGGAATGTTTTGTCAATCGCTCTAACATCTCATCGATGAAGGGCAATGGAAAATGGTCTTTCCTTGTTGCCTTGTAAGTTTTTGGTAGTCAATGCACATCCTCCATCTCGTGACGGTATGTTGAGGAATTAATTCATTCCTCTCGTTTTGAACAACTGTCATACCTCCCTTCTTAGGCACTACTTGAACTGGACTTACCCATTCACTATGAGGAACAGGGTAAATAATCCTAGCATGCAGAAGTTTCAAGACTTCTTTCTTGATAACTTCCTGCATCGCATTATTCAATTGCCTTTGAGGTTCCCTTGAGGGGACACTCTCAGGGTCAATAGGAATATGATGGGTGCATAACGCTGGACTAATTCCCTTGAGATCCTGAAGTGAATATCCAAAAACAGCTCTATGCCTTTCTAACATGGCTATGAGCTTGAGCGTTTCATCATCTGAAAGCTTGTCACTTATGATGATTGGGGCTTCCAAATCGCCATTTAGAAAGGCATAATGTAGGCCTGGAGGTAGAATCTTGAGCTCAACATGAGGTTTTGGGGAGGGCTCTTCTTTTGGCAATTCAATTTCCTCCTGAAATTCATCCTCCTCTTGGATGAAGTCTTCTTCTCCTTCAATTTCAGGGGGTTCTAAAAATTGAAGCCTTCTAACCTCCTCCATTGGCTCATCTTGGATGAGAGATTCTGCAGATGTGTTCTTTGAACGCAAAATAGGTATGGAGAAAATTTTCCCTCCAAGATTGATATTGAGGCTTCCTTCCAAAGGAACTTCCATGAGAAATTTCTCTATGGGAATCCCTATCATGATGTCAAAATCTTTGATTTCGAACACGTGAAAATCTAGAGACCCTCAACATCTTTGTGTCTAACAGTCACTTGTTGCAAAACCCCACAGCCTTCAAGAATGGTTCCGAATGAATCTCGGAAGGATTTGCGTGTAGGTGCCAATGGCACATCGCCAAGAATGGCAAGAGCACAAGAATCAGAAATGAGATTTGCTCCAATAGTAGGGTTGTATAGGATTCTCATTGGTGTCCCTCTAATAGAACATAAAATGGTAGCCAAAGGTGAGGTCATCCGAAGAATTTCGGGTGAATTCTTGACTTCAATTGTCCATTCTCTGCTCAGGATAGAGGTCAACTCCTTGACCGTCTGACGGACGAACACCCCGTCAGGTGGTTCAGCTGGAGTTGGTTTCAATGAAGGTTTCTTATGGCAACAATACACCGAGGTATTTCCATAATCTTCAAAAAGCTCTTCCTCGAAGTAAAATGGAAACTGCGAGGGTTGAATTTCTTCTACCTTCATAGTCTCAGGTTCGGGAGAGGATTCCTCTGGCAAGGCTTGGGGTAAACAAGAAATGGGTTCATCCTTGTCCAAGAGTGTATTCTCTGTTCTTGACCTGACTTCCTCTTGGGGAGGCTCATTAAGACCCATAATGAAGGAAGAATTTTCTAGAATTCTGTCCAGAAGATCCTTGCCTTCTTCTGGAGTCTTATGGAGGAAAGATCCTCCAGCCGTAATGTCAAGATATAGGGCAGACTCTTTGTTTAATCCCATGAAGAAATGTTGCAAAAGCATTGGATCAAGGATTAACAAATCTGGGCCAGAATTTTTCAAAAGAGAAAATTTGTCCCAAGCTGCACCTATAGATTCCTTCTCCATCTGCTGGAAGCATAGTACTTCCTTTCGTAAGGAAACAATTCGGGCAATGGGAAAGAAATCAAGACAAAATTTGTCTCATAATTCACTCCAATCACCGTTTGTCTTCCCAACGTAGTGGTTGTACCATTGTTTGGCTTTTTCCTTGAGGGAAAAAGGAAAAAACTTCCATTTTAGAGTTTCCTATGTCATACCTTTGATTAGAAGGCATGAACACAGTTGTTCGAACTCTCGTAGATGGTGGTAAGGGTTTTCACAATCCGTTCCTGAGAAGGATTGTTCCCGAACCATGGCTATAAAGCCAGGGCGAAGTTCATAGCTGGTTGAACAAATAGGTCCCGCCAAAGGCGGTGGCTAACAGAACTTTCCCTTCGGAGCAGAATAAGAAAGAATGGTGGGTTGCTAAATTTATATAGTGGTGGTAAGGTAAGAATAAGAAAGGTAAGATGATAGATAAGGGGGATATGATACAAGGGTGATCTTGGTTCGAAGATTAACAGCAACCGTTCCCCGGCAACGGCGCCAGAAATGCTTGTTGGTATTTCTTAACACCACAGAGTTATCCGCAAGCGCACGGAAATATCGTTGTAGCACTTCCCTTAAAGAGTATTCCCAAGGGTATCGAATCCAAAGAACGTGTGTGCTAATCTTTCGAACTAGCTCACCCAAGGACACAAAGTTGTTTGGTAGGCAAGGAACAGAGAGGAATTCAAAGTATTGATCCTAATTCAAGGTAGTTTGCAGTAGATGCTTGCTTCGGGCACGGGCTTACTCCTAGCAATACTAGGATGACTCCCGCCAAGAGCCTATGGCATAGTCGAACGTGGAGGATTACGAAGGACAGATAGGGCTGTCACCACCTACTGCCTACCTCTTTAATATGTGGGTCTACGAGATATCCACTGATGATTTATAACCTAAGCACCACGCTTATGTTCTAAATCACTACTCTAGTTGTTTCGAACACAAAGCTACAACTAGATCCTCTAATGCATTAAAGCAGTGAACCCACAAGTAACTACTTGTGCAAACTACTAAGAATAAAAGATCAAACTTGTATTGAATTCACAAAGGATTACTTGATTGAGTATAACTTTTGTAGGGGTACAAGTGTAGAAGAGGGACTTGACAAGCCCAAGCCTCCTTCTCCTAGATCTTCACCACACTCTCCTTCTACTTTGACAGCCTCTAGGACTACTCTACACCTTTGGAGTGTAGCACTATTCTCAACTTTTGGTGTGTGTGAGAAGTGAGGTGAGGGGGTCTATTTATAGGTGGAGAAGGGTCGGTTCCCGCCACAATTAACGCGTGAATCAGTCACCATTGACTCCGGGGAGTCGGGAGGAGCCAACACGTGTCGTTTGATCGAGTTTGGCGCCAGGAATAGGTCAGCCCACCAGGGGGTTCGACCGACCTGGTCAAGGCTCCCCTCGGGGAGTGCTTCCTCCAGGTGGCTTCCAAGTGGGCCCTCTTGATATATATGGGTGCAACACCAGTGGATCTCTTTGTATTCTTCTGTTTGTGGGCCATTTGATCCATGTGTTGCCACGTGTCATCGTCTGATTTGTTGAAATCCATTTTCATGGATTCATCCCTGCATGTTTTGGTATTTTGGGTAATAATTCACCTGCATACAAATAGACACTAACACTTGTGGAATTGGGTTAGTGTATAACCCTACCACTATGTTTGGTGTTTCTTTTATGCACATTATGAGGTGAATTGACGGTCAAATGTGGTACTTAAGGACCGTCAACACCACAGCGGCAGCAACAGAGGATGATACCTCGTGCACCCCCACAGCAGCAGCGTGCATCGGGTTTCCATCCTCCAGCCTATGGTGGTTCGGCACAATACACGTGCTACAACTGTGGACGTGTCGAACACCTTTCCTACCACTGTCCAGACAAGCAAACCAGCAGACAAACATCGTACCAGGGTGCTAATCAACCCCAAAACCAGTTTAAGAAACCAAATCCCAAACCCGGCAACGTCCACAACATCGCCATTGAGGACGTACCAGAAGGCGAACCCGTACTCGCGGGTACGTTCACTTTCATCGATCACCCCATTATCATACTTTTTTATTCCGGTGCCACCCACAATTTAGTTCATATGTTGTCAAGCACCAACTACAAATATTTCCTACTGAATATCCATACATGATTTGTTCACCGGGCAAGAAAATATCAACTCATAGTTGTTGACGGTTGTTATATACCAATTTCACTCGTCAATATAACTGAATTATGTGAAGGAATTGTCATTTCTTGCACACATCACCTTTATATTTAACCTATTTCCACTTGTCATTGGAGAAAGTAGTGCATGTAGGAATTCTATGCAGAATTGAAGTGAAACAAGAGGATGGATCCTGTAAAATATCATTCCAGCCAATCAGGTGACGCCATGTGGCACCACATGGATCAAATGGCCCACAAACAGAAGTATCTGAGACCATCCAATGTGTAGCACCCATATCTGTCAATGGGACTCACCTGGAAGTCACCCCGAGGAAGCACACACGAAATGGTCAAGTTCTCTGTTTGGTCGACCAGGGGGTTCGACCGAACCCTTCCTGGTGCCAAACGCATTCAACTTCCACATGTTGGCTCCTCTTGCCTTGAAGAAATCAGTGGTGACTGATTCGCGCGCTTTTAGTGGCAGGAACTGACCCTTCTCCAAGCTATAAATAGGACTCCTCACCCCTCACTTCAACACGCATCACTTGAGTATTCATCTTTTGTATCCACTACTCTCCATAGGTTTAGAGGAGTATAGGCTGTAGAGAGGAGAGCCTCTAGTCCCTAGTCCAAGTAGGAGAGGAGTAGAAGGAGTCTCTTCCAAATTTCCAATTGGGGAAGGTATGGCTCTCATATTTCTATTTGTATTTGTGACTTTTTTCTTAAAATGATGATATATTTATTCTACTATTATTCATATACTTGGATGAAGTGTTTCTTGTTTGATTGTGGATTTCATGTATGTGGTAGGAGTAGTATTTATGACTATGTTATACCATTCTCAATATATCATTATAAACACTATAAACCTCCACTATAGTCTAATTAGCTATGATATGATTATGTTATCATGAATCACTTATGCTATGAATTAACATTGGTTCAACGGTGATTTAGTTCATTGCCTTAAGATGGCTTGTGCCTAGGATTCTAAGGTAATTACTTAATATGCTAGCATCGTGCTAGGATAAAGAGTAGCGTTGAATGTCTCGTATGCCCACAAATTGATGAGGTAGGCAGTAGGTGGTGACATTCCTATCTGTCCTTTGTAATCCTCCACATTCGGCTATGCCACAGGCTCTTGGCGGGAGTCGTACTAGTATTGCTAGGGGTAAACCCGTGTCTGATGTGTTGATCCACTTAGCATGAGAATTCATAATTGACATGATCATTAGTAACTAACTTAGGCTATGTATATGTACATTAGAATCATAGTAGGTGTATCTACCTAACCCTTAACTTAGTCCCTCTTTACCTCATTTACCCCTTTAGGATAGAATGCTCTTGTGTGTGTCACACTACCTCAATTACTCTTTATCCATCCTTGCTAGAATCCTACCTAAGACAACATAGCCTCTCCACTTGATGATTCTTTTACTTTCATCTAGCCTTCCTTTGGGAGAATATAAATGACACCATTTGGGAATACTCTTAGAGGGGAAATGCAACATCGATAGTTTTCGTGCGCTTGCAGAATTACATGCGTAATTTAGAACCTACCAACAAACATTTCTGGCACCACTGCTAGGGATTAGTTGTTAATAGTGCGTAGGAAATATCAACAAGTATTTCTGGCGCTGTTGTCAGGAAGGCAGCCGAAGTATTGGATGATTGAGTGAATAGGATAGGACCCTGGTAGGTTTTAGTAGGATAACCCTTCTTTGTTTTCGCATTTTTATGTAAAAACAGGGTAGTGTATGTCTGGTTTCTGCTTGCTGGAAAACTTTGTTGAAGATCCTGAATCCCTTCTGAGAGATTGACCTCATGTCGTTACTCCTCAGAAGCTTCGAGCGGCAAAGCAAGCCAGCATAACTGCACCAGCAACCCAAATGCTAATGGCCCAGAAGACCCTTCGTGAGTTTTCAACCCCCTCTGCTAACAATGCATGTTGGGCCCACTGTTAACACGGGAGATGTGAACTTCGAAATCAAGACTGGCCTGATCACAATGGTGCAAGCCAACCCATTTTGTGGGAAGGCTAAATAGGATGCAAGTGCTCACCTACAACAGTTTCTTGAGATCTGCAGCACTTTTAAGATCAAGGACATGTCTCCCGATGTTGTCTGTCATAGGTTGTTCCTGTTCTCTCTTCTTGGGAGAGCGAAATAGTGGTTATATGCAAAACGAAGTGTTGTATACACTTGGGAGAAGTGTTCTACGACATTTCTTGCCAAATTTTTCGCGTTAGGCAAGACCAATGCCCTACGTGAAAGAATTTCCAGCTTCCAGCAAGATGCCAAGGAGTTTATTCCCGAGGCTTGGGAAAGGCTGCAGAAGTATATCCTAGCCTGTCCCCACCATGGGATGGATGATTGGATAATTATTCAAAACTTCTACAACGGGTTGATCCCTTCCGCTCGTGACCATGTTGATGCTGCTGTTGGAGGTTCCTTCTTCTCATTGGCGGTGCCCAAAGCTAAAGATTTGATTGAGAAGATGGTGTCAAACATGGGTTGGAGCGACGAGCGTCTCCATAACCACCAGTGAGGCATGCACACCTTGAAGCAGGTGGACATGATTGCTGCCAAATTGGATCTCCTTATGAAGAAAACTGATGGACAAGGCAATGGTAAGGTATGTGGCTATGCCTATGCATTAGACTCTGACATCACTTGTGAAATATGTGGCAACACGAGCCTACCTGGAAACCTGTGAGGATGCTCTATACCTAGCCAACAATGGAAACAACAATGGTTATCATCCAGGAGGTCAAGGGTGGGGCCAACAACGCCCATTATTTCAAGGAGGGTACAACAACAATGGCAACAATGGAAATCAACCCAACTTGAGAGAACTTGCTATTGGCCAGCTGAAGATTAATGATGTTATATCAAAGAAGTTGTCGGCCAATGACAAGATCCTAGAGAGCATTAATGATAAGATTGAAGGACTTCAACAAAATGTTGGAAACTCAGTTGGCTTAACTGGCAGCTGCTGTTCCACCAGTGGAGAATGGCAAGATGCTAGGACAGCCCGAACCTCCCGTGGAAAAAAGTGCCAACAGTATCTCTCTACAAGGAGACAACTGGCTGAAGGACCTTGGATGTCCTACAATCTCATGCTCAATTGGGGCTCATCACTTTGACAAGGCCCGTTGTGACCTTGGAGCAAGTGTGAGTGTGATGCCCAAGGTGGTTTTTGACCAGCTCAACTTCACAGAACTTACTCCAACACCAATGCAGCTCCAACTAGCTTATTCTTCAGTCCGTTATCCGACGGGTATCGTTGAAGATGTTTCGATGAAAATCCGGAATTGCTTCATAGCCGTGGATTTTGTGGTGCTCGACATGTAGGTCGAGAAGGATATGTCGCTCATTCTTGGGCAACCATTCCTAAGCACCGCGAAGGCTTGCATAGATGTGGGAGCTGGAGAAATCCACTTCCATATCAATGGCAAGGAGGAGAAGTTTTACTTTCACCCAAAGATGGAGCAATGCTTCATGATCCGTATCAAGTATGGGTTGAATGTTAAACACATTCAAGAAGTCAAAATCCCACCTTCCAAGATGGACCCGCTCATTGCATTCATGAGGAATTTGATTTATGCGGAAAACCCGTCTTATCGTCCACGCCAACACCCTAAGAAGATGGAGCAGTCTGGGCCTCCTCAAAGGCCCAAGTCCACCAAGCCGCCAAGGAAGGAATGGTAGAAGAAGCAAGAGAAACCATCTGAGCCCATCCCTCCGGGTCCGGATGTCAAGAAATTAAGAAGGAAGAATGTCCATCTCATCAGACGGTGATGAGACCTAGCCAATAGGTTAAATTAGTTGTTATCCTTTTCTTTGATTTTTCTTTTCTCTTCTTTTGGTTTTTCCCCATTTATTTTGATTTGCCCCACTGCATATTTGAGTTTTCTTAGCAAGTTGAGAATCTTACGTTCTCAACTATCATTTTTTTATTTCTTTATTTTGTCAAAAAGAAAATTGTTGGGTTTTGAAAAAAGAAGTTTTTATTCAGAAAAACAATTTTTCTAAGCTGCAAAAGTGGTATTTCACCAACGTGCTAATTCCATAGTCGTTGGGGCGCCACCTGCCAAAAGGGGGAACAGGGGGGCCCACCTATCAGGGCGGTCGACCCCCCTGTTCGACTGACTAGGGGAAAGGGCCACTTTGGCTCCCTCTCCTCTAACGGCTACACTTGGTACCCTAGTGGTCGTTGGGTAATGCACACTATAAATGGTGGTCGTGAGGAGCTCTTCTCCTCACACTTTACCTCATTTCATACCTCCAAAAGTCACTCTTGCTCACATTGTTTTCTTGCTCTTCATTGAAGTACTCTTGATCAATTCCCAACTCAAAAAGATTTGCTTTTGTTTACATTTCCAATTTGTTCTCAAGTTCTTCAAGGGAAAATTCGTCGAGGGTTTTGCTTTTGCTAACATCACCTCTTTTGAGTTTTTGCCTTGTTGTGTTCTTGTTCATTGTGGCCATGAAAGGAATGAAGAGGTTGTTTGGAAAGAGGAAGGAGGCTATAAGCTCAAGCCATGGTGGAGATTCAAGTGCACGCCCATCTTCCGTTGCTACGCCAAGTTCACGGAGGAGGAGTGTAGCAGAGGACACTCCCTGATGAGGAGAATTGGTCCCGATCTTCCGAAAGGTAATGGATAAGTCGATTGATGTGGAGATCTCGACGTTGATGATCCGAGGCTCTCGAGTAGAACACGAACAACCCCTGCAATCACTACACCACCGCTCCGTTGGTTATCAACCGTGCTGCACACGCTTGACCTTGCCAAGAAGGCTAATCCCTGCAAGTGCAACCGAGAACACAAGCAAGAACGTAGAAGAAGCAATCTGAAATTGCTGAATTGGGGTTTCACAAACCGATAAACGGCGATATTATTGATCTAAGCAAAACCCAATTATCTATAGCGGCTACCATGGAGTATATATAGGTGGGAGGACGTCCAAGGGGGTGTTAGGGTCTTGACCTAACCCTAAGACACGAAAATAATGGACTTAGACTTGATACAAGGCCCAATGGCCCAATACGGTGGTGCAGCACCCTGACAGATTCTGTACTTGATTTTGTTTCGACGATTCCCATCGACTCCGAAAGAATTTTGACATGGGACCGGTGCCATTGGAAAGGTTATCCTCTCCCCTTCCCGTGCATATGTAGAACGTCCAAAACGGAGTTCGTATGCGTCATGGGCGTCCGTTTTAGTGCGTACTGCTCCTGGACTCCGAGTTGGATACGATTTGGAGTTTCGTTCGGTTTCCATCTTCTTTGAACGAATTCTCTGGTCTTCCACGTCCCTAATACTCCCTCCAAGTACTCCTTGAACCTCTCCATGGATCCTAATCACAAATAAATCATTAAGTAGCAATTTATGCTCAAAAACATATAAGGAAATATATAAGAACGAGTTCACCTCTGAAATTAATTGTTGTGTATGAACTCTATTGATTGCATCTTGTATATTCAATGGAGTGTTGTTTGTATCCATAGAAGTGATGTCCTCATCATCCTCCCCTTCTTGAATTGGAGTTGTCCTCGACTCAAGTTCATCTCCTCTCATGTGTTGGTCCAAATGTGCAACGCCATCAAATCTTCTTGTATGCATGAATGGAGGAGGCCAAGGTGGTAGACGACATAGTGCGCCATCTTGATCTTGTCCATCAAATAAGAGTGCATATTCACTTGAGCCAGGATCCCAAACAAATAAACATTGTGTCATGTTTGTAGGTGCAATAATAATGTGCATGATCTCATCATTCTCCCCTTCTTTATGACAAGCCGTCCTCGGCTTGCTCGTATGTCGAGGAAAAAGGATTGCTTTGGGGGTAGAATGAACACTGTCCATATTGCACAACCGCAATGAACAATGCTTCTTTTTTATTTGTTGTCCTTGCTGCAATAAAAAAATGCTAGAAAAATTTGACAATACATTTTTAGTGTTAGTGCATTCATTCATTTCACCATATTGTTGCAGCACAAAAGGAGCTTCCTCATTTGAACATATGTAAACTTTATGCACCATAAACATACCACTATGTTCATATTTGCCTATAGCATGAAAAATATTTCTACTTAACAAAGGCGATTCAGATTGAGAAAATACTATCTTCTCTACGATATCTAGATCACAAAGAGTGTCAAATTCAATATAGCCCAAAGTATTTAGAGAAGATAACAATTTCAGCTCATCCCTTTCACAAGTAATTGGAATCAAATTCTTAATTTCAGCACATGTGGGTGATAAAGTATCAAATTCATTCAGTTGTTCTAGCATAGGTACAATATAATTATTAGCACAGAACTCATTTTTAACAGGAGGATCAGCAGGAAAATCAACATGTGGCAATGGTGTATCAATAAAAGATTCCACTAGTCGCTCCTCGACAATAGCATGATTGGTGAAAAAATTCAGAACATCCAAAAACTTCTCACCTTCAACAAGTGTGTTGTGATATTCGTTACCTTTATTCTCATTTTCAGCAGTAATTGTGGGTGAAATATGAATTGATAGATCTGAATTTTCACAGGAGTTGTTGAACACCTCATTCGGTTTTGGATTTTCTACGATTATAGGTTCTTGTTCCTGCAAAAGGTTAGGCAGAGGAGGAGGTACAACAAGAAAATTCTTCTCAAGTTCATGTATTTCATCTTTACAATTAGATACAGTAGCAAAAGTTTCTCGCATAAGAATTTTCATATCTTTCCATGTTCGAGGTCTTTCTAAATCACTTAAGTTGTTCCACCAAGTCAATGCACAACCTACTAATGCACTTGCAATATTTTTAATCTTCCTCCTCTCACACATATGACATTTTCCAAAAATTGTATCCAACTCTATTTCCCAAGCAATATATTCATCATAACCAAGACCATCAAAAGAAGGGAAAGATGGAAGAATGTAATTACTTATTGTTGAAGGAGTTGTAAAGGTGGTCTGAACGTCATGTGCAACCTTGGTTGATATTTGATTTTTAGTGAGCAACTCCATCATCGTCTTCATCATGTCAATCATCTCAGCATATAATGCATGATTCTTGCTTTTACCTGACATTGTTAGTAGCAAACAGAAGACAACACAAAAAATATGTTACCCTATCAACTACAAAGGATAATGGCAAAGTGGAAGTGGAATCACAC
The DNA here is from genome assembly GCA_036927565.1 of Tuctoria greenei. Taxonomy (NCBI): domain Eukaryota; kingdom Viridiplantae; phylum Streptophyta; class Magnoliopsida; order Poales; family Poaceae; genus Tuctoria; species Tuctoria greenei. The sequence continues at coordinate 44,833,144 of JAYESD010000001.1, read as the reverse complement.
ACTCTCAAGCGTCTTACCACACTCTTACAAGTTTTCTTACCGACACTGCAGGTGGCAAACGGTGGCAGGTATGAAAAAACCAATTAAGCGTGGGATGATTGCAAAGGTGTATCGATTCTGCTCAAGAGTAAGGTGTAGCTTGGATGGCACTTTCTATGTAGCAAGGATTAGCAACAATGAAATCAGATAGTAAAGTTGAATAAGTGTCCAAAGTATTTGTCAAAGTTGCTGGCCTAAATGTGTTCCTAGTAGTTCAAGCTAGCAAGACATGAGACAAAACTAGATGACACAAAGAATGCAAGCACTTCTGTTTTTTGTTATTGTTTTTTTTCCTCTTTTTTTGTGCGGCTTTTGTTTCTTGTTTTGCACTTGCCTTTTTCTTTTTTCTTCCTTTTTTTTCCAGAATGTGCTGCAAGGGAAGAACACAATGAAATCAATCCAAGATATCTCGTGTGTCTGTTGCAGATTTTCTGCTCAATCTTCCAAGGACAAATAGGCACACTTATAGGCTCTAAATTGGAAAACTTAGAACAGAAAGATTGTAGATATATCTCTCCTCTTTAGTTTCAATATATGTAAGACCTATTTTGCAAAAGAACAATAGGAGATATTGCCCCCAAAATACAGACTGTTCAGAATTTTTAGGTCAATAACAGATTCGGATCTAATGCAATTTCGACATCGATAACTATCTTTTCTGGGAAAATGATGAATAAGAAAGTTATAGAGAACTTCTTAAGATTTCCAGAAAGTATAAGAACACGAAAATCCGAGTTCGTATGAGCTAAATATGATGAAAATACTGAACTGGACAGAGATGAATCTAATCTGGACGTGATGACGTGATTCAAAAGGATGAATCAACACAATGCAAAACTCAAACTAAGACTAAAAACACTTCTAAACCAGCAATATGACTCAACCACGGACACAAACTCAACAAAACCAAACTGAATAACAAAGTTGCAAAGGCTCAATGTGGTTTGGACAAAGTAATGAACAGATCTACAAAACTGCAAGTTTTTTTGTGGCTTTTTTGTAGACTCTAGGTATGAAAAACAAAACTAATGTAATGGATAGATGAATTACCTAACGGGCAACCAGGAAATCTGATACCAATTGATGAGGAGAATTGGTCCCGATCTTCCGAAAGGTAATGGATAAGTCGATTGATGTGGAGATCTCGACGTTGATGATCCGAGGCTCTCGAGTAGAACACGAACAACCCCTGCAATCACTACACCACCGCTCCGCTGGTTATCAACTGTGCTGCACACGCTTGACCTTGCCAAGAAGGCTAATCTCTGCAAGTGCAACCGAGAACACAAGCAAGAACGTAGAAGAAGCAATCTGAAATTGCTGAATTGGGGTTTCACAAACCGATAAATGGCGATATTATTGATCTAAGCAAAACCCAATTGTCTATGGCGACTACCATGGAGTATATATAGGTGGCAGGACGTCCAAGGAGGTGTTAGGGTCGTGACCTAACCCTAAGACACGAAAATAATGGACTTAGACTTGATACAAGGCCCAATGGCCCAATACGGTGGTGCAGCACCCTGACAGATTCTGTACTTGATTTTGTTTTGACGATTTCCGTCGACTCCGAAAGAATTTTTACATGGGACCGGTTCCATTGGGAAGGTTATCCTCTCCCCTTTCCGTGCATATGTAGAACGTCCAAAACGGAGTTCGTATGCGTCCTGGGCGTCTGTTTTAGTGCGTACTGCTCCTGGACTCCGAGTTGGATACGATTTGGAGTTTGGTTCGGTTTCCATCTTCTTTGAACGAATTCTCTGGTCTTCCACGTCCCTAATACTCCCTCCAAGTACTCCTTGAACCTCTCCATGGATCTTAATCACAAATAAATCATTAAGTAGCAATTTATGCTCAAAAACATATAAGGAAATATATAAGAACGAGTTCACCTCTGAAATTAATTGTTGTGTATGAACTCTATTGATTGCATCTTGTATATTCAATGGAGTGTTGTTTGTATCCATAGAAGTGATGTCCTCATCACTCCCATGGGTGAGAGGAGCAACCCTCACCAACTTCTTCATGACAACGACCTTGACATACGAAGTGAAGTTGAAGATCAAGCACACAAGTTCCTCCAAGATCATGATTTTTCTCATATGAAAGCTTATGATCTGGATTTGATCTCCAAAATAGGTACGGATTCCGAATTCTTTCCATTTGGCGTGCATTATGATGGTAAAACTTTGCTCACATAGAGGAGAAAGGTTCACACCTTCTCTCCATCCAATTCCTTTTCACACTCAAAATAGGATTTAATGGTATTACTTTTAGATTATTTCAAAAAGAATACAATATCTTATGAAAAGATTTAAGTGAAATCCTAGGGTTCCATAAATGTTGTTTGCTAGATTTAGATGATTTGCCTACGTTTAACAAACAAAGTTTTTGGCAAGATTTAACTGGTGAGGTCAGATGTAGTGCACCTAGGAATAGCCACTTGCACAACCCTACTTTACGCTTCATACATAGATGGGTGGCTATGACTATGTTCTCTAGAGGAGATGTAAGGGTAGTGCGTGATGATGAGCTGAAAATTTTATTTGCCATGACTAAAAAGATAAAAGTTGTTCCACTTATTGTCATGATGACACAATGGTTATATTACTCCGAGGGTAGGGCCAATTGAATGCACTTCATTGATTACCCGTATTGCTACTAGGGTAGGAGCACTAGAATATTCTTCATTTGAGTATATTGAAAATGGAAGAGAATTAATTAATGAAGATTATTTACTACAAGTACATACCCTTAAGCATGATCAAGATGGTTCTTTGATATTTTATTATCCTGGCTTTGTCAATGAAATTCAGTTATCTAATCCGGATTAGCATTTGTACAAATGTCGGAGGCTAACCATTGACCTCCTTCCCATCGAGGAAGCCGAAAGAAGTAATGTCTCTGGCAGGGTAACTAGAAGACGTACAAGGAGAGCGACCATGCCTCTGACAACCTCCACGGTCCATGAGTACGAAGAGGAAGAGAACCCAACGGGTGATGCACCCGTATGGACTCAACCTCCATCGTGTGAGACTGAAGGTCCATCTTGGCATGGGTGGCCAGGTGCTACATGGGAACAACCCCTATCCACTTCAAGCTCTAGCAGCTTGCCTCCAATGTCCATGAGAAGATGTCGTTCCTCTTCGGCTAGAAGTCATCGTGACTATAGCCAAGTAATGACGGACCTCTCTAGACGTATGGAAGAGATTGAGGTAAGAACGGGTGACATCTACAACACTCTCCAAGGGCATGTCCAAGGTACCCAAGACTGGCAACAACACATGGACGCTCAATTCACCAACTTCAATTCCATGCTACAACAATAACAAGAAGCCGATTTCGTGGCATACTTCCGTCATCAAGGGCTCAACCCTCGTCACGGAGGTGAGTGAAGAACAAGCTTGCGGAAGGACCCCCACTTGAGATAAATTGTATCAACCCCTTGCATATTTATTTTCCACTTACCCATCATCCACATTGCATATAAAAAAAGTAGTAGGACCCCCACTTGAGGTAAATTGTATCAACCCCTTGTGAATTTATTTTCCACTTACCCATCATCCACTTTGCATTGATTTCTCCTAAGGCTTGCTCTTTTTACTTAGCAATATTATGTCTTGCAAATATGCTCACTATATTCCCTACCAAGCTCCACATACAAGCCTTATGTAGAGGTAGGATGAATTTAGGCAAAATGCCTTGGTGAGGATATATTTCCACTACACATAAAGGAGAGACTTGAGAGAACAAATTGAGATACTTAAAATCTAAATTGAACTCTCCGGAATTTGAGTGGAACTTTATTTCTAGGGTATGTATGCTCCACTTGCTGTTCTATCTTTCAACCACCCATGAATAGGAGAAGGCATAAGCCCCATAATAACTTGAGATGGGTGAAGTACCGTGCCAATTTTTGCAACACTAGGTAGAGTATTTTGTTTTGCACATGGTACTTTTGAAAAATAGAACTTTGTAGCAACTCCTGATCATCAACCTAAAGTCTTGACTTTGCTCGGGACGAGCAAAGGATAAGCTTGGGGGAGTTTGTTGACGACTTTTATATACCAATTTCACCCGTCAATATAACTCAACTATGTGAAGGAATTGGCATTCTTTCACACATCACCTTTCTATTTAACATATTTCCACTTGTCTTTGGAGAAAGTAGTGCATGCAGGAATTCTATGCATAATTGAAGTGAAACAAAGGGATGGATCCAATAAAATATCATTCCAGCCAATCAGGCAATAACATGTGGCACTACATGGATCAAATGGCCCACAAACAGAAGTATCCAAGGTCGTCCAATGGTGTAGCACCCATATCTTCAATGGGACACACTTAGAAGTCACCCTGAGGAAGCACACAAAAAATGGTCAAGTTTTCTGTTCGGCCGAACCCTTCCTGGCACCAAACGCGGTCAACATCCACGTGTTGGCTCCTCCTAGCTTGAAGAAGTCAGTGGTGACTGATTCGAGCGCTTTTGGTGGCAGGAACCGGCCCTTCTCCAAGCTATAAATAGGACCCCTCACCTCTCACTTCAACACACACCACTTGAGTATTCATCTTTTGTATCCACTACTCTTCATAGGTTTAGAGGAGTATAGGCTATAGAGAGAAGAGCCTCTAGTCCATAGTCCAAGTAGGAGAGGAGTAGAAGGAGTCTCTTCCCAATTTCCAATTGGGAAAGGTATGGCTCTCATATTCCTATTTGTATTTGTGACTTTATTCTTAATAAAGTTGATATCTTTGGTCTTCTATTGTTCATATACTTGGATGAAGCGTTTCTTGTTTGATGGTGGATTCCATGTATGTGGTAGGAGTAGTATTTATGACTATGTTATACAATTCTCAATATATAATCATAAACATTATAAACCTCCACTATAGTCTAATTAGCTATGATATGATTATGTTAACATGAATCAATTATGTTATGAATTAGCATTGGTTCAACGATGATTTAGTTCATTGCCTTAGGATGGCTTGTGCCTAGGCTTCTAAGGTAATTACTTAATGCTAGCATGGTGCTAGGATAGAGAGTAGCGTTGAATGTCTTGTATGCCCACGGATTGAAGAGGTAGGCAGTAGGTGGTGGCATGCCTATCTGTTCTTTGTAATCCTCCATGTTCGGCTATGCCACAGGCTCTTGGCGGGAGTCATCTTAGTATTGCTAGGGGCAAAACCCGTGCTCGATGTGTTGATCCACTTAGCATGAGAATTCATAATTTATATGATTATTGGTAACTAACTTAGGCTGTGTATATGTACATTAGAAGCATAGTAGGAGTCTCTACCTAACCCTTAGCCTAGTCCCTCTTTATCTCATTTACCCCTTTAAGATAGAATTCTCTTGTGGGTATCACACTACCTCAATTACCCTTTATCCATCCTTGCTAGAACCCTACCTAAGCCAACCTAGCCTCTCCATTTTATGATTGTTTTACTTCCATTTAGCCTTCCTTTGGGAGAATATAAATGACACCCTTTGGAAATACTCTTAGAGGGGAAATATTACATCAATAGTTTCTGTGCGCTTGTAGAATTACATGTGTAATTTAAAACCTACCAACAAACATTTCTGGCACCACTGCTAGGGATGATTTGTTAGTAGTGTGTAGGAAATATCAACAATAGTATGATTCCTAAAGCACCATTGTGCATGGTTGAAAAAATATATCCAACCATTCTCATAATCTTATATGGCCAAAAGATCAATGTCATATTAGGAATGTCATGGTTACATCACTACGGTGTTGTTTTAGACATTGTTCCTCGAACCGTTCATTTGGATTCTCCACTACACAATCCTCATACTCTCATTCTTGATCGACCCGTCCAAGAAATTGCAGCAGCATACCACTCTGAATCCACTAAGTTGGAAGACATTCCGGTAGTTCGTGAATAGCCCGATGTGTTTCCCGATGATCTACCAGGCATGCCGCCCGAACGTGACGTGGAGTTCAAGATTGAACTTGCACCAGGAACCACACCGATCTCTCGAAGACCTTATCAAATGGCGCCCAATGAGCTATCTGAATTAAAGGAACATCTCAAGGACCTGCTGGACAAAGGTTTTATTCGCCCAAGCTCCTCACCATGGGGTTGCTCCGCGTTGTTCGTTATGAAGAAGGATGAAACATTGCAGTTATGTGTGGACTATCGTCCACTAAATGTTGTGACTATCAAGAACAAGTATCCACTACCTCGCATCGACATTCTCTTCGATCATTTAGTGGGTGCTAAGGTATTTTACAAGATGGATCTTCGGTCCGGATATCATCAAATCAAAATTCAGACTGGAGATATACCGAAGATGGCATTCTCAACGTGATATGGACTATATGAATATCTCGTTATATCTTTTGGTCTCACCAACTCTTCGACCCACTTTATGTATCTTATGAACTCAGTGTTCATGTCAGAGTTGGATAAGTTCATCGTGGTCTTCATCGACGACATCTTGGTTTATTCCAGATCGGAGGAAGAACACGCTGAACCCTTGCATATTGTGCTCTGACGATTGCGAGACCATAAACTCTATGCAAAATTCAGCAGGTGTGAATTTTGGATCAGTCAAGTTCCATTCTTGGGACACATTATTTCAGCTGAGAGCATCATTGTGGACCCAAGTAAAATTGTTCAAGTATTGAAATGGCAATCTCCTAAGTCCGTATATGAAGTCCGAAGCTTCCTAGGTTTAGTCAGTTATAATCGGAGGTTCATCCTGAGCTTCTCAAAAATTGCTAAACCTATGACGGAGCTGTTGAAGAGAGGAACCAAATATATTTGGAGTGAAGCTTGTGAGATGGCATTTCAAACATTGGTGAAGCATCTCACAACAGCCCCGGTTTTAGCTCAACTGGATACGACAAAATCATTTGACGTTTATTGCGATGCATCCGGCATCGGACTTGGATGCGTGCTTATGCAAGAAGGACATTTGGTCGCTTACGGATCACGGCAGCTCCGCAATCATGAACAACACTTTCATACTCATGACTTGGAGCTAGCTGTCGTGGTGCTTGCTCTAAAAATGTGGAGGCATTATTTGCTTGGAAATCTGGTTCACCTCTACACCGACCACAAAAGTTTGAAGTATATCTTCATCAGAAGGAGCTGAACATGAGGCAAAGAAGGTGGTTAGAATTGATCAAGGATTATGATATTGAGATTCATTATCATCTCGGCAAAGTTAACGTGGTTGCCGATGCGCTTAGCCGCAAGTCTCATGTCAATAACTTGACAATCACACCTATGGAAGAGGATGAATCGAGTCTATACTTGGTTCCATATGGATCTTTATACAATCTTGCTCTCATGCCCACAATTCGAGATGAGATTATTGAAGCTCAAAAGAATGACAAGGGTATGTCTCACATACTCAAGAGAATGGACAACAGTGAGATGAAGTGCTTTCGGAGAGATGAGCATGGTGCTCTATGGTTCAAAAATTAAATCGTAGTGCGACGTGACATGGACCTTCAGAAGAAAATATTGGACCGAGCTCTCTTGTCCAAATATTCCATTTATTTGGGCAGCAATAAAATGTATCAAGACTTGAAGACTAAGTTTTGGTGGACATGGATGAAGCGTGAGATTGCTAAGTACATATCCGAGTGTGATATGTGTCGGCAAGTGAAGACCGACCATATGAGGAAAGCGGGACAGCTGCAACCACTGAATATTCCGACATGGAAATGGGAGGATGTGAGTATGCATTTCATCGTCAGATTGCCACTCATATTCCAGAACATGATTCAATTTGGGTGATAGTCGAGCGAATAACCAAATCAGCACATTTCATTTCGGTAAATGTCGGATTCAATACCAAGAAGTATGCGGAGTTGTACATATTAAGAATCGTGTGCCTACATGGCATTCCTCACATGATTATTTCAGATCGAGGCTCGTTGTTTGTTGCTCATTTCTGGGACCAGCTGCACGTCTCGTTGGGTACTAAGCTGATTAGGAACTCCACATATCACCCGCAGACTGATGGACAAACCGAGCGGGTAAACCAAGTACTTGAAGACATGTTATGCGCGTGTGCCATCCACCACGGTAAAAATTGGGATGATCATTTGTTGTTGGCGGAATTCTCGTACAACAATGGCTATTAAGCGAGTATCAAGATGGCACCATATGAAGCTCTCCATGGCCAGAAATGTCGCACCCCACTGAATTGGTGTGAGTCCGGCGAAAGACTGGCATTCGGGATTGATCTAGTCAATGAAGCCGAGGAACAAGTTCGGATCATCCAAGCGAACTTGAGAGCGGCTCAATCTTGACATAAGAATTATGCAAACAAGCGGTGTTGCCCGCTGCAGTTCAATGTCAGGGATCACGTATACCTCCGTGTGTCCTCGATGAAAGGAATTCACCGGTTCAGAGTAGAAGGAAAGCTAGCTTCCCGGTTTATCGGTTTGTTTGCTATCACGGAGAAGTGCGGACATGTGGCTTATAGATTAGAATTGTCGGTGTCTCTCACTGGTATACATGACATTTTTCACGTATCTCAGCTCCGGAAGTGTATCAAGTTCAGATTTGCGGTCAATACCGATGAAATCAGCGAGTTGCAACCGGATCTCACCTACACCGAACATCCGATTTAGATTCTCGATGAGAAGACCCAAATCACACGGAACTGCATGCTGAGGTTTTATAAAGTCCTATGGACCAACCATACCGTTGAAGAAGCGACATGAGAATCCGAAGAATATCTCCGCTCCAACTATCCGAATTTCGTATCGTCTCATATCCAGTAAATTTCCCTCTAAACTTTGTCTCTTCATTGTAATCTCGTGACAAGATTCTTTTAAGGGGGGAGGAATGTAAAAGCCCTAGTTTTGGACATACAATTCATTCTTGAAATGTAGAAATAAGGAGAAGAAAAAGAATTCAAAGGGAAAGGAGATAGATCAAATCATTTCAAACCTAGAAGAGGGAATTCAAAAAAATAAACTTAGCTACTGTTCAAACTTGAACAAAATATAAATTTGAGTTCACCATTGGGTTCCTAATATTTCAAATAGTGCCCAAGCAAAGTTTCATAATTTTTTAAATATAATTGCTATGAAATATGATGCAAGCAGTGAATTGCCATTTGAATTCAAATTAGAGTTTGAATTTGAATGAACTTTGATCAAGTGGGGAATTGGAATTCAAAAGTGGATTCTACACCTTGGAATTGTTCTACCAGGAAAGATCTGAGAATTTTGAACAAAATATGGTGGAGAATTAAACTCAACAGAGAGTAGATGAGGAGGAGTCAGTTGTGGGGCCCACTGACTAGTGAAACACCACCAAGGAATTCTCTCTGTTTCTTCACAGCCCGACACCTCCTGGCATGCAATCGACACGAACAGCTTGTGTGCGTGCGTCCTTCACTTCTTGCACTAAAATGCTCACCAGTTACGTCCTCATCCAGACCAAAGGCAGAAAAATCTACCGTCTCTCTTTTTCTCCGTTCTTCACCTCGTTTCTCTGTTCCTGGCGCCAAGTCCCTGCTCCCGCCAAAATCAAGCCATGGTATGCCATTTTGATCAGTTTTCTTTCTCTCTACTTCCTCACAAATGTCTGGTGAACCTTTATGAGCATTTTCATTCTCAGTTGAGCCATACCGAAGCAGTTCCGAGCTCAAATGCGGCTGCCACTTTCCCCTGTTCTTCACTTGTGCCTCTGCTCTGCTGTGGAACCGACGATACAAGCCTTATCTCACCCAACTTTTTGAAGCAAAAAGGTTTGCCTATGCGTATGCTAGCTTCTGGTAAAATTTGAGCCCATGCCATGGATTGTAGCCTCCTTATTTCGATTTTTTTCCGACGAGCTTCGTGTATGAACGAAGCTCGGTCTTCGATTCAATTCCGTTTGTACGTGTAGTGTTTCTTCGATCCTTTTATAAGATAGTTTCTTGACGTTTAGGCGCTTCACCTCGAAGAAGAATCATCAAGTTTCATCGAGTAACCAAGCTGGATAGCAGTTTTCCCAACCGCCATGTTTCACCATGTCAGCCCGCCATTGTTTTCCTTGTTCAAGAAAATTTCAATCACTTTGGCACCCTCTCCCACGTTCGCTATGTTCTCAGGATCATTTTAGAGGTCTTCCCGTGCAAAATGGTGCACCGTAGGGCCCGACCGACATGGCCGGAATCCTAGGCTCCGCCGCCGCCATCGAGACCTCCTCTCCGGCCATCTATCACCGGCGCCACCTAGGGCAAGTTATTCCCCATTCGATTTAAGGTCCTGGCGGCCAGTTTCGAGGCCCCCCGTGCCCTAGCGCATGTTGTGGCGAGGCGCCACCGCCTGCCACCCTCGGGCGCCACCCGAGCGACGCCGGCGCATGCAAGGAAGAAGATGACTCGAGGTGGAGCCCGGATGTCAGCGAGTGGAGTTAAGTTTCAGGATCCATTGTGGCTAGGAGATCAAATGTGGCCACCGGTCATATTTCTATTTCCCATGTGGCCCCAATCTGGTTGGCTGATTTAAAACCCGTGGGCGCCTTTGATTATTCAAACTTTCCGATTGGAATTTAATTCCAGATTATGCTCCAACTTTAAAAATCAATATCTCCTAGCATATTTGTCCAAAAATTCTCAAATAAATTTTGTTGGAACCAGGGTGATCTATACTTTCAATTGGTGCACTTGGATATGTATTAAAATCCATAATTTGACCTCAATAATTCCATGAAGCAAAATGCCATTAGAATTAATTCCTGGTGCTCCATTCCTTCAAAAATTCCCAAAAGCCACAACATTCCACATAATTACCTTGAGATTCAGTAAAAGTTTCAGATCCATTTGATTTGATTTGAATAGCCAAATTATGTTTCCAATCTGTATGTACCTGAAAATTCCAAAATGTCTAGAAACTTTTCCAGCAAATTGTCCAAATTTATAAATTCCACATATCACGATAGAATACTTAGAAAATTATGAAACCAATTGTGTTGAGTCATTCTTGACCTTCTATAAATAGAACATCAACTTTTGGCCATGTTGAAGTCCCAGATTTCCTATGAAAGTTCTGGGAAGTGTTTATCTACATTGAATTTTATACAACGGAGACTTCCATGTATTGATCCCAATTTTAGCTAGAAACTCACTCATAGTACCTAGTGTCCTCTGTAAAATGTCCAGAACCAATGGCCATTATTTAATATACTTAACTGTGTTTCTATTCAGGTATGCTATATTATCACTATTAAATCACTTGCATTATTCTTTCCATATCGAATAGTTGTCGATCTCGTGAGGACCCCGGAGCCACTTTAAGTCATTCCCCGAAGATTAAATTTGACTCTGTCTCGCAGCCAGATAAGCCCCGGTTTGTATTTAACATCGTTTTGTAATTTTATTTGTATCACACTATATGGGTTGGAATGTATTATGCATTTGGTCTAAGTTTTTTTGGAATTTTCCACTTGCATGACCAGAGCACCCATGAGAGCAGGGTAGATGTTTAAGTCCTCGATGTTCGTGCTATGCTTAATGTTATAGTTGCTTCGATTGAAGTCAAGTAGTTGGAATCTACACGCGAGTTCAGGATTTGAGTTCACACGGGATTGGTCGAGTGAGAGATTCGCCATTTGGTTAAATATGAGACCGGGCATGGAGTAGGAGCAGCAGCACATAGGAGCCCGTGAGTTGTAGTTGTGCCTGTGTCAGTCAAGGATCAATCTGTGTGCAATCCTGTTAAGAAAGTTTGAATGTACCGAAGGGATACTAGATATATGGTACCCAGTAAACCGATGTAACTTGTCCACCTTAGCGTTGAGGCATACCTCACCGCCTTATAGGTGCGGGTTGAGAGCAGCAAGGTGTAAACCTGTCAGCGGGTACGTTGTATTATGTGTGGGGGCCTCTTGCTCGTAACAGTGGGATCAGTTCAGCGTGTAGGTAGCGTGTGAAAGGTTGACGCATACAACATCAGTGGAGTGTGTGTTTGCAGCTTCGAGTGTGGGTGTATGTGTCGTGCTATTCGGGTATCCCTGCAGGTGTATATCGATTCGCGTCGCTGTCTCTCGCGGTTATTGAGTATCTCTTGTTCACTGAGTCATGACGTAGTTATTTATTTGGAGCTGAATATTATTGAATCATGCTTTATGAAATAATATGTATTGATACTTGTATATTTAGAACAGGTTGCTCACTAAATTTCATATTCATGAAGCCTTAATTTGCTGCTAAAAGCTGAAAGTAAGGACTAACATTTAGGCGAGTCTTTTATTGCAAATTGTTGTCCTATATTACGTATATCATGCGTATAGAGTTTCATGCTTAGTGGATACAGTTAAGTCTTGCTGAGCTTTTGTGCTCACGGTTGCTATTTTAAGTTTTTGGTGTAGATGATGACGTATGTGAGGAAGGGTTCACCAGTGAGGCATTGCCCCAGTCAGGGTACACGGCCGAGTGGGAACCTTGCACGTCACTGTGAGTTTCACTTGTGTGCTGCTAGTGTGATTCCGTTCACGGGCTGAACAGAATTAGCTTAGGCTTGAGTGTCGAGAGCTATGAACTTATCTTCTGCTGTAGTGTATTTTAATATATATTATTTGTAAAAGACAAAGTTTATATAACACTATGTTGTTTTATGTAATATGATGTACTTTTTTCTGTGTGTTGTTGGGTGCCGTATCGCACGGCACCATCCAATTGCGATTCTTGGAATGTCGGGACTCTGGTCCCTACACCCATACGAGTTTACATTTACGCATTACTTTCATAGTTATTCTTACTTTCTTAGACTTCATATACTCGGGTCAAACCAGCTTACAATTTGTTCTCTCGCCTTTTGAGCTAACAAAGATCACGGAAGACTCTCTCAGAACGTAGAGCCTTTTTTGCTCGAACCAGGATAAATCTCTTATTCTTTGCAGCTAGTCATACGGAGACGAACGTGATCCAATACAAATATACAAATATAGTAGTTAGTTTCCAAAACGCCGACACCTTAAATATTAGCATTATTCATTTAACCTACTAAAAAATTTTAATTGAATTTAATCGCCGCTGACTATTTATATTGGTTCACTTCACTCCTAGTAATATTTTTATTTTTTTATCTTTGTACACATCGTTTCTGGAATTAAAATTTTATGAGATTATATGTTACAACATATATTAAAATATTATGTATAGTGTTTTTATTTTCAAAACATATTATAAAATTTCGTATGGGAGATGAAATAATACAAGAAAACTTTATAAAAATTATAAAATATTTTTTAGCATAGTGTATGCTGTTATCTACTATCATATAAAATTTAACTTCAAACGTAACCCTAAAAAGAAAAGGAGAAAAAAATTCAGCAGGGTTTAAATGGAACTAATTTAAATAGTTTCTGTGAGTAGATTGGATCAAAATTTCCTTTAAATTACGTAAATAAAGATGATATCCGAAAGTAGTAAAATGTTTTTTATTTTAAAAAGAGTACCATATGGAGTTTTAACGCTGTGTTGCAGCTGCGCCAGGGCGAAACCAACACCTGCTCAACTGCTCACGACCTTGCCCGCCGCCCTCTTACGTAAACGTTCCATCAGTGACTCCGTCTCGCCTCCGTTTTCTTTTGTTTCCGTTGCTTCTTTCGCTTACAGCTGCCTCATTTCTAGAAGCAACTCGTGGCGCGCCCTCCATCAGTCTACCTTGCCGACAGTCCTTCCGGAAGAAAAGCCAACATTTTTTTCCGAAACTCGAAAAAAGAAAAAGACAACTAACCACAAACTATTCCCTCTGTGCTGATTTAATTGTCCCTCGGACAAGCTCCTGAAGTTTATTCCTTGTTGAATTTCTTATCGGAAATGACATTTTTTGTGAAACGGAGGTAGTAAAAAAAATAAAGAAGCAAACAAAATCAAGCAACGTACCATGTATAGAAAGGAACAGTAACCATCACTTGAAATTTTATTCATAATTTATTATCTCTACGTATATCTTTTTGTTATCGTCCATACAAGTGATATTCATTGTTTATAAGATTTTATTCATGATATTATCGTGTGATTAGAAATAACAAATCATACTTTTTCATTTTGATGATGTGACATCAGCTAGTATAATAACATTCTTATTATTGACAACCTAATTTGAATTACAAATTTTGATTGTCAATAGTGATTTAAAGATGTGTTTTTAGTGGTCAAAATAAGTTTCATAAAGATATGATTTTAAGGGTACTTTTGTAATTTCAGATAGGTACGCACGAGCAATGCTCTCTTCATTAATTTTTATTTGGCGATGATTAATCTATTTTTGAATTAATCAGTATCAAATGAAAAACGAATAAAGTACTTGTTATGATTTAACATGTTTAATCGTACCCATGAAAACATTGTAAATAAAATTTTATAAAGTAACAAATTATGGAAGTCATTAATAAGTACATAAATAGCTGACAGATCCACCTAGGTAATCGCTCTGGGGACTCTTGCAGAAGCATCTTTCAGGCTCTTCAGCGGCCCGGCTTCTGGAACGAGCCAGAATCCACGCGGCGAAATAAATAATCCAGGACCACCCGACAGCGGCCCTTCCAGTCTCTCTCGACAATCCTCCACGAGGCTGCTCACCGCCGTCCCCTCCCCTCCCTCTCGCTGCTCGTCCTTCTCCTCCCATTCCATTCACAGACAGCGCCGGCCAAGATGCGGGCCGTGCAGTACGACGCCTACGGCGGAGGCGCCGCGGGGCTCAAGGTAAATAATCCCCCTAGTTAATACTGTTGCGGGATTGGTCGGTGCTGATGCTAAGGACGTTTGGTGGGTTTAGACACGGACAATCGGTGGTCTGATTAGTTTACTGACGCCATTGTATTTGGTGGGCGTCACGAGCCAGCCGGTTGATTTTTTTAGTGCTGCTAATAGTTGCCTAGTTGTTTGTTGTGGCCTTGCAGTTGCCACCTTACTAACCCCTTTTTGGTCGACAAGGAAACTACAGTCGGCTCGCCTGATTCTGCAACCCGCAAGTCATTATTTGTCTGGAGTGTCATCATCGTTGAACAACGTCGTTCACTTTATCAAACTCGGTCTGGAATACGCTTCAGATTAAGAAGAGGACAAACGGCTAATCTAGCGCACTAGCGTGTCTGTTGCTCGAATAATGAACAATTGCTTGCAGACTAATCATTGTATATATTGGGGTTTTTCTCCTTTTTTTGTACAAGTCAACAGAGATTATATTGTGGGTTTATGCTCTTTCGACTAAAGAATGACTTGTAATCAATTACGAGGCACTAGCCAGCAGAATTTGTTTAGTGTTGACTTGTTCTATCTGATGCAGCATGTGGAGGTCCCCGTCCCTTCGGCCAAGAAGAATGAGCTTCTGTTGAGGGTGGAAGTAGCAGCAATCAATCCGATTGACTGGAAAATACAGCAAGGACTGTTGTGGCCTTTGTTGCCTCGTAAATTCCCTTTTATCCCAGGTAATCTTGCCTTTGTTGCCTCGTAAATTCCCTTTTATCCCAGGTAATCTTCTTCATTCATCACTGAGGTTTGTAGACAATAATGTAGTTTGACTTCCGACCAAAGGCATAACACCTCAAGCTTGTTATTGTTAGAATATAATACTATATTTATAGTAGATGATGTATTAAGAGTTTATCTGCATATTTGTAGTCATCATGTACTCTGGAGTTTCCGGCCCTCTCAATAATATAAAGTCATATTCATAACATGGTATACAAAGCTTAGGTTTTAGATTTTCTACCCTAATTTTGTTTTTTGGCGGCGGTGGTTCCTCTTCGTGAGGTGCTTTGCTGATCATGAGCGGACCTACAGGGTATGCTGGATTGGCTATAGCATACACTGTGGCTCAACCAAGTGTATGCACTATGGATGCATGGTAAGAGCTCTGAGCCAACGACTGCGAGCGAAGCCACGGTGCGTCGGGCGAACGAGCGACGAGCTGAGCGGGTGAGCCAAACATGTGCACAAAGTGGACTAACCCGCGCTAAAAGCCGACGGACCTGCATGTCGCCTTATTATTTCTTAGCTTACTGTGCATGCCACACAGGCAGCAGGCAGCAACCATCCAAGTCGAAGACAGAGCGAGGCAGTAAAACCAAGTTGCAAGCACACGTCTAGTTTTGCCAACGTAGCCCAATCGCAAGCACATTTGTGGTGAGCGCAGTATGCTAAGAAATTACACATATCTGGCTGAATAATTGAACATAAACTTAGTAAAAAAAGGCATGAAAAAAGCTAATTGATGAGTAAGTTTAGGCCTGATATTCCGAAAGGTAATGGATAAGTCGATTGATGGAGATCTCGACGTTGATGATCCGAGGCTCTCGAGTAGAACACGAAAAAAAACCCCTACAATCACTACATCACCGTTTTGTTGGTTATCAACTGTGCTGCACACGATTGACCTCACCACGAAGGCTAATCTCTACAAGTGCAACCGAGAACATAAGCAAGAACATGGTAGAAGCAATCTGAATTGCTAAGTTGGGGGTCTCACAAATCGATAAACGGCGAAACTGTATATGACAGATTAATCTAAGCAAAACCCACCGAATATGACTGGCGGCTGCAGTATTTATAGGCTAGGGTTCGACCAAAACACGATTAGACGCGTCCCTAATGGACTCTTACAGGATACAAGGCCCAAAGGCCCGATTCGGTGGCGCAGCACCGGACAGATATATGGACTCGACTTGTTTTGACAATTCCCAATGACGTCGGAGGAATTTTGAGGTGGGACCAGAACCATTGAAAAGTTTATCTTCTCCTCTTTCCGTGCATATGTAGAACGTCAAAAACGGAGTCCGTATGCCTCCTGGGCGTCCGTTTTAAGGTGGACTGCTCCTGGACTTCGAGTTGAACTCGAGACCGAGTTGTAAACTGTTTTCATCAACTTGTGGACGTCCCAGCTGGTTCTCCACGCTCCTAAGGCCTTTTTCCTTCACTTGTTGATCTTCTCCATCATTCCTAATAACAATTAAATCATCACATAGCAATCTATTCTCAAACTCACACGCAAAAGAAGTTAGGAACGAATTCACCTGCTGATTTATTAACCGTGCTCGTGCTCTTGTGATTGGTCCTTGCAGTTCAATGTGCGTCTCCGCTGTTGTGATGTCCTCATCACTAGTGTTCCCATGGCCTCATGGGTTATGTTTTTTATCCTCAATGTCACCCACGAGAGTCATATAAATTTTGCACCCAACAATGCCTTATTGTGGATACCTGACCCAATAGAACCACATATATCTTCAATCCTTCCATCTTTTTGTTTCCTTTGATGCGCAAAAGGAATGTAGACTACGTGAGTTTTACCTTAAGGAGTTCTCAAACAATGGTTTATTAAAATTTGAATAGTAACTTAATACTCGCTCTGTTTTAAAATAAATAAGGTTTAGGTCAACTAATTTAGTTTAAATTGAACTAGATTTTTTGTCTAAATATCATTTATTTTAAAACGGAAAGGGTAATTATATTGATGATACAAGATAAGATGATACTTTCAAATCTCTAGACAATATTGTAGACCTCTCAAATAAAATCGTTGAAATACAAAGTCATAAAGTGTATGTACTTGCTTCCATTAATGAACTATTTCTATTATAATTTATTGAATTTAAGACTTTTCATGTTATTTATTGCCTGTATACGAGATTATGTTACAAATTTTGCAATTTTTTTATCAAATTAGTAAAATATTTCATTGAATTGTATATAATTTTTTCATCTGGTATACCCCACGGTAAAATCCTGGGTCCGCCACTGATGCCGATAGATCCTGCTGCCACCGGACGTTTTTTTGCACGCTCCTGCGGCCGCTCCTTCCCGTGGCCAGCTTCATCTCCCGTCGGCCGTTTCTGTCTACAGCGCTTATTCTCTTGCCGGACCTCTCGCGGCTAATCATCGACAAGCCAAGGCGGTCCAATCTCTTCCCCCTTACCATGCGTTATGCCCTGCTGTCAGACTGCCAACCTTCGTGCGTCTCAGATGGCGAGCCGCGACAAGGTCGGGTGCTCCACGACTGCGGTGCCCCCGCGTGTCTTGACCGCACTCGCCGCCAACGCTGAGCAGCTCAGGAGGCAGTGGGAGGCCGACGTCCGCGGGCGATGCGGCAAAGCCGAAGCGGCTGGCGGGGAGGCGGAGGGGCAAAGGCAGGCCATGACGATGCAAACGTCGCTGTTCTATGCCACCTGCGCCCCCGATTCGAATACCAGCGGCTTCAATTCGGGGATTCTGGCGCCTCCCTTCCGGGAATATCTTGGATCTGAGGCCGGTCTCCGTCTTCGATCTGCGGCTGGAGTTGGAGGTCGTGAATTTTTCTGCTCAATTTGCTTGGGGGGATTCACTTGCGTTGCGGTGGCGGCTTCATTCTTCGGCGCCGCACTAGTCTTGTGTCGTGCGTGCCCTCGTGGGCCTTCACGTGAGTCTCAGCCCGTGCGGGAGCAGAGGATCTGGCCGGTGCTGATGTCAGCATGACGTCAGCATCATCAATGTTAACCCCCCTTGTGGGCTTCAGCGTGTGTGGCCCACGACCTTTCCTTTTTGGTTGGTTTATCTGTGGGCGGGCTCCATCTTGCGCCGCCGCCGTTTTATCAACTGTCAAGGCTAGGTCTTATTCTAAAAAAAATATGGTAGCGTCGGCTCCTCTTCGGATCTGGGATGCAATTGTCGTCTTTTGGGCGCATTCGTTTTGGCTGCCCTTGACGTCTTGATCCATCGTTGATTTGGAAGTTTTGTCTCTGCCTTGTAAAAAAAATGCTGCTTGTGCCGCTTTATTTGCGCTCTCGCCATCGTCTGCCGCTGCTTATTTTGCGTTCTCGCCATCGTCGGTCATCGTTTTCATGATGACTTCTTCTTCGGTTGGAATTCCAATTGTGCAGCGTCTGGTGCTTTTTAATGACACCATTACCGCGACTAGGTTCTTCGTATGCGTCTACATATGCGTGGTCTACAACTCTAGGAGTTGTTCACGGACGATTTCTGGTTGGTATTGACTCTTGTCATTATGATTCACAGCGTCTCTGGGAGTTTGACTGACTTTGTCTTCCTTACAATGCGCTTCCAGTTCGGTCGGCTCTAATCTATCTGCTTTGTTCACTTTGACGTTTGCTCAGTGACACCAACGTTTGAGTCATCTTTGTGGCTCTCAGTATGATTTCTATCTCTTCAAACTTTGTGTTTGTGATGCATCTTGAGTTTGAGGGAGTGTTAGAGATATAATACTATATTTATATTAGATGATGTATTAGGAGCTTATTTGCATATTTGTACTCATCATGTACTATATATATTGGAGCATCCGACCCTCTCAATAATATAAGGTCATATTTATAACAGTTATTTGGTCTGAGGCTTTTTCTCTGGGGCTTGCGGCTCATAGTGTGTTCTCTATTTTGTCCACGCACAGTTTATCTGGAGCATGGTCGGTTCTCATAACTAGTACTTTGTGATACTTACATGCAACCTGATATCATGTATATCTGGTATCTACCTGCACATTGTCAGTACTGTATACTTGAAACAAAACGGCCCACATTTGTTTCACAGTTGTGTCTGTGTTACAAAAAATTTTGAGCGTTGAGGGTCTTGTTTAAGGGATAAAAGGATAAAGACTACAGAATAGTTGTACCCAATTTCTTTGAGCTGAAATCATTCCCAGGGAAAGTTCAGAGGTGCGGAAGTAGGGTAGAATGTCTCAATCTAGAGATGGTCCAGGTTACGTGTTGATTTCTTGAGAAAAAAAGCCTTGCTCGTGGCGCTTAAATTTATAGGCAGAACACGGTCAAGTTTGTTTTACAAAATCTTATCTCTAACAGAAAATCTAACCTCTACCTAATCTTATCTAATAAACTCGACTGTGTTCTGTTTACATACTGTCAGTACCCTGCATACGGGGTACCCTCGCACATAGCCTGAAAGTACCTAGGTACGTCCAGCGGTGCCACGTGTCTAGAAGGTGTTGGACCCCAGCCTTCCTCAAGTGCATGCTCTGGCACTGACACGCGAGCCTCGAAGATGAGACCTGGCTTCTTCGGAGAGACAGGCTCTTGAGATGACACGTTTGGGCGGGACCTCACCCTACTATAGGGGCGAGCTCCAGTGCAATCACGTGGCTCGAAGCATCAGGTCGGACGCCTCCCGTAGAGAAGGGCTTCCACCACAATGGCAAGCATCAAGTTTGCAAGCAGCGGCGAGATCGAGCCGCAGAAGGTCGACGTGCAAGTCGACGAAGACGTGGAGATGGAGTTCCAAGAGCCTAGATGAGCCGTTGAAACGGTCCACCAGGCTGAGGTCTTCGACCCCAACAGCAACAACAAGTGTTGCGGAGCACTCCACGTCATTTGTGGGGGATCTTGAGAACCCGCGTCTCGGAATGCGGTCAAGGCCCTGCGTCGGACGGTGGCGCCACTAGACCTAACTCACACCCTGGCGCCGCATCACAGATGGATGGAGACGCCAATCAGCTTTGACGCCTCCGACTGCCCTGGGAACATGGCGGGAGTTGAGCTTTTGCCCCTCCTCTTCACCCCACCATTGTCAACGTCAAGTTCTACCACGTCTTGATAGATGGCGTGGTCGACCTCAACCCCATGAGCCGTGCGGCCTTCAAAAAGCTGAGGATTCCTGCGTCCAAGCTCGCCTCATCGAGACCATTCTCTGGGGTAGGGTAAGGGAGTATTATCCCGTACGGCAGCATTCACCTCCGAGTAACCCTCGGGTCACCCGAGAACTTCAGAACGGAGAACATCCTGTTTGACGTTGCGGAGATCAACCTCCTCTACAACGCCATCATCAGTAGGCGAGCCCTGTATCGATTTATGATTGTAGCCCACTACGGCTACCTCGTCCTCAAGATGTCGACTCCCTCCGGCGTCTTCAAGATTTGCGGAGATCGTGTTGCAACGGTGACAGTCCTGGAGGTGTTCCAAGTGCTTGGAGCAGCCCCAACATCTGCCTCAGGAGATGCTGAGCAAACCCAACCCTTGCCAAGCTCATGCGAGCGCGACTATGCCGCTACACCACGAGTGCAGTCCTCCAACAATGACGATGTACCCATCAAGACTATCTAGATTGGCTCCGACGTTGTCTACACCACTCGCATCGCAGGGAGTCTAGATAGCATGCAGGAGTCAGTGCTCATCGCTTTCCTGAGAGCTAATATTGACGTGTTTGCTTGGCATCCGTCGCAGATGCTTGACATCTTCAGGGAGGTGATCGAGCACCACTTGAAAATCTACCCCGACGCCCGACCGACACAGTAGAGGCCACGAAAGTAGTCTATCGAGCGGCAGAACTTCATCCATAAAGAGATCAAGAACCTGCTCGATGTTGGCTTCATCTGGGAAGTCCATCATCCCAGGTGGGTGGCCAATTCTATCGTCATTCCCAAGGCTGGAGGGAAGCTTCGGATGTACATCAACTACACCAATCTTAACAAGGCATGTTCTAAAGATCCTTTCCCTCTTTCTAGGATAGATCAAATCATAGATTCAACCTCGGGATGCGATTTGCTCTGCTTTCTAGACGCTTACTCAGGATTCCACCAAATCCCTATGTCTAGAGAGGATGAAGAACATACCACATTTATAACCGTAGATGGCCTCTACTGCTATGTCTCCATGCCTTACGGTCTTAAGAATGTCCTTCCTACTTTTGTACGTGCCATGCATAAAATGTTTGGGATCTCATTCGGGACCTAGTAGAGGTGTACGTCGATGATATCGTTGTCAAAATCCAAACACATACATCATTATTAGATAACCTCGCCTTAGTCTTTGACAAATTGCGAATCACACACACAAAGCTTAACACAGATAAGTGTGTGTTCGGAGTCAAAGCTGGGAAGCTTCTTGATTTCTTGGTCTCACACCGAGGGGTTGAGGCCAAACAAGAGAAGATCAAGGCGGTGGAGCTGATGCGGTCTCCAGCCCGCATCAAGGACGTGCAGAAGCTCGCAGGTTGCTTGGCAACGCTCAGTCGGTTTATCTCTAGACTGGTTGAGCGGGTCTTCCTGTTCTTCAAACTGTTGCACTAGTGTGAACCGTTCGTCTGGACTGAGGAGGTAGTGAAGGCGTTTTGAGAGCTGAAGCAACAACTTACGTCGCTACCCATCATGGTGGCCCCGGAGCCCAGGGAGCCTCTATACCTCTATATCGCCGCTACAACAGAGGTGGTAAGCATGGTCTTGGTGGCGGCACGACCTGGTGCCCAACAGCCTCAAGGGTTGGACGGGGCCCCTGCTGCTAATTTTGAGCCTCAGGGCTTGGAGACCACAGGGGGCCCAGACAACCAAGTTTCCTCTGGGTCCCAGTCCCTGGAGGGTACCCAGGGGGCCTCAGAGATCAAGAAGCCTCTGGGTCCCAGCCCTCAGAGGGCGCCCCGGGCTCAGGGAACACGGAGTCCCTGGGCATGGAGCAGATGAAAGAGGATGCACCGGATTCCCCGAGGAGGATCTGGATCATTCAACGCCCAATCTACTTCATCAGAAGTCCTACATGAAGCGAAAATAAGGTTTACTGTATGCAGTGCTAATCGCGTTGAGGAAGCTCTGCTATTACTTTTAGGCACACAGAGGTTTAGTGGTGACCTCGTTCTTACTAGGGGTGGTGCTCCGCAGCCCCAACGCGACTGGCAACATCTCCAAATGGGCAGCGGAGCTGACGAAGTTCGAGCTTGACTTCTTGTCGCGGCACGCAAT
Organism: Tuctoria greenei; assembly: GCA_036927565.1. Classification (NCBI taxonomy): domain Eukaryota; kingdom Viridiplantae; phylum Streptophyta; class Magnoliopsida; order Poales; family Poaceae; genus Tuctoria; species Tuctoria greenei. The sequence continues at coordinate 44,810,447 of JAYESD010000001.1, read as the reverse complement.
CAAGAGCCAAGCACTGGCGGATTTCGTTGCTGAGTGGACTCACTCGCCAAGCAATCCAAGGGATCTGGAAATCAGCGAGCCGAAGCCCAAGGCATTGGTGCTTACCGGACCCCACTGGACGCTCTTCTTCGACGGTTCATCGCGGAAGCAATAGGCCGAAGCTTGTATACTGCTCACCTCACCAACAGGGGAGCAGTCCAAGTACGCGTTGCGTCTTGATTTCAAGGCGACCAACAACATGGCAGAGTATGAAGCTCTCATCTTCGAACTAACAGCTGCGCAGGGTCTTGGTGTCCAGCAGATGTTGGTCAAGGGAGACTCCCAACTGATCATCAAGCAGGTTTGAGGAGAATGCTTCTGCAACAACACTTTTAGCTCGCGACGTACCTGCTGCACGTCAAGAAGTTGGAAGTTGGTTTTGAGGCTCTGGACCTTTGCCACATCCGTGCGTCGACAACTCTATTGCTGACGACTTGTCAACAATGGTGTCTACCGGGCCCAGATCCTGAAGTCGTCTTCGGCAGAAAATTAGTGCGGTTGACCAACCGCTAGGCCTGCAGTGATTAATAAAGAAGGCGATCATGACACCCCAGAGTTGGCGACCTCGACGGTCCTACAACCGTGGGGCCCATCGAGGCTCTTGTGTGTCACCGGGGACCCCAGTTCACCCAGTGCTCAAGATTCAGAAGCTCAAGAGAGTCCTGATGCATGGATCACGGAGATCCAGGACTACCTGAACAACGTCCTCTCGGAGGAGCACGTATCCGCTGAGCGGATCGTAAGCATGGCGAAACGCTACGCGCTGGTAGAAGGAGACCTCTGTCGGCGTGGCGCTAACAACTTTCTATTAAGGTGCATAACCCGAGAGGAAGACTGCGACTTGCTTGCAGAGATTCACGAAGGAGAGTGTGAGAATCACGCATCTTTTTGCATGTTGGTTGGTAAAGTCTTCCAGCATGGTTTCTACTGGCCAACAACACTTTAAGACGCATTCAAACTGGTGAAAAGGTGTAAGGTGCGCTAGTTCCACGTCAAGCAGATTTACACTCCGGCGCAAACACTACAGATGATCCCGCCCTCCTGGTCGTTTGCGGTCTGGGGGCTGGATATCCTGGAACCCTTCCCCAGGGCAGTCGGAGGGTATTGGTTCCTCTACGTCGTTGTAGACAAGTGCACCAAGTGGCCCGGGGCAGCCTCGGTGATTAACATCAACAAGGAGTCCGCTGTCAAGTTCATCAAGTCAATCGTATGCAGGTTTAGAGTTTTGAACAGAATCATCACCGACAACGGGACCCAGTTCACCAGTGCAGCGTTCCAAGACTATTGCGAAGATCTCGACATCCAAGTTTGTTATGCGTCCATGGCTCATCCAAAGAGCAACGGTCAGGTTGAAAGGGCCAACGCTGAGATCCTCAGTGGCCTAAAGACACACACGTACGACAGCTTGGATAAGCATGGTGCCAAGTGGATCGACGAACTCCCATTTGCACATGGCGACTCGAACATAAACATCACTCAGCCGGGTCACAGGGGAAACACCTTTCCTCATGGTATATGGGACCGATGTCGTCCTCCCTCTAGAAATTGCCGTGGGTTCCCTTTGTTCCCTTCGGGCCCATACAGTCGACGAAGCTGCGCAGGACCAACTCCGATGTGAAGATGTCGACCTCGTCGACGAAGCAAGGTGGCACGCTACCATTCGAAACGTACGGTATCGGTAGGCGCTACGACGCTACCAGGAACGGTTCGTGCGGAGTAGAGAGCTCCAGACGGACGATCTGGTGCTGCGGCAAATACTTTCTCGAGAAGGGGCACATAAACTCTCCCCCAGCTGCGAGGGCCCTTTCTGAGTGACACAGGTATCCCGCCCCGGGTGTGTCCGTTTGGCCACAGAAGGAGAGCCCCTCCCCAACCCTTGAACATAGAGCACCTCTGTAAGTTCTACCCTTAAGTATAATGGTAGGACAGTGTAAGGTGTCATTAGTGCTAAGGAACGACACTTAGGACAACCAAGCTCCAGGGAGGACAGGTCCTGAGTGTTCAGCTGTTTAGCTTGGTCCTGTATGTTGGAAATTCGAGTGTCTGAACACCTCGCAATGGTACTGTTCTGTCTAGAACAGTAACTCACAGGTAAACAACACCTTAACTCTCCTGTTCCTGGACGCAGAAGGCTTTTGGGTGCTGGCAAGCACGTGCACAAAACCTTGTTGGGTCAGGACAGGAGGAAGAAAGTCTTTTAGCTGGTCCTCTGTTCACGTGCTGTAGCAACAGAGCCTCAACAGCACCAGGTATGGTGCTCCCTGTAGCAGCACAGGCTGCCTACGTGAGGAACAGAGGGAGAGAGAGGAGATTTGCGCCTATGCCTAGATAAAGAACTCGCCTAGTTGAATAGATGCGTAGGGACTTTCCTGGAGGAAGTTTATTGCTTTGTTGGATGGGACAAGTTGCGGTACAGGATGTGGCTTTATTTATAGCCCTGGTACAGAGAGTTCTAGGTGCTATCCACTTGTATTGGGCTCAATCTCTAACTACATTATTTCCAAACTAACAGGACACCTACTCTATCTAAGAAAATAACCCTATTTACTATGGAATCTTCCTGGACAAAACTGGTGCCGCAACACCTATTTTCTAGTCCGGGCACCACCCTGCAGAGTCCAGTCTGGACTCAAGGGAAGGCTTGCCCCTTATCTGCACCACTTGGCGTGCACCATACAGAGTCCTACTCGGACTCACCATTGAGTCTGACTTGGACTCTAGCTGTTGGTCGCACAGGGGTTTAGGTGGCAAGATCACACAACATTCTCCTTCTGATCCTGTCGCCAACACATGTCCAGAATTCCAGTCCTTCTCATCTCGATGGTCTTCTGTCTTCCAACTTGCTTGGTCAAGATGTCCGTCTCCATCTGGTTGATAGCCATCGCTCTTGGCCACCAACAGTTCTTCAAGCTTCATCACTTCATCATGCCACGTCTCATCTTCTTCACCGAACTTGATCACCATGAATGACATAGACTCCTTCGTGGTGATGAACTTGAGCTCACCTTCCTCTAGGCTTTGTGGAACATGCCATGGAGAGGTGACAGACTCATCCCCGTCATGGTAGGCGTCGACATAGCTGTCCATGTTTGTCGGCGGCGTGACCAATTGGATGGATTTTGGAGGATGCTCAGAAGTCTTGTGGGAGCTGCAGTCTTCAACCTCGTGCTCCCTCGTAGGAACAACAACACGTTTAGGGCCTCCGACGCCCTGTGCTGCCCCTGCTGGCTGCTGTCGAGCACCCCTAGGGTGCTGTTTAGGACTCCCAGTACCTTTAACGCTCCTCCCAGCTGCTGCAGCGCGTCTCCCAACAACTCTGGCACCCTGTACAGGGCCCGCTGCTCTCTGCAGAGCCGTTCCATCACCTCCGGAGCCCTGTGTAGGGCCTGTTGGCCCTTGTAGGTCCGTTCCAGGGCCTGGAACAGTTGGTTCAGCGGTTGCTGGACCCGTGGCGTTGATGTAGAACGTGTTGAAGTCTTCTTTTGTTTGCGTGGTCAGGCAAACCGGGCGCATGATGTTGAGCTTGACGGAGTACAACCTGTTGTCGTCGCGTTGCACTCTTGTGAGAAGACGATTCTTCTCGTCCCATATCTGCATCACTCCTTTATGTACTGTGATGCAGTAGCCATCCTCATCCAGTTGGCTGATGTTGCTGACGTTGGTGGTGAGGCGCGGGATATAGTAGACGCCGGTGAGCCATCTGTGCTCACCCGTCTTGGCAGCGAAGATGATTGTACCCTTCCCCTGGATCTGCACGATTGAGTTGTCGCCAAACTTGATCGTCCCGACGACGTTCTCATCGAGCTCGGAGAAAACAGCGCGCGAACCTGTCATGTGATTGGTCGCGCCCGTGTCGAGGTACTATGTGTCGCCGTCGGAGTCGTCGTCGTTGTCGCGATGCGTGAAGACACAACCCTCCACTATCTCAAGTGGGCACGTGGGACGCTGTTGTACAGGCTCCACCTGTACTGAGGTCGTCCTTGTCATGAACAAGATGCCCTCCTCTTCTGCCTCAGCCATGAGAGCCTGCTGTTGCGGCTCCTCCTGCTCGGACTTCGACCGACACTCCTTGGCCCACTGACCCTTCTTCCTGCACTTCCTGCATTGGTCCTGCGGAATGTCCTTCCCGAAACCTTTTTTGTTCTTCTTTGACGTGCCCTTGCGGCCGCCCTTCTTTGAAGACTCGGCAGCCCGCTCCTCCTCCACCTGCTTCTCCCACTCCTTCCGAGTGAGGTACAGCTGGCCATCATAAACCCCTCCACTTCGTTGCGTCGTGTCGAAGGTGTTTTTGGCAGCCCTCAACCGTCCCGTCACATCCGACAATATGAGGGTCGATACGTCCAGCAAAGTCGTGATCGCCACCACGATCTGTTGGAAGCGTTCTGGAACGCTTCACAGGAGCTTTTGCACGACCACCGACTCCTCCAGCGGCTCCCCGAGCGAGGCAAGGCGTGCCACCATGCTGCTCAGTCAGCGGGAGAAGTCTGGGCACCACCCTGCAGAGCCCAGTCTGGACTCAAGGGAAGGCTTGCCCCTTATCTGCACCACCTGGCGTGCACCATACAGAGTCCTACTTGGACTCACCATTGAGTCTGACTTGGACTCTAGCAGTTGGTCGCACAGGGGTTTAGGTGGTAGGATCACACAACACTGTATCCTAAGCATGAACATTTTGCCTCCCTTGCCAACCAGAGTGGGTCGTTTCCTTATTGTAAAGCCAATCTTCTTCTATGAATGCCAATTTGAAAGAATCATTGTCTTACCTGTGCTTTCTCTTATGTTTACTTAGTTATCCATTAATTTTGTGACCATGAAGCTATTCTCGTTTTTCGTATATTATCGTTATATACATGGTAATTTTTTCTGGCGGAGTTATGCAACCATGCTGAAGGCGGACTTGTTCGAGGTACCTGCAAAATGTTTCGGGAATCTCGCGACTGCTCTCTTGGGGATATGTGGCGCTAGATGGCCCCCCACGAAAGGCCTACGCTGAGCTGGAGGTCCAGGCTACGCAACCTGCTTAGCTTGGTTCTATACCCTAAGCATGCGCCGCATCACTGAGGGCCAGGAAGCTCACACCCTGAGTTAGGCGGGAGCCGGATCTCGGGAGCTGACGCACTGAATTACCCAAGCTCCGCGTACCAACACTAAGATATAACAAAACTAAAGAGTAGGGGAAGATGACTGACGCGCAAAATTATTCTCAAAGCAGGTCGATTCAGGCACAACCAGCAGCAACATCGGTGAGGTACACATCACCTAGGGGGCTTGTCGTCGACGTTCCTACATGTTGATGGTAGATTATGCCGGAGCATCCAACTCCGGCACCACCCAGGAGGCCCGCCGTCGAAGCTATTCTGCATACTGGCAACAAATGCTGATTTGTGAGTACGCTCCCTCATCTTGCTTTTGTTGATAACATGGTTTCTTTGGTTTCCTACCAACAAGGGGCTTATCGTCGACGTCTCTGCGACGATGGTGGGCGACACCAAAGCAGGAACCTCCGGCACCTTCTAGGGGGCCTGCCGTCGATGTCTCAACGACGATGGTGGGCGATGCCAGAGAAGACAGCTCCGGCACCTCCCAGGAGACCTGACGTCGACGCCTTTGCAACGATGGTGAGAGACGTTGAAGCAACCACCTCTGGCACTATACAAAGGGCCCGTCGTCGACGTTTCTACGACGATGGTGGGCGATGCCGGAGCAGCCAGCTCTAGCACCATCCAAGGGGGTTGTTGTCGACGTCTCTGCGACGATGGTGGTCGACGCTGGAGTAGCCAGCTTAGGCACATTCCAGGGGGGCTGCCGTCGACGTCTCAATGACGATGGTGGGCGACGCTGGAGCAGCCAACTTCGGCACCTCCCAGGGGACTTGCCGTCGACGTCTCTACGATAATGGTGGGCAATGTCGGAGCAGCGCACCATCCAAAGGGTCTGTCGTCGACACCTCAACGACGATGGTGGGCGACGTCGCAACAGCCAGCTTCGGCACCTCCTAGGGGGTCTGCCATCGACGTCTCTGCGATGATGGTGGGCAATGCTGGAGCAGCCAGCTTCGACACCATCCACGGGGCCTGCCGTCGACGTTTCTACGACGATGGTGGGTGACATCGGAGCAGCCAGCTCTAGCACCACCCAAGGGGCCTGCCATCGACGTCTCTGCGACGATGGTGAGCGACGCCGGAGCAGCCAGCTCTGGCACCTTCCACAGAGCCTGTCGTCGACGTCTCAACGACAATGGTGGTGACACCAAAGCAGCTTGCTCCGCCACCTCCCAGGGGGCCTCCCGTTGACATCTCTACGACGATGGTGGAGACGCTGGAGCAGCCAGCTCCATCACCACCCAAGGGGCCTGTCGTCGACGCTTCAACGACGATGGTGGGCGAGGGCCTGCCATCGACGTCTCTGCGATGATGGTGGGCAACACCGGAGAAGCCAGCTTTGGCACCTTCCATGGAGCCTGTCGACGATGGTGGTGATACTGGAGCAGCTTGCTCCGCCACCTCCCAGGGGGCTGCCGTTGACACATCTACGACGATGGTGGCGACGCTGGAGCAGCCAGCTCTAGCACCATCCAAAGGGTCTGCCATCGACTCCTCAACGACGATGGTGGGTGACGCCGAAGCAACCAGCTCCGACACCATCTAAGGGGCATGCTGTCGACGTTTCTACGATGATGGTGGGCGACGTCGGAGCAGCCAGCTCCAGCACCTCCCAAGGGGCTTGCCGTCGACGTCTCAACGACGATGGTGGGCGACGCCGGAGCAGCCAGCTCTGACACCATCTAGGGCGTCAGTCGTTGACGTCTCAACAACGATGGTGGGCGACGCTGGAGCAGCCTACTCTGGCACCACCCAAGGGGCCTAAACGACGACGGTGGGCAACGCCGGAACAGCCAGGTCTGACACCACCCAGGGGGTCTGCCGTCGACGTCTCTACTCAAACGAAACTCGATGCCCCTGAAGGGGCCACGCTGAGGCCATCCGCTCAAACCCTCCCCCCCTCCGCTGGGAGCCAGTTGAAGACATCCTGCGATCAAGTGGTAGGTGTGCCCAGCCACCTAGCCACATCTACCAGGGGGCCTCTAAGAGGGTCTCATTGGCAGAACGTCAAATGACGACAGATCAGCCATGTCAAATGTGCGATCGTTGGTTCCTCAAAAACTAACATACTCGACAAAATTCCCCAAACCCTTACGCAGCTAAGGACTTGGAGCTACAGATTGAGAAGCACAAGACAAATCAACAAGCAAAATTCAAATTCATTAACAGTTATACAAAGGGGTCGTTCCCGGTCACAAAAGTGCTCTGGCTGGGGGCTGCCGGTCTCAACTCCGCTGGAACGAAGAGGCCACCTGCTTGACAAGATCTTGGACTTTGGCCCTCGCCTCCTCGCTCATCGAAGGGGCCTTTCTCTACCAAGTCCAGCGGGGTCGTCGGGTACCAGCTCCGGAAGCACAACAAGACATGGGAAGACACCTGCTCCGCTAGCTCTCTTCGACCTCCAGCCGCCTTGCAAGGACAGTGTTCACTGACCCCAACATTGAGCAATGGGATTCCAAGGTTGGGAGCAGTTGGGCCACCCCCTGAGATGGCTCCCCGTGCGGCACGAGACCAAGTCCGAGGGGTTCCAACATCGTCTCGGCACGGGCCAGGAAGTCCCAGATCCCTTGCGTCTCGACTGCGCGGGAGGCCTGGAGGCCTTCTGCCTCTCTCTGTGCCGCTTCCTCTCGGTCGGCGAGCTCCTGAGCACAACGCTCCAAGTCGTCCTCCCGGCGTTTAATTGCGAGCTCCGAGTCTTGCACGGCTCGGCGCCTCTCCTACAGCATGTCGAGGCTTCGAGAGACCTCTTCTTCCATCACCGACAAGTCCTGTTCCGCATCGGCAACGGCAACCTCGCGGCGGACCAACTCCAGTCGCTTATCCTCGCACATCTTCAGTCGGGCTTTGGCGATGGCATTCATGGCCTTTACCTCGAGCTCCTTATTCTTGGCGTCGACCAGCTTCACCAAGTGCCGCTCCTCAGCAAGCTGACCCCACTCTCGGGCGAAAGCAGCCTGCGTCAGGTGCAAGGCGAATTGGGCCACGGCAACAGCATCGGAGAGGGGGATCGGCATGGCCGCTGCCACAGACGGGTGTTTCTCCGCCTCTTCTGCCGACTTCGCAGTAGACACCAGCGCTTGGGGACCAAATGGCTCCCCGGTTGGAGCTCCAGGAATGAGCGCGTCACAGCCTGACGCTGAAGTTCCCTCCTCCGCTACAAATGTATCGCCGGCAGCCGTTGGCAAGTCTCCATCTTGTGCGCCAATGCTATTTGCGCCTCCTCTAGAACTAGTGTTGCCACTGGAATCAGAGACCAAGTCGACGACGGAAGCTTCGACCGCTTTGGCTCTCTCGCACTGAGAGATTAGGGTACCGTCCCCCCACGTTAGCTTTCGCCTCTCCGGCACAGCTGTGGCGGAACCTGCGGCCAGGGTACGGTAACGCTTTCCCGGCGTTAGAACTGGCGTTGGCTAGCTGTCCTCCACCTTGTTGGAGGTTGCTGGGGGCCCTACCTCCGCCCTTTCTGTAGGACGAGAGGTAGACCCCGACCTTGGTTGCGTCGCAGCGCGGCACCGCTTCAGGACCGTCGAAGCCCCAATCCTATCTTCAGGGTGCAGTCGAGCAAGGCCGAACACGTTGATTTTCGGCATCAAGCTTCGCAATTCGTCTCTCATGCTGGTGGTCATGAAGAGCGGCTGACAGTCGTCTGGAATGGAGACGTGCTCATCATGGACCGTGTCGCAGGTCACCGCCTTCAACATCTCTTCCAACATCTGGGGAGTTGGATTGTCCAGAGCCGGCCGGCACCAGTTGTAGGTACCGGTGTAGACCCAGGCCCTGTACAGACGCTTCTGGAGGGGTGGGGGGGTGGTGCGGCGGCACAAGAAGTCTGCCAGCACCATCAAGGTTTGTACTCCTTCGTCAACCCCTGGAATACTTCTCAGATGGTGGGATCGGAGGTCGGACCTTCAGAGGGCATCTTCAGCAAAGCGTGGGCCTCAGTCCGCACGATCACCCAGTCTTCTCTTCAGCTGTTCCACTTGCCCCCCTTGAGCGAGGCGATGTAGGTCCGGGAGGTCTTGTCTCGATGCCGGATGTAGTAGGCTCCCACCTGGCTTGTCGTGCTTCTTCCGGTGGTCTTCATCACAAAGAACAACTGGAACAGCTCCACCGTTGGTGGGGTGCTCACGAACGCCTCACAAAAGTGGACGAACACGGCAACCACGGCGATGGAGTTCGGCGACAGGTGGTGAAGCCGTAGCCTGTATTCCTCGAGCAATGCGAGGAAGAACCTCGACAGTGGGAGACCCAGTCCCACAGACGCGTAGGCAACGAAGAGAATAGTCTTGTCTTCGCGCAAGTCTTGAAGAGTGGAAGATCTGTAGCGGATCATTGACCCTTGCTCTGCTGCCGCCCAACCAAGTAGTCGCCTCATCGGCACCAGATCCTCGGTTGTCTAGAAACGAGAAGGAGGCAGCGGGGAGGCCATCAGAGCAAGCAAAAATGAGAGCTTTTGCTCAGTGGTGAAAGCTCGGGCGCTCAAGTAAGAAGGCGGAAGCTCGGGCCGCAGGATGTGAGTGAGGAAGAAACTGTTCCCTCTAACAAAAGTTTTCTTTTTGATCACCCCTGCAACACCTGAGCACATCGTGTGGATCGCCAAGGATCAGCCCACACTACTCAACCAACAGCGTCCATGACAATGAGGGTTAGGCCCCCGTCAGATATGCTGGCCCGTGCGGTCAGCCACCTGAGAAGACAGCTGAAGCGGTTCCCATAAAGGCAGAGCAAATGTAAGTGCTATAACTGCATTGGAAATCGTCGCGGTCAAAGGGCTGTAGAAGACAGAGATACTACAGCAAGCAAAGATCTCGTCGCCATAATCTCTCAACCAGGAGAGCACACGTGGCTACGTGGGCAGAAGCGCCCACCGCTTTGACTAACCAAGACAAAATTCAAAGTGCGGTGCAGGAATACATGGATAGAGCTTCACCTTAGGCTCATCGGCACCAGATCCCCCTAGGTGGATCTAGGGGCCACTGTCGGTACCTTGCATACGGGGTACTCTCGCACACAGGCTGAAAGTACCTAGGTACGTCCAGCGGCGCCACGTGTCTAGAAGGTGTCGGACCCTAGCCTTCCTCAAGTGCGAGCTCCGGCGCTGCCATGTGGGCCTCAAAGATGGGACTAGGTTCCTCCAGAGAGATGGGCTCCTGAGATGCCATGTGTTTGGGCGGAACCTCACCCTACTATATGGGTGAGCTCCGGTGCAACCACGTGGCTCGAAGCATCAGGTCAGACGCCTCCCGCGGAGAAGGGCTCCGGAGCTGCCACGTGCCTTGAAGAGCCCTAGAGCTGCCACGTGCCTCGAAGAATCAGGCTTGGCCTCCCCAGCTGTAGCCAGCCCTGAAGCTGCCACGTGTACCGCAATTCACTCTGGACGGTGGGGCTGCGGGAGTCAAAGGATGGTGCGCCTTGTCTAAGGGTCTGAAACGTTTCTAATTCTGGGTAGAATCACTTGAAACTGATCCAAACGGCAAAAAAGAGAAACGTTTCAAGGGAGAAACACTCTGAAGTGATTCACTTTTTTGAACTGTGGAGGTGAAACAACTGAAAAGGTGTTCCACACCTTGAAACGTTTTGGTCAACCGTAACTCGGGTCCAAGTTCTAGAAAAATTACGATGATTTGCCACCACTTAAGAATGCTTCGGATCAGTGGCCAAAATTTTTCATCTTTGTTTTTTTAACTCTTCAACGTGATAATACAAATAAAATAAAAACTTACAGAAATGTTACAACATTCTCACTAGGGGTCAACATTACGACCGGAGACTATTTTTTTATTGTCAACGACATTACATAATCACAAACATAAATGAAGAACAACCACAAACTAGACAGGGTTAAATGGGTCAATTTAGCATTTCTCTCCTCTCTACTGAAACATATATGCTAGCCAAACGGTTTCTAAAGTGATTCTAATTCAGAGTCTGAAACCGTTTTTACATTGGAAATGAAACGTTTCTAATTCTGTGTGAATCTGGAACCGTACCAAACGGAGCCTAAATCCAACATTGAAGACAGGGATCCACCTCCGGCAGATAATACGGAGCACGCCAACGGTTAGGGACCGCTATGTCTAATTACATTGTAGTGAAGACGTCGCAGGCCTACCCAGCTCCGCCAAGTGTGTACCTTACGGCAACAAGACATAGACGGGACATCTCCTGACATCGTTAGAAACTACGCATGGGCCACTAGCGACTGAGACGACAAGATGGTGAGTCTTCAAGCCACGGTCAGAGGAAGCTTATCCGAGAAGCCATAGATCTTTAGGATAAGATCGCCCCGGGACCACCTGTCGGACTACGGACTCCGCTTGTAAGGCGTTTGACCTTGTTTATAAAAGGATCAGACTGACACCGTTAAAAAGAATCTTCAATCTACGCATTCACACACACACACAACAGTAATACAATCTCATCGAGGAGTATGGTGTTACGCTCTTTACGGTTCGAACCACGGAAAAACCGCCATCTCACAATCCCATACGTACAATCCCTTGATAAAGGATTAAGCCCTGCCGATCAAAGAACCTCCGCGGGTTGCTCCATAGCAGATCTGGAGGAAGTGTCGTATTAACACTTCGACACATACGGCCATATCTTTTAACACTCCCCCTCAATCTAATCTTTTTAGATTAAGATTGTTTCTGAATTCTTTCATCTGCAGAACAGTAATAGGTTTCGTAAACCCGTAAGCCACCTGGTCCTTCGATGAAATATATTCAATTTCAAGTAGACATTTAGATACTCTTTCTCCCACAAAATGAAAATCGTGCTTTGCGCGGGCATGAAATACGGGATTAGCAGAGAAATACTTAGCTCTAATATTGTTACACCAAATCTTTGCTTTCCTGGGTTTGTATCCACATTATTTCAGTTGTTTGTTAGCGGGTGCTTTATACTCGGATTCTGCACTCGATCTCGAGACTGTTGCTTGCTTTCGTGCACTCCATGATACAAAGTTGGATCTTAAGAATATAGCAAATTCACCTCACGGATAATGATGGCTCCTGATTGGTCCGCTACTACATCCCACGGATCGCTCTTCGACTTCATATCTCCGCCTTTCGCTACTTATCGATCCAACGACTCACAGGGGGCTATCTCTAATATATGTGTCTATAACAGCAGCAACACTGACACCTCACGTCCTTATCCCCAATCTCTGCCTCTCACCGTTCATCTCCCCAATCTCACCTCTCTTTCCTTCCTCCCCAACCTCGCTCTACCGCAGCTTTGCCTCATCGCTGAATCGTCAGCAGCCCGCTTCTGCCTTCTCGCCATCCTCCCATCGCGGAGGCCGCGCTCCTCGACCGTCGTGGCAGTCGTGTTGCTCATGCTCATTGTCGTCGTGGCAACCACGCTCCTCGCCGTCGCGGCAGCCACGCTCCTCGTCCGCCGCAGGTGTCTTGCTCGATGTCGAGGGTCGCAGATCCAACCTTCAGTTGCAGATCCAGTCGTGATCGTTATTTTTGTTGTAGCCCGAAAGTCGAGATAGCACGAAGGTGGCGCTACCGAGATTGTGGGGGGGCATTGAAGAGCAGCTGCGACGACAGCATCCTTGTCTTCATGGTGTTGAGCTGCTGCATGTAGTGCTGCACGTGATGGTTGTGATGGATTGTAATTTCTGCGATGTATTGCGTTGTAATTTTTGTTGTGTTTTTTTATTGCATCTCTACAATGTAATTTTGTCTAAATCTTTTAGTCTTTTGTGTTAGCGCAAATTTTGTCTAAATATTATCATTTCTTGCCTTCTAATTACGACTAGTCACGAACATAATATTGTAAAAACTGTCTATGATAATGTATTATCACAGGGGGTTGGCAGCAAAAAACACAGTATGTGATAATACATTTTCACAGGCGGTTTGTAATAAAAACCGCCTGTGAAAATGCATTTTTACAGGCGGATTTTGCCCCGCCTGTGCTAATCGATCATTTTCACAGGCTCTTCGTTACAGGCGGTTTTTAAAATCGTATGTGATAATATGTTTAGAGCTGCCTGCGATGAAGCCTTTTGTAGTAGTGCACCCACCAGGCCGAGAAACTCAGGCAAGTACTCCCCTAATGTGCCGATTGTTGGATTGTGTTGAGTTATGTGTTTGGGCCTGGCCTGTGTATCGGCCCATCTATGTATCTATAAATATGTACTCTGTCTCTTAGTTAATTAATCAATCATTCTTCCCCTCTAATATGGTATCAGAGCGAAAAAGGAAGACGAACGTGGCGACCCAACTGACAAACATGGCAAAGAGACTCGTGAGTACCCCGAGTACACGAAATCACTGAACTACCAGATAACTTCGACATAGCATCAATGCTGGGGTGACCAAGCCGACGATGCCAGATGGTCGAAGAGGCTGTCGTAGTCAGGGCAAGAGGCGGAGCAGAAGCTGGAAGACGCATCGTGTACAGAGGTCCCGAACTCTCACAGCAAAAAAGAACACGCCGAGTAGTAAGATCCTTCACAGATAAACCAAAAAGATCGAACTCGATGGAAACACGGTTATCAGTAGTGAAACGGCGAACGGAAAGAATGTGCTGAATGATGTCAGGAGCAACAAGAACATCACGGAGCTGAAAAGAACCTGACGAACCCAAGTCACCTACTGAGGTGATCGGAAGAACCGAACCATTCCCAACAACGATAGATGAAGGATGAGAGGGATGGGAAGGACGGTTAGAAGAGAGTATATCGGCGTCGGGAGTGGTGTGGTACGAGGCGCCAAAGTCTACCACCCAGTCAGGTCCAGACGGCGGGAGACCCTGCATTGTCCACGCTGGCCAGAACTGCGGCACCGGTGCAGCGGTGGACGGATCCAGGCCGGACAGGGAAGGAGTGGGGCCGGGAGCACCGGGCGGCGGCAGTCGGATGGCGGCGACACCCGATCCGGTGCCGGGGAGCTCGGCGGCAGCGTGGCCGACGGCACCCGAGCCGGGGCCAAGCAGCACGGCGACGGCGCGACCAGGGGAGACGACAACGCGGTCGGCGGCGTCAAATTCGGCGGCGGTGTGGCCGGCGGCGCCACATCTGGTGGCGCGCGCAGGGGAGGCGACGACGGGGCCGACCGCGCCGAATCCGGCGGCGGCGCGCGCAGGGAAGGCGATGTCGGGGCAATACCACCCGTGCGGTAGTCGGCGGTGTGAGGTGCATGGTGCTGAAAGAAGACGGCGGCGGCATCGTGGGTAGAAGAGAGAATATCAGCATCTGGGGTGGTGTGGTAGGAGGCGCCAAAATCAGCCACCCAATCAGTAGTCGGCGGTGTGAGGTGCATGGTGCTGAAAGAAGATGCCAAGTCCTGACGATCCCACCCCAGGGGCGGCTCCTGGAGGGGTGTTGGCCGCTCCGAGTACCCAGCGGGGTAGGCAGCACCGCCGTAGGCTGGAGTTGGCGATCCAGCCGCAGGGTGACCAAGTCCGCTATAGCCCGGGTGGGCTACGTACGCCGCCTGAGGACGTGGCTGGCGCGAAGTAGAAGGAGTCGATGGCGCCCCAAGAATACTCGGAGATGGTCCAGGCCAAATAGAGATCTGGCCATTCCACGGGTTGTACGGTGTGGGCCAGGGCGCACCTCCCCGGCCAGTGCCACCAGTACCACTACCAGTAGGAGCAGTGGACATAGAAGTGCTGCCAGCACCTCGTCCTGTGCGCCTTCCGCCGCGACGTCGACGAGTACCACTCCCAGAGCCAGCAGAGGCAGCCGGGGCGGTAGGCGGAGTAGGTGGTCGCGGTAGTGGTCCCCCAGAAGACGGTGGACGTGAGGGCTGCCCAGAGCCATAGAAGGCTGTGGCAGGCCCAAAGGTAGTAGATCCACCAGTCGTGATCTCCTCAAGCTCGAGATCGGACCAGACCTTCTCGAAGGTCGAAGGCGGCTCCATACGAAGAAGCCAGAAGCGAAGATGGCTGAAGCGCTCGTTCAGGCCGTGAAGGACCCGAAGTATTAGTGTGTTGTCGGCAACCGGCTCGCCAAGGTCGCGCAAGGAGTCAGCCATGCCCTTCATCTCTCCACAGTAGGCAGAGATGGAGCGGTCACTCTGCACTGTAGTCTGGAACCGTGCGTTAATGTGAAGAGCCCGAGTCGCACGGTTCCCCAAGAAGTGGTGAAACGACGAATGAAAAGCAAATTTTGAATAATGTCTGGAGCAACTAGAACATTGTTAAGATGGAATGAACTCGGAGAAACTGAGTCTGAGTCACCTACTGAGGTGACTGGAAGAACAGATCCATTGCCAACAACGATCAATGAAGGAAACTTTTCCGCACACTGTCACTCGTGTCGAGCACATCTTTGATCTGATTCACTGTGATCTTTGGACATCTCCTATTCTCAGTGTATTCGGCCTTAAGTATTACTTGGTCGTCGTTGATGATTTCTCACACTATTTGTGGACTTTTTCCTTGCGGGAGAAGTCTGATACTTTTGGCACTCTCTCTCACTTCTTCGTTTGGGTGTCCACCCAGTTTGGATGCACGATCAGGGCGGTCCAGTGCGACAACGGGCGCGAGTTTGACAACTTTGCGTTCCGTGACTTCCTTCTTTCTCATGGTGTTCAGTTGCGCATGTCTTGCCCATACACCTCTCCCAGAACGGCAAGGTTGAGCACATGATTCGGACGACCAACGATGTCATGCGCTCTCTGATGTTCCAGGCTTCTACTCCTGCTCGCTACTGGGCGGAGGCGCTTCACACCGCCACCTACCTCATTAATCGCCTTCCTACTAAGGCGATTAGTGCTCCCACTCCTCATTTCGCTTTGTTCGGCACCCCTCCTCTTTACGACCACCTTCGAGTTTTCGGGTGCGCTTGCTACCCTAATCTCTCTGCCACCGCCCCCCATAAGCTCGCGCCTCGTTCGACTCGGTGTGTCTTCCTTGGGTACTCCCCTGATCATAAGGGGTACCGGTGTCTCGACCTTACCACTCGCCGCATCTTGGTCTCCCGACACGTCATGTTCGACGAGTCCTCCTCTGATTCGGTCTTCGAGTTGGATTCCTTTTTTTTAACTGACCTCGAGGCCGCTCCTGTCCAGCGACCTTGTTTTTTACCTTCTGCAGGTCTTCCTCTAGCTGCGCCGGACACGACCACCGTGTCTCAGACACCACCTGTCGTGCCTCCCGCGGCTCCGGCATTCTTGCCGCCACTAGCCGTTCCTCCGACGTCGTCCGCTGCGCCCCGCGCGGACCCGGCGTCCTCGACGCCGCCTGTCTTGCCACGCGCGGCCCCGGCGTGCCGACGCTGCCTCCCACGGCCCCGACGTCCCCGACGCCGCCTGCCGTACCACGCTCGGCTTTCGCGTACCCGATGTCGTCCGCCGCGCGCGCTCGGCCCCGGCGTCCCCGACGTCTTCCGTCGCGCCCCGCGCGGTCCCGGCGTCCCCGACGTCGTCCGCCGCGCCCCGCGCGGCCCCGGCGTCCCCGACGTCGTCTGCTGCGCCCTGCGCGGCCCCGACGTCGTCTGCCACGCCCCGCGCGGCCCCGATCTCCACGATGGCATCCCCGACATCGTCAGCCGCACCACCCGCGACCCCTGGACCGCGGTACGTCGAGCTCGTTCTCGTCTATCAACGACGAGCGCGGCTTGGTGCACTGGCTTCTTCCCGCACCGAGCCTCCGGTGTACCACCCTCCGCTGCTCCACCGGGACCCTCGTCACGTTCACTCCATGGTGACTCGACGGGCTGCTGGCGTTCTTCGACCGGTGGAGCGCTTCTCCGGGGTCGTTCTATCGTCCTCGACCTCCCCGCTGCCTGCCTCATCACCCATCTCGCCTATCCCCTCTTCTGTCTGTAGTGCCCTCGCCGACCCTCACTGGCGTCGGGCTATGGAAGAAGAGTATGCGGCTCTGCTCGCCAACCGGACCTGGGACCTGGTTCCCCGTCCTGGTTGTGGCAATGTTGTCACGGGTAAGTGAGTGTTCACGCATAAGAAGAAGGCGGATGGGTCTCTTGAGAGGTATAAGGCACGGTGGGTGCTTCGTGGTTTCACGCAGCGCCCCAGCGTCGACTACGACGAGACTTTCAGCCCGGTGGTGAAGCCGACGACGGTTCGCACCGTTCTGTCGCTGACTCTGTCGCGTTCTTGGCCTGTCCACTAGTTGAACGTCAAGAACGCCTTCCTCCACGGGACGCTGACGGAGACGGTGTACTACAGTCAGCCGACAGGGTTCGTTGATTCAGCCCGTCCAGACTTGGTCTGCCGGCTGAACAAGTCCCTATACGGGCTGAAGCAGGCGCCTCGAGCTTGGTACAGCCTGTTTGCCTCTTTTCTGGCCTTGCTCGGCTTCGTAAAGGCCAAGTCGGACACCTCGCTCTTCGTTTACAGGCATGAGGGTGACACTGTCTACCTCCTCCTATATGTGGACGATATTGTCCTCACAGCGTCTAGCCCGGCTCTTCTTTAGCACACGATCTTCGCCCTGCAGTGCGAGTTCGCGATGAAGGATCTCGGCCGGCTCCACCACTTCCTGGGCGTTGCGGTCGAGCACCGCTCGGGCGCTCTGTTCCTCCACCAGCGCCAGTTCTGCCTGGATATCCTCGAGCGAGCGGGCATGGCTGATTGCAAGTCGTGCTCCACTCCCGTGGGACCCAGGCAAAGCTGTCTTCGGCTGACGGCGCCCCGGTCATCGACCCCACCTCTTACAGGAGTCTTGCAGGTGCCCTGCAGTACCTCACCTTTACCAGGCCGGACATCTCCTACGCGGTTCAGCAGGTGTGTCTCCACATGCATGCTCCGCGGAAGATGCATTTCACAGCGATGAAGCGGATTCTTCGGTACCTGCGCGGCTCCCTCAACTACGGACTTCTACTTTGATGTGACTCGCCTTCTGAGTTAGTGGTCTACACCGACGCTGACTGGGCGGGGTGCCCTGATACCCGCCGCTCCACCTCTGGCTACGCCGTCTTCCTGGGGGGAATCTTGTCTCCTGGTCCTCGAAGCGGCAGCCCGTGGTTTCTCGCTCCAGTGCTGAGGCGGAGTACCGCGCCGTGGCTAACGGCGTAGCAGAGGCGTCTTGGCTCCAGTAGTTACTTCAAGAGCTCCACTCCCCTGTCACCCGGAGCACGTTGGTCTACTGTGATAATGTCAGCGCCGTTTATCTCTCCACCAACCCCGTCCAGCACCAGCGCACGAAACATGTGGAGATTGATCTTCATTTTGTTCGTGAGCGGGTTGCACGCGGTGAGGTTTGAGTTCTCCATGCGCCGACGACGTCACAGTTTGCCGACATCTTCACGAAGGGACTCCCGACGTCTTTATTTTCTGAGTTTCGGTCCAGTCTCAACATCTGTTGTGGCTAGATGTTGGGACTGCGGGGGGGGGGGGGGGGGGGGGGGGGGGGGGGTGTTGGACTGTGTTGAGTTATATGTTTGGGCCTGACATGTGTACCGGCCCATTTATGTATCTATAAATATGTACACTGTCTCTTGGTTAATTAATCAATCATTCTTCCCCTCTAATACCGATCGCTAGCGCATCCAGTCTGTAGACCCGTTTTGCTGGTGGGCATGCAGGCATGAGACTCTATGAGTAATGCCAATTCTAAAAAAAACATGAAGCTTTCGATACTCTCTTCCCCAGTCGGTCTGCATAGTGATAATTTTTCGGTTGAACTGGCGCTCAACTTGTTTTTGGAACTCATGAAATTTTTGAAAAACTTTTGATCTAAGCTTGAGAAGGTAGATCCAGGTGAATTTACTATAGTCATCTATGAAGCTGACATAGTATTGTTTTCCTCCAACAGAGTTAGGTGCTGGCCCCCAAACATCAAAATATACTAACTCAAGAGGATAACGGGATTTTTTAATGACAGAGAATAAGGAAGTTGATGACTCTTTGCCTTTTGACAGGCATCACAAATTAACTCTTCACTGACTTGAGCATGGTAGATTATTCTTACTAATGACTACTAACAATGATAGATGAAGGATGACTCAAACGACTATGCCAATTCTCAAGGGAAGGTTTGACGGCTCCAAGAACTTGCTTTATTGACTCTCTCCAAGGAAGTGGATAAAGGCCATTAAGACATCGTCCTTTAAGAATTGTGTCATTCGTGTCCTGATCCTTGATCAAAAAATAATTTGGATGAAATTCAAGAAAAACCGAATTATCTTTAGCAAGACGATGTACAGAGACCAAATTTTTCTTAGCCTTAGGGACATATACAATATCGTTCAGATGCAAATTTCGATTATGACCAGGAACAATAGGATAACCAACATGGCTTATTTTCATACCTGCTCCGTATTTGTTCATTGCCTTTGTACTTGTCTTGAACGTAGAGCTTCTCTAGTTTGCCAGTTATGTGATCTGTCGCCTCCGTGTCCGTATACTAGTTTGAGTCCACCCTGTAGGATGGATATGCTATGGCCACAACCTTGTCTTCAGGAGCATAACTTTCTTCAAAGTGGTACCAGCAGTTTGTTGCGATGTGTCCTTTCTTATTGCAGATTTGACAAGTAGGACGATCGTCCTTTTCTCCATTGACGCGTTGCTGATTGTTGCGGCCTTGGGTCATACGTCCTCCTCGGCCAGTTCCACGTGAACGGCCTCCACGTCATCGCGTGAATGACCCACATCTTCCTCTACTCGCAGAGTTTGCCGAGGAGACGAGGAGACTGCTTCACCCTGCTGTAGATTCAAACGAGTTTCAAAGCTCAGTAATTGTGCATAGAGCTCACTTACCGAGATTGATTCAACTCGTGCCACGACTGCAGAGATGATCGGATTGAATTCAGCATCCAACCCGTTGAGTATGAAAGCCACGAGTTCTTTGTCATTTAATGGTTTGCCTGTTGCAGCCATTTCATCACCGAGAGAGCGCATCTTCCCGAAGTATTCAGAGACTGTCATAGTCCCTTTTTGTGTAGTAGCAAGCGCAAGGCGAACATTGATCGCACGAGCGCGAGTCTGTGATGCAAACATATCCCCAATAGTCTTGGACGCAGCAACTTGCCCCATCAAGTTTCTCGACAGGGAGCTGAGAAGGAAACTCAGAATCTGCTGATCCTCAGTGTATCATTCATCATAGATTTGATTAAGGTACCATAGTACCATCAGCCTGATTTACTTCAGGATCTGGAACAGAAGTCTTGCTGCTGGTATGGCCTTCGAGACGTGCACCCCGTAGGATGGCCAGAACTTGCGCCGACCAGATGGCATAGTTCTGTTTGGTGAGCTTTTCAGTCACTTTTACTCCAAGGGATTGGAGATGGACGCGCTTGAAGCCATGACGATTTCTTTTTTCTTCTTAGGCTCTGATTACCATGAAAATTCAGAGGTGCGGAAGTAGGGTAGAACTGGACGTCTCAATCTAGAGATTGTCCAGGTTACGTGTTGATTTCTTGATCAAGTTTGTTTTACAAAATCTTATCTCTAACAGAAAATCTAACCTCTAACTAATCTTATCTGATAAACTCAACTGTGTTCTGTTTACATACGGTCATATCCTTTAACACCCAGCATTCATTGTCAAAATGAAGTGTGGTTTTAACAAGTGGGCACTGGCCAGTTTTTGTGGGCTAACTACAATAAGCATTGGCTGACCTGTATATTCTGGGTGTTAAGAATTTCTAGGAATCAGGTCTACTAACTCGTCTCCATCTTTTGCAGTGACTGATGTGGCAGGAGTTGTAGTTGAAGTTGGTCCTGGAGTGAAAGGGTTCCAGGCTGGAGATCGAGTTGTTGCCATGCTGAACTCACTTGTAAGCACGACTCTGGACTATTATATTCTGTCATTTTAGTTTTTCATGAGCCAATTCAAGACAAAGCGTTATAACAAATGAAATGCTAATGATTTTCAAGAAAGCTGTATTGAATAAGTAGTGCACCGTTCAATCTCCAGTTCTTTTCGTAATGGCAGTAACGATAGTTTTTGACATAACAGTATGGAGGTGGACTTGCTGAGTACGCTGTGTCATCTGAAAGCCTAACTGTCAACAGGCCTGCCGAGGTCTCTGCTGCTGAAGGTGCTGGTCTGCCTATCGCAGCTGGCACCGCTCTCCAGGCGCTTAGGTCTATCGGTGCTAAGTTCGACGGCACCGGCAAGCCCTTGAACGTGCTCATCACTGCTGCATCCGGTGGCGTCGGTCTCTACGCCGTGCAGCTTGCTAGGCTGGCAGGCCTCCACATAACTGCCACCTGTGGTGCACGCAACATGGAGCTCGTGAGGAGCCTGGGCGCAGACGAGGTGCTCGACTACAGGACTTCCGAGGGGGCCAACCTGAAAAGCCCCTCAGGGAAGAAGTACGACGGTGTCGTCCACTGCACAGTTGGGATAAGCTGGTCGACATTCAAGGCGGTGCTGAGCGACTCCGGGAAGGTGATGGACCTCACCCCAAACTTCTCTGCCATCCTCAAGTCGGCTCTACACAGGCTGACCTTCGCCAGGAAGCAGCTGGTGCCGCTGCTCTTGTCACCCAACAAGGCAGACCTCGAGTTCTTGGTCGGGCTGCTTAAAGAAGGCAAGCTGAAGACCTTGATTGACTCGAGGTTCCCGTTGAGCGATGTGGCAAAGGCGTGGGAGAGGAGCATCGAAGGCCATGCCACCGGCAAGATCGTTGTTGAGATGCAAGGCTGATCCGTGACCGTGGTGCCGCCATTGCCAACGGAGACTGAAGTTCTACAGCACAAACGGTTCATATACATTAAAGGTTGGTTAACAGATACTAGGGTGTGATTTCATTCAGCATGGGAATAATTATGTGTTTGTTTATTGGATGCTGTTCGCCGTTGGGAACTGCACGGGTCCGAATGGGAACTCGATCACTTCGTTTTCTTCTTAACGGTTTAGAATGGATACGCATCGAACAGTGTGTTTTTGAAGTATGTCTTCAGCAAAGATTAGGGTTATTGCCATAAGAGAAAATGGACCGAAATGCCAGAGACGCTCTGATACCAGTATAAACTTGTGTCGGCACCTATCTTGATACTCCATCCGATTTTATCTTGTTGGCACTGCTTAGCGAAAATTTTATTAACATTGTTAGTGCATCATAAGCAAAGCAAAATTGGCACAATGATGATCCGACAAAGGGGGGACAACACACTATGCCTAAGTATTCTACAATGACCGATTTATGGAAACTAGCGTACAAAGTCAACCCTAATTGATGATTTCAGGTCAAACTAGCCGTTGAGACCTAGGAGCCTATTACATACGTCTAATTTGTGGTATGGCCAGCCTAAATATATAATATTCTTGACTAAGAGGTTCAACTAAATCAATCAAACGAGCTCAAGTCGAAAGGGGGGAATAGCTTTTGAGATCAGTAACGCACATACGATAGAAAGTACACGTTAACTAGTATAAATTAGCGCTAACCAATATCAATAATTTAAACATTTTAAAAGCAGAGGGAGTAGAAACTAGTTTCATTGCAGAGCAACTAAAATAAAGCATACCCCAGACACCAGGCAGTATGCCTTATAGCATTTGCATTGGCAGAAGAAAATTCTTGCACATGATATTACTTGCTATAACCATCACTTATTCCACAAGTCAATAAAAATATCATTGGCAACTCAAATCAACCCCTGTAAATTGGGATTAAGTAAAAGGGGAAACACAGCACACTTTGATGCAAACACACTAGGGCTACACGTCTACATCTGAGTAGACGTGTATTCTACAATTAGTAACCAATACGTTCACTGCTTTCCCTTGCCACAAAACAAGGTGAGCACCAATTTATGACACGATTTTGCTGATAACCTCACATGAACTGAAACCCACCACGATCTATTCATGACCACGATAGTGGCCATGATTGACAAACTTCTACGGATGCATAGCTGCAAAAGAATTCACTTTGCAGCTGCCGTGGTGGCAGATGGCGCTCTAGCTCCACGGCCGCCGTTTGAACTAGAGTGGTCGACCCGCTGGTAGCCAACATCACCACCACCACGTGATGCGCCACCGCTGCCACCATAATCAGATCGATAGTTGAACTCACCCCTTCCATGGCTCCTCCCTCCACTGTAATTACCACGACCTCTTACGCCTTCACCTCGGAAGTTACCACCTCTACCTGTTGCAAACCTTCCTCCTCTGCTACTGCCTGATGCCAGAAAATAATGTGTCAAAACAGGAATGAAAGAAAAAAAAACAAGTGCACAATGTCTATCCATCCACAAGTAGATACGGCAAAATGTAACCATGGTTTCAAAAATATCTTATTTCACATTACCAATCATTAAACTTGTTTCTACTGCAGACATGAAATGTGCTTCAATGGAAGACCAGAGGAAATATATTTCCATGCAAGACAATATGAACTTACACTCCAGCACTCTGCAATGAATTTACACTCCAGCACTCTGCAATGATTCTAAATGCTATAACATATGATGTTTCAAATACCATATGATGGCATGAACCATGAAGAACATTTCAAGACTCTTCATTTAGCTCAAAATAAACCAACTTGCATTTCGTAGCAATAGCATTTTAAGGGAAGAAAATGGTAAAAATTGATATTTCATTAACTCACCACGCGAACCATTAGTTCTTTTTCCTTCAACATAGCATTGCCGGTCACCAATCATAACAGGAGAAGCCTGCAATCAAGAGTAATTATCAGATAAAGAAACAATATAACCATTCCATAGCCTATAAATCATTCAAAATAGCTATAGCTGTTGTTAAGGCCTGTCTACAAGAGGTGGGGAAAATGTGGGTGGCTGGTTCAGACCCGCTGGGGGGGGGGGGGGGGTAGTATGATATCGCGGAAGAAATACAACATTTAGCAGGGAAGTAGGGGATGGAGTTTAAGAGGAAGAACAGATGCATATAAGATGTAACTACGTAAAGCAGCAGAAAATATGCTGTTGCTATTATGCTGTAAAATTAACACTGAAATTCTAGTTTACTGCTTGATTCAGGTGGTATGCGCGTGTCAGCAGACTGAGAACTGGGGCTTCAGATACTATCTCACGATTTTTAGTTATATTGTACTAAATCTGCTTTGCTGAAGCTTCAGAATACAAAAAATGTATAAGAAAAAATCAACAAGTACATCGTACATATAAACATACGCCTCTGCAAAATTTATTCATTAAGGTTAATTTGATTCAATGACTAGAGTTCCGCGAGGATATATAGCTCGGAGACGATGAACAAAAATGTGTTCATTTGCCTCAAACTTTAGAGGTTCGAATCCTACTTGAGGAGATTTGATTCATTCTTTAATGTAAGAATAAAGAATAGAATTAAAAAGCTTGCTTTGACCCAAGTCCTAATAACCCCGCTAAGTGGTGATTCAACATGGATTCTAATCTAAAGCCTAAAGCCATTCATAAGCTTCTTTGTTACGTAGTTTTGTGAGACTAAGAAACTAGACATAGCAACCAGCAGTCACAGCACTCAGCGAGGATAACAGCATCAACAAAGTCCAAAAAAAATTGACAGCTCACTCATAACATAATTTATTCACACGGACAGAGAAGACACGAGTTAGTTCAGAGCAATGAGGTGGCAACCAAGAACATAAACAAAAGAATAATAGTTTGTGGATCACTCAATAATTAATTCAGACCTATCTTGGAGGGCAGAAAATGTGAACTCAAGAAAGCAAAGCATCTTATTGTAAGATATTGCAGGATCACTGAAGCAAGGACAACTTGCCATGGAAGTTTCTAGATTAAGTATACTTTAGAAGGAAGAACCATGTATAGTAATGGTTGGTAAATATATCAAAAATACATGAAATCAAACATTTAGTAGCTCAAAAGAATAAACTGTGATGTTTCTTACTTCTCCTGCCTATGCATGATAAGGACTGAAAAATACTAAACAAAATGTATATAACAAAATATATCTGGTTCCACTGAGATCTATCCACTAAACTTAGCTAACCCAACTTCTCTAAGAAATATAAACTTAAGCCAAATAATACAAACACACTAATCACACAAAGGATGGTTACGCAACAAACTGACATGTGAATACACCATATCAAATTACAATTTTAGTAAAAAGGTAGATCAATACCTCTATTGCACTTTGGACCGAGCTGGCATCCTCAAATTCAACAAAGCCAAAACAAAATCCTTGAATCTGTGTTTCAAAATATAAATATTTAGACTAATTTGAAAGTTAGTCCCACTCAAGACTTAAACAGTAAAAAATTGAGAAACAAAACAGGCACCTTGTTGCTCCTAACTTGGATGCCATCAGTTTTAATAGTACCGAATGTCTTGAATTCGTCTTCCAACTGTTGCGTTGTGGCATTCAAAGGTAAATTCCGTACATATATCGCGTGTGTATCAACTTGGAAGATTATTGAATAAAAAATTCAGAATTTAGACGAAATCAGTTGAAATCAGTAAGCTTTAGCTGCAAGTTTGCGTTTAGATAATACCTTCTGGGTCTTGGTAACTGCCGCTCTGATGGTTTGAACTGACAGCTGGAACATCAGCAACAGGAGCAGGGGCAGAAGGGGCTTGTTTTTCTGGTTTCGGTGCAGCAGTCCTTGCAGGAGCTGGGGAAACTGGTGGTCGATGTTCTTTCATAACTTTTACCTAGATCAGAACCAAATGGAAAAGTCATCACGGTATTCACCTTAAAAGGTAGAAAAGCTACATGGCATGACACGAATACCAATTAAGGTACACATCTGTCAGTAAACTTGTAAAAACATCACAAAACCAAGATGGCTTTCAGAATTTTTATTTTCATTTCTTTCTTTCACCAAACACAAAAGCAGCAGCAAGAACAACAATCAAGTCTTTGTCCCAAGCAAGTTGGGGTCGGCTAGAAATGAAACCCAACAATTTTTAAAAAAGAAAGTAATAGAAACTAAGATGAATAAAAATACAAATAAAAATAAAAAATACAAATAAAATAAAATTCTACATTTTATTTATTTTAAAAACGGATTAATAAGAAAGAAGATAAGGGTAACAAAATTCGAATGAACTAAGATTCTGGCACATGAATTGCTAATTTCCATGCAGTCCTATCATGAACCAAATCTCTAGATATATCCCACTCCTTTAAGTCTCGTTTCACCGCCTCCTGCCATGTCAACCTTGGTCGACCTCTACTCCTCCTAAAATTTTCTCTACTCTTTATAATACCACTGTTAACCGGTGCTTCTGGAGGTCTCCGATGGATATGCCCAAACCACCGCAGGCGATGTTGGACTAGCTTCTCAATCGGTGCCACTCCTGCCCTATCACATATCACCTCGTTCCTAATTTTGTCTCTTCTTGTGTGACCGCACATCCACCGTAGCATGCGCATTTCCGCAATACTCATTTGTTGGACATGTTGCCTTTTAGTTGGCCAGCATTCTACTCCATACAGCATCGCATAGGGGTGGGCAAAAAAACCGAAAACCGTAAACCGAAACTGAAATAACCGGAAACTGGAACCTAATAAACCGAACCGGTGGAACCGAAACAAATTTTGGTTCTGAGTATGCAAAAACCGTATTTTTCTCGGTTTTCGGTTTATTTGTCCAATTAACCGGGTTAACCGAATAACTGGCCCACCACCTAAGGTCCAACAACAGTTCAGCGTGAGGCCCAGCAAACATCCAGCGTATGAGGCCCAATAAAATCCAGCACTTGCGGACACCACTTGTAACCCTAGTCTCCCCTACACCTCCACGGCCGCCAAACGTCTCCTCACCTCCTCAGCCGTCAGACGCCTCCACACCTCCTCAGCCGTGCGCCCGAGTTCCTCCGCTGGTGCCACCACCTGGTGCTCCTCAGATCGAATCCTCCCCTCCATTCAGGCTCCTTCGCCCGCTACCACCACCTGGAGCTCCTCAGTCGGCTGCCGCCACCCAGACCTCCTCCGCCGGCCACCACTGCTCGTCGATGTCCCGCGTTTCTTTGCTCATCGCCGCCTCGAGCTCCTTCGCCGGCCATCCACCGTGCGGCGTCGCTCTGTGTTCAGCCCGCGGCCCGCTGCGGCGTCACCGCACGCACCTCCCAGCCGGCGCCACGAGCGCAACAATGCCCAAGTCCACTGTTGTGGACAGTTCGGTTTCTCGGTTAACAGAGAAACCGAACCGAAATTTCCGGTTAACCGGAGGCCTGGTTTCTTGTTTTCTGTTGTGTATTTCGGTTTCCTTTTTCTAAAAACCGAATTAAAAAAAAATCGAACCGAATTAGTCCGGTTAACCGAATGCCCACCCCTAGCACATCGCAGGTATGATCACCGTCCTATAGAATTTTTCTTTCAAATTTTTGTAAAACTTTCTTATCACATAAGATTCTAGATGCTTGTCGCCACTTCATCCACCCGATCTTGATCCTATGACAAACATCTTCGTCAATATCACCATTGCTTTGGAACATTGATCCTAAATATCAAAATATGTCCCTCCTAGGTACTACTTGTCCTTGTAAACTAATATTTCCATCCTCGCACCCGACATCACTAAAGTTGCATCTCATATACTCGATCTTGATTCTACTAAGTCTAAACCCCTTAGACTCTAAGGTATACCTCCATAGCTTCAATTTTCTATCAACATCATTCCTAGTTTCATCTACCAACACTACATCATCAGCAAAGAACATACACCAAGAGATATCCCCTTGTATATCCTTCGACACCTCATCCATCACTAAGGAAAAGATGTATGGACTTAAGGTTGATCCTTGGTGTAACCATATTGTGATAGGAAAAGTATCGGTCTCACTATCTCTTACGTGCACACTTGTCACCACATTATCGTACATATCCTTGATAAGGTTAATGTACTTTGTTGGGACTTTGTGTTTCTCTAGCGCTCACCACATGACCGGTCTTGGTACCTTATCGTATGCCTTATCCAAGTCAATGAACACCATATGTAGATCTTTCTTTTGCTCCCTATACCTCTCCATAAGCTGACGGAGTAAGAAAATCGCCTCCATAGTGGACCTCTCAGGCATAAAACCAAATTGGTTTTTAGTGACATTGGTCACTTTCCTTAAGCGGTGTTCAATCACTCTCTCCCAGAGCTTCATAGTATGACTCATAAGTTTAATTCCTCAATAATTAGTACAACTTTGAACATCTCTTTTATTTTTGAAGATGGGTACTAAAATACTTTTCCGCAACTCTTCAAGCATTTTGTTTGACTGAAAAATGTAGTTGAATAGTTTAGTGAGCCATACTATTGCTACATCCCCCAAACATCTCCACACCTCAATGGGGACATCATCAGGGTCGAGGGTCTTTCATCCTTTTTAAGGCCTCTCTAACCACAGACTCTTGTATCCTCCGCACGAATCGTTTGTTGGTGTCATCAAATGAGTCATCCAACTCGAACCTAATGCTCTCATTCCCGTCATTGAATAGTCCATTGAAGTAGTCCCGCCATCTGTTCCTAATCTCTTCATCCTTCAATAGAATTCGATCTGGCTCATCCTCAATGCATTTGACTTAGTTGAGATCCCTCACCTTCCTCTTGTGAAGTTTTGCCATCTTGTATATATCCTTTTCGCCTTCTTTTGTCCCTAGCCTCGCATACAGCGCATCATAGGTCTGCCCCTTGCTTTACTCACAACACGCCTTGCATTTTTCATAGCATATATATTTAAAAACCATGATATTGACAACATGGGTTAATGTAGAAAAGTACAAATAAATTATTCATGTTCCTCAGCTAAAAAGCTAGTTTAGAGAATTTACTGTGTGGTGGGCAATATCATTCAAGAGATCATTACATGCACTGTTGAAATTTATTAAAACTCATAAGCTTCACGTGAACATTTCAACTCCAGATTCCAAAAGGCATTGGGAATCAAAATACCCTCCACTACACACGTTTATTTAGAAGAAACCATGGGAAGAACCGAGTTATATAGAGCTTCACGTGGTCAATGACTCAACGTTCGCAAACATATCCGCAATTTGAATGTTAACCTCAATGTTCAGCATAATGGATGCAAGGGAGCAGCTTTCCAAAACTTACAATTGAAGCATATGACTTCTTTGGGGCCTCCTCGGCTGGTACAGGAGGAATAGAAGTCGGGGCAGCCACAGGTGCCCTGTTCAGCACTTCGTTTATGACCTCAGGAACCAGTATTTCCTCTACAACAGGTTCCTGTGTATCATTTAGCAGATTGTAAACATCCGCCTCGTTCATATCTTCATCCTGTGGATGAGTTGCAGGCTCGGCCACATGAGGCTCAGGCTGAGGTGAAACATCTAGAAACAACCAAAGACAAGCACTTTAACTACTGCAATCCTGCTTCCACATCACAATAACATAAATAAGGACAGACCCAGTGCGGAAGCTCCCACGCGAGGTGGGGTCTGGGGAAGGATTATACGAGGCCAGTCTTACCCCCGCAATGTGCAGTGCGGAGAGACGGCATCGAACCTAGGATCTCTTAGCACCAGTGGGATGACTTCACCACTGCGCCAGGCCTGTCCTTCTCACATCACAATAACATAGATGGAACAAAAAGAAAAACTGTGAGATGTTTCAGTGCAACACACCCTGTTCCCTGGACAGGGTCTTCGTGGCACCTGCCATGGTGCCATTGGGGAGAACGGGGACGGCCACCTCAGGTGTGGGAGGCTGCACGGCAATGTCCTCTTCCCCTTTCCCCTCCCCAACGTAGCGCAGGATGTCATTGAGCACGAAGTACCCCTTCTCCTGAGGCGCGAGGAAGAAGAACTGCACGAACTCGAGGCTGACGCCGGTCCTCCGCGTGAGGTGGCCCATGACGAGCACTGTGACGCCACCGCCTAGCGATTCCTGCGCGTCCACCGCCCTGATCTCCGCGCGCACGACGTCCATGGACATGATCTTCTGGTTAATCGCCTGTGTTTAGCTTTTCAAATCAGAACCTCTTTCTCCCTCCGTTTTTTTTCCCAAATCGAGCCCCCGGACGACCAGATCTGAGCCGCCGACGCGGGCGCCGGGGTGGGGGAGAAAGGAAGGGCGACGCAAGCGGAAGCGAGACAGGTTACCTCCATGGTGGTGACGACGTCCATTTCGGCGCCGGACTTGGCGGGGCGGCCGAGGCGGCTGGCGTCCTGGTAGAAGCGGTAGACGAGCTCCGGCGACTGGTGCAAGACGTTGTAGTACTGGTGCACGAACGCGTTGCCCACCTGCGCGGAGAAACGAACCCAATCGAGTCAGCGCGCGCGGATCGAGCGGCCTCGGTGGGAGAATCGGGGAGTGGGGAGACAGGGGTGCCCGTAAGCTCCTGTCTTACCACTTGCGCCGGCGGCGGAGGCGATCCAGCGGCTCCAGCGGTGGACGGCGGCAGCGGCGACGCCATGGTGGTAGTGGGGAAGGGTTAGGGTTTTGGGAGAGATGAGGGTTTGTCGCTCGCGATTTCCCACAGGACTGGCTGGAAGGCAAATTTTCTACGGCAGGGCCGCACGCCCGCCCGCGTGCGGCCCCGCCTTGGATGCCGTACGTTGCCACCGTCACTGATCTTGATGCCTCAGCTCCAGATGGAAATCCCTGGCTCCCGCTCGGCTCGCGTCCGCCAGCGTATGTTTGGCCTGCCAGTGCTCGACTCCGCGCTCGGCTCCGGAACCCGACGTTTCGGTTGCAGACGGCCGGACGTTTATCCATCGTTGGTTTTGCATCCGTGGAAGGTGCATAGGATTCTCTGGAGCCATTGAAGAAAGTGAAGAGTAGATGCAGCTTACTGCACGGATGAAGTCACGATTTTAAAGTCAGAGGATCCTGATTCTGTTTTTTCGATCGTGATCGATATTATTCGATTTCCTTCCTGAACACTTTATATTTTCTGATGGTTCGAGCAAAACTGTTTTTACAAAAAAATACTGGGCCACTGGTATTTCTGCAGGGGAGGCTCTATGTTTTGGAGAGCTGAGGGGCCATTACGATAACATGTGTCTCTAAGATTATTGATATGTATTACATATAAATATACTCTCTTTGAAAATTTATCGTCTTATAGTTTGAAAATGAACTACAAAGCGAAAAAAATTCAAGGACGGAGAGAGTATGTGTTGTATTTATCTGAAAAAATTCTAGATGTATTGTTAGTTTAAAACATTTAATAATAGGGACAATTGCGCTCTTGACCTCATTTTAAAATCTAATTGTACATTTGACCCTGTTATTTAGAGTTTGCATGTTTGACTCTTGTTTTTAAAATTGAAACAGTCGTTTAACCCTGTTTCTAACTCAGTTAGCTCCAGTTAATTTGGATTAGTAAAAGAAATAAGAAAACATATGAATAATAGAAACATGACCAAAATACCCCTGAACACAACTTTGATTCCCGTCGCCCTATCTCCTATCCCTACCGTCTCTCTCTCTTAACCCTAGCTGGGGGGAATTTCTAACCCGCGTTTCCAGTAGAGAATCTCTTAGAGCAAGGATAATGGAGTAGTCGGATACAGGCTGCAACTCAATGCCATGTCATTTAGAGTCAGCAGTTTAGTCTTCTTATATAATAGTCTAGCTATTAGATTGACTGATGAGTGATTAAATTAAATATATAAGTATTTAATGCTTACATGTACTCAAAGTATGGGAGGAGGTCCAAGCGCCGGTGGAGTCGCCGGCAGCTGCCTCAACACTGACGTTTGTTTCTCGTAAGAATCATTTCGCCTAGCGATAGAATTTTCGCCCACCTCTCCCTCTCTCTTCTTTACTTCTACCTCCACGTAGGCAGCTTTCTGACGTGTATTTTTTGTAGCCGGCTGACTAGGCTTCATTATACATGCTCTTATTTGAAATCGCTACCTGGTTCCTCGTTTTGGGAGATTCGAGGTTACCGACCGTTGAGATCTGAAAACCCCGATGCTGAAGATGACACCAATAAGCTTCTTAGCCTCTTGTCAACGCGCGCGGCGCAACCCATAGCGTCCTTTGAAATAATTTCAGCGCTCTGAACGTGCTAGTATAGCGTTTTGGCGAGACGTACCTTGGGCTTCAGGGAGCCTGCATCGGCTATTTCTTCGGCGGAATCAGCAAAGCACGAAGCAGCAGACTAGCGCTGCATTCCTGCCTTCACCGGCGCAACCAAGAACAAACCGCAGCAGCGGCGGCGGCTGCGGAACTAGAACACCAAAAAGCAGGCGAGCGCACGTCAAGCATTGGATCTGAGCTGGCCCCGAGGGTGCGCCCGCAAACAAGGTAATTGAACGCGATGGTACGTAGTCGGCAAGGGTGATGCGCTCACGCGGTGCACGGCTCGATTGGAATGGGATCTCTTCACTCTTCAGCTAGCATGACCGAATACGGCTGCCCATGGCCTGCCTGTGCCCAATAAATAATCAGGTAAGCCTATAGTGTTGGATATGATGGTGTATGTAGTGATAAAAATGAGCCACACTTGAGGTCCGTGTCTTCATGAAAAAGGTGTCTCTCACTTGATTGGTGTCGTTCATGTTTAGTAGTACCATTTACCGTCTTGCTCTCAAATTTAAATCAATTACATTTATAATTTAATTGCGTAAAATTATTGATCAAAATATTTAAACTATAGCTGAAATTTTGGTACAATAATATGGATAAAAGTAAGGTCATACATGAAAATTACAATGAAAAATAGGGTCAATGGTACAAGGGTAAAAATATCTTTTTGTCATAGACTTAACACCGTTAAATAGACTTAACAGAGTAGGGTCAATCCATTTGTTTAATTTGAAAAAATAGGGTTATATACACAAAACTTAAAAAAGAGGGTTGAACATGCAATTAGAGTTCAAAATAGGGTCAGTTTCACAAATGCCCATTAATAAAAAATATCAAACACTTGAGCAATATCATATTACTATAGAAAGACAATAAAATATCAAAATAAAATAAATATGATAACTATTACAAATGTATGGTTAACTCAAATAATAACCAAATTGTACTGACTTCATTGATAAAATACTTCAGTGCTTCATAAAAATGTTATTCGAGCATTTTTAGACACACGATCTTCAAGATCAATGTTGTGTATCATTCTCAATACAATACATAGTCAAGACATTCAATATATCTATATTCTCCTTTTATTTTATTCCTGTTTCATAACACTGATATACGTTTTTGGATAACATTTCAATACCTATAGTTATAAAAAATGAAATACATGAAGTCAGATTATACCTAACTTGACTGCGTCATCGTACATGGCACTGTGCGCGCTATATGACCGCGCTTGTTGTGTGCTGCCAATGACGCAAAGTAATCACGCGGCTCGCTCCCTCTCAGATCTCAGGCTCACCTTCACGCTTTCACAGTTCACGCGATCACACACTTCCTAGCAGCAGCTTGTCCTCGTACGCGCAAACGTGAGGGCAGCTGAGTATGTTTATGTTGGTCTGCAAATTAAGGACATTTCCTACACGAAACATTTTTTAACTCAATAATGAGCATGGAGCATGATGGGCCCCTCCCGGCCTGGGCCCTAGGCAGTCGCCCCTCCCGCCTAGGGCCAGAGCCTGGGCCTGTATTTCTGCAGGGTCTGTCGTGGAACTGGCACCATGATCAAGTATGCCCAAGTTCCAGCTAGGGTGTATAATCAGCACTTGATCATAACAGCCTGTGTCGTGCTTTCTTCAGGTCTGTGCATGCACAAAGTAAAACTTCGTGGGGTATCTATAGCTACAGATGGCTCCATGCATGGTGTATGTAGAGGTGTCTGAACCCTCCGGACCTACACGGTGTAGTGCGCGGAGGTTCAATGAGTATTCGAGGGCTAGTCCTAACAAGATCAGACTCAGAGAATGATGAACACGAGAGATTTACGTGGTTCGGGCCACCTGAGCGTAATACCCTACTCCACGGTGGTTTTTCTGTGTAGTATTGCTTGGGTCTGAGAGAGCTTGTCTTCGTCAGTGGCTGCTCGATCCTTTTATAGTTCAAAGTTGAGCAGCTTACAAGTGGGATCCAGAGCCCGACAGGTGGCCCTGGGAGTACCAAATCCACCCTAAGATCTGGGAGTAAATGCTATCTCTGACAACGGCTTCAATGTGCCACCTGTCCATACCCTGTCGCAGGGCTACCAATAGCCCCTCATCATGGTCGGCCGCGTCTTGTCTGTCTTGTCGAGGCCTTCCATTGGTCCGCCGTACGTAGCAGTTCGGCTCTGACCAGTCATGACAAGACCGGCCACAATCCACTTGACTTATGAGTGCGAGCTCCCGCCTACCTAGGGAACATGCGCATCCTTCCTAGCTTCGGCATACTGAGCACGCCTCCCTTTGCTGCTCCTTCCGCGGAAAGGCTCTGACCCAATGCTGCCTGACACGTGGCAGCTCCCGGGCCTTCCCTCAGTGGGAGGTCCAGGTCCGGGAGGTTGAGTCCGGAGCTGCCGGGAATGTAGCAGCATCGTACCCTCTCCTCATGAGAGGAGGTCCGGGGCCGCCGACCTAGCGAGCACGCCGAACCTTACCTCGGCAAGGTGGCGGACCCGGAGCTGCAGGCCACGTGGCGGCACTGGACCATCTCTCAATGGGAGATGCTACTGCTCCACTTGCCGCGTGGCACCGTGGGCCCATGGCATGTCTTGCCCCCGTGGGTGGTGGGGCCCAGTGTGAATTTATCCATACCCGGTTCACCAAGCACCGACAGTGGCCCCCGGGCCCATCTCGAGGAGAAACTTCCTTGTAAAGGCGGTTATACCCGTGGTGGGGCCATTATGAATCTTCGTGTCGCGGCTTTAAGGACTTCCCTTCAATGCAGCAGACAAAATCTTTGTATGCGGATACTGCACCATCAACTGGCGCCGCTTCCCAAAATTTGTTTCGGCTCTGCGCACCCATTAAGTTTCTACGCTTAAATTTTGAATTCTCACCTACGAAAGCAGCTACCTTGAGGCGGTCACTCGGTATTTCCGCCGATTAAGGCTCTTGACCCACCAGTCATACAAAGGTTACCCCAGTATCCTGGTGCCTCGGGTTTGCTTCCAAACGCCGTAGATCCATACTTAAGGGGGAGAGTAGCACAAGTCACATATTCTTCACGCCTCCACTCGCACGCGCACTTGAGCCCATGCAGTCTTCCCACATCCTTCGACTTTGAGCCCTAGCCTTCTGCTAATCCAACCTTTCCCTCCCCCATCCTGTTGCCATGGAGTTGGGACTGTCTGCTAGCAAGATCAAGACCGAGAAAGGGTTGAAGAAGTTTCGGGCTTACATGGATTGGTCCCATGAGTCCTTCAATGGCAGGATCCACATCGGTGAACTTCCTTTCGAGAAGAAGAACGTCGACGACATGGTCTTCTTTCAGGGGTACGCCATGGCTAGCCTGCTTCCCCCCTTCTCATCCTTCCTGATGACCCTGCTGGAGTTATACGGAATCCAGCTTTACCTCCTCGGGCCCCACTCCATTCTGCTGGTTGCTATCTTCGCCCACTTCTATGAGATGTGGGTGGGGGTACAGCCCAGTCTAGAGCTTTTCCGGAATGTCTTCACCCTGCAGACGACCGGGAAGGTGAACGAGTTGATTGGGATGTACTACTTTGTGAAGCGGAAGCGGTCCCCTTTCAAGTACTTGGACACCTTTTCCTCCGGCAAATGGGACGAATGGAAGGAGGAGTGGGTGGTCATTACTGTGGACTGGCACGAGAGGCTGGAGCTGCCATAGAGACTACCAAACATGGACATGGACCTCTAGAACGAGATCCCGGAGCTGCCACCGGCATACAGACCCGTTGTGGCAAGGATCGAAGGTTGCATAGATGGTGGAGTGACTCCCCAGATGGTCTTCGGGAACTTCCTGAGGAACAGGTGGGCGCCACTAAAGTTCAGGGAACGGATGGCGTGGACATTCACTCCGCGGGACGCTGACACCCAAGTGAAAGACGAAGCATTGAAGGACCTGCTGAAGAAGTTCCAGAGCAAGCCCAACATCTCGCTTGGGTCCCTGGCGCCCCCAACGTCCTTCGCGCCTTTGAACACGGTTCCTGAGTTCTGTCGGGAGCTCCAGAAGCTGATGCCGAGGTTGGATGACATCAGGGTCACGACAAGGGGGGCTCCTCCGGTAACCAGCGCTCCAGGAACCTCCGGGGGGTCAGCCCCAGTCCTCCCTAGCCTGGGGGGTGGAGTCGTCAGCTCCGGCAAGGGTGAGGCTTCGGCGGCACCCTCCAGTCGCAAGAGGAAACTGGTGCGGGGTGACGGGAGTCACGTAGGTGCCTCTGGGGAGCCACCCCATCCTGCTCCGGTACCTCTAGCGGGCGTCGGTTCGGAGGGGCCACCTCCCGCCATGGCGCCAAGTATGGGACCGAGCTCTGGAGGTCCCCCTCAACCAAGGGTTGCTCCGGCCAGGGAGGCTCCAGTTCAGGCTCCTATCCAAGCTCCTGAGAGGCCTGAGGCTCCGGCCACATCGGGTCCTTCAGGCTCCGACTCCGGTCCTGCCCAGAAACGGCTCCGCCTCCGCAGGACTTGGGGCTTCCCAAGGTAAGCAACCGAGCTTCTCGCTTCGATACCACTTCCGGCCAAGGTCACCCTTTAAACGTTTCCAACTTGATTGTGCAACACTTCCAAGCAAGGTGAGACGACCACCACACGTCCGACATCTCGAGAGGCTGTGCAGGTAGGTGCTTCAGCCTCTACTCCCGCACCAACCCAGACGACAGCGGAGGCTTCGGCCGCCACGAGGGCGGCTCCCATCCCGAGTGCGACTGCACACGAATCAAGGGTCCCAGCTGTTGACATGGAGGAGGCTGGGACTCCGGAGGCTGGGGCTCCAGTGCCGGAGCTAGTGGCCCCCGAGGCCTCGACGGAGGTGCCAAGTGTTGGCCAAGCTCAGGAGTTGGCGGGGGCTCTGCCCTGGTGCCGGGGGCCACCGAGGCACCGGCCACTGAGGCACCGGCCCCAGCGCCCCTGTCGGATTAGTGCCAGTGGAGACTCCACCCTTGGTGCTAGGGGCCACCTAGGGACCGGCTCCCGCGCCATCTTCCGAGGAGGTTTCGGCGCCCCACTCGGACGTAGATGAGGAGACGGCCCCCATGACAGACACGGAAGCGGCTCTGGCCGGGGTGCCAATAGTGGTCGAAGAGACGGTCCCCATGCCAACTAATGTGGAGGCTGGGGTGGCCATCCCGGCAGCCGTCGAAGTACTCGCTCCCACTCTAGTGCCTCAATCAGCGGCGTCCAGTGTCCCGCGACTATGCTTCAAACCGCAGAGGCTCTAGGCACATGTCCCGCTTCTCAGGCGTTCGGGACTGAGCCGGGAGCATCGGGGGCTGGACCGAAAGCGTCTGCAGTTGCACCGGAGGGTCTGGCAAAGACCCCAGGCGCCTCGATCCCACAAGTGCCACTTCCTTCAGAGGATAGCCCCTCCCGGGTGACGGCGGACATCTTAGTGGAGATGGGGGAAGGGGCGCCCCTATACGGTCCAACACCCCTTCCCTTAGAGCTGGCCATCGACAACGCTCGCTCCAGTTTTCAGCAAGTCGCCGTGTCCTTCGAGCACAACCTTAAGGATCTAGAGGAGGAGCGCAGGAGGCTCCGCCAACATGAAGAATGGGTCAAGGGCAAGCAAACCCAGCTATCTGAGCAAGGTGAGCTCCTCAACGCGAGAGAGGCTATCCTCGAGGCTCTCAACCAAAAGGCTCAAAAGATATATGAATAAGTTGTGGAATGCCACCGAGCTGCGGACCAGCACTAAGGTGGTTTAGCTGCCTGTCATGAGACCCTCCAGAAGCGCTAGCAGGAGCTCGACTTGGGTGAGTCCAGGCTCGCCGAGAAGCTGGAGGACCTGACTCAGAGAGAGGAGGATCTCTCCCGTAAGCTGTCGGCGGGCGAGCAGAGCTTGGCGGACCGCCGCGAACAGTTTGAAGCATGATCCAAGCTTGAGGCGGATGGCCTTTGGAAGTGGGGGTAAAGCCTCAACGAGCAGGAGACCAACGTCTTTGCTAGAGAAGCCAAGACTTGGCAGAGCACTGGAACCACATCCTTGTCAGGGAGTCAGAGCTCACTGATCGCGAGTGGCAACTTGCCAAGAGCATCCAACAACACGACAAGGAGGCCGAACTCCTCACAAAGGAGGGTGCAGAGCTGGCGGCCACTAGGAGGGCTCTAGAAGAGTTGCAGGGCTCAAGAGCATCTGAGTCTCAGCGAGTGTGGGACTTCCTGGGGCGGGCAGACAGAGCACTGGCACAGTTTGGTCTCAGCCCTGTACGTCCAGCCCACCTGGCTCCAGAGCTACACGACGCGTTGGCGACTATTGGCTCCATTGGTCGCAAGCTCGATGCAGTGATCGACGTCGTTGCCGACCAGCTGGAGACAGAGGGGAGGTTCCTGACCAAGACTGTCGCTGAGTACGTGCTAACGTGCTACCGGAGTCGGGACCCCCACTTCCCCCTGAGTCCAGCAGTCGAAGGGCCGGTCGCGGCAGAGCTGGACACTGCTCGGGAGGGCGTTCAGGAGGTCGTCGAAGCTGTCGCCTTAGCTATCCATAGGACTTAGGCCTTTCTTCTCTCGCTCCCTCTTGTATGCCTACAACTTTGTAAGAATATCTTTTAATGAGTGGAGTCCTCTTGATCTTTGGTTCTGATATTTTTGTGTCATGCTCCCTGGTATATGCACGCAACTCTGATTATGTACTTGTACCAAGGGGGACTAGCACTTGCTTCTTGGAACACCGGCCCCTCTGGGGTTGTTGGAGCTTAGGAGCTTTGGCAACATTCATGGTCTCGATAGGAGATGCCACCACCGGGCCCCCTGGGATTGTCGGAGCTTAGGAGCTCCGGCAACGGCCATGACCTTCATAGGAGACGTGGCACACCGCCTGGCCCCCTGGGGTTGCCAGAGATTTTAGGAGCTCCGGCAACACCCATGATCTCGGTAGGACATCGACACCATGTCTCCAGTAATTGGTGGGGCTCGGGAGCTTAGGGGCTGTACCGTAGGGACCTGCGCACATGACAGACAAAAGGTAATTCTGCTCTCGAGTCAATCTTTTACCTACGCTCTATTACTGTCGCTTCTCTCATGTTTCGTTGCCATTATGGAGGCTTGAGCAGGTACCCAAAGCGGCCCGCCGGCAAACGGATAGCAAAGCTCCCACTATTGCAAAGACGAAGGAAAGATTGACCACACCCACACTAGCTGAAGAGCTAATGGCAACTACGTGACATCATTCATAAGAACTAAAGATAATTTCAAATGAACAAGCCATTATAGGGTAGGGCAAACAACTTTTTCATTATAACTCTCATAGGAGTGAACATACTTTACATGAGGAACAACCCGGTCCGGGCGACGAGGAGCTAAGTGTACCCTCTCTGTGTACCGGACTGCACCGAGCAAGGCAAACACTCGGAGCTCATTTCCCCGGCCTTAGTTAGCCCAAGTGTTGTCTCTAGACACTATGCCAATTTTATAACAAAAGAAAAATAGAATGCCCTACCCCCGGTTATGGATAGAACTTACGGAGGTGTTCGATTTCCATGGGTTGGGTACCGGTTGACCATCCTCCGTAGCTAGGCGGACACACCCTGGGCGACAAACCTCTGTGACCCGGAAGGGACCCTCCCACTTGGGGGAGAGTTTGTTTGTCCCTTCATGGGAAAGTAGACGTCGCAGAACCAGGTCATTCACCTTGAGCTCCCTACTGTGTAGGGTCCGCTGGTGGTAGCGTCGGAGCTCTTGCCTGTATCGTGCATTCCGGAGGGCAACTCGTACGCGTCCCTCGTCAACGAGGTCGATATATTCACGCCGGAACCGGTCCTGCGCGGCTTCATCGCACATCCTGACACGGGGGGAGCCCATGGTGATCTTTGGGGGAAGGACGACCTCCACCCCGTACACCATGAAGTAGGGCGTTTCTCCCGTAGCCCAGCTTGTTGATGTCCGGCTAGCCCACAGCGCGTATGGCAGCTCATCCACTCAGTTTGCACCATGCTTCTCGAGGCTTGAGTATGTACGGGTCCGAAGGCCCATGAGAATCTTGGTGTTCGCTCTCTCTACCTGTCCATTGCTCTCGGGATGGGCGATAGAGGCATAACAAACTTGGATCCCAAGGTCCTCGTAGTATTCTTGAAATGCCACACTTGTGAATTGGGTTCCGTTATCAGTGATGATGCTGTTCGGGACTCCGAACCTGCAGACAATCGACTTGATGAACTTCACTGAGGAC
This sequence comes from Tuctoria greenei, assembly GCA_036927565.1. Lineage (NCBI taxonomy): Eukaryota > Viridiplantae > Streptophyta > Magnoliopsida > Poales > Poaceae > Tuctoria > Tuctoria greenei. Next base: position 44,770,286 of record JAYESD010000001.1, on the reverse strand, counting down.
TGCTTGTTAATGGTGACGACTGGGGTGGCTTCTGGCCATTTGGTGAACTTGTCTATGGCGATGTAGAGGTGCCGGAATCCTCCGACGGCTCTTGGGAAAGGTCCCAGGATGTCCAGTCCTCACACGGCGAACGGCCACGAGGGAGGGATCATCTGCAGCGCTTGAGCTGGTGTGTGGATCTGCTTGGCATGGAACTGGCACGCCTTGCATCTCTTAACCATGTCAGCGGCATCCTGGAGTGCTGTGGGCCAGTAGAAGCCGTGTCGAAAGGCTTTGTCGACCAGCGTACGGGCCATTGCATGGTTCACGCACTCACATCCATGGATTTCTGCGAGCAAGTCGCAACCCTCCTCCCGGGTAATGCAACGCAGTAGGATGCCGTTGGCGCCACACCGGTAGATATCCCCCTCTACCAGCGTGTATCTTTTAGCCATCCGCACGATCCGTTCTGCCAGGGCATGTTCTTCGGGAAGGTAGTTGTCTTTCAAGTAGTTCCAGACCTCCGAGATCCATGCATCGGGACCTACTTGAGCTTCTGGTTCTTGGGTGCCCAGCTGCTCAGAGCTGCTGGAGGCTCATAGGAACCTTGGTGGGCACCATGGTTGTAGCGCCACCGGGGTTGTTAGCTTCGAGGTGCTAACTTCACCCCCTTCACCCGGTTCGGCAACTCGGGCGGTTGGTCGCGATAACGTCCTTGCAAAGACCCCTGCAGGCACTGGTGCCTCTGTAGAAGCCTTTGTTGACAAGTCATCCGCGATCGAGTTGTCAGCTCGAGGTACATGGCATAGATCCAGGACCTCGAAATCTTTCTCCAACTTCCTGACGTGCAGTAAGTATGCTGCCAGCTGGGGGTCATTGCAACTGCACTCCCCTTTGACCTGCTTGACAACTAGTTGGGAATCACCTTTGTCAAGGAGCTGACGGACGTTGAGGGTCAGTGCTATCTTTAGCCCATAGATGAGGGCCTCATACTCTGCCATGTTGTTGGTGGCTTTGAAGCCAAGATGCACCATATATTTGAACCGCTCCTCCGCTGGGGCTATGAGCACCACTCCGACCCCAACCCCCTGCTTCCAGGCAGAACCATCAAAGTAAAGTGTCCACGGGGTTTCAGTGAAAGCCGGTGCCCTGGACAGTGTGTCTCCGCAGACTGGGCTTTCAGGGTTGCTAGGCGACAGAGTCCACTCGGTCGGGAAATCTGCTAGGGCCCGTCTTTTGACCGCATGTCGAGGGAGGAACTCGATCTCAAACTCTACTAGCTCAGATGCCCATTTGGCGATGTTGCCGGTAGCATTAGGGCTATGGAGGACCGTTCTCAGTGGAAAGGAGGTGACCACTGAGACCTTATGGCCCTAAAAATAGTGTCGGAGCTTCCTCGATGCTATCAACACGGCGTACAGCAGCTTATGTATCTCCTGATATCTTGTCTTTGCTTCATGGAGAACTTCACTGATGTAGTAAACCGGCCTCTGAGTGGTCCAGACTCTGTCTGAGAGGTCCAGTGGTTCCTACATTGGATCCAGGTCCAGGGGTTCCTAGCGCCCGAGACCCGCATCATGTTCCGGGGGCTGGGGGCCAGCGACTTCCTGGCTCCCGGAGCCCTCCTGAGAGAGGTCCATGACTTGGTCTGGGACCGGAGGCTCGGTGCTTGCGCTGTGGGCTCCTCCTTGTGTATGTTGCTGTTGCGGTTCGGATCGTTCTGTGACCAAGACCATACTGACCACATCAGTTGTTACAACAACATACAGCAGCAGGGGCTCTCTGGGCTTCGGTGCCACCATAACCGATAGGAACGTCAGGTGCCTCTTGAGCTCTTGGAACACTGCTTCCGCTTCTTCTGTCCAGGTAAAGGGACCTGCCTTGCGCAGAATCTTGAAGAAGGGAAGTGCTCATTCTGCCAACCTCGAGATAAAGCGGCTAAGGGCCGCGAGGCAACCGACAAGCTTCTGTACATCCTTGATACGTGCCGGGGGTCGCATCAGTTCTATTGCTTTGATCTTCTCTGGATTGGCTTCGATACCCCGGTGGGAAACCAGAAATCCCAGCAGCTTCCCAGAAGAGACCAAAGACACACTTTTCGGGGTTCAACATTGTGCGCGTAAGGCACAACCTGCTGAAGACTTGTGCTAAGCTGTCTAGGAAGAACGTGTGGTCTTTGATTTTGACCATGATCTCATCAACATACACCTCGACCAGGTCTCTAATGAGGTCCCCAAATGTTTTATGCATCGCACATACAAAGGTAGGGAGAGCATTCTTAAGAACATAAGGCATGGAGACATAATAATACAGGTCATTTACCCACTGCTGGGTTGCCCCCTGAGGGGCTCCTACAGTTGGTGTGTTGCGGAGCAACTCCCGCGCAGCTAGAAGCGCGCTCTCTGGGCTTGCCGCCGGTGGTGCCATGACGGCTGTCGCTGCAGGGGTCCGCCGTGCTCCATCGTGCTGACCTGCAGTCAATGGGGTGGCCATTTGGCGATGCAACGGCCCAGATCTTCCCGCTCTGGGGCGGGACCCGTCTCTGGGGTGAGATGAAGCTTCGTCCTCACGCGCCACCTGCTGACAGGGCTGTGGCCTGGAGGAACTGGCATTGGAGCGAGTGTTCACCATACTGTTGGTGAAGATTCTTGCAGGAGAAAGTCCCCTTCCTGGCGCGCCAAATGTCGAGGTGTCTAAACCGACACCTCCCCCGGACCTACACGGGTGTAGTCCGCGGAGGTTCAATGAGTATTCGTGGGGCTAGTCCTAACAAGATCAGGCTCAGAGAATGATGAACACGAGGGATTTACGTGGTTTGGGCCGCCTGAGCGTAATACCCTACTCCACGGTGGTTTTTTTGTGTAGTATTGCTTGGGTCTGAGAGAGCTTGTCTTCGTCAGTGGCTGCTCGATCCTTTTATAGTTCAAGGTCGAGCAGCTTACAAGTGGGACCCAGAGCTCGACAGGTGGCCCTGGGTGTACCAAATCCACCCTAAGATCCAGGAGTAAATGCTATCCCTGACAACGACTTCAATGTGCCGCCTGTCCATACCCCGTTGCAGGGCTACCTATAGCCCCTCATCATGGTCGGTCGTGTCTTGTCTGTCTTGTCGAGGCCTTCCATTGGTCCGCCGTACGTAGCAGTTCGGCTCTGACCAGTCATGACAAGACCGGCCACAATCCACTTGACTTATGAGTGTGAGCTCCCGCCTACCTAGGGAACATGCGCGTCCTTCCTAGCTTCGGCATACCGAGCACGCCTCCCTTTACTGCTCCTTCCGCGGAAAGGCTCTGGCCCAGCACTGCCTGACACGTGGCAACTCCCGGACCTTCCCTCAGTGGGAGGTCCAGGTCCGTGAGGTTGGGTCCAGAGCTGCCGGGAACGTAGCAGCATCGAACCCTCTCCTCATGAGAGGAGGTTCGGGGCTGCTGACCTAGCGAGCACGCTGGACCTTCCCTCAGCAAGGTGGCGGACTCGGAGCTGTAGGCCACGTGGCGGCACTGGACCATCTCTCAATGGGAGATGCTACTGCTCCGCTTGCCGTGTGGCACCCTAGGTCCATGGCAGGTCTCGCCCCCGTCGGCGGTGGGGCCTAGTGTGCATTTATCCCTGTATCCAGGGATACCCGGTTCGCCAGGCACCGAGAGTGTAGAACGACATAACAAATTTGTACTGGGTCCAGGGGTTTCTGTTTGCATGTACCAAGTCCAGCGGCACATCTAGCGATTGTGCCCTGCTTAACAGCACAGCTAGCATCCTGGCTCCTCAACTTGTATAAATTGCACCTGAGATCAATAATAGAATCAGCTTGCTGAACCAAACTCATTATATATGGTATCGGGCACCTAATACGATCTCTTCCGCTTCCTCATGGCGATGAGTCCAGTTTCTCCCGCCGCTGCCTCATCTGCCTCATCTCAGTCCAATCCCTTTGCTGACCAGAATCCACCCACGAATCCACTGACTGCTTCATCTATACACCACGTGCCACTGGTTCTTGACTACGGTGATTCCATATTTTCTCTCTGGTCCGCCTTCTTTGATGTGATGCTTCGAAAATTTGGCTTGATCAATCACATCGACGGCTCAATCGATGCCCAGCTCATGTGGCATGATCCGGAGTGGCTACAAATCGATCAATGCATCATCTCCTGGTTATACAATTCCATCTCGACGAACTTGATGAAGATGGTTCATACGCCACGTCCGACAGCCTACACTCTATGGTCCGAGATTCGTGGTTTATTTCTTGACAATGCCGACCAGAGGGTCGTCTACGCATTGCAAGAATTTCATGGTCTCTTTCAAGGGGATCTTTCCATCTCGAATTTCTTCTGGCGTCTCAAGGAATTATCCGATCTTCTCTGTGATGTAGGTCATCCAATGACCTAAGCATCTATGGTGATTAACGCCTTGCGCGGCCTTAGCTCAAAGTACAGTCATGCCATATCTGTGCTGACGGCGCGCAAGCCCTTGCCGTCGTTTCTCTCCGTCTGAGAGTATCTTCTTCAGGATGAGCAGCGCTAGCTGCACACCGCGAAGATGGAGGCCACAACGGCCTTACTGACTATGAGGTCCGGTACGGCTACGTCTTTCTCTACGACGAACGCGCCTCAGGCACCAGTGCCCCCATCAAACAACTTGGCATCTTCATCAACCAACAAAGGAGGAAAGCACAATCAACGTCGCAAGAACAATGACAAGAAGTCCATTGCGCCGGGCACGCCAGCCCCATCTTCGGGCGGCGCTACTGGTCGAGGACAATTGCCACCGTGAGTTCAGTCTTACAACCCATGGACTGGTGTTGTACAAGCCTGGTCGATGCCCATGTGGCGTCCATCCCAGGCAGGACTGCTTGGACCTCGTCCAAGTCCTCCTCGACAGCAAGCTCTCCACGCCTTTTCGATGTACAACTACTATGATCCCTCGTTGAGTCCACACCAGCAGCACCCGCCGGACTTCTTTCTGCGCTCCAAGGTGTTCCAGCACCCAGTCAATATCAAGGTGGAGGCGACTGGGTATTGGACACTGGCGCTAGCTCTCATATGGCAAGCAACCAGGGTATCCTCTCCTCTTATTCCTTGCCATCACATTCTTCTCACATCATTGTTTGTAATGGCCATCGACTTCCTATACAGCATGTCGGTCACACAACACTTCCCACTAATGGTGCACCTCTACATCTTAACAATGTCTTGATTTCACCTCATCTAATCAAAAACTTAATTTCAGTTCGTGCACTTACTCGTGATAACTCAGTGGCAGTTACATTTGACCCCTTTGGCTTTTCTATAAAGGATTTTCGCACGGGGACAATTCTTCTCCGCTGTGATTCCATTGGTGATCTCTATCCGTTGCATCCAAGCTCCAATAAAAGTTCAGCTCATCACAGCCTTGCTGCCACGCACAACACCGCAACATGGCATGCTTGCTTGGGACATCCGGGACACAGTCAACTACATCGCCTACTCAAGACTTTTGATTACTGGTGTACCAAAGCAGACAAGCACTCATGTGCCTCTTGCGCCACTGGCAAGCATGTGCGCCTTCGCTTTTCGAATTCCAAAAACATTTCATTGTTTCCCTTCCTACTTTTACATTGCGATGTATGGACTTCTCCTATTGTTAGCAATTCGGGGTTCAAATATTATCTTGTTGTCCTTGATGATTTTTCGCATTTCACTTGGACTTTTCCACTGCGCCGTAAATCCGACGTGCTTCCAACCATAATATCTTTTCATGCATTTGTTCTTACACAATTCCAGTGACCCATCATGTGCCTTCAAACAAACAATGGTCGGAAATACGATAATCATGCTTCCTGTTCGTTCTTTGCTACCAATGGCATCGTACTCCGGCTTACATGTCCTTACACTTCACAGCAAAACGGACATGTGGAACGTGTCATACACACTCTCAACGAGAGTATGCGCACGTTACTCATTCATGTGAGTATGCCGCTCATGTTCTGGCCAGATGCCTTGGCAACATCCACATATCTCCTAAACCGACGTCCATCTAGTGTGCGCCACAATCTCACACCCTATGCCACCTTACTCGACCAACCACCAACATATGATCATTTGAGAATTTTCGGTTGCCTCTGCTACCCAAACACAACAGCCACTTCTCCACACAAACTCGCCCCTCAGTCCCTACCCTGTGATTTTCTTGGCTATCTGACGCACACAAAAGGATACCGTTGCTATGATCCAGAATCTAAATGTGTCATCACCTCTAGACACGTAAGTTTTGATGAAGACATTTTTCCTTTCAGGTACCTGCGGTCGTCTTCAGCTCCGGCACAACGATCTCCACTAACGGAGATCCCTTTTTTCTGCCGCTTCCTGCGCGCAACTACAGAGCGCACACGTCCAGCGCTCCGCTCGGGGATCCCCATGCAGCACAAGATCCGATATCTTCGACAGCTGGCGGTGCTATCCAATCCGTTGCTCCATCAGCAAAACAGATCCCAACATCGTCAGTTGTCCTTTCATCCGATCGCGCCCTGGAGCCATCAATGCTCGGCCCTGATCCGGGTTCCTCTGATCACTCACCGGCTGATGCAATCCACCAAAGACACGACAACACGGCTCCGCCCCTTCATCACATGGTGACTCGGGCTCGGGCAGGTATCCACCGGCCCAACCCGAAGTATGCCAATACTGCAACTACTACAACAGATGCACCTCCACCCTCTGTAGTGCAGCCCTTCATGACCCGGCTTGGTTCAACACCATGCAAGAGGAGATGAATGCACTGCATGAGAACCGAACGTGGAAGCTTGTACCAAAACCGCCTGGCATCAATGTTATCACCGGCAAATGGATCTTCAAAAACAAATATCATGTTGATGGATCACTGGAACAACGCAAAGCGCGCTGGGTTGTTTGGGGCTTCAACCAACAGCCAGGTGTGGACTTTGATCAGACTTTCTCTCTGGTTGTCAAGCCTTCAACAATTCATACCCTCCTTCATCTGGCAGCTAGTCGACACTGGCCAGTACATCAACTCTACGTGAAGAATGTCTTTTCTCATGCTGACGTAACGGAACAGGTCTACTGTCGACAGCCGACCGGGTTTGTTGACAAAGAGCATCCAGAGTATGTTTGTCGCCTCTCCAAATCGTTGTACAGTCTCAAACAGGCTCCCAGAGCCTGGTTCACCACATTTGCCAGTGAACTATATACTCTCGGGTTCACGCCTACCAGCTCCGACTTTTCTCTATTCGTCCTTCAACATGGATCTGACCAGGCATATTTGTTATTGTATCTTGACGATATTGTTCTGACTGCATCTTCTACACGGCTTCTACAGAACATCATCAAGCACATCAGCTGCAAGTTTGCCTTAAAGGATCTTGGTCCTCTTCACTTCTTTCTCGGCATCAGTGTCCATTGCTCGGACAACGGTTTTCTTCTCACACAAACCAAGTATGCAGAGGCCATTCTGGATCGTGCTGGTATGGGCAATTGTAAACCTGCATCTACCCCAGTTGACACCAAACCCAAAGTGTCCTCCACCACTGAAGGCTCTCTTGTATTTGATCCCTCTTCTTATTGAAGTATCACTGGTGCATTGCAATATCTCACCATCACCAGACCCGACATTGCGTACGCTGTCCAGCAGGCTTGTCTTCACATGCATGCTCCAAGAGATATTCACTGGTCCCTTGTCAAACGGCTCCTCCGCTATATCAAAGGTATGTTGCATCACGGACTCCAGATTCATTCATCATGCTCCATAGATATCACGGCGTACTCGGACGCGGACTGGGCTGGATGCCCTAACACACGGTGCTCAACATCTGGTTACTGTGTTTTCCTTGGTGATTCATTGGTATCCTGGTCGTCAAAAAGGCAAACCACGGTGTCACGTTCCAGTGTTGAGGCCGACTATCGAGCAGTCGCCAATGCTGCTGCTGGCTTCGACATCTTTTGCAGGAGCTTCACGTTCCAATCAACAAAGCCACAATAATCTACTGTGACAACGTGTCAGCAATTTATTTGACTCAAAATCCAGTGCACCCGAAGAGAACAAAGCATGTTGAACCAGATATACACTTTGTCCGTGAAAAAGTTGCTTTACACCAGATAAAAGTGTTGCATGTCCCAACTAATCTTCAATACACCGACATCATGACCAAGGGTCTTCCGATGGCAGTGTTCGAGGAATTCAGGACCAGTTTATGCATCACCGAAGCACCAACTGGGGGGGGGGGGGGGGTAGAACGGCATAACAAACTTGTACTGGGTCCAGGGGTTTCTGTTTGCATGTACTGAGTCCAGCGCCCTGCCTAACGGCACAGCTAGCGCCCTGGCTCCTCAACTTGTATAAATTGCACCCGAGATCAATAATAGAATCAGCTTGCTGAACCAAACTCATTCTATACAGGGAAATAAATTCATCCGTGCTAAAGAGCAATTTCAAACAACTCGAAAGAAAAGTGTTATAGAAATGTCTGTCTGTAGAAAATTAAGCTAGGGGACGTAGCAGTGATGAACAATTGAAGACAGGAGCATTTGAACATGACTCACTCGACTCGGCCTAAACACGACTCACTCATTTGAACACGTCCAGACGTCTTCAACCAAAATGGGTTCCAGAGCCCAGCGCAGAGTCGAGCGCGGGCAGGCCAAACGAGCGTCGAGCGGACGGGAGCCGAGCGGGAAGCAAGAATTTCCACCGGGAGCTGATGCATCAAGACCAGTGACAGTGGCAACGTACGGCATCCAGACAGGGTCGCACGCGGGCGGGCATGCGGCCCTACCGCAGAAAATTTGCCTCCGGCTGGCTGGATGGTGGCGAACAAGTTCTGGTGGGGACTGGGGAGGGAAAGAGCGGTGTCCGCGGCGGCACCAGGGTTTGACCAATCTCAGTTGTGGACCCCTGTATCTGTTTTCCGAAGGAATACCAGTGGCCTTCAAAAATTTTCAATCTCACTTTACATTTTTTATTTTGGAGCTATGTTCTTTCATTAAAAAAAAACAGGTGTAAAATTACAAACCATAAAAATGGATGATAAAATCACAATTAACCATCAAATCAAGAGTAAAATCACAATAGTTCCTTTTATTTTCTGCATTTGCGCACCTTTAAATCGAACTTATATATCAGCTACAACATATTTTATATTATACTTCCTCCATTTCTAAAAATTTATCACCTTTTAGTTCAAAAATGAGCTAAAAGATGACAAACTTTTGTGAACAGAGGAGTAGCATACAATTTTTTCCTTTTTCATCTCTTTCATCCTTCTTCCTATTTTTTCGTCTCTATAATTTTTTTTCTTTTATTTATTTTCACCTTTTTATTTATTTTTCTCCTCTTTTTGATTTTCTCGCTTTTTCTCTATTATTTCTCTCTCTTTGTCGCTGAAAATTCAACTTTGTTGTGAGTTCTTTATGGGCAATGGATGAAATAAGTGATGCTCATGTGATGCAGGAGCAAGCTCAGTATCTCGAGTATTCTGAGCCTGTTACCAATAATGATGAAGAGAAGGAAGCTTCTCAACTTGAGGATAATATGCAACAAATAAGATCTCAAAAAGTAAGATCATTTATTTTGAATGATATGTGATCTATGTGAGTAAAGAAATTCAGATGGAGTGTGATCTCACTTCATTTGAAGAAGTTATGAAAATTCCTCGATCATCTGAATAGCATAAAGTCATGAAAGATGAATAGGTCTATGTATAATAATAAAGTTTGGGATTTTGTTAAAAAATCTAATGAAGCCAAAACAATAGGTTGTAAATATGTATACAATATTAAGCATGACTTCAAAAGAATATTGATAAGTTTAAGACCAGATTATTGCAAAAGGTTTCACTCAAAGAGAAGAGATGATTATAATGAAATATTCTTACCCGTTTCAAGTAAGAATTCTCTCAGAATCACTATGACACTAAATGCCCATATGACTTAGAGTTACATCAAATAGATGTAAAAATAGCATTCCTCAATAGTGATCTATATGAGAATGTATATATGATACAACCAAAATGTTTTATCATTAAAGTTAACATATGTAATGTTGATTAAAGAAGTCTATTTATGGACCAAACAAGCCTCTAGGCAATAGTATCTCAAGTTCAATGAGACAGACATAAAGTTTGGATTTAAGAAGAATGAGTGAGACAATTGTATTTATGCTAAGTTTAAGAATGGAAAATTTATTTTCTCGTGATTTATGTTGATGACATACTACTTGCAAGTAATGATGTTAATTTGTTAGTATAAACTAAGAAGTTTTGTCCTCTAATTTTGATATGAAGGATCCTGGTGATGCTTCCTATGTATTAAGAATTGAGATTCATCGAGATAGATGTAAGAGGGTATTAGGTGTATTACAAAAGGCATATTTAGATAATTTAGTCAAGAAGTAATGTATGCACGCGAGTAAGCCTTCGCCTGGTCCGATAGTCAAGAGCGATAAGTTTAAAAACTTTCAGTGTCCCAAGGACTAATATAAGATCGATCATATGCAGCTGGTTTCATATGCTTTTACTGTCGAAAATTTTATGTATGTGATCAAATGATGTTAGTTTCATATTCTTCTGCTATCGAAAGTGTTATGTATGTTCAAGTTTGTATTCGTTCTAACTTAGCTTATGTGACCGAGATATTTGGCAGATATCAGGCCAATTCAATGATTGATCACTGGAAGACATATAAGAAGTTATTAAGATATGTGCAAGGCAAAAAAGATCTGATATTAACATACAGTAAGTCAGACCCACTTGAAGTAGTGAGATATTTAGATTCAGATTTTGCGGCTTGTGTGGATACTAAAAAAATCCACATCAAGTTATATATTCACCCTCATGAATGAAGCTATTTTGTGGAAAAGCTTAAAAAAAACCGACATTGCATCGTCCCAGCCAATTAGACAATGACATGTGGCATCCTATGTATCAAATGGACTACTTATAGGGGTATCTAAGAGAATCCAACAATGTAGTTTCCGGGGATGGCTCTTGGACCCAAATGTCAATCACTTGGAAGAAGCACACCATGAAAAGAGGCAGAAACAAGTCGACCAACCCTCTGGCTCGGTCGAATTGGTCAGGGCGTCTTTCGCAGTCAAACTACGTGTGGTGCTCTCTTGTGGCTATCTGATGGTGGTGAACCCTTCTTTGCGTGCAAATTGTGGTGGGAACTAACTGAACTTTGTGTATAAATAGAACTTCACATCTCACTTCTCTACACACACCACTTGAGCATCACTCTCTTGTTTACACTAGTTCTCTTAATCCTTAGTGGAGGTTAGGCTATAGATAGGAGCCTCTAGTCCCAAGTCCATTTTGGAAATGGTATGGCTCATGTTTTTTTCTTTATTTGTGACATTATGCCATTTATTATATTCATTAGTCTCTCTTTATTCACGTGCTTGGACAAAGTATTTATTGTTTGATTGTGGAGTCGATGTATGTGATAGGTGTAAATGTCATTATGATTTTATAGTAATATTATTTTTATTCTATTAACACTATACACCTCCACTATAGTCTAATTAGTTAATAACATCAACATTTTGGTATGAATAAGTTAGTTATTGGTCCCAATATTGGTTCAAGGATGTTTAGGTTTGTCATTGCCTTAAGGACTGTACTACAACTCTTAAGTCATTTACCTAGCATGCAAGCGTGATGGTTGGACAGTTAGATAATGTTGGATGTCTCATAGCCCCACAGGTTGTAGGAGTAGGCAGCAAATAGTGACAACTCTGTCCGTCCTTCGTACTCTCTCACGTTCGGTTATGTCACAAACTCTTAGCGAGAATTGTTCTGGTTCTGCTAGAGGTATACCCGTGCTCGACGTGTTTGACCACTAAGCCCTAGTATTCACCAGATGTGTATATTATTAGACAATGAATATGAGTAATTTATAGCACAGTAGGAGTAGCCTCTTCTCGTAGCTTAGCTCCCACTAGAACCATTTTACCACCAAGACCATTTTACCCCTTAGAGTAGATTGCTTAGGTTTGTGTCACACTACCTCAATACATAATTTATCCATACTATAAGAACCCTTAGTAGAACATCCTACTCTATTCATGATTTTGCCACATGCCACTTGCCTTTCTTTAGGATAAAATAAAGATGATACCCTAGAGAATACTCTCGGACGAAATGCTACAACGGTACTTTCTGTACACTTACAAAGCTCATCTTGCCTTAGCCTTAGGTTAGCCTAGTTCCAACAAGCATGTCTAGCATCAATGCTAGGATGACCTGTGTATATTAAGAAATACCAACATATTGCTCTCCACAATTCTCCTCATTCCTGCAATAAATACATGCATACATTATTTCTCCAAGTACATGTAGAATTATGTCAAATACAAAAGTGATGTGTGTAAGAAATATTTATTTATTCACATATTTGAGTTATATTGATGGTCAAAATTGGTATATAACAACTGTGTCGGAGTCTCGTTCCGGCAATTCTTCTGATACTACTGTCAGTAACCCGCGGAGTTTCTTAGTTCGGTTGGGGTGCGTAAAAATTCAGAACAAGATGGTGATTTGACACAAGGATTTACGTGGTTCGGGCCGCCTGAGCGTAATACCCTACTCCACGGGTGTGTTGTTGTTGTTGTATTGAGTGTATGAGAGTGTGAGCCAGAGAGAGGCCAAAAAAGTCTCTAGCCAGTCTCAGCATGTCTCCAATGTGTGTCAGCGTGTAGAGCCCCTAGCCGGTCTGGAAGCGTCTCCTGTGTATCGCTCGGACAACCCTTTTATAGTACAAGGGTTGGCCGTTACATCATCAGCCTGGCCCGACATGTGGTCCTGGCGGTTACTGATACTTAATACACAGTTAATATGCTTAATTCCCCTTAATAGTGTGGTAATGCCCTTTAATGGTGGCGTTACTAGTATTAAGAGTCCTCTGATCGTGTGTCATTAAGATAGCATTAATGACACATAATCAGGTATTGAAGTCTTTAATGTTCCTTGAAGGTTCGAGCCATTGGAGGTCCACCAATCTACCTGTTGAGGTTGAAGGTCCGGCGGTTGGGCACGTGACAGCTCTGAAGCTTACCATCTTGGACGAGTAGGTCCGGTACTGTTGTACACGTGTCGGTACCGGAGCTTCCCTCTGTCGGGGGTTAGGTCCAGGGGTGCCGCACATATATCTAGCCGGAGCATTCTCATGTAGGAATTGTAGCTCCAATTTTATTATACACGTGGCAACACTGGGACTAACTATAGGAGGGATGCATGTCCGGTTTCGAGTGACATGTGGGGCCTTCGGAGGTCTTCAACTCAGATAGGTGGAGTTCCTTTGCACTCATCGCAGTTCCAAGGGATATCTGTTACGTAGGGTACCGACACAACTGTCAACAGGAGGCTCGCGGGGCATAGGGCCTCCTCGAGTCGCGGGCACACCAGCGATTAGGGGTGGGCATTCGGTTAATAGGCATAACTCGGTTTGATTTTTTTCAAAATTCGGTTTTTGGAAAATGGAAACTGAAACATAACATGCAAAATAAAAAATTGGTCTGTTAGTTATTCGCAAAATTTGATTTGGTTCCTAATAAATTGAAAAAATTGAACTTGAACCCTAACCCTCAACCTCCGTCCATGGCCGCAGCGTTGTAACCCTCGATGGCGACGCGCGTGGTTGGCTGCGACGCTGTGGCCGTCGTTGGGGCGTTAGGGGCTCGAGGATGTCAGTCATTGGACCGAGGCAATCGTCGACCTGTCGCATGCGGATGGCGGTGGGGGCGTCGGGGGCTCGGGGACGACGATCGTCAAACGAAGGAGGTCGTCAGCCAATTGCGTGATGGACGATGGGGCCTCGGGGGCTCAGGGACGGCGCTCATCGCATGGAGGAGGTCGTCGGCCTGCCGAGTGACGGGCGATGGGGCATCGGGGGCTCGAGGACGGCGATCATCGGACAGAAGAGGTCATCAGCCTACTGCGCGCGACGGACGTTAGGGCGTCGGGAGCTCAGGAATGACAGTAGTCGAACATAGGTGATCGTCGGGCAGAGACGAGGGGCGGCGTCAGTGGGGAGCAGAGCAAGGGCGGCGGGCAATGTCTCGGGGAGCGGAGTGAGGGCGGCGGGTGATGCGGCAGGGAGGAGCGAGCGATGTGGCAGGAGCGACAAGGAGCAATGTTAGGGTTCAGTACCAGGCTAGGTCTCGGAATTATTGAGCTGAACTGTATTTATTGGATTAGATTGGTTTTTCAGTTAACCGGGTAAAAAAATCGAAACCAAAAATATATTCAGTTTTCGCGGAATAAGAACCGGAATGTGTGTCGATTTTATTGATTCCCGTTAATACGGTTTAGGTTCTAATTAATTCGGTTTCGGTGTTCAGTTTTCGTTTTTTTTTTTTTTTGCCCACCTCTAGCAGCGATGTGGCCTCCATGAAGGCGGTGAAGGAGGATGCGGACACGACGCCCTCGACGCTCTCGCTAGCTGCAGCAGCTGCGGCACCTCCTGTGCCCGGGAACGGGAGCTCGGCGGTGGCCGCATCGTCCTCAGCACCACCGCGTGCCAGTGCAGCACAAACACGGACGAACGCTGTGTTGCCCAACATGGTGAAGAAGGTGACATCGGTTAGCTTCCTATGGCTGAGGAGGCAGGCCTAGTCCAAGAGCGGCGGCTGGTGTGGACCATCACCATGAGTGGGAAGACGACAACGTGAGGCACCTCATGAGCATGCACTGCAAGAAACGATTAGTAGACTGTCGGGGAACATATCGACGCCGGGACCATCGAATATAAGGACTAATATAAATTTATATCCGTCGATTGAACCAGTTAGAGCGACGATGAGTCAGTTAGAGCCGACGGTCATAATTAAATGCGTCAGTGCACCCAACAGAACGGACGGACGTACCTACAACCTTCAGCTGAAGTATAAATAACCGACAGTTCTAACTTTTATTACCCCACTCGTCCATCCTCTCCTTTTTTTATTACCCCACTTGCGTCCGTTCCATCGTACAGAATCGAGAGCCCCCGAAAAATCCATCGCCGAGAAAGAAATTGTAATTTTACTATTTTCAAGAGTGGGCTTCGCTGGAATCCTACTCTCAATGTGTGACACGCTAAAACATTATTATAATGGAGTCTACTTTGCTAGTTTACCATTCATATAGTATGTCAACACTAAGAAGATTTCTTAACACTAAAACACTCTTAAATGAACAAATATACCCTTGCATCATATTTTATATTTTCTTTACCCTAATTTTCGGCCATTCTTCTACCGCGGGCCACGACCGTTCTTCTCCCGACGCCCAGCACCGCCCGGCCTCCCCGTCCCCGCCAGGGTCACCGCCTCCGCCTCCCGATTTTCCCGCCAGGACCCCGGCGCCGCCTGCTCTCTCGGTGTCGCTCGGCCTCCCTGACGCTCTGGCCCCCATGTCGCTGCCCAAGCCTGCAGCCGCCGCCGAAACGGATGCCGACAGCGCCGGACGACGCCGCGCCGCCAGTGGGCGACGTCGGACATCTGCTCCATGTGACGCTGCCTCCGCCCCTCCAATCTGCGGCAGCTAGTCTCGCATCTGAAGTGTGACGGCGTGCCGCTTGGGCTCAAATCCACGGCTCTGGTATTCTTTTTCCTCTCTTCTCTATACGCTTACACAAATTTGTGCTTGTATGTGATCCTCTCATAATCATGTTCATGATCAATTTGTGATTATATGATTAATGGGCATTATTTTGTATAAATTTGTGTTGGAATACATGAAATTTGTGTTGAATGAGGTATGTGTGCGGATTCCATCTCCATGGTAGGAATAATTGATATTTTTTGTAATACACTTCTGTATAGCTATCCTATTTGTGTTTTTAATCTAATTTTCTCATCTTTAGAAAATGCTGATGGCACAAGAGCAACTTCAATCTCAACATAGTCTTCCTAACAGTGTTCAAGAATGTATGGACAAATATATCAGCGCAGCGTCTAGCTGCTATGCAGGCTAACAAGATTACACCCGACACACTCCAGTCTTGGAGCCCAAAGCATGGAGGTCGGAAGTGAAGAATCTCCAGAGTCCTACTGGCTGGTGAAGTGCTTCGGCGAGGAGTTTTCAGATTCCTGTTTGTCTTGCAAGGAAAAGCTGGATGGCAATGACAGTTGCATATATAGGTACGCTAATTCAATCACCTCAAATGTGTTATGTTACAGTATCTTATGACTGAAGAACTGATGAATGAGATTTACATGTGGATCTATTAAATCAAGATACTGCAGTTTGTTCTTTGGGAAATTTGCAACTTCTCACATGTTTTGCTTATGGATGTGTTCATTGGTATGCCCATTCTTAAATAAATAGACTGATTAAAATAATCTGATAATCGTATTCTCGGATTGAATTTCTGCCATGAGTTAGTTGTGTATGAAATGACTGGACGAGTAGCATTAATTGTGATAAATTCATGTGTAGGGTTCAAGATATCCTTGTTGAAGAGGAAGAGGAGAAGAGCACACTAACATCCTCCTTCAGCGCATCTGGCTCATCATGGTTTAAGCTTTAAGAGAGGGTGTCACTTTCGACATGTGATGTGTTAATATTTTTGTGTATGTTTTGTGACATGTGAATTTTTTTTGTGTACAACTTGTGACATGTCAATATTATTATTTATGGGTATGACTTGTTTATGGATGTAAATTTTATCGTGTATGTGTTAAATTCAGTTGTGTATGTGTAAGTATTTTTCCAAATTTATCATATTATCCCACATTTTTCGAATTTTCCATGTTTTCCCAATTTTTTTGTATTTTCTTATATTTTTCTCTTCTAATTTTTTTCTAGTTTTGCCTATATTTATGTATTTTTTTAAAAAAATCTTAGCTAGAAATTTTGATGTATGACATGTGAATATTTCTATGTGTGAAGTGTGACATGTGAATATTTTTATGTATGACATGTGCATGTCAAAATTATTGTGTATATGATCAATTTATACATATATTTTTACAATTTCTATAATATTTTTCTTTGCATTTTCCCATAATTTTACATTTTTTCTAAAATTGTACAATTTTTTCTATTTTTGAAAATATTTTGTAAATTCTATTTCTGATTTTTCTTATTTTTTATTAATTTTATTCTGTTTATATTTTTACTTAATTTTTATGATTTTCTGTTAATTTTTATTCTGTTTTTATTTATTTCTGATTTTTTGATTTTTTGTTTATTTTATTGTGTTTTTATATTTTTACTTAATCTTGTTTTTTATGATTTTTTGTTAATTTTAAATTTGTTTTATACTTTTTTACTTATTTCTTATTTTTATGATTTTTTTGATATCTTTTTTTTGTATTTTTAAATAACAAAAGGTTAGTTTGGTCAATTTATTAATGTTTTGCTGCTACAAAAGTTAATTAGGGTTGAAATCATGTTTGTATGGTAAACAAGCAAGTGTGTTTCTATTATAATAGTATTTGAGCGTGTTGGGCGCGCCACAAGTTGGGAGGGGCCGGAGGCATCGCAAGCACGGCGTGCTCGCGTTTGAGAGGGGCCGGAGGCGCGCGCGCTGCTGGGCATCACGGCGCGCCGCTCGTGTCGGTCAAGATCCGCAAGATCCGACATCCGAGGAGGTGGTAGGCGCCCGCTAGAGGAGGTCATTGATTCGAGATCCGCCGGCGAAAGCTTCTTCCGTCCGCCGGAGGAGGTGGTAGGCGTCCCCTGCGCTCACCCTTGCGTCCAAGGGAGATTATCGATTCGAGATCCACCGGCGAAAGCTTCTTCCAATTTAAGATCTACGTGCATAACCTCAGTCGCAACCTCCCTGCCGCCGCCATGGACCTGCTGTACTCCGGCGTCGTCGACATTGCTGGCAACTTCTATCAACTACCCCCTCTCGAGGCTGAGAGTCGACTGCAGATCTTCCTTGTTCGAGCTGGTCAAGGGTGGCTTGTTCTTTCGTGTTCGAGCTCCTCCTCCGGAGGAGGTTATACAAGATCCCCAAGGACGGCTTGTTCGAGCTCATCATGTACCCACACTACCTCTAGATTCTGCAGTCTTAGTTGCGTTGTTCTCATGCCAAAAAATTTACTGATTCTTGATTCCATGGGAATATGGTGGATAATAATCTTGTAATTTCTATAGACTTACATTTGGAAAACCAAATCAATTACCAACATTCGTGTAATTTCTGTCCAAAATATTTATTTGCGGTTCTCAAGATGGCATAGTATTCAAGGTGACGGGATGGGTCAAAAGAAGCTGGCGGCAAAAGATTTTTGGCTGACCGCTCAAAAGTTAAAGCTGTCCGGGTACGGGTACCGACAACTATAAAAAATAAAGGCGTCGACTCTAAAACCGATGGTTATACAATTTAAATACGTCAGAATCGACAATTTTGACTCTTAAACACCGAAATTAAGGCTTCAGTTAAAGCCGTCGGTACACCAATAGTAATAATTTATGAGTGTCGATTTTAGTAGTCAACCGCCGGTTATAAAACCGATACCTTTTTACTCATTTCTTGTAGTGATGGTTAGCCTGGCCGGAAACGGCAGCGCTAGGAGGAGCCATCTTTAGGTGGTCGCTCTCAAGTGCGGCAATGGACAAGTGATGCGGATGGAAATGAGCCATGGTTGCATTTCTTTCACCATGGACGGTGAGGTTGAAAAGAGAGTCATTTGTCGCTGCTGGATTTCGGGACTTTTCCCTTGTCAGGAACGATCCATCGAAGCTACCCATACCTATTTGTAGTATTGTCGTTGGAGATGATCGTTGTTGGGGCTCCTCCGTTGGCCCTCTGTGCTACTCAAATGGAAGAATGGGTCTCACACGCGGTTGAAGTAAGCATTAGACAATGTTTAGGTAAAACTCTCCAAAATTGAACCCAAGTCGGGCGATACTTCCGTTTCATCTTTTCGAGAATAAAGTCTAGCGATAGAACCCATGAGTCCACAACCATTGAGGTTTGACAACTACGGAATTCCTCAAAAGTCCTACTCCGGCTCCACCCCAAAACTTGTGGCTTGCTTGCTCGCTCGATGCTCCCTCACCCACCGGAGCTGGCTAGCCATGAAGTTGACGGTGCATGATGTCCTCACGTTCTGTCGTGTCGACCGTTCCACCTTGCCGCGACAACGTCGCGTTCCTCACATGTCTCCACTGCAGTGTCAGCAGCGCAGGCCAGCGTGCGTGAGTGCATGGCCGTGGCTCGCGTGCGTGCGTGTGTGTGGCCTTAGGCCTGGGTATTAAAGGGAGTAAGAGAGGATGGAAATAGACGAACAGGCATTTGCTATTGTGAATAAGGCTGTGTTTGGATGCACAGTATTTCAATACTAAAGTTTTGGAAATTACAGTTTTCAAAATGACATGACAATACCAAAATATTTCGATACCACAGGTTGGTAATACCACAGTTTTACAATACATAGAACTGTTTGAGAGCAAAGTAGCAAACATCAAGAGCAAGCAAGAAGAGAAAAAACTTTGGTTCGGCCTAAAGTTTTTTATACTCCAAAAATACGTAGTATAGACGAAACTGTAGTTTTCAATACATAGTTTTTGAGTTAGTTGCCAAACACCATTATGTAAAAAATACTATAGTAATCTCAAATACCACGATATTCACTACAGGAAAAGCGATCATTTGCGACGGCCGAATTTATTTGCGACGGCCAGCCGTCGCAAATAACTTAAATTGCGACGGCCCGCCACTGGCCGTCGCAAATAAGGTACCTAGCCGTCGCAATTAAGCCACTGCTATTTGCGACGGCCAGGCCGTCGCAAGTAAGCTTTAATTGCGACGGCCAGGCCGTCGCAAATAGAGTCGTGGGCCCGGAAGAGGACACGTGGGCCCTGCCCTCTAAACTTATTTGCGACGGCCTAGCCGTCGCAAATAGCAGATATTAATTGCGACGGCCTGGCCGTCGCAAATAAGCTTTAATTGCGACGGCACAGCCGTCGCAAATAAGGCCGCGGGTCCCACCAGCCCGCAGCAACAACTTGCGACGGCCTCTCCTAGCCGTCGCAAATAAGTTAATTTGCGACGGTGGCCGTCGCAAATAAGCTTATTTGCGACGACATATTTGCGACGGCCGGAGGCCGTCGCAAATAAAGAAAGCCGTCGCAAATAGCTTATTTGCGACGGCATCTGGCTTATTTGCGACGGCTTCGGCCGCAAATCGTCGGGATTCCTGTAGTGATTGCTCTAAAACTCTAAAAATACATTTTCCGAAACATAACGTAACTTGTCTTTCCTCTTCATCTTTCCAGTTCTTTTTACTCAAATCTACTTTCAAACCCTCTCTTTCTTATTAGATTACAGCGCATGTTGCTAACAATTGATATGTTGTTAACAATTAGTATCAGATCCAACATTCCTCGGCGTGATGAATCCCAAACTGGTACTCCAGAGTTTACGGACGAGATTTGTTGGGTGTTCCGCGAGGAGTTCACCAAATTCAACGCCGCCATGGATAAGCACCTTCCCCGCAAGGAACCCCGGCCGGAGCTGCGCGAGGCGATGGCGAGGTTACCCAGCGTGCGCGCTGCATCACGGCAGACCAGATCCGCGCCGACCACAATGCGCCTGTCGAGGAAGACTCGAAGTCAGAGCCCAAAGTCGGAGAGACCAAGCCTGAGGCCCTCGTCGCTTCCATGGAGTACGACTCCGTCGATGAGCCCGAGGAGCCCTCCGTCGAGCTCTCCCTGCCGTTGCGCGTATCCAACTTCACCGTGCCCATGAGCCTCGACCCAAGCACCACTTCATCATCGCACCTGACTTCGACGAGAACCCGAGTACCCTCCTCGTCGCGCGCGGTGTCCTCCCCACCGACTTCACAACCAGATGTGACGCGCCCATCGCCACTGCCGTGTGCGTCGCCGACCTGCTTCCGGCTCTGGTCATGGCTCTCCCGCCCGCGCCGCCGCAAGCGATCGAGCGCTTCCCTCGCGTGCTGGCGCACCATTCGGAGAAGCGGGTGGCCGAGATCGAGGAGCGTTTGATCCATGCGCTCGACGTCTCCAACGTCGTCGTGTCGATGAGCCTCCCCGACACGCGGGACTTCCTCCCCGCCTACATCCGCGCCTAGGGCGCCGTCTCCTGCATCACCGCCCACCGCGGCATCGTCGCCATCCGCGAGCAGGAGCATTGGAAGTAGCCCAAGATCTACCTTGCGCTCGACTTCGTTTGCCTCTCTCACACCTGCTACGGGGCTGATCTGGCCCCTTCGGCGCCATCGCAGGCGCGGCAGGAGGCGGGAGTGTCTGCGTCGGGCTTGGCCTCTCTTCCATCCCTCGACGCATTCGTCCTGCGCGGCGGACGAGCGGAGGTGATGGCCACAGAAGTGGAGCTCGTGCGCCTACACACGTCGCTCAACGACAAACACGTCATACAACACCTGCTTCGGCTCCAGATCAACCACCTCGCGAGCGGCGTCTCGTGTCATCGTCCCCTCAGTGTACCACCAGGCGGCTGACGGGTTCTCCATGTCCACCTTCGACGCCTGGGTCAGAGCCATTCGCGCCGGCAGCGCGCCGCCGCTAAACCATCCCTCCGTCGTCTCGTACGGGCCGGGCGCCCTCGTGCCGCGCCTCCTGACCAGCTTCGGTGGCTGCATCCCGCCACGGCCCTCATCTCCGCCATCTACCACGAGCAACGTCATCCTCTCCGCCCTCACGCGCGTCGGCCTGCTCGACAACAACACCGACGCGGAGGAGATGAAGCAGGTGCTCGCGTTCCGTCAAATGCTCATGCCGGAGGAGCTCCTCCAGGAACGCCTCGACAACAACAGGGAGGGCTGCGTCAAGCACCACGTCAGGGAGTTCGAGCGCGCATTCTTCGTAAGTTCGCGGCCTGCTCCATCTCCGCCATGCAACACATCGACCTGGCGCCCACCGTGGGGCCTCCATCAGCCTTCGCCGGCTTCTGCCTCAGCGTTGTCGTCGAACTGGGCCCCTTCGTTGACGCGCTCAACTCCTCAGCCGCTGCCAACTCGAAGCTGCTCGAGATGTACACTAGGAGCTACGTCATGCTTCACGCCCGTAAGATGTTCGACAAAATGCCTGTGCACTCCGTGGATGGCTTTGAGGATGAGGCGCTGCGGCAGCTGATGATGTCCGCACCGAAAGAGTACTAGTGCAGCAGCAGCAGCATGTACTTCCGCATTGCCATCATCTTTCTGGATCTCCTGGCTGGCGCTGCAAGGATTCTAATTTATCGCAACGAAAAAATTCGTCGCAAGGGCGGAATCTTTGTAGTGTGGTCCTGCCCAGCACCCCGGCCACCTACACCACTATAGCCACCATCACTGCTGGTTGTGACGGCACGGGTCGGCGCGGCACGCGCCAAGCCGGAGGAGACACTCGCCTGGCCGCTGGCGCACCGCTGAGTGCACATCTTCCTCGCCGCGTTCGCCCCTGCGGCTGGCTCCACCTCATGCTGTGACCGCGGTTTGTGTACCAAGTTGACTATGCCGGTGCATCCATCAACCAGTCCAAGGCACCTCGGTGCACAACGCCCTCCATCGATGCTTCCTCTTGCTCAACATGATGGCGAAGACCGGCAAGACCGGACTCACGAGCAACATGTTCGAGGAAAGGACCGTCGCATCCAGCCCAGTGTTTCTCTGCTCCATCGTTGTCCACGGTGAACATGCTTCCTGCTATGGTTCGGCTGGTAAGACATCAAGCGCTGCCTCTGTCTCGAGCTGATGAAACAAGGCCGCCCATTCCACGTCGTGGACCACTTCATCCTGGACAACATCGGCAACTTTGGCGTCGGGCTGCATCTGTCGGTGTTCACCAGCTCTGAGAAGGTGATCCGCATGGGCGAACTGGTGTTGCACATGGTGTTCCTCTTATTCGGCATGCTTCAGAGAACGCGGCCACTGTCCAAGGGTGTCGACAACTCCTTGGTGTAGAACCACTACACTTCCAACAACTGCAGCAATCGGGCGATGGGGTCGTTGCTGGTGACTGACAACGACTCCAACATAGCGCTCATGTGCTCTGTGACGCAGCGGCAGCGTGGTTGACAGTGGGCAGCATTGACACACCGTCAAGCGCAGGCCAGTGGAGGACACCTTCGCCGAGAACGTGTTGATGGATGCCAAGAGCAACTGGTTCTCGGACATTGATCGACTACATCAAGAGTTTTGGAGAGCTCCTGCTTGGAGGAAAGCAGACTCTTAAGGGGAGGAGAATGTCAACAGCGCAAGCTAGCGTGCGTGAGTGCGTGGTCGTGGCCCGCGTGTGTGCATGCGCGTGTCCTTGGGCCCGGGTATTAAAGGGAGTAAGAGAGGATGGGAATGGACCATCGAACAAGCATTTGCTATTATGAACAACTTGTCTTTCCCCTGTCATGTCTCGAGTTCTTCTTCTTCAAGTCTACTTCCAAATCCTCTCTTTCCTCTTAGATTACAGCCCGAGTTGCTAACATGCAGGAACTGCACCGGCGATGAGTCACCTCCCTCGTGCCCACCATAGTCGACTTCAATATCTCTATGTTTAAGGTGATTTGCCTCTTCAATCAAATGTTTTAGTTGGGGCTCAGGTTCAGAAAAATGATTGGAATTTTAACATATGCCATTTTCTAAGAAAATAAATTTTAATGTGCATACCGCAACAATGTTCAGGATGATGTTTTTACTTCCTGATAAGGGGAAAACCTTTTTCGGAGAAAAATAATGGGAACAACCTCTAAAAATGTACATTTATAAAGAACTTAGAACAAAGTTGTCCCACGTAAACACCGAATTCTGAAAGACGGGCTTAATACAATGCTGCCCTCTCCCCCCTCCTACACGCCAAGCAAGCTCATCTCCCTCTTACCCTCCTCCACAACGGCCTCCACCCGACCTCACTCGAGCCCCCCCACCCCCTTTTACCCGGCCTCACCCGAGCCCTCTCCATGGATGTCGGCTGAGCTCGCCTCCACGCCGGCCTCTAATCGAGCACCCCCTCCCCCCTCACCGAGCCACCCTCCCACCCGGCCTCCTCAGCGCCCCCTCCCTCCCCACCGGTGGCCGTGGCATCCACCAACACGTCGACGTCCGTTCTCCTCACCCACCAACATTTCCCTCCTCATCAGCGACCCGATTATGCTATGCAATGTTGTTTAATTGTTGATTGAATTGTGCATTGTGAATTTGAAAGCATCTAGGCCCCATGAGGTATGGTTTCGGTGATTAATGACAACCATTGGATTTTACTAATGAATTTGTGGATGCAAGGTCTCCCATATCACTCATAACAATCAAATGAAATCTATATGAATATCATCTACTGCTCATTGGATATAATTGGAGACCCCTAAACAATCAGTCTATGAGATCAATCGATGTTTATGAAGATTAGAAGTAAAAACTCATATGTCAAAATTATTCAACTAAAATTGACAGCACTGAATGCTTGATAATCATCAGAAGAATATTTCCAACCAATGTCTAAGAGGTCAATCAAGCAAATTCCAAAAGTATCACTTAAAACAACTCGAAGCAAACAAAATCAACTCATCAGATCAACCGATGTTTCCAGAAAATAACACATCGGTCGAGTTGGTTTAGCAGAAGAAGAAGACCTCAGAACTAAGTACTCACTGGATCATCCGATGATGAAAGTAATGTTACATCGGTCCATCAGTACAGTAAGCAATCTCCCTGGACCAAGTGTAACACCGGACCATCTGATGTACAACTATAAACACATCGGTTAATCACTCCAGTAAGCATTAATTCTGAACAAATTCTGGATGAAGTGCCACCAGATCATCCGATGAGAAGGAAAGTGAAACATCGGTCTAACAACGGTCATATCTGACACAGTGACATCAGCTAATTTGGATTCGATCGATGATAACTGAAAGGAGAACATCGGGTCATCCAGTGTTTGCAGAACAGTGATGTCAGCCTACTTTTCCAACGACTATTTCGTGGAGGCTGGCTATTTATACCCCTTCAACCAGTCTATTCGACATGACTTGAAGCCCATACTTACTCTACACATTACCAAGCATTCAAGGCATTGAGCTACCACTTCCATATCATTTTTCACCACTTGTACACCAAGAGATAGGCTAGAAATTACTAGAGATAGTGCTTGTGTGCCTCCATTCTTGGTGATTGGAGT
Organism: Tuctoria greenei; assembly: GCA_036927565.1. Taxonomy (NCBI): domain Eukaryota; kingdom Viridiplantae; phylum Streptophyta; class Magnoliopsida; order Poales; family Poaceae; genus Tuctoria; species Tuctoria greenei. The sequence continues at coordinate 44,745,247 of JAYESD010000001.1, read as the reverse complement.
ATCTAGTGTAGTGAGAGCTGTAAGGGAGTGTCCCTTGGTGATTGTATTGGAGAGAGCCTTCTGGAGCTTACCAAGACGGTTGTGGAAGCCCGGAGGATCCAACTTGTACAAGGCTTGAGCTCCACCTTGCCGAGGTTGGCGAACGGAGAAGTATAGTGAAGATCCCTGGTCTCGGTGACTTAGGAGTGGCTATACCCTTTGGTGGGTGCCACAACATGGATGTAGGAAGATCTTGATGATCTTGCCGAACCAAGGGATAAATCTGTGTCTTCGTGTCTCCTCGGGAGTTTGCGTTTTCTTCCTCCCCCCTTACACTTATGTATTTCATATACTGCTAGGTTACTATTCACTTGAATGCATAGGTTGTTTGCATAGGGAATTGAACTTTTAGTAATTAAGTTTTATTGCTTTAATTTTTAAAAATAAGCCCAATTCACCCTCCTCTTGGGTATTCGATCCTTACAATTGGTATCAGAGCAAGGTTGCTCATTGGATCATTCTAGCTTCACCGCTAGAGAGCCAAAATGGCCAAGAATGGGGGTTTGGTTCCTATCTTCGACGGCAAGAACTTTGCCTATTGGAAAGCACGCATGCGTGCTTATCTAGAGGCTATTGCTCCCGAGGTATGGGAAGCGACCCATGCGGGGTTTGGTGAGCATAATTATGTTGGTGATCAAGTCAAGTGGGATGCTAAAGCTAGAAATGCTATTTATGAATGCATTACCCAAGATGTGTTTGCTAGGATTGCCAGCAAAGAAAAAGCATGTGAAATTTGGGCTTGCTTGATTGAAATTCATGAGGGTTCTTCTCGTGTCAAAGAACTAAAATATCATATGCTTAAAGCCAAATATGATGAGTTCAAAATGCTACCTCATGAAAATGTCAATGAAATGTTTTCTCGCTTGAATGTGCTTATTGAGGAAATTAATGCTCTTGACATTGCTTCTCTTGGCAAGGGACTCATCAACCACAAGGTTCTTATGCTCCTTCCCAAGCCGAAGTACAACATCATCAACTCCATGCTTCAAAAAGAATATCTTGACCACATTGAAGTTTCAGAACTTATTGGAGAGATTCACGCTCATGAGATGAGTGTGCTTGGGATGATGGAGGAATCATCTTCAGCCCAAATTTCTCTAAAGGCTTCCGTCAAGAGAACAAATATCAACAAAAAGAAAGTGGTTGAGCCTAGCCCAAGTGAAGAAGAGCAAGCATCAAGTGAAGATGACGATGATGAGCTTGCATCAATGATGAGAAAGTTCTCTCGCTTGAACTCCAAGATTGCCAAGAAGGGATACACCTTTGATCCCAAAAAGAAAGCATTTCTACCAAAGAGAGATGACAACAAGACTTGCTATAATTGTGGTGATCAAGGCTACATCTCCTATGATTGTCCAAAACCGGACAAAAGAAGAGAGAACCACAAGAGCAAGCATCGCAAGCTTGAAGATAGTGAGGATGATGAAGAGGACAAGCCCAAACCAAGATCCTTTGGGAAGAAGAAACATGACAAGGGCAAGAAGGCAAAACTCTTCCCAAAGAAGAGAAAAGGACCACAAAAGGTGTTCATGTGTGAGGCAAATGAATGGATCACCGACGAAGAATCAAGTGATGAAGAGAGTGAAACGGAAGAAGAAAGCTTGGCCGACCTTGCCATTGCCAAACATGATGATTCACCTCTTCATCCACCTCCGATGTGCCTCATGGCTAAAGGTAACACCAAGGTGAACTACAAAGCCGGAGGAAAGCATTGGGTACTCGATAGCGGGCGCACTCAACATATGACCGATACCGATGGTATGTTCACCACCATAGAAAACCCTAACAATCATGAACAAGTCACCTTTGGTGATAACTCTAAGGGGAAGGTAATTGGTTTAGGTAAGATTGCAATTTCAAATGATTTATCTATTTCCAATGTATTGTATGTTAAGTCACTTAGTTTCAATTTTCTTTCTATTGCACAACTATGTGATCTTGGACTAACATGCACCTTTAGCAAAAATGATGTTGTTGTGACTAGTGAAACAAGCCAAGAACTAATCTTCAAAGGATTTTGGCATGGACATCTCTACCTAGTAGACTTCACCAACAAGGATGCTAGCTTGACCACTTGTCTTTTCACTAAGACAAGTTTGGGTTGGCTATGGCATCGACGCATAGCGCACATTGGAATGAGCAAGCTCAAGAAGTCATTCAAGCTCGGGATGGTGACCGGCGTGAAAGATGTCACATTTGAGAAGAACAAGCTTTGTAGCGCTTGTCAAGTCGGAAGCAAGTTGCTTCACACCACCCGATGAAGAAAATGGTGTCAACCTCCAAGCCACTTGAGTTACTCCACATGGACGTCTTTGGACCGTCCACATATCAAAGTCTTAGCGGTAATCTCTATTGTCTTGTTATAGTTGATGACTACTCTCACTATGCTTGGACTTTGTTTCTAGGTGACAAGAGTGAAACTCCGGAAGTGTTCAAGACCTTTGCTAACCATGCTCAAAGGGAATTTCAACTTCCCATCATCAAGGTCCGAAGTGACAACGGCACGAAATTCAAGAACTACAACATTGGGGAGTGGTGCGATCGTGAAGGCGTGAAGCATGAGTTTTTGGCCACATAAACTCCTCAACAAAATGGTGTCATTGAAAGGAAGAATAAGACTCTCATCACTCTTGCACGAGCAATGCTTGATGACTATGACACGTCCGAGAAGTTTTGGGCCGAAGCAATTAACACGGCGTGCCATGCCGCAAATAGGGTCTACCTACACCGACTACTTCAAAAGACCCCGTAAGAACTTCTCATTGGGAGAAAGCCCAACATCTCCTATTTCCGAGTCTTGGGGTGCAAATGCTACATCTACCGCAAGAAAAGGCATGGTAAGTTTGAAAGAAGATGTGATGTTGGTATATTTCTTGGTTATGCATCAAACTCAAAAGCATATCGAGTATTCAACCAAACCTCCAGTTTAGTTGAGGAAAGTTGTGATGTTGAGTTTGATGAAACTAATGGCTCCCAAGAGGAGGGTTTTGGTCATGATGAAATAGATGATGAGCCTCTACGAGAAGCTATGAAGAACATGACCATTGGAGACATCAAGCCTAAAGTTGAGGAGAGCCATGATCAAGAGGGAGCTTCAAGTTCCAACATCAACACATCTATGGCGCCTCAAGTTGATGAAGAAGAGAAAGATGATCCATTGCTGACACAAGATTCACAAGCCACACAACATCAAGAAGAAGAACAAGTCCATGATCAAGTCCAACCACAAGAAGAGCAACACGCATCACCACCGCCAAGTGCTTCACAACCACTCATGAGGCATGGACGCATCTCCAAGGCGCATCCGATTGACCAAATCATCGGAAGTCCGTCAAGGGGAGTTAGTACACGTTCTTGCCATTTCGCTACGTTTTGTGAGCACTACTCATTTTTTTCATGTGTAGAACCCACTCACATTGAGGAAGCACTCCAAGATACAAATTGGGTGATGGCCATGCAAGAAGAACTCAACAACTTCATCCGCAATGAAGTTTGGGTGTTGGAGGAGCGACCCAAGGACAAGTACGTCATCGAAACGAAGTGGGTGTACCGCAACAAACAAGATGAGAACGGCGTTGTGGTCCGCAACAAGGCAAGACTTGTGGCCAAGGGTTTCTCACAAGTTGAAGGACTAGACTTTGGGGAGACATTTGCTCCGATCGCCCGACTAGAAGCCATCCATATACTTCTTGCCTTTGCATCACACCATAACATAAAGCTTTATCAAATGGATGTGAAAAGTGCCTTTCTTAATGGTTATATTAACGAGCTTGTCTATATTGAACAACCTCCCGGGTTTGAAGATCTGAGGAATCCTAATCATGTCTTTAGGTTGCACAAGGCGCTCTACGGGCTCAAGCAAGCACCTAGGGCGTGGTATGAACGACTACGGGATTTCTTGATCATGCAAGGATTCAAGATCGGGAGGGTGGACACTACACTCTTCACCAAAGACATCGACGGAGAATTATTTATTTGTCAAATTTATGTCGATGATATTTTTTTTGGTTCAACTAACGAAACTCTTAGCCATGAGTTTGGCAAAATGATGTCTAGGGAATTCGAGATGTCGATGATTGGAGAGCTCAACTTCTTCCTTGGATTTCAAATCAAGCAACTTCGAGAGAGGACTTTCATCTATCAAGAAAAGTATACCAAGGACCTCTTGAAGAAATTCGAGATGGGAGATTGTAGCTCAAGAAGTACTCCAATGGCAACAAATTGTCATCTCGATGCGGATAAAGATGGTAAACCTATTGACCAATCCAGTTACCGTTCGATGATTGGTTCATTGCTTTATCTTACCGCATCTAGGCCCGATATCATGTTTAGTGTATGCTTGTGTGCTCGCTTTCAAGCGGCACCTAAAGAATCGCATTGGAAGGCGGTCTTTAGGATACTACGGTATCTCAAGCATACCCCTAGTGTAGGACTGTGGTACCCTAAAGGTACAAAATTCCATCTCTTGGGTTACTCGGATTCGGACTTTGCCGGATGATGTGTGGATCACAAGAGTACCTCCGGCGGGTGCCACTTGCTTGGGTGTTCCCTAGTATCTTGGTCTAGCAAGAAGCAAAATTCCGTTGCCTTGTCCATGGCGGAAGCGGAATATATTGCGGCCGGTGCATGTTGTGCCCAAATTCTTTATATGAAGCAAACCCTTTTGAACTTTGGTATTAAACTTGGTTGTGTGCCTCTCCTTTGTGACAATGAAAGTGCAGTTAAGATAGCTAAAAACCCCATTCAACACTCCCGCACTAAGCACATTGATATCCACCATCATTTCTTGAGGTACCATGAAGCTAAGGCAGACATCTCCTTGCGAAGTGTTAGGTCCGAAGAACAATTGGCGGATATCTTCACTAAACCACTTGATGAGAAAACTTTTTCTAGACTAAGAAGTGAATTAAATGTGCTAGATGCATCGAACGTCATGTAAGTTGCCATGATCATGTAAGAATGCATCTCATATAGGTCTTGTCTAACTTTCAAAGGATAGGGGTGAGTAAGAGTTAGCTTGGGATGGAGGTTCTTTTGGGTTTCCCCAAGACTTGGAGAGTGGCTCTCCCTGAAGAAGCCTTTGAAAGGTTCAAATTTGGTAAGATAGATTTAATTTATATCTTGTGTAGGATCGAAGAGCACGTGAAAAACTACCATAGGAGGGGGGGGGGGGGTGAATGGTAGATTAAAAAAACTTACGCAACGGAAACAATTAAACCCCAACCCCTTTGGCAGAAAAATGATTTGTTAAAGAAATCGTGTGTGAGACTAATCTAAACACGTTTCATCGTGACAAAAGTGATAGATATCATAGAGAATCAAGTCACGAAGACAACACAACAAGAATCACCCAAATCCGTCGAGAAAAACTCAAGTCATGATCGAAAGATCAAACAAAGGTCAATCTGCCCTACTCAAGAAAAAAACAATTCTGGAACGCTGCAAAGAAACTCGTGTAGATCATAGACCAAAAATCCAATGACCGTGCAATTTTGAAAGATGATATATAATCAAATTGTGAAGACAACCCAAAAAGAATCACGTCAATTGGATCTGTAAAACTCGAGTTATGATAAAACCACCTATGAAAGGTAGTGCTGTCCAGAAACTCGACGAGTAAAACTTGTCAGGAACAAGTCGGACGAACAAGGCACAAAAGTACCTTCAAACTATGAATTTAATTCAATAGAACACAAGAGGAACAGCCCCAAATTCGTGCACCACGAGCTCTGGGCTCCTTTGCTTATATAACCAGCTCGAAAGCCAACTCAGCTCAAATCAGGAACCTAATCCTACTCTGTTCACGAATCGTAACTTTCCATAACTGCTTAGGATTCTTCTATACGCAGATAGAAGCAATATTAAGACTTCCAAACACTTTAGGAACGTATCCCACATTCCTAAACAACTCAAATTCGTGACCCACACGAAATCATATCATAACCAACTCAAATCTTTCCATATTTGAGTCAAACCCGACTCAGCCGCAACCTGAGTCTATAACCTAGTCGGTTGGACCTTTTTGACCAACTCTTTACGTCCACATATCTTCATCACATCTCAGAACCATGTAGCCACGTTGTAAGGATCGAAATACCCAAGAGGGGGGGGTGAATTGGGCTTTCTTTCAATTTTAAGACAATTAAAAAACAAACTACTTAAGCCCAATTCCCAATGCGGTTCTAGCTATGCAATCAACGTAGATATAACTCGAAGTGAAGATTGCAATAAGTAAAGAGAGGGAGAGGAATGCAAACGCTAGGGGACACGGAGATTTATCCCGTGGTTCGGCAAGATCGCAAGGATCTTCCTACATCCACGTTGTGGCACCCACCGAAGGGTTTTGCCACTTCCAATGTCACCGAGACAATGGGGTCTTCACTAATCTTCTCCGTTCGCCATCTCCGGCAAGGTGGAGCTCAAGCCTTGTACAACCGTCGATGTTCCGGGCTTCCACACACACCTTGGTAAGCTCCGGAACTATCATCTTCAACTTCTCACTAGCCTAGAGAGTTCAATCACAGAGAATGAACGCACACAAGCTTCTCTCTAGACTATTACAAATGATCTAGAAGTGTGGAAATGTATGCTCTATGGTCTTGATTGCTCTTGGATGTGTAGTGGGCTTCAGGTGATCAAGACTTGTCGAAATGACCGGGTTAGAGGGGTTTTATAGCCAGCCTAACCGAAATAGCCGTTGGAAAAGTAGGCTGACAGAACTTTTCTGTGCACACCGGATGATCCGATGTCTCCCCTCTAGTTATCATCGGTGTAATTACTTTGGCTGACGTCATTGTGTCAGATATTACCGTTATTTGACCGATGTTGCCCCAGTCTTCTCATCGGATGATCCGGTGGCTCTTCCTCCAGAATTTGCTTGATCTTGATGCCCACTGGAGTGATCAACCGATGTGTGTGATTCTACACATCGGATGATCCGGTGCTTCACTTGCTCTAATTGTACTGCAAACTGTATTGATGCACCGATGTTGTTGAGCCCTCACATCGGATGACCCGGTGAGTTCATTTTTCTGAGGTCTTTTTCTTCAGTTGAATCCACTCGACCGATGTGTTCATTTTGGAAATCATCGGTTGATCCAGTGAGTTGATTTTGCTTGCTTCGAGTTGTTTTGAGTGAATCTTTTGTGTCCCTTTTTGAATGACCTCTTAGACATTTGTTCCACACGGCTCTCTTATGATTCTTAAGCATTGTATGATGTCAATTTTTGATTGAGTGACTTGGACATAGAGCCTTCATGTCTTGTCTTTATTTGATCTCGAAAGTTGATTATCTATGGGTCTCCAATGACATAATCATTTCATCTTATTTAGTTTTTGTGGTGACCTTGCATTCACAAATTCATTAGTAAAGTTCAATGGTTGTCATTAATCACCAAAACCATATTACATGAGGGGGCCTAGATGCTTTCAATATCCCCCTTTTTGGTGATTGATGACAACACAATAATCAAAGCGAGATAGTAATGAATTTGAGAGAATGAACCATAAGTAAATATGCAATGAATACGGATAATATACTTGAAGCTTTAAACATCAATAAATGACACAAGTGAATTCAAAGAGATCATAATCATAGATAAACATCAAATGAGTTCAAATGATTAACAACTTAGGAAAGATAGAAATAGGTTCATTACACACCAAATGAAGCAAATACGCAAATACAATTAAGATAAGACACTCGACTCACTCCCCCTAACACTAGGACTCCCCCTGACTCTCTAACTCTTCTCCCCCTTTGGCATCAAGACACCAAAAAGGGATCCGAGCACCTACAGACCCTGAGTGCTGGGCGCGATGACGAACTGGTCACCGCCGCTGTCGTTGGAGCTGCTGGCCGGAGTAGCGGAGGAGGGTGCTGCCGGAGCCGAAGGTGCCACTGTCGGTGCCTGCTGAGGAGGAGGTGCTGGAGGTGCTGGAGCAGGGACACTGGTGACGGAGGCCGGTGTCTAAAGGAACAGTGAAGTGGCCGGCAGTGGGGAGTGAAGAGGAGCACCTGGAGCCAACAGCGGGGACATGCTGAACGGAGGGAACTGGAGCCACTGGTGCAGCAGCTGGAGCCAAGACAGGAGGCGGAGGAGCTACTCCAGGCAGCTGCGATGGAAGGGCGATCCCGGTCTGGGTGTAGAGGTTGGTGATCAACCCCAGGATCCCCATCATCGCCTGCTGCGTCTGCTGCTGCTGGTCCAGAGTGCGCTGGTGCATCTGGTCGATGAGCCCCGTCAGCCGATCAGTGTCTTCACGCCTCTCACGGGCGATCTGACGCTGCATCTCCTGCTGCTGCTGCTGGAGCTCAAGAAGACGTGCAGCCTGCTCCGCGCGGGCCTGCTCGGCGGCCAGCCTGTCCAGCCGCTGCTGCTCGACCATCTGCTGGAGGAGCGAGGTCAGCTCAGACGGCTGCGTCACCTACGCCTCAGTGACGGGAGGTGGAGTGGGAGGTGGCACTGTAGAACCTCCAGCCTCCGCGTCGTGCTGCCGGGGAGAGGGGGGAGGAGGGAAGTACTCCTCGACACTGTCGTCGGTGTCGCTCTCAGACCAGATATGCTGCAGGTCCTCCCCCTGAGCCTCAGCCTCAACAAGCCTCTCGTCCTCCCGCTCTAGGTCGGACCAGTCTTCCTCTGACAGACGGGCCCGGACCTGGCGCTCAACTGGACGACCAAGGCGACGGTCTCCAGGAGCAGAGGCACGATAGTGACCAAAGCGAGTCACACTCTCGTCAGCAACCCTGGCCTGTGCTGCATCTCCCTCAGGTACCATCATAGAGCATATGTAACTGATCCAGTGCCCGTAGACCATCTGCCTCATCATGCCAACTCCGTCTGTGATCACGTCTTCCATCTCGCATAGGAGGATGTCCACAATATCGAAATCCATCCCGTTCATTATGTAGAACAGGAGGGTCTGCTACAGACTAGTGAACCCCTCTAAGTACCCTGACCTCGGCAGGAGCGTGCGGCGCAAGGCGAGGTGCACAATGCGCGCAGCTGGGGTCAGAAGAGCTGGTACTCTCGGCTGGTCCGGGGAGAACGTGGGGCCAAACAGGGACCGGATCTCGTCAAGCTGTGGTGCTACCCCTCCAGTAAGTGGCCTCCTCGGTGGATCTGCCTGCCCATAGACCTTCTCGTGCACGCAGGTGTCGTGCAGGTCCAACCCAAGAAGCTGCCCCAAAGTCTGCCTCGAGAGGTGGTAGCGCTGTCCCATAAACATGAAGTCGATTGACCTCCTGCCCTCAGAGATGTACAGGGTCGCATAGAAGACACGGACCCAATCTTCCACATAAGCACTTCTCTCATAAGCAAGCAGCTGCACCAAACCTCTGTATCTCTCAAAGTAAGGACGGACTTCAGTCTCCGCTGCCACTGCAAGCTGCCCCCAATCCAAGTAGTTGTGCTGAAAAAGCTTGTGCCCCCGACGTCTGTAGGTCTCGTAGAGAGACGCCTGGGTGACAGTCCAGAAACGACTGTCCACAAGAGCTTCACGGGGCTGAGGGTACCACTCCTCAAGTAGCACGCTCCAACGAAGCTTGCGTAGCTGCTTGGCCTTCATCTTCCGGTAGTCCGTGAGACGGACTCCCTCACCGACACGGACGGCCGTGTCCATCTCGTAGATGGCCCTCTCGGCCTCCCTGTCCTCACGACGGTCGACAGCCGTCGGTCTCGGACGAGGAGCACCCTCGGTGTGACCCCCACGCGTCCGGGCTGAGCGCCGGCGGACGAGAGGCTCAACTGGCTCCTCTTCGGCGTCGGAGTCGTCGATCACGGGAGGCTGCCTTGGACGGGCCTCGCGGATCCTCAGGGAACCCCCCCAGCCACGCTCACGCTCCTCGGCGGCGCGAGCGGCCATTAGGGCCTCTTTCTCATCCTTCGACAGTTTGCGCTTCTTCGCGGCGGGCTCCGCGATCGCCTTTCCCTTTCCTTTGCGGTCGCGACCCATCTTAGCGACGATGGAGCTCGGGAGGCACACCGGAGATGATTGATGGAGGGCTGTTGTGGTGCCGGGGTGGAGCAGAGGCGGTGAAGAGGTGGCGGCGGCGGTTGGACGCGGTGGAGGGATGTGGAGACGGCGGCACGACACGTGGAGATGAGGCGGCGGCGCGAGGGAGAATGGCGGCGGCGCTTAGGGTGGCGGCGCTGTGGGCGGCGGCGGCCGGAGACGGCGGTGGCAGCGCCTAGGGCGGCGGCGGCGCTAGGCGGCGGCACTGCGAGCAGTGGCGGCGGCGGTGGCGACCGGCGGCGGAGGAGGTGGCGGCGCGGTCGGGTGCGGCGAGGTGGGCGAGGGACGGCGGTGATGGCACGGGAGAGCGAGGCGTCGGGGAGAGAGAGAAAAGGCGGCGGCACGCGGGTTAAATAGTGGACCCCAAACCCTAGCCGTTATTTTAACACCGGATGGACCGATGATGGACATGAGAAGCATCGGTCGAATGCCACAGTAAGGTTTTCCAGAAAAGTGTAATTGACACCGGATGGACCGACGTCTAGGGTTTTGATCATCGGATGAATAGCACAGTAAGGATATTCAAGGAGTCACTGAGGACATCGGATGGACCGACGTTAGATGAAAGAGGCATCGGAGGAATTCATCAATGTTGCAGATTTGAGAACATCGGATGGACCGATGTTTTTTTGATTGAACTCATCGGATCATTCTGAGATTCTGACTGAATTGGCACTTGAAGATTGAACACCTATTGATCCGATGGGGAAAGGACTTAGGCATCGGATAATCCGATGAAAACTAAACCTCAACATCCCATATATGTCCTTTGACCAAACAATCAAACAAAGGGAAACACATGTCTTAGGACTTTTTGGGCAACCCCTTACCCCTCAAAGAGCTAATATGCCAATAGCTTGACTAGACCTTAAAGCAAATGGAACACCAAAAAAATAGAGGGAAAAAAATATCCAAATGAAATGTAAGGCCCATGCTTTGTGAGGTAGAGTATGAAGACTACTATCTCAATGAAGCATGTTCCTCTAGGCATTAACGCACCTATCATTTTGTTCTTTCCACCTTATATGAGTTGAGATATTGTATTTCAAACAAGTCTCCTTCTCATGAGGTGGGTTCCCCTTTGTGACAATCTACCGTATGCAATGCCAAACAAATTAGTGCAAGAAATAGAATGAGTGCAAGTCTATATGGCAGAGATCATGCAAGGCATAAATAAATCTATCTTGCCGAGTTTAAACCTTCCAAAGGCTTCTTCAGGGAAAACTATTTCTAGCTTACCCCTATCCTTTGGGAGTTAGACAAGACTTATATGATATGCATCCTTACATGAACATGGCAACTTACATGACGTTAGATGCATCTAGCACATTTAATTCATTTCTAAGCCTAGAAAAGGTTTTCTCATCAAGTGGTTTAGTGAAGATATCCGCCAATTGTTCTTCGGATCTAACACCTTGCAAAGAGATGTCTCCTTTAGCCTCATGATCACGCAAGAAGTGATGGCGAATATCAATGTGCTTAGTGCGGGAGTGTTGAACGGGGTTTCTAGCTATCTTAACCGCACTTTCATTGTCACAAAGGAGAGGCACACAACCAATTTTAATTCCAAAGTCCAAAAGGGTTTGCTTCATATATAGAATTTGGGCACAACATGCACCGACCGCTATATACTCCGCTTCCGCGGTGGACAAAGCCACGGAATTTTGCTTTTTGCTAGACCAAGATACTAGGGAACGCCCAAGCAAGTGGCACCCACCGGAGGTACTCTTGCGATCTACGCGGCATCCGGCAAAGTCCGAATCCGAGTATCCAAGAGTTGGAAGGTTGTACCTTTAGGGTACCACAAGCCCATACTAGGGGTATGCTTAAGATACCTAAGTATCCTAAAGACCGCCTTCTTATGCGATTCTTTAGGAGCCGCTTGAAAGCGAGCACATAAGCATACACTAAACATTATATCGGGCCTAGATGCGGTAAGATAAAGCAATGAACCAATCATAGAGCGGTAGTGAGATTGGTCAATAGGTTTACCGTCCTTATCCGCGTCGAGATGGCAATTTGTTGCCATTGGAGTGCTTCTTGAGCTACAATCTCCCATCTCAAATTTCTTCAAGAGGTCCTTGGTGTATTTCTCTTGGTAGACAAAAGTTCCCTCTTGAAGTTGCTTGATTTGGAATCCAAGGAAGAAGTTGAGCTCTCCAATCATTGACATCTCGAATTCCCTAGACATCATTTTGCCAAACTCATGGCTAAAGGCTTCGTTAGTTGAACCAAAAATAATATCATCAACATAAATTTGACAAATGAACAAATCTCCGTTGATGTCTTTGGTGAAGAGTGTGGTGTCCACCCTCCCGATCTTAAATCCTTGCATGATGAGGAAGTCCCGTAGTCGTTCATACCATGCCCTAGGTGCTTGCTTGAGCCCGTAGAGCGCCTTGTGCAACCTATACACATGGTTAGGATTCCTCGGATCTTCAAACCCGGGAGGTTGTTCAACATAAACAAGCTCATTAATGTAGCCATTAAGAAAGGCACTTTTCACATCCATTTGATAAAGGGTAATATTATGATGTGAAGCAAAAGCGAGGAGAATACGAATTGCCTCTAACCGGGCGACCGGAGCAAATGTTTCGCCAAAATCTAGTCCTTCAACTTGGGAGAACCCTTTGGCCACAAGTCTTGCCTTGTTGCGGACCACAACGCCATTCTCGTCTTGTTTGTTGCGGTACACCCACTTTGTTCCGATGACGTTCTTGTCCTTGGGTCGCTCCTCCAACACCCAAACTTCATTGCGGATGAAGTTGTTGAGTTCTTCTTGCATAGCCATTACCCAATTTGGGTCTTGGAGCGCTTCCTCGATGTGAGTGGGTTCTACACACGAAACAAACGAGTAGTGCTCACAAAATGAAGCAACATGGCGGGAACGAGTACTTACGCCCCTTGAAGGACTTCCAATGATTTGGTCCATTGGATGCGCCTTGGAGATGCGTCCATGCCTCATAAGTGGCTGTGAAGCACTTGGCGGTGGTGAAGCGTGTTGTTCCTCTTGTGGTTGGACTTGATCATGGACTTCTTCTCTATCTTGATGTTGTGTTGCTTGTGAGTCTTGAGTTGGCAATGGATCATCTTTCTCCTCTTCGTCTACTTGAGGCGCCATGGAGGTGTTGTTGTTGGAACTTGAAGCTCTCCCTTGATCATGGCCCTCTTCAACTTCCGGCTTGATGTCTCCAATGGTCATGTTTTTCATGGCTTCTCGTAGAGGCTCATCATCTATTTCATCATGACCGAAACTCTCCTCTTGGGAGCCATTAGTCTCATCAAACTCAACATCACAACTTTCTTCAACTAGACCGGAGGTTTGGTTGAATACTCGATATGCTTTTGAGTTTGATGCATAACCAAGAAAAATACCAACATCACATCTTCTTTCAAACTTACCGAGCCTTTTCTTGCGGTAGATGTAGCATTTGCACCCAAAGACTCTAAAGTAGGAGATGTTGGGCTTTCTCCCAATGAGGAGCTCGTATGGGGTCTTTTGGAGTAGTCGGTGAAGATAGACCCTATTTGCGGCATGGCACGCCGTGTTGATTGCTTCGGCCCAAAATTTCTCCGACGTGCCGTAGTCATCAAGCATTGCTCTTGCAAGAGTGATGAGGGTTTTGTTCTTCCTCTCAACAACACCGTTTTGTTGAGGAGTGTACGTGGCGGAGAATTCATGCTTCACACCTTCACGGTCACACCACTCCCCAATGTTGTAGTTCTTGAATTCGGTGCCGTTGTCACTCCAGACCTTGATAATGGGAAGTTGGAATTCCCTTTGAGCACGGTTGACGAAGGTCTTGAACACTTCCGGAGTTTCACTCTTGTCACCTAAAAATAGAGTCCAAGCATAGCGAGAGTAGTCATCAACTATAACAAGACAATAGAGGTTACCGCCAAGACTTTGGTATGTGGACGGTCCGAAGAGGTCCATGTGGAGTAGTTCAAGTGGCTTGGAGGTTGACACCATTGTCTTCATTGGGTGGTGTGAAGCAACTTGCTTCCCGGCTTGACATGCGCTACAAAGCTTGTTCTTCTCAAACATCACATTCTTCACGCCGGTCACCATCCCAAGCTTGAATGACTTCTTAAGTTTGCTCATTCCAATGTGTGCTATGCGTCGGTGCCATAGCCAACCCAAGCTTGTCTTAGTGAAAAGACAAGTGGTTAGGCTAGCATTCTTGTTGGAGAAATCTACTAAGTAGAGATGTCCATGCCGAAATCCTTTGAAGATAAGCTCTTTGCTTGCCTCACTACTCACAACAACATCATCCTTGCTAAATGTGCATGTTAGTCCAAGATCACAAAGTTGTGCAATGGAAAGTAGATTAAAGCTAAGCGACTTAACATACAACACATTAGAAATGGATAAATCATTCGAGATAGCAATTTTACCTAATCCTATTACCTTACCCTTAGAATTGTCACCAAAAGTAACTTGTTCATGATTACCGGGGTTTTCTATGGTGGTGAACATACCATCATTGCCGGTCATGTGTTGAGTGCACCCGCTATCGAGTACCCAATGCTTTCCTCTGGCTTTGTAGTTCACCTACACACATGAAGTTAATTTTTGACTTTAGGCACCCAAGCCAACTTAGGTCCTTGTATGTGAGATACAAGTGTCTTTGGGACCCAAAGTTGCTTGGGGAGCTTCCCCTTCATGCTCTTCATGTCTTTGCCAATGAACCTAGCTTTCACCTTGCCATTCACTTTGCTAAGAAGATAATGGCGATCATTGAAAATAGATTTGTAGTTAGTAGGCAATTTAGGTGAAGGTCGGTTAGGAAGAGGACACTCCCTTGTGTGGTGACCGGTGATCTCACAATGTTGGCAATAAGAACCAACTTCCTTGATGAAGCTTTTTCTAAGCTCCGGTGAGGGCACCTTTCCTTTGTTGGGTACCGGGAAGGATCCAAGTCCTCTTTTGTTGAAGACTTTCGCTTGTTGGAAGAGGATTTCCTTGTGCTTGACTTCACCTTTTGAAAGTCTAGCCACACTAGTGCGGAGACTCTCAATTTCCTCCAACAAGTCCTTCTCCCTAGCATTAGCTTTTAAAGACAAAGACTTGTCCAAGACATTAGAGACATGCGAAGTAGTGGATATCTTATCATTAAGAGTTTGTCTCTTTGCATATTTTAACTCTTGATCAAGCATGTCATGAGCAATGTTAAGTGTTTGGTATTCATGAATTAGCTTGTTGTGCTCCTCCAAGAGAGTTTGGTGTGCTATGTTGAGCTCATCATTGTCTAGCTTGATTTTAGCATTTTCTTCCTCAATTTGCTTGACATGAGATTTGAGCGTGTCATGCTCTTTGAGTATGCTTTCATACTTGTCAAGCAAATCAAGGTTAGCACTCTCAAGTTTAGCACGAATCTCTTCAAGAGTTTTAACCTTACTCTTCTCTCTCTTAATGATAGCATGATATTCATTTATCAAAGAAGTTAAATCATCGGGGGAAAGCTCATCATCACTAGAGTCGTCACATACCTTGGTGTTACCTTTAGCCATGAGGCACATGGGTGGTGGAGGAAGAGGTGAGTCATCATGGTTGGCAATGGCAAGGCCGGCCAAGCTTTCTTCTTCTCCTTCACTCTCTTCATCACTTGTTTCTTCGTCGGTGACCCATTCATTTGCCTCACACATAAACACCTTTTGTGGACCACTTCTCCTTTTTGGGAAGAGTCTTGCCTTCTTGTCCTTGTCTTGCTTCTTCTTCCCAAAGGTTCTTGGTTTGGGCTTGGCTTCTTCTTCATTATCATCACTTTCGTCAAGCTTGCGTTGCTTGCCTTTGTAGTTCTCTCTCCTTTTGTCCGGTTTTGGACAATCATAGGAGATGTGGCCTTGATCTCCGCAATTGTAGCATATCTTGCGATCGTCTCTTCTTGGTAGAAATGCCTTCTTCTTGGGATCAAAGGTGTATCCCTTTTTGGTGATCTTGGAGTTCAAGCGTGAGAACTTTCTCATCATCAAGGCAAGTTCATCATCGTCATCTTCGCTTGACGCTTGCTCTTCTTCACTTGAGCTAGGCTCAACCACCTTCTTCTTCTTGAAGCTTGTCTTCTTGGTGGAGGCCTTTAGAGCAATTGTTTTTGATGATTGCTCCATCATCCCAAGCACACTCATCTCATGCGCGTGTATTTCTCCAATGAGCTCCGAAACTTCAATGTTGTCAAGTGATTCCTTTTGGAGCATGGAGTTGATGATGTTGTACTTCGGCTTGGGAAGGAGCATGAGGATCTTGCGGTTAATAAGTCCCTTGCCAAGTGACGCAATGTCAAGAGCATTAATTTCCTCAATAAGAACATTTAGGCGTGAAAACATTTCATTAACATTTTCATGAGGAAGCATCTTAAACTCATCATATTTAGCTTTGAGCATGTGATATTTAAGTTCCTTTACACGAGATGAGCCCTCATGGATTTCTATCAAGCAAGCCCAAATTTCACAAGCTTTTTCCTTACTAGCAATTCTAGAGAAGACATCTTGACTTATGCATTCATAAATAGCATTCCTAGCCTTAGTATCCCATTTTAGTTGATCACCAATATAATTGAGATCTCCAAATCCCACATGGGTCGCTTCCCAAACTTCGGGAGCAATAGCCTCTAGGTAGGCACGCATGCGTGCTTTCCAATAGGCAAAGTTCTTGCCCTCGAAGGTGGGAACCGAACCCCCATTCTTGGCCATTTAAGCTCTCTAGCGATGAAGCTAGAATGATCGTATGAGCAACCTTGCTCTGATACCAATTGTAAGGATCGAAATGCCCAAGAGGGGGGGTGAATTGGGCTTTCTTTCAATTTTAAGACAATTAAAAAACAAACTACTTAAGCCCAATTCCCAATGCAGTTCTAGATATGCAATCAACGTAGATATAACTCGAAGTGAAGATTGCAAAAAGTAAAGAGAGGGAGAGGAATGCAAACGCTAGGGGACACGGAGATTTATCCCGTGGTTCGGCAAGATCGCAAGGATCTTCCTACATCCACGTTGTGGCACCCACCGAAGGGTTTTGCCACTTCCAATGTCACCGAGACAATGGAGTCTTCACTAATCTTCTCCGTTCGCCATCTCCGGCAAGGTGGAGCTCAAGCCTTGTACAACCGTCGATGTTCCGGGCTTCCACACACACCTTGGTAAGCTCCGGAACTATCTTCTTCAACTTCTCACTAGCCTAGAGAGTTCAATCACAGAGAATGAACGCACACAAGCTTCTCTCTAGACTATTACAAATGATCTAGAAGTGTGGAAATGTATGCTCTATGGTCTTGATTGCTCTTGGATGTGTAGTGGGCTTCAGGTGATCAAGACTTGTCGAAATGACCGGGTTAGAGGGGTTTTATAGCCAGCCTAACCGAAATAGCCGTTGGAAAAGTAGGCTGACAGAACTTTTCTGTGCACACCGGATGATCCGATGTCTCCCCTCTAGTTATCATCGGTGTAATTACTTTGGCTGACGTCATTGTGTCAGATATTACCGTTATTTGACCGATGTTGCCCCAGTCTTCTCATCGGATGATCCGGTGGCTCTTCCTCCAGAATTTGCTTGATCTTGATGCTCACTGGAGTGATCAACCGATGTGTGTGATTCTACACATCGGATGATCCGGTGCTTCACTTGCTCCAATTGTACTGCAAACTGTATTGATGCACCGATGTTGTTGAGCCCTCACATCGGATGACCCGGTGAGTTCATTTTTCTGAGGTCTTTTTCTTCAGTTGAATCCACTCGACCGATGTGTTCATTTTGGAAATCATCGGTTGATCCGGTGAGTTGATTTTGCTTGCTTCGAGTTGTTTTGAGTGAATCTTTTGTGTCCCTTTTTGAATGACCTCTTAGACATTTGTTCCACACGGCTCTCTTATGATTCTTAAGCATTGTATGATGTCAATTTTTGATTGAGTGACTTGGACATAGATCCTTCATGTCTTGTCTTTATTTGATCTCGAAAGTTGAGTATCTATGGGTCTCCAATGACATAATCATTTCATCTTATTTAGTTTTTGTGGTGACCTTGCATTCACAAATTCATTAGTAAAGTTCAATGGTTGTCATTAATCACCAAAACCATATTACATGAGGGGGCCTATATGCTTTCACACGTCCATGCACTCCTTGCACACATGCAAACATCTTCCAATGACGTCCATGATACCTTCACATGCATTGTTATTGATTCAATCATGCTGCGCAACCTCCTGATTAGCTCAAAAACAATTCCTCTTGAATTTGGTTGTTGGAACCTCATATCCTTCCTGAGACTAGTCCAATGGATCCCGTCACCAGCCATGTCTTGAACTCAAGCAACACTTGCACATGAATAAACAACCAGTCCATACGAGCCCAAGTCCTCGACTTGACTCAAGTTAGTTCCGAACACAACACCTTACGTGAGAACCTCACATAAGCATGTTGCAAAACCACAGTAACACGATATCATCCATATAAACCAAAAACGCACCAAAGACTTAGCAAATGAATACTAAGCAATATTTCTAGAGATGTAAAGCAAGTACGAAACATTGCAAATGAAAAACAGAAACATCGCGGTCAAGTTCCGGACCTTGCCAGAGCAACCCGAACCTTGAGCCGAAGCTAACAAAAGCTAGTAGAACCTAGCACCAAAACTTACCAAAACTAGTATAACCAAGCTCTCGTTGGAGCTTACAAAACTAGCAGGACCTTGATAAAAAGGTGTTTTGATGATATTCAAAACTTTTATCGTCAAAGCAAGTGTATTCACTACAAGCCAATGTATTCAGCACACATAGGTCTTACAATCTCCTTCTTGATGAATGCATTGGCAACACCATTTAAAATCCGAACATTGGCTTATTCACATAAAGGTTTTGAAGGCAATTTCTCCTCCTTTGTAAATCAAAAGTAAAATGAGAAAAAAATCCAAAAATTATCAAAAATTATCCCATATTATCTCCCCCCCTTTATTATCTCTCCTTATGCACATATTCTCTTTCTCTTCATGCTTATCTCCCCCCCTTTGACAATGTATCCAGCAAGTCATGAGTATATAAACAAATTATCTCTCCCCCTTTAGTTGTTATGAGCATATTATAACATATACATATAAACAAAGCTCATCCAAGTCATACAATCAAGTAACTTACACTATCACATCAATGAGATACATAAAGTAGTGTAAGCCATGCTAGAGATCAAGTGTAATTTTCAATTTTAGCAGGTCATGATCTCACAAACTTAACTATTTCGAAACCTGAAAGCATGACACTTGTTGCTGCATTTTATTATTTTTCAAAGCACAGATTTAGATCATATGATATTTGCAAGAGATTATATGCGCATCTGTCTTATTCTAACCAACCAAGCCAAGCCTATGTCATTTGACAATCAAAAGCTTAAGGACATGGTTTTAGTCATACACAACTTCTTCCAAGTTCATATCTAAGTGCAATGATAAGCCATCTCAAAAGAAGAAGTGCGATGCATGCATATTCTCTTGATCTTTTCTCAATTTATATTTGTTCATAAAAACTCAACATGTAAGTTGATTACTTGATTAATTCTTAATGATTAAAAGCACTTGTGCACATGTAACAAGTTCAAAACAACAAGAAAGTTCGACCATGACCAGTTTTAGTGTAAGTAATTATCCAATTACTAGACATGGCAAAAACTACAAAATGTATAACACGAGTAATGTAGTAAGAACTTTCAGCATGTAAAAGGAATCACAAAGTCATATATGTATGAAATACTATGCTCATATTATTTTAATTTCAGATTCACACATAGACTTCCAAAGTTTCACCCCCCCCCCCAATTTAAGCCATGAGGATGCATAACCCCTATTTCACTACGAATGTAACAAAAACGAGTGAAATCCAAAGGTTTTGTAAAAATGTCAGCCAATTGTTGTTCGGTATCTACATGGTGAAGCACAATGTTTCCTTTTTCAACATTATCTCGGATAAAGTGATACCTAATGTCAATGTGCTTAGTTCTAGAATGTTGCACGGGGTTTTTAGCAATGCAAATGACACTAATGTTATCACAAAACAGTGGAACACTATCTAGATCAACCCCATAGTCCTTAAGTGTTTGAACAATCCAAAGAATTTGTGAGCAAGCACTAGCAGCAGCTACATATTCAGATTCGGCTGTGGATTGTGCAACTGAATTTTGTTTTCTAGAGGACCAAGCAACAAGAGAATTATCAAGAAAATGACAAGCACCGGAAGTACTTTTCCTATCAATCCTACAACCCCCAAAATCAGCATCCGAAAAAGATTTCAAAGTAACGGTTGAGGAAGAAGGAAGAAAAATTCCAAATTCTTGAGTTCCATGTAAGTACCTGAGAATCTTTTTGACGGCTTGACGATGTGAAGCACGTGGGGAGGCTTGAAATCGTGCACAAAGACATACGCTGAATTGTATGTCCGGTCTTGATGCCGTGAGGTACAAAAGTGATCCGATCATGCTTCTATATTCTTTTTGATCCACGGGTTCACCATCTTCATCAAGTCCAAGTGTTGTTGCTGTTCCCATTGGTGTCCGAAGAGGCTTGCTTTTGTCCATGTTGAAGCGCCTTAGGAGATATTTTGTATACTTCGTTTGATGCACAAAGGTACCCTCCTTAGTTTGCTTGATTTGCAACCCCAAAAAGTAAGTGAGTTCACCCATCATACTCATTTCAAATTTGGAACTCATCATTGCTGAAAACTTGGACACAAGATAATGAGAAACACAACCAAAGATAATATCATCCACATACACTTCTTGCATGGCAATAATCCAAGATTCATTAGTGAGTGCGTGTGATATATCTTTGGGTTCAAAAGAAGCAACAAAATCAGAATGAGCATAAGAGTTTGGATCGCAAAACCTGGACCGTGTGACTCGTTCGTGCAAGCTTCCAATCATCTGTTGTGGGGGATGATCTTTGTAAAACCATAGGGGAACATATGTCTCACAAGCTTCTTCTTCTTCTTCATGTTCATCACAAATCGATGAGCTTGTGACTTTAGGATGATTTGAATTAGTATTGATGGTTGTCGGTGCTGGTTGAGAATTAACATCTGGAGCTGAACAAAAGTCTTTAGCTGCTGAATTTTCGGGCAGGAGCTCCAATTCTTCCTCATCTTCAACGAAGATGCTCCCCCCTGTGGATATGGATCTGGACCTGCAATGTTTGAGCTAGTACCTGTGCTAGCTTCATCAAAAGACACTTCACAACTCTCCACAATTTTGTTAGTGTCAAGTAAAAGCACACGGTAGCCTCTAGTATGAGATGGATAACCAAGAAACATGCCATCAATGGATCTTGGTTCAAATTTATCATGATTACCATGTTTCTTAACAAAGCATTTGCAACCAAAGACCCGAAAGTGTGTAACACTAGGCCTATATCCAAACCGGAGCTCATATGGTGTTTTACCTAGCTTAGCACGCAAGAAAACACGATTTGAGACATAACAAGCGGTTGCTAATGCATCAGTCCAAAATTTCCTAGGAGTTTGATATTCATCAAGCATAGTCCTAGCCATCTCAACTAAGGTTCTGTTCATTCTTTCTACAACACAGTTTTGTTGAGGTACATATGGTGAAGAAAATTTATGATCTATTCTATTTTCAGCACAAAAGTGATCAAAAGGTTGATTTTTAAATTCAGTTCCATTATCACTTCTAATTGCTTTTAAAGATCCTGGGTAATCAATTGATAATCTAAGAAATAAAGTTCTAAAGTGACTAAAAACTTCATTCTTAGACGCCATAAAGTAAACCCAAGAGTATCTAGAATAATCTTTAACAATCACAAGTACATACCATTTACCTCCGAAGGATTGAACATGTGAAGGTCCTATGGTGTCAAGATGCAAAAGTTGACATGGTTCAGTTGTCATGATCATTGTGAGAGGAGTATGTGAACCTGCAACCATCTTAGCATGTCTACAAGAAGAGCACACAATTTCTTTGTCCCCTTTAAGCTTAGCCAGCCCCCGTATGCAATCAAGAGCACTAACACACGTTAGGTGATCAAAGCCTACGTGACCAAGTCTACGATGCCAAAAATATAGGTCCTTTGAATCATTAGCAACTAGACACCTATGCTTAGAGGAAGACATATCAAAATCAGCTTTAAAAACTATTCCAAACCAAGAGATGTTAAAAATAAGCTCACTATTTGAACTTACAACTTTGCAACAGTTTTTATTGAAAATAATTTCCAGATTTTCATTTAGCAATTGTGAAACAGAAAGCATGTTGTATTTCAAATTTTTGACAAGTGCCACATCCTTCAAAGTGTAGTGATCATTTACTCTAACCGAACCTTTAGCAATTATAGGAGTTGAAGAATTATCGGCAAAAGTAACATTCTCTACACGTGACACAAAAGAGAGGGAGGAGAACCATTCTTTGTTATCGGTCATGTGGCGTGAGCAACCTGAATCCACAATCCAAATGTTCTCCTTCCTCAAACGTGTAACCTACATAGAAGCAAAATACGTTGATGACTCAATACTAGGGTTAGTCAAAAGGCATTTAGGAATCCAGTACTGAGTCACGCGACGTGCAGCAGGAAAAACACGCGAAAGCTGAGACAAAACAGCAGGTTTATGAGTCAAAGTTTGAGATTTTTTATTCTTAACTACTGACTTATAAGGTGTTACTTGTGTAGCACAAAAATCAGTAGCTCCGGAGGAAAAACAGAAGGTCCGGAGGTAACCTTTGAATGTTTTTGACTCAAAACAGTAGGTTGTACATTCGGTTCAATATGTGCAGCAAATTTTGCATGAAAGTTATGAAATCTAGCAACCATTCTTTCCCTTTTCTGTTGTTTAGCTAGTCTATAACAAAAATCTATGACATGACCATCTCTACCACAGTAGGTACAATGAAATTTAACTTTGTGTTCATGTCTAGATGAGCAAACAACATTTTTATTTGAAACCGAATGAGACAATACTCCTGTAGATTTGGAAACCACTTCTTTTTGTTTAGGAACTATTTGAATCAAACCACTTCCTAATGACTTCACAATTTTAGGTGGATGTGCCTTAGCATGAGCATGAGAATCAAAACCTAAACTAGTTTTATCATTGCAAGGCTTGGATGAATTCAACAAGTTTAGGTTCTTATTCCCATTACAAAACCGATCAAATGTCTTATGCATGTTATCAAGTTTATTGGACAGATCAAGGCAATTTTCACATGAAGTTTTTCCTTTTAATTTGCAATTGGAACAATATTTAACTTCATGACAACGTAAAGCATTGTTCAATATAGATATTTCATTCATAACATCTTGCAATTTCTTATCAAGATCATCACAACTAGAACAATGCAAATCAATTGTAGAACAACTAGCATCTTTCAAGTTTTTATCATTAAGTGCAGCAAGCTCTTTGTTCTTTTCAATTTCTAACTCAAGTTTATCAAGTGTGGAGGTGTGCGCACTTCTTAATGAGGACAATTGTTCATATATTAAATCACATGAGGGACATGCATCATCACTAGGAATCAAAGTTTTTAAACGGTTGATTTCAAATTCTAGTGATTCAATTTTAGCAGCACTATCCCTAAGCGCTTTTTGTCCTTTTTCTTAACAATAATAGTGGTACG
Organism: Tuctoria greenei; assembly: GCA_036927565.1. Classification (NCBI taxonomy): domain Eukaryota; kingdom Viridiplantae; phylum Streptophyta; class Magnoliopsida; order Poales; family Poaceae; genus Tuctoria; species Tuctoria greenei. The sequence continues at coordinate 44,721,591 of JAYESD010000001.1, read as the reverse complement.
AGAAATAGCATCACACATTTCTTCGCAAGTAGGACATACCTCTTCATTGTCGCTGTTGTGTTCTGCCTCCTCCATACTTGATCTTGACTTGCCCGCCATAAAGCACAAGTTTGCCAAATCATCTTCATCTTCGTCACTTCCAATGTCCACGTCGCTTGAGCCAAGTTCCTGGAGTGCGGAGATAAAATTGTTCTCCAGTTGACGACCTGTAAAACCCTTCTTTTTCTTGGTATCATTTGCAGAAGAGTGCTTTGTTCTTGTTTTCTTTTCATCCCGGGAAGTAGGACCTGAAAAGTTAGGGCAATCTGTATGAAAGTGTCATGTCTTACCACATTCGAAGCATCGTTGAGGTCCGGAGCTTCCTCTCCTTCTAGTTCTCACATTTTGCAATGCTTTTGAGAACTTCGTAGAGAGAAGTGCTAGCTCCTCCTCTGGAAACTCCTCAATATGTTCAAGGGTTAGAGATGACAACAAAGCAAGTGTACCACAATATGAAGTTTGACCGGAGCTAGGCATGTCACGTTGAGAAATAAAAGCAATAGACTTGTTGGGGTTCTTACGTGAGATTATATCAATTTTATGAGTTTTTAACTTGGAATATAGCACATCTAGAGTAAGTGAACTCATGACAGTAGATTCACGAATGGATGTAACTTTCATCTCCCAAATTTACATGTCTAATGCACTTAGCAATTGCCTAGCATTTTCAGCATTTGAAAAATTAACACTGACACCACGCAAGTTGCTGAGAATCTTATTAAAGCGAGCAAAAGGGTCATCAATAGAATCACCGGGTTGCATTTTGAAGCGCATGTATTCTTTCTTGAACATGTCTTGCCTTACCTCTTTGACCGTGTTGGTTCCTTTGTGGTATTCACAGAGTGCTTTCCACACATCGAATGCAGATCGAAGGTGTGCAACACGATCGAAGTCGCTTTGTGTTAATCCTTGTATGATCAAGTTCCGAGCCTTGTTGTTGTTGTTGACATCTCTCAGATTTGTAGCTGTAACTTGATCGTTTGATGGCACTTCATAAGGCTTGTATACCTTCTCCCATATTGCAAAGCCTTGTGCCTGGATGAAAGCCTCCATGCGTGCCTTCCAAACCTGAAAATCAATACCAGCAAACACACAAGGTTTGGCGGAGTACTTCTCCATGATGATTAGTCAAAAACACGTGCAAATCACAAAGATTAGAGAACCGTGGCTCTGATACCAATTGTAAGATCGAAGATCACGTGAAAATCTACCAGAGGGGGGTGAATGGTAGATTTAAAAAACTTACGCAGCGGAAACAATTAAACCCCAACCCCTTCGGCAGAAAAATGATCTGTTAAATAAATCGTGTGTGAGACTAATCTAAACGTGTTTAATCGTGACAAAAGTGATAGATATCAGAGAGAATCAATTTAAGAAGACAACACAACAAGAATCACCCAATTCCGTCGAGAAAAACTCAAGTTATGATCGAAAGATCAAACAAAGTTCAATCTGCCCTACTCGAGAAAAAAAACAGTTCTGGAACGCTGCAAAGAAACTCGTGTAGATCATAGACCACAAATCCAATGACCATGAAATTTTGATAGATGATAGATAATCAAATTGTGAAGACAACCCAAAAAGAATCACGTCAATTGGATCTGTAAAACTTGAGTTATGATAAAACTACCAACAAAAGGTAGTGCTGTCCAGAAACTCGACGAGTAAAACTTGTCAGGAACAAGTCGGACGAAAAAGGCACAAAAGTTCCTTCAAACTATAAATTTTATTCAATAGAACACAAGAGGAACAGCCCCAAAGTCGTGCACCACGAGCTCTGTGCTCCCTTTCTTATATAACCAGCTCGAAAGCCAACTCAACTCAAATCAGGAACCTAATCCTACCCTGTTCACGAATCGTAACTTTCCATAACTACTTAGGATTCTTCTATACGCAGATAGAAACAATCTTAAGACTTCAAAACACCTTAGGAACGTATCCCACATTCCTAAACAACTCAAATTCGTGACCCACATGAAATCATATCATAACCAACTCAAATCTTTCCATATTTGAGTCAAACCCGACTCAGCCGCAGCCTGAGTCCATAACCTAGTCGGTTGGACCTTTTCGACCAACTCTTTACGTCCACATCTCTTCATCACGTCTCGGAACCATGTAGCTACGTCCATGCACTCCTTGCACACGTGCAAACATCTTCTAATGACGTCCATGATACCTTCACATGCATTGCTATTGATTCAATCATGCTGCGCAACCTCCTGATCAGCTCAACCACAATTCCTCCTGAATTTAGTTGTTGGAACCTCATCTCCTCCCTGAGACTAGTCCAATGGATCCTGTCACCAGCCATGTCTTGAACTCAAGCAACACCTGCACATGAATAAACAACCAATCCATACGAGCCCAAGTCCTCGACTTGACTCAAGTTAGTTCTGAACACAACACCTTACGTGAGAACCTCACATAAGCATGTTGCAAAACCACAGTAACACGATATCATCCATATGAACCAAAAACGCACCAAAGACTTAGCAAATGAATACTAAGCAATTTTTCCAGAGATGTAAAGCAAGTACTAAACATTGCAAATGAAAAACAGAAGCATCGCGGTCAAGTTCCGGACCTTGCCAGAGCAACCCGGACCTTGAGCCGAAGCTAACAAAATCTAGTAGAACCTAGCGCTGGAACTTACCAAAACTAGTAGAACCAAGCTCCCGCCGGAGCTTACAAAACTAGCAGGACCTTGATAAAAAGGTGTTTTGGTGATATTCAAAACTTTTATCATCAAAGCAAGTGTATTCGCTACAAGCTAATGTATTCAGCACACATAGGTCTTACATCTTGTATGATGCCTGCCATATAGACTTGCACTCACGTTTAATTTCTTGCATTATAAATTTTTTGGCATTGCATACGGTAGATTGTTACAAAGGGGAACCCACTTCATGAGAAAGAGACTTGTTTGAAATGCAATATCTCAACTCATATGATGTGGAAAGAACAAAATGTTAGGTGCGTTAATGCCTAAAGGAACATGCTTTAAAGAGATAGAAGTATTCATCCTCTAGCTCACAGAGCATAGGCCTTACATTTTATTTGGATAATTTCTTCCCTATTTTCTTCGGTGTTCTATTTGCTTTAGGGCTTAGCCAAGTTATTGGCAATTAGTATTTTTGAGGGGTAAGGGTTTGCCCAAAAAGTCCTAAGACTTGTGTTTCTCATTGTGTGTTTAAGTCAAAGGACATATATGGGATGTTGCTGTTTTGTAGTCATCGGATTATCCGATGATTAGGCCAGAAGCTCATCGGATCAGTTTATGTTCAAGTGCCAAGGGTCAACTCAGACAAAAAGTCAAATCAACCGACGAGTTCATTCTGAGAAACATCAGTGCATATGATTTTCATATTTCTGGAGTTGTGCCACATTCAACCGATGCTAATCCTCTCATCGTCGGATCATCCGGTGTTAATGGTACTTTTTGGAATACCCTTACTGTACCATTCGACCAATGATCCTATCATCTGACGTCAGTTCATCCGGTGTTAAAATTTGAGCTAGGATTTGGGCCCCACCTTTTTAGCGCACCCCTTCAACTCCTTCTCTCTCCCCGACACCTCCTCGCCCCGAGCGCTCAGGGTCCTTAGGCACTCGGCTTCCTTTTTGGTGTCTTGATGCCAAAGGGGGAGAAGAGTCAGGGGGAGGATAGCTTAGTCTCAGGGGGAATCCTAGCTGTAGGGGGAGCTTATCTTTTTGGGAGTTCTTTTGTAATTTGGAGATTTGCTACTCTTTTGTTATTCATTGAGTATTCGTGTGCCACTTATTCTCTTGAGTTATTGATCGATTGAGCTTTCGAGTTATTGATCATTTTTGAGCCTTCATGTTTAAGTGTGCTAAACTTTGTACTTATTGCATATCCTTTTGAGTATCGTATTATCAAATTCATTACTGTTATGCTTTACTTGTTGTGTTGTCATCAATCACCAAAAAGGGGGAGATTGAAAGCATCTAGACCCCATGAGGTATGGTTTCGGTGATTAATGACAACCATTGGATTTTACTAATGAATTTGTGAATGCAAGGTCTCCCATATCACTCATCACAATCAAATGAAATCTACATGAATATCATCTACTGCTCATTGGATATAATTGGAGACCCCTAAACAATCAGTCTATGACATCAATCGATGTTTATGAAGACTAGAAGTAAAAGCTCTTATGTCAAAATTATTCGACCAAAATTGACAGCACTCAATGCTTGATAATCATCAGAAGAATATTTCCAACCAATGACTAAGAGGTCAATCGAGCAAATTCAAAAAGTATCACTTAGAACAACTCGAAGCAAACAAAATCAACTCACCGGATCAACCGATGTTTCTAGAAAATAACACATCAGTCGAGTTGGTTTAGCAGAAGAAGAAGACCTCAGAACTAAGTACTCACTGGATCATCCGATGATGAAGGTAATGTTACATCAGTCCATCAGTACAGTAAGCAATCTCTCTGGACCAAGTCTAACACCGGACCATCCGATGTACAACTATAAACACATCAGTTAATCACTCTAGTAAGCATTAATTCTGAACAAATTCTGGATGAAGTGCCACCGGATCATCCGATGAGAAGGAAAGTCAAAAATCGGTCTAACAACGGTCATATCTGACACAATGACATCAGCTAATTTGGATTCGACCGATGATAACTGTAGGGGGAACATCAGATCATCCGGTGTTCGCAGAACAGTGATGTCAGCCTACTTTTCCAACGGCTATTTCGTGGAGGCTGGCTATTTATACCCCTTCAACCAGTCTATTCGACATGACTTGAAGCCCAGACTTACTCCACACATTACCAAGCATTCAAGGCATTGAGCTACCACTTCCATATCATTTTCACCACTTGTACACCAAGAGATAGGCTAGAACTTACTAGAGATAGTGCTTGTGTGCCTCCATTCTTGGTGATTGGAGTCTCTAGTGTAGTGAGAGTTGTAAGGGAGTGTCTCTTGGTGATTGTATTGGAGAGAGCCTTCTGGAGCTTACCAAGACGGTTGTGGAAGCCCGGAGGATCCAACTTGTACAAGGCTTGAGCTCCACCTTGCTGAGGTTGGCGAACGGAGAAGTATAGTGAAGATCCCTGATCTCGGTGACTTGGGAGTGGCTATACCCTTTGGTGGGTGCCACAACGTGGATGTAGGAAGATCTTGACGATCTTGCCGAACCACGGGATAAATCTCCGTGTCTTCGTGTCTCCTCGGGAGTTTGCGCTTTCTTCCTCTCCCCTTACACTTATGCATTTCATATACCGCAAAGTTACTATTCACTTGAATGCATAGGTTGTTTGCATAGGGAATTGGACTTTTAGTAATTAAGTTTTATTGCTTTAATTTTTATAAAGAAGCCCAATTCACCCCCCCTGTTGGGCACTCGATCCTTACAGAATTGTTGTACATAACATTAAGCATAAATTGTGGATTGTAATTGTAATTGTTTAATTGTTGATTTAATCAATGCGAATTGTGTATTGTTATTGTTTAATTGTTGCTATAATTGTTCTTGTCGACCCTTTGATACAATTGGGTATCTGCAGATTGAACCTTGCGAATATGCCATTCATGCAACCCTAGAATGCAGATTGAACATTGTGAATTATTTTATCTGCCACTTTCTCCATTCTCATTGTTCATATCTTTGTAAACCATTTAAAAATACAGTTTATGAGGCATATTGGTCTGTATATGTTTCAACCTTTCGATATTCAACTTCCCTGCTTGATTATAACACCAACCGTTTAAGAATTTTTTATTTTTTCTTAATCTGAACATGAATCTACTCGAAGCCTCTCTATCTCTGGTTGGCTCAGACCAGATCTCTTCTACCTTTCATTTAAGTGATACATATTTTTTTGTCTTATTAGTTCTAGCATGGACCCTAAGAAGACTGTTGCTGGTAGTAACAATGAAGCAGGCAATACGAAGTTTAGTGACGCTAGCAGTTCAAACTCCTTTCATAGTCCATCAGATCCTTTTCCGAATATAAAAATTAAAAAGACTTCAGAGGATCTCGACCCGGAATATGATCCTACGGACGAGGTATGGATCACAAATCTTAGCTCCAGCAGTTCAAGTTAATGTTGGTTGTCAAGTATACGAAGTCTTATAATTCCTTTCTATCTAGATTAATCGCGAAGACAACGAGGTGACTTCGGCTCCTAAAACCGCAGAAGGTTCTCCAATGGATGGATCTTCAGGTTCACTCAAGCGAAAACGAGGGCAACAAGGTCCCAATAAGAGTCCATTGAACCACATCATGTACATAACAAGGGTCGGTCCAGGTAGGCTTCCCCAAGAACCACTGGATTCAGTTATAAAGTATCGAAATGCATGCATTTGTCTTGTTAGAGAGCTCGTGCTGATCACAACTGAGAATTGGAGAAAATTACCTGAGGAGAACAAGAATGAGTTGTGGGAGAGGATAAAGAAACAATTCATGTTCCCGAAAGGCAGAGAAGAAGCTGTAAAGAAAGCAACATTGGTCTCTTGTGGCAAGAAGTTTCGTGGCTGAAAGAGTGAAATGAATGCTTATGTTAAGGCCGATAAGGTCCCTAGCCCGAGGAAGATGGGAAAAATCACACAAGCTCAGTGGCAAGAATTTGTTCGTCAAAAGACCACACCTGATGCTAAAGCCCTAAGTGCAACTAGGTCAGAGCTTGCCAAAAAGAACAAATACCATCATCGCTTGGGGTTTGCCGGATATGCCCCAAAAGTTCAGAAATGGAATAAGATATTAGAGAAAATTACCAGTAAGGGCAATCCTCACCCGTTAGAAGGCTGCGATAAGAGAACTCACCGGTGGGTCTTTGCTCGGTCAGGTTTGACCAGCGAGGGCAAACTTGAAAAGCCCGACTCTTGAATGAAGTGGAGAAAAAAAATGAAAGAAGTAATTGAAAAGCAACAGAAGGGTCTCTTCAAGCCGAAGAGGGAGAATGACCAACTTACTGCTATCCTAGGAAACCCTAAACTCAATGGATGGGTTCGAGCAATCTCTTCTCATATGTTTTGGCTAGATGGTTTCTCGGAAGATAAAGAGACATATAGAAGACGTGAGAAGTTCAAGAAAACACTTGATGAAATGATTGCTCAAAAGGTCAAGGAAAATGTGCAAACAATAATGGAAGAAATTAGACAATCGGGACAATTAGTGGCACCGAGTACAACGATGATTCCCGTGCCAAAGGAGCATTTGGTATCTCAAACTGCCTACCCTAGCAACGTAGGTTCTGTGCCAGGCTCAGGGTCAACCCATAAGTTCCCTGTCGGTGATATTGTCAAGGATAGATCTTGTCGCCTTGTTGTCCTCATCGGCAGAGTAGGGAACAAAACAAAACAGGTTGTCACTACTATGGCAAAGCCTGATCGTGACTTCAACAACAATTCACTTTTGTTGTATTATGTTGTGGTGCAAGTTCTTCAGATCATTGATAATGATTATGAAGATTATGAAATAGATCACATCACACACGAGGGGATCACGACACTGGGGCATGCTGTCAACCAATTAATCCTTTGGCACCGACGCGATATCGTGTTGGACGATGAGCCGATTTCTAGCCCCATCACATCTCAAAATACTACAACCCCATCTTCTAAGGCGAAAGTCCAGGAAGATCCACTCCTGGTCCAGGAAGATCCACTCCTGCTATGTCTCCGAAAGGATGATAGTAACCTTGCTAGTAAAGATAACCAAGAGCAACCCGTTGAATAACAACTTGAAGCAGTACCAGAGCAAGCTGTTGTTAGTAAAGAGCAACCAGTTGAGCAACAACTTGAAGTAGTACTAGAGCTAGCTACTAGTAGTAAAGAGCAATAAGTTGAACAACAGGTTCAACAACAAGCCAGTGTCCAACTTCCGACGACTACTCCTCGGTCATCAGTGCCTATGAAAGTTAGCTCATACGAAAATAAGAAACCTTCTAAAGAAGTGTCAAAATATTTGGAAAATCTGAAGGAAAATATTAGAAAATCGAGTGCATCTCGTTATTCACATGAGCCAGCATTAGAAGATATTGAGAAGTGGGAAGAAGACGATGTCATGTATAATCGGTGGACGACTTTAGTTAAACTAGGAGTTCCAATATACAAGCTTGAGTATGTTCCTCTTAAATATGAGAATGGGGAGCTATTCATGACATCGGAACAACTTAGCAAACAACCTATCCTGCTTAAAAGAATGCACGAGTAGTACATTACTGTCAGCATAAAATATGAACTTTCTTACGTCACATTTCTTGTGCCAAAAGAAGCATTCTGGAGCACTGGAACAGAGAAACGAGCCCTTTTCTTTGAAGATCTACATGTCCTTTTCCATCGGGGCATGCTCGAAATCAACCTGCTACTCGTCTGGTGCTTGTAAGTGTCTCTAATATTTTGCATTTTCTTTTCTTACTACACGCATACACATTTTATGAGATTATAACAATTCTGGACTTTTTCAAAAGATGCAATACATGGATAATAAAAAGATGAAACACAAGACAGGTATCCTTGACCCTTCACGGATTGCAAATACGCTATTCGACGTTAAGGTGAATTGAGACTCAGTACAGTAGAAGCACATGAAAAAAAGAATATGATAAATGAACCACAAAACAAAAGAAGGATAAAAGTACTGATGTTGCAGCTTACATAGGAAATGCCATTTTTAACTTTGTCAGAGATGGCAAGGACCTAGTAAAGGCTCTGTACCACTTCGATTAAGTTCGACACATGGCATTGAAATAAAAATTATTGCTAATTTTTAACTTAACACATGTGTTTGTATGTGTGCAGTAAACACTACATAATTATCTTTATCAAGTCAACGCAGGGTTTGACAAAAGTCTTGAATTCAACCGATTACCCACCAGATCATTATAAAGATTCTCTTTCCATTTTGAAACTATATGTTTATTCGATACTTTTAATTTACACACATTTAGAAGGTGTTAACAAGTTTTATATGATATTTCTTGTATTATAGCGCTTGACAGTTTTACGCGGAACGGCTTGGTGGTCAGAGACCTCCTAATACGAATGCATTGGACATTAAAATATATTATCCTTGTCCGAAGCAGCCTGTTTGGAGTGTCCTATGCAGGTATTATGTATGTGAGCATCTTCGGAGCGTCAGCGAATATAGAGTGAATCGTGAGGATGTAAGTTATCCTTAATGTCGATATCTTATTTTCTTATTTTTGTGTTTCATTTTCATTGTAACTAGCATATTTTAATACTTATATTATCTGTTGTTCAATATTATCAGAAACATTATTTTAAGATTTTGATTCCAACTTCAAAATTCAATTGCTCATTTTACAACTGTTCCAAAAATACCAAATAAATTATTGTATACTCACTTTGATCTATACTTTGAGATTGTTCAAACCAACACATTCTAAACCTTGTATGTGTTTCATTGTAGCACACGAAGGATGCGAACAAAGAATGGTCGGTTTGTAGAAGTATGCCTGGTGGAGGAGCTGACAAGAGTGCCGGTGAACTGTGTCAATCCATGCATAGCAAAATTTTGCACAAAAGAGGGGTGTTCTTTGATGAATATGATGTAATAGCTGATGTGCCAGAACTTTGCGACTATGACAATAGAAACAGTTTTTAGTGAAACTTGTAAACCATGAGATGACTTGTATGTGTAACTTGTACATATGTATATTGTTTCAGTGAAATTGACTTTTGTGAGATGACTTATGTGATTATATTATTACTTATGTGATTATATTGTTGACTTCTGTGATTATATTGAATTAACCTAGAAACTAGAAATAACAGCAGATAGTACTGCATAGGGTATACTTTATCACAAGCGGTTCTTTACCTACGGCTAGACCTGCCTGTGAAATTATATTATCACATGCGGCTAGAAATAGGTAAAGAACAACCTGTGATAACTCAGTTATCACAGGCGGTTTCTATTACAGTACAAACCGGCTGTGATAAATTGTCTCTACAGACGGCTTGCCATAGGTAAAAATCCGTCTGTGATAAAATGATTGTCATAGGCAGTTACCTACTGTACGATCCGTCTGTGATAATGTTTCTTCACAGGCGGCTAGTGGTAAGTAAAGAACTGCCTGTGATAATGTTTCTTCACAGACGGCTAGTCATAAGTAAAGAACCGCTTGTGATAACACCATTGTCATAGGCGGTTTTACTTTCCGCTTGTGATATTGCATATTATCACAGACTCTTCGTTTAGAAACCGTGTGTGGTAATACGTTTGGAGCCGCTTGAGATGAGGCTTATTGTAGCAGTGTGGACTGGACATGCATGAGATAGTTTTCATGTTTGCGGAAAAACTAAATGGATGTGTATTCCTATTGGGAGAATTTAAATCTTTTTGTTGTAATATCTATACCAAAAGGAAAATCAATTCAATCCTTGATAATCAACATATAGGTAGCAGGAAGGCATGAGTCAAGTAGGTAACAGCTCCGTAAAGACTCATATCCTTCAGGTAATACCAAATATTTCCCAGCCTAACTTGCTTTGAGCTCAATTTTAGGTAAAAAAACGAGACATAAAGAGAACATCACTTTGACAAGCCGGTCAAAATTGTTGTACAAGTACAAGACGACAAACCTAAACACCCTGAACTTCTCAGGGCACAACACAATGGAATTTAGAGCAATGATATGCAAATCCCGTTGGAGTATGAACTCATGAATAAGAATTAGCATGTGTGTTAATTTGAAGATACACCACACCAAACAGTCATATCCTTGATCGGAGAGACATATTCATTTCCAAAGGATGTGAGGGCCCTTTTTGTGTCCCTCCAATATCTATAAGTATGTGGTGTTGTGATGAACTCAAACAATGTGTGGAAACACTTATAACAACACATCACAATCAGAAGATCGATCACTAAGGGAGGGAAAACAAGGAGAAGACCCCACTCTAGGCGCCATCACTGCTACCAGTGCCCGAGGGCATTGCGTCAGCAACTCCGATGCTCACGAGCCCTTCTTTGTGATCAACGCCTTCTCTCACTCGATGGATGCATCATCAAGCACAAGTGGAGGAGGATGGATTCATGTGTTATGCACTGATCAAGAGATTAACACTTAAGTGTTGTAAGATATCAGTTTATATATTGATTTCTGAACAATTCGAAATGATACAACTGGCTAATTGACCCTTAGTGTAATTGTAAGATTCCATCAATGGTATAAGAGCCATATAGACCTCTAATCATTTAAGATTTGTTTTCATTCTCTAAACTAAGTTTTTTGCCACAAAAATAGAGATTTTAGAACCCAAATAAAATTGAGATCAAAGAAGTAAGAATCCTTATGTTTAACCATTAGATGCGATGCTTCTGGATAGCCTACTAACTTTTCGACATCCATGACAACGCATACCAAAGTTACTCCCCAAAAGGAATTCAGATTATTAAGCAACTACCACATCATATGAAGTTCGAACATGTCTGATTTTAGGCAGGCTAGTCCGGTCCTTGTAAGATGGCAGTTAGAACTTTCAAATCGGTGCGTTTTCAATGCATTCGTCCAATTGAAAACCAATTAAGAACTTTGGGTTGAAATTTAATAAGTAAAACAAAGTGTAATTTGTAAGATAATAAGTTAAGATTACCCTTTTGGAATTTTGAGCATTTTTCCAGATTTTATATGAAATTATCTAGAGTTGAGGTTGGACTAGTCCAGAATAGTGTGTACCAAATTCAAGAAGTTAAATAAAGAATGGGACAACTGTATGTGATAAAATTCTGAACTCGTCCAAAATTGGATGGATCAAAATGTTTTGTTTGAGTTTGGACTTGTCCACTTTTTAACAGACTTGTCGGTGTTTGTATCACCGACGAGTATTGATTTCACCATGCATTCATTCTCGAAATAGCCTAGCTACGGAGATACAAAGGTTTATAGTGGTTCGAGCAAGTATCCTACATCCAGTGTTTATCTCTCTCGCTCTTTGTTGATTTGAAAGAGGGAATGAGGTTACATCGATTACACGCATGCCGGTGTTCGCGTGCTAGCGCACGTGCGTATGTGTGTGTTTACACTACAGGAAACGCGCAAAGAAGTATCGGCCTTATGACCGTCGGTAAGACACTGTAGCCGACGGCCTTAGTGTAAACTCGTCGTCCTGCCGACTGCCATATCCGATGACACCAGCTCGACATTCTTAATGCATTAAAGACGTCAGGATCGACGGCTTTAGAGCATTAAAGATGTCGGGCGGCCTACCGCGATGCCTTTACTCTATAGGCCCTATATGGCCGTCGGTGGTGGCAGACCGACAGTCATAACTCCTTAAGGCCGTCGGCCCATTATCACCAACATCTATAGTTCCTTTAAAGCCTTCGACACTGACGACCTTCTACACGACACGTAGGCGCCACAGTGGACTTATGGCCGTCGGTTTCATCGCCACACCGACGTCTTTATGGAACTTATGACCATCGGTCACCAGGAACTGACAGCCATACTGGCCTTTTTTATTTAAATACCCAACTGCTTTCCCTCCCTCCCCGGGTGGGAAGCCTCCGGTTTGCACATACAGCACACATATACAGCACACATATCAGATTTCGCACATACATCCACAATTTATATACAACACATATAATCCATAATTCCACACAATGCAACAAATATATCACGTTCTTCACATAGTCATACAACTAACTTAATGTATCAACAAGTTCAAGCCAAATTAGTTCAAGAGAAAACGCATCGCAAACACAACCATTGTGAAGTTTACTCCGCTTGCATATCATCGTTGGAACCTCCACCACTTGCACCTCCGGCGTTGAAATTGAGGAAATCATCGCAACCATGAGCGGAACCCTACAAGAAACAAATAAAAGTTAACTTTGAATTAATAGTTACAATTCATATGTCTCAATCTTTCTAAAATTCACAAAATGCCCAACTCACATGTGTAATTAACTTAAAGGTATTACCAACTATGTCATTGAATAAATCACTAAGTATTGTTCAAATTAATCTACACTATCATTAGAGGTAATGATTTAGTAATCATACCGCTGTGGCGCCCGAAGGTGTTGATGGTTGACTATGCCCCGAAGCGGAGGGCAACGATGGGAGAACACCTGGATAAGGCTGCAATCCAGGGGTCAACATTGACATGAATCCTTGTTGTGGAGGATAGGCTTGACCACTCTGGGAACCCTGAGACAAATATGATTAGTATTTCATACAATCAGTCGAATTAATAATATATGCGATTATACCTATGAAGAAGAGCCAACTTGTTGTCCGGGCTGCATTGGACGAGGCATACCGAACTACGATCCAAAGCCACCTTGAGGAAAGAACTGCATAATGTAAGAATATCAGTTACTGACTTTAACACAAATATGGTAACAAGTATAGCAACTTAAGTAAAGCAGCAATTTACCTGCGACATCATCTCGAACTGAGGCTGTTGTGGCATATTAAACTGAGTTCCAGTGTTGCCTTGCCCCAAGAACTACAAAAAGGAAATTATTTGTGAAATCTTGAGTAGAAGAAATATGGAAACAAATAAACTATTCAATTGTTAAGATTACAAGTTACCTGCGCCATATACAGATACTGCATCTGCTGCATCTGTAATTGTTGTATTTGCTGCTATTGTTGTTCCACTTTCTCCTTGTACCGTCTTAACTTTTCTTGCAATACCTCATCTGCAGCACGAGATCGACTCGAACTGGAAGTAGAAGACCGTCATCCCACATAAGCGTCACGCTCCACATAACCGTCGCCTAATCCAAGTCTACAAAAATCACAAATGTGATGAATCGATGGTAATTAACCTTTAAACAATCATTAACTTTACACATACCTCCCATGCGGTACACCTCCGCCGGCTTCGTACGCCGCACCCACATCCAACGGCGCTCTTAAATAATCTACATCATCTCCATGCTTTTTCTTGAGACACTCAACATATTTTGCCTGCAACATTAAATTAAGTTCATGAGTAAGAGTCATTAAAGATAGATTTAGTTCATAGATAGAAAGCAGTCAACACACTTACCACTTTTTTGTGTTGCCGCCTCATCACACAACTGCTCCGGGCGCGCCAGATCTGTGCCTTTGTGCCCCCTGAGGTAAACCTCAACAAAAGAAGGTGCGACACCGGTTTCAGCTTCCTGCAACATCAGAATACAATATCAGTTCAATCAATGCAATTTTTTGAAGCAATTTACAAGTGAGTGTGATAGTTCATACCATTCGTTGTGCCATCCGCACATGTCCATCTGCCCCATAACGTTGTAGTCCAGGCTTGCTCTTTCAGTTGCTTCGATTTCTCCTTGAGATATGTTTGAACTCCTTCGACGCCCAATATTCACATAGCCATTCCCAAGCTGCCGAATCTACACAGATCCAATCCACACTACTCTCCATGTACTCATGCTTCTGCAGATAAATTGTAGCTGCTCACTTGTTTGTCATGGGCCGACGCAATCTGGTCTTGTAATACACGGTCACAACCTCGATCCGTGCATCAGAGAAGGAGTCCTTCGTGAGCTTTCTCGCTGAGGTCTCAAAAACAGACCTCACATATGCTGGAGCCACACCTTCCTCCAATTTAAATATACCCTGCATAAAACCAACAATTAGTATCAACCAAAGTAAGATGCAACCTATTTCAAACAATGAAAACAAACTCACCCAAAAAATCTCCCAAACTCTATCCTGACAAGTACCCGCAATGCCATATGGTTTCAGGGCATAGTGATCCCAATTATGGGCGGCAATTAGCTGACTGCCCGCAAGAACCATCCCCGGAAAGCAAAACCAGATGGCATTTCCCAACTCTGTGTTAACACAGCGTCGATGCCCCCTGCCATCCCAACCAATCTCCAGCCAGCACCTAGTACCCTTTGGCCTTATAATCGCACGTGTATAGGGACTTTTACTTGGAGTACACAAAAGGTGTCTCCGCAGCCTGTACAAATAACATTAGTTAGTTGACAAGAAAACCAAATGTATAAGATAACTTATCAAATAATTCAAAAAAATACCTATAAGGGCATCAATCACTCTGTCCCTCTGCTGCCTCTTGGAACTCTGCCAATCTTGCCAACCTTGCATCTCGTTCTGGGTCATCTTCCTCTTTGCCACTCTCTTCACCCTCAGTATTACCCTGTCTGCCCTCAGTACCATCCTGTCCACCCTCAGAAGACGATGTCCCAAACACCTGCGCTAGAATCTCCTCTGCTCCTAAGCCTCCCCAACATCCTCCATTGTGCCTGCTTCTAAGCCTCCTCCCCGCTCCTGAGCCTCCTCCGAGTACACACCTAAGCCTCCTCCTGAACCTGGTGCTAGCTGGCTCGATTCCTGCTCTGTCACACACCCCAAAAGTTGTCTCTGTCTATCTGCACTCACGGTCCTGCCCTACAAATGCAAATAAACATATAGTAAATAGTAAATAGCTGATTATGATATTGAAGTGTTAAAAAAACAAAGTACCTGAAACAAGGACGTGGGTACCGAACCACTACTGTGGTGAGACTGAGACGCGGAGGAAGAAGTATCACCACTTCGCTTCTTTCCTTTTCTGAAATGCTTCCACATCTGCACAAATTTCAATAATGATTAGTATACAAGATTATTAAAAAATAAACAAAAAATGATAAAGACTAAAAGATGTAAACAATAAAAATCTAAATCTCAAAGAATGCAAACAAGTAAGAAATAAAAATCACCAGTATTAGAATGTGCTAAAAATCATCAGCATCTGATTCCGCTTCTATCACGTGTGCATGAATATTTCATGTCCCTCTTCTTCTACATCTCTTCCTCAAACTCTTCTCCTTCACTATCTTCTTCAATAATTCTATTTTGCTTTTCAATAATCCTTTGAGATTTTTGAAGTCATTTTCTCGAAGGGCTGGCTTGTTCTTCAGACATTAACTCTAGAGTAGTACTAGCAATTTCTGCAAGCCCTGTCCCAGAAGATATCCTAATATCTTGTACTTATTCGACTTCATCTTGATAAACAACGCCATCATCGTCTTCCTGATTTTCTATGTACTCATCATAACGACGAGGGTGCACTTCATGGTTAACTTTATATACAACCCACCAATTTTTCAAACTTGGATGAGGATAACTTAATAGTACACTTGTTCCACTTGATGTGCAAGTACAACATTGTTGTTAGGGACTGTATAGCGTGAGTTTTGGTTGACCTCCACCATTCCAAAATCATCCACTCGCGTGCCCGATGTTGGATCAAACCAGTGACAGTCGAAGAACACCAGCTTCAGTTCTTTCGTACCGCCAAATGTGTACTTAATTATTTTTTGAAGAACACCATAGTATTCCTTCACTTCTCCACTACCCTCTGCAGCCGTTATACACACTCCACTGTTTGATGTGGCTGCAAGTGGACTAATTGCTTCTAAACTTGCCCGTTCGAAAATGATATCCATTAATATCGTATCGGCTAAATTCTCTAGCTTTCAACTGACTATTCGCGATCTGTCGCAAATCATCTGAGATGTTGACATCTTTCATAGACTACATGTACAACAATATACAAAGTTAGCATCTTATAATAAGTATATGAACTATGATTGAAGAACAAAGGATATTGGAGAAGTTAGCACATTACATGTTCACGAAACCAGTTCACAAAGTTTTTGCCACCTTTTATGCCATGCTGACGTAGATTATCCAATTGACTTTGCGTCGGCCTTCGAGAAGATGTCCAATACAGATTGTCAAACATTCCAAAATATGGTAACACTTCTTCCATGTTTAAAAACATGTAAAGCATGGTGTAGTTTCTCTCTTGCTCTTAAATATAATGAGAATTGGCAACCCCGACACCTTTACCCTTCCAATGAAAAATTTTAAGCTCAGTCATAGGCTGCTCTTCAACATCATGATATCGTGTCATAGATGCATTCAAATTGTTGGCACGTGCGAAATATTTGCTAGAGAAGTTTGTAATCTCTTTAGCTGCAAATGCTTCTGCAATACACCCCTCAACTCTTGTCTTGTTGCGCACTATAGCTCTAAGTTTTTTCAGTTCTCTTTCTTGACTATACATCCACCTGAACTGTGCAGGTCCTGCTACTAACGCTTCATAAGGCAAATGCACTAGCAAATGTTGCATAATATTCATAAATCCAGGCGGAAATACTTTTTCCATCTTACATACAAGCACGATGATTTCTTTCTCCCACTACCACAATATCTTCTTCGACACTTCCTTCGCACATATCTGCCTATAAAAATAGCTAAGTTTAGCAAATATCTTCCACAAGTCAGGTTTGAAGTATCCACGAAACATTACTGGTAACAGTCTTTCCATCATAATATGGTAATCATGACTATTCAGCCCATTCAGTTTACCAGTGTTAAGATTAACACATCGTTTTATGTTAGCTGCATAGCGGTCTGGAAACTTCAACGTTTTCAACCAACTAAGTATTTGCTTTCTTTCTTCTGGCTTGACATAGTAAGGAGCTCATGACCGAATTTCATTTCCACTAGCATTTGTTCTAATCTCAAACCCAGGACGATCACAAAGATCAGCTAAA
Organism: Tuctoria greenei; assembly: GCA_036927565.1. NCBI lineage: Eukaryota > Viridiplantae > Streptophyta > Magnoliopsida > Poales > Poaceae > Tuctoria > Tuctoria greenei. The sequence goes on along the minus strand of JAYESD010000001.1, from coordinate 44,704,007 downwards.
TCTTTTTTTTTTGCATTCAAATTATCTTTGGTTTGACCGGTAAAATCAAAACACATGCTTATTATGCTTTCAGCGACATTGCGCTCCTGATGCATCAAATCAATATTGTGCGGTAGAAGCAGCGCCTTCGCATATGGTAGCTCCCAAAGAAAAGAAATATGAGTCTAGTTGTGTTCTGTACCATACCCTTTGAAGCCATCTTCTTCAGACTGCTTTAACTTTGCATGCCATGCCATTTTTTGCTCGCTTGTCAATCGACGAGGTGCTCCTTTTGTAACTCTTATGCCTTTCCGGAATGATTGTGTATCTCTCCTGAAAGGATGATTTGAAGGAAGGAATCGTCGATGACATTCAAGAAAACTGACTTTTTTCCCGTACTTCAGCCTTATAGCATTAGTGTCACTCATACATATGGGACAACACAATTGTCCGTGGACACACCAACCAGACCAAATGCCATATGCCAACAAATCATGAATTGACCATAGATACGCGACACGTAAATTAAATTCACATTTCATATGACAGTCATATGCTTTTACACCTTGCCACAACTCTTTCAATTCTCCAATCAACAGTTGCATAAACACATTGATTTTCTTGCCTGGATGTTTAGGACCAGGAATGACCGCCGCAAGGAATATATATCCTTCTTTCATGCACATGTTGGGAGGGAGATTGTAGGGGATGATAAAAACAGGCCAACAAGAGTATGGACTGCTACTAGTGCTGAATGGAGTGAAACCATCTGTTGACAACCCAAGACGAACATTTCTCGGATCTCTTGCAAACTCCGGATCGAAACGGTCTAAAGCTTGCCAAGCCGCGACACCCGAAGGATGCGCCATAACTTCTTTGTCATCGTTCTCACGTATCCCTTCAGAATGCCATCGCATGTGCTTCGCTGTTTCTTGAGACAGAAACAATCGTTTAAGCCTTGACGTGATTGACATGTACCGAAGATGTTTGATCGGTACTTTTGTAGTTATTCGTTCTCCATCATCATTCATGATGTACACATATCTAGATTTATGACAATGCATACAATGAGTATCGTCCATGTGTTCCTTCCAAAACAACATGCAATTATTCTCGCATGCATCAGTCTTCTCATAATTCATGCCCAAACCAGCCAAAATTTTCTTAGATTGATATAGATCCGACGACATGTGATGACCTGACGGAAGGAGATCACTGATCAGCTTAATGATACCATTGTAGCAATTGTTCGCGAAATTGAACTTGGACTTCATAGCCATAAGTCATGTGACCACCTACAAAACGGTCATATTGGCGCTCTCATACACTTTTCGATCTGCTGTGGCGAGTTGCTCGTAGAACTCCTTCACCTCCTTCGGTTGTGACTCATCTTCGTACTCTTTACCAATGTCTGCTATCATCTCATCCAACCGATATTCATCCTCATTACCATCGTCCGACTTGTCATCATGCTCTATCTCTCCATGCTCATGCCACACCAGATAGTAGGGCATAAATCCGTGCTTGCAAAGATGCAACTCCACTTCAGACTTATCCAGACGTCGACGATTCCGACACTTGATACACGGACACTTCGCAACACGAGCATCACTAGCAAATGCATGACTCAAAAAAGCATTTGCGATATGACCCCATTCATTAGTGTGCGCACCAGTTGAACTCCATCCATCATACATCTCCTTACGATCGTCACCCATTTTAAAACTGCATCAAATAAATATATGTTAATGAACGACTAATCGTCACCCATCGCCTTACGATCGTCACCCGGCTTTGTTTCCTTAGTGTCGACTAACAACACTTCTCTCTAAATATGTTGAACGACTACAAGGTAGACTAGAGTTTGACTATGGTCGACTAATCGCCCTAATCGATGACTAATCGTCTAGTCGATCCTATTCACCTATATTTAATAACATTGTATATACATATAGTACATAAACAATAAAAAAAATTAAAATAAACATAATTGAACTTAAATAACTAACATCTATGATAATCAAGTTAACATACACATATATGGATAAAACACAATATAAACTTACACAAGTAATGATATAGAAATTCATACACTAACCAAATCAAAAACTTAACGCCACACTTATCAGAATTCAAAAACTTAATTTATAGACAAGTTTAAGGTTTAACCTTATCCGATGAGCCGAAATAGTGAAGGAGGAGACGTGCGGACCGGGAGCGGCGACTGGTGGGGGCACTGCGCGACAAGGCGGCCGCGCTGGGGCGCCGGGGCACGGCGGCCGGGGGCGGGGCGCGGCGGCCGGGGGCAGGGTGTGGCAACCGGGGCTCTGGGAGGCGGCGAGGCGCGGCGACGACGCCGGCGGCGAGGCGACGACGCGGGCGGCGGCTCGGGGATGCGGGCAGCGGCGCGGAGCTAGCAATGGAGCGGCGTGCATGGAGTGTTAGGTTTTCCCGCAGTGCACGATGTTAAGGGCTCTAAAGTCGTCGGTTACACAGCATCGACGGTCATCGTTGAGGTTCGTGGGGCCCACTTCATGGTCGTCGACCAAAGCACTAAAGCTGACGACCATAGCCTAGCAGGGTGGGGCCCGCTTTAAAGCTGTCGGCTCTTTTGTCTGGGCCGACGACCTTACAGATCGACAGTCAAATAGTTTTTTCGCGCAGCAGGGCCCACACTAAGGCCGTCGGCCGCGTGGCATTAAGCCGACACCCATAATTAAAGTTGTCGGCCTCTGTGCTGAAACCGACGACCATATTTGAAGCCGTCAGCCGTCATCGCCTAGCCGATGGCCATAAATATATAATTGTCGGCTTATCTAAACCGACGAATATAAATCGATTTAAAACGTCGGGGCCGATGATTATAGTTTGGCTGACACTTCTTTGCCCGATTCTTGTAGTGTCACATCCGTGCCCTAGAAGGTGACCTTCAGGCCCCTTTTATAGACAAGTGCAACTATCTATCCAACTCCTCATAAATGGGGCAGGTGATACAGGGTTCATGTCAGCTGGACTCCTAGGTCGCTTGGGTTGCTAGAGTCATTGCGCTATCAACTCCCGTCGCATCGCCCGGTCCGTGTTGTCCATCGAGACGTGCTTGCCTCAGTACCAAACAGAATGGGAGGGTTGTTGAAGATAGTTAAGAAATTATTTAGATATATGCAAGATACGAAAGACCTCATGTTAACATACAGTAAGTCAGACCCACTTGAAGTAGTGAGATATTTAGATTCAAATTTTCGTGAATTGTGTGAATACTAAGAAATCCACGTCAGATTATATATTCACCCTCATAAATGAAGCTATTTCATGGAACAACTCCAAACAAACCGGCATTACATCATCCACGATGTATGTCAAGTTTGTAGCTGGTTATGAGACCCTTGAGCAGACAATTTGGCTTAAGAAATTCTTAGCCGAATTTAGAGTGATCGAAACTATTTAAGTTATATTGTGACAATGAACCTGCAACATTTTGCTCTCACAACAATAAGTTGAATGGTGTTGCCAAAAACATCGATATTATAGTTTATGTTGTGAAAGAAAGAATCCAGGATCACAACAAAAGTCTTGAGCATATAAGTATCAAGTGAATACTTGCGGATTCACTAACAAATTATCTTCGACCCAACATGTTTAGTGAACACGTAACCGCTATGGGTTTAAGGGAGAGTATGTGATTGTCTAGATATTTAGTGGTCAAATAAGAGTAAGGTTACTTTTCTAAGTGTAAGATGTATTATGGTATTCGTGTCCAACAATAGGTAAACTTTTGTTGTGATGTATCGTGTTCTATATGTCAAACATGAATAAATAGACACTAAGTTTGATAAGTAGGTAGTTAAGACCTGAGTTGAAAAGGAAGAATGTTTGAGTATGAACTCAGAAGTAAGAATTAGCATGTGTATTAATTTTAAGAGACAGACCCCACCAAATAATCATGTCCGTAATTGGAGATACATGTCCATTGCCAAATGGTGGGGATAACCCCTCTTGTATCCCTCCAATATATATAAGTATGTTGTGTTGTGGTGGATTCAAAGAATGTGTGGAAACACTTGTAACAACACACCATAATAAGAGATCAATCAATAAGGGAGGGAAAACATGAGGAAGTCTGTAACACCCTCAATTTTCGCATCATGCATTGCATACATGGTCATACATTAAACACTAGTAGAATAAAAGAAAAATAATAAAACATATACATATACAAATGTATGTAGCGAAAGAGAGAAATAGAAAACAATAATTATAGCCTAAAACTTGTAATAGGGAATAAGTATTAAAATAATAATAAAAATATATATAAATATATATATATATATGAATAATATATATAACAATATAAAAAAAAGAGAAAAAATATTAATAATATATGTTATAAAAATAATAAATAAATAATAAATATACAATATGAATAAAATATATATATATATATATATATATAAAAAGGTAAATGAATAAAATAAATAATGTAAAAATAATAATAATAAATAAATAAAGAAAAGAAAAAAAAACAGTAATATGTAAAAAAAAAGGGGAAACCCCCGCCGGCCAGCGGCCGAGCCGCAGCCGGCCACGCCCGCACGCGCAGCGCACCTGGGCCCGCCTCCCACGCGCGTCGCCCGGGCGAGCGCGCCCGCCCCGAGGCCCCGCCCCCTCGCTCCGCAGCCGGGCCCGCCCCCTGACCGCGCCGCCTGCCGCTGCAGCGCAGCGCGCTGCGCTGGGCCCCGCCCCCTGACCGCGCCGCCCGCCTGCCCCCTCGGCCGCGTGCCGCCCGAGGCGCCCGAGGCGCCCAGCCCCGGTTTCCCGCGCGAGCGCGCCTGCACGCGCGCGATTTCCGGCCCCGCTCCGCGGTCTCCCGCCCTCTCCCGCGCCGTAACGCCCCGATTTTTCCCGGATACGAGTCCATCCCGTAACCGCCTCCGATTCTACCGGTGACGTACCCTAGCGCCGCCCCTATAAATAGGACCGAGGCCTAGGCTTTTTCCCCACGAACCAGCAGCCGCCAAAGCCGCCGGAAGCAGCCGCCGGGAACAGAGAAAACAGAGGCGCCCAGGGAAGAAAAAAGGAGAAAAAAAAAGGGAAGAAGAGGGAGAAAAAGAGGAGGGCACCACCGTTCGCCGGAGATCGTCGCCGACATCGCGCCGCCGTCATCGTGCCACCGAGGGACTGCTGCACCACCTATTTCGTCTACGCGTCGCGTTTATTCCGCGACCATCACGCCGTCAGATCTACGGTAGGACATGTTCCCGATGCGAATTTTTGCGACCGTATTGAATCTAGTAGGCGTAAATTAAATTTAGTTGCACCATGATTTTATTTTCAGCAGCATTAATCCGCCCTAAAATCCCCGTAAACCCTTATGAACACGTATGAACTAGTCGCATCTAATTAATAAACGACCGTAGTAAATTAATTATTAAATTGTGCATGCATACATGTCATTGCATGTTGATTATTTTGTATGCATTATGTTGAATTGTATATGTTTTCTTGTATGTATGATCACGCGTAGAGGAACGTGCTCAAGAGGTTGCATACGAGGATTTCCAAACCCAAGACTTCGAAGCGCTTGAGCAACCCCATCCGCCGGAGCAAGGCAAGTGTCCTTGAAGCATATTGATCCTATTTTAAATTAAATGTTTTGTTTGCGAACTTGCATGCTTGTGTCAAATTGATGGGAATCCTATGGTAGGAAGTTTACTAGTTTTGTTGACCACCCTTGTCACCTGGAATTATGGTAGAGAGTCGGGAAGGGTTCTTACCTTTTTGCTTCGCTTAATTAATTGGGATGGTAAACAACACTACACATTTAATTATGCATCAATGATATTCTGGTTAATGTGAACTGGTCAATACGATGGGTGATCTAAGCAAGCATGGTTATGTGGATGGGTTGGTCGTTATGGTGGTTTGCTTGCTTTAGATCTAAGGACCGGTTCATGCGAGAATATGCCAGGTCAACAGTGCCACCACAAGGCCAAGTATGGGTGCGGCATAGCTGAATAATTAGGAGCGCTGCTAGTATTGTATGGACCTTTGGATGGCGCGGGGAATGGGAGTCGAGGAGGACTGCCCTGGGATCCGCATGGCACACGAGGGGACCCGTGGGTGGGAGAATAGAGGTTCAAGCCTGCCGGTGAAACCTTAGTGGGCCCGTACATACTAGTAGTCCCTTTTGAAAGGCTATTTTGTGATCTCTTGGCCACACACCTACGGAAGTGTGAGATGGCACAATGGAGGTTCCTTAGTCATCGAAAGGTGATAAAATCACAAACATGTGGGTAAAGTGGTACAACCTCTGCAGAGTGTTTAAAACTATCATGATAGCCGTGCTCCCGGTTATGAGCGCCTGGATGACCTACATGATTAGAGTTGGAATTGGGATTTGGGATGGTTATGGTTTGGTAATGGTTATGGATGGTTATGGTTTGGTAATGGTTATGAAATTGAGTTATGGTAATTGGACATGGATAATGGTAATGTTGGTAATAATTGGATATCGTTAATATGATGGGATTTATTTCACATAGACATAGTATAATGCTTTTCAAATGTTTTACTGTACTTTTCAGCACTTAGCCATTATTATTGTCGTCATTTGAATAAGCCACATGTCATACTTTCCACACTTGCTGAGTACGACATGTACTCACCCTTGCAATCCCCCCCAACAGCTACTGGAGACAATTGGGAGTACCCTGAGGATCACGAGGAGTACTAGGTTGCGTACCGCCGTCGATTGCCTGTGGATTGGAGTCGTGCTGTTTAGTTTATTTTCCGCTGCAATTATTTAGAGTTATATTATTCGTGAACTATTGGATTATTGTAATAAAGTACTTATTTATTAGTTAAGACGTGGTTAAATCCTGTTTATCATTTGTGAATCATTCGTGTATGTGTGTTGAACATCCTGGGCACACATATGCGTTACGCTTGGTTCATATTCGGAACCGGGTGTCACAAATTGGTATCAGAGCCGCGTTGACCGTAGGACGCAAGCCTAGGTAGAATGGACACTCTAGAGCACTTAGGAACACTCTTCTAATATGCTATTTTCGAAAATTTTTGCTGCTGTTTTGTTTCCTTTATTTTCGGCCGCAAAAAGTATTGATCGCTGCTGCGTTTTTGATAAAAAAATTTCAGAAGTGAGCAATATTAAGTGCTGCTGTTTTGCTGTATAAATTTTCGCGAACACGGTGTGTTTTGCTGCTACTATGTGTGGGTAAAATTATTGTGTTGGTTGCTGTAATTTTTCTCTTTATTTTTCGTTCTTTTGGAACCGCTGCACCGCTTTTTGTCCGCCGTTTAACTGCTGAAATTTTCAGATTTGTTTTTCATTATTTTTCTAATGTATTCTTGTTTCTTGTAGATGGCCCGCACCAAGACAACCCCCCGTAAGTCGACCGGTGGACTCGTGCCCCCGCGTAGGTTGGCTAGTCGCTCCCCGGCCGTCGATCCCCGTCACCCCGTGGTGATCCGTTCTGACGGCAGAGCCGCAGGACAGTTGCGACACCGTCTCCGTGCCCTACTCCGTGAGGCTGGCTACCGTCACCACAGCCTCTCTCTCTCCTACCACACCACTGGAGTGCAGCGCCCCGGCAGGAAGGAGTGGAGCTGCAAAATTTATATCTACTACGGCGACGAGTTGGTGAAGACCCACAGCAGCCCTGCTTGGAGGAGCTCCCGCCGATCTGCAGAGCAGGATGCTAGCTGGGAAGCAGCCACTTTCTGGAGCCACGCCCGCCATTTCCGTCTGGAGGACACGGTTCACGCCTTCGTCCCGCAGCGTCCTAGTGGCACTGCGCGCTTCGTCTCCAGGCACGTGGAGGGACCCCTGGACCTCCCGCAGTCTCGTCAGACTGTTGACGACGTGACCCAGCTGAGTGCCCGACTTCAGAGGGCGCAGCAGGAGATCCAGGATGGACGCGACCTCGCCCAGCGCCACGAGGCGATAATCAGGAGGTATCGTCGGATCACCGACGAGGACCCGGACGACTACGCGTCCGACACCCCGATGTGGACCCCAGACTCTCCAGACCGTCGCAACGGTCAGCGTGAGTCATCTTCTGAGGAGTCCTCTGACGAGGAACCTTCCAGTGTGGCGTCTACCGCACCACCGCCGCCTGCTGCCTCACCACCCCAGGACCCACAGGACCCCGAGGACCCCGACGACGACGACGACGACGACGACGAGGACCCGGATGAGTTCCCGCTCGACGACGACTAGTCCTCGACCTATGCCACGACTCAAGGATAGGCACACCCCCATTAGTAAATAAGAGCGATGTAGATATACTTGTGTGGCCTTGAGTTGTATTACTTCTTTTAGGATCTTTGTAAATTCTGTTTGGTGCTTGTTTGAGTGCTTGTGTGCTTAGTAGAGAGTTGTGGGATGATTCGGCAATTGTCCACATCCTCATAATATAGGTCTATATTAATAAAGGATTATTTAGTGTCACATACCTTGATGCATATAGTTGGGACGTTTCCTTCCAAATTCTAAATCCTTCTATCCCCACCTTTCTTTCGCCAACAGATGGTGAGAACTCGTAACCAGAGGGATGCCAACGATGAGGAGGAGCGCAATGAAGTACCTCAGAACAACCAGGGACATGCTCATGGAGCTATCAACATTGAACAACTATTAGCTAAGCAAAACCAGCTCATGCAGACCATGATACAGACCATGGGACAGCTGCAAGCTGGCAACAACAATCAGCCCCATATGCCTCCACCACCACCCCCGCCACATCACAACCGTTTGGGAGAGTTCATGAGGACCAGACCGCCTACCTTTGCACAAGCCACAGACCCAATGGAAGCTGATGATTGGCTGAAGTCTGTTGAGAAGAAACTTGCTATTGTCCAGTGCACTGATAGGGAGAAGGTTCTCTTTGCATCACATCAACTAGTTGGAGCAGCCGCTGACTGGTGGGAAGCTCTTTGCAACGCTCATGATAATCAGGAAACAATCACTTGGGCTGAGTTTAAACAGAGTTTCCGTTCCCACTATGTACCTGAAGGAGTTATGATACTGAGGAGACAAGACTTTGAAAATCTCAGGCAAGGAAGGATGAGTGTGAGTGAGTATCTCAACAAATTCACTCAATTATCAAGATATGCTCCAGAAGACATCAAAACTGATAGTAGGAAGCAGTATCTGTTTATGAGGGGTCTCAACAATGAAATTCAAGTCCAGTTGCTCAATACTGATTATCCAAACTTCCAAAAGCTGGTTGACAAGGCTATTGTGGTTGAGAACAAGATTCGTGAGATGGAGCAGGACAACAAGAGGAAGATGTCACATCATGGACCGCAGCAAGGAAGCAATGTTCGCCCCCGCTATGCACCACCTACTGCACCACAATACAACCCCTCTGCTCCTGCATACCGCACTGCCTATCCGCCCCGCCCAAATCAGCCACCGCAGCAACGCCCTGCCATGCAAGCGCCTCGCAATCCTGTGCCACCTGCGCCGCGTCCTAACATGGCGGCAAATGCTCAAAACCAGATGCGCCCAAACTTCCCCAATGCTACGGGTGGTAAGACATGCTATGCGTGTGGAGAACCCGGACACTTTGCAAGTCAATGCCCCAGGAGAAACAATGGACCTATGAACAATGCACCAAGGCCAAATCACCCGCGACCAAATGGAGGAGCACCACAAGGCAACCGTGGACAGCAGAATTTTGCTCGTGGTAATGTCAATCATATCTCTACTGAGGAAGCCCAACAAGCTGATGACGTCGTGATTGGTATGTTTCTCGCCAACTCCAACCCCGCGACTGTTTTATTTGATTCAGGAGCATCTCATTCATTCATCTCGTCAAAGTATGTTGCCAAGTACAATTTGCCTATATCTCATATGAAGCAAACTATGCTAGTAAGTTCTCCTGGCGGAGAGATGAGGACAAATATAGTATGTCCGAAAGTAAGCATTAAAATAAGGGGGGTAGACTTTCTCGCAAACCTCATAGTATTGGACTCCCAAGGAATAGACATAATACTTGGAATGGACTGGTTGAGCAAGTATAATGGAGTCATTCAATGCGCCGAGAGGATTGTGCAGTTGACAAGTGAACATGGTACACGCATTGAAGTTGAAGCAGCCCAACCTGCAAGAGGAAAAGCGATGCTGAATCACGTGGAAGAAGTGACATTGGAAAGCATTCCGATCGTTCGCGAGTACCCGGACGTGTTTCCAGATGAGTTGCCAGGTATGCCACCTGATCGTGACATAGAATTCGCCATTGAGTTGATACCCGGAACTGCACCTATAGCTAAGAGGCCGTATAGGATGCCTCCTAAGGAATTAGCAGAGCTCAAGAAGCAAATTCAAGAGCAGCTAGAGAAGGGTTTTATACGCCCAAGTTCATCCCCGTGGGGAGCCCCAGTGCTCTTCGTAGATAAGAAGGATGGAACCCAGAGGATGTGTGTGGACTATAGGTCTCTCAATGAAGTGACAATTAAGAACAAGTACTCACTGCCCCGTATTGAGGATTTGTTCGACCAAATGAAGGGTGCCTGTATCTTCTCCAAGATCGACTTGCGGTCAGGATACTTCCAAATGAAGATTAGACCATCAGACATACCCAAGACGGCATTTCGGACACGATATGGATCTTATGAGTACACCGTCATGTCATTTGGATTGACGAATGCGCCTGCGTACTTTATGTATCCTATGAATAAGGTCTTCATGGAATATCTGGATAAGTTCGTTGTAGTGTTCATCGATGATATTATGATCTACTCGAAGGACGAGAAGGAACATGAGGAACACTTGAGGCTTACGCTGCAGAAATTGAGGGAGCATCAATTGTATGCCAAGTTCAGTAAATGTCAATTTTGGTTACGAGAAGTTTCCTTCCTAGGCCATATTATCTCTGGAGGAGGAGTATCAGTTGATCCAGGGAAGGTGAGAGATGTGCTTAAGTGGGAACCGCCACAGAATGTCAAGGAGATTCGAAGTTTCCTTGGAATGGCTGGATATTACCGTCGATTCATAAAGGATTTTTCCAAGATAGCCAAGCCTATGACCGAATTACTCATGAAGGGAAAGGCGTTCCGATGGACTCAAGCTTGTCAGGATAGCTTGAAGAGTTAAAGAAAAGATTGACAACCGCCCCAGTGTTAGTATTACCGGACGTGAGCAAGAGTTTTGATATATACTGTGATGCATCAAGACAAGGATTAGGATGTGTGCTCATGCAAGAAGGCCAAGTGGTAGCTTATCGACTTGAGCTGCCAACGTATCTCTCCGATGTACACGACGTGTTTCACGTCTCTCAACTCAAGAAGTGTCTCAGGGTACCGGAAGAACAAGTGCCGATAGACGAGTTAGAACTTCAGGAGGATTTGTCCTATGTCGAACAACCTATCAAAATTTTGGATATGAAGGAAAGAGTCACGAGAAATAAGAGGATCCGTTGATGCAAAGTGCAATGGAAACACCATACGGAAGCCGAAGCTACATGGGAACGTGAAGAAGACCTGAAGGCAGAATTCCCTCATCTTTTCCCCACGCTATCGAATCTCGAGGGCGAGATTCACTTTAAGGGGGGTAGGTTTGTAACACCCTCAATTTTCGCATCATGCATTGCATACATGGTCATACATTAAACACTAGTAGAATAAAAGAAAAATAATAAAACATATACATATACAAATGTATGTAGCGAAAGAGAGAAATAGAAAACAATAATTATAGCCTAAAACTTGTAATAGGGAATAAGTATTAAAATAATAATAAAAATATATATAAATATATATATATGAATAATATATATAACAATATAAAAAAAAAAGAGAAAAAAATATTAATAATATATGTTATAAAAATAATAAATAAATAATAAATATACAATATGAATAAAATATATATATATAAAAAGGTAAATGAATAAAATAAATAAGATAAATAAATAATGTAAAAATAATAATAATAAATAAATAAAGAAAAGAAAAAAAACAGTAATATGTAAAAAAAAAGGGGAAACCCCCGCCGGCCAGCGGCCGAGCCGCAGCCGGCCACGCCCGCACGCGCAGCGCCCCTGGGCCCGCCTCCCACGCGCGTCGCCCGGGCGAGCGCGCCCGCCCCGAGGCCCCGCCCCCTCGCTCCGCAGCCGGGCCCCGCCCCCTGACCGCGCCGCCTGCCGCTGCAGCGCAGCGCGCTGCGCTGGGCCCCCGCCCCCCTGACCGCGCCGCCTGCCTGCCCCCTGGGCCGCGTGCCGCCCGAGGCGCCCAGCCACGGTTTCCCGCGCGAGCGCGCCTGCACGCGCGCGATTTCCGGCCCCGCTCCGCGGTCTCCCGCCCTCTCCCGCGCCGTAACGCCCCGATTTTTCCCGGATACGAGTCCATCCCGTAACCGCCTCCGATTCTACCGGTGACGTACCCTAGCGCCGCCCCTATAAATAGGACCGAGGCCTAGGCTTTTTCCCCACGAACCAGCAGCCGCCAAAGCCGCCGGAAGCAGCCGCCGGGAACAGAGAAAACAGAGGCGCCCAGGGAAGAAAAAAGGAGAAAAAAAAGGGAAGAAGAGGGAGAAAAAGAGGAGGGCACCACCGTTCGCCGGAGATCGTCGCCGACATCGCGCCGCCGTCATCGTGCCGCCGAGGGACTGCTGCACCACCTATTTCGTCTACGCGTCGCGTTTATTCCGCGACCGTCACGCCGTCAGATCTACGGTAGGACATGTTCCCGATGCGAATTTTTGCGACCGTATTGAATCTAGTAGGCGTAAATTAAATTTAGTTGCACCATGATTTTATTTTCAGCAGCATTAATCCGCCCTAAAATCCCTGTAAACCCTTATGAACACGTATGAACTAGTCGCATCTAATTAATAAACGACCGTAGTAAATTAATTATTAAATTGTGCATGCATACATGTCATTGCATGTTGATTATTTTGTATGCATTATGTTGAATTGTATATGTTTTCTTGTATGTATGATCACGCGTAGAGGAACGTGCTCAAGAGGTTGCATACGAGGATTTCCAAACCCAAGACTTCGAAGCGCTTGAGCAACCCCATCCGCCGGAGCAAGGCAAGTGTCCTTGAAGCATATTGATCCTATTTTAAATTAAATGTTTTGTTTGCGAACTTGCATGCTTGTGTCAAATTGATGGGAATCCTATGGTAGGAAGTTTACTAGTTTTGTTGACCACCCTTGTCACCTGGAATTATGGTAGAGAGTCGGGAAGGGTTCTTACCTTTTTGCTTCGCTTAATTAATTGGGATGGTAAACAACACTACACATTTAATTATGCATCAATGATATTCTGGTTAATGTGAACTGGTCAATACGATGGGTGATCTAAGCAAGCATGGTTATGTGGATGGGTTGGTCGTTATGGTGGTTTGCTTGCTTTAGATCTAAGGACCGGTTCATGCGAGAATATGTCAGGTCAACAGTGCCACCACAAGGCCAAGTATGGGTGCGGCATAGCTGAATAATTAGGAGCGCTGCTAGTATTGTATGGACCTTTGGATGGCGCGGGGAATGGGAGTCGAGGAGGACTGCCCTGGGATCCGCATGGCACACGAGGGGACCCGTGGGTGGGAGAATAGAGGTTCAAGCCTGCCGGTGAAACCTTAGTGGGCCCGTACATACTAGTAGTCCCTTTTGAAAGGCTATTTTGTGATCTCTTGGCCACACACCTACGGAAGTGTGAGATGGCACAATGGAGGTTCCTTAGTCATCGAAAGGTGATAAAATCACAAACATGTGGGTAAAGTGGTACAACCTCTGCAGAGTGTTTAAAACTATCATGATAGCCGTGCTCCCGGTTATGAGCGCCTGGATGACCTACATGATTAGAGTTGGAATTGGGATTTGGGATGGTTATGGTTTGGTAATGGTTATGGATGGTTATGGTTTGGTAATGGTTATGAAATTGAGTTATGGTAATTGGACATGGATAATGGTAATGTTGGTAATAATTGGATATCGTTAATATGATGGGATTTATTTCACATAGACATAGTATAATGCTTTTCAAATGTTTTACTGTACTTTTCAGCACTTAGCCATTATTATTGTCGTCATTTGAATAAGCCACATGTCATACTTTCCACACTTGCTGAGTACGACATGTACTCACCCTTGCAATCCCCCCCAACAGCTACTGGAGACAATTGGGAGTACCCTGAGGATCACGAGGAGTACTAGGTTGCGTACCGCCGTCGATTGCCTGTGGATTGGAGTCGTGCTGTTTAGTTTATTTTCCGCTGCAATTATTTAGAGTTATATTATTCGTGAACTATTGGATTATTGTAATAAAGTACTTATTTATTAGTTAAGACGTGGTTAAATCCTGTTTATCATTTGTGAATCATTCGTGTATGTGTGTTGAATATCATTGATGCATAATTAAATGTGTAGTGTTGTTTACCATCCCAATTAATTAAGCGAAGCAAAAAGGTAAGAACCGTTCCCGACTCTCTACCATAATTCCAGGTGACAAGGGTGGTCAACAAAACTAGTAAACTTCCTACCATAGGATTCCCATCAATTTGACACAAGCATGCAAGTTCGCAAACAAAACATTTAATTTAAAATAGGATCAATATGCTTCAAGGACACTTGCCTTGCTCCGGCGGATGGGGTTGCTCAAGCGCTTCGAAGTCTTGGGTTTGGAAATCCTCGTATGCAACCTCTTGAGCACGTTCCTCTACGCGTGATCATACATACAAGAAAACATATACAATTCAACATAATGCATACAGAATAATCAACATGCAATGACATGTATGCATGCACAATTTAATAATTAATTTACTACGGTCGTTTATTAATTAGATGCGACTAGTTCATACGTGTTCATAAGGGTTTACGGGGATTTTAGGGCGGATTAATGCTGCTGAAAATAAAATCATGGTGCAACTAAATTTAATTTACGCCTACTAGATTCAATACGGTCGCAAAAATTTGCATCGGGAACATGTCCTACCGTAGATCTGACGGCGTGACGGTCGCGGAATAAACGCGACGCGTAGACGAAATAGGTGGTGCAGCAGTCCCTCGGCGGCACGATGACGGCGGCGCGATGTCGGCGACGATCTCCGGCGAACGGTGGTGCCCTCCTCTTTTTCTCCCTCTTCTTCCCTTTTTTTCTCCTTTTTTCTTCCCTGGGCGCCTCTGTTTTCTCTGTTCCCGGCGGCTGCTTCCGGCGGCTTTGGCGGCTGCTGGTTCGTGGGGAAAAAGCCTAGGCCTCAGTCCTATTTATAGGGGCGGCGCTAGGGTACGTCACCGGTAGAATCGGAGGCGGTTACGGGATGGACTCGTATCCGGGAAAAATCGGGGCGTTACGGCGCGGGAGAGGGCGGGAGACCGCGGAGCGGGGCCGGAAATCGCGCGCGTGCAGGCGCGCTCGCGCGGGAAACCGGGGCTGGGCGCCTCGGGCGCCTCGGGCGGCACGCGGCCGAGGGGGCAGGCGGGCGGCGCGGTCAGGGGGGCGGGGCCCAGCGCAGCGCGCTGCGCTGCAGCGGCAGGCGGCGCGGTCAGGGGGCGGGGCCCGGCTGCGGAGCGAGGGGGCGGGGCCTCGGGGCGGGCGCGCTCGCCCGGGCGACGCGCGTGGGAGGCGGGCCCAGGGGCGCTGCGCGTGCGGGCGTGGCCGGCTGCGGCTCGGCCGCTGGCCGGCGGGGGTTTCCCCTTTTTTTTACATATTACTGTTTTTTTTCTTTTCTTTATTTATTTATTATTATTATTTTTACATTATTTATTTATCTTATTTATTTTATTCATTTACCTTTTTATATATATATATATATTATTCATATTGTATATTTATTATTTATTTATTATTTTTATAACATATATTATTAATATTTTTTTCTCTTTTTTTTATATTGTTATATATATTATTCATATATATATATTTATATATATTTTTATTATTATTTTAATACTTATTCCCTATTACAAGTTTTAGGCTATAATTATTGTTTTCTATTTCTCTCTTTTGCTACATACATTTGTATATGTATATGTTTTATTATTTTTCTTTTATTCTACTAGTGTTTAATGTATGACCATGTATGCAATGCATGATGCGAAAATTGAGGGTGTTACAAAGTCTCCACTCCAAGTGCCATCACTGCTACCGGCGCCCAATGACATTGAGCCACCAACTCCGGTGCTCACTAGCCCTTCTTTGTGATCAATGCATTGTCTTACTCGATGGTTGCGTCATCAAGAACAAGTGGAGGAGAATGTATTCATGTGTTCTACGCTAATAAAGAGATTATCTACTGAACTGTAGCAACGACACTTCCCCCGGTACTACTAAAGCGTAGTGCACGGATGTTCATATTCGTTGGAATGCGCGTAAGATTAAGAACAAGATGGTGACATGAGCGTTTTTACGTCGTTCGGGCCGCCTGAGCGTAATACCCTACTCCACGGGGTAGTTGTTGATCGTATGAGTATGTAGCGAGTGTCTGAGAGTGCTTGTGTGTCTGTCAGATGGATTGGTCTTGTACCGTGTGATGCAACCCTTTTATATGCTAAGGACTGGCTGTTACAGTACATGCCTGGCCCGACAGGTGGCCCCGACTGTAATAAACACCCTATACACGATCTATTGACGTTAAGGGTGATTAACAGTATGATAACATGCCTTAATTGCGGTGTTACCAGCATTGACAATCCTCTGAGTGTGTGATTAATACAACATTAATGCCACGTTAATGAGGTCTTGTAACGGCTGTTTAATAGCCTCTTGAATGTCCGAGCTGTTGGGGATCCCATGGTCTTCCCGTTGCAGACTTAGGTCGGGGGTCTACCACGTGGTAGCTTTGGAGCTTCCCTCTGTGGGGAGGTAGGTTCAGATCCACTTGACATGTGGCGGCACCAGAGCTTCACTCTACTGGGGGTTAGGTTCGAGACTACTGGACACGTGGCGGAATGGAAACTTCCTTGTAAAGGGACATAGGTCCGGCCTGAAAGTGCATCTAGGCATCCCCGTGGGTTTTGGATGATTGATGACGACAATTAAGAGACTAATGATATGAGTTGATCTTAAGCACATGTGTGATGGTTGAAATGAGACAAAATCCCTCAAAAAGGAAAAGGTTAAAATGAGCGTCAAAGACTCAAGAGTAGAAATTAGGGTTTCTATGGTGTTGATCTTAAATGAGTCGTATCATGTGTGAGGGTGGTTGTATCATGTGCATTGAGATCATTCTAGAGGGCTCAAAGTGGTGGTTGAGAGAAAAACATAAGTGAGAGGCCAAAATGAGGAAAAACCATAGGAGGTCGGACTAGTTCGGGCCTCAGGGCCAGACTAGTCCGGCCAGTCAGAATAGTCCATTTTGGGATGGACTAAAGGTCTCTGGATGAATTCAGACTTGTCCGTATGGGTTCGGATTAGTCCGTTCATCCCTTAGTGGAGTTGGAGCTAAGTCCTCGAAAACTGGACTTGTCTGGTTTGGAACAGACCAAAGCTCTCTAGAAAAGTTCAGACTTGTCCGTGGTGGTACGAACTAGCCCGTTTGGGACTTAGTGTGAGAGAAACCGAGCAAACCCTAGAGGGCCAGACTAGTCCGCCCCCTGTGGTCGGACTAGTCCAGGCCTACCTAGTTGAGTCCGTTTTGGGACGGACTAAACCTTTCTGTCGTATTTCGGACCCTGGCCCCTATTTGATTACTTTTGAACCCTAGTGCCGCCACAAGTGACCTAGATCCTTCCAAAGCCTTCCACTCGTCCTACTAGCCCTCTAAGACCAAATCTTGAAGAGATTAGGGTTTGGGGAGGAGAGTGAAGGAAGATCATCGCGCTTTGGCTCTCGGTTTGATCTCTTGCACATTGTGTTGTGTTTTGTGGCTTGTGTGAGTTGAGCTTCGTGTGCTCCTCATTGTATTGATTTGTGGGAGCCTCAACTTGTGAGTAGCCCCAATCAAACTTGGTGATTACCCATTGATATAGTGGAAACCAAGCCGGCCATTATGGTGGCTTGGTGAGAGAAGGGTCAAGTGAGACCCAATCCTTGTGTGGACTTCTCAACGTGGATCTAGGCTTCTTCGTGGAGCTGAATCACGAGATAAATTGTGTCTCTCTTGTCGCTTTACATTTGATAATCACTAGAATTGCTTTTAGAGTTCATATTGCTCTTCACTTTGATCTTGTTGGAATCTTGTAACCTATTTGCCTACAATTGTCAATCTAGGAGCTACTAGGTTACTACACATTACCTACATCTTTGGTGAACTTAAATTCCGCAAATAACTTGTAGAAATCAAGTTTTTAGGTTTCCATCCTGTGCTGAGTGGCCTAGTTCGGCCCTGTCCAGACAATCCAACCTCAGTAATTTAATCTCGTTTGATTAAGCCATTTCAGATCTTATTGCCTATTCACCCCCTCTAGGCGACTTTCATTTGGTATCAGAGCAGGCTTCTCCACCAAGAGTCTAACAACTCAGAGAAGAAATGGCCGGAAGGGGTGACAACGAGATTATGATGATTGTTGATGACACCAAGACGAACAACGCCGATGTTCTTCAACATGATCCAAATGACAATGAAGAAGTTTGTATGCTCAAGGCACGGCTTCGTGAGAAGCTCAATGTGCGCAAGAAGGAGATCAAGCCAATTACTCTGATCAACGTCGACAATGGGAGTAGTTCACAAGACTACTCCCGGTATCCTTACAACTATGAGCAACTAACCGCGAGCAATCACTATTTATCTATCCCCATTGGCAAACCTCCTCAAATTGATGGAAATAATTACTCTATGTGGAAGCATAATACGAAGATGCATCTCATTTCTTTAAACCCTAGTTTGTGGCAAATTGTTATGATAGGTGTACATCTTCCCAAGAATGAGGAAGACATCACTCCGGAGCAAGCCGTCCTCCTCCATCGCAATGCTCAAGCCGTTGGAGTGATTACCTCCTCATTGACTCGAGAAGAGTTCAACTGCATTGAAGGGTTGGAGGTTTCCAAGGAGATATGGGACGCCCTCAAGACGGCACATGATGGCAACCGTGTCATTAGGGAGGACAAGATCGAGATGATCGAAGGAGAACTTGGGAGGTTCACTATCATGGATGGTGAATCTCCCCAAGACATGTATGATCGCCTTAAGACTCTCATCAACAAGAGTCGGTCTTATGGAAGCACCCGGTGGACCGACCATGAGGCGGCAAAGAGGATGATTCGAGCATTCATGCCTCGAATTGTCACTATTTGCTCACTAATTAATGAGAGTACGGGTTTTCACAAGATGACTCCTGAAGAAGTGCTTGGGAGGATCATCAACTATGATATAATGGAGCAAGAAGCTATGTTCTACAATGATATACAAAAGCTCTCCTCCTCCAAGAAAAGGGATGTTGCATTCAAGGCAACATCCTCAAGATCACAAGAAAAGGAAGAGAGTGATGAAGAGATCCCCAACATCGAGGAGGAAGAGGCACTCTTCATCAACAACTTCAGGAGGATGTTTAGAAGAAGGAGGGGGAGCTACCATCATGAAATCAAGAGCAAAGATAAGACAAAGACAAGATCAAAGAGGGATTGCTACAATTGTGGGGAGTATGGTCACTTCATTGTGGATTGCCCACATGAGGAAAACAAGAAGAAGAAGGATGGCAAGTCCAAGGAGAAGAAGTACTTCAATAAGAAGAAGCAATCAAGGCATGCCCACCTTGGAAAAGAGTGGGATTCAAATGAGGAATCCTCCTCCGATGAAGAGAATAAGATAGCAACCATTGCTATAAAGAAGACAACCGCGGAGAACAAGCTCTTCCAAAACTTGGAGAAATCAAGGCCAACTTTCCTCATGGCCAAGGAGGGAAGAAAGAAGTTTAAATCTAAATCCTCATCTTCAATTTATTCGCATGATGATTTTGATAGTAGTAGTGAAAATGAACATATGCTTAAGGATATGAGTAAAAGTACATTGCAAATATTGAGTTTATTGACGGATGAGATATTTGACAAAGAAGAGCTCATCAACTGTCAAGAGGACATGCTCATCAGGAGAGATGTCAAGAGGTTGAGGAGCTCTTGGAGCTTGAAAGAGAAAGAAGCAAGGCACTTGAGCGTGAACTCGCTTTGAGCAAGGAAACTTGCTCAAACCTTGATAACACTACAATTGTGCTCAAGGTTGAACTTGTTATTTTGACACAAGCTAAAAAGATCTTTGAAACACAAGTGAAGTCTCTCAAGGTCAATGCCCCTTCTTCCTCTACAAGCTCACCTTCCACAAATGTCAAATCTGAAGTGCCTCAACTTTGCAAATGCTCAAACTTGATTATGAAACTTAAAGATGATCTTAAGTTGGCAAAAACCAATCAAGCACCAAAGGGTGGCATCTTTGACAAGGAGAAGATGGCATATGCACGTAGTGCATATGCCAACACAAGACATCCCATTGTCAATGATGGTCTTGGTTATTCTAGGGAGATGAGGCAAAATGCCCAAACTCCCAAGAATGGCAAAGACTTGATTGTTTTTGTCAAATGAGGCTCATACAACAATAAGGGAAAGAACATCGCTACATCACCCAAAATGCCTAAGAAAGAACCTCATCTATTGTTCCATGACTTTGATGCTTCATATGTGTTATTAAGAAACAAATTTTGTAAAGCTTATGATAGGTATGTTGGTCCACACCACAAGAGTCCTAAACCTTGCGTGTGGGTGCCCAAGTGCCTCTTGACTAACATCAAAGGACCCAACACCGCTTGGGTACCTAAAGCCAAGGCTTAAATCTTTCTTGTAGGCATACTCCTACGGTGGAACCAAATGGGTTCTTGATAGCGGATACACCAACCATATGACCGAAGAGAGGAAGATGTTTATGGAGTATGAACACAATAAAGATCAAAGTGAAGGAATCTATTTTGGGGACAATAGCCAAGGAAAAATCCTTGGCACCGGTAAAATTTCATTATCCCCTAATCATACACTTTCAAATGTTTTGCATGTTGACTCACTTGATTATAACCTCTTTTCTATATCACAACTATGTGACAAAGTTTATAATTGTCTCTTTACTAATGAGGGTGTGACCGTCACAAGGAGAAGCAATGGCTGAATTGCTTTTTAGGGTGTACTCAAGGGAAAGCTTTATCTTGTTGATTTCTCCGCGTATAAAGCCCAACTTGATACATGCTTAATTGCAAAAACTAACATGGGATGGATTTGGCATAGAAGGCTAGCCCATATTGGGATGAGAAACTTGAAAGAACTCCTTAAGGGCGAGCACATCCGTGGTTTAAAGAATGTTGTGTTTGAAAAGGATAGGCCATGTAGTGCATGCCAAGCCAGAAAGCAAGTTGTAGCTCCACATCCATCGAAGAACATTATGACGACAACAAGACCATTGGAACTTCTACACATGGATTCTTCGGTCCAATCGCCTACATAAGTATTTGCGGTATTAAATATGGTCTTGTTATTGTTGATGATTTTTTAGGTTTCACTTGGGTATTCTTTTTGCATGATAAAAGTGAGACTCAAGGTGTCCTCAAGAAATACTTGAAGAGAGCTAAAAGTGAGTTCTACTTAAGTATCAAGACCAAAAGGAGTGACAATGGCACTGAATTCAAGAATACTCAAGTTGAGGATTTTTTGGATGAAGAAGGCATCAAGCATGAGTTCTCGGCCCCCTAATCGCCTCAACAAAATGGGGTGGAAGAAAGGAAGAATAGAACTCTAATAGAGATGTCAAGAACCATGCTTGATGAGTACAAGACGTCAGACTGGTTTTGGGCAGAAGCGGTTAACACCGCTTGTCATGCCATAAACCAATTGTATCTTCACCGCATACTCAAGAAAACATCTTATGAGCTCCTAACCAGTAACAAGCACAACATTTCTTACTTTCATGTTTTTGGGAACAAATGCTATCAACAAGAAGCCTAGGACTTCAAAGTTCGCTTCTAAGTCCGGTGGGGGTTTCTTGCTTGGTTATGACTCAAACACCTACGCCTATCGTGTCTTCAACAAATCCTCTGGAATTATTGAAGTAGCACAGGACGTAGTGTTTAATGAGACTAATGGCTCCCAAGTGGAGAAAGTTGATCGTCATGTGCTAGATCAAGAAGAAGCTCTACAAGTGGTTATAGGAAGGATGACACTTGGAGATATACAACCAAAAGAACAACCTCAAGACCAAGTGACCATCTCACACATCAAGCAAGCCCTTCCTCAAATGATCAAGATCAAGTTCCCCAAGATGCGCTCCAAGAAGATGAAAATGGAGGAATCAATCAAGGGGGAGACAATAAAAATGAGGAAGACAAAGATGAAGATTCAAGACCTCGGGCGCCTCACCCAAGAGTACACCAAAGTGTTCAATCGGGACCATCTCGTTGACAATATACTTGGAGACATCTCCAAGGGGGTAACTACTCGATCTCGTGTTGCAAACTTTTGTGAACATTACTCTTTTATTTCTTCTTTGGAGTCTCACAAGGTTGAAGAAGCACTACGAGATCCGGATTGGGTGATGGACATGCAAGAAGAGCTCAACAACTTTGAAAAAATCAAGTATAGGAGCTCGTGAAGAGACCTAATGCGAATGTTGTAGGCACCAAGTGGGTGTTCCGCAACAAACAAGATGATCACGGGGTGGTTACAAGGAACAAGGCACGACTTGTGGCTAAGGGGTACTCACAAGTCGAAGGTTTGGATTTTGATGAAACCTCTGCTCCCATAGCTAGGCTTGAATCAATTTGTATATTACTTGCCTTTGATACTTACCATGATTTTAAGGTATATCAAATGGACGTCAAGAGTGATGAGTAGGTTTAGGCCCGATCTTCCGAAAGGTATGTCAATTGGGGTGGAGAACTCGACGTTGATGATCAGCGGCACTCGAGCGGTTCGAGTACCCCTGTAATCACTACACCACGGCTCCGTTATCAACCGTGCTGCACACGCTTGACCTCGCCAAGAAGGCTAATCCCTGCAAGTGCAACCAAGAACACGAGCAAGAACGTCGAAGACACGATCGGAAATCGCGAAGTTGGGGTCTCACAAACCGTAGAATGGCGATATTATTGATCTAAGAAAAACCCATCAAATATGACCGGCGGCTGCAGTAGTTATAGGCTAGGGTTCAACCACAACACGATTAGACGCGTCCCTAATGGACTCTTACGGGATACAAGGCCCAAAGGCCCGATTCGGTGGCGCAGCACCGGACAGAAATCTGGACTCGACTTGTTTCGACGATTCCCAATGACTTCGGAGGAATTTTGAGGTGGGACCAGAACCATTGGAAAGTTTATCTTCTCCTCTTTCCGTGAATATGTATAACGTTGAAAACGGAGTCCATATGCCTCCTGGGCGTCCGTTTTAAGGTGGACTGCTCCTGGACTCCGAGTTGAACTCGAGTCCGAGTTGTAAACTGTTTTCATCAACTTGTGGACGTCCCAGCTGGTTCTCCACGCTCCCAAGACCTCTTTTCTTCACTTTTTGATCTTCTCCATTATTCCTAATAACAATTAAATCATCACATAGCAATCTATTCTCAAACTCACATGCAAAAGAAGTTAGGAACGAATTCACCTGCTGATTTAATAACCGTGCTCGTGCTCTTGTGATTGGTCCTTGCAGTTCAATGTGCGTCTCCGCTGTTGTGATGTCCTCATCATCCTCCCCCTCTTGAATTGGAGTCGTCCTCGACTCAAGTTTATCTTCTTCTCCCAAGTATGATCGTAAATCTAAAATGTTAAATGTAGAACTAACCCCAAAATCGGAGGCAATTAGAGCTTATATGCATTATCATTAATCTTTTCAACGATCTTAAAAGGACTAGCAGCTCGTGGCATAAGTTTAGATTTCTCAAGTCGGGAAATCGCTCTTTTCTCAAATGTGACCACACCAAATCACCCGGTTCAAGTTTTACTTCTTTTCTACCTTTACTACCTACAATCCTATACTTCTCATTCATCATTTCAATAGTTTTTTTTGTAGTTTCAT
The DNA here is from genome assembly GCA_036927565.1 of Tuctoria greenei. Lineage (NCBI taxonomy): Eukaryota > Viridiplantae > Streptophyta > Magnoliopsida > Poales > Poaceae > Tuctoria > Tuctoria greenei. The sequence continues at coordinate 44,680,079 of JAYESD010000001.1, read as the reverse complement.
GCATCTATAGAATGAATTCAGATCGTTGTGTAGCATCCGAATTTATAGTTTCAGAAGGAGGCAAAGATAGTAAATCAATAGGAGCACAGGGATTGAAACCATACACTACCTGGAATTGACTTACCTTTGTCGTGGAGTGAACGGATCTGTTGTATGCAAATTCTATATGTGGTAAACACTCCTCCCACAACTTAATTTTTGTTTTCAAGACAGCCCGCAACATAGTGGATAAAGTACGATTAACTACCTCGGTCTGTCCATCCGTTTGTGGGTGACATGTAGTTGAAAACAGCAACTTGGTTCCCAATTTATACCACAAAGTTCTCCAAAAATGACTTAAAAATTTTGCATCACGATCAGAAATAATGGTATTTGGCACACCATATAAACGAACAATTTCCGTCATAAATAAATCAGCAATGTGTGAGGCATTATCATTCTTATGACAAGGTATAAATTGTGCCATTTTGGAAAAACGATCAACAACTACAAAAATACTATCCCTCCCCCTATTAGTCCTAGGCAATCCCAAAACATAGTCTATAGAAATATCCTCCCAAGGTACACTAGGAACAGGAAGAGGCATATAAAGACCATGTGGGTTAAGGCGAGACTTAGCTTTGTTGCAAGTAGTGCATCGTGACACGTAGCGCTCGACATTACACCTCATATTTGGCCAAAATAAGTGTTTGGACAGCACATCTTCAGTTTTTTTTTCACTCCAAAATGTTCCATCAAACCTCCTCCATGTGCTTCTTGCAAAAGTAATAGATGAATGGAGCTAGCTGGAACGCATAGCTTGTTAGCACGATAGAGGAGACTCTCTCGCAGCACATATTTATTCCAAATTCTTCCTTCTCTACAATTTTCAAAAGCATCTTTGAAGTCCAAATCAGTAGGATATAATGCTTTAATTGTTTCCAAACCAAAGATTTTATGATCAAGTTGGGACAGCATGGTATAACGCCTAGATAATGCATCAGCAATGATATTTTCCTTCCCTTTCTTATGCTTAATGATGTATGGAAACGACTCTATGAACTCAATCCATTTAGCATGTCGTTTATTCAGATTGGTTTGACACATAAGATACTTCAATGATTCATGATCGGAATGTATGACAAACTCCTTAGACCAAAGATAATGTTGTCAAGTTTGTAATACACGCACTAAGGCATACAATTCCTTATCATAAGTAGAATAATTCAGAGAAGGACCATGAAGTTTTTCACTAAAGAAAGCAACGGGTTTACCTCCTTGTATGAGAACGCCTCCAATACCAATGCCGCTTGCATCGCATTCTAACTCAAAGGTCTTGTCAAAATTAGGAAGTTGTAGCAACGGTGCTTGTGTAAGCTTTGATTTGAGAGCATCAAAAGCTTGTTGCTGCTGTTCGCCCCATCGGAATGGAACTCCCTTCTTCGTTAGCTCATGTAGAGGTGCTGCAATGGTGCTGAAATCCCGCACAAAGCGCCGATAAAAACCTGCAGGACCAAGAAAACAACGAACCTGTGTGACGGTTGTTGGGGCTGGCTAGCTGGTGATTGCTTCAATTTTTTCCTCATCCATCTCAATTCCCTGCGAGGAAATGACATAGCCAAGAAACGAGACTCGATTGGTGCAAAAGACGCACTTTTGAGGTTACCAAACAAACGTGCATCTCTCAAAATAGTAAAAACAACACGTAAATGATCAAGATGTTCATCATATGACTTGCTGTAAATGAGGATATCATCGAAGTAAACCACCACAAATTGTCCAATGAAAGCATGTAAAACCTCGTTCATTAATTGCATAAAGGTGATGGGTGCATTAGTTAAACCAAAAGGCATGACTAACCACTCATAAAGTCCAAACTTGGTTTTAAATGCAGTTTTCCATTCATCTCCTAGTGCCATTCTAATTTGGTGGTAGACACTACGCAAGTCAATTTTTGTGAAGATGATAGCACCACTCAATTCATCAAGCATGTCATCTAATCGAGGAATAGGATAACGATATCGAATGGTGATGTTATTAATCGCTCGACAATCAACACACATGCGCCAACTACCATCTTTCTTAGGAACCAAAAGAACAAGAACGGAACAAGGGCTAAGGCTTTCACGAATGTACCCGCGGTCCAAAAGATCTTGGACTTGTCGCTGAATTTCCTTAGTTTCTTGTGGATTCGCCATGTATGCTGCACGATTTGGCAAACTTGCTCCTGGAATCAAATCGATCTTGTGTTCAATGCCTCTCATCGATGGTAAACCAGGGGGTATCTCGGAGGGAAACACATCCTCAAACTCCTGCAAAAGGTTATCAATAGCAGGGGCAATGCAATAGACAATTCATGAAGTGAAAACATGGCTTCTTTGCAAACTAAAGCATAGCACATCCCCTTAGCATCGAATAAATCAGCAAGTTTAGATTTAGTTGCGAGCAACGACTGTGATTTTAACTTAATAACTTGCTGTTTTTCAGATTCTAATTTTGTTGCTTTGCCATCACGAATTTTACTCTTCTCAAAATGCACAATTTCAGCAGGAGTTATGGGGAGCAAAGTGATTTTCTTCCCTTATGCATGAGAGTATATATATTGGTTCTACCATGATGAATAACATCTGTATCAAATTCCCAAGGACGACCCAATAAAAGAGAACAAGTATCCATAGGAACAACATCAAAATCAGCAAAATCATGGTATGAACCAATTGAAAAATGTATTCTTGCTGTTTGTGTTACCCGAACCTTACCGCTATTGTTGAACCATTGAATGTGGTACGGATGAGGGTGTGCTCTTGTTGTCAAACCGAGTTTCTTGACGACGTCCGTGTTCACCAAGTTATTGCAGCTACCTCCATCAATTATAGTGTGTACATGGCAGTCCTTGATGACGAGAAATATGTGGAAGAGGTTGTGTCGTTGTAGCTTGTCGTTGGTCTCCACTTTGGAGCTCAAGGCACACTGCAGAATGATGCTCCTATAGTTCTCCGTCGCCGCTGTACCAAGTACCTCTTCTTCGGTGTGTTCGTCATTTGGATCTGTAAAGTCAGTAGCAAGAGAATATTCATCTTCAACATCCGAAGTACTATCATACCCGACATCGTCGCGTGCTATGTATGCTCGTTTGCTCGGGCAATCTCTCATCATATGACCAAGTCCCTCGCAGCGGTGACATTTAATGTCGGAAGTACGACCCGTAGAAGGAGTGGACGACGAAGGCTTGAATGATGTCGCCTTGCTGCCTTCCGGCACGCGAGAAGGTGGAGCAGCAGGTATAGTTCGTTGGCCGCCATTGGGTGGTGTAGTCGCTGCACGGGGGGTCGAAGATGGTGCTGTTTTGGATGGTGTAGTCGCTGCACGCGGCGTGAAGTTGCTCCTCGTGCGATATTGCTGTTGTTGTCGGCCCTGCAATTCTTTTTCTGCCAACATAGCAAGCTGAAACAATCTGTTAACAGTATCATATTCCTTGTAATCAACAATGTCCTGAATTTCACGCCTCAACCCGCCGTAAAAACGAGCTATTTTATCATCCATGTCCTCTACTACCCCACAACGCAACATACCCTTTTGTAACTCTTGATAATACTCCTCTATGGACATGTTACCTTGGTCTAAGCGTTGCAATTTTTTGCGAAGGTCCCGCTGAAAAGATGGAGGAACAAATCGAACACGCATAGCTTCTTTTAATCTATCCCATGTTGGAGGATCAGTTCTAGTTTTAACAAGTTCATTCCACCATATGATAGCAAAGTCCTTAAACTCACTATTGGCTTGACGGACTCTATGTTGTTCAGGAACAAGATGGGAATTAAATTTTGCTCTACTGTCATCTCCCAATCAAGATAAGCCTCAGCATCATAAGCACCAGAAAAAGAGGGTATAGTAAATTTCACTTTAGCAAAAGGATCATCAGGAGGACGATTATAATTGTTATGATTATTACCTCCCATACCTCGACGATAAAGTGGCAGTCTTGGCTAATTATTATGATCTTCTAGTTCATCATAAGCATTGTCTTCTTGTCTTCCAGCGAGAGGCAACCGAGCCTCAAAAGTATTCATTCGAAGAGCAAGGTCATCCAGTTGGCGAGTCAAGTTCGCCAATGACTCCTTCGTTGCTGCATTGTATTTGGCGAACATATCCGTCATGGTCTTCATCATATCACGTAACTCAGCATGTTGAACACATTCGTCATCATTGTCTTCTCCTGCCATTGTTAGTAGGAAACAAAAGACAACAACAAAAATATGTTATCCCTATCAACTACAATGACAATGTGGAAGGTGGAAGAAAACAATCACTCTCGCTCAAGCGTCTTACCACACTCTTACAAGTGTTCTTACTGACACAGCAGGTGGTGTGGACGGTGAGATGAACTAATGAAGCGTGGGGTGATTGCAAAGGTACCTGTTATGCTCAAGAGAAAGGTGGAGCTTGGATGGCACAATATGGTGGCTAATAAGCAGAAAATCGTTAACAGCTAAACAAAGTTGAATAGGTATTCAATGTAGGAAACAGTTGATGGTCAACCGCGTGCCCTAGAGCCTAGCACAACACAAGTAAGTATCAAGGCAAAAGAAAGACAGAATGATATAACCAACAAAACAACACCAAGTGGTATAGGCCAATTGCTTTAATATGCGTGCTCTTCACTATTTTTTTTTCTTTTTTGTAATATTTTTTGATATTTATTCTTTACTCAGGAGCACAAATATAGGAAGCACACAAATTTGCAGCTCAATTGGATGTAATATGCGGCTTATAGAAAATCAAGAAGATTCTTTAAAATCCGTGTTGAAACTTCGGAGGCCAGATAACCTATCTTCCGAGGGGAATTTGGGCAATATAATTTCGCCGAACGCAGCTATTCCATGGAAAATCAGATGCAAAATTTCGCGTAGATGAATTTGAAAAAAAAATCGCCGATTTCGAGTTCGTATGCGAAAGTTATGGCCGTTTTAAGGTAGGCTGTCCGAGTTACATTTTTTGGATGTTGATTCCAACTCGGTTTGAGAACAGAACTCGCAATCGGATATGAAAACGATCGGGAATTTGCACAACAACTAATGGGTTGGTGTGTGATGATTCAAGGATGAATTGCACAAAGGTTTGTCACCTAATCTAGGGCTGGCGATGCGGGAGTTCACGCAAGGCGGCTAGCTAGGGCAAACCGATGAACGTGGTGGATCAGTTTGTTATTTAGGGATTGTGGAATAGGTGTCGAATAGCAAGAAAACAAGGACGGAACACGATAAATAGGACCCAAAACACAAAGTTAAACCAGCAATAAGACTAGACCACACGAATGCAAACTCAATAATGCAAACTGAAAAATGAAACTGTAGGCACTATAGTCTGGGAAGCGGTAAAAACGATCTAAAATTTTTTTGTGGCTTTTCTGTGGACTCAAGTACGAAACAAAATCGATCAAATGGAAGGAAAATAAAGATACCTCACGGGAAACCTGGAAATCTGATACCAATTGATGAGTAGGTTTAGGCCCGATCTTCCGAAAGGTATGTCGATTGGGGTGGAGAACTCGACGTTGATGATCCGCGGCACTCAAGCGGTTCGAGTACCCCTGCAATCACTACAAACCGGCTCCATTAGTTATCAACCGTGCTGCACACGCTTGACCTCGCCAAGAAGGCTAATCCCTGCAAGTGCAACCGAGAACACGAGCAAGAACGTCGAAGACACGATCGGAAATCGCGAAGTTGGGGTCTCACAAACCGTAGAACGGCGATATTATTGATCTAAGCAAAACCCACCAAATATGACAGGCGGCTGCAGTATTTATAGGCTAGGGTTCGACCAAAACACGATTAGACGCGTCCCTAATGGACTCTTACGGGATACAAGGCCCAAATGCTCGATTCGGTGGCGCAGCACCGGACAAAAATCTGGACTCGACTTGTTTCGAAGATTCCCAATGACTCCGTAGGAATTTTGAGGTGGGACCAGAACCATTGGAAATTTTATCTTCTCCTCTTTCCGTGCATATGTAGAACGTCGAAAACGGAGTCCGTATGCGTCCTGGGCGTCCGTTTTAAGGTGGACTGCTCCTGGACTCCAAGTTGAACTCGAGTCCGAGTTGTAAACTGTTTCCATCAACTTGTGGACGTCCCAGCTGGTTCTCCGTGCTCCCAAGGCCTCTTTCCTTCACTTGTTGATCTTCTTCGTTATTCCAAATAACAATTAAATCATCACATAGCAATCTATTCTCAAACTCACATGCAAAAGAAGTTAGGAACGAATTCACCTGCTGATTTAATAACCGTGCTCGTGCTCTTGTGGTTGGTCCTTGCAGTTCAATGTGCGTCTCTGCTGTTGTGATGTCCTCATCAAAGAGTGCATTCCTCAATGGTCCAATGAAGAATGAGGTGTATGTGGAGCAACCCCCCGTTTTGAATACGAAGAATTCCCAAACCATATGTACAAATTGAGTAAGGCTCTCTATGGCCTCAAACAAGCTCCTAGAGCTTGGTATGAGTACCTTAGAGACTTTTTAACTCAAAATGGTTTTAAAATTGGAAAGGCGGAGTACACTCTATTCACTAAGCACGTTGATGATAATTTGTTTGTTTGCCAAATATATGTCGATGACATTATATTTGATTCTACTAACAAAGCCTTTTGTGATGAGTTTTCCTAGATAATGACCGAAAGATTTGAGATGTACATGATGAGTGAATTGAAGTTCTTCGTAGGTTTTCAAGTGAAGCAACTCAAGGAAGGCACATTCATTAGTCAAACTAAGTACACACAAGACATACTCAAGAAGTTTGACATGGACAAGGTCAAACCCATCAAGACTCCTATGACAACCAATGGGCATCTCGATCTTAATGAAGATGGTCCAAGTGTGGACCAAAAGGTACATCGTTCCATGATAGGTTCATTGCTTTACTTATGTGCATCTAGGCCTGATATCATGCTTAGTGTGTGAATGTGTGCTAGATTTCAAGCTTCTCCTAAGGTGTGTCATTTGACCGCCGTTAAGAGAATTCTTAGATATTTAGTTCACACACCAAGCCTAGGACTTTGGTACCCTAAGGGCTATAAGTTTAACCTCATTGGATATTCCGATGTGGACTGTGCGGGGTGCAAAGTTGATAGGAAGAGTACATCCGGAACTTGCCAATTCCTTGGTAGATCCCTAGTGTCTTGGTCCATAAAGAAACAAAACTCCATTGCTCTTTCCACAGCCGAAGCGGAGTATGTCGCCGCATGGAAGTTGTTGTGCACAACTTCTTTGGATGCGACAAACTCTTAGGGACTACTTGCGCCACCCCCTCCTATGTGACAACGAGAGTGCCATCAAAATAGCCCACAATCCAGTTGAGCATTCAAGGACCAAACACATCAATATCCGCCACCACTTTTTGAGAGATCACTCCATCAAAGGAGACATTGCAATATCACATGTCAGAACCGAAAAACAATTGGCCGATATTTGTACCAAACCCCTAGATGAGAAAATATTTTGTGAACTTAGGAGTGAGCTCAATATCTTAGATTCTCGAAATGTGACTTGAGTCTTGCTCATATGATTGTTATATTCAAAATTCACACATGCTTGCGTAAAACTCACCCTCCTCAGTTTTTTACAAATTATTTTGAAATTATTGAATCTTTGTGAATTATAGTCATAGTTTGATTGTTGATTGCTTACTGACCATGTTTACAAAGATATTTTGCAAAAGTATAGTCCAAAACGATCAAATCTCCACTAAAAACTCAATATATAGGAGTTTCAGCCTTAGGAACGGACTAGTCCGCCCCCAGACCGGACTAGATTGATAGTTCAGATAGTGCGGACCTAGTCCGCAGGCCGGACAAGTCTGGGTCTCCAACCGTACTAGTCTGGCCCTTGGGGACTTAACCTCCCCAGGGAGCCCTCGACCTCTCCACCTCCATTCAAACACTCTCTCACTTCAAACGCTCGAAAACCGCCCCCCCCCCCCCCAAATCGGCGATTTTTTATTCCAACCACCGAATCTCGATTCCAATCCGTGGATTGAAGTCCTAGGGTGCGTGGGAACTCTTCCCCAAGCATCGGAGGCCGATTCCTCACCTACATTTTGTCGACTCGAAGATTTGAAGAGGTATTCTTGACCTATCCCGAAGACCTTGGAAATTCAATTCTTTTAGGTCTATTGATAGAAATCTCTTCACAAATGTTGTTGTTCACATCATTGTGATCATGTACCTCAATTTTGGTGGTAGGATCTGTAGATTTTGCAAAATTTCTCTAGATTAGGGTTCTTGATGTGTGAACCGGACTAGTCCGGCCAAAGGGCGTACAAGTCCGGCTTGGTACGGACTAGTCCGGCCCTTGGGCGGACAAGTCCGGGTTACATAGTGAAAACGCTAACCTTGATCGATTTTGTGAATTCTAATGCCATGTATCTACTTCCTTGGACTTATGCACATTCCTTTACATCTCTTATCAGCAACAATGTTGGATTCGGAGTATGTTCCACTTTCTGACTCCGAAGATGAGACGGGAAGGCAATCACCATACCGTCGAAAGCGCGAGGAGGACGAGATTGTCATGGCATATCTCGAATCCCAGTCCGAGGCAAGGAAAGCAAAGAAACAGCAGAGAGAAACCCACAAATCAGTTGCAGTCGAGGCAGCTCCCAAGAAGAAAATACTTGTGATTGTGGGGAGAAGGCAAAATCCCAGTAGGTAAGGACCTCCAAGGACAAGGGCAAGGCACCAGTGGATGTTGCACCCAAGAAGAGGGTCCTCGTTGCTAAGAAGCCTGCAAGCAAGGATAAGAAGGGAACCTCTCAGCCCATTGGTCCCTTGAGGATGACTTCACATGCACGGAACCCCAACCGTGCAACTGCCTTTTTTGCCAACATCTTCAAAGGCAAAGGGGCTGAGAAGGCAAGGAAGCTCAGGAAGGTCAATGTTTACCAAAGGGAAAGGAGCACAGTGGATCCCCACTTTTGGTGTGACTTCCACTGTGACTACTACAGGACAGTCTACATGTCCAAGCAGACTCTAGTCACAGATGCTAAGTGGATCGATTGGGACTACATGGCTCAGAAGGATCACGTGGCTTTCAATGTTGTGATTGAGGCCATCGAGCGCCATGGTTTGAAGAAGTTCATGGCATTTCAATATGATTGGAATGTAAAAGTAATTGCCCAATTCTACTCTACTGTTTACTTCCACACAGATGGGGATCGGAGGATCACTTGGATGACACATGGAGAGAATTACTCCACCACCTACTGGGAATTTGCTCAGCTACTAGACTTGGAGGATCAACTAGAGAATGAGATCATCATTTCCAACCTAATACCAGTTGATCGAGACACTTTGGAGTACATGTATCCAAGTCATGTACCTTTTGAGGCGTGGCACATCTGGAACATCAAGCCGTTCTATAGTGTCCTCAACTGTGTCCTTCGGAAGACTATTGCCCCCAAGGATGGAGATGTGGGTATCATTCAAGGAAATTTGAGGCACTTGATGGTGCTAATTGATAGAGATGTCCGTTTCAATGTGGTGGATTACATCTTTGATGACATATCTAACATCTCGCATACTCCAAACCCATCAGGTGGATACGCTCTGTCGGCGGTTGGAACCGGAAGATCTCCCTACACTACTAAAGTGATAGGGGAGTTTGATGGGTGTGGGAGCGCGGAGATTCAAGAAGGTGAATAGGAGTTTGGCACAGGAGACACAAGAATTTACGTGGTTCGGGCCGCCTGAGCGTAATACCCTACTCCACGGGTGTGTTGGTGTTGTATTAGCCGTATGAGCTTTGTCACGTGCGTATGAGGCGCGTGTCTATCTCTAGCCTTGTGTACCCCCCTGTGTGTATCGTCGACCTGTCCTCTTATAGTACTAGGGCAGGCCGTTACAAGTTAGCCTGGCCCGACATGTGGCCCCGGCGGTTACTAGTATTGATACACGTTTAATTGCTCTTAATGATCCTGTAACGGGCTTTGACAGCACCGTTACTGGTGTTAAGATCGTCCGTTTAAGTGTCATTAATATGGCATTAATGACACTTAATCGGGTCTTGAAGTCCTTGGCTCTCCTTTGAAGATCTGGAGCCGTTGCAAGGTCATCCAGAGGTTAGAAGCTGAAGATCTGATGATCGGACACGTGGCAGCTCCGGAGCTTGCTGTGGGAAGCAGGTAGCTCCGGGACTACCCGACACGTGTCAGGTCCGGAGCTTCTCTCAGTCTGGGGTTAAGTCTGGAGGTGCCGTTTCGGTACGTGGCCCGGAGCTTCCCCCTTGTGGGCGGTAGCTCCGGTTTGGTTGTACACGTGGCAACCCAGGAATTAACCATGTTGGAGAAGCGGGTCCGGACATGTCTGACATGTGGGCCTCCGAGGGTCTTCAAACCAAGTAGACGACTTTCCTTTGAGATCTTTGTAAGCTCAAGGGGTGTACGGTTTCTAGGGTACCGACAGTGGCCCCCTGGACCTACCTCTGGGGAAGATCACTGGGGTGAAGTCATTCCGCCGGAGGTGGGTCCATCCTCGCGACTCTTGAACTGAGTCTTCAAGGGTTTTTGAAGGTGCCGTTGGCAGGGATTTATAGTTAGATCCCCGCCGCGTGGTGCACCTCGTGCGGCAAATGAGATCTTTGGCGTGTGGATCTCACGCAATTGAAGGTCGCCGGTTCCCGATACGAAAACCGTATCGGTTCCGCGCGCCTTGTCAGGCCACCGCCTTTGGGTTTCCCGCCTCGTGATGACAACCGTTCGCCCGGGTAAGAACCTCGACTTGATCGTCGGGGTGGTCCCGAGCCCTCTTGTCATCGGCTGGGTGAAATTTTTGAATGGTACCTTCGATTTCCTTGCGGTTTCCATCCAAGCGTTGCGAGGGCTTACTTAAGAAGGAAAACACGCACCGTCGGGAATTCTTTACGCCTCTCATCTGATCTTGCGCTCAAACTCCCAACTGGTGCTTCGCTCCTCTTCTCTTGCCTAGCCGTGCCGCGATGGAGTTGGGTCTCCGCGAGAGTCGCTTGAAGACCGACGGTGATTTGAAGAAGGTCCGGGCCCTCATGGGGTGGTCCTCGGACTTCTTCAACCGCTTGGTCCGTGCCGGCGGAGAGCTCCCCTTCGAGAAGGAGCACACCGGCGAAATGGTGTACTTTTCCTCGTACGCCATGGTGGGGTTGATCCCGCCTTTCTCTTCCTTTTTCTGGATGCTGCTAGACTTCTATGGTCTGCAGTTATACCACCTTGGACCTCACTCCATTCTCCTCGTGTCGATCTTCGTCCACTTCTGTGAGATGTGGGTGGGCATTCCCCCCTGCATCGAACTCTTCCGGACCTTCTTCACCGTCCACACCACCGACCGGAGCAATGAGTACCTTGGCTTCTACTACTTCGTGAAGCGCAAGAAGTTCCCATTCAAGTACCTCCGGTCGTTTCCTTCCGGGAAGTGGGATGACTGGAAGAAAGACTGGATAGTCGTTAGGGTGGAGGAGCACGAGAGGTTGGAGCTGCCCGACAGTCTGCCCGGCATCGACACGACGATCTGGAGTGAAGCTCCGGTGCTGGCGGAGGCTTTCAACCCTGCTTTGACCAGGATCAGCCAATGCGTGGAGGGAGGATTGACTCCTCAGGCGGTATTCTGCAATTTTCTGGTCAACAGGTGGGCGCCGCTGAAGAGGAGGGAGAAACTCGCTTGGGCCCTCAACAGCGTGATGGACGACGACCGAGTTGAGACCGGGTTGAAGTCCAACATGGTGGGGAAAACCTTGGAGTTCCACCTCAAGAAATTCCAGCACGGCATCGACGTCGACGGTGATGACTTGACTCCCCCGTCGGCCTTTCTCTCTCTGAACGTAGAAGTGGAGTTGAGCAGGGAGCTCCGGCGAAGATGCCCGCACTTGACGACCTTGGTGTCGTCGAGAGAAGATCAACCACCCGGGTGGCGATCCCCGGAATGCCCGAAGATGGCTCCGTCCCTACCCCAAAGCCAAGGGTCGAGGTCGTCTGCAAGGGCAAGGAGCTGGCGGATGAACCGGAGAGCCAGAAGAGGAAGCTGCAGCATGTCGACGGAAGGTCCGTCAGGCCCGCTACTTCCGCTTCAGTTCCTTCTCCCCGGAGGGGGAGGTCTTCTACAATCGTGGCGACTGTCCCCGTAATGGGATCCTCCCGGAACGAGACCGTTCCTGCAGTGGGGTCCTCCCGGAGCGCGTCTGTTCCCGCGGTGGGATCCCCCCGGGGTGTTAGCTCCGGGCGTGCAACTCCGGCACCTGGGCCGGTGGAAGCCTCCAGGTCTGGGGGTTCTTCCCGATCGAGGAGAGCCTCGACCCGGGAAACGCCCGTGGCTGCGACAAGTCCCGGGGGGCCCTCTGGAGCTTCTACGCCGACTATGGCCAGCCCGGAACGTCCAGGAAAAAGGTTCCGCGCAAGCTGGTGCGGAAACCACCCAAGGTAATTTTTAATCTTTACCCTGGACAATTATTTAATTGTAGCAACTGTTTGTTAATTTTCTTCGTTCATCATCTGCAGCGTCCCCAAGAAGGGGAGTGAGGCTCCACCCACAGCCACAGTGTCTGAGGCCGTGAGGGTGGGACCTTCTGCTCCTGTCCCGGTGCCGCCCCAAGTGGTGGCTGAAGCTGCGACAGCTCCGGCACCAGCTGTCGTGGTCATGGACCTCGACTCATCCCCAGAAGTTCCCGTGGTAGCGCCGGACCACGAGAGTGAAGATGCGCCAGCGGCACCTGTCCCGGAGGTTGAAGCTTCGGGTCCTGGTGTTGCGATGATGGAAGCTCCGGCTGTTGAGCCGGAGGAAGTAGTAATCCCGGCCTCTGAGCCGGAAAGTGTTGAAGCCCCGGCGGTTGAGCCGGAGGTGACTGAAGCCCCGGCATGTGAGCCGGAAGTTGAGGTAGTTCCGGCAGTTGGGCCGGCTACCTCCGAAGCACCGGCCGCTGAGCCAGTTATTGTTGGAGCTCCGGTCACAGGACTAGTCGAAGTTGAAGATCTTCCGGTTCCTGAGCTGGTGGTTGAAGAGGTGATGGAGCTCGAGCTTCCCTCGGAAGGGGTGCCCAGACCGGAGCCAGTAGCAGCTCCTGCTCCGGAAGCGATGACGTCAGAGGTACCTGCGGCCGAGCCGGAGTGCCCAAGCGAAGTCGCTGGCCCCCTGCCTGAGGGGGTGAATGAAGACTTGGCGGCGGGGCCTTCTTCGATGGCGACTGAGGCCATCCCGGAGGACGGCCCTAGTGCCTTGGAAACTCAGGGGTCCACTCTCGTGGAGTGGGACCCAATTTTTGTATCTGAAAACCCGCTAGAACCAGCAGAGGAGACCCCAGCAGGTCCGGAACCCATCCCGATGTCGATGTCTATTGACAACGCCTGTTCCAGTCTGCGTCAAGTCCAATTGGCCTTCTTCCATGACAGCAAGGCTCTTGAAGAGGAGCGCCAAACCCTTAGGCAGTGGCGTAACCGGCTCTACTTCGAGACCAAGCTGGCGCAGTCGAGGCTAGCCGATGACAAGGAGTGTATCAAGCGGGAGAAGATCCACCTGGAGTACTGGGGCAAGTTGTTGGATGAAAGGGAGAGCATGACTCGGGCCCTCGATGCTCAATCTCAGGAGATTTACAATCAGGCCAAAGCAGCCAACAGTGCGGCCGAGGAACGCCATGAAAGGCTGGAGGTCATTAACACTGCACTCATCAAGCGCCGAGAGGCACTTGAGGAGAGGGAGAAACGGCTCGAGGATGAAGAGCAGAAACTCCTTGAGCTGCGGGATGATGTCCTGAGGTGGGAAGAGGAGCTCGCCGAGAAAGTAGCTCTGGCTGACAAGGGCCTCGAGGAGCGCACCAAGAAATTGAATGAGCGCTGCCAAGAGGAAGAGGAGAATACCTGGGTGCGAGGGCAGGAACTCTACGAACTAGACTGTGCCCTTGTTGCCCGGGAGAAGAAAGTGAGGGGTAGGTAGAAGGACCTGGTTGACCGCCGAAACAAGATCCACCTCCGGGAGGAGGAGCTCGGAAAACTCGAGAGGTGGGTTGTTGAAAAGATTCAGCAAAACGCCAAAGAAGTTGAGCGCCTCGCCCGTGAGAATTCTGAACTGACGGCGGCCAGGAGATCCCTGGAAGAGATGAAGGGCTTGAGGACTGCGGACTCCCTACAGATTTGGGAGTTCCTGGGCAAGGCCAAGACGCGCTGACGCTGATGGGTTTCAGCCCCGTGCGCCCGGATGATCCGGAGCCGGAGCCGGACCTTGCGCTGCAGGCGTTGAGCGCAGCAGGTAGCAAGCTCTCCAAGGTGGGCGATGTCATCGCGGACCAACTGGAGGTTGAGGGGCAATCCCTGGCGAAGAACGTCGCAGAGTATGTGCTGACGTGCTACACCAGCCGGAACTCCCAATTTCCTCTGGACCCGGTGCTTGAAGGCCCCGTCAAAGGAGAAGGCGATGCTACCCGAGCCAGCGTATCGGAGGTGGCCCAGAAGGTCGCCCAGTTCTTCCATAGGGTCTAGGACCATCTCTGTAGTTCTCACTTGTATTTTCTCTTCTTCTTCCTCAATTTTGTAATCCCTTGTCTCCAGATAAATGAAATCCCCAAATTTTTGGGAATTTCACTTTTTGTCTTCAACACTTTATCTTCACTTGGCCCCCTGGTATATGTACACAATTTGATTGTGAACATGTACCAAAAGGATATTGTGTTTTGTTGAAGACTCATTTGCTCCGAACTTGTAGAATTTAGGTCCGAAGTCTTCGATAGTGAAGGTCCCCTGAGGTTGTCGAAGCTTAGAAGCTCCGGCATTGTCCATCGCTGGAGCTTGATAGCTCCGGCAATATCCTCTATCAATATGTAGAGCATCGATAGTTAATCCTCCGGGGTGTTGGAGCTTAGTAGCTCCGGCAGTGACCTTTGCCAACACTTAGTTTGTTGGCAGCAGACTCCATTTACGGGGTCTTCTCACCATCTTTTATTCATTGTCGACGGCTGGACCCCTTAGGGGAGTCGGAGCTTAGTTAGCTCCGACTTTTCTCCATGAACGTAGACTTTATTTTTCCTGCACACTTAAGCCAAGAAAAATAGTAAAATTCGTTCCTTGTCTATAATTTCATCGCGGCTTACGATTCTCAAGAAGACTTTAAGTTGAACGCTATTTTAAATACAACCGGATGCGTTGTCTTTTTCTCTAGATTCAACTGTCCATGGACCCACCTTACTTCGGCCTGTCGGGGTGTAGGTAGAGTGGCGTACTTAGGGTGCTTGACCAGGCTAAGTTGATAGCACACTCCAGCCCTAAATTGGCTTGGCGGCTTTCAGGCGAGTTGGCCATGAATGATATTTGAATCCAAAAGAACTGACAATACAACTCGAATCGTATATAAACCGGTCGAACTAAAGTTTCTTAAGAATTGCACGTCTTTGTTATAGACAAGAAAGAGAAAAATAAAAATGTTGAGCCTGTACACAATAAATGCACGTGGAGTCTATTTCACATGAAGATGTCTTTCATTATAGGTCCGGGGTACAGGGGAAACAAGTACACTCTTAGGGTACAGAACCAGGCTAAGTGTGTTTCATTTCTCGTTTGACCCTAGTTAGCCGCACTTTTAGTCCTGAGACTGTGACAAGTGTTGCATGAGCTTTGCGGACCTTTCGGGAAAGGTCCGGCTGCTCTCCCGGAGGAACTACTCGACTCTGTACAATGACTCTATAACATACACCCCAAGTTACTCAAGACTCACCTCCGTGGTATTAAGTGTAGAACTTACGGAGGTGCTCGATGTTCCAAGGATTTGGGGGAGGTGTCCCATCCTCGGTAGCCAAGCGAACGCTTCCGGGACAGGATACTTTAATCACTCGGAAGGGCCCCTCCCAGCCAGGGGAGAGTTTGTTTAACCCTTCTCTGGATAGTATTCTCCGTAGCACCAGATCGCCTTTCTCGAGCTGTCGGTTGTGTACATGCTGCTGGTGATAACGCCGTAAAGCTTGGCGATATCGGGCATTCCGAACAGCTGCTTGGCACCTTCCCTCCTCAAGGAGGTCTAGGTCTTCACGCGGAGCTGGTCCTGCGCGGCTTCGTCGAAGGTCCGGACCCGGAGTGAACCCAAGGTGATTTCCGGAGGAAGGATTGCTTCAGCTCTGTACACCAGGAAGAAGGGTGTCTCTCCAGTTGACCGGTTTTGAGATGTCCTGTTGGCCCATAAAGTGGGCGGAAGCTCTTCGATCCAGTTGGCTCCATGTTTTTTCAAGCGCTCATAGGTGCGCGTTTTGAGTGCCTTAAGGATTTCTGCATTTGCTCTCTCGGCTTGGCCATTGCTGGCTGGGTGAGCTACAGAGGCGTAGAAAACTTGTATGCTGAGGTCTTCGCAATATCCTTGGAATGTTGAGCTTGTGAATTGAGTCCCATTATCAGTGATGATTTTGTTTGGGACTCCAAATCTGCTTACAATGGATTGCAGAAAGTTGATAGCAGAATGCTTGTTGATTGTCACAACTGGAGTTGCTTCCGGCCACTTGGTGAACTTGTCAGTGGCGACGTACAGGAACTTGTAACCTCCGACGGCTCTTGGGAAAGGTCCCAAGATGTCCATCCCCCACACGGCGAAGGGCCATGTGGGAGGTATCATTTGTAAGGGTTGAGCTGGTGTGTGAATTTGCTTCGCATGAAATTGGCATGCTTCACATTCCTTCACCAGCTCAGTTGCATCCTGGAGCGCTGTAGGCCAGTAGAAGCAATACCGAAAGGCTTTACCGACCAGCGTGCGGGAAGATGTGTGGTTCCCACACTCGCCTCCATGGATTTATGCAAGAAGTTCGCAGCCTTCTTCCCTTGTGATGCACCGCATTAGGATGCCGTTGGCACCGCGCCGGTAGAGATCCCCTTCTACCAGCGTGTATCTTTTAGCCAATCTGACTACCCGGTCAGCGGATACATCATCGTCAGGAAGGATGTTGTCTTTCAAGTAGCTCCAGATCTCCGAGATCCATGCATCAGAACTAGCTTGAGCTTTTGAGTCTTGCGTGCTGGGTTGCTCGGAGCTCCCGGCAGCACCTACGACCCTTGATGGCTGCCATGGTAACAGGGCCATCGGGACCGTCAGCTTCGGGATGCTGATCTCGCCCCCTTCACTCAGTTCGGCAGGCTGAGCTGTTGGCTTTGACAACCTCCGGACAGAGATTCAGTCAGGAGCCGGAGCTCCGGTTGACGCTTTGGTCGAGAGTTTGTCAGCTTCAGCGTTATGGGCACGCTGAACATGGTGGAGATCTAGGACTTCAAAGTCCTTCTGAAGCCTCTGGACTTCAAGGAGGTAAGCAGCTAGTTGGAGATTATTGCAGGAGCATTCACCCTTCACCTGCTTGATGATGAGCTGTGAATCTCCTTTGACCAGCAGTTGCTTGACACCATATGACAGTGCCACCTTTAGTCCGTAGATGAGTGCTTCATACTCTGCCATGTTGTTGGTTGCCTTGAAGTCAAGGTGTACCATGTATTTTACCTTCTCCCCAGTCGGTGCAAGGAGAAGGATTCCAGCTCCGGCCCCCTGCTTCTGCATGGAGCCGTCGAAGTAGAGGGTCCAGTGAGGCTCGGTAAAGGTTGGAGCTTGATGCTTCGACTTCTGCTCACTGGGGCCCCCAGGATTTGATGGAGAGGGAGTCCATTCTGCCACAAAATCTGCCAACGCTTGACTCTTGACTGCTTGTCTTGAAATAAATTCAAGATCAAATTCAGCCAATTCCGCTGCCCACTTTGCAATATTCCCAGTTGAATTGGGGTTATGCAAGATTGCTCGTAGTGGGTAGGAGGTCACCACAGAGACTTTGTGAGCTAGGAAGTAATGACGAAGCTTTCTGGAGGCAATAAGAACTGCATAGAGCAGCTTATGCACCTCCAGGTATCGAGTCTTCGCATCATGTAATACTTCACTAATGAAGTACACCGGGCGTTGAATGGTCCGGACCCTCCTGGAGGGGTCCTGAACTTCCTCTTCATTGATCCGGATCCTCTCGGAGGAGTCTAGATTTTCTTCGGGGACCTCCGGGTTCTGGCTGGAGGAACCCGGAGCTTCTTCAGAAATGACCTGGACCCTCCCAGAGGGGTCTAGGTCTCCTGAAGCGACTTCTTGTGGGTTCGAATCTGGGGGCTGGGACCCAGACTCGCTTTCAGGAACCTCCGGACCTTCCCGAAGGGGTCTGGATTCCTGAGTGTGGGGTAGTTCTGGTCTCTCCGCAACCATAACCATACTGATGACTTCATCAGTAGCTGAAATATAAAGCAACAAAGGCTCACCAGGGTTCGGAGCTACCAGAATTGGTAGGGTGGTGAGGAACTGTTTCAGCTCCTAGAATGCCTTCTCTGCTTCTTCGGACCATTGGAATGGTCCGGACTTCCTCAATAACTTGAAGAAGGGGAGTGCCCGTTCCGCCAGTCTTGATATGAACCGGGTGAGGGCTGCTAGACATCCAGTTAACTTTTGGACGTCTTTGATACGGGTTGGTGGCCGCATGTCTTCAATGGATTTAATCTTCGCCGGATTAGCTTCTATGCCCCGGTGACTTACCAGGAAACCAAGAAGTTTTCCGGAGCTAACCCCAAACACGCACTTGTCCGGGTTTAGCTTTGTGCGGGTGGCCCGCAGCTTGTCGAAGACAGCCTGCAAGGTGTCTAGGAGTGACTCCTTGTTCCTGACCTTGACCACGATGTCATCGACGTACACTTCCACTATGTCTCTAATGAGTTCTTCAAAAGTTTTGTACATAGATCGTATAAAAGTTGAAGCTGCATTCTTGAGACCAAAGGGCATGGCTGTGTAACAATACAATCCATCTACTGTGATGAATGAAGTATGCTCTTCATCCTCCCTAGACATCCTGATTTGATGATATCCGGAATATGCGTCTAGGAAACACAGTAATTCACACCCGGAGGTGGAATCCACTATCTGATCTATTCTAGGTAGTGGGAATGGATCTTTTGGACATGCCTTATTTAATGTGGTGTAGTCGATGCACATCCGAAGCTTCCCGCCGGCCTTGGACACAACGACTGGGTTCGCCAGCCATTTTGGATGGAAGACTTCTCGGATGAATCCGGCTTCGAGTAGCTTCTTCACTTCTTGTCAGATGAAGTTTTGCCGCTCTACGGATTGCTTCCGAGGCTTCTGATGCACAGGCCGGTCATCGGGGTAGATCTTCAGATTGTGCTCAATCATTTCCCTGGGGATCCCAGGCATTTGTGACGGTTGCCAAGCAAACACGTCAACGTTAGCCCGGAGGAAAGTGATGAGCGCGAGTTCCTATTTGTCGTTCAATCCTCCCGATATTCGGGTGGTCTGAGCGGCATCGGACCAATTTGGACTACTTTGACAGGAATGTCGGTGTCACCGCTTGGCTGCACACGGGGTGCAGAGGTCGAGCCTCGTTGACGAATGCACGGGGGTTTTGGAGCTTGCTCCTGCCTGGAGTCCTCCTCTTGCGCCGTGGTCAGTGCGTGGAGTTCTTCCAGAGCAGTTACTCCGGCGGTACGATCTCTGCGGATCCGGAGAACGCCTACTGGTGTTGGCATCTTCAACACCAGATATCCATAATGAGCAGCTGCCATGAATTTGTACAGGGCAGGTCTACCCAAGATGGCGTTGAACGGTAAGTTGATCTGAGCGACGTCGAAGACCAACTTCTCGGTGCGATATTTCTCCCGGGTCCCGAAGGTAACGGGGAGAGTAATGGCTCCGAGTGGGGTAATGGCCCCCGGACCTACTCCGGAGAAAGGTCGAGAGGGATGGAGATCCGAAGGTTGGAGCTGAAGCTTAGTGAAAGCTTCAAAGCTAATGAGGTTAAGCCCCGAACCTCCGTCTACCATGACATGGTGGAGCTGGATGTTATTGATGGTAGGAGATACGATCAAAGGTAACTGACCTGCTCCAACCATGCTCCGCGGGCAATCAGAAGCATCAAAAGTGATGGAGGTGTCCATCCACTTTTGATGAGGTTCCGGCCTAACTGTAGGGGCTACAGCGGCCATATCCCGCTGCATAGTCTTGATGACGCGACGAGAGGTGATATCCCATGACCCACCGAAAATGGTGTTCATGGTCTTCCGATGCTCGTTGTCAGAGACGTCAGAGTCATCATCGACGGAGGTGTAATCGGCCTTCAGGACCTTTTTGGGATCCTGGAACCCTAACTCCTCTTCAGCCGGAGCTTCGTCGACCTTTTGCTTTCCTTCCCTCTGTCGGAAAGGAGATCCTTCCCGGCGCTTGTTGTAGCGCTCGACAAGGTTTTGGACCTCCCAGCAGTCTTCCAAACTGTGGCTGCCCGTTTTGTGAATGGGACACCACACTTTGGGTTTGCCACCGTCTTCAGAAGACGGTCGAGGTCGCTTCTCGGGGCGTGGCCCCCGGCCACCCGGAGTTGCAGTAGCTGCAACGTTGGATGTGCTGGCCGACGGCTTTTTCTTGCCGTTGGTCTTCTTTTTCTTCTTGCCACCCACGGAGGTAGCGGCTTCTTCTTTGGAGGATTTCTTGAGATCCTCCGAGGCTGGTTTGGAGTGCATTTCACGGCCCTCCGCAGCTCTGGCACATTTGTCTGCCAAGCTAAAGAGTTTCGTGACGCTGGTGATCTCCTTGATCGCCAGCTTCTCCAACATCTTCTTGTCCCGTACGCCCTGTCTGAATGCCACAATGACAGAGACACTAGAGATAGAAGGAATAGTGTTTCGTACCTGAGAGAACCTTTGGATGAATGACCGCAAGGATTCTCCCCCTTTTTGCACGACCGCAAAAAGGTCTAGTTCAGTGTCTGGTCGGGCGTATGAACTCCCGAAGTTGGCAGTGAACTGACGACACAACTCCTCCCAACTGTTGATAGAGTTGGGTGGAAGGCTCATAAACCAGGACCTGGCGGTCCCAGTTAAGGCCACTGGAAAATAATTGGCCATAACGGTCTCGTTTCCTCCAGCTGCCAAGATTGCAGTGGAGTATATCTGAAGAAATTCGGCGGGGTTGACAGTCCCGTCGAATTTTTCCGGCACGTGAGGCCGGAACTTCTGTGGCCATCTAACCATGCGCAAGTGCATGGCCAAGGCTGAATAGCCTCCTCCTACTCCTTCAAGAGTAGAAAGGTCCTGAGCTTCCCGTCTTTCACGGGCACGCTCAATATGGACACGGCCATCCTGCTGGCGGTGTCGGCGATCAAGCTCCGCCCGGAGGTCATGAGTCGAAAGCCTGGATACCGTGTGAGTGTGTCAAGCCCCGGAGGGCAATGACGTCACTTGTTGGGGTGCAGCACGTCTCCTACTATTGGAGACGTGCGGACCAAGTCTTACGGACAAAGTCCGCCGCTGCGACGATGCTCGTCCTGAAGGAGGAGGACCCTAGTTGTTGAGGCGTTTGGCTGCTGCTGCAACCAAATGCTCCACATCGGCCCTCCACTGCTCCAGTGCATCCCGAGATGCATCCGGAGGTGGTGGACGTTGGAGAAGAGCGCGTGCTGCATGGAGCACGTGTTCCGGGTTGTCATGATTTGCCGACGCAGTAAGCGACGCCGGCGCACCATCACGTTGCCCAGCGCGATTTGCTGGAGGAGACGGTGGTGGTGGGAGTGCGACTCCTGCTGGTGCTGAGGCTCCTACTGGTGGCTGCCTATTGGAGGGATTGCCCCCAACAGCCTGAGCAGCAGGTTGACCGTTGGATGATCCAGCAGCTGAGTTCACCATTCTCGAAATCTGAGGCGCCCCTACCTGGCGCGCCAACTGTCGGCGGTTGGAACCGGCAGATCTCCCTACACTACTAAAGTGATAGGGGAGTTTGATGTTCGGTGTGGGCGCGCGGAGATTCAAGAAGGTGAATAGGAGTTTGGCACAGGAGACATAAGAATTTACGTGGTTCGGGCCGCCTGAGCGTAATACCCTACTCCACGGGTGTGTTGGTGTTGTATTAGCCATATGAGCTTTGTCACGTGCGTATGAGGTGCGTGTCTATCTCTAGCCTTGTGTACCCCCCTGTGTGTATCGTCGGCCTGTCCTTTTATAGTACTAGGGCAGGCCGTTACAAGTTAGCCTGGCCCGACATGTGGCCCCGACGGTTACTAGTATTGATACACATTTAATTGCTCTTAATGATCCTATAACGGGCTTTTACAGCACCATTACTGTTGTTAAGATCGTCCATTTAAGTGTCATTAATATGGCATTAATGACACTTAATCGGGTCTTGAAGTCCTTGGCTCTCCTTTGAAGATCCGGAGTTGTTGCAAGGTCATCCGAAGGTTAGAAGCTGAAGATCCGACGATTGGACACGTGGCAGCTCCGAAGCTTGCTGTGGGAAGCAGGTAGCTCCGGGACTACCCGACACGTGTCAGGTCCGGAGCTTCTCTCGATCTTGGGTTAAGTCTGGAGGTGCCGTTTCGGTACGTGGCCTAGAGCTTCCCCCTTGTGGGCGGTAGCTCCGGTTTGGTTTTACACGTGGCGACCCAGGAATTAACCATGTTGGAGAAGCGGGTCCGGACATGTCTGACATGTGGGCCTCCGAGGATCTTCAAACCAAGTAGACGACTTTCCTTTGAGATCTTTGTAACCTCAAGGGGTGTACGGTTTCTAGGGTACCAACATGCTCCTTACATCATGTACATGATCGAGAAGGTGTCCGAGCTCACCTTCAAGAAGGACATCACTCACTAAAGGCTTCGTCCTCAAATCCCTCCCCCGAAGCCTGCTGCCCCTAGAAGGAAGAATGTGGATCCCCCCGCTTCTTCTTCTCACTTCGTGTCATCACCTCCTCCACCACCTCCTTCATCACAATGTGGAAGTTGTTTCCTCAAGTTCTTTAAAGCTATCTTCTCCTCTTGCCGGAAAGCGGAGGTTCGGCAACGTCACATGAGCGTCGTCAAGAGAAGTATTTCAAGGTGATGTGCGCCAAGTTGGACATCCCCATGTCTCCCGCTGTAGAGAGTGATGGGGAGATGACTCCATTCCCGAAGTTCACTGCCGAGGAGCTTGCTCAATTTGGTGAAGCTGGTACCTCCACGGTGGCTCCATCCGAAGATGATGACCATGAGGACCTGGAACCCATGGAGAGCGACAGCGGGCATCAAGGTGGAGGAGACGACAACGATGATGATGACGCTAATGATGATGAGGAGTAGATCTTAGGACTCTTCTTTCTATCCTTTCCTTTTTGGTGTCTTGATGCCAAAGGGGAGAGATTGGAAGGGGGTTAGAAGGGGGTACTTAGATAGTTCTATGGGCGAGAGATTGATCCACTATGGACTTATGTTTTTAAAACTCTCATTTAAAGTTGATTGTAGGACTTAATCTATGTTCTCATGTATTTTGTCTAAATTGTGATGTGTTGCCTCAATTACATGTTTATCTTGCATATTTGTTGCCTTATCACAATTTATGAGTACATCAATTAGGCACCCCACCATAATATGTATATGTATGAGAACTCTCTCAATCTCTCTTACTCATGATGCATACATTGAGGGGGAGTCACTCATACAAATACATGTTATGGAAACAAAATATTATCCTTTTTGTTGAAGTCTTAATGTTTGTCATCAATCACTAAAAAGGGGGAGATTGAAAGTGCATATAGGCATCCTTGTGGGTTTTGGATGATTGATGATGACAATTAAGAGACTAATAAGCTGAGTTGATCTTAAGCATAGGTGTGATGGTTGAAATGAGACAAAATCCCTCAAAAAGGAAAAGGATAAAACGGGCGTCAAAGACTCAAGAGTAGAAATTAGGGTTTCTATGGTGTTGAGCTTAGATGAGTCATATCATGTGTGAGGGTGGATGTATCATGTGCATTGAGATTATTCTAGAGGGTTCAAAGTGGTGGTTGAGAGAAAAAACCTAAGTGAGAAGCCAAAATGAGGAAAAACCCTAGGAGGCTGGACTAGTCCGGCCAGTCAGAGTAGTCCATTTTTGGACGGAGTAAAGGTCTCTAGATGAATTCGATCTTGTTCGTATGGGTACGGACTAGTCCGTTCATCCCTTAGTGTAGTTGGAGCTAAATCCCCGAAAACTGGACTTGTCCGTTTTGGAACGGACAAAAGCTCTCTGGAAAAGTTCGGACTTGTCTGTGGTGGTACGGACTAGTCTGTTTGGGACTTAGTGTGAGAGAAACCGAGCAAACCCTAGAGGGCCGAACTAGTCCGCCCCCTGTGGCCGGACTAGTCCGGGCCTACCCAGTTGAGTCTGTTTTGGGACGGACTAAACCTTTCTGTCCTACTTCGGACTAGTCCGTTGTTGACCGGACTAGTCCGTGTTGTTAGTGGCCGTTTGAAATTCAAACGTTGGCGCACACATCATCTGTTTTGTAAATCAATGATGTGAAATTGTCGGTGGTCCTAGAAGGCCGGACTAGTCCGGGGTTGTCCTGGTGGCAACGATTAGTTGTCGGGATCCCTATAAAAAGGGGACTCCTAGCCCCTATTTGATTAATTTTGAACCCTAGCACCGCCACAAGTGACCTAGAGCCTTCCATAGCCTTCCACTCGTCCTACTAGCCCTCTAAGACCAAATCTTGAAGAGATTAGGGTTTGGGGAGGAGAGTGAAGGAAGATCATCGTGCTTTGGCTCTCGGTTTGATCTCTTGAACATTGTGTTGTGTTTTGTGGCTTGTGTGAGTTGAGCTTTGTGTGCTCCTCATTGTATTGCTTTGTGGGAGCCTCAACTTGTGAGCATCCCCAATCAAACTTGGTGATTACCCATTGATATAGTGTAAACCAAGCCGACCATTGTGGTGGCTTGGTGCGAGAAGGGTCAAGTGAGACCCGGTCCTTGTGTGGACTTCTCAACGTGGATGTAGGCTTCTTCGTGGAGCTGAACCACATGATAAATTGTGTCTCTCTTGTCACTTTACATTTGATAGTCACTAGAATTGCTTTTAGGGTTCATATTACTCTTCACTTTGATCTTGTTGGAATTTTGTAACCTATTTGCCTACAATTGTCAATCTAGGAGCTACTAGGTTACTACACATTACCTACATCTTTGGTGAACTTAAATTCCACAAATAACTTGTAGAAATCAAGTTTTTAGGTTTTCACCCTGTGCTTAGCGGACTAGTCCGGCCCTGTCTAGACAAGTCCGGCCTCAGTAATTTAATCTCGTTTGATTAAGCCATTTCAGGTCTTATTGCCTATTCACCCCCCTCTAGGCGACTTTCCATCCACATGGCATGTGGTAACACCAAAGCTACCCAAACGAGGGAGGCGGGCCTAGTGTTACGGGATGCGTGTTGAATTTGGAAGTCTTCAACTCATACATAGGAACTCCTTGGCTTTACTCGCGGTATCAGGGGGTACCCGGTATGCAGGGTACTAATAGTGGCCCCAGGGCCCACCTCTGGGAGAGACCCTCACGGTGAGGTTATGCTAATGGAGGTTGGGCCATCCTCGATTCCCCCGCTGTGACTTGAAAGTCTTTTTCTGGGCGGTTGAGGCAACGACAAAGAGTTATGCCACCGCCAAGTGGCCCTTCTTGATATGGCACATGGGATCCTGGCGTGCGGATCTCACGCAATTGAAGGTCACCGGTTCCCGATACGAAAATCGCATTGGTTCCCAACATAATCGTTGTAGCCCTGTCAGGCCGTCGCCCTCGGGCTTGCAACTTCCCATCATGACAATGGTTTACCTGGTACGACTTTTTACCAAAGTGGACTTGGGCCCTTGTCATTGACAAGGTAACTTTCCAGAATGTGCTTTTGACTCCGACGCGGTTTCCATCCAAGCGTTGCGGATGCTTACTGAAGGGTGAAAGCTTGCACTAGGAGAGAACTCTTTACGCTTTCATTCGATCTTGCGCTCAGAGCTCTTTGCCTTTGCATCGCTTTTCCCACTTCCGCTCCACTTTGCCGTGATGGAGTTGGGTCTCCCCCGCGGTATAATGAAGAGCGAGAATGAGTTGTCGAAGGTACACACCTACATGGGGTGGTCGAGCAACTGCTTCAACAACTCGATCCGCATCGGCAAGCTCCCCTTTAAGAAGGAATGCACCGACCAGGTCATCTTTTTCTCTGCATTCGCCATGGTGGGGCTAATACCACCCTTCTCCAGCTTCTTGCTGATGCTGCTGGACTTCTATGGTTTGCAACTTCATCACCTCAACCCTCACTCCTACTTGCTAGTGGTGACTTTCGTCCACTTTTGCGAGATGTGGGTGGGTGTGCCGCCTTGCGTTGAGATCTTCTGGACCTTCTTCACGGTCCACGCCACCAAAAAGAAGAAAGTGTTACTTGGCTTCTACTACGTCGTGAAGCGCAATAATTCTCCCTTCAAGTACTTGAAGACATTCTCCTCCGGGAAGTGGGACGATTGGAAGAAGGATTGGGTGGTTGTCAGCGTGAATCACCATGACATGCTGGAGCTGCCCGAAGGCCTCCCCAAAATTGACACTGACGCTTGGGAAGTAATCCCAGAGCTATCCGAGGCATACAACCCCATCATGACAAGGATCCGACAATGCGTGGAGGGAGGAGTGACTCCACATATGGTGATCGCCAACTTCCTGACAAACCAGTGGGCTCCGCTAAAGAAGAGGGAATGGCCTGCATGGGCTTTTAGTGGAATGATGGACACCAACCGGATTGAGACTGGTCTCCAATCTAATTTCGATGAAAAAGCTTTGAAGCGTCATCTTCAAAAGCTGCATCACGGAGCCATCAATTTGGATGACCTGACCCCCCAGCAGAATTCCTCCCTGTGAACATGATACCAAAGTTCATGAAGGAATAACAGAGGGGGCTGCGGAGCTTCATGACCTGGGCTTGGTGGATAAGCAAAGAAATACATGGATCTCCATTCCCAGAGCTTCAGAGAGAAGTGCCCCAGCTGCCCAAAGCTAGAAGGAGGCTGATACCGACAAGGGCAAGGGCAAGGAGCCTGTCGAACCTTCCAGCCAGAAGAGGAAGCTGAGGCATGCTGATGGGAGCTCTAATAGATCGACCCTGACGCCAGAAATGCCTCCACCTCGACCAAGTCCAGCTCTAGTGGCCAAATCATCTTCGGACCCGACATCCACAAAAGACGCTGGCTCCAACAAGTCGACCCCGGCTCTAGTGTCGACTGCGGGCTCTAGGTCCAAGGGTCCTTCCCAGCAGAGGGAGGTCCTAGCTGAGGCGACGCCGATGGTTGTGGCAATCTCCGGGCTGAAATCCAGAGCCTCTGCCACAGCAACTACGATGGGCTCTAGCTCCGGTCGCTAGAAAAAAATCTCTACGCCAACTGGAGCGGCAATGTCCCAAGGTAAGGGACATCTCCTTAACTTGTGTTGAAGTATTTACTTCTTTGCAGTTTCTTGAATTTTGTTTACTCTATTTCCAGAGTGTCGAAAAAGGAGGTTGTACAAGTTGAAGCTCCTGTCCTGGCTCCTGCCTCTCCTCTAGTGGTAGTGGCGGACGACACGATAGCTCTGGCGCCGGCTGTCATGGAGACAAGTTCAGTGCCAACGCTGGGAGATCCCATGGTAGCGCAGGACCACGTGGAAGAAGTACGTGAAGAAGCTCTCGCGATTATAGAGCCTGCTGAGGAGGCTCCAGCATTAGTGCCGGAAGTGGCTGAAGCTCCGGAGGTGACTATGTTCGAGCCGGTGCAATCAAAAGATCCAGCCGTGGGTCCTCCACCTCCTGAGCAGATGGTTGAAGATACGGCTGAGGGGCACTCCCCATGAGCTTCGGAGGTAGAAGCTCTCGCTGCGGGACCTTCCTCGACTGCTATGGAGGTAGAAAAGCTCCCTGAGGTCAGCCCCAACGACGTGGAGTTGATGGAGACCACGCTTGCACCGTGGGATCCGATAGTTGTCTTGGAAGACCCACTGGAGCCTGCTAACGCACCTCAGGCGGGCCCGGAGCCAATTCCCCTGGCGATGTCTACTCACAATGCCTGCTCAAGTCTCCGCCAGGTCCATCTCACCTTTGATAATGAAAGCAAGACTCTCAAAGAAAAACACAACACCTTAAGGCGTTGGCGCAACAAGCTTCATTTCAAGCTGACGATGATGCAATCAAGGCTCACGAACCAGAGGGAGTGGTTAGAGAAAGAGAAGGCCCGACCGGTGCGGTTAGACCGCACACTCAATGAGAAAGAGGCCATCACCAAGGCCCTCGATGAGAAGACTCGGTAGGTCTACGATGAAAGTGCATCTAGGATCCCCATGGGTTTTGGATGATTGATGACGAAAATTAAGTAACTAATGAGCTCAGTGATCTTAAGCACAGGTGTGGACTCAATTGGAACCACAAACCCTCAAAAAGGAAAAGGATGGAAACGGCGGTGTCAACTCAAAAAGTAGAAACTAGGGTTTCTAACATGCTGAGTTTAGACTAGTCGTATATGTATGAGGGTGTGTGCGTAAAGTGCATTGAGATCAAGTTGGGAGCTCAAAGCGGTTTAGAGATCAAAACCCATTGAGAGAAGAGTGCTAGAGTAGTCTGGTAGGAGTGGTCGGACTAGTCCGTGTTGGTGGCCGGACTAGTCCGCTCCTAGACGGCCTAGTCTATTTTGGTCCGGATCAAGAGGTCCTCACTGAGATCGGACTAGTCCGCTGTGGGTGCGGACTAGTTCGGGTTTGTGAGAGTTGGGTGCTTCAGCGACTAAGTCTGGGAGGCCGTACTAGTCCGCCCTGGTGGTCGGACTAGTCCGTGGTCTCCAGACTAGTCTGTTTTCACACGGAACAAAAGGTTCTGTGTGAGATCGGACTAGTCCGATTTGGAACGAACTAGTCCGTTCTTAAGTGACCGTTTGAATTTGATTTTGGCGGGTAGCGTGATGATTGCCACGTAGTGTGGCAGTTGTCAGGGACGTCAGTGGTCCCAAAGGCCGGACTAGTCCGGGCCATAGGCCGGACTAATCCGCCCATCTGCTGAGGTCAGTAGTATGGGCTTGGATCCTCTATAAATAGAGGACCCCTGGGTTCATTTGAACTCTCTCAAAACCCTAGCGCCGCCACAGCAAACTTTGAGCCTTCAAAATCCTCCTTCTTGCCTACTTTCCCTCAAAAACTAATTCTTGTGTGGATTAGGGTTTGGTGAGGTGAAGAAGAGGAAGAACACCGCTCTTTGGCTCTCAGTTTGATCTCTTGCACTTGTTGAATCTTTGTGATCCCTGGCTTGAGTTGTTCTTTGTGATTTGTGATCATATTTGTGGTGGGAGCCTCAGATTGTGAGAAGCCCCAACGAATCTTGTATTCACCCTTGTGATAGTGGAGAACCGGTTTGGCCCTTGTGGCAAACTCGGTGAGGGAAGGGTTGTTGAACCCGATCCTTCGTGGACTCCTCAACGGGGACGTAGATTCCTGTGTGGGATCGAACCTCAGGATAAAATCCTTGTGTCCCTTGTATACTTCGCTTTCATTTATCGCACATTGCTTCTAGGGTTAGCTTTCTCGTTTTTCATTCATCGTTTTCATTTCACTGTGATCCTTAGCTTCATACTTGCTATATAACTTGTTAAGGTTAACTGAATCATCCTAACACTTTTCACATCACAAAAATCCAACTAAAACTTGTTAGAAACTCTTTTTTAGGTTTTCCGTGCAGGTGGACCGGACTAGTCCACCCCTGGACCGGACTAGTCCGCCCCCTAAGTACTGATTTCATTTTATTAAGTCATTTCAGGTCAATTAGCCTATTCACGCCCCCTCTAGGCAACTTTCAATTGGTATCAGAGCAGGACTCTCCACAAAGAGTCTAACAACTCGGAGAGAGGATGGTCGGAATGGGGAATGATGAAGTCTCGAACAATGAGGTCCAAGCAACCCATGAGGAGATGATTGTCTACCAAGACAAACCAACTAATGACAAAGAGACTCGCCAGCTCAAGGCAAAACTTCGAGAGAAGTTGAGGATTCCAAAGGTTGACTCCTCAACCTCTACAACAAGTGGCACGCCCCACTACAACCAACAAGGCTACAACTATGAACGCCTTGTCTCCAACAACCACTACCTCTCCATCCCAATGGGAAAGCCTCCCCAATTAGATGGAACCGACTATGATATGTGGAAGCACAACATGAAGATCCACCTCGTGTCACTCAACCCTTCATTGTGGAAAATTGTGTTGACCGGGGTGCATATCCCAAAGAATGGGGAAGACATCACTCCGGAGCAAGCCGTGATCCTTCACCGCAATGCCCAAGCGGCTGGAGTGATCATCTCGTCTCTCTCAAGAGATGATTTCAACCGGGTAGATGGACTTGAGGTGGCCAAGGATATTTGGGACACCCTCAAGACGGCTCATGAAGGAAACCGAGTCGTGAAGGAGGCAAAGATTGAGCTCATTGAAGGAGAGCTCGGTAGGTTTGCCATTATGGATGGTGAATCTCCCTAGGAGATGTACAACCGCCTAAAGCTCCTCATCAACAAGAGTAGATCTTATGGCTGCACAAAGTGGACCGGCCACGAGGTAATGAAGAGGATGATTCTAGCATTCATGCCTAGAAATGTCTCTCTTTGCTCCATGATACGAGAAAGCCCGGGGTTTGCTCAAATGACCCCGGAGGAGGTCCTAGGAAGGATCATCAACCACGAGATCATGGAGAAGGATGCACTCTTCGACAATGACCTCCAAAGGTTCACCGCCTCGAAGATGAAGGATGTGGCACTCAAAGCAACATCCTCCTCAAAAGAGCAAAAATAAAGTGATGAGGAGAGTCTCGACACCGATGAGGAAGAGGCCCTCTTCATCAACAAATTCAAGAGGATGATGAGGAGAAGTAAAGGAGGATACAACAACGAGAGCAAGGGCAAGGAAAAAGCAAGGCCCAAAACAAAGAGAGCTTGCTACAATTGTGGCGAGTACGAGAACTTCATTGTGGATTTTCCACATGAAGAGGGCAAGAAGAAGAAGGAGGGCAAGCCTCAAGAAAAGAAATTCTTCAAGAAGAAGAGGACCTCCGGTCATGCTCACTTGGGCAAGGAATGAGACTCTAACGATGAGTCCTCCTCCGAAGACGAGGAGAAGGTGGCAACCATAGCCATCCGGAGGAGCTCCAAGGGAAGCAAGCTTTTCCCCAACCTCGACGACCACAAGCCAACATGCCTCATGGCAAAATAAGGAAGGCGAAAGGTTACTTCTCACTCATCCTCCTCCATATCTTCCCATGATGAATTTTATAATGCTAGTGAAAACAAACACATGCTTAAGGATATAAGTAAGAGCACTTTGCGTAGAATGAAATTGCTCTCGGATGAAATCTTTGAGAAGGAGGAGCTCATATATAGGCAAGAGGACA
This sequence comes from Tuctoria greenei, assembly GCA_036927565.1. NCBI lineage: Eukaryota > Viridiplantae > Streptophyta > Magnoliopsida > Poales > Poaceae > Tuctoria > Tuctoria greenei. The sequence continues at coordinate 44,648,889 of JAYESD010000001.1, read as the reverse complement.
TGCTCATCCATGAAAAACAGAGATGTCAAGATCTTATTGATCTCCTTGAGCTTGAGAGAGAGAAGAGCAAGGCATTAGAGCATGAACTTGCTCTAAGCAAGAAAACTTGCTCAAGTCTTGAGGAGACTACCATTGGGCTCAAGGACGAACTTGGCAACTTGGAAAAAATTAACAAGATCCTTGAAACTCAAGTTGAGTCCCTCAAGACTAATGTAGCCTCTTCCTCCACAAGCTCATCCTCCTCAAAGGTTGCATCCGAAGTAATCTCCACTTGCAAGTGTTCAAACTTGATCCTTAAATTAAAGGATGAGCTTAAGTTGACTCAAGGCAAACAAGCACCTAAGGGTGCCATCTTTGGCAAAGAGAAGGTGGCGTATGCACGAAGTGCATACACCAACACAAGACATCCCTATGTCAAGGATGGTCTTGGTTATACTAGAGGTGGAAAGCAAAATCCTAAAACCTCCAAGTGTGGCAAAGACTTGATTATCTTTGTCAAGGGAAGCACATCCCCAACTAAAATTGGGAAGAACCTTTCAACTAGCAATAAAATGCCTAAAACTGAACTGCATCCTCTCTTTCATGATTTGGATGCATCTTATGTTCTAATGAGGAACAAGTATGGCAAAGTATTTGCTAGATATGTTGGGCCACTCCGCAAGAGCCCTAAACCTTGCGTGTGGGTGCCCAAGTGGCTCACTACTAACGTCAAAGGACCCAACTCTGCTTGGGTACCTAAAAGGAAGGCATAATCTTGTTTTGTAGGCATACTCCTCCGGTGGATCGAAATGGGTGCTTGATAGTGGATGCACCAACCACATGACCGGAGAGAGGAAAATGTTTGTAGAGTATGAGAAAAATGATGATCCAAGTGAAGGGATCTTCTTCGGGAACAATAGCCGAGGGAAAATTCTTGGCTCCGGTAAAATCATTATTTCCCCTCAACATTCACTTTCTCATGTGTTGCATGTTGATTCCTTAGACTATAACCTATTTTCCATATCACACCTATGTGAGAAGGGTTATAATTGTGTTTTTACTAATGATGGTGTGAGCGTCCTTAGAAGAAGGGATAACTCAATCGCTTTTAAGGGTGTGCTCAAGGGAAAGCTTTATCTTGTGGATTTCGCCATGGATAAAGCTCAACTTGACACATGCTTAATGGCGAAAACCAACATGGGATGGCTTTGGCATAGAAGGCTAGCCCATGTTGGGATGAGGAACTTACAAAAGCTTCTTAAGGACAAGCACATCTATGGCTTGAAGGATGTTGTGTTTGAAAAAGATAGGCCATGTAGCGCTTGCCAAGCAGGAAAGCAAGTAGGAGCTCAACACCCATCCAAGAATATCATGACGACGACAAGGCCTTTGGAACTGCTACACATGGACCTTTTCGGGCCAATAACCTACATTAGCATTGGCGGTAACAAATATGGTCTTGTTATTGTTGATGATTTTTCTCGTTTCACTTGGGTATTTTTCTTGCATGATAAGGGTGAGACTCACGGTGTCCTCAAGAGGTTCTTAAGGAGAGCTCAAAATTAATTCACCTTAAGAATCAAGGCTACAAGAAGCGACAATGGCCGAGTTCAAGAACACACAAGTAGAAGAGTTCTTGAATGAGGAGGGCATTAAGCATGAATTTTCAGCCTCCTACTCCCCTCGACAAAATGGGGTGGCAGAATGGAAAAATAGGACACTCATTGAGATGTCAAGGATGATGCTTGATGAGTACAAGACGTCGGACCGGTTTTGGGCGGAAGCGGTTAACACCGCTTGCCACGCCGTCAACCGGTTGTACCTCCACCGCCTCCTCAAGAAGACCCCCTACGAGCTTCTAGTTGGTAAGAAACCCAATGTCTCTTACTTTCGTGTCTTTGGGAGCAAATGTTATATTCTCAACAAGAAGCCTAGGACTTCGAAGTTCGCTTCAAATTCCAATGAAGGTTTCTTGCTTGGTTATGATTCGAACACCCACGCCTACTGTGTCTTCAACAAATCCTCCGGGATTGTTGAAATAGCACGCGACATGGTGTTTGATGAAACTAATGGCTCCCAAGTGGAGCAAGTTGATCAAAGTGTGTTAGATCAAGAAGAATCTCCAAAAGAAGCCCTTAGGAGGATGGCACTTGGAGATGTTCGTCCACAAGAACAACCTCAAAACCCAAGTGATCAACCACAAAGTGATACAAGTCATCCCCCACGTGACCAAGTTGAAGATGGACAAGTTGCACCTCAACATGGTTGTTGATGGCTCCTAAGATATACTAACAAATCATCCCCGACAACGGCGCCAGAAATGCTTGTTGGTATTTCTTAACATCACAAATCATCTCCGGTAAAGAGATGAGATCCGCAAGTGCACGGAAGATACTGTTGTAGCATTTCACCCATGAGTATTCCCAAGGGTATCATATTTACCCCAAAGGAAGGCAATGGAGTAAAGTATATACTACTCTTATGGTCAAGCTATGGGATACTAATCCATTATTCGGAAAGGGGTAAGTTGAGAATAGGGGTAGTGTGACACACACCTAGGCAATCCATTCTAAAGGGTAAAATGGGTCCTAGAGGGAGATTGGATTGAGAGTTAGAGAGTTGCTCCTACAATGCTCCTAATACATATACATAGCCTAAGGTAGATACTAATGGTCATGTCAATGATGAATTTCTATGCAATGCTATTCAACACATCGGGCACGGTCTTACCCCTAGCAATACTAGGGCAACTCCCGCCAAGAGCCTGTGGCATAGCCGAACGTGGAGGATTACAAAGGACAGATAGGGCTGTCACCACCTACTGCCTACCTCTTCAATCCATGGGTCTACGAGACATCCAACGCTACTTAAATACCCTAGCACCATGCTATCATACTAAGCAAATACCTAAGGATCCATGGCACAAGCCATCCTAAGGCAATGACTAACCTAAACATCGTTCAACCAATGTTGAAGCATAGCATAAGTCATTCATATTAACATAATCATATCATAACTACATAGACTATAGTGGGGATCTATAGTGTTTATGAACATAAGATGTGATCATGAGAGTGAAATCATAAAGACTATACCTTCCACCATTGACTCCAGGGAGCCGGGAGGAGCCAACACGTGGAGGGTGACCGAGTTTGGTGCAAAGACCAGGCCGGCCGACCCCCTGGTTCGGCCGACCTGGTCATTGCACCGTTTCTCATGTCCTTTCTCTAGGTGGGTCCCATTGATGTATATGGGTGATACACCGTTGGATCTCCTTGGATACTTCTGTTTGTGGGCCATTTGATCCATGGGATGCCATGTGTCATCGCCTGATTGGATGGGATGATATTTTATAGGATTGGTCCCTCTACATTTCCTCATTCCCTGCATAAAATGATACATACACATATTTCTCCAAGTCCAGGTGGAATTGGGTTAGATAGAAAGGTGATGTGTGCAAGAAATGACAAATCCTTCACATAATTGAGTTAAATTGACGGATGAAATTGGTATATAACAGCTGTCAACAAACTACCCCAAGCTTATCCTTTGCTCATCCCGAGCAAAGTCAAGACTTTAGGTTGATGATCAGGAGTTGCTACAATGTCTTATTTTTAAATGTATCTAATGCACAACAAGATACCCTACCTAGTATTGCAGAAATTGGCTATGATACACTACCTTTCTTAAGTTATCATGGGGCTTATGCTTTTTCATATTCATGAGTAGTTGAAAGGTAGAATAGCAAGTGGAGCAAACATAGCCCAGAAATCAAGTTCCACTTAAATCTCGGAGAATATAATTTAGATATTAAGTACCTCAATTTTATTCTCTCAGTCACTTCTTTGTGGATAGTAGAAATATTTCCTCACCAAAGCATTGTGCTTCTACTATTCCTACTCATTGAATATGGCTTGTATGTGGAGCTTGGTAAGAAAAGTAAGTAGGCATATTTGCATAACATATAATGCGAAGTTAAAAGAGTAAGCCTTAGGAGAATTCAATTCAAAACTTTTTGATTCAGGACTAGTGCATATGTGATGGAGTGGAAGTGGATTGGATACTTGAGATAACTCATTTTTGGTATAATCTCTCTTTCTTTTTGCAGGGATGAAACATGGCTACTTTTCTTTTCTCTCTTTTTTTCTCATGCTTATGATGTAAGCATGCTTTTTTTTGTAGCCATGTCTTCTACTCCCTTTCTTTGCAATGAATTTTGAAGAGAGTGCTAAACATGAACAACATGGAGTTTCTCTTTTTGTTGTGGTATGGTGGATATGATGGACGTTTTGCTTACTTCTAGTGTAGAAGTATAGCATGTGCAAGTGAAGTCTTGAATTCAAAAAGAGTTGAATGATTTCTCAAATAGGTATATACTAGTTTGAATAGGCTCAATGTTAAAGCAAATAGCATATGCATAAGGTTTTGTCTATGTATGAACATCATATGGCTTTGGTAGGTATTTCCAATCAATTGAGGGAGACTTAAATCTTTTTAGAATTTCTCCAGAAATCTAAGTTTTACTTTCAAACTAGGACTAGCAGCCCTATTACCAATTCTAGTCTTGCAACAACCTAGAATTAGATTAAGCTTTTGCTACCCACAACTTCCAAATTAAGGTAAAAGTATTTCAAACCAATGACAGCAATATTCGGAGAGTAGCAAGTTGTAAGCTAGAGACTTAAGAAAATAAAACAGAGCAACTATTCATCATTTCATCTATGTGAATTCTAAATCATTATTACCGCACATCTTTATTTGATGAAAGCAAATCTAACCTATTTTTATATTTTTTTAAATGCAAGGTGGATGATGGATGGATGGAAAATAAATATGCAATGGATGATTTGAAATAAAAATGTAGTGGGTGTGATACAAGTTACCTCAAGTGGGGGTCCTCCCCCAAGGTTATTCTTGATCAAGGTCCATGATAGGGGTTGAAACCCTAACGACGGAGGTAGGCCATGAGTTGACCTATCCTTGTTGCAGCGTGGCTTTGACAATGGAGGGTTGAGTGTTGGTTGTTGTGTTGCCTCCCATTGCCACCATGAGTGTGGTTGAATAGAGTGTTTCTGATGTTGATCGTCCGCACATCAGGGTATCCATGTGTTGGGTGTGATTTGTCATTCCTTGGCTAGGATAATGATAACCTTTAGATCCAAAGGAATGACATGCACTCAACATACATTGAGTATGTTTGTCATTCTTTGGCTATGGTGTATCATATCTTTTTGCCATAAGGGAGTGACATGTGCCCAATGATGGTGGCAAATCCCTTGAGCTTGAATGAGTGCTTAGAATAGTTGAGAGCATAATGCTCTTACCCATTCGTGGCAGCCCATTGGTTTCTCATGGAGGGTTCCCATTTCAAATCTCTAGCCTCGTATAGTTATGATTGACCTTCGGACATAATTTCCGATAGGTAGCAACCATCCTCATTTACTCCTTGTCCAAGAGATGTTGAAATTGGATCCTCTAGGGATCCCAACAATCAGCTTCTTGAATGCCTGCATAGTAATATTACTCCTACAAACTTCCTCTCTTGAATGGAGAGGGATGGTTAGCTCCCGAGACTTGTACAAATGAATGTTCGAGTTAGGTAATCGAACTTTCATTTGTACATACGAGGGCGAACAAAATCAAATACGCATTGGATCCAATGTCAAGTGTATCTATGATCAATGTGTTATTCATTGATAAGAGTGGAGCTTTATGGATAATTCAAGTTGCATATTTTCTAAAGCTCCTACTCATAACAATGCATGTGATAGAAATACACTATATGGATTTTTACACCTTTTAAAGTTTCTAACCATCTTAGCTTTCAAGAGCAAAATTTTTATCATTTAGACCATGACAAACAAGATTCTCAGTTTTATCCCCCTGAACCCCACTAGGAATTTGAAATTTAGTGACTCCTCCTAAAAATGCAATTCAATTTCAGAGCAAGGATATCACTTATTCCTAGGAGTTTGAAATCTAGTGACACCATCTATGCATGAAGCTCAATTAAAAATTATGGTTTTCACTATGCCCATGTTCCTATATGTCAATTCACCAATTAAGTCATGCCCAAAAGTTCTATTTCTAAACCTAGACAAAAATGACTAAGTCTACAAAACAATGCTTAAAGGATTCTAGGTACTTGTTTTAGATTTTTCCAAGTAAGGTGGGATTTCCTTTTGGAGATCCAAAAGTCAATACCCACACTTACTCTTGTGAGGATGCTTGAGAATTGAATGATGAGGAAGTGTCAACCTTCCTCACAAATGCAAGCAAATACATTCAATTCTATGGCAAACCAAACAATGGAAAATTCTAAACTCATACCTCATTTGGGGATTAGTTGGTGGTGAAGGTCTTTGTGTGAGAAACTCACAACCTTGATTTTTGGCGTAGGCTTGATGGTTGATGTCAAATGCCAAGTTGAGATTGGATTTGGCAATGGATTTGGTTCTGGCTCCTCCATTGGATCATCATCTTGAACATTTCTCTTCCTCAAACCCAAAATGAGTTTGAAGGAGAGAAGTGTTCTCAAATCCTCCCAATGGTGACTTGAGTTTGATGAAACCTTCCACTTTCTTGTCATACCACCTCTTCACAATTTTGACCTAGCTGCACTTTAATCAAGAACACACAAAACAACTCAAAAATGGGTTACGTTAGCCAAAAGCAAATTGAACCCAATTTTCAAATTGTCCTGCCCAACTTGAAATAACTTGTAAATGCAGTGAGGGTCAAAGCAAATCTTTTTGGTTTGAACTAGGAAGATAAATTCAAGTGGTCATGCACGTAGTTCATATCCAATTAAATTTCTCCCCTAATTCAATTTTTTAGTTTGATGATGGTTGGAAATTTTACTTTCCAACATGCAAGTGTGGAATTTCAAACATGCAAATGCAAGGGTTGATGTAATTTGGAAAACAAATATGAGATAACTACCAATTAACCTATTGGCAAGGACTCATCGAATTTTTGAAGTCTGGTGAGTGATAACTACCAATTAACCTATTGGCAAGGACTCACCCAATTTTTGAAGTCCGGTGAGTAGGACTTGCCTCCGTTCTGTTCATCGCGATGATTTGTTGTCAAATCCCGGAGTTGAAGATGTGGACAATTTCTTCTGTTTTGACATGCCAAACTCATTTGGCTGTCATTTGGACATGATGGGCCACATGGTGGCCCTAGCCTCTCCCCGTTGTATTCATATAGACATGTTGTTGTAGTGATGGGTTCTCCCTCTTGAATGTATTCCTTCATGAGCATGGTTAGGCTTTGTCCTTTTTAGGGGTGCCACTCTGACCATATTGATATTCCATTGAATCAACCCATACCTTGATCATGGGTCAAAGGCTTCCTTGGGCATGATGACATGTGGACTCCACAATCAAACCAAGAAATGCTTCATCCACAATGTCACTTGCCCTGGATTGAATGGATTTGGTCGAAGTGTGGGAATCCCAATAAGTGATGTGGGAAATCTTGGACTTTGAATGCTCCTTAAGTTCTTGTCCTTGGCCAATATCTTCATGTGAATGTTGTCTTGATTTCTGCTTGTCCAAAGATACTTCAAGGTAGGCTAGTTGAACTTAAATCCCTTGGAAAGCCATAGCCCTCCTTGAATACAAGGGTGATGTTAATTCCACCCTTGACCTCCTTGTGAATGGTAGCCATTGGAGTTGTTGTTTGAAAAAGGTCCTCATGGGTCTTAGGGAAGTACATTCCCAAGCGTCCCATGATGACATGGATTTTCAAAATCATGTGAATATCCACGACCTTGGATTATCCAAACAAATCTCCATTGACTTGGTATTCATGATAGTTCAATGGGAGGTGTAGTTTCATAACTAGCATGTCCACCTTGTGAAGTGGTGTGCATGACAAGCTATGGGAACTCGAGCATTCTTCAATCCACCCCTTGTGTGGAGACCTTCTTCTCATCCATGATGAATGAGAATAGGACTCCTTCAGCTCCAGCATGAATGTGGTCATGGATTGGTGGAGCCAACCCATGACACGAGTGTTGGATGAAGAGCCGAGCTATCCAACCCCCATGGTGGAGGCAAATTAAGAAGAACTTCTTGGAGCCTTCCACAAGCTTGGGTTATGGATGACTTTGGCTCCTATTGAAAGATGAAATCCTCCCGCAAAAAAGCAATGGTGTTGCCTAGGCGGGCATTTTGTTGAGGTACGCCTTAAATCATCTTGCAGTTTAGTACTTGCGTCCTCGTTGGCCATCACATACAATGGGTTGGCCAACACTACCCTATTTTCACACAAAGGAGAAAACAAACAAGGGTAATCCTATCTAATAACTACTAGTACCTATAGCTTAATCACAAGTGATAGCTATCCTTCACTTCCTTTGCCCTTCCCCGGCAACGGCCTCCAGAATTGCTTGTTGACGGCTCCTAAGATATACTAACAAATCATCCCCGGCAACAGCGTCAAAAATGCTTGTTGGTATTTCTTAACATCACAGATCATCTCTAGTAAAGAGATGAGATCCGCAAGCGCACGGAAGATACCGTTGTAGCATTTCACCCATGAGTATTCCCAGGGGTATCATATATATCCCAAAGGAGGCAATGGAGTAAAGTATATACTACTCTTATGGTCAAGCTATGGGATACTAATCCATTATCCGGACAGGGGTAAGTTGATAATAGGGGTAGTGTGACACACCCTAGGCAATCTATTCTAAAGGGTAAAATGGGTCCTAGAGGGAGATTGGATTGAGAGTTAGAGAGTTGCTCCTACAATGCTCCTAATACATATACATAGCCTAAGGTAGATACTAATGGTCAAGTCAATGATGAATTCCTACGCAATTGCTATTCAACACATCGGGCACGCGCTTACCCCTAGCAATACTAGGGCGACTTCCGCCAAGAGCCTGTGGCATAGCCGAACGTGGAGGATTACAAAGGACAGATAGGGCTGTCACCACCTACTTCCTACCTCTTCAATCCGTGGGTCTACGAGATATCCAACGCTACTTAAATACCCTAGCACCATGCTAGCATACTAAGCAAATACCTTAGGAGCCATGGCACAAGCCATCCTAAGGCAATGACTAACCTAAACATCGTTGAACCAATGTTGAAGCATAGCATAAGTCATTCATATTAACATAATCATATCATAACTACATAGACTATAGTGGGGGTCTATAGTGTTTATGACCATAAGATGTGATCATGAGAGTGAAATCATAAAGACTATACCTTCCACATACATGGACTCCACAATCAAACAAGAAACGCTTTGTCCATGTATACATATAAAAGAAGGCTAAAGATAATATTTTTATTGAGCACAAGGTCACAAATACAAGAAGGAATACATAAGTCATACCTTTCCCAATGTGGAATTGGAAAGAGAGACACCTTCTACTCCTTTCCCAATTTGGACTTGGGACTAGAGGTTCTCCCCTCTACATCCTAACTCCTCTAAGGACTATGGAAGATAGTGTATACAATAGAATGATGCCCAAGTGGTGTGTGTTAAAGTGAGGGGTAGGGGATCCTATTTATACTAGTGTTGAGGTCGGTTCCTGCCACAAAAAGCGCGCGAATCAGTCACCATTGACTCCAGGAAGCCGGGAGGAGCCAACACATGGAGGCTGACCGAGTTTGGTGCAAAGACCAGGTCGGCCGACCCCCTGGTTCGGCCGACCTGGTCATTGCACCATTTCTCGTGTGCTTTCTTCAGGTGGTTGCCAGGTGGGTCCCATTGATGTATATGGGTGATACACCTTTGGATCTCCTTGGATACTTCTGTTTGTGGGCCATTTGATCCATGGGATGCCACGTGTCGTCGCCTGATTGGCTGGGATGATATTTTATAGGATTGGTCCCATCTACATTTCCTCATTCCCTGCATAAAATGATGCATACACATATTTCTCCAATTCCAAGTGGAATTGGGTTAGATAGAAAAGTGATGTGTGCAAGAAATGACAAATCCTTCACATAATTGAGTTAAATTGACAGATGAAATTGGTATATAATAGCCGTCAACAATGATCGAGAAGATGAAGATCAAGGGGGAGGCATAAATCAAGGGGGAGACCAATGAGAAGAAGAGGATGATGATGACTCAAGAGTTCAACCTCCACATCCTCATGTGCATCAAAGTGTTCAACGGGATCACCCCGTTGACAACATCCTAGGAGACATTACCAAAGGGGTAACCACTCGTTCTCGTGTTGCAAACTTTTGTGAACATTACTCCTTTGTCTCTTCTTTGGAGCCTCATAAGGTTGAAGACGCATTGAGAGACCCGGATTGGGTGGTGGCCATGCAAGAGGAGCTCAACAACTTTGAGAGGAACAAAGTGTGGGAGCTTGTCAAGCGTCCACAAGCAAATGTTGTGGGCACCAAGTGGGTGTTCCGCAACAAGCAAGATGATCATGGCGTGGTGACAAGGAACAAGGCACGACTTGTGGCCAAGGGTTACTCACAAGTCGAGGGTTTGGATTTCGATGAAACCTTTGCTCCCGTAGCTAGGCTAGAGTCAATTCGTATATTACTTGCCTTTGCTACTCACCATGATTTTAAGCTCTATCAAATGGACGTCAAGAGTGCGTTCCTAAATGGCCCAATCAAGGAGGAAGTCTATGTGGAGCAATCGTCAGGTTTTGAAGACCAATACTTCTCCAACCATGTATTCAAATTGTGTAAGGCTCTCTATGGCCTCAAACAAGCTCCTAGAGCTTGGTATGAGTGCCTTAGAGACTTTTTGATCCAAAATGGTTTTAAGATAGGAAAAGTTTCTTTACAAAGCACTTTAATGATGATCTATTTGTGTGCCAAATATATGTCGATGACATCATATTTGGTTCTACTAATAAAGTGTTTTGTGATGAGTTTTCTAAGATAATGACAGAGAGACTTGAGATGTCCATGATGGGGGAGTTGAAGTTCTTTTTAGGTTTCCAAATCAAACAACTCAAAAAAGGCACGTTCATAAGTCAAACAAAGTACACTCAAGACATATTGAAGAAGTTTGACATGGACAAGGCCAAACCCATCAAGACTCCAATGGCAACTAATGGACATCTAGACCTCAACGAAGATGATCCAAGTGTGTACCAAAAGGTATATAATTCTATGATTGGTTCTTTGTTATATCTTTGTGCATCTAGACCGGATATTATGCTTAGTATGTGCATGTGTGCACGTTTTCAAGCTGCACCTAAGGTGTGTCACTTGACCGCCGTTAAGAGAACTCTTAGATATTTAGTTCACACACCTAGCCTAGGACTTTGGTACCCCAAAGGATCCAAGTTTAACCTTATTGGCTATTCCGATGCGGATTATGCGGGGTGTAAAGTTGATAGAAAGAGCACATCCGGGACATGTCAATTCTTGGGTAGATCCTTAGTGTCTTGGTCCTCCAAGAAACAAAACTCCATTGCTTTTTCCACGGCCGAAGCGGAGTATGTCGCAGCCATAAGTTGTTGTGCACAGCTTCTTTGGATGCGAAAAACTCTTAGGGATTATGGTATAAACTTGCGCCATATTCCACTCCTATGTGACAATGAGAGCGCCATCAAAATAGCCCATAATCCTGTTGAGCATTCGAGGACAAAGCACATCGATATTAGGCATCACTTCTTGAGAGATCATTCCTTGAATGGGGATATAGTGATTTCCCATGTAAGAACCGAGAACCAACTAGCCGATATATTTACCAAGCCCTTAGATGAGAAGCGTTTTTTGTGAGCTTAGGAGTGAGCTCAACATCTTAGATTCTCGAAATGTGGCTTGAAACATACACATATGAATGTTCACTTTGCACCTTATTCAAAAGAACGCATGTGTTTGAAAAATTCACCTCTATCTCGATTTTTTCTAAATTATTTGAAAAACTATTAACTTTGTGAATTATGGTCATAGTTTGATTGTTGATTTCTTACTGACCATGTTCATAAAGTTTTCTTGTGTAAATTTTGTCCAAAAGGATCCTTTGTAGTGGCTAAAAACTCAATATATATATGTTTTAGCCTTTTTGCACTGGACTAGTCCGACCGGAGGCCGGACAAGTCCGGCCGCAGACTTGTCTCGGTCTGGTCCGCCGACCGGACTAGTCCGGCCCCCATATCGGACTAGTCCGGCGGCTGGGGACTTAAACCCCCAGGAGGCAACCCGACCCCTCCTCTCTCTCCTCACTTGCCTCTCCATCTCCCTCTCACACGAAAACTGCCTCCTTAGGCGATTTTCGATTCCCTCCACCAAAAACCAATTCCAATCCGTGCACTGGACCCTTTGGAGGTGTGGGAGACTTTCCCCGTGCATTCTTATCGCGATCCATCACTGATCCCCTCGATTTTTCGAGATTTGAAGAGGTATTCTCAACTTTTCAAAACTCTTTCCCATTCTTGATTTGTAGACTTATTGATAGGTGCCTCTTTCAAAAGTTGTTTCTAGTACCCTTGTGATCATAGCCTAGGAGTATTGCGACTTGTTTCAAAGATTTTTCAAAAAAAAACATTAGGGTTGGGTTCTTCCTGCATAACCCGGACTAGTCCGGTCCTAGGCAGACAAGTCCGCCCCACGGACTAGTCCGTCCTCTGGGCGGACAAGTCCGGTTTACACAGGACAAATCCTAACTTTGACCTTTTCTCGTGATCTCTTTCGCAATATTCCACTTCCTTGACCTCATCACTTCTGTCCTTAATGTGTTCGCAGCGACCATGTCAGGATCCGAGCATAGCTCCCCTCGCTCAACCTCCCAGGAGCTTTATGATGAGGAGGCAGCTATGCAGCATGCCATTGAGGCAAGCCGCAAGGAGCTCCAAAAGAAGAAGCAAGAAGAGCGAGAAGCACACAACTGCCAAGCTGCCGCAACACAAGTCTCTAAGCGGAAGAAGCTAGTAACAATTGGAGAGAAAGAAAGGGCCAAGGAGCAAGCCCACGAAGAGTTTGTTGAACGCCGGATCGAGATAGATCCAAAGAAGGGCAAGGACCCTTCCCCTGCAGAGCCCAAGAAGAAGAAGCCCTCTGTGAAGTCTCTGGCTAAGAAGGCCGAGGGCATGGTCATAAAGGAGAAGGGGAAGGCCAAACCCATTGGCCCCCTAAAGATGCACTCTCCAGCTTGCAACCCGAACAGGCAGCCCAACCTGGCAAGCAAATATTTTTAAGGGAAAAGGAGCTGAGAAGGCCCGAAGGCTAAGGACTAACCGAGTGTATGACTATGAGAAGCACACCGCCGATCCACGGTTTTGGTGTGATTTTCATTGCGATTATTGTCGTTCGGTCTACCAAGCCATGAAGACTCATGTCATCCAAGCTCAATGGGTTGATTGGGAATACATGGCCAAGAAGGAAAATGTGGCCTTTGTTGAAGTGATTGAAGCCGCTGAGTGTCATGGCATCAAAGACGTTCTAGGTTTCAGGTATGACTGGAACGTGGAGGTGATTGTGCAGTTTTACACAACTGTCTACTTTCACCCTCATGGCAACCGGGCCATCACATGGATGACGAATGGTGAGCGGTATTTCGCCACATTCGAAGAGTTTGCTAAGGCTCTAAGACTTGAGCCCCACCTGGACCACGAGATCATCATATCAAATCTAAAGGTCGTGGACAGGGATGAGTTGGCCTACATGTATCCTAGTCATGTCCCCTATGAGGCCGGGCTTGCGAGGAACATCAAGCCTTTCTATAGCATCCTTAACAGAAAATTGAGGCGGATCGTGGCTCCTAAAGAGGGTGATGCTGGGATCATAAAGGGAAATCGGAGGCACCTTCTACTGTTGATTGATGGAGATGAGATGTTCAATCTTGTGGACTACATCTTTGATGACATCTTCAACATCTCACACACTCCGAACCGTGCATGTGGATATGCACCCTACATTATGTGCTTCATAGAGAAGGTGACAGAGCTTGTGTTTGCCAAAGATACAACTCATCAGCCCCTCCGTCCCCAGATGCCTCCATCCATCCTGGAGCCTGCTCGCTGGAAAAATGTCGAGCCTCCTTCCTATCCGGGGATGCCAGCACCTCGCCCCGTGGCACCTCCATCTCCGCCTCCGCCTCAGTCGATGAGCGCTTTCTTCAAGCGCTTCAAGGTCATCTTCACCTCCTTCCGGAAGCAAGAAGTCTGCAATCAGCGGGCGCATAAGCGCCAAGAGAAGTACCTCAAGGCCGTGTGCGACAAGCTTGAGGTCCCTATGTCTCCTCTGGAGGAGAGCCATGGCGAGATCACTCCATTCCCCGACTTCACCGCCGACGAGCTCGTTCAGTTCCATAAGGACGGGAGCTCTTCCTGGGCAGCTCCCTCAGCACGGGTCGACGACGACGATGAGGACTACGAGGATCCGGAGGCCTCGGAGAGCGATGAGGCGCTCGATAGCGAGGAGAATGATGACTAGACTCTGGGTCTCTTAGTTTCCTTCTTCTTTTCCTTTTTGGTGTCTTGATGCCAAAGGGGGAGAGTTAGAGGGGGGTAGTAGTAGTTAGAAGGGGGTAGTAGTACTTGTATAGTTATTTGGATCATTGGACATGTTGCACTCTATATTGTAATATCTATGTCATTTGGATGTTTAAATTTGTGCAAGAATATGTTTGATTGTTTAATATTAATGTGATGCTTTGATTGTCTATCTTTTGACCACATTCATAATTATTATGTCTTGTCACAAATGTTGAGCACAACACATAGGCACCCCACCATAACGTGTGTGTGTATGAAGGACTTCCTCAATCTTATTTTCATGATGCATTCATTGAGGGGGAGTCACTCATATACCCGCACATTATGAAAACCAAATCTTATACTCTTATATGTTGAAGACTTGATGTGTTGTCATCAATCACCAAAAAGGGGGAGATTGAAAGTGCATCTAGGATCCCCGTGGGTTTTGGATGATTGATGACAACAATTAAGTAACTAATGAGCTCAGTGATCTTAAGCATAGGTGTGGACTCAAGTGGAATCACAAACCCTCAAAAAGGAAAAGGATGGAAACGGCGGTGTCGACTCAAAAAGTAGAAACTAGGGTTTCTAGCGTGTCGAGTTTAGACTAGCCGTATATGTATGAGGGTGTGTGCGTAAAGTGCATTGAGATCAAGTTGGGAGCTCAAAGCGGTTTAGAGATCAAAACCCATTGAGAGAAGAGTGCTAGAATAGTCTGGCAGGAGTGGCCAGACTAGTCCGTGTTGATGGCCGAACTAGTCCGCTCCTAGCTGGCCTAGTCCGTTTTGGTCCGGATCAAGAGGTCCTGACTGAGATCGGACTAGTCTGCTGTGGGCGCGGACTAGTCCGGGTTTGTGAGATCTGGGTGCTTCAGCGACTAAGTCTGGGAGGCCAGACTAGTCCGCCTTGGTGGCCGGACTAGTTCGTGGTCTCTAGACTAGTCCGTTTTCACACGGAACAAAAGGTTTTGTGTGAGATCGAACTAGTCCGATTTGGAACGTACTAGTCCGTTCTTAAGTGACTGTTTGAATTTGATTTTGGCGAGTAGCGTGACGATTGTTGCGCTGTGTGGCAGTTGTCAGGGACGTCAGTGGTCCCAAAGGTCGGACTAGTCTGGGCCATAGGCCGGACTAGTCCGCCCATCTGCTGAGGTCAGCAGTATGGGCTTGGATCCTCTATAAATAGAGGACCCCCGGATTCATTTGAACTCTCTCGAAACCCTAGCGCCGCCACAGCAAACTTTGAGACTTCAAAAGCCTCCTTCTTGCCTACTTTCCCTCAAAAACTAATTCTTGTGTGGATTAGGGTTTGGTGAGGTGAAGAAGAGGAAGAACACCGCTCTTTGGCTCTCGGTTTGATCTCTTGCACTTGTTGAATCTTTGTGATCTGCGGCTTGAGTTGTTCTTTGTGATTTGTGGTCATATTTGTGGTGGGAGCCTCAGATTGTGAGAAGCCCCAACGAATCTTGTATTCACCCTTGTGATAGTGCAGAACCGGTTTGGCCCTTGTGGCAAACTCGGTGAGGGAAGGGTTGTTGAACCCGGTCCTTCGTGGACTCCTCAACGGGGATGTAGATTCTTGTGTGGGATCGAACCTCGGGATAAAATCCTTGTGTCCCTTGTATACTTTGCTTTCATTTATCGCACATTGCTTCTAGGGTTAGCTTTACCATTTTTCGTTCATCATTTTCATTTCACTGTGATCCTTAGCTTCATACTTGCTATATAACTTGTTAAGGTCCACTGAATCATCCTAAAACTTTTCGCATCACGAAAATCCAGCTAAAACTTGTTAGAAACTCTTTTAAGGTTTTCCCTGCAGGTGGACCGGACTAGTCCGCTCCTGGACCGGACTAGTCCGCCCCCTAAGTACTGATTTCGTTTTATTAAGTCATTTCAGGTCCATTAGCCTATTCACCCCCCCCCCCCCTCTAGGCAACTTTCATACGAGCATGCAATGGAGGCCAACGAAACAGCCGACAGCCGCTCGGAGAGCCTCGATGAATTGAACGAGCAACTTCTCAAGCACCAAGAAGCTCTCGACCAAAGGGAGTAGAAGCTCCTAGAAAAGGAGGAAGACCTCGTGAAGCGGGAGGATGAGCTCTCCCAAAAGTTGTGTCTGGGCGAAAAAAGCCTAGCTGATTGCACGGAACAATTCAAGCTATGGTGCGTGATGAGGACATCACTTCTATGGATACAAACAACACTCCATTGAACATACAAGATGCAATCAATAGAGTTCATAGACAACAATTAATTTCAGAGGTGAACTCGTTCTTATATATTTCCTTATATGTTTTTGAACATAAATTGCTACTTAATGATTTATTTGTGATTAGGATCCATGGAGAGGTTCAGGGAGTACTTGGAGGGAGTATTAGGGACGTGGAAGACCAGAGAATTCGTTCAAAGAAGATGGAAACCGAACCAAACTCCAAATCGTATCCAACTCGGAGTCCAGGAGCAGTACGCACTAAAACGGATGCCCAGGACGCATACGAACTCCGTTTTGGACGTTCTACATATGCACGGAAAGGGGAGAGAATAACCTTTCTAATGGAACCGGTCCCATGTCAAAAGCCGTTCGGAGTCGATGGTAATCGTCAAAACAAAATCAAGTACAGAATCTGTCAGGGTGCTGCACCACCGTATTGGGCCATTGGGCCTTGTATCAAGTCTAAGTCCATTATTTTCGTGTGTTAGGGTTAGGTCACGACCCCAACACCCCCTTGGACGTCCTCCCACCTATATATACTCCATAGTAACCGCCATGAACAATTGAGTTTTGCATAGATTAATAATATCGCTGTTCTACAGTTTGTGGAACCCCAACTTCGCGATTTCAGATCGTGTCTTCTACGTTCTTGCTTGTGTTCTCGGTTGCACTTGCAGGGATTAGCCTTCTTGGCGAGGTCAATCGTGTGAAGCACGGTTGATAACCAACGGAGCGGTGGTGTAGTGATTGCAGGGGCTGTTCGTGTTCTACTCGAGAGCCTCGGATCATCAACATCGAGATCTCCACATCAATCGACCTATCCATTACCTTTCGGAAGATCGGGACCAATTTTCCTATCAATTGGTATCAGATTTCCAGGTTGCCCGTTAGGTAATTCATCTATCCATTACATTAGTTTTGTTTTTCATACCTAGAGTCCACAAAAAAAGCCACAAAAAAACTTGCAGTTTAGTAGATCTGTTCATTACTTTGTCCAAACCATATTGAGCCTTTGCAACTTTGTTATTCAGTTTGGTTTTGTTGAGTTTGTGTCCGTGGTTGAGTCATATTGCTGGTTTAGAAAGTGTTTTTGGTCTTAGTTTGAGTTTTGCATTGTGTGATTCATCCTTTTGAATCACGTCATCACGTCCAGATTAGATTCGCCTCTGTCCAGTTCGGTATTTTCATCATATCTCGCTCATACGAACTCGGATTTTAGAGTTATTGTACTTTCTGGAAAGCTTAAGAAGTTTTCTATAAATTTCTTATTTATCATTATCCCAGAAAATACAGTTATCGATGTCAAAATTGCATTATATCCAAATCTGTTATTGATCTAAAAATTCTGAACAGTCTGTATTTCGGGGGCAGTATCTCCTATTGTTCTTTTCCAAAATAGGTCTTCCATATATTGAAATTAAATAGGAGAGATATATCTACAATCTTGCTGTTCTAAGTTTTCCAATTTAGAGCCTATAAGTGTGCCTATTTCTCCTTGGAAAATTGAGCAGAAAATCAGCGACAGACACACGAGATATCTTGGATTGATTTTCATTGTGTTCTTCCCTTGCAGCACATTCTGAAAAAAAAAGGAAGAAAAAAGAAAAAGGCAAGTGCAAAACAAGAAACAAAAGCTGCACAAAAAAAAGAAAAAAAACAACAAAAAAAACAGAAGTGCTTGCATTCTTTGTGTCATCTAGTTTTGTCTCATGTCTTGCTAGCTTGAACTACTAGGAACACATTTAGGCCAGCAACTTTGACAAATACTTTGGACACTTATTCAACTTTACTATCTGATTTCATTGTTGCTAATCCTTGCTACAAATAAAGTGCCATCCAAGCTACACCTTACTCTTGAGCAGAATCGATACACCTTTGCAATCATCCCACGCTTCATTGGTTTCTTCATACCGGCCACCGTTTGCCACCTGCAGTGTAGGTAAGAACACTTGTAAGAGCGTGGTAAGACGCTTAAGAGTGTGTGATTCCACTTCCACTTTTCCATTATCCTTTGTAGTTGATAGGGATAACATATTTTTTGTGTTGTCTTCTATTTGCTACTAACAATGTCAGGTAAAAGCAAGAATCATGCATTATATGCTGAGATGATGGACATGATGAAGACGGCGATGGAGTTGCTCACTAAAAATCAAACATCAATCAAGGATTCACATGACATTCAGACCACCTTTATAACACCTTCCACAAGAAGTAATTACATTCTCCCATCTCTTCCTTCTTATGATGGTCTTGGTTATGATGAATATATTGCTTGGGAAATAGAGTTAGATAAAATTTTTGGAAAATGTCATATGTGTGAGAGGAGGAAGATTAGAAATATTTCTAGTGCGTTAGTTGATTGTGCATTAACTTGGTGGGACAACTTAAGCGATATAGAAAAACCTCGAACATGGAAAGAAACGAAAATTCTTATGCGAGAAACTTTTGCTAATGTATCTATGTGCAAAGAAGAAATTCAGCAATTTGAGGAGAAATTTCTTGTTGTACCTCCTTTTGTGTCTAACGTTTTGCAGGACAATATAGAAAATAATATAGATGATGCAAAAGAGAACGAGGCTTTTGACAACACTTGTGAAATTTTAGATGGATCAACTCATAATGCACTCGAAATCACTGCTGAAAATGGTAAGGCAAAACATTCTACAAATACAGAAGGTGAGAAGTTTTTGGGTGTTCTGAATTTTTTCACCAATCATGCTATTTTTGAGGAGCAACTATTAGAATCATTTATTTATACACCATTGTCACATGTTGATTTTCCTGCTGATCATTGCGCTACGAAAGAGTTGTGTGCTGATAACTCTATTATACCTATGCAAAAACAAGTTAATGTACAAGATGATTGTGTTTTGGATTCACCTACTTGTGCTGAAATTCATAATTTGATCACCACTACTGCTGAAAATGATGAGCTGAATTTTTTGTCTTCTCTAAATACTTTGGGCTATATTGAATTTGACACTCTTTGTGATCTAGATATCGTAGAGAAGATAATATTTTCTCAGTCTCAATTGCCTTTGTTAAGTAGAAATATTTTTTATGCTATAGGCAAATATGAACATAGTGGTATGTTTATGGTGCATAAAGTTTACATATGTTCAAATGAGGAAGCTCCTTTTGTGTTGCAACAACATGGTCAAGTAAATGAATGTACTAACGCTAATAATATCTTGTCAAGTTTTTCTAGTATTTTTTCCTTGCAGCAGGGACAACAAAAACATTTTTCACTGCGGTTGTGCAATATGGACAGTGCTCACTCGGGCCTAAACTCTACCCCCAAAGCAAGACTTTTTGCTGGACATACGAGCAAGCCGAGGACGGCTTGTCATAAAGAAGGGGAGAATGATGAGATCCTGCATATTATTATTGCACTTACAAACATGACACAATGTTTATTTGTTAGGGATCCTGGCTCAAGTGAATGTGCACTCTTATTTGATGGACAAGATCAAGATGGTGCACTATGCCGTCCACCACCTTGGCCTCCTCCTTTCATGCTTACAAGAAGATTTGATGGCGTTGCACATATGGACCCACACATGATAGAAGATGAACTTGAGTCGAGGACGACTCCAATTCAAGAAGGGGAGGATGATGAGGACATCACTTCTATGGATACAAACAACACTCCATTGAACATACAAGATGCAATCAATAGAGTTCATACACAACAATTAATTTCAGAGGTGAACTCGTTCTTATATATTTCCTTATATGTTTTTGAACATAAATTGCTACTTAATGATTTATTTGTGATTAGGATCCATGGAGAGGTTCAAGGAGTACTTGGAGGGAGTATTAGGGACGTGGAAGACCAGAGAATTCGTTCAAAGAAGATGGAAACCGAACCAAACTCCAAATCGTATCCAACTCGGAGTCCAGGAGCAGTACGCACTAAAACGGATGCCCAGGACGCATACGAACTCCGTTTTGGACGTTCTACATATGCACGGAAAGGGGAGAGGATAACCTTTCTAATGGAACCGGTCCCATGTCAAAAGTCGTTCGGAGTCGACGGGAATCGTCGAAACAAAATCAAGTACAGAATCTGTCAGGGTGCTGCACCACCGTATTGGGCCATTGTGCCTTGTATCAAGTCTAAGTCCATTATTTTCGTGTGTTAGGGTTAGGTCACGACCCCAACACCCCCTTGGACGTCCTCCCACCTATATATACTCCATAGTAGCCGCCACGAACAATTGGGTTTTGCATAGATTAATAATATCGCTGTTCTACAGTTTGTGGAACCCCAACTTCGCGATTTCAGATCGTGTCTTCTACGTTCTTGCTTGTGTTCTCGGTTGCACTTGCAGGGATTAGCCTTCTTGGCGAGGTCAATCGTGTGAAGCACGGTTGATAACCAACGGAGCGGTGGTGTAGTGATTGCAGGGGTTGTTCGTGTTCTACTCGAGAGCCTCGGATCATCAACATCGAGATCTCCACATCAATCGACCTATCCATTACCTTTCGGAAGATCGGGACTCATGATCTTTTTTTCCTATCAGTGCGAAGACAAGAAGCACCGGTGTGAAGAGGAGAAGCACCAAATTTGGCTGGTGGGGGAGAGCGTCTCTAAAAGGTAGATTGACATCTGTGCCAGGGAGGCGAAGGTGAAGGACAAGGAGAAGGACTTGGCAGACCGGCAGAATCGCATTCATCTCCGAGAGAAAGAGCTCAACGACCAAGATAAGCAGTTGGCCAAAAGGATCCAGCGGCACGCTAAGGAAGTTGAGCGCTTCTCCAATGAAGGTTCTGCGGAGCTCTCAGCTGCCAGGAGGTCACTGGAGGAGATTAGGAGCTTGAGAGCAACTTGAGTCCCATCAAGTTTGGGATTTCTTAGGGCATGTCAATGAAGCTCTAGTGCCATTTGGTTTCAGCTCGGTACGTACGGCTGACCCAGAGACGGAGATGGACAAAGCACTAATGGCGTTGAACTCCGTTGGCAACAAGCTGGAGGCTGTTGGTGATGTGATCATCGACCAACTGGAGATCGAGGGAAAGACCCTGGCCAAGAACGTCGCCGAATATGTGATGGTGTGTTTCAAAACTCGGAACCCCCAAATGTCTTTAGCTCCGATGGTCGAAGGACCCTTTGCCGAGGAGGGAGAAGCCACCAGGGCCAACGTTCAAGAAGTTGCTCAAACAGTTGCCTCATTCTTCACTAGGAACTTCAGTAGTTAGGACCTCTTCTTTTTGTACCTTCAACTTGTAATCCTCTTATTTTGAATGAATGGAATCCATTTGAATTGCATTTTTGTGTGTCTTCAATGCATTGTCGTTTCTCTTATTGGCCCCTGGTAAATGTGCACTATTTGATTGTGAACATGTACCAAAATGACAATGTCTTGAAGACTTCGCTTCGAAATCGTAGCCAAAACGATAGCTCTGAAATCCGAAGTTTTACCTCCGAGATCTCCAAGGGCCCTTTGTTACGCTGACAACGGGCCCCCTGGGAGTTGTGAGGGCTTCATGGTTTCGACGGCGCCTACAGTCAACACTTAAAACGTCAACAGCGGGCCCCCTTGGGGTTGTTGGAGCTTAGTAGCTTCGACAGCACCCACTGTTAACACATAGAACATGGCAGTAGGCCCTCTGGGGTGTGTTGGAGCTTAGTAGCTTCGACGACGCCCTCTGTCAACACGTAGAACGTTGATGGAGGGCCCCCTGGGGGTTGCCGGAGCTTAGTAGCTTTGACGTGCCCTTAGTCAACGCGTAGAACATCGACAGCGGGCCACTTGGCGGGTGATATCTCCACCATCTTCGTTTAGATCGCTATTAATTATCCACATCAACAGCGGTCCCCCATGGGAGTTATTGGAGCTTGTTAGCTCTGAGGGCGCCCACTTTCAACGTATAAAACATCGACGGCGGGCTCGTTGGGGGTTGTCGGGGCTTGGTAGCTCCGACAGCAATGACACTTCCCCCGGTACTATTAAAGCGTAGTCCGTGGAGGTTCGTATTCGGTCGGAACACGCGTGAGATCAAGAACAAGATGGTGACACAAGAGTTTTTACGTGGTTCGAGCCACCCGAGCGTAATATCCTACTCCATAGGGTGGTTATTGATCGTATGAGTATGTAGCGAGTGTTTAAGAGTGCTTGTCTGCCTGTCAGATGGCTTGGTCTTCTACCGTGCGACGTAACCCTTTCATATGCTAAGGACTGGCCGTTACACTACATGTCTGGCCCGACAGGTGGCCCCGGCTGTAATAAACACCCTATACATGATCTACTGTTGTTAAGGGTGATTAACAGTATGATAATGTGCCTTAATGGTGGTGTTACCAGCATTGACAGTCCTCTGATCGTATGTCATTAATACACAATTAATGACATGTTAATCAAGGCTAGTAACGGTTGTTTAATAGCCTCTTGAATGTCCAAGCCGTTGGAGATCCCATGGTCTTCCCGTTGCAGACTTAGGTCCAAGGGTCTGCCATGTGGTAGCTTTGGAGCTTCACTTTGTGGGGAGGCAGGTCCAGAGCCACTTGACATGTGGCAGCACCGGAGCTTCCCTCTCATGGGGGTTAGGTCCGGGACTACTGGACGCGTGGCGGAACCGAAACTTCCCTGTAAAGGGACATAGGTCCAGCCCCGCAGGACACGTGGTAGCACTAGAGCTATCCAAACGAGGGAGGCAGGCCCAGTGTTGTGGGATGCGTGTTGCCTTCGGAAGTCTTCATCTCATACATAGGAACTCCTTGGCTTTACTTGCAGTATCAGGGGGTACCAGGTACGCAGGGTACCGATATTATCTATTAAGTGTTGTAAGATATCAGTTTATATATGCATCTCTATACAATCTGGAATGATACAAGTAGTCATTTGATCCTTAGTGTATTCGTAAGATTCCATCAAATTCTACCATTTACAGTTTCATATTCAGGAGAAAGTTCGGCATGACTATTTATCTTCAACTGACCCACAATATTGCACAGGAACTATATATGTATTCTATCATGCGAACACAGCTATGCCTCAAAGTTATATTCAATTACTTGCACTCCTATTGGTTCTTCACACAGTCGCTCAGTATTCTACACCGGGCGAACCTCAGTAGAATGCAGTAGCATAACAAGAAAACTGTACGCTAATAGACATGGTTAGGTCCATGCTAAATCATTCAGATTTGTTGATTAGATTATGGATGGAGGCATTAAAAAACATCATTCATGTGTTGAACTGTGTTCCCACTAAGTCGATGAATGACACCGTATGAGTTATGGATAGGATGTAAGCCCTCATTAAGTTATTTACACATATGGGATTGTCCAGCTGAGGCTAAAATATTTAATCAGAATATTGGTAAGTTGGATACTAAGACATTAAGTTGTCACCTTATTGGCTATCCAGGTAAGAGTAAGTGATATTGTTTCTACCATCCTGACAGATACACTAATTTTGTAGAAACAATGAAAATCGTCTTTTTAAAGGATGCCAAGATCAGGGGGAGCATGGTAAGACAAAAAATAAATCTTGAGAAAAAGTGGGTTCGTGTGCCCACTCTAATGATTCAATAACCATTTTTCTCGATACCTAATGTTGTTGAATCATTAGTTTCTGTCACTGGAAATTCAACATCTGTTGTTAGTTCCTCATCAGCAACGGATGTAATAAGTGATGCTCCTATGATGCAGGAACAAGCTAAGTATCTTGAGTATTCTAAGCCTACAACCAGTAATGATGAAGAACAAGAACCGTCTCAACTTGAGGATAATGTGAAACAAGTAAGAATATCTTAAAGAGTAAGAAGATCATCCATTTCAAATGATTATGAGATCTATGTGAGTGAAGAAATTTAGATAGAGTGTGATCTCACTTCATTTGAAGAAGCTATGAGAAGTGTTCAATCATCTGAATATCGTAAAGTCATGGAGGATGAAATAAGGTCTATGTATGTTAACAAAGTATGAGATTTAGTCAAATTAAGATGAAGCCAGAACAATAGGTTGTAAATGGATATACAAGATTAAGCATGACTCCAAAGGAATATTCATAAGTTTAAGGTCAGATTATTGCAAAAAGTTTCACTCAAAGAGAAATGATTGATTATAATGAGACATTCTCATCCGTTTCAAGGAATGATTCTTTCAGAATCATTATGGTACTGGTTGCACATATAATTTAAAGTTACATCAAATAGATCTAAAAATAGCATTCCTCAATGGTGATCTATATGAGGATATCCATATGATACAAGCGAAAGGTTTTGTCATTAAGAGTAAGAAATATATGCAATGCTGATTAAGGAAGTCCATTTATAGAGTCAAACAAGCCTCTAGGCAATGGTATCTCAAGTTCAATGAGACAATCAACAAGTTTGAATTTAAGGAGAATGAGGAGGGCAATTGCATTTATACTAAGCTTAAGAACGGGAAATTTATTTTACTCATTATTTATGTTGATAACATACTACTTGTAATTAGTGATGTCAATCTTTTAGTAGAAACTAAGAAGTTTTCGTCCTGCAATTTTGATATGAAGGATCTTGGTGAAGCTTTCTATGTATTAAGAATTCAGATTCACCAAGACAGAAGTAAGAGGGTATTAGGTCTACCTCAAAAAACATAATTAGATAATGTACTCAATTTGTACAGTATGCACGCGAGTTACCCTTCTTCTGCTCCGATAGTCAAGGACGATAAGTTTGAGAACATTCAGTGTCCTAGGAACCAATATGAGATTGATAAAATGAAGTCAGTTTCATATGCTTTTGCTGTCGGAAGTCTTATGTATGTTCAAGTCTATACTCGCTCTGATTTAGATTATGTGACCGAGATACTTGGTAGATATAAGACCAATTCATGGATTGATCATTGGAAGGTAGTTAAAAAGTCTTTAAGATATGTGCAAGGCACAAAAGGCCATGTTAACATACAGTAAGTCAAACCCACTTGAAGTAGTGGAATATTCAAATCCAGATTTCGCGGATGCGTGAATACTAAGAAATTCACGTCAGGTTACATATTCACCTTCAAGAATGGAACTATTTCGTGTAAAGGCTCCAAACAATCCGTCATTTTATCGTCCGCGATGTATGTCGAGTTTTTTTCTTGTTATGGGACCACTGGGAAGACAATTTGACTTAATAAATTCTTACCCGATTTAAGAGTGGTCGATAGTATACAGAAACTACTTAAGTTTTACTGTAACAATGAACGTGCAATATTTTACTCCCACAACAATAAATCGAGTGATACTGCCAAACATATCGATATTAAAGTTTATATTGTGAAAGAAAGAATCTAGGATCACACTGTAAATCTTGAGCATATAAGTATCAATCGAATGTTTGTGAATCCGCTAACGAAAGATCCTCCATCCATCGTGTTCAGTGAACACGTAACTGATATGTTTTTGAGGGAGAGTATGTGATAATCTGAATATTTAGGAGCCAAATAAGAGTAAGATTCATTTTCTAAGTATAAGATGTATTGTGATTTTCGAGTCTAATAATACGTAAATAGTTGTTATGATGCATCCTGTCTTATATGGCAGGTATGAGGAAATAGACACTAAGTTTGGTAAGTAAGTAAGTAAGACCTAAGTTCAAGGGAAAGAATGTTTGAATATAGACTCAAAAGTAAGAATTAGCATGTATCTTAATTTGAAGAGACAGACCCCACCAAATAGTGTGTGGGAGATACATGACCATTCCCAAATGGTGGGAGACCCCCTCTTGTATCCCTCCAATATATATAAGGATGTGGTGTTGTCGTGTATTCAAATAATATGTGGAAACACTTGTAACAACACATCACAATCAGAAGACCTATCACTAAGGGAGGAAAAACAGGGGGAAGACCTCACTCCAAGCGCCATCACTGCTACAGGCGCCCAATGGCATTGAGCCACCAACTCCGGCGCTCACGAGCCCTTCTTCGTGATCAACACCTTCTCTCACTCGATGGTTGCGTCATCAAGCACAAGTGCAGGAGAATGTATTCATATGTTCTACATTGATAAAGAGATTATCGCTTAAGTGTTGTAAGATATCAGTTTATATATTCATCTCTATGCAATCTGGAATGATACAAGTGGCTAATTGATCCTCAGTGTATTCGTAAGACTCTATCAAATCCTACCATTTACAGTTTCATTATTCAGGAGAAAGTTATATGACTATTTAGCTTCAACTGACCTACAATATTGCACAGGAACTATATTTGTATTCTGTCATGTCAACACAGCTATACCTCACAGTTATATTCAGTTACTTGCACTCCTATTGGTTCTTCACACAAGTTTATCTGCCTGCCAAGGGTCAACCCCTGTATCTATATGTCCGGGGGTAGTAGCATCTCTTCTGCAGCCATGAAACAATGGTCTTGACATCTTTCGAAGACCCTTCCACACCACCATTGGAGGATGACGAGGAAGAATACCGAGCCTCTAATGGAACATCAGCACGTCTTTGTCCTGATTTTGCTGCCACAAAGGTGTACCAAAGGTGACTCCCCATCTTCTCGCACATCTCATCACTGCTCAATGCTTGGAGCTTCTCCAGAATCTGCTCCATGGCCAGGTCAAAGCCACCAGCCTGCACCAGGATGGCCTGGCTCTCGACCAGGAGCTTATCATTCCGCAGGAGAGATATAGCGGCATCCGCCACACCCTCTTTGAGAAACCTGCTCCAGTTCTCCCGGGCCTCGCAGAGGCTGGCGATCGCCCTCGCCACTGTCTTCTTGACACCTATGCCTCCAACCGAGAGCAGGTCAATCAGCGCAGCAAAGCCTCCAAGCTCACCAATCTTGATCTTGTTGTAGTAGTCGTCGGCCAGCAGCCCAAGGATCTGAGCGCACTTGGCTCTTGTGGGCACTGGCCCTAGCCATGCTCTTGCAACCAACACAGGGATGGCGTACTTATCGTCCCCAAATGCCACCTTGTTTGGGTCATAGGAAGCTGCTTTCTCTATGATCCCGAGGATGATGTCGTCCAGTTCAGAGTCAGGTTCCAGGCATGTCTCTGGTAGGACAGCGGCAAGCTTCGCAATCGCCCCGGGGTTGTGGCCTAGCAGGTGCACTATCACGCTCTCCTTATCGATGAGCTTGTGGAGGCGACAAAGTGCATTGTAGGCTTCTGTAGAGCATCTGGGGGAGTGAGGCATGAGGGTGACTTCCTTGAACAAAGCTTCTTCCTGGAGAGAAATGGCAGGTAGATCTGCGGCTGCTGGTACTGTAGCAGTGCTATTTACTGAACGCCACAGCGAGATGCACAGCGCGATAAGGATGTTGGGGATGAACACGCTGTGCAGAAGAACATCTCCCGTTACTGGACAGATGCGCTGGTTGTTTTTCCACCATTTCTCCAGTGCTGAACAGTCAACAGTCTAAAAAACAGAAGATTTGCATTTCAATCCAGATTTGGAATCTACAGGCAATGAAGGCAAAAATAACAGATAAAAAGTAATGAAGATAGCGACGTTAACAAAATGTAGATGAATAGCCTGACCAGAAAATCTGCCAGATACCGAGTTTTCCACCTTAACTAACCCCAGGGATCTTATTATCTGTTAAAATTCAGGTGAAAAGTTTCACTATGCTGAAACTGAAGCTTATAGAAATTGTAGACGTCCACAAAAAAGAATTACTACTGTACTTCATATGCTGCATAAAAGCAGTAACCTATAATGCTGTATCTATTCATCATTTGAACAAAAAAATACCGATGTAGAATCATATAATCAGTATGTTTCGACAATGCACGTGGACATAGTATAGTGTTTCTGGTCTATGCTAACATACTATGATCCAGAGGGCAAATTTTAGGCAATTCCTCAGAACACATAAAAATTCTCAACGGACACTGGCACAACTTAAATGATATTTCTTTCAATAAATTAGGCAAATAATTCGTGTTGGTCTTATAAAGTATCTTATTGTGACCTGACAGAACTGAATCAATTTTGGAATCTATATAAAACATCACAGAATTTTCTGACAACACTTCTACTATCTTCAGCGTAATTTCTCAGGATGCAACTTCGGTGCTCCTGTTTGTGCTCCCATGCGAACTCTCGCTTATGTGTCATCATCTAATTGGTTGTAGTTAAATCAGACATTATGTTGGGTAAATGAAATGGTCAATAAAATCATGACACCTAAGCAAGAGCACGCATGGGAGCACTGAATGGGAGTATACAAGCCGTGTCCAATTTCTCAAGCTAATAGAACATTGAGTAAATCCGTATATTGAAGCATTCCTAGATTAGTATATCGGAATCATTCCAAACAGGTTGCAAGACAATACTGCACCCATCAGATTAGTTTATCTTGCTAAAAGAAGACCTGAACAAATTCAGTAGATGGAACATTGAAATCAAGTCAGACTGGTTTTTCAAGATCATCCGAGGAAATGTTTCTGCTAACATATGCGTACAAATTTCCAATTAAGAAAATTACAAGATTCATGGCATGATCAATTCACAAACAACATTTTTTTAGTCTGTAACATTAATAGCATTTCCAAATATTCAAGCACATTATCTCGCAAAAAGGAAACCTGAACTTATTCAGGCAAAGAAACCAGATTGCAAAATCCTAGAAAGTTTTGTATCAACAAACACTGATAAAGAGGCAGAAACTCTACAAGAGAAACAGTAACAGCAGTTCGTCCCCAACAAGCGCACCAAAACATGTGAAATCGCATCACAGAATCAGGGCATGAACTCAAGGGAAAACAGAAGAGGCGGAAGATTCGTCGCACCTTTCCAGAGGGGATGACGACCGGGTGCTCCATGATCTTCTTGGAGACGGGGCAGATGAAGAACTCCGGCACGGGCACCGAGCCAATCCAGCGCCGTCTGGCGTCGGCGCCGCGGTGGAGCTCGTCAGACGACGCGCGCTCCAAGGCCCGGAACGCGGACTCGAAGAGGTCTAGCGTGGGCGCCGGCTTGGACTCGTCGGCGCACAGGTCCGAGAACCAGGCGAGCTCGTCGGTCGCCTCCACCCTCCGCAGCCACCGCTCTAGCCGCTCGATGTCGAGCACCCTCCGGTTGTTGTACAGCTCGTCCTTGATCGCCTCCGTCCTGATCCCGGTGTTGGCGCCCATGGTGGCATCCAATAACTCGACCTTGGCCTTCGCCTTCCGCACCTCCTCGGAGCTGGCAAAGGCGTCAAGAACCTCCGCCGCGTCGACGACCGGCTGCGCCTGGAGCTGCGGGAAAGAGAAGGCCGACGAAGACCCATCATCCCCAACCTCCGCATCCTCCGCCCCGTCAACGCACGGCGGCGCCGGGAGTTGCGGGAAGGAGAAGGCCGGCAAGAACTCATCCCCGTTCTCCACCTCCTCGGCCACGTCGAAGACCGGCGGCCCCTGGAGCTGCGGGAACGAGGAGCTCCCCACCACGCCCTTCTCCGCCACGTCGTCCCCCGCTGCCCCGCCTCGTCGGACGAAAGCAGAGCCGCCCACGCCGTCGTCTCGCAGCGGGGGCAGCCTGGGACTCGCGCTCCCGACCCTCAAAGAGGCCAGAATATACTCCACATCGTTGTCCTCCTCGCCGCTCTCCTGGCCACACGCGGCCGCCAGTCTTGGCGCCCTCCTGGTGGTCCGGACCGAGCTGGCCATGATCGTAGAGCGCCGCGGAGAGAGCGACCTCGACCCGGACCGCGAGGCCGCTCCATCGCCTCGCCGAGGTGACAGAGACCTCGACCCCGGGCCCCCGCCGCGCCGCGGAGACGGGGACCTCGACCCCGCCGAGACCCAGTGGAGCGGAGGAGACGACAAGCCTTCCTCCCCCGAGACTGGAGCAGCAGGCAGAGGTGGCGGGATCGGCCAGCCTCTCTGCCCCCGAGTCGGGGAGCCCTCCTCGGCCTCTTCCTCCGCCGACCAATCCATGACCATGGGTAGCGGGCGCCGCGGTTCTCGCGTTCTTGGCAGGCAGGGGAAGGGGAGGGATGGGTTTGGGAAATTTCGGTTGTTGCGGCTTTGAATTGAGGCGGGATACAAAATAAACGGGGGACGTATCAGATTGTGCTGTGCCCCCGGCCCGTTTGCTGGCTGAGACTAACTCCGACAAGGAGGCTTAGAATTGAGTAGGCATCGGGTCTTTTGCATATTGCTGGTTTGTGAGGTACGTGGCCCAAAAGAAGGTTTCTCCAACAGATGCTTTATTTTGGTCTGGCTCAATCTTTTTTTTTTTCTTCACGCGCTGGGACAACCGACAAAACCGAAGGAGGTTCTCGCACCATTTTCCAATCCCGGAAGCCGCAGGCAATTGAGGGAGCTCGGACGCAAAGGTATGTACTGACTTCAGTGCGGTTCCACGGTGTGAGCAGGGGCGCGTGTATGGGGCAGCGGGCAGCGGGCAGCGGGCAGCAGGGCAGGTGCGGGGCGTCACCGTGAGTGGGTGGCGGACGGGCGATGTATGCTCTGGGCGGCGGCACGGGCAAGGGTGGCGGCAGCGTGAGCAGGAGTCGAGACGCGCAACGGGAGTGCGTGTGGCAGGTAGGCGGCGCTGAGCAGCTGCTTGAGTAGCGTTGATTAGCAGCAACGTGATTAGCCTTATCCACCGATTAGCACGGCTCGGCTGTGTGAGCAGCATTCTTGCTGAAGCACGACTTCATTTATGCTCAAACATAGTCCAGAGCACTTGTTTAGTGGAACTTAACAATTTTTCTAATTGATTTCTGTAGTGTTTTTCAGAGATGGCATTTAAATATTATCAAAGGAATTGGTGTGCAGTTATTATGTCCACAAATTCCGAAGAACTGGAAGTTTGCACAGTTGTGGTTGCAACACTAGGAAAAGCTCAAGTGGGGAGGTTCCGTTGTTGGCCACAAGACCAAGTACCGTGATCGTCTCTACGCTGAGTTTCGCCTCAACAATGACTACTTCATTCTTAGACCACTATACAATGTTGAAGATTTTCGTCGAAGGTATATTATCAAGACTGAACTGAATTTTGAGTTTTTACATTTTCAATAGTTGTTTCACAATAGGAGTCAACCACTTTCTTATCAAATGGTTTGTGCATATCGAGTGCCCTCTTTATTGAGCATAATTCTAGCAGCTAAATTACAGTTTTTACATTTTTCAGGTTCCGTATGCAGTAATCATTGTTCTTGAAAATTGTTGATCGGGTCACGGTCGCTAATGATTTTTTCAAACAAAAGAGGAATGCAGCAAGAACGTTGGGTTTCTCTCCTAAACAAAAGTGCACGGTGGCATTGAAGATGCTAGCTTATGGAGAGCCGGCGGATTTCCTTGATGATGGACAACGTATGGGTGAAAGCACCGTTCTCAAAACTATCAAGGAGTTTGTTAGCACAGTGATATCTAAATTTGGAGGAGAGTTTCTTAGGTCACCAACAGAGGCTGAATTGCATCATATTTTAGCCGTAAACGAAGCCCCGTAGTTTCCCTGGGATGCTAGGGAGTATCGAGTACATGCACTGGGAGTGGGAGAAATGTCCTACAGGATGGGTTGGGATGTATAAAGGTCACAAGGGCAAGCCAACACTCATACTGGAGACAGTAGCAACTCCGGATTTACGGATTTGACATGCATTCTTTGGACTCCCGAGATCTCATAACGACATTAATGTGTTACAACGGTCCCCTGTTTTTGATGACTTGGCAAATGGAAAGACACCGGCGATTGAGTTTATTGTAAATGAGAATCCCTACAGCCTTGGATACTATCTTTCTGATGGGATTTATCCAGATTGGGCCACTTTAGTTAAGAGCATTAGTGCACCACAATTAGCAATAAGAAAAAGGTGTATGCAGGACAGCAGGAGGCTTGTCGTAAGGATGTTGAGAGAGCTTTTCGAGTGCTACAGACGAAGTGGAAGATATTGTATAGGCCAGCTCGATTATGGAATCAAAAGGACCTCAACTCCATCGTGCAAGCATGTGTTATACTTCACAACATGGTTGTAGAGGATGAACGTGGTGTACAACTTCCAACCCTGCATCCATCTAAGTGGCCAGGTGCTAAAAATCCTGAAGTTACACCACTACGGTCTTTAGCCGGTATAGAACACCTCAT
Organism: Tuctoria greenei; assembly: GCA_036927565.1. Classification (NCBI taxonomy): domain Eukaryota; kingdom Viridiplantae; phylum Streptophyta; class Magnoliopsida; order Poales; family Poaceae; genus Tuctoria; species Tuctoria greenei. The sequence goes on along the minus strand of JAYESD010000001.1, from coordinate 44,616,257 downwards.
TGAATTATATTTTGTGATTCAAGACAAATCTACTGCACACTCCCTAAAAAATGATCTTATTCAGCACATGTGGAATCTCTATGGAGCTGCAGCTGGCCCATTTTCTCATATGTGATGTGAAAGTGGAAGAGTAGTGTTGTTCTTATTTTGTTATATGATCTGAAGTTTGAAGAGTAGTGCTGCTATTATTTTGTTAAGTACTTTGAAGTTGGAAGAGGAGAGCTGTTATTATTTTATTAAGTGATCTTAGGCTGGAAAAATAGTGGTGTTATTATTTTGTTATGTCAGACAAGTGCTCTTATTTTGTTATGTAAAAAGTTGGAAGACAAGTGTTCTTATTTCTGTTTCTGGAAGACAATTGTTATGTAATACTAGCTGTTCCTGGAGCATATTTCCTGCAATGCGAAGTTTTTTAATTGCCACTTTTTGTTCTGCTCATGTGAAAAAAATGATACTTCAGCACTAGATGCAGACAGTATATATCTGAAAAAATGATAATGTGGCAGCACTAGTTCAGAACCTGCACATATGTTCCAGACAACACATATATGAAAAAAATGATAGTGCGACAACAAAATAACATCACTTATGTTCCAGACACCATACATATTCCAAAAGCCATACATCGCACTCCATACATAAATAACCATAAGTTCTAGAAACCACACAACACACAAAAGTAAGGAAGTTTCAGACAAAATATTCCAGACATCATGCTCCAGACAAAATATATGTTCCACAAGGCATACATCATACATCCAGTTTCGCACACCATACAACACACATCGACATTACCATAAGTCATACACCATACAGACAAGACATACACCATACACTTAGTTGAAAGATGCGTCTAGCACAACATTTAACAGAATAATAGTCTACTAGAACACATAATAGTCTACTAGAACACATAATAATCTACTTAGGTGGTGGAGCGGAGATGCCTCTGCATTGCATGATCTTATGTTGCATCGCAATGTAGTAGGCCCTCACATGCGGAACAAGCTTGTCTAGATCAACTCCCATAATGGCAAGCTCTGAAGCTATCATTTGTGCTTCACTTTGTTCAGCCCTGACCTCAATGTCTTTTTTAGTTAGACTGATCTGCTCCTCCTTCAACTTAGTCCTCTTTTCCATATATGCACTCCTCTTTTCTATATCTGCACTTCTCTTTTCCATATCTTGCTTTTGCAGCTCAAAAAGTTTCTCACTAAGCTTCATTTTATCTCCCTTCATGGTAAGAATTTCTAGCATCTGCTGCTCTTGCTTCTCTTCTGTCTTCCCATGCCTTTCGTGAATCTGGTGTAACATATCAACAGCGGTGCTAGATGAAGCAACATCTGCTCCACTTGACCTTCGCTTCTTCGCACTGTCACGACCTTCGGGTCTTGAAATTGTTTCATTATCAATCTCTGCTGAAGCTTGGGTTATTGGCACATATTTCATTACAGGGGATGGGTTGTTAAGTTCAAGCAGCCGATCACTCCACTTCAGTTTCTTGCACAAGATCTTCCAGCAGTGCATATATACAAAGGATTCTTTGGCCTCATATAGCTTTACAGCATCTTCAATCTAAAATAATAGAGTCAGATTATAAAATCATGGATCAAAGTGTGCAATAAGAAAAAAAATGAAAGACAATGATACTAACACTGTCTTGTTCACACTTGCCACTTTCGTTCCTCCTATCCACCGATGACTTGTGTGAACAAAATATGTTAACCCCTCTTTGGATGTTTTGCCACCTATGTTGGATAGATAACTGGGTTCTAGAGGAACCTTCTGATTTGTGCTTACAAAAGTAGTCATGGATTCTTTTGTAGTACCCTCTGAACTTTGATTTATCCCAGTTATTGAATCCTTACTAATATTAAGGAATGCAGAACAAATTATATTATCTTCTTCTTGTGAGAAGGAAAGCCCTCTGCGGGAAACGTTCTCCGGCTTCGCTTGCTTATTAGCCACATCTCTCTTGGATGGCAGACCCTCAATAGTAGCTTCCACAGTCCTTGCTTCACTCTCATTTGCAGACTGCACAAAGAACAACAATTACAATTTACAGTATAAAAGACTTGCTAAATCAGTGATACATAAAAGCAAGAAGATGAATGCTACAAGCTGTTACCTGAAATGCAGTCATTCTATCTAGATCCTCAATGGAATTAGAATATTGGGAGGTCCAGTCATTCTGTCCATAGCACTGGTACGTTTGTTGTCCATATATTTCGTCTATCGGGGGCAGGTTATCCATCCTAGACAGCAAACAAAATGGTCACTGCACATCACTACACAATAAATCAACATAGTTGCAATTTGTACAAGCAGCTGCATCATGAAGGTGTAGCAGTGCACATCTCAATAATTGAAAAAAAAATACCAATCACGTGCTGACATGATTTAGTAGTGCACATTCCAGGCAAGCACATCTCACAAACACTTTGCAAAATTTGCAGCAGGAGGACTCGATTAGGGTTGGGTTTGCTTTTGTAGCGGCGGCATGGTTTACAGCATGTCAGCAAAGAGGGATCAGGCGCGACAGTGCACAGTAGTAGGGCATCGTGCCAGATCGGAGTAGCATGAGGGGGACGAGGCCACAACGCCGCTGCTGGGTTCACCGAGCGCCGCGAGGACGAAGAACAGGCGAGCAGACAAAGGGGACGCAGATCAACAGAGAGGATACAAACGTACCTTTCCTCCTGCGTGGTCGCCGATGTCGCAATCCGCCGCTCTTCCGCCGAGACCTAGCGCCGTCGCCGCCACCACGAGAGAAGCAGTCATCCTCGCTGCTTCCTGGCTCTGGTAGTTGAGATGTGCACGAGTCTTCAGGCCTGCATCTTTGCCTCCTGGGTCGAGGGCTAGGCAAAACAGGCCTCCGGTATGCCCGGTCTGTTGGAGACAAAAAAAAAAAAAAAAAAAAAAAAAAAAAAAAAAAAAACAGGCCTGCAGACCGCAGTTTGAAGATGGGCTGCCGTATGGCAATGCTGTTGGAGTTAGTCTGATAGCTGTCCTCTTTACCAGTGCCGCATTTTGCAGGACATGAGGTATCTCTAACAATGTAGCCCAAATAGGGAGATCGTTTGGGCTATCTGGAAGAATATTTTTATAGTCTATTTTATAAAATCTCCAACAGTAGAAATAAAATAGGATATATCAACAGAATATAGCGGGAAATCTCGAGGTCGACGTTCCGAGCTTCGGCGGGAGAGCGAAACCGCGTCGTCCACGCAGGACGTGCCGGCCTTTGCGCGCGCTCTGGCGAGCGATTTCGCGCGAAAGTAGCGATCTCGTGAAACGGCGGCCAAGCGCTATCGCTGATCGCGCACAGCGCGAAGCACGTGGAGCGGGATCGCAGGGGGCCGCAGCACAGGGCTGTCGCTGGCCGCGCGGCAGGCGTGTGAAGCCGTGGCTCCTGTTTTTTCTCTGAAGCCTTCTCGCTAGTTCCTGCTGCAGGTAATGATGGTACTGGAATGCAAAAAATTGAAAGTAAGATCTGGAATTCAATTCACCTTTTGGATACCTTTGCTTTCTGAACTTATCGAAAGTAATAGGTCAAAGCGGTTCAACTGGTTTGGTGCTACTGTTGCTGAATTAATTAAATAGATCTTTTCTATCAGATTAGTTTGCTATGTGCTTTTAAGTTTTAGTTGTTCCTATTTAATGACTGCAGGGATGGAGGTGAACAGACAATATGTTTTTAATCTCTAACTTTTTATCGTGTACGTGTATATGCAGATTTTATAATCATGGCATTTAGATATTATGTGACAAATTGGTGTGGAAGTACAGCAGCCGCATCACAAATGAATGAAGAAACGGAAGCGTGTGCAGTTGTGGTTGCCATGTTACCGAAGAAGCGTCGTTGGGGTGGCTCTGTTCCTTGCCATAAGACAATTGATCGTGAACGTATGGCTGCTGATATTCGTTTGAGAATTGATTACTTCATTCCTAGATCGTTGTACAATGAGGAGCACTTTCGGCGAAGGTGCGTTCTATCACAACATTGTTGTACCATCATTTATAAAAAATATTAAATGACTAAATAAATTATGCAACTACTCTACAGGTTTCGCATGCAACGATCATTGTTTTTAAAAATTGTTGATCGGGTGTCATCTGTAAACAATTTCTTTAGACAGAGAAGGAATGCTGCAGGTGTGATGGGTTTCTCACCATTACAAAAGTGTACAGTAGCAGTGAAGATGTTGGCATATAGTGGAGCAGCTGATTTTCTAGATGATGGACAACGTATGGGAGAAAGTACGGTGCTAAAAACTATGCAAGAGTTTGTTATCACAATCATCTCAGAATTCGGAGATGAATTCCTTAGACCACCGAGAGAATCTGAATTACAACATATTCTATCTGTAAATGAGGCTCGTGGTTTTTCTCGAATGATTGGTAGCATTGACTGCATGCATTGGGAATGGGCGAATTGTCCGACAGGTTGGACTGGGATGTATAAATGCCACAAAGGTAAGCCAACTCTCATATTAGAGATAGTAGCAACTCAAGATCTACGAATTTGGCATGCTTTTTTTGGCCTTCCCGGATCTCATAATGATATAAATATCTTGCAAAGGTCTCCTGTTTTTGATGATTTGGCTAATGGTAACACACCCCCGATTGAGTTTATTGTTAATTAGAATCCATACAACCTTGGATACTACTTATCTGACGGGATTTATCCTGATTGGGCAACTTTAGTTAAGAGCATTAGTGCACCAGTTAGCAACAAGCAGAAGGTATATGCAACACAACAAGAAGCTTGCAGAAAAGATGTTGAAAGAGCCTTTGGGGTGCTTCAGTCAAAGTGGAAGATTTTGCACGGACCAGCTTGTCTTTGGAATCAAAAAGACCTTAACTCTATTGTGCGTGCATGTGTCATCCTTCATAACATGGTAGTAGAAGATGAACGGGGTCTCCAGCTCCCTAACGTGCACCCGTCAGAATGGCCAGGAAATGATAATCCTGAGATAACCCCACTTCGACATGTTGCTGGAATTGATGAGTTCGTTGAGGCATACTCTGTGATTCAAGACAAAACAACCGCACACTCCTTAAAAAATGATCTTGTTGAGCATATCTGGGCATTATATGGAGCTGCAGCTGGACCTTTTGCTTCCAAGTGTTAAATAGTCTTTAGCTATTTTCATATTCCGTACTTTTTGTATCAGATTGATGTTTTGTTTTGTATTTTAATTTATAAGCATATTGTGCCACTTTAAGTACTGAAACTTTATACAGTAAATGATTATGTGTGGGTTATGTTTATTTGGTGCAGCTTATCTGCTGTTGCGCTGTTCTTTTCCATGCCTTCTCTTCAGAGTTTTTCCTCCGCCTCGTGCTCTAGCCTTGTTTTAGCTAAATTTTAGTTGAAGACCAGCATCGCCATTGCGTCTTAAATGACATTTATTTCAAGAAAGAGAGGGTTATCTTGTTTCTATGTACAGTAACATATATCTAGCTTGGATATGATGAGCATCAGGAGTCAGCAAGGACATAGAGATCAAACAAACATGCACCAAGCCAAGTACTGAAGGTTCGACAGCCGCAACGACTTGTTGATCATGATCGCAAAGAGACCAGGTTGGCAGGTTGCCCAGAATCAACGGCGTATCCCTACGCCATGTGTACAAGTCAGAATGAATACCAATGGTATCCAAGTTCGGACGTCGAAATAACAACAGGGGTGCATGCATGGTGATTGTTATTTCCTGCAGAAACACAAGGCCGAAGCTTACACTGGAGATCTTTGTGTACCACTTAGCTAAATTAAACAGTTGACACTACAGTTGATGTAACAAACATAATTAAAGATAACATAAATGTTTGCAAATCTAAATTTTAGTTGTCTGAGCTTGGTGAAACATAGATGCCTCAGCGTTCTAATATTTTCTGCTGCATGGCAAAATAGTAGGCTCTCACAGGAGGTGTAAGCTTCTCCAAACCTGCTCCCATAATCCCGAGTTCTGCCGTTAGCATTAGAGTCTCACTTTGTTCTTCTTTCAATTTATTCCTCTTTTTCATATCTTCCTTTCTCTTTTTGATATCTTCCTTTTGCAGCTCCAACATTTTCTCAGTAAGCTTCATTTTATCCCTCTTCATACTAAGGATTGCTTCTTGTTTCTCTTCGATCTTTCCATTCCTTTCATTAATTTTTTGCAACACTTCTACCGTCGTGTTAGAGGAAGCAGAATCTCCTCCATGTGCCTTCCGTTTTTTTGCACTATCACGACCCTCGGGCCTTGAAATTGTATCATTTTCAATCTCACAAGGGGTCGGAGGTGTTGCTGCAGGTTTCATTGTAGACGATGGACGGTTCAATTCAAGCATTCGATCGCTTCACTTGGCCTCTTTGTATAGCAGCTTCCAGTAATGCATGAAATTGAAAGTCTATTTCGACTCCTTGTTCTCATACATCAGGACAGCATCTTCTATCTGTTGCAACAAAAATGTTATTCATTATTTTGAAGGAGTGTGAAACGGTAAGAGAATAAAATGCACATTATACTAACCCTGTCTTGTTCACATTTGCCACTCTCATTCCTCCTATCCACAGCTGATTTGCATGCACAGAATTTATTAACCGCCTTTTGAATAATCTGTCACCTATGTGTGATGACCAGCTGGCTTCTAGACGAATCGGGTTTGTGCTTACAAAAGTACTCATGAATTCTTTTATAGTAACCACCTGTGCTTTGATTAACTCCAGTAATAAGATCTTTACTAATATTAAGAAAAGCTGAGCATAATATCTTGTCCTCTTCTAGAGTGAAGGAACTTCCTCTCCTGGCAAGATTTTTTTGTTTAACTTGTTTTTAGGAGCTGAACTAGTTGTCATAACAGTAAGTTCAACTATAGTAGGTTCATTCCCATTCATCCACTGTACAAAGAACAAATTAATTAATTTTTTGAAAAAAATAAAAAAGTAAAATTACATACACACATTAGTATTAAAATATACCTGAGATGTTGTCATTCGATCTATTTCTTCAATAGAGACTGAGTACTGAGAGCTCCATTCGTTCACCTCGGATTGTTGCCCGTAAAAATTGTCTACAGGCTCCATATCATACGTTCTACAAAAAAGATATAACACGATACTAATCAGACCACATGCAAAGAAGCATCAAATTCAGATCACCAGATATAAGTAAATATAAATATTTTATCACTGTTCATTTACACAGGAAAGTAAACAAGAATATTTAATATTCCCACACATCCAATACATTCAAGTGCATCCGAAAATAAATCAAACAATATCAATCATCTCAAAATGTAAATAAAAACACTAGTTCCTTGTCATTTTCTTGATCCACCTAACAGCAGCAGACAATAAAACTAGAGGACGTCAATCATAGATGTAGTGGCAGACCCTCAGACCATAACCAATTTTTTTTTACTTGAGAGCTGAACCTAACGAATAGCTGAACCTACCGAACCTACAGCTACGCTCCAACACGCCGCTAGCCACTGGAGGCCGAAGCTTTCAAGCTTGCAAGAACAACGACGAAACAACATCAAAGATCTGGCGCTCCTCGCCTGCGGACGCGGCCGCATCGCGGAGTCGCTAGCTCCTTCGGCCGCCGCCTGCTTCAGCGCACTCCTACAATTTCCGTAGATACCTCTACAAGTTCCACGGAGCCGCTGCTCCTCCGCCGCCGGCCAACCGCGACGAGTCCTATCCCGCATTGATTCGTCTCGTACAAGGAAACTGACGATTGAAGGTGGCGGATTTTCAGGGGAACAGATGGAGACACCTACCTGGGAGCTCCTTCGTCGGCGACTTGTACTCTGGTGCGCCGTCGGACGGGAGTCGAGACCGCCGCCACCGCCCTCTACGTACAGGGAGAAGTTTTCACGTTGGTTTTTTTCCTCCGACTCTTGGTAGTTGATTTCGGCTTGCACGATCCGGCGCCTATGTTTGGGATACGGAGGGGAGCGCTTCTTGGATGGACTTCCTGGACGGGTTTACTATTGGAAGGTGTTTTTCTATCCAAATAGAGTTTAGACTCCCTAATAGGCCATCTGTTGGAGACAGTCTGAGGCTGACTCAAAGACAAAGAACAAAAAATCGCCACCCATATTGATATTTGCATCGTGATGGAAGTCCTACCTGCAGGCTCAAAACTGCTGGTCTCCGACAGGAAGGACGCAAAACATAGCAGCGTCTGCATCCGCCCGTGGAAAGCAAGCACAACGCGCCAAAAGTTTCTTTCCCCACCAGACTTTTCGGCTTCCCATGCCCGTTCTTTGCTTCGGCCCAGATTCCAACGCCCAGCGCCAGCGTTTCGCCCGACGGAACATAGTTGGCTCGCCACTACAGACCACCCATATGTGGTCTTCACGGACCCGGTACCAAAACTGCGCACCCGTTTGGGTTCTTCGGTTGGAGACAGTTTTTCATCGATGGAGTACCTATTTCGAGTTTGAGTCTCTGTATGCATACTGCGTTGGAGTCAGCCTGATAAAAAGTTTTAGATCAAATTATGAGCAACTTTACCAGATTTCAGAATTCCTAGTTCTAAGTACTTTAAAAGTTGGAATACAAAACTTGAAATCATTTTATTTAGTATTGGAAGGCCTTCCTTAAGATTGCTATTTAATAGGAGAGGTTTCAGTTCACGTATCAAAGCAAAAAGGCGGGGAAAATGAAAATTCATGTGTAAAAATATTTAAAGTGTTTATTGATTTGTTGCTCTCAAGCGCGCTATCAATTGCATGTCGCTGGCAACAAATTTTGGTAGAGTTGTATAAATAACACCAGTGCGCCAATGGAGATACGAGTCCTCTGCAAATTTAGGGTGTTTCTTGTTCAGCTGTGTATTTTTTTTAAAAAATCTGTGAGTTGTGAAAAAACAGCTGTGGGATGAGAGAAAGAAAAATAAAGAAAAGTATATGTAACAAATGATAGATGGGTATTTTTTAAAATAGCTGGATGAGAATATGAGAAATCTGAGGTTGGGGATACTCCAATTTGTACTATCTAGAGATTCTTATGAATCTGCTACCTACTAAAACATCTTTGGTTGAAATTTCAGATTATGAGCAGTGATCTAATCCGTGAAGCTAAACTAAACATACCCTTAGTAACATTGACTCCTTTACTCAACAAAATAGGATTGGTTGAACTTGATGCTGCAATAATTTGTTTAACAAGTTTTAGTGTTTTTTCATAGGAAATGAAATACATTACAACCTCTTTGTATATGCAAATAGCTGACACACACAATCTAGTTTATTACATAATAAAAATTAAAGAGAATGATAAAAAATTAGTACAGGAATACTTGTTTCAAATGTCGTCCCCATCTCGTGGGTTCTCTCGTCACCTCTATAAGTGCTTGCGACTAATCCATCATTGCTAACAATATCTTGTGCATGGATCCAACTATTGCTCACTTGAATCCCGTCTCCATAGTCATAGATGAGGCACAAAAATGATGACTAATGGTGCCAACCAAGATCATCATTGATGGAAGGGATGAAATGAATTATTGATCCGACAACTCCATCTGGCTGCGTGCCTCCATTCAAGCATAATATGGTGACAACGAGCCCTCGAACCATATGAAAGGTCACCAGAGAGTTGAAGAAGATGTAAGACCTTCATCTTGAGATCTCGAAGACAATGCTCCAAAAAGAATGCAGCATCAAAGGTGTCATCAACATCCATACATAATTGGATTATGTTTTTACCCGGTGAATCGGTGAGGTGGGCGCCAAGACGCTGCCCTCTGCTATGCTAACAGGTTGATTCAAGTGGACAGGTCGCCGATTGCCATTTGCGTAGTGATGAGGGATGAATTGTCAAAATAGAAATTTCATTAATTATTGAAACATTTGAAACATAACATTTCTTTTGCTGGTATGTGTATATACTATACACACACATGTGACTAAATACAACCTGGAACTCTCAGCCATTGAATTTGCATCCTACGTAGTTACATGTTTTTCACTTAACTCTCTACTTATGTGGATGGGGTTAAGTGAAAATATACAACAACCGTAAGATGCAGATCCAATGGTTAGAAGTGGTTGATTGTATGATAGCACAATATTATAGATTGCGTTCTAGTCGCTGCCAAATTATATATAAGGACATATCTTTGTATCTTATAATACTAAGGTGCTAACATGCTAATGCACATTTGTAATCATCGGATATATCAAGAGCGGCTAAGATGAAGAGAGATGGAGGTCTAACCCAACCAAAGTAAATGTTATTAAAGAAACCCATGCATTTATATTCGTGTGACACCTTCACCTCTTATAAGCCGTTGATCTTAGATGAATTTCCATATATATATATATATATTAGCATATTAACAATCAATATATATACTAAAAGATTCACCATCTAAACGACCACATCTCACCAAGATTTTGGTCGTGCTCTTCAATTAATCATGAAAAATTGGTGAAATAATAGTTCCCCTTGCTAAAAGCATCATATTAAGTTGTACTCACTCCATCCAAATTAATTAGAATTTAGGATAATATTTTTAGTTCAATATGAACTAAAGAGCTTATCATAAATGCTAATTAATTAAAGATGGGAGTAACTAGTATCTCCATATTCGCAAATAGATTCTGTTTATGAAGACAGTCAATTTTTTTTAATTTTGATTAATAATATAGTACATCTAATATTAGGGGGTCAACAAACTTTAATACAACAAATGCCTACTGAAATGCATACATTGAGTTAGATCATATCGATTTACTTACTATAGTAAACATATAAAAGAGAAGAGGAGCACCACAATTTTACAAACAATTAATATATTCCCTTTGTTTTTTTTTTATTTGATGATGTGCAGTTCAAAATAAACTAACCAACATCAAATAAAAAGGTAAGCTATAACATCTCTGCACACTATTCGGCAAATTAGTACTGTATAAGTAGCCGACCCAACCATTCCATCCGTGACCGTGACTGTTAATTGACGGTACGGGCATCCTCTCAATCCAAAACCCAAACCAGTTCCTGAACCCGCTGTTACCTCACCGGCCATGGAGCCGACCGTGCACGACGTCCTGACGTTCCACCGCATCGACCGCGCTGCCTACGACCACCTACTCGCCCTGGGCGCCGCCCGACAGCCCGCCCGCGATGCCGTGGCGCTCCTCATGTGGCTCCACCGCGACGTCTGCGCCCGGGTCGACGTCGTCTCCCGCGTGCCCGCCGTGGTCCGGGACTCGGCCTCCGCTGCGCTGCTCGTCGACGAGGCTCGCGCCGTCCTCGACGGCGGCGCCGCCTCCGCCTGCGACAGGACGACAATGACGACGCCCCTACTCTCGTGCCTGTGCGGCGAGGACAACGTCCGCGTGCGGCGGCTCCTGGCGTTCTGCGGCAGCCCGCCGGCCGATGCCCCGCGGCGCGGCGTCGCGGAGATCCTCCACGGCGTCGGGGCGCTGGTGTTCGACGACCGGCTGCACGCGCTCATGCGGCGGCACGAGGAGGGCGGTGGCAGCGCGGTGCTCCCGGCGGAGCTGTCGGCGCCGTATCGTCGCTGCAGAACGGCGGCGGTGGCACAGGGAGAGGATGACCGATCGTTGTTCATCACGTTCTCCAAAGGGTTCCCGTTAACGCGCGAGGAGATCATCGGTTTCTTCGCTGAGTACGTAGCTCTAGTTTCGAAGCAGTCAGCCACTGAAGTAACTTTGACTATTTAGTTTATTCTGAGGAGGCATTTATGAGTTAGTTTCATTTTATTTCCAAAACATTATCTTACACATGGCATTTCAAAACTTATCTTATAACCTAGGTAAATTGGTGGTCTATTGGCAAATTACTTTTAGATAATTATTCGCAAATAAAATAAACAAGTAATTGTCTATTTTTGCTTCTAAGTAAACGATGTGTGCACAGGAGGTGGGGCGCCGACTGCGTGACGAGGGTGATGATGGAGAAGACGACGCCGGGGGAGCCGCCGACGTACGGGAGGATCGTGCTCCGGCGTGCTGCTACGGCCGTGACGGTGCTCCGCGGGCGGCCGCTGGTGAAGCTGGTCGTCAACGGGCGCCACCTCTGGGCGCGCAAGTACGTCCCCCGGCCGGCGCCCGGTGGTGGTACAACTCTAGGCAGGCTGGCAAAGTGGCCATGGCGGCATGCATGAGTCCATCGGCGATGTTGCTCGCACACATCTACAAAAACTGGTCTGGTACTTTGGTATTGCACGGGCGGCTCGTTCGTATCTTCGTATTCTGAAATCAAATCCACTAGGTACAAACTGCGTGTAATTACAATTTAATGGCAAATGTATCTTATTATGAGCCATCTGATTACGTGAGGTCGTCAAACAGTAGCGCTGTCATCTTTATTCTCTAACTAAAATTAATCTCTCTTGCACAAGTTTGTCAGGTAAAGGCAGACGGGGTATTGCCGCTAATTTTTTTACATGTAACTAATTAAATTATTTTTTAGTTCACTAATAATTATTAAATTTGCAAAATAAACTCATATCAAGAAAGAAATGATATAATAAATCTTAAATTTAATAAATTATAGTATAAATAGTTCAAATGTAATATTGATAGTTCAAAATATATGCATAACATAGAATTACGATATTACTTGTCTAACTTTCTTAGTCATTGTTTTATAAATAAAATAAATGTATTGATCTCTAATCTAGTGGTCTCACTATCGTTACTCTTTCTAATATGCAAACAAAATAATTATAAGAATGCACAAAATGAAATAATATAAGCAGTTCATTCAATTACAATAAAGAAAAAATGTTTAGAATGAGGATAACATGAATGGAGACAAATCTAAAAGGAGAAAAATTCTTGTTCTACTAAGAAATTCTAACGTTTTTTTATTGATCTGCGGCTGTGTTCATGATTATCTCAATTGTATTACTCACATGGAAAACAGGATCAGATATCACTAGTGGGTTATCTGCTCTTGTGCGTGAGTGTTGTAGAAGACGTGTACACTAAAAAAATGAGTAAAAAGGCGTCGGGCGTATGACCGTCAGTTGGCTACTGTAGCCGACGGTCATATTTTATAGCCGTCGGTGTACCGACGGCTTTAGCCGACACCCATTTTTTAACATTTATATCTTTTAAAGCCGTCAATCCTGACACATTTATTCATTATAGCCGTCGATTACTGAGGCTGACACATTTAGTCCTTATAGCCGTTGGCACCTACAACTGACGCCTGTACAACATTAAGACTGTTGGTCACAGAGAGACACCGACTCTCCGGTCCGCGCGCCACCGGAGGACAGTTCCCGACACAATCTTCTAAGATGAACATGGACAACAATCTTCTCATATGAACAACAGTTCCTGGCGCAGTCTTCTCAGATGGGTCACACAGCTCAGTGGATTCCATATGAACAACAATCTTCTCAGATGAACAATGCATACATGAACAACAATCCATAGACTCACGATTCCAGATAAACATCAATATGCTCACAAGCGCGAACATGGATTTGCCGAACCCAAAATGAACACAAGCATGAAAAAAAGAAACAAGCTGCAGCCATCTCCCTGACCTCCTTCGCAACCGCTGGAGGCTCCTCCTCTTCGGCCTCCTTCACAACCGCTGGGGCCTCCTCCTCTTCGGCCTCCTTCGTAGTCGCCGGGGCGTCCCCCTCTTCGGCGTCCTTTGCAGCCACCAATACCTCCTCCTCTTCGGCCAGCTTCGCCGCCGCGGGGCCTCCTCCTCTGCTAGCTTTGTAGGAGCCGCAGCCATCAACACCTTCTCCTTAGATCCACCACCGCTAGTACAAGATCTCCGTGCGTGATTTCTCCTCCAGATCCACCACGCGCGCCATGCCCACCAGCGTCGGGGCCCTATCTGGCTGAGGCGTCGTCGGAGTCCGCGCTGGTGGAGGCACCGGTGCTGGCGGCAGGTGGCGATAGCGGCTAGGATGCCTAGGGCATGCTAGGGTTTGGTCGTTTAGAACTTAGAAGTGGGCAAGTAAGCACCAATGCTGGGTACGGGCCTACGGGGGCTGTTTTTTATCCGCAAGCGGGCTGGTCAAGCGGGCACGAAAAGTGTGTGATGTGAATATGAAAAGAGGGAGTTACGCTAAGGCCGTCAATCTTCCTATTCTAGCCGACGACTATTGCTAAGGCTGTCGATTTTCTAATTTTTGTCCGAAGTTTTTATTTTCGCCGTCGGCTTTTGCCCAGCTCTCGATGCATTAATTGTAGATGTCGACTTTTTCTGACAACTGTTGGCTATAATACTATGACCGTCGGGCACCAAAAATTGACAATTTTAGTGTTCTTAGAGTCGACTGCCCCGACGTCTGTATATACCTGACGCCCATTCATCATTTCTTGTAGTGGTATGTGAGGTTGTAGGATCGAAGAGCACGTGACAAGCTACCAGAGGGGGGTTGAATGGTAGATTTAAAACTTTTTCAGCAAAAGCAATGAAAAACATCTCGACAGAAAATCAATCTGTTAAGAAACAATGTGTATGACTAATCTAAACATGTTCAACTGTGACAAAAGTGGTATATATTATAAATAATCAAGTCACCAAGACACTACAACAAGAATCACAAAAAACCTTCGAGAAAAACTCAAGTTATATGATCGAAAGATCGAACAAAGGCCAATCTGTTCTATCTGAGTAATAACAGATTTGGAACGCCGCAAAGAAACTCGAGTATATCCAAAACCACAAATCCAATGACCGTGAAATTTTTACAGATGATAGATAATCAAGTTGTGAAGACAACCAAAAAAGAATCACATCAATTGAATCTGTAAAACTCGAGTTATGATAAAACCACCAAAGTAAGGTAGTGCTGTGCAGAAACTCAACGAGAAAAACTTGTCAAAAATAAGTCGGACAAACAAGACACAAAAGTTTCTTTTAAACTACAATCTTTATTCAATAGAACACAAGAGGAACATCCTAAAATCCGTGCACCATGATTTATGGCCTCCCTTGCTTATATCACTAGCCATGAGGCCAACCCAAACCAAACTAGGACTCGTATCATACTCAGTTTCCACCGAAACTTTCCATACCTGCTCAAGACTCTTCTATACGCAGATAGAAGCAATCTTAAGACTTCCAAACACTTTAGGAATGTACCCCACATTCCTAAAACAACTCAAAACCCACATGAAATCCTATCGTAACCAACTCAAATCTTTCCATATTTGAGTTAAACCCGATTCAGCCGCAGTATAAGTCCATAACCTAGTCTTTTGGACATTTTCGACCAATTCTTTACGTCCACATCCCTTCATCACGCCTTGGAACCTTGTAGCCACACCCATTCACTCCTTGCACATGTTCAAACATCTTCCAATGACATCCACAATACCTTCATATGCATTGTTCTTGATTCAAACATGCTGCACGACCTCCTGATCAACTCAACCACAATTTCTCCCGAACTTGGTTGTTGAACCTCATCTTCTCCCTAAGACTAGTTCAATGGATCCCGTCACTAGCCATGTCTTGAACTCAAGCAACACCTGCGCATGAATAAACAACCAATACTTCCGAGCACAAGTCCTCGACTTGACTCATGTTAGTTCTGAAACCACAACACCTTACATGAGCACCTCACATAAGCATGTTGCAAACCATAGCAAAATGTTAACCACCATGTTCAGCCAAAACGCATCAAAAACTTAGTAAAAGAATACTTAGCAAAGTTTTCATAGATGTAAAGCAAGTTTGAAACATTGCAAGTTAAAAGCAGAACCACTGCGATCTAGCACCATACCTTGCCAAAGCTAACCGGACCTTGAGCCAGAGCTTACCAAAGCTAGCAGGACCTAATGCTAGAGCTAACCAAAACTAGTCGGACCTAGCGTCAGAGCTAACCAAAGCTAGTCGGACCTAGCATCAGACTTTGCGAAAACAGGTCGTACCTAGCCAAAATAAGTCAAACCTAGACAAAGAAGTCAGACCTAGCCAAAATAAGTCGGACCTTACGTCGGACCTTACTGAAGCTACCCAAAACAAGTCGGACCTATTCTCAGACCTTGCTAGAGCTCGAACCTAGAGCTGGACCTTGTTAAAAGGGTGTTTTGGTAGAATTCAAAACTTTTATCGTCATAGCCAATGTATTCAACACACATAGGTCTCACAATGTCCCCCTTGATGAATGCATAGGCAACTCCACTTAGAATCCGACATTGGCTTATTCACATGAAAAGTTTTGAAAACAATCAAATGAGAAAGAAATTTCAAAACAAATATTTCTCCCCCTTTGTAAATCCCGAGAAGAATCGTGCCAAAACACTTGTGAATGTGTGCAATGTGTGATCAATTTCTGTCCCTTTGCATGTATTAAGCAAGGTACAAAAGAGAAATTTTAATTTGTTATGAGCATAATATACCATGCACATATAAAACAAGGCTCATCCAAGTCTTACTATCAAGTAACTTACACTATCACATCAATGAGATACATAAAGTAGTGTAAGCTATGCTAGAGATCAAGTATAATTTTCAATTTAAGCAAGTCATGATCTCACAAACTTAACTATTTCAAAACTGAAAGCATGGCACTTGTTGCTTTATTTTTATTGTTTTTCGAAGCACAAATTCAGATCATATGACATTTGCAAGAGATTATATGCCTCATCTGCCTTATTCTAATCAACCAAGCCAAGCCTATGTCATTTGACAATCAGAAGCTTAAGGATATAGTTTTAGTCATACACAACTTCTTCCAAGTTCATATCTAAGTGCAATGATAAGCCATCTCAAAAGATGAAGTGCGATGCATGCATATTCTCTTGATCTTTTATCATTTTTTATTTGGTCATAAAAGCTCAACATGTGAATAGTTGATTGCTTGATTAATTCTTTATGATTAAAAGAACTTGTGAACATACAACAAGTTCAAAACAGCAAGAAAGTTTGACCATGACCAAATTTATTGCAAGTAATTATTCCAATTACTAGTCATGGCAAAAACTACAAAATGTATAACATAACTAATGTAGTAATAACTTTCAACATGTAAAAGGAATCACAAAATCATATATGTATGAAATACTATGCTCATATTATTTTAAATTTATATTCACACATGAACTTCCCAAGTTTAAAAACTCCCCCCCCCCCCCCCCCAATTTAAGCCATGAGGATGCATAACCCCTAGTTCACTATGAATGAAACAAAAACGAGTGAAATCCAAAGGTTTTGTGAAAATGTCAGCCAATTGTTGTTCGGTATCTACATGGTGAAGCACAATGTTTCCTTTTCAACATTATCATGGTGTTAATGTGATTTGTTCTAGAATGTTGCACGGGGTTTTTAGCAATGCAAATGGCACTAGTGTTATCATAAAACAGTGGAACACTATCTAGATCAACCCCATAGTCCTTAAGTGTTTGAACAATCCAAAGAATTTGTGAGCAAGCGCTAGCAGCAGCTACATATTCAGATTCGGTGGTGGATTGTGGAACTAAACTTTGTTTTCTAGAGGACCAAGCAACAAGTGAATTACCAAGAAAATGAAAAATACCCGAAGTACTTTTCCTTTCAATCCTACAACCCCCAAAATCAGCATCTGAAAAGGCTTTCAAAGTAACGGTTGAGGAAGAAGGAAGAAACATGCCAAATTCTTGAGTTCCATGTAAGTACATGAGAATTCTTTTCACAGCTTGACAATGTGAAGCATGTGTGGAAGCTTGAAACCGTGCACAAAGACATACGCTGAATTGTATGTCCAGTCTTGATGTCGTGAGGTACAAAATTGATCCGATCATGCTTCTATATTCTTTTTGATCCACATATTCACCATCTTTGTCAAGTTCAAGTGTCGTTGCTGTACCCATTGGTGTCTGTCGGTACCCTGCGTACCGGGTACCCCCTGATATCGTAAGTAAAGCCAAGGAGTTCCTGCACGAATGTTGATGACTTTTGATGGCGACACGTGTCTTGTAGTACTGGGCCCGCCTCCCTCGTTTGGGTAGCTCCGGTGCTACCACGTGTCCTGTGGGGCTGAACCTACCTACCTTCATAGGGAAGATCTGGTGCCTCCACGTGTCCAATAGCATCGGACCTAATCTCTAGTAGAGGGAAGCTCCAGTACTGCCACGACTTAAGTAGCTCCAGACCTGCGTTCCCACAGAGGGAAGCTCCAGAGCTGCCACTCGTCTAACGCCCAGACCTAAGTCTACAACGGGAAGACCACAGGATCTCCAACGGCACAGACATTCAAGAGGGTATTAAACAACCATTACAAGATCAGATTACGTGTCATTAATGTTGTATTAATGACACACGATCAGAGGGCTGTCAATGCTGATAATGCCGCCACTAAGGCACGTTATCACACAGTTAATCACACTTAATACATGTAGATCGTGTATAGGTGATTAAATACTGCCACGACAACCTGTCGGGCCAGACAAACACTGTAACGACCAACCCTTAACATATAAAAGGGTTGTAGCGCACAGTAGAGGACAACTGATCTTAGACATTCGCCACCCACATATACTCATACAATCAACTACCACCCCGTGGAGTAGGGTATTACGCTAAAGCGGCCCGAACCACGTAAAAAACCCCCGTGTCACCATCTTGTTCGTGATCTTACACGCTCCCCATCCGAGTACGAACCCAAGCGAACTACGCTTTAGTAGTAACGGGGAAAGTGTCGTTGTTACACCTTGACATTTGGCGTGCCAGGAAGGGGGGCTCCTAGGATCTCAAGATGGTGAGTTTTGCCGCTGCAAAGTCCAACAGACTGGAAATCCCTCCAATGTGCAGCAGTCGACCAATGCCGTTGTTCCGGCAGATGTCGTCGCACCACCACTAGCACCTGCTCCGGCAGCCAACACTGGACAACAGGATGGTGCCTTCATGTCGGTCATTGCATCGATGAACAACTCTGAGAATGCGCTGAATGCAACATAGACTCTGATTCAACATCCTCCAGTGCCTGGAGCTCCTTCGACTGCCATGGAGCAATGGCACGCTGACGTAGAGCATTGGGTTGCACCTGCAACTAATGCCCTCAGTGTCCAAGGTCTGCACCATGTTGGGCTATCTATTCTTTCATGACGTGAATATGTGCTAGTATACTTGATATCTGGGCACCTTCTCAGCACAGGACCTTGTCTGGTAGACTTGGTCCTCACGCGTTGCAGCACAGGAGACGTGCGTCCTCCTAGAAAGTGATGTCACTGCCCTTCGGGGCTCACTGTACCCACACAACATCGAGACTTCCTACTCAGGACCTCCAGTTAGAACTCGGCCAATGCTACATGAGGCACAACGACCGCATCCATATCGAGTGCGCTCGAGAGAGACGAGCTGCTCGGGAAAACTCTTCTCCTTTGGGAGTGGGGGCGGCTGTTCGGCTCTGGCCATGCATCTTCACATGGTCAAATGGCCACCCAAGTTCTGGCCTCATGTACCGGAGAAGTACGACGGGACAGTAAAACCCATCGAATTTATTCAAATCTACTCCACCGCCATCCTCACGGTTGGAGGCAATGAGGCCGTGATGGCCAACTACTTCCCAATGGCTCTAACTGGGACTGCAAGGGTTCATGAGTCTACCTCCCGACTCCATGTACAGTTGGGGGGAGCTCTACTGCCAGTTCACCGCCAATTTCGGGAGCTTCTACACCCGACCTGACACTAAGCTGGATTTATTTGCTATACAACAAAAGTTGGGAGAATCGCTGCGATCATTCATCCAGCGGTTCTCTCAGGTACGAAATACAATTCCTTCTATCTCCAACACCTCTGTCGTTGTTGCGTTTTGACAGGAATTTAGAGATAGAAGATGCTAGAGAAGCTAGCAACCAAAAATGTCAGCAGTGTCACAAAGCTCTTTAGCCTAGCTGACAAGTATGCTAGGGCTGCGGAGGACCGACAAATGCACTCAAAACCAGCTCAGGAGGCTGGTAAACCCTCCTCCAAGGCTGAAGCCACTACCTTAGGCAGTGGAAAAAAGAAGAAGAAGTCCAACGGCAAGAAGAAGTCATTGGCCGACACACTAACTGCTGCTGCTCCTTGTGGCCGGGGACCACGACCAGAAAAACGACCACGACCATCATCTGAAGATGGCGACAGCGAGAAGATATGGTGTCCGATCCTCAAGACGAACAACCATAATCTCGAAGACTGTCGCGAGGTCAAGTGGCTTGTTAAACGCAACAACAGGAACCAAGAAGAAGCTCCTTTCCGCCAACCGGAAGGAAAGCAAAAAGTTGGAGTAGATCCGTCAGAACAGGAGCTAGGCTTCCAAGACGCCAAGAAGGCATTGAAGGCAATCTACAACACTGTGGACGACGACTCTGACATGTCCGACAATGAATGTAGGAAGACTCTCCATATGATATGGAGGGTCCTGGGATATGACCTCTCGGCACATCCTGAAGACTATGCACCGGGAGATGGCTGCCGCAGCTCCTACTGCCAAAGCCGAACCTCATCGGAAGTGGAAGGACAGAGCCATCACCTTCGATGCTTTGGATTGTCCGAAGAACATGACCGGAGCTGGTCAGTTGCCTTTGATGGTCTCCCCGACTATCAACAACATCCAACTCTACCATGTCCTGGTGTTAGCGGTGCAACACTCAACCTCCTCAGCTTCGCACTTTTGCAAAGCTCCAGCTCAGCCTCTCGAACCTTCGGCCCTCATGTCCCTTCTCCGGAGTAGGTCCGGGAGTTATCACTCCTCTCGGATCAGTTACACTCCCGGTAACTTTTGGGACCCGAGACAATTATAGGTCCGAGAGGCTGGTCTATGATGTAGCACACATCAACCTTCCCTTCAACGCCATCCTAGGCAGGCTAATCCTGTATAGGTTCATGGTTGTAGATTATTATGGCTATCTCGTGTTGAAGATGCCAACTCCTTCAGGCGTCCTTCGAATTCGTGGGGATCGCACTGCGTGAGTCACTGGTTTGGAAGAACTCCACGCGCTTGCAACAACATAGGAGGAAGGATCTAGCAAGGAGCAAGACGCTTCCTCCGAGCTCTTGTCAGCAAGGCTCAACCTCTGCACCTTGTGTGCATCCAAGCGGCGACACCGACATCCCCGTCAAAGTCGTCCAAATTGGTTCCAATGCTGCCCAGACCACCCGTATATCGGGAGGTCTGGATGACAAATAGGAACTCACGCTCATCATTTTCCTCCGGGCTAATGTTGACGTGTTTGTATGGCAACCGTCACAAATGTCTGGGATCCCTAGGGAGGTGATCGAGCACAACCTGAAGATATACCCCGATGCACGACCAGTACATTAGGAGCCTCGAAAGCAATCTGTCGAGCAGCAAAACTTCATCAGACAACAAATTAAGAAGCTGCTTGACGCTGGTTTCATCTGGGAGTGTCGGTACCCTACGTACCGAATACCCCTTGGGACTGCAAAAAGACCAAAGGAACTTCACCTGCCTGAGTTGAAGACCTCCGAAGGCCCCACGTGTCATTTGGGACCGGACCTGCCTCCCTTCTATGGTTAGTCCCGATGCTGCCACGTGTATCCTGCAACCGGAGCTACATCCCACACATGGGAAAGCTCCGGGCTAAATACCTGTGCAGCACCTCCGAACCTAACCCCCGACAGAGGGAAGCTCCAGTACTGACACGTGTACAATTGCACCGGACATACCCGTCCCAGACGGTAAGCTCCGGAGCTTCCACGCGTCCAACCGCCGGACCTTCAACTTCAACAAGTAGTTTGGTGGACCCCCAACGGCTCGAACCTTCAAGGGGCAATTGAAGACTTCAAGACCCGATTAAGTGTCATTAATACCATCATAATGACACATGATCTGAGGGCCCTTAATACCAGTAACGACACTTTCAAGGCGCGTTACCACACTATTAAGGGTAATTAAGCTCATTAATTATGTATTAAGCATCAGTAACTGCCAGGGCCACATGTCGGGCCAGGCTAACGATATAACGACCAATCCTTGTACTATAAAAGGACTGGCCGAACGATACACGGGAGAGACTCTTCCAGACTCGGCTCTGACACACGCTCACAAGTGCTCAGACTCACAATACAACAACTACACACCCCGTGGAGTAGGGTATTACGCTTAGGCAGCCCGAACCACGTAAATCCTCGTGTCAACTTGCCATTGTGTTCTGAATCTCTGCGCGCCCACAACTGAACTACAAACTCCGCGGTCTACCAACGGTACTATCGGGAGAATTGCCAGAACCAGACTTCAAAAGTTGGTGCGCTAGGTAGGGGTGCCCGAGATTCAAACATGGTGAACTCTGCTGCTGGATCGTCCAACGGCAGCCTTGCTGCGCAACCTGCTGGAGGCAATCCCTCCAACATGCAGCAGCCAGCAGGTGCTGTGGCTCCAGCAGGAGTCATGCCACCGCCGCCACCGTCCGCACCGGCGAATCAAGCTGGACAGCGAGATGGGGCGTCTGCGTCAGTCACGACATCGACGAACAACAACCCTGAACATGCGCTATATGCCGCGCATGCTCTTCTCCAACGTCCACCGCCTTCAGGAGCATCCCAGAGTGCAATGGAGCAGTGGAGGGCTAATGTGGAACATTTGGTTGCAGCAGCAGACAATCACATCAGCAACCAAGGTCCTCCCCCCTCGGGACGGGCCCCATCGCAGCATCGGACCGTGTTGGGTGGACTTGGTCTGCACGCTTTACAACACAGGAGGCATGCTGCGTCTCAACCGATGACGTCGCTGCCTTCTGAGGCGCGACACACCCATATAGTAACCAGACTTTTGACTCACGACGTCCGGGCATAGCTTGATCGCCGTTACCATCAAAAGCACGGCCGTGTCCATATTGAGCATCCTCGCGAGAGGCGAAAGGCTCGGGACAGTCCTGCTCCCGAGGGAGTAGGAGGAGGCTGTTCTACCCTGGCCATGCACCTACACATGGTCAGATGGCTGTAGAAGTTCCGGCCTCACCTGCCAGAGAAATTTGACAGGTCTGTCAATCCCGCTGAGTTTCTCCAAATCTACTCCACCGCAATCCTCGCGGCTGTAGGAAATGAGGCCGTAATGGCCAATTATTTCCCCGTGGCTTTGACTGGGACCGCCAGGTCCTGGTTCATGAGCCTTTCGCCCAACTCCATCAACAGTTGGGCAGAACTGTGCCAACAGTTCACCACCAATTTCGGGAGTTCATACACCTGACCAGGCACCGAACTGGACCTTTTTGCTGTCAAGCAGAAGGGGGGAGAGTCCCTGCGATCCTTCATCCAGAGGTTCTCCCAGGTACGAAACACCATACCTTCTATCTCAAGCGCTTATGTTATTGTGTCATTTAGACAGGGCGTACGAGACAAGAAGATGCTGGAGAAGCTGACGACCAAGGAAGTCACCAGCATCACAGAACTCTTCAGCTTGGTAGACAAGTGCGCCAAAGCTGTGAAGGGCCATGAAATGCACTCCCAACCACCTCCGGAGGACAACAAAAAGTACTCCAAGGGAGAAGCCACTACCTCCGGGAGTGGCAAGAAGAAGAAAAAGTCCAATAGCAGGAAAAAGCCGTCGATCGACACACCTACTACTGCAGCTGCTGCAGCTCCGGGTGGCTGTGGGCCACGCCCCGAGAAACGACCTCAGCCGTCGTCGGAAGGCGGAGGCAGCTCCAAGATGTGGTTTCCTATACACAAGACGAAAAGCCACAACCTGGAAGGCTGCCGAGAGATCCAGAACCTTGTCGAGCGCTACAACAAGTGCCAGGAAGAAGTTCCTTTCCGTCAAAGGGAAGGAAAACAAAAAGTCGACGAAGCTCCGGCTGAAGAGGAGTTAGGATTTTAGGACCCTAAAAAGGTCTTGAAGGCTGTTTACACCTCCTTTGACGACGACTCCGACGTCTCCGACAACGAGCGTCGGAAGACCATGAACACCATCTTTGGTGGTTCATGGGACATCACCTCCCGCCGTGTCCACAAGACAATGCGGCGGGACATGGCCTCAGTAGCTCCCACTACTAGGGTGGAGCCACACCGCAAGTGGATGGACACTGCCATCACTTTTAATGCTTCAGACTGCCCTTAGAACATGATCGGAGCTGGCCAACTCCCATTGATGGTATCTCTGACCATCAACAACATCCAGCTCCACCATGTGATGGTGGATGGAGGTTCGGGGTTGAACCTCATAAGCTTCGAAGCTTTCATCAAGCTTCAGCTCCGACCTTCAGATCTTTGCTCCTCTCGACCTTTCTCCGGAGTAGGTCCTGGGGCCATAACTCCACACGCTGCCATTACTCTCCCGGTGACCTTCGGGACTCGGGAGAATTACCGCACTAAGAAGTTGATCTTCGACGTGGCGCAGATCAACTTACCATTCAACGCCATCTTGGGCAGACTAGCCTTGTACAAGTTCATGGCTACTGCTCATTGAAAGTGCATCTAGGACTCCCTTGTGGGTTTTGGATGATTTATGACAAGCAATTGGGATCCTAATCCTTTTGTTGAGATGAATGCAGGCAAATAGTGAAAAATGAGCAAAATGCCAAAAAGAAGGGAAATGAAAAGCAAAGTGAATTTGAGCTCAAGGAGAAGAAAATAGTAGACTATTATGTGTGGAGTGTGTTAAGGAAACACACCCATGAGCTCAATCACTTTCAAGCACACACACACAATGCACAAAGTTATACAGGACTGAACTAGTCCGATATCAGCCGGACTAGTCCGATATCACTCTCTGCACTAGATCGGACAAGTCCGGTATCCACCGGACTAGTCCGATATCTTTCTGATCCACTTCGGACTAGTCCTCCCCAATGCGGACTAGTCCTCAACACAATGCACAAGTCACTCAAAATCGGACAAGTCCGTTGTGAACTAGACTAGTCCGATATTCTTTCTAATCCTCTTCGGACAAGTCCGATGTCAATCGGACTAGTCCGAAGTTTTCCAGTAGTGAAATCGGACAAGTCCGTTTTCAACCGGACTAGTCCGATATTCCTGGACACTTAGGGTTTGCTACACACGGCACACCGGGCTAGTCCGATGACCACCACGGACTAGTCCGATCATTCTGAACCCTAACGGTCACTTTTAGAAATCCCATATAAATAGAGGTGCACGACCCACTTTTACACTCTCTCGAACCCTAGCACCATCACACCTCCCAAGAGACTCAAAAACCACCTCTCTCCACGAAGTTGAGTGCAAAATCGATCAATCTATTGAAGATCACTTCTAGATCATTGGAGAGACACTTGGCACACATCATTGAGCTCTTGGTTTGATTCTCTAACACACTCTTGTGTTTCAATTTGTAATTTTCGAGTGTGTTATTGGTGGCTTTGTAAGTTGTAATCAAGGGAGCTCTCAACGTGTGAGAACGCCCCTTCAACTTGGTTATTTACCCTTTGTGATTAGTGGAAGAGGATTGGCCTTCGTGGCGATCCGACGAGGAAATGGTTGGAGAAGACCCGGTCCTTTTGTGGGCTCCTCAACGTGGACGTAGGTTGCCTTCGTGGTAGCCGAACCATGGGATAAATCGTGTCTCTTGTCCTTTTGCGTTCTTCATCTTAATGGATCAACTTAATCTAGGGTTTGATTCACTTTGTTCAATTTGAGTTAAATTGTTGATCAAGAGCCTTAATTGTAATAGAATTGAACATACAACTATTAAACTGTCATTCAAGTTTATATTTCCGCTGCAAACATTAACGAATCAATCAAATTGCTTAAACTTGATCAACTTAGACCGTGAAAACCGGACTAGTCCGCACTTTACCGGACTAGTCCGATATCTCTGGTATTGACTCTGTTGTTGAGTGTTACAGGAACCGAGAAAATTCAAAAGGGCCTATTCACCCCCCCTCTAGGCCTACATTCAATTGGTATCAGAGCAGGTTCTTCAAGAAAGAGTGCAACCACTCGAAGAGATCATGTCGGACATGAAGGAAGTTCAGAAAATCAACAACCAGGAAGAAGTGAACAACGACAAGAACCAAAAGCTTGAAAAGTATCTTGAAGCAATTCAAGACTTCGATGATGATGATGAGGAGACGCTGAAGTTGAAAGCACTCCTCAGAAAGAAAGCACTTTCCAAAGGGAAAGCTAAAGTTGAAGAAAAGAAGAAGGGGAGTAGTCACACCGACTACTCCCGATATCCTTTTAACTATGATCGTTTAAATTCAAACAACAGCCATTACCTATCTATTCCTCTTGGAAAAGCCCCACACTTCGATGGGAGTGATTACTCCATGTGGAGGCAAAATATGAAGATGCACTTGATTTCCCTTAACCCAAGTTTATGGCATATTGTGTGCACAGGAATAGACATCCCAGATGACGACAAGAGCTCACCCCAAGTCAAGAGCAAGCCATCCACAGAAACGCTCAAACCGCAGTCGTAATCACCTCCTCTCTAAGTCGAGATGAATTCACAAAGGTGGACGGACTGGAGATTGCCAAGGAAATATGGGACACACTACAAACAACCCATGAAGGTGATCGGCATGTGCGGGAGGCGAAAATTGAAATGATCGAAGGCGAACTAGGAAGGTTCGCAATTGAGGAAGACGAGTCTCCCAGGACATGTACAACTGACTGAAAACACTTGTAAACAAGGTTCGATCATATGGGAGCAAGAAGTGGAATGACCACGAGGTTGTAAAGCTCATCCTTAGAGCCTTTATGCCTCGCAATGTCACACTATGCTCTATGATCAGAGAGAGTCCCGGGTACAAGAGGATGACTCCAAATGAGTTTCTTGGCAAAATAATCAACTTTGAAATGATGGAGAAACAAGCCAAGCACGTCAAAGAAATAGCCGACCTCACATCGGCCAAGAAGAAGGGGGTTTCCTTAAAGTCCACACTCAAGCCTCTATCCAAAGAAGCAAGAGAAGCACAGCTTGAGGAGGACAGCGATGATGAAAGCAGTGAGCTGGACGAAGAGGATATGATTTTGTTCATGAAAAATTTCAAAAGAATAATGAAGAAAAGACAAGGAACAAAATCAAGTGAAGGCAAGTACAAGGAGAGAACAAAGCCGAAGATGAGGCATGCGTGCTATAATTGTGGTGAGTACAACCACTTTATAGTCGATTGCCCGTATGAGGACAACAAGAAGAAGAATAAATAAGCCAATCCTCAACCGAAGAAATTCTTCAAGAAGAAGAAACAAGCTGAACAAGCACACATTGGAAGGGAGTGGGACTCAAACGATGAGTCCTCATCATCCGATGAAGAAGAGTTGGCTAGCATAGCCATTGAAAGCACGTCCAAGAGACCCACACTCTTCCCCACGCTCGGTACAAAGAAGGGACATGACACTTGCCTCATGGCAAAGGAAGGTAAACGCAAGGTAAACATCAAAACTCCTTCCATGCATTCCTACTCAAGTAATGATGAACTAGATAGTGATGATGAAGATATGTTAATTGGATTAGATAGAAAAACTGCTGCTAAAATGAAATTTCTACTTGACCAACTTGTTGAGAAGGAACAACTAATTGATCGTCAAGAGGACATGATTATCTCCCAAAAGGAGAAGCATGTCGAACTTGACAATCTTCTAGTCCTTGAGAAGGAGAAAAACAGCTCACTAGAGCTTGAGCTAGCTTCAAGCAAGAAAACTTGCTTGGAGTTAACCAACTCAAACGTTGCAATCAAGGAACAACTTGATGACCTGATCAAGGTCAACAATATCCTTGAAGTGCAAGTTGAGTCACTCAAGCTAAGTGAATCTTCCTCCTCTTCAAGTCTACCTTCTATACCCACCTCAACTAATCCTGTTCATATGTGCAAATGTGGTAAAATCAACACCAGTTTGAAGGAAAAGTCTACCTCCAGAAAGGATAAAAATCCTACTCAATGTGGAATATTTGACAAGGAGAGGATCAACTATGCACGTAATGCATACTTGGTCCAAAGACCTCCAAATGTCAAGTATGGCATTGGTTACTCTTATGATGGAAAGCAAAATGCTGGAAGTCATAAGAATAACAAGGGAAGGATTACCTTTGTGAAAGGAGGACCCTCACAACCTGGTAACTCGAAAATTAAGAACTTGAACTCTCATGAACACCGGACTAGTCCGGTTGTAGTCCGGACAAGTCCGGTTATCCGGACAAGTCCGGTCACCCAGACTAGTACGATCCTTAAACAACAGCAACTTTTGTTCAAAACCTTTGATGCCTCTTATGTATTAATGAGAAACAATCTTGGTAAAGTTTATGCTTATTATGCTGGGCCACGCCATGGGAACACAAAATCCCATATGTGGGTGCCCAAATGTATTGTAACTAACCTCCAAGGACCCAAGCAAGCTTGGGTACCTAAAACCAAGGCATAATTTGTTTCTGCAGGCCTATTCCTCCGGTGGAACCAAATGGGTGCTAGACAGTGGATGCACCAACCACATGACCGGAGAAAGGAGGATGTTCGTGGAATATGAAGAAAACGAGGACCCAAACGAAGGCATCTACTTCGGAGATAATAGTCAAGGAAGGGTGCTCGGTACCGCTAAAATAGCAATATCCTCTGAACACACTCTTTCTCAAGTTTTACATGTTGAATCTTTAGATTATAACCTGCTGTCCATATCTCAATTATGTGACAAAGGTTATAATTGCTTGTTCACTAACGAGGGTGTGACCGTCTCAAGGAGGAGTGATGGTTCCGTTGCATTCAAGGGTATGTTGAAGGGAAAGCTTTACCTTGTTGACTTCAACAAGGATAAAGCCGAAATCGACACATGCTTGATTGCAAAAACCAACATGGGTTGGCTGTGGCATAGACGGCTAGCACATGTTGGTATGAGGAATCTTCAAAAACTCCTCAAGGGCGATCACATCCGAGGTTTGAAAGATGTTGTCTTTGAGAAAGACAGGCCTTGTAGCGCGTGCCAAGCCGGGAAGCAAGTTGGAGCACATCATCCCGCAAAGAACATCATGACTACGACAAGACCGCTCGAACTACTGCATATGGACTTGTTTGGTCCAATTGCTTACATAAGCATCAGCGGTAATAAATACGGTTTAGTCATTATTGATGATTTTTCCCGCTTCACTTGGGTGTTCTTTTTGCATGACAAGTCAGAAACACAAGGGACACTCAAGAAATTCTTCAAACGAGCACAAAACGAGTTCTCACTATCGATCAAGAGTATTCGGAGCGACAACGGCACGGAGTTCAAGAACATACAAGTGGAGGAGTACCGTGATGAGGAGGGAATCAAGCACGGATTTTCAGCACCATACTCTCCACAACAAAACGGAGTTGCTGAAAGGAAGAACCGAATGCTTATAGAGATGGCAAGAACAATGCTCGATGAATACAGGACTTCAGATCGATTTTGGGCGGAAGCAATTAACACCGCTTGCCACACCGCAAATCGACTCTACCTTCATCGACTACTCAAGAAGACTCCTTATGAGCTACTCACCGGTAACAAACCAAACATTTCATATTTTCGAGTTTTTGGCTCTCCATGTTATATCCTGAACAAGAAGCCCAAGACTTCAAAGTTCGCTTCGAAGTCCGATGAAGGTTTCTTGCTTGGTTATGATTCGAACGCTTACGCCTATCGTGTCTTTAACAAGGCTTCCGGACTTGTTGAAGTGGCACATGACGTAGTGTTCGATGAAACTAATGGCTCCCAAAAGGAGCAAGTTGATCAATGTGAATTAGGTAAAGAAGAAGCTCCCTATCAAGCATTGAAGAGAATGGCTCTAGGCGAAGTTCGACCACAAGAGTCATCGTCACAAATACAAGAGGAAAGTGAACCACAAGAGGATATCAACAATCAAGGGGGAGCTTCGATACAAGATCAATCACAAGAATATGAAGATGATCAACAAATCAACGAGGGCAACCACTCAGGGGGAGAAGAAAATGATCACCAACACACAACTCTCCAAGTGCCACACCCAAGAGTACACCAATGCATTCAAAGGGATCACCCAATTGACAACATCATCGGTGACATCCAAAAGGGAGTAACCACTAGATCTCGTATAGCTAATTTTTGTGAGCATTACTCGTTTGTCTCCTTTTTGGAACCATGCAGGACTGAGGATGCATTGAAGGATCCGGACTGGGTGGTGGCAATGCAAGAAGAGTTGAACAACTTCAAGAGAAACGAGGTTTGGGAACTTGTGGCAAGACCCAATGCAAATATAGTGGGCACCAAGTGGGTCTTCCGCAACAAGAAAGACGAACACGGGGTGGTGACAAGAAACAAGGCACGACTTGTGGCCAAAGGTTACTCACAAGTCGAAGGTTTGGATTTCGATGAGACTTTTGCTCCAGTAGCTAGGCTTGAATCAATTAGAATACTACTTGCATATGCTACTCACCATGATTTCAAGCTGTATCAAATGGACGTAAAAAGCGCCTTCCTCAACGGAACGATCAAGGAAGAGGTGTACGTGGAGCAACCACCCGGGTTTGAAGACGAAGAGTTCCCCGACCACGTATATAAACTGCGTAAGGCTCTCTATGGCCTCAAACAAGCTCCTAGAGCTTGGTATGAGTGTCTTAGAGATTTCTTAATTGATAATGGTTTTCAAATTGGCAAAGTAGATTATACATTATTCACAAAGAATCTAGATAATGATCTTTTTATTTGCCAAATCTATGTTGATGATATAATTTTTGGGTCAACTAACCAATCTTTCCGTGAAGAATTTAGTAGAATTATGACAGACAGGTTTGAAATGTCAATGATGGGAGAATTGAAGTACTTCTTGGGATTCCAAGTGCGGCAACAAAGGGAAGGAACATTCATAAGCCAAACCAAGTACACGCCGGACATACTCAAGAAGTTTGGCATGGACAAAGCAAAGCCCATAAAGACTCCCATGGCTACAAATGGTCACTTGGATCTCAATGAAGATGGACCAAACGTCGACCAAAAGGTATATCGCTCCATGATTGGATCTTTACTCTACTTATGTGCATCTAGGCCAGATATTATGTTGAGTGTATGTTTGTGTGCAAGATTTCAAGCCAACCCTAAGGAATGTCATTTGACAGCCGTAAAAAGAATCTTGAGATATTTAGTTCATACACCCAACCTTGGTCTTTGGTACCCAAAAGGCTCCAAATTCAATCTCATTGGTTACTCCGATGCAGATTATGCCGGGTGCAAAGTTGATAGAAAAAGCACCTCTGGCACATGCCAATTCCTAGGAAGATCTTTGGTTTCTTGGTCATCTAAGAAACAAAATTCCATTGCATTGTCAACAGCCGAAGCGGAGTATGTTGCAACCGGGAGTTGTTGTGCACAACTCCTTTGGATGCGACAAACTCTAAGGGATTACGGTTACAATATGAACCGTATTCGTCTTGTTTGTGATAATGAGAGTGCCATTAAAATAGCCCACAATCCAGTTGAGCACTCTAGGACTAAACACATAGACATAAGACATCATTTCTTGAGAGACCATTCCATGAAAGGAGACATAACCATCTCACATGTCAACACCCAAAAACAATTGGCCGACATATTCACCAAGCCACTTGATGAAAAGCGTTTTTGCGAACTCCGAAATGAGCTAAATATTCTTGATTCTCGGAGTGTGGCTTGAAAAGTTGCATACCTATATGATTGCTTCAAAATGTTGATTGAATTGTGAAAATCATCCCTCTCCATTTTTCTCTCGAAAAAACTATGTCAATTATTAGATCTTGATGAATTTTGATCATTGTATGTTTGTTGTATGCTTACTAGTCAAATTCATCAAGATTACTTGAATTGTTTTGCCTCTCTATTTTCTATTATTGAACCTTCAAATATATATGAATGGGCTATGCAATTCTTTCCTGGTGACCACGGACTAGTCCATGGTTACCCGGACTAGTCCGCCCATGCAGACTAGTCCGCAGAGTGCCGGTTAGGCCGGACTAGTCCGATAGACCACAGACTAGTCCGATATAGGTCTCTGGATAACTTCGGACTAGTCCGGTCATGTCCGGACTTGTCTGATTTTTCGTGTCCATAACCCTAGCCGCCACCAAACCCTAATCCTCTCATCCCCACAATTGCTCAAGCCTTCCTCTCTCTTGCGCTCGAGCTCCCAAGGCAATCTTTTGCATCCTCCGTCGAAAACCGACTCATTTGGGCGGAGATCGAGCTTGAAGACTTGGGGATTGAAGCTAGCGGACTAGTCCGGCCTCCAACCCCAAAACTTCAAGCCTCCATCGATTTCTTCGGTAAAAACTCTTCAAAACCCTAGAAATCGTGTTTTTCTCCATTGTTGATCGTATAGCCTAGCATCCTTCACTAGATACATGCTTATTTGATGTACTACGTGTATGCTAGACTAGATTTGCATTAGGAATCATTCCTTGTCCAATCTGTTAGGTTTTTGAGGATGAACACCGGACTAGTCCGGTCCATGCACGGACAAGTCCGGTACCCCGGACTAGTCCGTGCCTAAGCACCGGACAAGTCCGATGTTTCTGAACCTGGAACCTAATTCCCTAATTCCTTAATGCCATCCATTGCTATCTTGTCTTACCTATGCCTTGTATAACTTGTCATTATTCTTGTTTAATCATTCTCAGATCATGTCGCACTCCGACAACGAAGTCTCTGACTTTGAGGCCGAGTTGGACCATGAGGTGGCACCTCGGTCCTCGGTGGGTCTTGGCAAGAAACGCCAAGAAAGACCCTCAGAGCCAACTCCTTCTCCTCCCCAGGTTCGGAGAAAGGTGCTGGCAAAGAAGCCAGTGTCAAAGGCAGGAGCATCCTCTAGCCAAGCCAAGGGCAAGGGCAAGGGGATAGCTATGGGGCCAGTCGGGCCCTTGAAGCTCCATGCTCCCAGGGAAGGGCTCCGGGACCCTGCTAAGGAGAAGTTCAACGGCAAGGGCAGTGATTCAGCAGCCAAGTTTAGGAGCATTGACTGGTATGGCAGGCCAAAGCAAGCAGTCGATGGAAGATTTTGGTGCAACTTCCATGCAGACTTCTACAAATCGGTGTATCTCCCAATGAAGACACCGGTGGTGCGCAGTCAGTGGATTGACTGGGCACACCTTGAGAAGAAGAAGTGCTCAGCCTTTGATGAAGTCATTGCAGCAGCTGAGAGGCATGGCCTGAAGGATCTCTTTGCCTTCAGGCATAACTGGAATGATGAGGTGATAGCACAGTTCTTTGCCACTTGCTACTTCTCGAGTGAGGATGAAGAGAGTGTTACTTGGATGACACACGGATCTAAGTATAGCATGACTCAAGAGGACTTCAACAATCTGCTCCATCTGGACACCTCTGGACATGACAGGCTGATCATCCACAACATAGGTGTCATGGAGAAGGATAGGATGAAATTCCTATATGAGCCGAACTCAAAGTATGTCCCTCCCTCTACAAAGAACATGAAACCATTCTTTGTGATCCTCAACAGAGTGCTGAGGAAGACTATTGCTCCCAAAGATGGAGATGCTGGGAGCGTGCAGGGTTACCTCCGTACCCTAATGAGAGTCATAAGCAAGGACCGCCCATTTGATGTGGCGGAATACATTTGGAATGATATGGTCAACATATCCTGCACGCCTAACAGGTCATGTGGCTATGCTCCCTATCTCATGTATATGATTGAGAAAGTCACTGGTATTGAGTTCGTGAAGGATGTGGAGCACACTCCTTTGAGGCCTCAGAAGCCTCAACCAGTGAGTGTCCAGGCTGCTCCCTCGCCGGCCTTAAGTCCTGAGGCACCGGCAAGAGCAAGAGATGCTAGGGCTCCTCCCCCATCTAGGGAAGCCCCTCAGAGAGGATCAGCTAGTGGGATCCTCAAATACTTGACCACGATATTCTCCTCCTGCAAGAAGACTGAAGTAAAGATTCATAAACTCAATCAGAAAAGGAAGGAGGATATGAGATACATCAAAGCCAATGTGAAGCAACTGAGTGAAAAGCTGGAGATCAACCCCATTGGATCTCCAGTAATTTCTGAAGATTCTGATCTTGACATCACCGAGCTCGGGCCTCTGAATCCCTCCGAGCTTGCCTACTTTGGCATTGGGGGCTCGAGCAGCTCCGCTCCTCCTCCCTCTCCTCCTCGTCAAGCTGAAAGCGAAGAAGATGAAGACGATGAAGAGAGGACCGACAGTGAAGAGTGAAGACCCTAGGACCCTCCTCTCCTTATTTTTGGTGTCTTGATGCCAAAGGGGGAGAGATTGACGGGGAGTCTTATCTTTAGCTGTAGTTGGGTGCGAGGAGAGACTTCTCTTTATCTTTTATTTGTGGTTGTAATAGTTTAACTCTGTTTTCATATTAATCTTGGTCTTGTGATGAATTGCTCTATTTATTCTCAATGTGATGAAAACTGCATTTATTTGCGAATATGTGATGAAAACTGCATTTTTGCTCCTTGAATGTCATATGCACTTGGTATCGGTTGACTAATGTGAATTATGTCATTCTCAATGTTTTCATGCACTTAGTATGCATCCCACCATAAAGAATGCACATATGGATAATTCTCTTGTTGCTTGATGTATTTTTGAGTCATATGTGCATACTTTATGAAAATCTCACTTTTTGCCTTATTTTGTGAAATCTCAATTGGTTGTCATCAATCACCAAAAAGGGGGAGATTGGAAGTGCATCTAGGACTCCCTTGTGGGTTTTGGATGATTTATGACAAGCAATTGGGATCCTAATCCTTTTGTTGAGATGAATGCAGGCAAATAGTGAAAAATGAGCAAAATGCCAAAAAGAAGGGAAATGAAAAGCAAAGTGAATTTGAGCTCAAGGAGAAGAAAATAGTAGACTATTATGTGTGGAGTGTGTTAAGGAAACACACCCAAGAGCTCAATCACTTTCAAGCACACACACACAATGCACAAAGTTATACAGGACCGGACTAGTCCGATATCAGCCGGACTAGTCCGATATCACTCTCTGCACTAGATCGGACAAGTCCGGTATCCACCGGACTAGTCCGATATCTTTCTGATCCACTTCAGACTAGTCCTCCCCAATGTGGACTAGTCCTCAACACAATGCACAAGTCACTCAAAATCGGACAAGTCCGTTGTGAACCGGACTAGTCCGATATTCTTTCTGATCCTCTTCGGACAAGTCCGGTGTCTACACGGACTAGTCCGATATACACACTGATATAAATCGGACAAGTCCTCCAAGTGCGGACTTGTCATCTTAAACACTTAGGGTTTCTTATGTCTGGACAAGTCCGATGTCAATCGGACTAGTCCGAAGTTTTCCAGTAGTGAAATCGAACAAGTCCGTTTTCAACCGGACTGGTCCGATATTCCTGGACACTTAGGGTTTGCTACACACGGCACACCGGGCTAGTCCGGTGACCACCACGGACTAGTCCGATCTTTCTGAACCCTAACGATCACTTTTAGAAATCCCATATAAATAGAGGTGCACGGCCCACTTTTACACTCTCTCGAACCCTAGCGCCGTCACACCTCCCAAGAGACTCAAAAACCACCTCTCTCCACGAAGTTGAGTGCAAAATCGATCAATCTATTGAAGATCACTTCTAGATCATTGGAGAGACACTTGGCACACATCATTGAGCTCTTGGTTTGATTCTCTAACACACTCTTGCATTTCAATTTGTAATATTTGAGTGTGTTATTGGTGGCTTTGTAAGTTGTAATCAAGGGAGCTCTCAACGTGTGAGAACGCCCCTTCAACTTGGTTATTTACCCTTTGTGATTAGTGGAAGAGGATTGGCCTTCGTGGCGATCCGACGAGGAAAGGGTTGGAGAAGACCCGGTCCTTTTGTGGGCTCCTCAACGTGGACGTAGGTTGCCTTCGTGGTAGCCGAACCACAGGATAAATCGTGTCTCTTGTCCTTTTGCGTTCTTCATCTTAATTGATCAACTTAATCTAGGGTTTGATTCACTTTGTTCAATTTGAGTTAAATTGTTGATCAAGAGCCTTAATTGTAATAGAATTGAACATACAACTATTAAACTTTCATTCAAGTTTATATTTCCGTTGCAAACATTAACGAATCAATCAAATTGCTTAAACTTGATCAACTTAGCCCGTGAAAACCGGACTAGTCCGCACTTTACCGAACTAGTCCGATTTATCTGGTATTGACTCAGTTGTTGAGTGTTACAGGAACCGAGAAAATTCAAAAGGGCCTATTCACCCCCCTCTAGGCCTACATTCACTCATTATGGCTACTTGGTGCTAAATATGCCAACACCCGCAGGTGTTCTCCGGATCTGCGGAGATTGCTCCGCCGGAGTCACTGCTCTAGAAGAACTCCACATGCTTGCTACAGCGCAGAAGGAAGAATCCGGAAAGGAGCAAGCTCCGAAACCCCCGAGCATTTGTCATCAAGGCTCAACCTCCGCACCTCGTGTGCAACCAAGTGGTGACACCGACATTCCCGTCAAAGTCGTCCAAATTGGTTCCGATGCCGCTCAGACCACCAGTATATCGAGAGGTCTGAATGACAAATAGGAACTCGCACACGTCACTTTCCTCCGGGCTAATGTCGACGTGTTTGCCTGGCAACCGTCACAAATGCCTGGGATCCCTAGGGAAGTGATCGAGCACAATCTGAAGATTTATCCCGACGCTCGGCCTTTACATCAGAAGCCTCGGAAGCAATCAGTAGAGCGATAGAACTTCATACGTCAAGAAGTGAAGAAGTTGCTTGAAGCTGGATTCATCCGAGAAGTCTTCCACCCAAAATGGCTGGCAAACCTAGTCGTTGTACCTAAGGTCGGCGGGAAGCTTCGGATGTGTATCGACTACACTACACTGAATAAGGCATGTCCAAAAGATCCATTCCTGCTACCTAGAATAGATCAGATAGTGGATTCCACCTCCGGGTGCAAATTACTATGTTTCCTAGACGCATATTCTGGGTACCATCAAATCAGAATGTCTAGGGAAGATGAAGAGCATACTTCCTTCATCACAGTAGATGGATTATATTGTTACACTGCCATGCCATTCGGTCTCAAAAACGCTGCTTCAACGTTTGTACGAGCTATGTACAAAACTTTTGGAGAGCTTATCAGAGATGTAGTGGAAGTGTACGTCGATGACATCATCGTCAAGATCAAGAACAAGGATTCATTCCTTGACACCTTGCAAGCTTTCTTCGACAAGTTGCGAGTCACACACACGAAGCTGAACCCGGACAAGTGTGTCTTCAGGGTTAGCTCTGGAAGGCTTCTTGGATTCTTGGTGAACCACCGAGGAATAGAAGCAAATCCGGCGAAGATTAAAGCTATTGAAGACATGCAACCACCAGCTCGCATCAAGGACGTCCAGAAGCTGATTGGATGTCTAGATGCCCTCAGCCGGTTCATCTCAAGACTGGCGGAACGGGCGCTATCCTTCTTCAAGTTATTGAGGAAGTCCGGACCATTTCAATGGTCTGAAGAAGCAGAAAAGGCTTTCCAAGAGCTAAAGCAGCTCCTCACCACTCTACGAACTTTGGTAGCTCCAAATCCTAGTGAGCCACTTCTGCTTTACATTTCGGCAACTAACAAAGTTGTCAGCATAATCCTGGTTGCGGAAAGACCAGAACCATCCCCACTTCAGGAGCCCAGACCCCTCCACGAGGGTCCAGAGCTACCTAAAGGCGAGTCTGGGTCCCAGCTCCCAGACCTGGATCCTCAAGGCGAGATGCCAAAGGAGGCACCTCCTTCAAGTGGAGGAGTCACTATTACTGAACAAGAAGATCTGGACCCCACCAGAGAAGGTCCGGGTCACAGCAGAAGAAGATATGGGTTCTTCAAGCAAGAACCTGGAGGTCCCTGACGAAGGTCAGGACCCCTCCGGGAGGGTCCGGGTTGATGAGGAGGAAGCTCCGGGCCCATTCGGGAGGGTTCGGACAGTCCAATGCCCAGTGTACTTCATCAGTGAAGTACTCCATGACGCCAAAACTCGGTACCTGGAGGTGCATAAGCTGCTCTAAACAGTTCTTATTGCTTCTAGGAAGCTCCGACACTACTTCCAAGCTCACAAGATTTCAGTGGTAACTTCTTATCCACTTCGTGCAATCTTGCATAACCCAACTCTACTGGGAACATTGCAAAGTGGGTAGCGGAATTGGCTGAGTTCGACCTTGAATTCGTCCCAAGACAAGCGATCAAGAGTCAAGCATTGGCGAACTTTGTGGCGGAATGGACCCCCTCTCCATCAAATCCTGGGGGCCCCAGTGAGTAGATGGAACCCAAGGTTCCGATCTTCACCAAGCCTCACTGGACTCTCTACTTCGACGGCTCCATGCAGAAGCAGGGGGCCGGAGCTGGAGTCCTTCTCCTCGCTCCAACCAGGGAGAAGGTCAAATACATGGTTCACCTTGACTTCAATGCGACCAACAACATGGCAGAGTATGAAGCACTAATCTATGGGCTCAAGGTGGCACTATCATATGGTGTCAAGCAGCTGTTGGTAAAGGTGATTCGCAGCTCGTCATAAAACAAGTCAAAGGTGAATGCTGCTGCAACAACCGTCAACTAGCTGCATACCTACTTGAAGTCCAGAAGCTTCAAAAGGACTTCAACGTCCTGGATCTTTGCTATGTCCAACGTCTCAACAATGCTGAAGCCGACGAACTCTCGATGAAAGCTTCAACCAGAGCTTCGGCTCCCGACGGAACCTTCATCCGGACATTGTCAAGACCAATAGCTCAGCTTGCCGAACTGAGCGAAGGGGGTGAGACCAGCACCTCGAAGCTGGTGGTCCCGATGGCCCTGTTACCATGGCATCCATCAAGGGTCGTAGGTGCTGCAGGAAGCTCCGAGCAACCCAGCACGCAAGACTCAAATCCTCAAGTTAGCTTCGATGCATGGATCTCGAAGATCCGGAGCTACTTGAAAGACAATTTCCTTTTTGAAGATAATGTATCCGCTGACCGGATAGTCAGATTGGCTAAAAGATACACACTGGTAGAAGGGGATCTCTACCGGCGCGATGCCAACGGCGTCCTAATGCGGCGCATTACAAGGGAAGAAGGCTGCTAGCTCCTCGCAAAAATCCATGGAGGCGAGTGTGGGAATCATGCGTCTTCCCGCACGCTGGTTGGTAAAGCCTTCCGACATGTTTTTTACTGGCCTACAACACTCCAGGATGCAACTGAGCTAGTGAAGAAATGCGAAGCGTGCCAGTTTAATGCAAAGCAAATTCACACACCAGCTCAACCTTTACAAATGATACCTCCTACATGGCCATTCGCTGTGTGAGGGATGGATATCTTGGGACCTTTCCCAAGAGCCGTCGGAGGTTACAAGTTCCTGTACGTTGCCATCGACAAGTTCACCAAGTGGCCGAAAGCAACTCCAGTTGTGACAATAAATAAGAAATCAGCTATCAACTTCTTACAGTCCATCGTATGCATATTTGGAGTCCCAAACAATATCATAACTGATAACGGGACCCAATTCACAAGATCTGCATTCCAAGGATATTGTGAAGACCTCGACATTCAAGTCAGCTATGCTTCTGTAGCTCACCCGGCAAGCAATGGCCAAGCTGAGAGAGCAAATGCATAAATCCTAAAAGGACTCAAGACACGCACGTATGAGCGCCTTGAAAAACATTGAGCCAACTGGATTGAAGATCTGCCCACACTGTGGGCCAACAGGACAGCTCCAAACGGGTCAACTGGAGAGACACCCTTCTTCCTGGTGTATGGAGCTGAAGCAGTCCTTCCCCCGAAAATCACCTTGGGGTCGCTCCGGGTCCGGACCTTCGACGATGCCATGCAGGAACAGCTCCGGCGTGAATACCTTGACCTCATTGAAGAGGGAAGGTGCCGAGTAGCTGTTCGGAATGCCCGATACCGCCAAGCTCTTCGGTGCTATCACCAAAGGCATGTTCACAACCGACAGCTCGAGGAAGGTGATCTGGTTCTACGGAGAATACAAACTCGAGAATGGTTAAACAAACTCTCTCCTAACTGGGAAGGACCCTTCCGACTGATCAAAGTATCCCGTCCCAGATGCGATCGCTTGGCAACAGAGGTGGGACACCACTCCCTAATCCTTGGAACATTGAGCACCTCCGTAAGTTCTACACTTAATATCACGAAAGCTCCTTCGAGAGAACCGCCGGACCTTCCCCGGAAGGTCCGCAAAGTTCAGGAAACACTTGTCACAGTCTTAGAACTAAAAGTGTAGCTAGCTACCTTGGGTCAAACAAGAAATGAAACGCACTTAGCCTGGTTCCGTACCCTAAGAGTGTACTTGTTTCCCCTGTACCCCAGACCTATGATGAAAGACATCATTGTGTGAAAACAGACTCCACGTGCATTTATTCTGTACAGGCTCAATATTTTTTATTTTTTATTTTTCTCTTTCTTGTCTATAACAAAGTTGTGCAATTCTTAAGGAACTTTAGCTTGACCAATTCATATATAATTCAAGTTGCATTGTCAATTCTTTCGGGTCTAAACATTGTTAATGGTCTACTCGTCTAAATGCCGCCAAGCCAATCTAGGTCCAGAGTGTGCTATCGACTTAGCCTGGTCCTGCATCCTAAGTATGCCACTCTACCTACACCCCGACAGGTCGAAGTAAGGCGAGTCCAGAAACGATCGGACCTATAGAAAACAAGCCAGTGCACTTGATTGTATGTAGAATTGCGTTCGACCTAAAAATTTCTTTCGGGAATAGTAAGCCGCAAATGAGTTATAGATAAGAAATGGATTTTACTGTTTTTCTTGACTTCAGTGTGTAGGAAAAATAAAGATCTCATGATGATGGTGGATGAAGCCGGAGCTATCAATGCTCCAACACCCCCTAAGGTGGTCTACTGTCGATGTTTCAAACATTGATAGTAGACATCGCCGGAGCTACAATGTTCTGGCAAATCCAGGGGGCCAACCGTCAACGTGAAGAAAAGATGGTGGGAAGACTCCCTAATGGGGTCTGCTGTCGATGCACCTCGTGTTGACAATGGTCAGTGCCAGAGCTACTAAGCTCCGACAACCCCAGAGGACTAACTGCCGATGCTCTACGTGTTGACAAGGGCCACTGCCGGAGCTACTAAGCTCCGACAACCTCAGGGGGCCCCTACTATCGGTGACTTCAGACCTACAAACTACAAGTTTGAAGCGCGCAAGTCTTCAACAAAATGCTACATCCTCTTGGTACATGTTCAGAATCAAATTGTGTACATCTACCAGGGGGCCAAGTGGGACAAAGGTGTTGAAGACAAAAAATGAAATTCATAAAATTCTTGGATTTCATTAATTTGGAGACAAGAATTACAAAATTGGAGAAAAATAAGAGAAGATACAAGCGGGAGCTACAAAGAGAAAGTCCTAAACCCTATGGAAGAACAAGGCGACCTTCTAGGCAACCTCCGACACGCTAGCTTTGGCGGCTTCTCCCTCTCCGTCGATGGGGCCTTCAAGCACCGGGTCCAGTGGGAAGTGAGGATCCCGGCTTGTGTAGCACATCAGCATGTACTCTACGAGGTTCTTCGCCAAGGATTGTCCTTTGGTTTCCAACTGGTCCACGATGACATCACCCATCTTAGTGAGCTTGTTGCCTGCCGAGCTCAACGCCTACAACGCTTGGTCCAGCTCCAGCTCGGGGTCATCCCGATGCACGGGATTAAAACCCATCGGCGTCAGCGTGTCATTGGCTTTGCCCAAGAAGTCCCAAACTTGTTGGGACTCCACAGCCCTTGAGCCTCGCATCTCTTCCAAGGATCTCTTGGTCGCCGCAAGCTCCGAATTCTCCCGGGCAAGACGCTCGACCTCTTTGGCGTTCTGCTGAATCTTTTCAGCAACCTTCCCTTCGAGTTGACCGAGGTCCTCCTCCCGGAGGTGGATCTTGTTCCGGCGGTTGACCAGGTCCTTCTCCCGGCCCCACACTTTCTTCTCTCTAGTAGCAATTTCATTCTCCCTCGTGGTGAGGTCCTGTCCTCGCTGCCAGGCCTTCTTCTCCTCTTTCTCCCAGCGCTCCTCCAACTTCTTGGTGCGCTCCGTGAGACTCTTGTCACCCAGAGTTAGCCTCTGAGTAAGCTCCTCCTCCCTCTTCACGAGGTCATCCCGCAGCTCCAGGAGTTTTTGCTCTTCATCTTTGAGCTTTTTCTCCTGCTCCTCAAGAGTTTCCCGGCGCTTGACGAGGCTGTCGTGGATGGCGCTGAGCTTCTCTTGGCGCTCATTCGATGCTTCATTAGCAGCCACGACCTGTTCGTGGATGGCCCGAGACTGGTCGTCGAGGGATTGCGTCATGCTTTCCCTCTCATCCAGCAGCTGACCCCAGTACTCCAACCGGACCTTCTCCCTTTTCACCCACTCCTTGTCGTCGGCCAGCCCCGTCTGCGCCAGCTTGGTCTCGAATTGGAGCCGGTTGCGCCACCTCCTAAGGTTTTGGCACTCCTCCTCGAGGGCCTTGCTGTCGTGGTAAAAAGCCAGCTGAACCTGACGAAGGCTAGAGCAAGCATTGTCGATGGATAATGATAAAGGGATTGGCTCCGGACCTTCCGGGGTCCTCTCCGCTGGCTCCAGCAGGTTCTCCATAACAAAAGTCGGGTCCCACTCTACAAGAGAGGTCCCCTGGGCTTCCACGACACTAGGGCCGCCCTCCGGGATAGCCTTGGACGCCACCGAGGAAGGTCCTGCAGCAGAAGTTCCTACCTCCGGAGTCGGCTCCGAAGGTCCCGCCGCCAGGTCATCAGCAGCTGGTCCCTCAGGCGGGGGACCGACAGCTTCATCTTGGCACCTTGGCTCAGGCGCGGGCACCTCTGGAACCACCACCACTGGGGCAGGTGTTGAAGGTTTGACCGGAGCTGAAGCCACTTCCAGCTCCAGCGTTGGCGCCTCCTCCACCACCGGTTCAGACGCTGGTGCTTCGACCGCCATTGGCTCGGGCGTCGACACTTCTGAGACAACCGGCTCAGGCGTCGGGGCTTCATCAACCACCAGCTCTACCTTCGGGGCTTCATCAACCACCGGCTCTACCGTCGGGGCTTCAACAACATCCGCCTCTAGGGCTGGGACTGCAGCTACCTCTGGCTCTAAGGCTGGAACGTCCATCATCTCAACATCCAAACATGGAGCTTCAACCTCCGGGGCTGGTGCCGCTGGTACATCTTCATTCCCGTGGTTTGGCGCTACCACGAGTGCTTTAGGGGATGACTCGAGGTCAAGGACCACGACAGCTGGCGCCGGAGCTGCCGCGGCCTCAGCCACCTCTTGGGGCGGCGCTAGAACTGAAGCTGGAACTTCCACCTGCACAAAATCAGCCGCTGTTGCAGGAACCGTAGCTTCAACCCCTTTCTTGGGTACCCTGTGGATGAAGGATGAAGAAACTCAGAATATTATTACAACAAAAAACAATCAACTGAGGTAAAAAAATCAAATTTACCTCGGAAGGCTTCCGCTCCAGCTAGCGCGGAACCTCTTCACCTGACGCTCAGGATCGGACCCTGTCGCCACTGGTGTAGTAGCTCCGGAAGGCTCCCCGGAGCTTGTTGCCGCCGTCGGCGTCGTCTTGGTTGAGGCCCCCTCGACTGAGAAGGACCTTCGGACCTAGAGCCCTTAGCTGGCCCTGGTACTGGAGCCACATGGCTGGAGCTAGCGTCCCGAGGAGATGCTGATGCTGGAGTGGTTGCCGCCGCTGAAGACCTCCTCCACCGGGGAGAAGGAGCTGCAGAGGAAGGAGCAGGTCTTACGGGCCTCCCATCAGAATGCTTCAACTTCCTCTTGCGGCCCGAGGGCTCGGCCAACTCCTTGCCCTTGCCTATGACTTCAGCTCTTGGCTTTGGGGCGGGAGCGGAGCCACCTTCAGAAGCTCCAAGGATTGCCACCCCGGAGGTTGATCGCCTCTCCATGAGGCCCAAGTCGTCCAATAGCGGCATCTTCCTCCGGAGCTCTCTGCACTCCTCTGGTATCATATTCAGAGGAAGGAAGGCCGCCGGTGGAGACACATCGCCAGGGCCAATGTTCCCAGGCTGGAACTTCTTAAGATGGGTGTTCAAGGCTTTGTCGGTTAAGTTGGTGCCCGAACCAACCTCGATGCGGCTGGTATCCATCTCACTGTTGAAGGCCCAGGCAGGTCGCCCCCTAGCCCTCAGCAGGGCCCACCTGTACGTCAAGAAGTTGCCGAAGACCATCTGAGGGGTCACCCCACCATCGATGCACTCCTGGATTCTATCCAGAATGGGCTTGTACTCCCTCAACAGCTCCAACATGTCACTCCAAATTTCGGTGTCGACGCGGGGGAGGCCTTCAGGCAGTTCCAGCCTCTCGTGTCCTTTGACGGTGATGACCACCCAGTCTTTCTTCCAGTCGTCCCACTTGCCGGAAGGAAAGGACCTCAAGTACTTGAGGGGGAGTTTTTCCGCTTCACGAAGTAGTAGAAGCCGATGAACTCATCACTCTTCCCGGAGGGGTGGACAGTGAAGAAAGTCCGGAACAACTCCACGCAA
This sequence comes from Tuctoria greenei, assembly GCA_036927565.1. Taxonomy (NCBI): domain Eukaryota; kingdom Viridiplantae; phylum Streptophyta; class Magnoliopsida; order Poales; family Poaceae; genus Tuctoria; species Tuctoria greenei. The sequence goes on along the minus strand of JAYESD010000001.1, from coordinate 44,571,964 downwards.
GGGGGAACTCCCACCCACATCTCGCAAAAGTGGACGAAAGTTGCCACCAGCAAGATTGAGTGGGGGCCGAGATGGTGGAGTTGTAGACCGTAGAAATCAAGCAGCATCAGAAAGAAAGTGGAGAAAGGCGGGATCAAACCTGCCATGGCGTACCCAAGGAAGTACATCATATCCCCGGCTCGCTCCTTCTCGAAGGGATGCTTGCCGCAGCGAATGTCGTTGTTGAAGGAGTCACTGGACCAAACCATGTAGGTCCGAACCCTAGACAACCCCTTCTTGCTCCCAATGCGGCTCTTGGGGAGTCCCAACTTCATCGCAGCATAGCAGGGCGAGAGATGAAAAGCAGGCGAAAGTTTGGAGGATTCGAGTGCAAGTTCAAATGAAGGCGTAAAGAATCCCCAAACGGTGCACGCTTTCCTTCTTAAGTAAGCCCCCACAACGCTTGGATGGAAACTGCAGAGGAGCCAACGATACAGTTCAAAAACTTCACCCTGCCAATGACAAGGGGGCCCAGGCCACCCCGACGATCAAGTCGAGGTCCTTACCCCAGGCGAACAGTTGTCATCATGAGAGGCAGGAATCCCGAGGGCGGCGACCTAACAAGGTGTGAGGAACCGACACAGTTTTTGTATCGGGAACCGATGACCTTCAATTGCGTGAGATCCGCACGCTCAGATCTCACCTGCCGCATCCTAGATATGCTACATGGCGATGGTTTAACTGCGAACTACCACCAATGGCACATCCAAAGACCCTTGAAGACACGGCTCAAAAACCAATGGATGGACCCACCTCCGGTAGAACGACTTCATCCAAAAGGTCTCTCCCAGTGGTGGGCCCAGGGGGCCACTATCGGTACCCTGCGTACCAAATACCCCTTGAGACTGCAAAAAGACCAAATGAACTTCACCTGTCTGAGTTGAAGACCTCCGAAGGCCCCACGTGTCATTTGGGACCAGACCTGCCTCCCTTCTATGGTTAGTCCCGGTGCTGCCACGTGTATCCTGCAACCGGAGCTACATCCCACACATGGGAAAGCTCCGGGCTAAATACCTGTGCGACACATCCGAACCTAACCCCCGACAGAGAGAAGCTCCGATACTGACATGTGTATAACTGCACTGGACCTACCCGTCCCATACAGTAAGCTCTGGAGCTTCCACGCGTCCAACCGCCGGACCTTCAACTTCAACAAGCAGACTGGTGGACCCCCAATGGCTCGAACCTTCAAGGGTCAATTGAAGACTTGAAGAACCGATTAAGTGTCATTAATACCATCTTAATGACACACGATCGGAGGGCCCTTAATACCAGTAATGGCACTGTCAAGGCGCGTTACCACACTATTAAGGGTAGTTAAGCTCATTAATTGTGTATTAAGCATCAGTAACCGCCAAGGCCACATGTCGGGCCAGGCTAACGATGTAACAAACAATCCTTGTACTATAAATGGACTGGACGAACGATACACAGGAGAGACTCTTCCAGACTCGGCTCTGACACACGCTCACAACTGCTCAGACACTCAATACAACAACTACACACCCCGTGGAGTAGGGTATTACGCTTAGGCGGCCCGAACCACGTAAATCCTCGTGTCAACTTGCCATTGTGTTCTAAATCTCTGCGCGCCCACAACCGAACTACAAACTCCACGGTCTACCAACGGTAGTATCGAGAGAATTGCCGGAACCAGACTCCGACAGGGAGGTTCACAATCCACGGTGGCTGGCAAACCCAATCATTGTACCAAAGGCCGGTGGGAAACTTTGGATGTGCATTGACTACACCACCTTGAATAAGGCATGCCCAAAAGACCCATTTCCACTACCTAGAATAGATCAGATAGTGGATTCCACCTCTGGGTGTTAAATATTGTGTTTCCTAGATGCATACTTTGGATATCATCAGATTCAAATGTCTAGGGAAGATGAAGAGCATACTGCCTTCATAACAGTATATGGATTGTATTGTTATACTGCCATGCCTTTCGGTCTCAAAAATGCCACTTCAACTTTTGTGCGAGCCATGCACAAAACATTTGGAGAGCTAATCAGGGACTTGGTGGAGGTCTACGTCGATGACATCATCATCAAGGTCAAGAAAATGGAATCACTCCTTGACAACCTGCAAGCATTCTTTGATAAGCTGCGCATAACGCGCACAAAGCCCAACTCGGACAAATGCATCTTCGGGGTTAGCTTCAGTAAGCTCCTTGGTTTCTTGGTGAATCATTGAGGAATTGAGGCAAATCCAGCGAAGATCAAGGCTATTGAAGAGATGCGGCCCCCAGCCTGCGTCAAGGATGTCCAGAAGCTAACTGGATGTCTAGCTGCGCTCAGCCAGTTCATCTCAAGACTGGCAGAGCGGGCGCTTCCCTTCTTCAACCTATTGAGGAAGTACGAGCCATTCCATTGGTCCGAAGAAGCAGACAAGGCTTTCCAAGAGCTCAAGCACCTCCTCACCACATTACGAGTCTTGGTAGCTCCGGAGCCTAGTCAGCCTCTTCTACTTTACATTTCGGCAACTACAAAGGTTGTCAGCATGGTCCTGGTCCCAGAGAGACCAGTGTCGTCCTCAACTTAGGAGCCTAGACCCGTCCGGGAGGGTCCGGATCTACCTGAGGGCGGGTCTTGGTTCTAGCCCCCAAGAACGGATCCTAAAGGCAATATGTCCATGGATCAACCTGTCTCAATCGAGGAGTCTCTATTGATCAAGAAGAAGGTTCGTACCCCTTCGGGAAGGTCCGATCTGATGAAGAAGAAGGTCCGGACCCCTCCGGGAGGATCCGAGTGATCCGAGTTGATGGAGAAGAAGCTTTGGACCCCCCCGGAGGGTACGGACTGTCTAGCAGCCAATATATTTCATTAGCTAAGTACTCCACGATGCCAAGAGTCGTTACATTGATGTGCATAAACTGCTTTACGCAGTTTTTATTGCCTCAAGGAAGCTACATCACTACTTCCAGGCCAACAAGATATCAGGTAACCTCCTACCCACTGCGTGCAGCATTGCATAATCCAAATTCTACTGGAAATATTGCCAAGTTGGCTGTGGAGTTGGCAAAATTCGACCTTGAATTCCTTCCATGACATGCTATCAAGAGTCAGGCGTTGGCTGACTTTGTGGCGGAGTGGACTCCTTCTTCGTCAACTCCAGGGGGCCTCAGTGAGCAGAAGCCGAAACCCAAGGTCCCGATCTTCACTGAGCCTCAATGGACAATCTAATTTGACGACTCCGTGCAGAAGTAGGTGGCCAGAGATGGAATCCTTCTCCTTGCTCCGACCGGGGAGAAGGTCAAGTACATGGTACACCTTGACTTCAAGGCAACCAGCAACACGGCGGAGTATGAAGCTCTCATCTACGGAATCAAGGTGGCATTAGCATATAGCGTCAAACAGCTGCTGGTGAAGGGTGACTCCTAACTCATCATCAAACAAGTCAAAGGTGAATGCAGTTGCAATAACTCCTAACTCGCTGTTTATCTACTTGAATTCCAGAAGCCGTAGAAGGACTTCCACGTACTGGACCTTTGCCATGTCCAGCGTCTCAACAACTCTGAAGCTGATGACCTCTTGACGAAGGCTTCAACCGGAGCTCAAGCTCCCGATGGAGTTTTTGTCAGTAGATTGTCAGGACCTGCTGCTCAGCCCATTGAACTGAGTGATGGGGCGATATCAGAACATCAAAGCTGGCGATCTCAGTGACCCTGTTACCATGGTGCCCACTAAGGATCGTAGGTGTTGCAGGAAGCTCCGAGCAACCCAGCATGCAAGATCCAAAAGCACAAGTTAGCTCTGATGCATGGATCTCGGAGATCCAGAGCTACTTGAAAGACAACATCCTTCCTGAAGACGATGCTTCTGCTGTCCGAATTGTCAGATTGGCTAAAAGATACACGTTGGTAGAAGGGGATCTCTACCGACGTGGTGCCAAATGCGTTCTAATGCAGTGCATTTCTTGGGAAGAAGGCCGCGAGCTTCTCGCGGAGATCCATGGAGGCGAGTGCGAGAACCACACGTATTCTCGCACGTTGGTCAGTAAACCCTTCTGGCATGGCTTTTATAGGCCTACAATGCTCCAGGATGCAGTCGAGCTGGTAAAGAAGTGTGAAGCGTGCCAGTTCCATGCGAAGAAGATTGATACATCAACTCAGTCACTGCAAATGATACCTCCCATGTGGACATTCGTTGTGTGGGGGATGGGCTTTTTGGGACCTTTCCCAAAAGCTGTCGGAGGTTATAGGTTCCTGTATGTTGCCATTGACAAGTTCACCAAATGGACGGAAGCTACCCCAATTGTGACGATCAACAAGCAATCTGCTATCAAGTTCTTGAAGTCCATAGTCTGCAGGTTAGGAGCTCCGAACAAAGTCATCACTGACAACAAAACCCAATTCACAAGCACAACATTCCAAGAGTACTGCGAAGATCTTGGCATACAAGTTAGCTACACATCAGTAGCTGATCCGGCAAGCAATGGCCAAGCCGAGAGAGAGCAAACACATAGACACTCAAAGGACTCAAGAGGCGAACATATGAGCACCTGAAGAAACATGGGGCCAACTGGATAGAAGAGCTTCCGTCCGCACTTTGGGAAAGCAGGACAACACCTTACCAGGAAAATGGAGAAACTCCTTCCTTCTTGGTGTATGGAGCTGAAACAGTTCTTCCTCCGGAGATCACCATGGGATCTCTCCGGGTCCGGACCTTCCACGAAGCCGCGCAGGACAAGCTCCAACGTGAATACCTAGACCTCGTCAATGAAGGAAGGTGCCAAGCAGCTGTTCGGAACGCACGATACCGCCAGGCACTCCGACGTTATCATCAAAGGTTCGTGCACAACCGACAGCTAGAAGAAGGCGATCTGGTGCTATGGAGAATACTGACTCGAGAAAGGATGAACAAACTCTCCCCAGACTGGGAAGGTCCCTTCCGGGTTATCAAAGTTTCCCGCCCCAGATGCGTTCACTTGGCGATAGAGGATGGGACCCTGCTTCCCAATCCATGGAATGTCGAGCACCTCCGTAAGTTTTATGCTTAGTTTTATGGAGGTGAGTCTGTATTTACATATAATGTACCTTATAGAGTCTATGAACAGAGCCGGGTCGGTCCTAGTCAAAAAGCACACTTAACTTGGTCATTGTACTTTAAGTGTGCCTTACCTCCCCTGGGTTAGAACAAGATGAATAGCACACTTAGCTTGGTTCCGTACTCTAAGTGTGTCCTTGTCTCCCCTATAATTCGGACCTATAATGACATACATTCTTGTGTGAAGCCAGACTCCACATGCATTACTTTTGTACAAGCTCGTTACTTTTATCATCTTTTCCTTCTTGTCTATAACGAAGTTGTGCAATTCCTTTGAAATTTAATCCCAGTTACCATGTGATATATAAGTTGTATTGTTAATTTACTTTTGGGTCTTAGCATTGCTAGATGGTTTACTCACCTGAAAACCAAAGCCAATGACAGTCCCGGCGTGTGCTATCGACTTAGACTGGTCAGACACTCTAAGTACACCACTCTACCTATATCCTGGCAGGTCTCAGTAGGGTGGGTCCAGAAGGCATTCAGACCTAAAGAGATTTCAACAATACATTTATATTTTCATGTTGAGTTACTTAGGATCTAAACTTTGAAGAAGGATAATAAGCCGCAAATAAGTTATAGACAAGAGGACAAATTTTACTGCTTTTCTTGTCTCTGATGCGCAGGAAAAAGGAATAATACATGCTGATGGTGGATGCTGCCGAAGTTACCTAGCTCCGACAACCCCCAAGGGGCCTACTGTCGATGTTTTATACGTTAGAAGTGGGCGTTATCGGAGCTAACAAGCTCCGATAACTCCCATTGGGGCCCACCGTCGATGTGAATAATAAAGGGCAACCTAAATGAATATGGTGGAGATATCACCCCAAGGGGGCGGCCGTCGACGTTCTACGTGTTGACAGTGGGCGCCGTCTAAGCTACCAAGCTCCAACAACCCCAGGGGGCCCACCATCGATGTTCAATGCGTTGATAGTGGGCGCCGTCGAAGCTACCAAGCTCCGACAACCCTCATAGGGCCCTCCATCGATGTTCTACGAGTTGACAGTGGGCACCATCAAAGCTACCAAGCTCCTACAACCCCAGGGGGCCCGCTGTCGATGTTCTACGAGTTGACAGTGGGAGCCGTCGAAGCTACTATGCTCCGACAACTCCCAGGGGGCCCTCCGTCGGCATCCTAAGCGTTGATAGTGGGTGCCTCAAAGCCTACCAAGATCCGAAAACTCCCAGGGGGCCCGTCGCCGATATAACAAAGGGTCCTTGGAGATGCCGAAGGTAAAACTTCAGACCTCAAATCTATCGTCTTGGCTACGAGTTTGAAGTGAAGTCTTCACAACATGTCAAATCCTTTTGGTACATGTTCGCAGTCCAATTATGCACATCTACCAGGGGGCCAACAATATAAAGGGCAATGCATTAAAGACATAAAAAATGGAATTTGAAAGGATTTCATTCATTCAAAATAAGAGGATTACAATTTGAAGGTACAAAAAGGAGAGGTCCTAACTACTGGAGTCCCTAGTGAAGAATGAGGCAACTGTTCGGGTAGCTTCTTCAATGCTGGTCCTCGCGACTTCTTCCTCCTCGGCAATGGTTCCTTCGACCACTGGAGCTAAGGACATTTGGGAGTTCTGGCTTTCGAAACACGCCAACACATATTCGGCGACGTTCTTGGCCTGGGTCTTCCCCTCTATCTCCAGTTGATTGATGATCACGTCACCAACAACTTCCAGCTTGTTGCCGGCGGAGTTCAATGCCACGAGTGCTATGTCCATCTCCGGCTCCGGGTCAGCTGGACGTACTGGGATGAAACCAAAGGGCACCAGAGCTTCATTGGTATGCCCCAAGAAGTCCCAGACCTCCTAGGACACAGTCGCTCTCAAGCTCCTCCAAGGACCTTCTGGCAGGCGAGAGTTCCAAAGAACCTTCCTTTGAGAAGCGCTCAACTTCCTTAGTGTGTTGTTGTATGCTTTTGGCCAACCGCTTCTCTTGGTTGCCAAGCTCCTTCTCTCAGAAGTCAATACGGTTCCTCCGGCTTGCCAAGTCCTTCTCCTTGGCCTTCAAATTCTCCTCCCTGGCAGAGATGTCAATCTCCCTCTTGGAGACGCTCTCCCCCACCAGCCAGATCATGTGCTTCTCCTCCTCGCACCGACGCTTCTCTTCTTCGCACCATGGATTAAACTGTTCGATACGATCAGCTAGGCTTTTCTCGCCCAGGGATTGCTTCTGGGAGAGCTCATCCTCGCGCTTCATGAGGTCTTCCCCCTTCTCAAGTAGTTTATCCTCGTTTGTGTCGAGAGCTTCTCGACGCTTGAGAAGTTGCTCATTCAATTCATCGAGGCTCTCCGAGCGGCTGTTGGCTGCTTCATTGGCCTCCATAGAATGATCATAGACCTCCCGAGTCTTCTCATTGAGGGCTTTGATCATGGCTTCTCTCTCATTCAGCGCGTGGTCTAACCGCGCTAGCCGGGCTTTCTCTTTGGCCACCCACTCCTTCTGGTCAGCCAGCCGGGACTGTGTCAGCTTTGTCTTGAAATGAAGTCTATGGCGCCAACGCCTTAGGGTGTTGAGCTCTTCTTCGATAGTATTTGTTTTGTAGTCGAAGGCAAACTGGACCTGACAGAGACTTTAGCAGGCATTGTCAATAGACAACGCCAGGGGAATCGGCCCCGAGCCCGCCCGAGGAGCTTAGCAGGATCCAGTGGGTCTTCCAACACAAGTATAGTATCACACGACACAAGCGTGGTCTCCTACGGCTCCACGATGCTGGGGTTGACCTCTGGGAGCTCTTCTACCTCCATAGCGCCCGAGGAAGGTCCCGCAGCAGGAACTTCTACCATCAGAGCTAATGAGGAGGGTCCCTCAGCCGGATCTTCAGTTGTCGGCTCAGAAGGTGGAAGATCCACCGCAGGATCCTCCGGTTGTGCTGGCTTGGACATGGTCACCTCCGGACCAGTCGCATCTGGGGCTGGCACATAAGCTTCAGTCGAAGCTTCATCCACTTCCAGCACTGATGCTGAAACCTCCTCAGCAGGCTCCAGAACCGCCTGAGCTTCTTCGCGTACTTCTTCCACTTGGTCCGGCAATACCACAAGATCTTCTAGCATCAGCATTGGACTTGTCTCCATGACAGTCGACACTGGAGTTGTCGTGTCATCTGCCACCACCACTGGAGGAGAGGCAGGAGCTGGGGCAGGAGCTTCAGCCTACGCAGCCTCTGATGCTGCAGCTGGTGCCGGAGCTGCAGCCTCCTTTTTCGACACTCTGGAAATAGAGTAAACAAAATTCAAGAAACTGCACAGAAGTAAATACTTCAACACAAGATAAGGAAATGGTCCTTACCCTTGGGACATTGCCGCTCCAGTCGGCGTGGAATTTCTTCTTTGGGCGATCGAAGCCAGGGCCAACTATAGTTGGTGTGGCAGAGGCTTCGGATTTCGGCCCGAAGCTTGCTGCAGCCTCCAGTGTCGCCTCAGCTGGGACCTCCCTCGGCTGGGAAGGACCCCCAGACCTAGAGCCCGCAACCAACACTGGGGTCGAGGTCGACTTGTCGGAGCTAGCGCCTTTTGCGGACGCTGGGTCCGAAGATGATTTCATCACCAGAGCAGGACTTGGGCGAGATGGGGGCATTGTTGGCGTCGGGGTTGACCTGATGGAGCTCCCATCAGCATGCCTCAGCTTCCTCTTATGGCTGGAAGGTTCAGCAGGCTCTTTGCCCTTGCCCTTGCCGACATCAACCTCTTTCTGGCTCAGAGTAGGAGGGGCTCTTCTCTCCGAAGCTCCAGGAATGGAGAGCCTTGCATTTCTTCGCTTCTCCACAAGACCCAGATCATCAAACCTCGACATCTTCCTCCGCAGTTCCCTACTAAACTCTAGAACCATATTCAGCTGCAGGAATTCCGCCGGATGTGTCAGAGCATCGGGATGAATGGCTCCATGGTGCAGTTTTTGAAAATGAAGCTTCAAAGCCTTTTCATCCAAGTTGGACCGGAGACCAGTTTCAATCCGGTTGGTGTCCATCACTCCACCAAATGCCCATGCATGCCATTCTCACATCTTCCGTGGAGCCCACTAGTTAGCCAGGAAGTTGGCGATGACTATCCGGGGAGTCACTCCTCCTTCAACGCACTCCCAGATCCTCATCAAGATCGGGTTATATGCCTCAGACAACTTTGGGACCACCTCCCATGCATCAGTGTCAACGGCGGGAAGGCCGTCAGGTAGCTCCAGCATGTCGTGCTGTTTCACCCTGATGACCACCCAATTCTTCTTCCAGCCGTCCCACTTCCCGGAAGGAAGCGCCTTCAAATACTTGTAAGGAGAGTTCTTGCGCTTCACGAAGTAGTAGAAGTCGAGAAGCTCGTTCCCCTTCCCGATTGTGTGGACCTTGAAGAAGGCCTGGAAGAGCTCGATGCAGGGTGACACACCCACCCACATCTCGCAAAAGTGGACAAATGTCGCCACTAGTAGAAAGGTGTGGGGGCCAAGGTGGTGGAGCTGCAGGCCGCACTACAAGGATTCCACCCTGTTGCAACGATTGTACTGCAACGAATACTAAATCGTTGCGGTAATCTTGGTCTTTTGCCACAATTCACTAATTCGTGGCATTAGCATCTATTGCCACGGAATACGATCGTTGCATTAGTATCTGTTGCCACAATTCACTAGTTCGTGGCATTAGGATCTATCGCCATGAATCTGTTGCCACGATTCACTAGTTCGTGGCATTAACATCTATCGCCATGGAATACAATCATTGCATTAAGATCTGTTGACATGATTCACTAGTTCGTGGCATTAGGATCTATCGCCACGAATCTGTTGCCACAATTCACTAGTTCGTGGCATTAGCATCTATCGCCACGGAACACGATCATTGCATTAAGATATGTTGCCACGATTCACTAGTTTGTGGCGTTAGCATCTGTCGCCACGGAACACGATCGTTGCATTAGGATCTGTTGCCATGATTCACTAGTTCGTGGCATTAGGATCTATTGTCACAAACACAATCGTTGCATTAGGATCTGATGCCACAAAATACTGGTTCATGGCATTAGGATCTATCGCCACGAAATACGATCGTTGCATTAGGATCTGTTGCCACGATTCACTAGTTTGTGGCATTAGGATCTATCACCACGACACACAATAATTGCATTAGGATCTAATGCCACAAATTACCGGTTCGTGGCGTTAGGATCTATTGCCACGGAATAGAATCGTTGCATTAGGAACTTTTGCTACGAATTACCAATTCGTGGTGTTAGGATCTATCGCCATGGAACAAAATTGTTGCATTAGGAACTTTTGCCACGATTCACCAGTTCGTGGCATTAGGATCTATCACCAAGGAACCCAATCATTGCATTAGGAACTTTGCCGCGATTCACCTGTTCGTGGCGTTAGGATCTATTGCCACGGAACACAATCGTTGCATTAGAAATTTTTGCCATGATTCACCAGTTTGTGGCGTTAGGATCTATCGCAACAGAACACAATCGTTGCATTAGGAACTTTTGCCATGATTCACCAGTTCGTGGCGTTAGGATCTATTGCCACGGAACATAATCATTGCATTAGGAACATTTGCCACGAATTACCAGTTTGTGGTGTTAGGATCTTTTGCCACGGAATACAATCGTTGCATTAGGAACTTCTGCCATGATTCACCAGTTCATGGCATTAGGATCTATCACCACGAAACACAATTGTTGCACTAGGAACTTTTGCCACGATTCACCAGCAGCATCAGTAGGAAGCTTGAAAAGGGTGGGATAAGCCCCACCATGGCGAACGCCAAAAAATACACAATCTCCCCGACACTTTCCTTCTTGAAGGGTAGCTTGCTGAGGCAAATTGATTTTTTGAAGGAATTGCTCGACCACCCCATATAGTGCGAACCCTCGACAACTCTTCATCGTTCTTGATTCGGCTCCGAGGGAGTCCTAACTCCATCGCCGCAAAGTGGAGAAGAAGTGGAAGAAAGGGTGCGAAGGCGGAGTGTAAGGATCGAATGGCCAAGAGGGGGGGTGAATTGGGCTTCTTTTCAAAAATTAAAGCAATACCACTTAAGTACTAAAAGCCCAATTCCCTATGCAAACAGCCTATGCATTCAAGTGACTAGTAACTTTGTGGTATATGAAATGCATAAGTGTAAAGTGAGAGTAAGAGAACACAAACTCCCGAGGAAACACGAAGATTTATCCCGTGGTTCGGCAAGATCGTCAAGATCTTCCTACATCCACGTTGTGGCACCCACCGAAGGGTATAGCCACACCCAAGTCACCGAGACTAGGGATCTTCACTATTCTTCTCCGTTTGCCAACCTCGGCAAGGTGGAGCTCAAGCCTTGTACAACTTGGATCCTCCGGGCTTCCACAACCGTCTTGGCAAGCTCCGGAAGTCTCTCTCAATTACAATCACCAAGGGACACTCCCTTACAGCTCTCACTACACTAGAGACTCCACTCACCAAGAATGGAAGCACACAAGCACTATCTCTAGCTAGTTCTAGCCTATCTCTTGGTGTGTAAGTGGTGTAAATGATGTAGAAGTGATGGCTCAATGTCTTGAATGCTTGAGAATGTGTAGAGTATGTCTGGTAGTCAAGACTTGTCGAATAGACTGGTTGAAGGGGTATAAATAGCCAGCCTCCACGAAATAGTCATTGGAAAAGTAGCCTGACATCACTGTTCTGCGAACACTGGATGATCCGATGCTCCCCCTTCAGTTATCATCGGTCAAATCCAAATTAGCTGATGTCACTGTGTTAGATATGACCGTTGTTAGACCGATGTTACACTTGTCTTCTCATCGGATGATCCGGTGGCACTTCCTCCAGAATTGGTTCAGACTTTATGCTTACTGGAGTGATTGACCGATGTGTTTATAGTTATACATTGGATGATCCGGTGTTACACTTGGTCCAGGGATATTGCTTACTGTACTGATGGACCGATGTAACATGCCCTCGATCATCAGATGATCCGGTGAGTACTTAGTTCTGAGGTCTTCTTCTTCTATTGAAACAACTCGACCGATGTGTTGTTCTCTGGAAACATCGGTGGATCCGGTGAGTTGATTTTGTTTGCTTCGAGTGATTCTTTTGTAATTTACTCGATTGACCTCTTAGACATTGTATGGAAATATTCTTCTGATGATTATTAAGCATTGAGTGTTGTAAATTATGGTTGAATAATTTTCACATATGAGATTTTACTTCTAATCTTCATAACATTGATTGATCTCATAAAGTGATTGTTTAGGGGTCTCCAATTGTATCTAGTGATCAGTAGATGATATTCATATTCATATAGATTTCATTGTAATGAGTGATATGGGAGACCTTGCATCCACAAATTCATTAGTAAAATCCAATGGTTGTCATTAATCACCGAAACCATACCTCATGGGGGCCTAGATGCTTTCAATCTCCCCCTTTTTGGTGATTGATGACAACACAACAAGTGAAGCATAATAGTAATGAATTTGACAATGCGATACTCAAGAAGATATGCAATGAGTACAATAGATGGCACATTAAACTTGAAGACTCAAAAGAGATTAATAACTTGAAAGCTCAATGATCAATAAAATATGAGAGAATTAAGAGTCACAAGAATACTCAATAAATAGCAAAGGAGTAGCAAATCTTCAAATTACAAAAGAACTCCCAAAAAGATAAACTCCCCCTGCAGCTAGTACTCCCCCTGGGACTAAGCTATCCCTCCCCCTAACGCCTCTCTAACTCTTCTCTCCCTTTGGCATCAAGACACCAAAAAGGAAGCCGAGTGCCTAAGAATCCTGAGTGCTCGGAGCGATGACAAACTGGTCGCCGTCGGGGGTGCTGTCGTCGGAGCTGCTACCTGCTGCTGCGGCTGAGGCTGGAGTAGAGGTGGCGGGAGCTGTAGGAGCCGATGTCGGTGCCTGCTGAGTCAGAGCTGCTGGCAATGGGGCTCTGACAACGGACGCCGGCGTCTGCTGGAAAAGCGTCGTAGCCGGCAGAGGAGAGCGGATAGGGGCACCTGGAGCAAGCAGTGGGGACATGCTGATCGTCGGGATTGGCGTGGTCGGCACTAGCGCTGAAGATGGAGCCAGAACAGGCGGGGCTGGAGCAAAGCCTGGAAGCTGCGATGGCAGGGCAATCCCGGTCTGTGTGTAGAGGTTGGTGATCAACCCCAGGATGCCCATCATCGCCTGTTGCGTCTGCTGCTGCTGGTCAAGAGAGCGCTGGTGCATCTGATCAATCAGCCCAGTCAGCCTGTCAGTGTCCTCTCGCCTCTTGCGGGCGATCTGTCGCTGCATCTCCTGCTGCTGCTGCTGCTGCTGGAGCTCTAAAAGACGTGCAGCCTGCTCAGCTCGGGCCTACTCAGCTACAAGCCGATCCAGGCACTGCTGCTCAACCATCTGCTGAAGTAGGGAGGTAAGCTCAGATGGCTGAGAGACCTGTGCCCCTGACACCGGAGGTGGAGTAGGAGGTGGCACAGTCGAGCCTCCAACCTCCGCGTTGTGCTGCCTGGGTGAGGGAGGATGTGGGAAGTACTCCTCAACGCTGTCATCCGTGTCACCCGGACCAAATATGCTGAAGGTCCTCACCCTGAGCCTCTGCCTATGCTAGTCTCTCGTCTTCCTTCCCCAGGTCTGACCAGTCTTCCTCGGATAGATAAGCACGGACCTGATGCTCAACTGGGCGCCCAAGGCAGCGGTCTCCATGAGCTGGAGCACGGTAGTGGTTGAACCGTGTGACATTCTCGTCGGTGAGACTGTCACGCACGACCGTCCCCTCAGGAGCAACCATGTAGAGCAAGTAGCTGATCCAGTGACCAAATACGAGCTGTCTCATCATCCCAACTCCATCAGTGATCACGTCCTCCATCTCACATATAAGGATGTCCACAATGTCGAACTCCATCCCGTTCACGATGTAGAACAGGAGAGTCTTCTGCAAGCTCGTGAACCCCTCAAGGTATCCGGACCTCGGCAGTAGTGTGCGACGCAAGGCAAGGTGCACAATGCGCGCAGCTGGAGTGAGCAGTGCCGGTACCCTTGGCTGGTCTGGAGAGAATGGTTGAGCAAACAGTGAGCGTATCTCCTCCAGCGGTGGTGCCACTCCTCCATTGAGCGGTCTCCTCGGTGGGTCGGCCTGTCCATACACCCTCTCGTGCAAGCAAGTGTCATGGAGATCCACTCCTAGCAGCTGCCCCAAAGTCTGCCTGGTCAAGTGATGATGTTGGCCCATGAACATAAAGTCAATGGATTTGCGGCCCTCAGAAATGTAGAGTGTAGCGTAGAATACGCGGACCCAATCCTCCACGTAGGCACTCCTCTCGTAGGACATCAGCTCCACCAGCCCTCTATACCTCTCAAAGTAGGGGCGTATCTCAGTCCCGACTGCCAGTGCAAGCTGATCCCAATCCAGAAAGTTGTGCTGGAAGAGCTTATGGCCCCGACGTCTGTACGTCTCGTACAGCGACGCCTGTGTCAAGGTCCAAAAGCGGCTATCCACAAGTGTCTCTCTGGGCTGCGGGAACCATTCCTCAAGCAAGATGCTCCATCTGAGTCTTCTGAGCTGCTTGGCCTTCAATTTCCTATAGTCTGTCAGCCAGACACCCTCACCAACACGGACATTGGTGTCCATCTCATAGACGGCTCTCTGGGCCGCCCTGTCCTCTCGAAGATCAGCAGTTGACGGTCTCGGTCGTGGAACTGCCGCTGGATGACCCCCACGAGTCCTGGCTGAGTGTCGGTGAACAAGTTGCACTTCGGGCTCTTCTTCTTCTTCGGACTCCTCTGGCACGGGAGGCTGCCTCTGATGGGCCTCGCGGATCCTCAACGACCCTCCTCGGCCACGCTCTCGCTCCTCGGCGGCGCGAGCGGCCATCAAAGCCTTCTTCTCTTCCTTCGACAACGTTTGCTTCTTTGTGGCCGGCTCCGCAATGGCCTTGCCCTTTCCCTTCTTGTCACGGGCCATTGCGATGAGACAAGTGACGATGCACGAGAATGAGGTCGTGGAACGACGATGTCGGGCGCACGGCATGGCGACCCGAAGATCGTCGCAGTCGGGAACCCTAGCGGCGTAAGAGACGGTGATCGTGGAGGGGGGAAGGTCACCACGGCGGCACAGAGGGCAGTGGTGCGGCTGTGCTTGGGGGTGGCGGCGCTGCTTGAGGCGGTGGCGGCGCAGCGTGGAGCAGAGGCAGCGGCGGTGGCGCTGGGTGGAGCAGCGGTTGCGGTGAAGAGGGCGGTGGCGGCGGCCAGAGGGTGGCGGCGGCAGGGCGAGGGAGCGGCGGCGGCGGAGGTGAGGCACGACGTCGGGGAGAGGAAATGTTGGGGAGAGAGAAAGGTGGGAAGAGGCGCGCTTAAAAGGTGGGACCCAAACCCTAGCTTAAAATCTAACACCAGATGAACCGACGTGAAATGATATGATCATCGGTCGAATGGCACAGTAAGGGTTTTCCAAAAGGTACCGTTGGCACCGGATGGTCCGACGTTGAAGGGATTTGCATCGGTGGAATTTTGCACACTTTCAGAAAAGTGAACATCGGATGCACCGATGTTTCTCAGAATGAACTCGTCGGTTGATTTGTCTTACTGACTGAACTGACTCTTGGCATTTGAACACAAACTGATCCGATGATGGTCTGGCCTAAGCATCGGATAATCCGATGACTACAAAACAACAACATCCCATATATGTCCTTCGACTCAAACAAACAAACACGAAGAAACACATGTCTTAGGACTTTTTGGGTAACCCCTTACCCCTCAAAAATGCTAATTGCCAATAACTTGTCTAAGCCTTAAAGCAAATAGAACACCGAGAAAATAGGGAGGAAATTATCCAAATAAAATGTAAGGCCCATGCTTTGTGAGCTAGAGGATGAAGACTTCTATCTCTTTAAAGCATGTTCCTTTAGGCATTAACGCACCTAACATTTTGTTCTTTCCACATCATATGAGTTGAGATATTGCATTACAAACAAGTCTCTTTCTCATGAGGTGGGTTCCCCTTTGTGACAATCTACCGTATGCAATGCCAAACAATTTATAATGCAAGAAATTTAAATGTGAGTGCAAGTCTATATGGCAGGCATCATGCAAGGCATAAAATAAATCTATCTTGCCAAATTTGAACCTTTCAAAGGCTTCTTCAGGGAGAACCACTCTCCAAGCCTTGGGGAAACCCAAAAGAACCTCCATCCCAAGCTAATCCCTTGCTCACCCCTATCCTTTGAAAGTTAGACAAGACCTATATGAGATGCATTCTTACATGATCATGGCAATTTACATGACGTTCTATGCATCTAGCACATTTAATTCATTTCTTAGTCTAGAAAAGGTTTTCTCATCAAGTGGTTTAGTGAAGATACCCGCCAATTTTTCTTCGGACCTAACACCTCGCAATGAGATGTCTCCCTTAGCTTCATGGTCCCTCAAGAAATGATGGCAAATATCAATGTGCTTAGTGTGGGAGTGTTGAACGGGCTTTTTAGCTATCTTAACCGCACTTTCATTGTCACAAAGGAGAGGCACACAACCAAGTTTAATACCAAAGTCCAAAAGGGTTTGCTTCATATAAAGAATTTGGGCACAACATGCACCGGCCGCAATATATTCCGCTTCCGCCGTGGACAAAGTGATAGAATTTTGCTTCTTGCTAGACCAAGATACTAGGGAACGCCCAAGCAAGTGGAACCCACCAGAGGTACTCTTGTGATCCACACGGCATCCGACAAAGTCCGAATCCGAGTAACCCAAGAGATGGAATTTTGCACCTTTAGGGTACCACAAGCCCACACTAGGGGTATGCTTAAGATACCGAAGTATCCTAAAGACCGCCTTCCGGTGCGATTCTTTAGGTGCCGCTTGAAAGCGAGCACACAAGCATACACTAAACATGATATCGGGCCTAGATGCGGTAAGATAAAGCAATGAACCAATCATAGAACGGTAGTTAGATTGATCAATAGGTTTACCATCCTTATCCGCGTCGAGATGACAATTTGTTGCCATTGGAGTGCTTCTTGAGCTACAATCTCCCATCTCAAATTTCTTCAAGAGGTCCTTGGTATACTTCTCTTGATAGACGAAGGTCCCCTCTTGAAGTTGCTTGATTTGGAATCCAAGGAAGAAGTTGAGCTCTCCAATCATCGACATCTCGAATTCCCTAGACATCATTTTGCCAAACTCATGGCTAAGAGCTTCGTTAGTTGAACCAAAAATAATATCATCAACGTAAATTTGACAAATAAATAATTCTCCGTCGATGTCTTTGGTGAAGAGTGTAGTGTCCACCCTCCCGATCTTGAATCCTTGCATGATTAAGAAATCCCGTATTCGTTCATACCACGCCCTAGGTGCTTGCTTGAGCCCGTAGAGCGCCTTGTGCAACCTAAACACATGATTAGGATTCCTCGGATCTTCAAACCCGGGAGGTTGTTCAACATAGACTAGCTCATTAATATAACCATTAAGAAAGGCACTTTTCACATCCATTTGATAAAGCTTTATGTTGTGATGTGATGCAAAGGAAAGGAGTATACGGATGGCTTCTAACCGGGCGACCGGAGCAAATGTCTCCCCAAAGTCTAGTCCTTCAACTTGTGGGAACCCCTTGGCCACAAGTCTTGCCTTGTTGCGGACCACCACGCCGTTCTCATCTTGTTTGTTGCGGTACACCCACTTTGTTCCGATGACGTTCTTGTCCTTGGGTCGCTCCTCCAACACCCAAACTTCATTGCGGATGAAGTTGTTAAGTTCTTCTTGCATGGCCATCACCCAATTTGGATCTTGGAGTGCTTCCTCAATGTGAGTGAGTTCTACACATGAAACAAACGAGTAGTGCTCACAAAACAAAGCGAAATGGCGAAAACGTGTACTTACTCCCCTTGACGGACTTCCGATAATTTGGTCCATTAGATGCGCCTTGGAGATGCGTCCATGCCTCATAAGTGGTTGTGAAACACTTGGCGGTGGTGATGCGTGTTGCTCTTCTTGTGGTTGGACTTGGTCATGGACTTCTTCTTCTTCTTGATGTTGTGTGGCTTGTGAATCTTGAGTCGGCAATGGATCATCCTTCTCTTCTTCGTCAACTTGAGGCGCCATAGATGTGTTGATGTTGGAACTTGAAGCTCCCCCTTGATCATGGCTCTCCTCAACTTTAGGCTTGATGTCTCCAATGGTCATGTTCTTCATAGCTTCTCGTAGAGGCTCATCATATATTTCATCATGACCAAAACTCTCCTCTTGGGAGCCATTAGTTTCATCAAACTCAACATCACAACTTTCCTCAACTAAACTAGAGGTTTGGTTGAATACTCGATATGCTTTTGAGTTTGATGCATAACCAAGAAATATACCAACATCACATCTTCTTTCAAACTTACCGAGCCTTTTCTTGCAGTAGATGTAGCACTTGCACCCGAAGACTCGAAAATAGGAGATGTTGGGCTTTCTCCCAATGAGAAGTTCGTATGGGGTCTTTTGAAGTAGTCGATGTAGGTAGACTCTATTTGCGGCATGGCACGCCGTGTTGATCGCTTCGGCCCAAAACTTCTCGGATGTGCCATAGTCATCAAGCATTGCTCGCACAAAAGTGATGAGAGTCTTGTTCTTCCTTTCAACAACACCATTTTGTTGAGGAGTGTATGTGACCGAAAACTCATGCTCCCCAATGTTGTAGTTCTTGAATTCGGTGCTGTTGTCACTCCGGACCTTGATGATGGGAAGTTGAAATTCCCTTTGAGCACGATTGGCGAAGGTCTTGAATACCTCCGGAGTTTCACTCTTGTCACCTAGAAACAAAGTCCAAGCATAGCGAGAGTAGTCATCAACTATTACAAGACAATAGAGGTTACCGCCAAGACTTTGATATGTGGACGGTCCGAAGAGGTCCATGTGGAGTAGCTCAAGTGGCTTGGAGGTTGACACCATTGTCTTCATCGGATGGTGTGAAGCAACTTGCTTCCCGACTTGACAAGCGCTACAAAGCTTGTTCTTCTCAAATGTGACATCCTTCACGCCGGTCACCATCCCAAGCTTGAATGACTTCTTGAGCTTGCTCATCCCAATGTGCGCTATGCGTCGATGCCATAGCCAACCCAAACTCGTCTTAGTGAAAAGACAAGTGGTCAAGCTAGCATCCTTGTTGGAGAAGTCTACTAGGTAGAGATGTCCATGCCGAAATCCTTTGAAGATTAGTTCTTGGCTTGTTTCACTACTCACAACAACATCATTTTTGCTAAAGGTGCACGTTAGTCCAAGATCACATAATTGTGCAATAGAAAGTAAATTAAAACTAAGTGACTTAACGTACAATACATTGGAAATAGATAAATCATTTGAAATAGCAATTTTACCTAACCCAATTACCTTGCCCTTAGAGTTATCACCAAAGGTGACTTGTTCATGATTGCCGGGGTTTTCTATGGTGGTGAACATACCATCATTGCCAGTCGTATGTTGAGTGCACCCGCTATCGAGTACCCAATGCTTTCCTCCGGCTTTGTAGTTCACCTACACACATGAATTCAATTTTTAACTTTAGGCACCCAAGCCAACTTAGGTCCTTGTATATGTGATACAAGTGTCTTTGGGACCCAAAATTGCTTGGGGAGCTTCCACTTCATGCCCTTTATGTCTTTGCCAATGAACCTTGCCTTCACTTTGCCATCTACTTTACTTAAGAGATAATAATGATCATTGAAAGTAGACTTGTAGTTAGTAGGCAATTTTGGAGAAGGTCGGTTAGGAAGAGGACACTCCCTTGTATGGTGACCGGTGACCTCACAATGTTGGCAATAAGAACCAACTTCCTTGATGAAGCTTGTTCTAAGCTCCGGTGAGGGCACCTTTCCTTTGTTAGGCACTGGGAAGGATCCAAGTCCTCTCTTGTTGAAGGCCTTTGCTTGTTGGAAGAGGATTTCCTTGTGCTTGACTTCTCCTTTTGATAGTCTTGCCACACTAGTGCGGAAACTTTCAATTTCTTCCAACAAGTCCTTCTCCCTAGCATTCTCTTTCAAAGGCAAAGACTTGTGCAAGACATTAGTGGCATGAGAAGTAATGGATACCTTATCATTAAGAGTTTGTTTCTTTGTATTTTTTAATTCTTGATCAAGCGCTTCATAAGCAAGGTTAAGTATTTGATGTTATTGGATTAGCTCATTGTGCTTTCCTAAGAGTGCTTGGTGGGCTAAGTCAAGCTCATGATGATTTAGCTTAATTTGAGCCTTATCCTCCTCAACTTGCTTGACATGGGATTTGAGCGTGTCATGCTCTTTAAGTATGCTTTTATACTTGTCAAGCAAATCGAGGTTAGCACTCTCAAGCTTAGCATGAGTTTCTTCAAGAGCCTTAACCTTACTCTTTTCCCTCTTAATGATAGTGTGATATTCATTTATTAATGAAGTTAAATCATTGGGGGAAAGCTCATCATCGCTAGAATCATCACATACCTTGGTGTTACCTTTAGCCATGAGGCACATGGGTGGTGGATGAATAGGTGAGTCATCATTGTTGGCAATGTCAAGGCCGGCCAAACTTTCTTCTTCCACTTCACTCTCTTCATCACTTGATTCTTCGTCGATGACCCATTCATTTGCCTCACACATGAACACCTTTTGTGGACCATTTCTCTTCTTTGGGAAGAGTTTTGCCTTATTGCCCTTGTCATGTTTCTTCTTCCCAAAGGATCTTGGTTTGGGTTTGACCTCTTCTTCATCATCTTCACTATCTTCAAGCTTGCGGTGCTTGCTCTTGTGGTTTTCTCTCCTTTTGTCCGGTTTTGGACAATCATAGGAGATGTGGCCTTGATCACCACAATTGTATCAAGTCTTGTGGTCATCTCTCCTTGGTAGAAATGCTTTCTTCTTGGGATCAAAGGTGTATCCCTTCTTGGCAATCTTGGAGTTCAAGCGATAGAACTTTCTCATCATCAATGCAAGCTCATCATCATCATCTTCACTTGATGCTTTCTCTTCTTCACTTGAGCTAGGCTCAACCACCTTCTTTTTCTTGAGACTTGTTTTCTTGGTGGAGGCCTTTAGGGCAAGTCTTTGAAGATGATTGCTCCATCATCCCAAGTACACTCATCTCATGAGCGTGAATCTCTCCAATGAGTTCCGAAACTTCAATGTGGTCAAGAGATTCTTTTTTAAGCATGGAGTTTATGATGTTGTACTTTGGCTTGGGAAGGAGCATAAGAATCTTGCGGTTGATGAGTCCTTTGCCAAGAGAAGCAATGTCAAGAGCATTAATTTCTTCGATAAGCACATTCAAGCGAGAGAACATTTCATTGACATTTTCATGAGGTAGCATTTTAAACTCATCATATTTAGCTTTAAGCATGTGATATTTTAGTTCTTTGACACGAGAAGAACCCTCATGAATTTCTATCAAGCAAGCCCAAATTTCACAAGCCTTTTCTTTGCTAGCAATCCTAGCAAACACATCTTGACTAATGCATTCATAAATTGCATTCCTAGCTTTAGCGTCCCACTTGATTTGATCACCAACATAATTGAGCTCACCAAACCCCGCGTGGGTCGCTTCCCATACTTCGGGAGCAATAGCCTCTAGATAGGCACACATGCGTGCTTTCCAATAGGCAAAGTTCTTGCCCTCGAAGATAGGAACCGAACCCCCAATCTTGGCCATTTGAGCTCTCTAGCGGTGAAGCTAGAATGATCCAATGAGCAACCTTGCTCTGATACCAATTGTAAGGATCGAATGCCCAAGAGGGGGGGTGAATTTGGCTTCTTTTCAAAAATTAAAGCAATACCACTTAAGTACTAAAAGCCCAATTCACTACGCAAATAGCCTATGCATTCAAGTGACTAGTAACTTTGCGGTATATGAAATGCATAAGTGTAAAGTGAGAGTAAGAGAACACAAACCCCCGAGGAGACACGAAGATTTATCCCGTGGTTCGGCAAGATCGTCAAGATCTTCCTACATCCACGTTGTGGCACCCACCAAAGGGTATAGCCACACCCAAGTCACCGAGACTAGGGATCTTCACTATTCTTCTCCGTTTGCCAACCTCGGCAAGGTGGATCTCAAGCCTTGTACAACTTGGATCCTCCGGGCTTCCACAACTGTCTTGGCAAGCTCCAGAAGTCTCTCTCAATTACAATCACCAAGGGACACTCCCTTACAGCTCTCACTACACTAGAGACTCCACTCACCAAGAATGGAATCACACAAGCACTATCTCTAGCTAGTTCTAGCCTATCTCTTGGTATGTAAGTGGTGTAAATGATGTAGAAGTGATGTCTCAATGTCTTGAATGCTTGAGAATGTGTAGAGTATGTCTGGTAGTCAAGACTTGTCTAATAGACTAGTTGAAGGGGTATAAATAGCCAGACTCCACGAAATAGCCGTTGGAAAAGTAGGCTGACATCACTGTTCTGCGAACACCGGATGATCCGATGCTCCCCCTTCAGTTATCATCAGTCAAATCCAAATTAGCTGATGTCACTGTGTCAGATATGACCATTGTTAGACCAATGTTACACTTGTCTTCTCATCGGATGATCCGGTGGCACTTCCTCCAGAATTGGTTCAGACTTTATGCTTACTGGAGTGATTGACCGATGTGTTTATAGTTGTACATCAGATGACCCGGTGTTACACTTGGTCCAGGGATATTGCTTACTGTACTGATGGACCGATGTAACATGCCCTTGATCATCGGATGATCCGGTGAGTACTTAGTTCTGAGGTCTTCTTCTGCTGAACCAACTCGACCGATGTGTTGTTTTCTGGAAACATCGGTGGATCTGGTGAGTTGATTTTGTTTGCTTCGAGTGATTCTTTTGTAATTTACTCGATTGACCTCTTAGACATTGGATGGAAATATTCTTCTAATGATTATTAAGCATTGAGTGCTGTCAATTATGGTTGAATAATTTTGACAAATGAGCTTTTACTTCTAATCGTCATAACATTGATTGATCTCATTTGCATCCACAAATTCATTAGTAAAATCCAATGGTTGTCATTAGTCACCGAAACCATACCTCATGGGGGCCTAGATGCTTTCATGGAGAGCTTTAAGCGCTGGATGAGATGAAAGTGTAAGGGTTTCTCTTCCTGTTCAAACTTTCTCCCTTTAGTAAGCCTTCACAATGCTTGGATGGAAACTACCTCCAGACTCGAATCGTAGATGACCTCATCGATGACAAGGGGGCACGGGACCACTTTGTTTAAAAAGTCGTACCAGGTGAACCATTGTCTTGATGGTAAGTTGGAAGCCCGAGGGTGGTGGACTGACAGAGCTACAAAATTAAGCCGGGAACTGATACAACTTTGTATTGGAAGCTGGCGACCTTCAATTGCGTGAGATCCACACGCTAGGATCCCATGCTCCATACCAAGAAGGGCCACGTAGCAGCGGCATAACTCTTTGCCGTCGCCTCAACCGCCCATCAAAAGACTTTGAAGCTGCAGCGCGGGAATTGAAGATGGCCCCACCTCCGGTAGTATAACTTCACCGTGAGGGTCTCTCCCAGAGGTGGGCCTGGGGGCCACTGTAGGTACCCTGCGTACTGGGTACCCCTGATATCGTAAGTAAAGCCAAGGAGTTTTTGTGTCCAATGTTGAAGACGTCTGAAGGCGACACGCGTCCCGCTGTACTGGGCCCGCCTCCCTCGATTGGGTAGCTCCGGTGCTACCACGTGTCCTGCGAGGCCGGACCTACCTCCCTTCACAGGGAAGCTCCAACGCCTCCATGTGTCCAATAGCACCAGACCTAACCCCCAGTAGAGGGAAGCTCTGGTACTGTCACGAGTTAAGTAGCTCCGGACCTGCCTCCCCACAGAGGGAAGCTCCGGCGCTGCCATGCATCTGACGCCCGGACCTAAGTCTACAATGGGAAGACCACAAGATCTCCAATGGCACGGACATTCAAGAGGCTATTAAACAGCGGTTACAAGACTTGATTACGTGTCATTAATGTTGTATTAATAACAGACGATCAAAGTGCTATCAATGCCGGTAACGCTATCATTAAGGCGCGTTATCACACTATTAATCACACTTAATACATGTATATCATGTATAGGTGATTAAATATTGCCGGGGCCACCTGTCGGGCCAGGAAAACACTGTAACGGCCAACCCTTAGCATATAAAAGGGTTGTGCTGCACGGTAGAGGACAACTGATCTCAGACATTCGCCACGCACACATACTCATACAATCAACTACCACCCTGTGGAGTAGGGTATTACGCTCATGCGGCCTGAACCATGTAAAAAACCCCATGTCACCATTTTGTTCGTGATATTATGCACGTCCCATCCGAATACGAACCTCCGCGGACTACGCTTTAGTAGTACCGGGGCAAGTGTCATTGCTACACTTCGACAATGTCTGAAGAAGCTTGCTTTTGTCCGTGTTGAAGCGCTTTAGGAGGTCTTTTGTATACTTCATTTGATGCACAAAGGTACCTTCCTTAGTTTGCTTGATTTGTAGCCCCAAAAAGTATGTGAGTTCTCCCATCATACTCATCTCAAATTCCAAACTCATCATAGTTAAAAACTTGGACACAAGATCATGAGAAGCACAACCAAAGATAATATCATCCACATACACTTGAACGAATAATGAGTCATTGTCATGCTTAAGCACAAAAAGTGTTTTATCAATCTTTCCCATGGTAAACCCCGTTTCAAGTAAGAATGTTTTTAACCAATCATACTATGCTCTAGGGGCTTGTTTGAGACCGTACAAGGCTTTGGACAGTTTGTAAACATGAGTAGGAAAAACTGGATTTTCAAAACTCAGTGGTTGCTTGACATATACCTCCTCATCTATGCAGCCTTTAAGAAAAGTACTTTTAACATCCATTTGATATAGCCCAAATCCTGTAGATGCAACAAAAGCTAACAAAATTCTTATAGCTTCTAATCTAGCAACAGAAGCAAAAGTTTCATCAAAATCTATATATTCAACTTGTGTGAAACCTTGAGCAGCCAACGTAGCCTTATTCCCAACTACAACTCCATCCCCACTTTGTTTATTTTTAAACACCCATTTAGTTCCAATTAAAGTGTGACCTTGAGGTGGAGGTACAAGTTTCCAAACATTATTTCTTTAAAAATTTTCTAACTCTTCTTGCATGGCAATAATCCAAGATGCATTAGTGAGTGCATGTGATATATCTTTGGCTTCAAAAGAAGTAACAAAAACAGAATGGGCATGAGAGTTTGGATTGCAAAATTTGGACCGTGTGACTCGTTCAGTGCAAGCTTCCTATAATTTGTTGTGGAGGATGACTTTTGAGAACCCAGAGAGGAGTAGACACTTCACAAGCTTCTTCTTCTTTATGTTCATCAAAAATTGATGAGCTTGTGACTTCAGGATGATCTGGACCAGCAATAGTGGTCGTCGGTGCTGGTTGTGAACCAAAATCAGAAGGTGGAACAATGTCATTAGCTCCTGAATCTTCGGGCAGCAACACCACTTCTTCATCTTCTTCAATGAAAATACTCTCCCCCTATGGATATGGATCCAGACCTGCAATATTGGAGCTAGTACCTGGGATAGCTTCATTAAAAAAACTCACAGGTCTCCACAATTTTGTTAGTGTCAAGTAAAAACACACGGTAGCCTCTAGTATGAGATGGGTAACTAAGAACACGCCATCAACAGATCTAGCTTCAAATTTATCAAGATTACCATGTTTCTTAACAAAACATTTGCATCCAAAGACTCGAAAGTGTGTAACACTAGGCTTATATCCAAACCGGAGCTCATATGGTATTTTTCCTAGCTTAGCATGCAAGAAAACACGATTTGAGACATAACAAGCTCTTGCAATTGTATCAGCCAAAAATTTCCTAGGAGTTTGATATTCATCAAGCATAGTCCTAGCCATATCAACTAAGGTTCTGTTCTTTCTCTCTACAACACCGTTTTGTTAAGGTACATATGGTGAAGAAAACTGATGATCTATTCTTTTTTCAGCACAAAAGTGATCAAAATATTGATTTTTAAATTTAGTTCCATTATCACTTCTAATTGCTTTTAAAGATCCTGTGTGATCAATTGATAATCTAAGAAATAAAGTTCTAAAGTGACGAAAATCTTCATTCTTAGATGCCATAAATTAAACCCAAGAGTATATAGAATAGTCATCAACAATCACAAGAACATATCATTTAGCTCCGAATGATTGAAGACGTGAAGGTCCTACGGTGTAAAGATGCAAAAGTTGTTCCAGTTCAGTTGTCATGGTCATTGTGAGAGGAAAATGTGAACCCGCAACCATTTTAGCATGTCTACAAGAAGAGCACACAATTTCTTTGTCCCTTTTAAGCTTAGGCAACCCATGTACGCGGTCAAGAGCACTAACACGCGTAAGATGATCAAAACCTATGTGACCAAGTCTACGATGCCAAAAATATAAGTCTTTGGAATCATTAGCAACTAGACACCTATACTTAGAGGATGACATATCAAAATCAGCTTTAAAAACTCTTCCAAACCGAGGCATTTTAAAAATAAGCTCACTATTTGAACCTACAACTTTGCAACAATTTTTATTGAAAATAATTTCTAAATTTTCATCTAGCAATTGTGAAGCAGAAAGCAAGTTGTATTTCAAATTTTTAACAAGTGCCACATATTTCAAAGTGTAGTGATCATTTACTCTAACCGAACCCTTAGCAATTATAGGAGTTGAAGAATTATCGGCAAACGTAACATTCTCTACACGTGACACGAAAGAGAGGGAGGAGAATCATTTTTTGTTACCGGTCATGTGGCGTGAGCAACCTGAATCCACAATCCAAATGTTCTCCTTCCTCAAGCGTGTAACCTACATAGAAGCACAATACGTCGATGACTCAATACTAGGGTTAGTCAAAAGGCATTTAGGAATCCAGTATTGAGTCACAAGACGTGCACCAGGAATAACATGCGAAAGATGAGATAAAACAGCAGGGTTATGAGCCAAAGTTTGAGGATTTTTGTACCCAACTAGTGACATACGAGGTGTTACATGTGTAGCGCTAAAAACAGTAGGTTTGGGAGCAAACTTTGCATGTTTTTGACTCATAACAGTAGGTTGTATGTTCCTAACATTCGGTTTAGCATGTGCAACAAATTTTGCATGAGAGTTATAAGATCTAGCTTGCATTCTTTCCTTTTTTCTATTATTTAGCTAGTCTATAACAAAAATCTATGTCATGACCATCCCTACCACAGTAGGTACAATGAAATTTAACTTTATGTTCATGTCTAGATAAGCAAGCAACAAGTTCATTAGAAGCTGAAAGAGACATGACCCTACAGATTTGAAAACCACTTCTTTATGTTTAGAAACTATTTGAATCAAACCACTTCGTGATGACTTTACAATTTTAAGTGGACGTGCCTTAGCATGAGCATGTGAACCAAAGCTTAAACCAGTTTTATCATTGCAAGATTTAGACAAATTCAGCAGCAAGTTCACATGTTTATTCCTATTACAAAACCGCTCTAGTGTCCTATTCATGTCATCAAGTTTCTTTGACAAGTCTAGGCAGTTTTCACATGAAGTTTTTCCTTTTAGTTTGCAATTAGAATAATATTTAACTTCACGAGAATGTAAACACATTGTTCAATATAGAAATCTCATTCATAGCATCTTGTAGTTTCTTATCAAGGTCATTACAAGTAGAACAATACAAATCAATTGTAGAACAACTAGCAACTTTCAAGTTTTTATCATTAAGTGCAGCAAGCTCTCTGTTCTTTTCAATCTCTGACTCAAGTTTATCAAGTGTGGAGGTGTGTGCACTTCTTAGAGAGGACAATTGTTCATATATTCAATTACATGAGGAACAAGAATCATCACTAGGAATCAAAGATTTCAAATTATTAATTTCAGATTCTAGTGACTCAATTTTAACAGCATTGACGCTAAGCTTGTTATCCTTGTTCCTAACTATAACAGTGGCACGAGAAATAGCATCACACATTTCTTCGCAAGTAGGACATACCTCTTCATTGTTGATGTTGTGTTCTGCCTCCTCCATACTTGATATTGACTTGCCCGCCATGAAGCACAAGTTTGCCAACTCATCTTCATCTTCGTCACTTCCGACGTCCACATCGCTCGAGCCAAGTTCTTGGAGTGCGGAGATAAAACTATTCACCAACTGGCATCCTGTGAGACCCTTCTTTTTCTTGTTGTTGTTTGCAGAGGAGTGCTTTGTCCTTGCTTGTTTTTTTATCACGAGAAGTAGTACCTAAAAGGTTAGGGCAATCCGTGCGAAAATGTCCTGTTTTACCACATTTGAAGCATCGTTGAGGTCCGAGACTCCCTCTCCTTATAGTTCTTACATTTTGCAATGATTTTGAGAACTGAGTAGAGATGACTACAAGTTCTTCCTCTGAAAACTCTTCAATCTGTTCAAGGGTTAGAGAGAACAACAAAGCAAGTGTTCCACAAGATGAATATTGGCTGAAACTAGGCATGTCACGTTGAGAAACAAATACAATAGACTTGTTGGGGTTCTTACGTGAGATTATGTCAATTTCCTGAGTTTTCAATTTAAAATATAGAACATCTAAAGTAAGTGTACTCATGACAGTAAATTCACGAATAGATATGACTTTCATCTCCCAAATTGACATGTCTAATGCACTTAGTAATTGCCTAGCATTCTCAGCATCTAAAAAATTAACATTGACGCTACGCAAGTTGCTGAGAATTTATGAAAGCGAGCAAAGAGAGCGTCCATGGACTCACCTGGTTGCATCTCAAAGCGCATGTACTCCTTTTTGAACATGTCTTTCCTTACCTCGTTGATCATGTTGGATCCTTCATGGTAATCAAATAGAGCTTTCCAAGCATCGCACGCGGATCGGAGGTGAGCAACACGATCGAAGTCGCTTTGAGTTAATCCTTGTATGGTCAAGTTCCAAGCCTTGTTGTTGTTGTCGATGTCTCTCAGATTTTTAGCTGTAACTTGATCGTTTGGCAGCACGTCATAAGACTTGTACACCTTTTCCCATATTGCAAAGCCTTGCACCTGAATGAAAGCTTCCATATGTGCTTTCCAAACCTAAAAATCAATGCCAGTAAATACGCAAAGGTATTGCAGAGTACTTCTCCATGATGATTAGTCAAAAGCATGTGCAAAACACAAATATTAGAGCATCATGGCTCTGATACCAATTGTAGTATCGAAGAGAACGTGAAAAGCTACCAGAGGGGGGGGTGAATGGAAGATTTAAAACTTTTTCAGCGGAAGCAACGAAAAACCCCTTGGCAAAAAATCAATCTATTAAGAAATAGTGTGTGTGACTAATCCAAACGTGTTCAATGGTGACAAAAGTGTTATATATTATGGAGAATCAAGTCACAAAGATATAACAACAAGAATCACGAAAAACCGTCAAGAAAAACTCAAGTTATGATTGAAATATCCAACAAAGGCCAATCTATTCTACCCGAGTAATAACAGATCTGGTGCACTGCAAAGACACTCGTGTTGATCCAAAACAACAAATCCAGTGTCCGTGAAATTTTTACAGATGATAGATAATCAAGTTGTGAAAACAACCCAAAACGAATCACGTCAATTTGACTTGTAAAACTCGAGTTATGATAAAACCACTAAAGCAAGGTAGTGCTGTGCAGAAACTCGACGAGAAAAACTTATCTAAAATAAGTCAGACGAACAAGGCACAAACATTCCTTTTAACTATGATCTTTATTCAATAGAATACAAGAGGAACAGTCCAAAATTCGTGCACCACGAGCTCTGGCTTCCCTTGCTTATATAACCAGCCATGAGGCCAACCCAAACCAAACTAGGACTCGTATCCTACTCAGTTTCCACCAAAACTTTCCATATCTGCTCAAGACTCTTCTATACGTAGATAGAAGCAATATTAAGACTTCTAAACACTTTAAGAATGTATCCTAAATTCCTAAAACAACTCAACTTCGTGACCCACACGAAATCCTGTCGTAACCAACTCAAATCTTCCCGTATTTGAGTCAAACCTGACTCAGCCGCAGCCCGAGTCTATAACCTAGTCGGTTGGACCTTTTCGACCAATTCTTTACATCCACATTCTTTCATCATGCCTTAGAACCATGTAGCTACGTCCATGAACTCCTTGCACACCTGCAAACATCTTCCAACAACATCCACGATACCTTCATATGCATTGTTCTTGATTCAAATATGCTGCGCGACCTCCCGATCAACTCAACCACAATTCCTTCCGAACTTGGTTTTTGAACCTCATCTTCTCCCTAAGACTAGTTCAATAGATCCAGTCATAAGTCATGTCTTGAACTCAAGCAACACCTGCACATGAATAAACAACCAATACTTCCGAGCACAAGTTCTCGATTTGATACGTTAGTTCCAAAACCACAACACCTTACACGAGCACCTCACATAAACATGTTGCAAAGCATAGCAAAATGTTAACCACCATGTTCAGCCAAAACGCATCAAAAATTTAGTAAAATAATACTAAGCAAAGTTTCCAGAGATGTAAAGCAAGTTTGAAACATTGCATGTTAAAAGCAAAACCATTGCGATCTAGCACCGGACCTTGCCAATGCTAACCGGACCTTGAGCTGGAGCTTACCAAAGCTAGCAGGACCTAACGCCGGAGCTAACCAAAGCTAGTCGGACCTAGCGCCGGAGCTAACCAAAGGTAGTCGGATATAGTGTCGGACTTAGCGAAAACAGGTCGGACCTAGCCAAAATAAGTCAGACCTAGACAAAGAAGTCGTACCTAGACAAAACAAGTCGGACCTTACGTTGGACCTTCCCAAAGCTATCCAAAACAAGTCGGACCTATTGTCCAACTTTGCTGGAGCTCGACCTAGAGTCGTGCCTTGTTAAAAGGGTGTTTTGGAAGAATTCAAAACTTTTATCGTCAGAGCCAATGTATTCAGTACACATAGGTCTCACAGAGGCTGTTCAAGCCACCTACGTGGTCCCCACACGCGAGTGTTTATCCAAATAGCAGGAAGACCGGCACTCGTGAGTGCGGTGATCGAGTTACCAAAGTGATATGCGCTAGATGCCTATGCTCGCGTGAGAAAGACGCCCTCTCGATCGACTAGAATGGAATCATGCCAAAGTCATATTTGATGGAATCCATCATTTCTAGGAAAAATAGCCGACGGATTTGTTGACTCACTACAGGAAATGCGGTCATTTGCGACGGCCGGCCGTCGCAAATAAACCTGTTTGCGACAGCCCACAAATGGCCGTCGCAAATAAGTTATATCGTTGCAAATAAGCCTATATTTGCGACGGTTTCCAAAGTGGTCGTCAAAAATAAGGAGGCCATCGCAAATAAAGCTTATTTGCGACGGCCTTTTCTGCTAGCCATCGCAAATAGTATTAATTGCGATGGCCAACCCTAGGGCCATCGCAAATAAGCTGGCCGTCGCAAGTTAAAGCCCTATATCGTCGGGCCGAACCGTTCCCTTCGTCATTTCCTTACCACCACCGTCGCCGCTCCGCTCTACCCCCGGCCCCGTCGCCCCCGCTCCCGCCGCCGGCCTGCCGCGTCGGGGCCCCGGCCTTGCCGCGCCCCTGCCGCCCCCAGCCTCGCCTGCCCCGGCCCGCCGCCCCCCCCCCCCCCCCCCCCCCCGCGCCCCTGACTACACTGTCGCCGTGTCGCATCCCGCCGCCCATCTCCCGCCGCCGGACCGCCGCGCCGCCGCCGCCCCGGCCTCACTGCCCCCGGCCCGCCGCGCCCCCGCCGCCCCCGAGCTCGTCGGCTCCGGTCCGCCGCGCCACCGCCATTCTAGGTACGCCGCCTCTCTCCCGTCGCCCCCTCGAATCCTAATTGATGGTAATCTGAAGTTCACAATGATTAGTTATTAGCATCTAGTTCTCATTTTGCATACGGGATCAATTAGGATCAATTTTGCATATGGGATCATTTCCGTTAGGAATGCAATGCAAATATGCAACACAGACAGACCCTTCTGGGGGAGGAGGAGGAAAAAAAAGAATAGGAGGAGCAGCAGCATGAGCACAGGAATAGGTAGGTAGGTACTTGGCCTTGGCGGTGGAGTCAGAGACGCTAGCGCGGATACGCCTGAGTTCGTCAGGCTGGTCGGCGGCGGCGAGTAAAGGTGGTAATGGTTTGGTTTCAAACCAGTTCTAATGGATTGGTTTTCTTTTGGTTTTGCATTGGTCTGGATGGAAATGGGTCCATTAATCTAATGGTTTGGTTTGGGTTGGTTTTTAAGTCTAAATAGTTTGGATTGGTTTGGTTTGGTTTGGTTTTGTATGGTTTGGGTTGTAATAGTTAAGTTTCAGTTCGAAACCATGGTTGGAACTCTAATGGTTCCATGTTTTGGAACTCTATTGCCGAACTGTGGGGGTGGGGCCCACCGCCAGCACCGACGTGCGTTGGGGATCGGGTGAGCCGGGCATCGCGTCGGTGGGAAGCGAGTGGCTGGGCATCGTCGTTGTGTCCCCGTGCACACGCTGGTGGCGTCGTGGCAGGGGGCATGTAGGGGCAAATATTGTCGCCATGGCGGGGAGGTGGAACTGCCAGTTGGGGGGGTGCCTGCACGGCGAACATCGTCGCCATGGCCGGGAGGCGCAGCCGCTCGTCGCCGTGCTGGGAGCTGCAAGAGTCTGGCCTTGCGAGGGGGTGACACCGTGGGGGCGCAACAGTGGTGATCTGGGGGCCTCGCGCGCCGCTGGTGGGCGGCGATATCAGTTGGGATGGGGCCCAAGAGACCGCGGGGAGGGGGGGCGGAGGGGAATGCATCTATGGGGCAGGTCACCTTGCTGGACATGGCACATGGCATATCAGGGGAGGGGCGATGGAGGAGGATGAACCTCCTCGTCTGGCTACTAGGTCGAGCTTGTGGGTTGGAACCGGTTCCAAACCGTGGTTATTGAAAACAGATCGGTTTGGGTTGGGCTCAAAAGTAGGTGTGGGTTGGGTTGGTTTGGTTTTGTATGTTTATTTTACAGGCTGGGTTGGGCCGGGTTGATTGATACAGAAAAAATGGATTGGGTTTGGGTTTAGTCCAGATCCTGGCCAAATTGAGTCGGAGAATTAGATCCTAATTTGATCCTAATTGTAATGCTTTGGTAAATATGTTTACTATGCAGGTTACTAGAATTAATAATTTTTTCTCTTGTTCTTTTGATTGCGTGAGTGTTTAGAATTAATAATTTTTTCTATTCTGTTTAGTGTATGTTTGGACTTTAGTGCATTCATATAATGTTTTTGAGTGACTACTTAATATATATAAATAAAGGGGTTTTAGGTCGACTCGGACCAACCCGGAAGGGCATGACACGTAATAGGTGTGATCGTGCCGTGTAGACCATTGTAGTGGTACCGTATGCATCAAGTCGACACGGAAGCGAATAGGTTGGTAAGGACGTCAATGACCCGCGATTGCTGGACGGTGGAAATGGATGTGGAATTGTCATCTAAGACCAACTTTCCTCTCACTCTTTCTCTATTTCTTTCCTCTCTCTTAAATGACCTCAAAATGAAAATGAGCAACGTAACCTATAGCAATGTATTACTCGTTTCAGATCGGCACGTCTCACATGCCATTGGCATGTGAGACGTGCAGGTTCGAAATTGTCCCTTTTTGGACAGCCTCGGAGTGACCGAGGGGGCGTGGCTTGTGATGAGACGCGGGTCCGGATTTGGGCGAGATTTCGGTGGCGTAACCATGTTGTTCTCTGCTGCACCATTTTTGGGCGTGCAGTGGAGAACATCGGGGTTATGCTGCCGAAATTTCGTTTGAATCCGGATCACGCGTCTCGTCATGAGCACGCTCCGCTCGGTCACTCTTGGGTGGGTTTAGGATCTATGTGCCTAGGTTGTAGGGCCATGACATAACATAACAATACATTAACGACAATTTCTTTCGCGTTAAACTGCTGAGCCAAACATGGGTGAAGACCGCAGTTGGATGTATACTGGCTGGAAGAGCAGAACTGGTGGTCACTCGGATGCGTGGTTTATCAAGTTAGATCAATTTTTGGATCGAGCATTTTCATTGTCAACGGAAGATATGGTGTGGTGCCCATGTACAAAATGTCGGAACACCAAGTTTTTGAGAAGATTGGAGGTTTTGTTTCACTTATGTCGAAACGGTTTTACTCCACATTATGAAGTGTGGACCTTTCACGGCGAGACTAATTCTCGAGTCATAGCCGAAGTGGATGGGGATGATGATATAACAGAGGATGATAGGATGGATGAGATGCTAGAAGCCCTGGAAGCGGAGGATCCTCTTACAAATGAGGCAGAGAAGTTCTTCGATGAGTTGAAGAAATCACAAGAGTCGTTGCATGAACACAGGGTTGTGACCGTACTTGCTTTTTTGACCAGATTTATGGCAATTAAGTCCAATTACTTTTTTCCATCAACTCCTACAATGATCTCATGAAATTGATGTGCGATATCCTTCCACAACCTCACAATGCGCCGGCCGATATGTATCATTCAAAGATCAAGATATCTGATCTCAGTATGAAGTATGAGAAAATCGATGTGTGCCCAGACAACTGCATGCTATTCTGGAAAGAGCACGCCAATGAGAAGATGTGCTTGAAATGTGGTAAATCGAGGTATGTCAAAGTTGTTAATGACGATGGCGATAATGTGATGACAGATGTCACACATAAGCAGCTTTGTTACTTGCCTGTGACACCTCAGTTGAAGCGGATGTTTCTTTCAAAAAGAACCGCAAGACACATGAGATGGCACAAATAAGGTAAACGTGAGAACAAAGAATTCTTGACGCATCCATCCGACGGTAATGCATGGAAGGCGCTAGACTGTTTCGATCCAGACTTTTCTCTTGATGCGAGGAATGTTCGCATCGGATTAGCGACAGACGGATTCTCACCGTTCAGTACGAACGCCATGCCATACTCATGTTGGTCCATCTTTGTCATTCCGTACAACCTGCCACCTGCTTTTTGTACGAAAAACGAGTTCATGTTTCTCAGCCTCATTGTACCTGGACCTGATCATCCCGGGTCACATCTCAACGTGATGTTAAAACCGCTGATCGAAGAATTTAAAGTCTTGTGGATAGGATTCGAAGCGTACGATAGTTACAAGAAGCAGAAATTCAACCTCCGAGCTGCTTATTTGTGATCCGTCCATGATTTGCCGGCATACGGTATGTTTTCCGGATGGAGCACTCACGGTCGTATGACGTGTCCGATATGTGCTTCAGACACGGATTGCTTTCGACTAACTCATGGAGGCAAAATATCTTACTTCGATTGTCACAGACGTTGGCTGCCCTTGAATCGTATATTTAGGCAGCAGGGGTATGTCTTTCGAAAGAACACTGTTGTCACTAAAGGGCCACCAAAGCATCTCAACGGGTCAGAAATTTCTGATATGTTGGACAAACTGGTGCCTGATGAAGGTCGTCATGGATATTTCGTAGGTTATGGAGAGGAACACAATTGGACTCACATATGTGGACTTTGGGAGCTACCGTATGTGAAGTCGTTGATTCTAATGCACAACATTGATGTCATGCATCAGGAGTGTAACATGAGCAAAAGTATCATAAGCACTTGCATGGATATGCCTCGCAAAACGAAAGACAATTATAAAGCTAGACTAGATTTGGCAGACATTTGTCACCGTCCAACTCTTGAAATCTCTGAAAGTGGTGGAAAGCCACATGCTTATTTCCGTCTTCGATCGAAAGAAAAGAAAGAAGTTATGAAATGGATGAAAACTTTAAAATTCCCAGATGGTTACGCAGCTAGCCTGAAACGAGCCGTAAATGTTAACACAGAAAACCTCACTGGGTTGAAGAGTCATGATTATCACATTATAATGGAAAGACTCTTACCTGTTATGTTTCGAGGCTATCTAGATGATGCAGTGTGGAAGGTTTTAGCCGAGCTTAGCTATTTCTATAGACAACTTTGTGCTAAAGAAATCAAGATCGGGATGATGGATAAGTTAGAGAAGGAAATACTCATACTTTTATGTAAGATGGAAATTTTTTCCACCGGGTTTCTTCAATCCGATGCAACATCTGCTTATCCATCTTCCATTTGAAGCTAAAGTTGGCGGTCCTGTGCAATATAGGTGGATGTATCACATTGAAAGAGAGCTACGATATCTGAAACCAATGGTTGGCAACAGGGCAAGGGTGGAAGGGTGCATCGCTGAAGCATATGCTCTTAATGAAGTAGGATACTTTTCAAGTGTCTACTTTGCGGAAGAAAACAATATCAATACTTCGGCGATGCGGTACAATGTGGACGAAACACCCCCTCTAAGCGACCTTTCCATTTTTCAAACGAGAGGCACCACCATTGGTAGCTACACGACCTACGTGCTATCCGAACATGAAAGGACTGTTGCTTTACTCTACATGTACGCAAATATAGAAGGCATGCAGGAATACTTCGAGTAAGTGTTTGTCCTACATTTATGCTAATCGACATATTTTGCTACACATGTACTCTAAAAGATGTTTTTTCATGTTCAGCGAGTTCCACAGACAATGTTGGCCACATAGGCATCAACCTACGGCCAAACAAGTAGAAGCAATGCGAAAAGAAGGAATAAATGGGGGGCAGAGTTTCCTATCCTAGTTTCGAGATTATGTAATATTCTCTCGTCTTCTATGTATTATAAGTTACTATTATTAAAGAAATATTATTTTAACTTACGATCATTTATGACAGTGTCGGACTCATAATGTCCATGAAGATTTGCGGCAGCTATCTTATGGATTGGTGAATGTTAGAAGCTATGGTCGATATGACGTAAATGGCTTTCGATTCCGTACAACTCATTTTGAAGCTCTTCGTCCTCTCGCGACAACATCAAATTCTGGTGTTGTGACGAGAGCAATAGACACTCAAGGGAATTTAACCGATTATTATGGGATCATTAACAAAATTCTTGAATTTACTTTTACCGGAAATAAGACCCTTCGAGTTGTCTTCTTTGATTGTGACTGGTTTGATCGCACTCATGGAACTCGAGAAAACCAATTTGGAATGGTTGAAGTGAAACATAAGGACCGATTACGAGGTTACGATACATTTGTTCTTGCACATCAAGTGGAACAAGTGTATTATCTATATTATCCATGCACGAAGCTCAGTGCTTGTTGGGTAGTATATAAGGTGAATCCCCGTGAGCGGTTATATACTCCTGGG
Organism: Tuctoria greenei; assembly: GCA_036927565.1. NCBI lineage: Eukaryota > Viridiplantae > Streptophyta > Magnoliopsida > Poales > Poaceae > Tuctoria > Tuctoria greenei. The sequence continues at coordinate 44,534,747 of JAYESD010000001.1, read as the reverse complement.
GATGATGGTTACCATGATAGCGAAGACGTTGAAGAAGTGTACTAAGAAGAAGATTTGCCAGACACTTTTATCATCGAGCTTGGTGCAGGACTCGATCAATTAGTTGGAGATGTTGAAGACATTGAAGATGTAGAGGCAGATGATATGCGAAAACGGAAATTAGAACAGGCCACGATGGAAGATTGTTGGGCTGGTTTAAGGAGTAGGGCACATGCACATGATAATGATGTTGATGAATTTTGAAAGTGATTAAAAGTAATGTTTCCTTGAAGATAGTAACATGAACTTTGTATATTTTATTTGCATATTTACTGATTATCTAATGAAAACAGGATGACGTCAAAGAAGGGTAAGAAGGTGCCGCCGACGAGGGGGTTCTACCCCTCTAGACCTGAGGACACTTTCGTTGGTGCCTCGTCGATTGGGAGTAGACGCTCTCAGCTGCTGGGGCACGCTCTGAGCAGCTCTAGAGCTTCGTCACATGTAAATTTCACTAGCTTTTAACAAATTTTTTAAATTCAATTTCATATTAACCTTACTTATGAATCATTTGAATGTTGTAGTCCTCACCGGCTGAATCAGAGGCTGCGGCGCCAGTTGACCTTGGCTACCCTTCGGTGAGCGAGCCCTCGGCCAGCCAGCCCTCGGCGAGCCAGCCCTCGGCGAGCCAGCCCTCGGCCAGCCAGCTCCCGGCTGGCGATCCTTCTGTTCCTGAGGCCTTTGACTCGGCTGGTGAGGAGCCGTCTGGGTCACCTGACGTGGCGCCCCAGCAGACGTGGAGGACGAGGAGGACTCACTTTGTCAGTCCTCCTGCGGTCCCTTCACAGAAGATCGTGATTCGTCCAGTCGGAGACAGGTAATAAAAATTATAGTGTTAAATTTTCGTTTATTTTGGTTAATTAAGCAATCAATCAATAAATATCTTGCAGGGTTTGGGACGACACGTCTTTCACCGGAGAGAGATGCCAGAGACCTGTGAATGGTGTTCTCGGGTCCATAGTGCGTTTGCACTATCCCGGGGTCATCGACAGGGTGCCTGCTCTTTCGTGGGAGGACTACGCACGCGTCCATCACCAGGAGCACGACAACCTTCAGGAGGCTGTATGGTCCGAGTTTATTGTAAGTATGTTCAAAGAAGTTTCTAAGTTTCAACTCTTAAACTTTTTTAGTGAACATCTCTTCAATATATTCTTTATCGCAGGCAAGATATACTTTAGAGGACCCGAACGACCATCGCCAGTTTGAGGATGCGAGGCGAGTGTTTCACTACAACGCTACCAAGGCGCTTCGACAAGCTTTGTCGAACGCCCGTGTTCAAATTATTGATGAGCACTTGAAGGCGAACCAGCAGCACGTGCTACACTTCCGGCAAGAGAGCAAGATGCACCGGACGGAGGAGGAGTACGCGTAGGTACGTGGAGTGTAGTAAGTATTTGTTTTGATAATTTCCTCGATGGTATTTTTAACGACTTCCAACTATGTGCAGGGCCATGTGAGCTAGTTGCAGGGTCAGACTGATGCATTTCATGCCCTTTGTCGCTACTGGGCTAGCGATGAGTTTAAAATTGTAGGATCGAAGAGCACGTGAAAAGCTACCAGAGGGGGGTGAATGGTAGATTTAAAAATCTTACGCAGCGGAAACAATTAAACCCCAACCCCTTCGGCAGAAAAACGATATGTTAAAGAAATCGTGTGTGAGACTAATGTAAACGTGTTTCACCGTGACAAAAGTGATAGATATCAGAGAGAATCAAGTCACGAAGACAACACAACAAGAATCACTCAAATCCGTCGAGAAAAACTCAAGTTATGATCGAAAGATCAAACAAAGGTCAATCTGCCCTACTCGAGAAAAAAATAGTTCTAGAACGCTGCAAAGAAACTCGTGTAGATCATAAACCACAAATCCAATGATTGTGAAATTTTGAAAGATGATAGATAATCAAGTTTTGAAGACAACCCAAAAAAGAATCACGTCAACTGGATCTGTAAAACTCGAGTTATGATAAAACCACCGACGAAAGGTAGTGCTGTCCAGAAACTCAACGAGTAAAACTTGTCTGGAACAAGTCAGACAAACAAGGCACAAAAGTTCCTTCAAACTACGAATTTTATTCAATAGAACACAAGAGGAACAGCCCCAAAGTCGTGCACCACGAGCTTTGGGCTCCCTTGCTTATATAACCAGCTCGAAAGCCAACTCAACTCAAATCAGGAACCTAATCCTACTCTGTTCACGAATCGTAACTTTCCATAACTGCTTAGGATTCTTCTATATGCATATAGAAGCAATCTTAAGACTTCCAAACACCTTAGGAACGTATCCCACATTCCTAAACAACTCAAATTCGTGACCCACACGAAATCTTATCATAACCAACTCAAATCTTCCCATATTTGAGTCAAACCCGACTCAGCCGCAGCCTGAGTCCATAACCTAGTCGGTTGGACCTTTCCGACCAACTCTTTACGTCCACATCTCTTCATCACGTCTCGGAACCATGTAGCCACGTCCATGCACTACTTGTACATGTGCAAACATCTTCCAATGACATCCACGATACCTTCATATGCACTGTTCTTGATTCAATCATGCTGCGCAACCTCCCGATCAACTCAACCACAATTCCTCCCGAACTTGGTTGTTGGAACCTCATCTCCTCCCTAAGACTAGTCCAATGGATCCCATCACCAGCCATGTCTTGAACTCAAGCAACACCTGCACATGAATAAACAACCAATCCATACGAGCCCAAGTCCTCGACTTGACTCAAGTTAGTTCCAAACACAACACCTTACGTGAGAACCTCACATAAGCATGTTGCAAAACCACAGTAACACGATATCATCCTTGTCAACCAAAAACGCAACAAATACTTAGCAAATGAATACTAAGCAATCTTTCTAGAGATGTAAAGCAAGTACGAAACATTGCAAATGAAAAACAGAAGCAATGCGGTCAAGTTTCGGACCTTTCCAGAGCAACCCGGACCTTGAGCCAGAGCTAACAAAAGCTAGTAGAACCTAGCGCTGGAACTTACCAAAACTAGTATAACCAAGCTCCCGCCGGAGCTTATAAAACTAGCAGGATCTTAATAAAAAGGTGTTTTGGTGATATTCAAAACTTTTATCGTCAAAGCAAGTGTATTTATTACAAGCTAATGTATTCAGTACACATAGGTCTTACAATCTCCCCCTTGATGAATGCATTGGCAACACCATTTAAAATCCGAACATTGGCTTATTTACATAAAAGTTTTGAAGACAATTTCTCCCCCTTTATAAATCAAAAGTAAAATGAGAAGAAAATCCAAAAATTATACCATATTATCTCTCCTTATGCACATATTCTCTTTCTCTTCATGCTTATCTCTCCCCCTTTGACAATGTATTCAGCAAGTCATGAGCATATAAATAAATTATCTCTCCCCCTTTAGTTGTTATGAGCATATTATAATATATACATATAAACAAAGCTCATCCAAGTCATACTATCAAGTACCTTACATTATCACATCAATGAAATACATAAAGTAGTGTAAGCCATGCTAGAGATCAAATGTAATTTTCAATTTAAGTAAGTCATGATCTGACAAACTTAACTATTTCAAAACCTGAAATCATGACACTAGTTGCTGCATTTTATTATTTTTCAAAGAATAAATTTAGATCATATGATATTTGCAAGAGATTATATGCGCATCTGCCTTATTCTAACCAACCAAGCCAAGCCTATGTCACTTGACAATCAGAAGCTTAAGGACATGGTTTTAGTCATACACAACTTCTTCCAAGTTCATATCTAAGTGCAATGATAAGCCATCTCAAAAGAAGAAGTACGATGCATGCAAATTATATTGATCTTTTCTCAATTTATATTTGTTCATAAAAACTCAACATGTGAGTTGATTACTTGATTAATTCTTAATGATTAAAAGCACTTGTGAACATGTAACAAGTTCAAAACAGTAAGAAAGTTCGACCATGACCAGTTTTAGTGTAAGTAATTATTCCAATTACTAGACATGGCAAAAACTACAAAATGTATAACACGAGTAATGTAGTAAGAACTTTCAGCATGTAAAAGGAATCACAAAGTCATATATGTATGAAATACTATGCTCATATTATTTTAATTTCAAATTCACACATAGACTTCCCAAGTTTCAAAACTCCCCCTCAATTTAAGCTATGAGGATGCATAACCCCTATTTCACTACGAATGTAACAAAAACGAGTGAAATACAAAGGTTTTGTAAAAATGTCAACCAATTGTTGTTTGATATCTACATGGTGAAGCACAATGTTTCCTTTTTCAACATTATCTTGGAGAAAGTGATACCTAATGTCAATGTGCTTAGTTCTAGAATGCTGCACGGGGTTTTTAGCAATGCAAATGGCACTAGTGTTATCACAGAACAGTGGAACACTATCTAGATCAACCCCATAGTCCTTAAGTGTTTGAGCAATCCAAAGAATTTGTGAGCAAGCACTAGCAGCAGCTACATATTCAGATTCGGCTATGGATTGTGTAACTGAATCTTGTTTTCCAGAGGACCAAGCAACAAGAGAATTACCAAGAAAATGATAAGCACCAGAAGTACTTTTTCTATCAATCCTACAACCCCCAAAATCAGCATCCGAAAAAGCTTTCAAAGTAACGGTTGAGCAAGAAGGAAGAAAAATTCCAAATTCTTGAGTTCCATGTAAGTACCTGAGAATCCTTTCGACGGCTTGACGATGTGAAGCACGTGGGGAGGATTGAAACCGTGCACAAAGATATACGCTGAATTGTATGTCTGGTCTTGATGCCGTGAGGTACAAAAGTGATCCGATTATGCTTCTATATTCTTTTTGATCCATGGGTTCACCATCTTCATCAAGTCCAAGTGTTGTTGCTGTTCCCATTGGTGTCCGATGAGGCTTGCTTTTGTCCATGTTGAAGCGCCTTAGGAGATCTTTTGTATACTTCGTTTGATGCACAAAGGTACCCTCCTTAGTTTGCTTGATTTGCAGCCCCAAAAAGTAAGTGAGTTCACCCATCATACTCATTTCAAATTCGGAACTCATCATTGCTGAAAACTTGGACACAAGATCATGAGAAGCACAACCAAAGATAATATCATCCACATACACTTGAACGAATAATGAGTCATTGCCATGCTTAAGCACAAAAAGAGTTTTATCAACCTTGCCCATGGTAAACCCTTTTTCAAGTAAGAATGTTTTTAACCTATCATACCATGCTCTAGGGGCTTGTTTGAGACCGTACAAGGCTTTGGACAGTTTGTAAACATGATTAGAAAAATCTGGATTTTCAAAACCCGGTGGTTGTTTCACATAAACCTCCTCATCTATGTAGCCATTAAGAAAAGCACTTTTAACATCCATTTGATATAGCTTAAAACCATTTGATGCAACAAAAGCTAATAAAATTCTTATAGCTTCTAATCTAGCAACAGGAGCAAAAGTTTCATCAAAATCTAGACCTTCAACTTGAGTGAAACCTTGAGCAACCAACCTAGACTTATTCCTAACAACAACCACATCCTCACTTTGTTTATTTTTAAATACCCATTTAGTTCCAATTAAAGTGTGACCTTGAGGTGGAGGTACAAGTTTCCAAACATTATTTCTTTCAAAATTTTCTAACTCTTCTTGCATGGCAATGATCCAAGATTCATTAGTGAGTGCGTGTGATATATCTTTGGGTTCAAAAGAAGCAACAAAAGTAGAATGAGCATAAGACTTTGGATCGCAAAACCTGGACCATGTGACTCGTTCGTGTAAGCTTCCAATCATCTGTTGTGGGGGATGATCTTTGTAAAACCGTAGGGGAACAGATGCCTCACAAGCTTCTTCTTCTTCATGTTCATCACAAATCAATGAGATTGTGACTTGAGGATGATTTGAATAAGCATTGATGGTTGTCGGTGCTGGTTGAGAATTAACATCTGGAGCTGAACCAAAGTCCTTAGCTGCTGAATTTTCGGGCAGGAGCTCCAATTCTTCCTCATCTTCAACAAAAATGCCCCCCCTGCGGATATGGATCTGGACCTGTAATGTTTGAGCTAGTACCTGAGCTAGCTTCATCAAAAGACACTTCACAAGTCTCTACAATTTTGTTAGTATCAAGTAAAAGCACACGGTAGCCTCTAATATGAGATGGATAACCAAGAAACATGCCATCAATGGATCTAGGTTCAAATTTATCAAGATTACCATGTTTCTTAACAAAGCATTTGCAATCAAAGACCCGAAAGTGTGTAACACTAGGCCTATGTCCAAACCGAAGCTCATATGGTGTTTTACCTAACTTAGCACGCAAGAAAACACGATTTGAGACATAACAAGCGGTTGCTAACGCATCAACCCAAAATTTCCTAGGAGTTTGATATTCATCAAGCATAGTCCTAGCCATCTCAACTAAGGTTTTGTTCTTTCTTTCTACAACACTGTTTTGTTGAGGTACATATGGTGAAGAAAATTGATGATCTATTCTATTTTCAGCACAAAAGTGATCAAAAGATTGATTTTTAAATTCAGTTCCATTATCACTTCTAATTGATTTTAAAGATCCTGGGTAATCAATTGATAATATAAGAAATAAAGTTCTAAAGTGACTAAAAACTTCATTCTTAGACGCCATAAAGTAAACCCAAGAGTATCTAGAATAATCATCAACAATCACAAATACATACCATTTACCTCCGAAGGATTGAACACGTGAAGGTCCTAAGGTGTCAAGATGCAAAAATTGACATGGTTCAGTTGTCATGATCATTGTGAGAGGAGTATGTGAACCAGCAACCATCTTAGCATGTCTACAAGAAGAGCACACAATTTCTTTGTCCCCTTTAAGCTTAGGCAGCCCACGTATGCGATCAAGAGCACTAACACGCGTTAGGTGATCAAAGCCTACGTGACCAAGTCTACGATGCCAAAATATAGGTCCATTGAATCATTAGCAACTAGACACCTATTCTTTGAGGAAGACATATCAAAATCAGCTTTAAAAACTCTTCCAAACCGAGACATGTTAAAAATAAGCTCACTATTTGAAATTACAACTTTGCAGCAATTTTTATTGAAAATAATTTCCAGATTTTCATCTAGCAATTGTGAAACAGAAAGCAAGTTGTATTTCAAATTTTTTGACAAGTGCCACATCCTTCAAAGTGTAGTGATCATTTACTCTAACCGAACCCTTAGCAATTATAGGAGTGAGGAATTATCGGCAAAAGTAACATTCTCTACACGTGACACAAAAGAGAGGGAGGAGAACCAATCTTTGTTACCGGTCATGTGGCGTGAGCAACCTGAATCCACAATCCAAATGTTCTACTTCCTCAAACGTGTAACCTACATAGAAGCACAATATGTCGATGACTCAATACTGGGGTTAGTCAAAAGGCATTTAGGAATCCAGTACTGAGTCACATGACGTGCAGTAGGAAAAACACGCAAAAGCTGAGACAAAACAGCAGGTTTATGAGTCAAAGTTTGAGATTTTTTATTCTTAACTACTAACCTATAAGGTGTCACTTGTGTAGCACAAAAATCAGTAGCTCCGGAGGCAAAAACAGATGGTCCGGAGGTAAACTTTGAATGTTTTTGACTTAAAACAGCAGGTTGTACATTCGGATCAATATGTGCAGCAAATTTTGCATGAAAGTTATGAGATCTAGCAACCACTCTTTCCCTTTTCTGTTGTTTAGCTAGTCTATAACGAAAATCTATGACATGACCATCTCTACCACAGTAGGTACAATGAAATTTAACTTTTTGTTCATGTCTAGATGAGCAAACAACATTTTTAATTGAAACCAAATGAGACAATACTCCTGCAGATTTGAAAACCACTTCTTTTTGTTTAGGAACTGTTTGAATCAAACCACTTCCTAATGACTTTACAATTTTAGGTGGATGTGCCTTAGCATGAGCATGAGAATCAAAACCTAAACCAGTTTTATCATTGCAAGACTTGGATGAATTCAGCAGCAAGTTTAGGTTCTTATTCCCATTACAAAACTAATCTAATGTCCTATGCATGTTATCAAGTTTATCAGACAAATCAAGGCAATTTTCACATGAATTTTTTCCTTTTAATTTGCAATTGGAAAAATATTTAACTTCATGAGAACGTAAAGCATTATTCAATATTGAAATTTCATTCATAGCATCTTTTAGTTTCTTTTCAAGATCATCACAACTAGAACAATGCAAATCAATTGTAGAACAAGAAGCATCTTTTAAGTTTCCAATGTCAAGTGCAGCAAGCTTTTTGTTCTTTTCAATTTCAAGTTCAAGTCTATCTAGAGTGGAGGAGTGTGCAGTTCTTAGTGTGGACAATTGTTCATAGATTAAATCACATGAGGGACAATAATCATCACTAGGAATCAAGGTTTTCAAACAGTTGATTTCAGATTTTAGTGATTCAATTTTAGCAGCATTATCCCTAAATTTTTTGTCCTTTTTCTTAACAATAATAGTTGCACGAGAAATTGCATCACACATTTCATTACAGGTAGAACATACCTCATTGTCGTCACTATTGTGTTCTGCATCCTCCTGACTTGATCTTGATCTTGTTTTGCTCGCCATGAAGCATAAGTTGGCCAGATCGTCATCATCTTCATCACTTTCAAAGTCTACATCGCTTGAACCGAGCTCTTGAAGTGCAGTGATGAAGCTGTTAATCATCTTGCATCCTATGGTACCCTTCTTTTTCTTGTTGGGGTTTCCAGAGGTGGTCTTGACCTTGTTCTGTTTTTCTTCACGGGTAGTAGGACCTGAAAGGTTAGGGCAATCTGAACGAAAATGTCCTGTCTTACCACATTCAAAGCATCATTGAGATCCGGAGCTTCCTCTCCTTCTAGTTCTCACATTTTGCAATGCTTTTGAGAACCGGGTAGAGATGAGCGCTAGCTCCTCCTCTAGAAACTCCTCAATTTGTTCAAGGGTTAGAGAGGACAACAAAGCAAGTGTACCACAAGATGATGTTTGATCGGAACTAGGCATGTCATGTTGAGAAACAAAAGCAATAGACTTGTTGGGGTTCTTACGTGAGATTATGTCAATTTCATGAGTTTTTAACTTGGAATATAGCACATCTAAAGTAAGTGAACTCATGACAGTAGATTCATGAATAGATGTGACTTTCATCTCCCAAATTGACATATCTAATGCACTTAGCAATTACCTAGCATTTTTAGCATCTGAAAAATTAACATTGACACTACGCAAGTTGCTGAGAATCTTATTAAAGCGGGCAAAAAGGTCATCAATAGACTCACCGGGTTGCATCTCGAAGCGCATGTATTCTTTCTTGAACATGTATTGCCTTACCTCTTTGATCGTGTTGGATCCTTCGTGGTAGTCACAAAGTGCTTTCCACACATCGTATGCAGATCGGAGGTGTGCAACACGGTCGGAGTCGCTTTGTGTTAATCCTTGTATGATCAAGTTCCGAGCCTTGTTGTTATTGTCGACATCTCTCAGATTTGTAGCTGTAACTTGATCGTTTGATGGCACTTCGTAAGGCTTGTATACCATCTCCCATATTGCAAAGCCTTGTGCCTGGATGAAAGCCTCCATGCGTGCCTTCCAAACCTGAAAATCAATACCAGCGAACACACAAGGTTTGGCAGAGTACTTCTCCACAATGATTAGTCAAAAACACGCGCAAATCACAAAGATTAGAGCACCGTGGCTCTGATACTAATTGTAGGATCGAAGAGCACGTGAAAAGCTACCAGAGGGGGGGGAGTGAATGGTAGATTTAAAAATCTTACGCAGCGGAAACAATTAAACCCCAACCCCTTCGGCAGAAAAATGATCTGTTAAAGAAATCGTGTGTGAGACTAATCTAAACATGTTTCACCATGACAAAAGTGATAGATATCAGAGAGAATCAAGTCACGAAGACAACACAACAATAATCACTCAAATCCGTCAAGAAAAACTCAAGTTATGATCGAAAGATCAAACAAAGGTCAATCTGCCCTACTCGAGAAAAAAACAGTTCTGGAATGCTGCAAAGAAACTCGTGTAGATCATAAACCACAAATCCAATGATCATGAAATTTTGAAAGATGATAGATAATCAAGTTGTGAAGACAACCCAAAAAGAATAAAGTCAATTGGATCTGTAAAACTTGAGTTATGATAAAACCACCGATGAAAGGTAGTGCTGTCCAGAAACTCAACGAGTAAAACTTGTCTAGAACAAGTCGGACCAACAAGGCACAAAAGTTCCTTCAAACTACAAATTTTATTCAATAGAACACAAGAGAAACAGCCCCAAAGTCGTGCACCACGAGCTTTGGCCTCCCTTGCTTATATAACCAGCTCGAAAGCCAACTCAACTCAAATCAGGAACCTAATCCTACTCTGTTCACGAATCGTAACTTTCCATAACTGCTTAGGATTCTTCTATACACATATAGAAGCAATATTAAGACTTCCAAACACCTTAGGAATGTATCCCACATTCCTAAACAACTCAAATTCGTGACCCACACGGAATCCTATCATAACCAACTCAAATCTTTCCATATTTGAGTCAAACTCGACTCTGCCGCAGCCTGAGTTCATAACCTAGTCGGTTGGACCTTTCCGACCAACTCTTTACGTCCACATCTCTTCATATCGTCTCGGAACCATGTAGCCACATCCATGCACTTATTGCACACGTGCAAACATCTTCCAATGACGTCCACAATACCTTCATATGCACTGTTCTTGATTCAAACATGCTGCGCAACCTCCCGATCAACTCAACCACAATTCCTCCCGAACTTGGTTGTTGGAACCTCATCTCCTCCTTGAGACTAGTCCAATGGATCCCGCCACCAGCCATGTCTTGAACTCAAGCAACACCTGCACATGAATAAACAACCAATCCATACGAGCCCAAGTCCTCGACTTGACTCAAGTTAGTTCTGAACACAACACCTTACGTGAGAACCTCACATAAGCATGTTGCAAAACCACAGTAACACGATATCATCCTTGTCAACCAAAAATGCACCAAAGACTTAGCAAATGAATACTAAGCAATCTTTCCAGAGATGTAAAGCAAGTACGAAACATTGCAAATGAAAAATAGAAGCAATGCGGTCAAGTTCCGGACCTTGCCAGAGCAACTCGAACCTTGAGCCGGAGCTAACAAAAGCTAGTAGAACCTAGCGCTGGAACTTACCAAAACTAGTATAACCAAGCTCCCGCCGGAGCTTATAAAACTAGCAGGATCTTAATAAAAAGGTGTTTTGATGATATTCAAAACTTTTCTCGTCAAAGCAAGTGTATTTACTACAAGCCAATGTATTCAGCACACATAGGTCTTACAAAAGCTAAGTCCGAGAAGGCTCGAGAGTGCAGAGGGGTCGAGGGGAAGAGCAGGCACGGGCAAGATAACCACATGTGTTTAGCTAAATGCATAGTAAGTGTATGTAACTTATGTTTATATATTCATAATATATTGTTCGTACTAACACGTATTGACAGCAGCGCGAGACGGGGGTGCCGCCGACCCCTGCTGAGATTTGAAAGAGAGGTCACAGGGACCCTTCTCAGCTGACGGGGTGCAGTCAGGCTGCAGCCGAGCGATTGGTAAGTTTAGAAATCATTCATATTAAATATAACTATATAGATTGTTGAACTTACACAGTTTTTTTGTTTTGCAGGCTAAGTACGGGGAGGAGGCTAGGAAGATACACGGCGAGGATTTCGATTGGGAACGTCAACCAATCGATCCTCAAGCCGCATATGCAAGCAGTGGTGGAAAAGCACACGGAAGGTGAGTTTACAAGTCATTTTATCATTTTCAATTTAAAGTATTCATGATATTTCAATTTCATATTACTGACTCTCTTTTTTATAGGCTTGCCATATTCGACGGAGTTATTGACTCGAGGGCGGGGAGACCTGCGAGAGGCAGCTCCACGCAGGCTTCTTCGATGGGCATGACTAGTCATCACACCTCGCAGAGGGACATTGAGATGCAGTCCCTCTTCAGGCGACAGGAGGAGTTGGAACGCCAAAGGATCGCGATGGAGGCCACGATCCAAACCCAGGCAGCAGCATTGGCGCAGATGCGGGAAGCAATGGAGGTAAAAAAATAAAAACTAAAGTTCTCATTAATTCAGCATAAATGACTTACTAATAGATATCATTTAATGTTTGCAATGACAGACCATGGCTCGGGCACAAGGTCTAGGGATCCAGCTACCGGTACTACCACCAGTTCTTCCAGGCGATCCTTCTTCTGCGGGTTAGGTAATTTTCTATGTAATCCTTCTTCTCCAGCGTAAAAAGATTGAGATAGAAGAAAGAGGGAGATAGTTAGATAGAAGAAAATGATTGAGATAGAAGAAAGAGAGATAGAAGAAAGAGAGAGACAAAAGAAAGAGTGAAAGATAGTTAGATAGAGTAGGAGGGGAATGAAGAGAGAGATGAAGATGTAGATGGAGATAGAGGGAGGGGAAGATAGAGGGAGGGAGATGTAGATGGAGATAGAGGGAGGAAGATAGAGGGAAAAGGATAGCAATAGAGAGATAGAGTGAGAGAGAAAGATAGAGGGAGAGAGAAAGAGAGAAATGAAAAGAGAGAGGAAGAGAGGGGATCTAGATGAAGATAGAGGGAGAGGAAGGGAGGGAGAGAGATGTGATGCATTTATATTCTAACTCTATGTTTCATTAATTGCAGGGATCCGTGACGGCTGCACAAACACTGTCGCCGTCGCTACCGCCACCTAGAATGAGGCGCGACGACGACTTCGACTTCGGAGGTGGCTCCGGAGGTGGCTACGGAGGTCAGATGGGCGAGTGAGCCCTTGTTTGCTTTGTTGATGACGATGTGAGATGTATCGGCACTTATTAGTTTGTGATTGTGATGATGTTTGTGTGTTATATAGTGTGTGATATATTGTTTCTGTTCTGTGATTCTGGCCATCGAGTCGGGTAATATTTTTTGTTTTAAAAAAATAAAAAACCTTATTTGCGACGACTTTTTATACAGTACCAACGCAAATAAGGTTCCAGGCAGTCGCAATTAAGCCACTGCTATTTGTGACGGTCCAGCTGTCGTAAATAAGCATTAATTGCGATGGCCTGGCCGTCGCAAATAGCGGCGTGGGTCTCGAAGGAGGACACGTGGGCCCTGCCCGCTGAACTTATTTGCGACGGCCCGACCGTCGCAAATAGCGGCACTTAATTGCGACGACCGAGCCGTCGCAAATATTGTTGCGGGGCCCACCGGCCCCTGACAATAACTTGCGATGGCCGCTGCTAGCCGTCGCAAATAAGTTTATTTGTGACGGTGGCCGTCGCAAATAAGCTTAATTGCGACGACTTATTTGCGGCGGCCAAAAACCATCGCAAATAAGAAAAGCTGTCGCAAATTGCTTATTTGCGACGACATTTGGCTTATTTGCGACGGCCCTGACCGTCGTAAATCGTCGAGTTTCCTGTAATGACTTGGATGAAATCGGTCGTATTGATCTCAATGACCCATGTGCCCTAACTAGTTAACTGCGGCTAGCCGATGGACCAGGGTATGTCTAGGCCCACCTCGCATACCATATGGCTATGCCCCTAGCTAAAGGCATAAGTAGTCATTCACATAGTGTTCCTTGGCAGACATCAACGGATAGAGATGCAGATACCACATCCCATCGTACGTAAAAATTGGACAAAATAATTGCAGCCTATTGTAGTATTCTGACACATTCTTGCAAAATGACAAATGTAATGGACAGCATTTCAAAACATTTAGCTGAGCTACGCCATGTAGACATGAAACATGATTTTTTTTTTCAAAAGTAGCAATATTTTATCGAAATTTATAAACTTGGGTGCCGATTAAAAAAATCGAAAATAAGTACTAGTCACCCACTGGATGGACGACTCATCTTCAGAGGAAATGCACGCAAAATTCTTGTTGGCCATTTTGCGCCCAACCCTCTTGTTGCCAATGGCTGATGGGAATTTTGCGATAGCCCCTCCGAAGATGAGCCGCCCGCTGGTTGTGCCAAACTATCTGCATCCTACGATCGCATTTTTGCACTTTAAAGTATCTCATTTAGTAATATACATGCAGTGTAAATATTATAGTTAAGTGAGAATTTAAGTGCAAAAATACAGTGATCATAGGTGAAGATCGTGTGGGATTTTTGCATAATGGCACCAAATAACTGTTCACGCTCTAATGGTTGTTCTCTCTAAACTGAACAAAATAAACTGATAACAAGGCAGGTATACTCCTTAACTCACCAAGTTTTCTAGGACGCATCAACGATCTTCACGCGTTGCTCATATGGGCACATTCTGATTTCTTGACATTACGATAGTTTATCAGGGAAGTATGACCATGAGCCAGGAACATGGCACATGGCAGAACCTCAGGTAAGTACTTGGCTCATGGTGCAGGGATTGTTGTTTAGAGTCACGTAGATGCAGTGATTGTTTTTGTTTACGTTTTCACCACGTACGGTACAAAAATGTGTTGTTCCGGTGGCACCCGGTACAGATGGCCCGGAAGAAAGACATGTCGTCGGTGACATCAGTCAATTAGGAATTTGCTTCTGAGAAAGATAGAAAAAGAACGGCAAATGCAGGTGCATCTTTACCTTTCCAACCGAACCGGGGAACCTCCTCCCGGCCGCAGCCCCTGCCCTCGTCGGCGGTCAGCGCCCTCCCTACACTCGTCACGTCGGCAACGCCGTGCATGTCGTTGCGGTACGCACTCACGCCTAATCCCTTTCTTGATCTCGCCGCGTCAGAGATTGTTACGGCCGCCGTTCGTTTCCTCGTTCTGAGATTAGCGTATCATGATTTCTTCCGAATCAAACAGGGGTTGAGTATGTTGTATGCCACTATTTTCTGACCATTAGACCAGAATGCCTGATGGCCCCCAAAATAGCCATGCCTGAATACATTTTTCTTTTCTTTTCTGAAATAAGCAACGCCGGAATCTTTTTTTTTTAAACGTCCAGCAGGAAGGCCCTACTGTTAAAACATGTATCAAACCATAGGTAAAATACATAACAGGGGAAACACCTTTTTTTTTGACGGGAAACAGGAGAAGTCCCCTACTGTATTATTATTGAAATAAAAGTTTAGGGTTACACCTTAAGAGGGGTAATAAAAATAAATAAAAAATAAAAAAAAAATCACAACTGATCCAGCCATTTCTGGACAAAAGGATCAAACATATTTCTAGCCCTATGGATAACTAGGAGCAATTCTTTTCTGAAGTTTAGTCGAACAACTTCAACCGTCGGAGGAATTGATTCAAAAATCGATCCATTTCTGCATTTCCAGATGCTCCATGCCATTAGGATTATCACTTCCATGAAGAACGGCACCTGGAGTTGCCGTTTTAAGAAGTTTTAATCTTCTTACAGCTCTTTGTGCACATATGGTTCTTGGTGCTAAATACCAATCGTGTTCCAACATGATCTAGCAAAGTTACACTTGAGAAAGAGATGTGATAGTATCTTGTTTCTGTAGTATGCATGTGTCTTCTTTTTAGCATCCCTCTTGTGTTCAGGGTTGTAAAACAACGACCGGACGCCTAGGCACCTGCGGAGCGCCTGGACGCCCAGGCGCCTGGCCAGGCGACGGCGGCAGCGCAGGCAGGAGGCATCGACGGCGCAGACAAAAGGAGGGGGCGGCAGCGCAATCTGGCGCAGACGAGCGGAAGCGCAGACGAGCGGAGCGGGTGCGACCGTGTAAGGCATAGGGAAGACGGGCCGACTTGTAACACTAGTTAGGCCGAATGCATATGAACCGTCGGATTAGATCCGACGGCCATATTTTTAGATCGACTTATATACCCCTTTACCTTTAACCCTAACTCCTCATTTCCTTCCTCATCTCTCTCCTCCCACTGGCGGCGCGGCGGCAGAGCACCATAGTTATAGCGGCGGAGCAGCCGAGTCGCGGCTCGGGGGCGGGCGGAGGTGGAGGCACGAGTCAGGCGGCGACGGCGGCGCGTCGCGTGGGCTGTCGATGGCGGCGCTGGAGGCGTGGGGCGGGCTGCGGCAGAGGCGCAGACTGGCGGCCGGCGGCCAGGCGAGGCGAGCCTCCCAGACGTCCGCCCCCGGCCGACTGGACGACTAGGCGCCGCCTGGACAACACTGCTTGTGTTTAATTTGTCTTGAAGAAGCAACTAGAAGAACACTCTTTCTTAAACTCCATTTTGCATTTCTGTAAGCTTGTACTCATATTTTCAAAGATTCGTTTATTCCTATGGCACCATATTGTACAGCAAGATATCATAAAAACATCCATGAAGAACTTCCTTTTGAATGATTTCCATCCTTCTGATAACATCTCAAAGAATGGTGCTTCAGTGTTCCGGTTTATTCCAATCCAGTTCCATAATTCTTTTCCAAAAGAGCATTTGAAGAATAAGTGCATCACTGTTTCTTGCACACACCTAGCACATAGCACGCAGGTGTAGTCATTATTCTGCAACTTTATTTTTTTCCTCTTAAGAATGTTCCTTGTGTTTAGTCTATCCATCAATAGGAACCAGCAAAAAACCTTCAACTTATTATTGCTCTTGGCCTTCCAAATTGGTTTTATTGGCTTTGGCCGTGAGATATCCTGATATAGTTTCATGTAGTATTTTTTACTAGAGTAATTCTCACTCCATGTATATTTCCAAGAATCCTTTCCTTGAAGGTTAATGTTCTCAATTATATTCTGTAAAATCCTTAACTCCTGGGAAGCTTGTGAAGACATAGGTAGATGGAATAGTTTGTCAAACTGATATTCCTGACAGAACCTTTTTATCGATTTTTGCTGACACTTTATGAATGAATAGAGGTTTGGTAAATCTACATTTAGATGGTGTTCATTCCAGACATCTTCCCAGAGTCTTATTGTCTGTCCATCTCCCAATTTACAACTAGCTTGCTTTTTGAACTCTTCATGTAGTTTCAGAATGTCTGGCCACCGGAATGAGTATGAACTTTTTGCATGGCAATGCAGGTCCCCTGATGAGTAATATGTGTTCCATAGTAACTGAACCCATGGTACTTCTTTATTATTGAAGAATTTATCCATGTGCTTTAATAGCAAGTCCTCGTTTTGTCTTTGCAAATTAATAACTCCAAGGCCACCATGCTTTTTAGGCACTGTACACCTATTCCAGTTTACCAATGCCTTCATGTGCCCATTATATTCTTTTCCATTCCATAAGCATTGTTTCCTAACTCTGTAAATATATTGGATCACAACCATGGGCAATTGAAGAGTGGTCATTGTATAGCTTGGCATTGTTGATAATATTGAGTTTACAAGTTGCAATCTACCTGCATGATTGAGGAATCTAGATGTCGATGAAAGCTTCTTCTCTGTTTTGTTCATAAGTGGTATATAATCTCTGAAGCGAGGTATGGTTATACTTAGTGGTACACCCAGATATGAAAATGGGAATCCCCCAATTGGCACCCAAAAACTCCCGCTAGTATTTGAGCCTTCTGTATGTCAACATTCAGTAGGATGAGAGAGGATTTACTGTAATTTACTCTTAACCCTGTAGATTGGACAAATGATTCTAGCAAACCTTTTAGGCATAAAATGTCCTTTTGCGAAGCTTCCATAATAAATAAGGTGTCATCAGCGTACTGTATAATTGGAAATCCCTGAGTTATATCTATCTATAGGTCAAGATAGGATACTAAGGCTGGCTGCTTTGTTCACAATATGTTGAAGCAGGTCTGAAGCTATAACAAATAGTAGTGGAGATAATGGATCTCCCTGTCTTAGGCCGCGTTTACAACTGAAAGGTCGACCAGAGACCCCATTTAACAACACTGATGTTGAGCCCGATTGCAAGATTCTTCCGACCCATTCATTCCATTTTTTTGGGAAGCCCAGTTTCTCAAGCATTTCCAAAATTACCCTGTGTTCTATTGTGTCAAAAGCTTTGGCGAAATCCAACTTTAGAATGATTATCTGCTTCCTTGAAGTATGATACTGATGGATATACTCATATACCCAAGCCAAACAGTCATGTATTGTTCTGTTTTTGATAAAACCATATTCATTCTTATGAATTACTGATGTAATGACTTGTTGCAGCCTGTTTG
Source organism: Tuctoria greenei (assembly GCA_036927565.1). Taxonomy (NCBI): domain Eukaryota; kingdom Viridiplantae; phylum Streptophyta; class Magnoliopsida; order Poales; family Poaceae; genus Tuctoria; species Tuctoria greenei. The sequence goes on along the minus strand of JAYESD010000001.1, from coordinate 44,516,644 downwards.
CCATCAATTTTGTAATTAGCTTCATTGACATGTTTAATAATGAGATTGGCCTATACTCAGAGATAGAAGTAGGACAAGGTACTTTTGGCACAAATGTTATGTAGGAACTATTTATTGGTCTAATATCCAAGTCATTATGAAAGAATTCTTGACAGAGTGCATAGAAGTCTTCCTTCAGGGTTTCCCAACAACTCTTTATAAAGAAATTATTGAACCCATCCGGTCCTGGAGATTTATCCAATGGAATATTTTTAACAATATCATCAATATCTTTTTGTGAGAAATTATCCGCTATGCCATCCAGATGGTATGCTTCAGAATTAAGGAGTTTAAGTTGTATAGCATCTTACCTCCTTCTGAACTTCCCATACGGATCTTATATGATTGCCATAGTGCTACCACTTTCTCTTCATGCTTTGACACAATCTTCCCAATTCCAAGATCAAGAGATGCTATGGCATTTATCCTATACCTTTCGGTGGCTGCAGCATGAAAGAACTTTGTCGATTGATTCCCAAGTTTCGTCCAACAAATTGTGTACCGATTTTCCAATAGTCATTATTGTAATGAAGAAGCATGGAGAGATGTCTTTTGAGTATTAATCTAAAGTTAAACTCTTGTACGAAAAGTGGCCTTTGTGCTTCCAATTTGTCCAGGATCAATAGTACCTCCTCGCAGTTTCCAATTGTTTTGGAGAGGCCAGAGATGGGTTTAATCCATTCTCTTAGGGTGTGTTTGGTTCGAGGGATATAGTGGGACGGGACGGGACGATCCCACTTTTCTGTTGTTTGGTTTGGAGACATGTGGGATGGAGTCATCCCTCAAAAGAGAACATTCCACCTAGATGCGGGATGGAACCATCCCACCGAAAACATGGGGACGGATCCGTCCCACCTCTGTGGAGACAGGCACGCGACCTTTCAGAAGTACTCATACTCACATGTCCCTGTCCCATCCTTTCATTCAAACAAGAGACGGGATCATTCCGTCCCACACCATCCCACAAAACAAACAAGAAACAGGGATCGTTCCATCCCTCTAGACAAACAGAAAATGGGACCATCCCATCTCTAAAAACTGGGATGGGTCCATCTCATCCTACTTTGACTCCCAACCAAACGCATCCTTAAAGCTTTCCTCAGGGCCTTGAATTTTGAGGATATTCTAACAGCACTGCTTGAAGTGTCAATCTCTCTTTGCCAAACTTCTCTAATGAGACTTTGGCATTCCTCAATATTCAACAAGAAGTTTTAAAATCTAAAGATAGGGGCTTTGAGGATTGTGGTACCAATTTCCACTTTACATGGGATATGATCTGAAACTGTTTTTGAAAGGGGCGACATGATTGTATTCGGATATGAGACAATCCAATCTGGTGAAGTAAAGCACCAATCTAATTTCTTTAGAAGTGGCTTTCTTTGCATGTTGCTCCAAGTATATTTCATGCCTTTTAGAGGTACTTCCATGAGTCATAAAGCTCCAATGGCCTCGTTAAACATCATCATTTCTCCTAAGTTTCCACCAGACACACTTCTGTCCTCTATTGATATGCTTATGTTAAAATCGCCTAAAAACATTGATCTAGCCCCCTTTTCTATGTTCAGATCTTTCATCCATTGCAGAAATTCCTGCTTTTCGGGTCCTCTACATGGCCCATAGATAGCTGACAGTAAGAAGCTCTAATTGTTTTATCTCGAAGTGAGATTGATTGTCACTGCAAACTTTTTGATGTGCATAACATCAGCTTTAAATTGGGCTCCAACCCAACCAATTAGAATACCACCCGATGCTCCATGAGAAGGAGAATAAGCTGTCAAATGTTTTAGGTGCAATACTATGAATAAAAGTTCTGTCAATCACCTCTTTCTTCATTTCCTGTATGCAGAATATATCAAAGTCTTTATCCATGAGTTTGGCTTTGAGGGCACTGCGTTTGTCAGCCGAGTTAATTCCCCTTATGTTCCAGTTCAAGATACCCCATCTTCTCTTATTTCTTAGCGTCTCAAGCCTCCTCTTCTCCCCTCTGTGGTTCTTCATTGCTTTTGTCTCCATTGTTGTTCACTGAAGACATTAACATCTCTGCAGTAATCTCCGAAGGGGATACTTTGCAATAATTAATAGCAATATCTTGGATAACTTTAATTGGTATCTCAGGCAGAGTTTCATCTTTATTCTCGAAGTCATTTAAGCCGGGGAAGTTTGATAATTTACATTTAGAAAAGTTAGATATTTTACCATTTAGCTTGGACCTCTTGTTCTTGTTTTTTTCTCTCTAGCTACGAATGACTTCTGCAAAGCTCACCGCTTTCTTCCCTTTGTTCTTTTCTCTGAACCTCTTACTGTGCCGAAGGTCCTCATCAGAGATCACCAGTTTCAAATTATTCCATGACTTTCTTCAGCATATCTTGTGTTGGCGTACTTCTAACAACTTCTTCATTCTGGATTGCCATTTGTGACACCCGGTTATGAAAATGAACCAAGTGCGGTATATGTGTGTCCAGGATGTTTAACACACATATACAAGTGATTCACAAATGGTAAGCAGATAATTACCACAACTCAAATTATTAAACAAGTACTCTTATTACATAATTCATTATATCCTCGAATACAAGCTCTAATGAAGATTAATGACAAGTTTGACTAATGTAGCGGAAATACTCTAATTAAGCAAACTAAGCAAAAGGGATAGCACAACTCCATGCAACACCACATGCAAAGCTGACGGTAGACACGGCCTAGAACTCCGCATTATTGCCATTAAACTCACAATCCTGACCTGCAATTGTTGGGGGGGGGGGGGGAGATTGCAAGAGTGAGTACATGTCGTACTCAACAAGTGTAAAAAGTATGATATGTGGCTGATTCAAATGACGACAATGATAATGGCTAAGTGCTGAAAAGTACAGTAAAACCATTTGGAAAAACAATATATTACATGTATGTGAAGTAATCCCATCATAAACCATAATTAATAACATAGCACCAATCCATATTCCATATCCATCACCATCATACCATTAACCATATTGAATGTCATAGTTAGTCCATAACCAGCCAATACAAGTACCAAACCATAACCATCCCAAATCCCAATTTCCCTCTAATCATGTAGGTCATCCAGATGCTCGTAATCGGGAGCACGGCTATCATGATAGTTTTAATACTCTGCAGAGTTTGTACCACTTTACCCACGTGTTTGTGATTTCATCACCCGTCGGCGACTAAAGAACCTCCCTTATGCCAATTACACTTCCTTTGATGTATGGCCAAGAGATCACAAAATAGCCTTTACAAAGGGATCACTAGCCTATTTAGACACCACTGAGGTTTCACCGGTGGTGATGTCTCCAACTAAGCACATCTTCAACCAAGGGCCCCCTCTTGAGCCATTCGGATCCCAAGGTAGTCCCGCTAATCAGCAACAAACCCAATCCGATTACCCCTTCGCCGAGCATCCATAATGGTCCAAATAGCACTGGCAAAGCCCTAATTAATCAGCTACGCCACACCCATACTTGGCCTCGTGGTGGCACTGTAGTCCTGGCTTATTCTCGCATGAACCAATCCTTAGATCTAAAGCAAGCAAACCACCATGACATCCAACCTATCCACATACCGGTCTTGCTTAGATCACCCATTACCATATCATATTGACCAGTTCAGATTAACCAAAATATTATTAATGCATAATTAAATGTGTAGTGTTGTTTTCCCATCCTAATTAATTAAGCGAAGCAAAAAGGTAAAAAGCCCCTCCCGACTCTCTACTATAAATTTCAGACGACAAGGGTGGTCAAACAACGCTAGTAAACTTCCTATCATAGGATTTCCATTAAATTGACACAAGCAAGCAGTTTGAAAACAAAACATTTATTTTAAAAACAGGATCAATATGCTTCAAGGACACTTGCCTTGCTCCGGCGGATAGGGTTGTTCAAGCACTTCGAAGTCTTGGTTCTCGAAATCCTCATACACGACTTCTTGAGCACTTCCCTCTACTCGCGATCACACATACAAGAATATACATACAAATCAACATGATGCACACGCATTAATCAACATGCGATGACATCATGCATGCAAAGTTTAATAATTAATTAACTACGGTTGTTTATTAATTAGATACAACTAGTTCATACGTGTTCATACGAGTTTATGGGGGTTTTAACGAGAATTAATGCTGCTGGAAATAAAAAGACGATGCAACTAAAATAAATTTACGTCTATTAGATTTAATATGTCGCTAAAATTAGCATTGAAAAAACGAACTCTACTGTAGGCGCGACGTAGACGAAGCGGATGGCGCAACGGTCCTCCGGCGGCACGACGACGGCGACGACAATCTCCGGCGAACGACGGCACCCTCCTCTTTTTCTTGCTCTTCCTCCCTCTTTTTCCTCTCTTATTCTTCCCTAGCGGTGCCTCTGTTCTTCTCTTTTCTTCTACCGGCGGCTAGGGCTTTTTTTCCTGGGCGTCTCTGGCGGCGCTGCAATGCTCTGGCGTCGGGAGACACGAGGGTCGCGATCCCTTTTATATAGGCGCGGCACTATGGCTAGGGCACGCGTGGCACCGTGGCCTACTCGGTCGGGCAGGGGCGCGATCGACCGGGCCAGCACACGCGGGGCGCGTGGCCTCCGTGGCCAGCCGCGGTCAACGCGAGCGGGCGGGGCCGAGGCGCTCAGCGCGCGGGAGTGCGGGCGCGACCAGTCGGGCGTGCTGGCGCGGTCAACGCAGGGGCCGGCTAGCGCGCGGGAGCAGCGGGAGGCTGGGGCGCGCGGGCGCTCGAGCGCGCGCTGGCTGGGCCGTCGGCCTGGCTGGCTGGTGCTGCTCCATTTTTTCTTTTTCTTTTTTCCTTTACATATATTATTGTATTATTATTATATATTTTATTATTTATATTCTTTTATATTATTATTATTATTTTATACTTATTCCCTATTACATGCAATTATTTTCTTTTTTCTTCTTTATTTATATTTTCTATTTATTTATTTTATTTACTTTTCTTTCATTTCTTTTATTTACTTATTGTTATTTTTTCATGAGTTATTATTTCTTTCCTTGTTTCTTTTTTCTTTTAATTTATTTTCATTTCTAATTTCTTATATTTCTTTTCTTTCATATTCGTTATGCTAATTTAATTTCTTTTAATATACTTACTCTGGTAAATAAATTTTTTTAGCTTATTTATTTTGGTAATAAATTTTGAATACATGAGGATGAATGCAAAATGCAACATGCAATATGAGATGCATATATTTTATATTTTTCTTTATAAAAACAATTTCTTCCTATTATTAAATCTAAATTCCCATTAAAATTTTTAATTTGCTGAAACTAAAAAATCAGGCTGTTACAATTCTACCCCCCTTAAAATGAATCTCGCCCTCGAGATTCGGATAGGTTAAAGAAGAGATTTGGAAATAAAAATTTGCCAAGTTTGAAAATTTTTGGGATGTTACAATCTACCCCCTTAAAGGAATCTCGCTCTTGAGATTCGGACGGATTAAAGAAGAGATGAGAAAATCCTTAATAACATCTTCACGCTTCCATGTAGCTTCATCTGGGGTTATGAATCTTCTTGTAGTGCCAATCTTTCACGGAAGTAGAGACAGTAATGAAGGTAGAAGGAATCCCAATCTATATGCATGCATCAAGGGATATGAAACTAAACAACTACCTATACTAGCCTAGGTGGACATGGCAATGCTAAAGCATCCTAAAATCCTCTATTAAGCACACAAACAAACAATATATATAGCAAACAGCACACCAAACAAAAACATATCGGTTCCTGAGTGCTCCTATATGCTCTAAAGTGTCCATTCTATCTAGGCTGCGTCCTACGGTCAACCTGTGACTCTGATACCAATCTGTGATGCTCGGTTTCGAAAATGAACCAAGTGCGGTATATGTGTGCCCAGGATGTTTAACACACATATACAAGTGATTCACAAATGGTACCAGATAATTACCACAACTCAAATTATTAAATAAGTACTCTTATTACATAATTTATTATATCCTCGAATAGAAGCTCTAATGAAGACTAATGACAAGTTTGACTAATGCATCGGAAATACTCTAATTAAGCAAACTAAGCAAAAGGGATAGCGCAGCTCCATGCAACACCACAGGCAAAGCTGACGGTAGACACGGCCTAGAACTCCGCATTATCGCCATTAAACTCACAATCCTGACCTGCAACTGTTGGGTGGGGTATTGCAAGAGTGAGTACATGTCGTACTCAGCAAGTGTGGAAAGTATGATATGTGGCTGATTCAAATGACGACAATGATAATGGCTAAGTGCTGAAAAGTACAATAAAACCATTTGGAAAAACAATGTATTACATGTATGTAAAGTAATCATATCATAAACCATAATTAATAACATAGCACCAATTCATATTCCATATCCATCACCATCATACCATTAACCATATTCAATGCCATAGTCCATAACCAGCCAATACCAGTACCAACCATAACCATCTCAAATCTCAATTTCCCTCTAATTATGTAGGTCATCCAGGCGCTCGTAACCGGGAGTACGGCTATCATGATAGTTTTAATACTCTGCAGATTTTGTACCACTTTACCCACGTGTTTGTGATTTCATCACCCGTCGGCGACTAAAGAACCTCCCTTATGCCAATTACACTTCCTTTAGTGTATAGCCAAGAGATCACAAAATAGCCTTTACAAAGGGATTACTAGCCTATTTAGACCCCACTGAGGTTTCACCGGTGGCGATGTCTCCAACTGAGCACATCTTCAACCAAGGGCTCCCTCTTGAGCCATTTGGATCCCAGGATAGTCCCGCCAATCATCAACAAACTCAATCTGACTACCCCTTCCCCGAGCATCCATAATGGTCCAAATAGCACTGGCAAAGCCCTAATTAATCAGCTACACCGCACCCATACTTGGCCTCGTGGTGACACTGTAGTCCTGGCTTATTCTCGCATGAACCGGTCCTTAGATCTAAAGCAAGCAAACCACCATGACATCCAACCCATCCACATACTGAGCTTGCTTAGATCACCCATTACCATATCATATTGACCAGTTCATATTAACCAAAATATCATTAATGCATAATTAAATGTATAGTGTTGTTTTCCCATCCCAATTAATTAAGCGAAGCAAAAAGGTAAAAAGCCCCTCCCGACTCTCTACCATAAATTCAAGGTGACAAGGGTGGTCAAACAACGCTAGTAAACTTCCTACTATAGGATTCCCATCAAATTGACACAAGCGTGCAGTTTGCAAACAAAACATTCATTTTAAAAACAGGATCAATATGCTTCAAGGACACTTGTCTTGCTCCGGTGGATAGGGTTGTTCAAGCGCTTCGAAGTCTTGGTTCTCGAAATCCTCGTACACGACTTCTTGAGCACTTTCCTCTACTCGCGATCACACATACAAGAATATACATACAAATCAACATGATGCACACGCATTAATCAACATGCGATGACATGCATGCATGCAAAGTTTAATAATTAATTAACTACGGTTGTTTATTAATTATATGCAACTAGTTCATACGTGTTTATACGAGTTTATGGGAGTTTTAACGAGGATTAATGCTGCTGGAAATAAAAGACGATGCAATTAAAATCAATTTACGTCTATTAGATTTAATACGTCGCTAAAATTCACATCGAAAAAACGAACCCTACCGTAGATGCGACGGCTTTGACGATCGCAGATCGAAGGCGACACGTAGACGAAGCGGATGGCGTAACGGTCCTCCGGCGGCACGACGACGGCGACGACAATCTCCGGCGAACGACGGCAGCCTCCTCTTTTTCTTGCTCTTCCTCCCTCTTTTTTCTCTTTTTTTCTTCCCTGGCGGTGCCTCTGTTCTTCTGTTTTCTTCTAGCGGCGGCTAGGGATTTTTTTTCTGGGCGTCTGCACTGCAATGCTCTGGCGTCGGGAGACACGAGGGCCGCGGTCCCTTCTATATAGGCGCGGCACTGCGGCTAGGGCACGCGCGGCACCGAAGCCGACTCGGTCGGGCACGGGCGTGGTCGACCGGGCCAGCACGCGCGGGGCGTGTGGCCTCCGTGGCCAGCTGCAGTCAACGCGAGCGGGCCGGGCTGGGGCGCTCGGCGCGCGGGAGTGCGGGCGCGGCCGGTCGGGCGCGCTGGCGCGGTCAACGTGGGGGCCGGCTAGCGCGCGGGAGCGGCGGGAGGCTGGGGCGCGCGGTCACTAGTGCGTGCGCTGGCTGGGCCGTCGGCCTGGCTGGCGGGTGCTGTTCCGTTTTTTTCTTTTTCTTTTTTTTCTTTACATATATTATTATTATTATATATTTTACTATTTATATTCTTTTATATTATTATTATTATTATTTTATACTTATTCCCTATTACATGCTATTATTTTCTTTTTTCTTTTTTATTTATATTTTCTATTTATTTATTTTATTTACTTTTCTTTCATTTCTTTTATTTACTTATTGTTATTTTTCATGAGTTATTATTTGTTTCCTTGTTTATTTTTTCTTTTATTTTATTTTCATTTCTAATTTCTTATATTTCTTTTCTTTCATATTCGTTATGCTAATTTAATTTCTTTTAATGTACTTACTCTGGTAAATAATTTTTTTTTAGCTTATTTATTTTGGTAATATATTTTCAATACATGAGTATGAATGCAAAATGCAAAATGCAATATGAGACGCATATATTTTATATTTTTCTTTATAAAAACAATTTCTTGCTATTATTAACTCTAAATTCTCATTAAAATTTTTAATTTGCCGAAACTCGAAAATCAGGGTGTTACACCATTGCCTCTTCCTGGATAGATCCCATTATAGTGATTCCTTGGTTGTTGCCAACCTCTTGAATCATTATATTTCACAAGCCTTTTTCAGTTAGATCAAAAGCGACTTTTAATGATTTGTCCACTGAGGATGACCCAGCGGCACTCATCTCTTGGAATTTGGTAGCGATTAGTTGCACCATGCTCTGCACTTGACTTCCATAAAACACTTCAGGGAGACGCTGACCTTCTTGCCTGTTTGTTGTATGGGGAATAACCTCCTACACCTGATCGTTCCTTGCAACAGGGATCAAAAGTTGCCTTCCTTCTGCTGCAACTGATTTCACTACTGAGACTTCATCATTGGGCTGGACTTGAGAATTTTCTTGGAAGTCATTCTGCTCCTGAGATACGGTGATCACCAATTCTTTATTATTCTTTCTGACTTCGCCGGATGTATAGTATATGCTTCGCGTCTTTCTATCCTCTGGTACCATCAAGGGAGGCAGGTAGCAGAGAGAGTTTGCAGCAAAGTTGGCCATCCTATTATTGCTATGGTGATGTGAGATTGAGCTGGTAGAGTGGCGGGGAAGGGGTGTGTACAGGACTAGTGCCCAAGATATGTTTCCTTCAAGCATTCCGTTCTGGCTTTGATTCCTGGAAGACGAACCAGCACCAAGGAGAAAGCTGTCAGTAGACTCCGTATCTAGTGCCGATGCTCCACCCTCACTTGGCTCCTCGATAACTGGGGTCTTAATTAGATTGCTAACTTCCCCACTTTTATTTTCAGTATTCTTTAACTCTGTGCTTTTAACAGCCCAATTAATTGATAATTTTTTTCTTCTAATGAGGCATTGTCTGACACGATGACCATAGTTATAGCAATATAGACAGCGAAACTGGCCTTTGCAAATTCTAGTTGAGTGACCCCAGGCCAGACATTTGTTACGTCGGTAGGTCTTTTCCTTAGAGGCCGTAGCTCTTCCTTTCATAAACTCCTTAGCACTCACCTTGCTATTAATGAGCAAATCTCTTTTGAGATTTTGGAAGACCCGAGAGATTGAAACATCTTTCAAATTTGAACCAGAGGAAATTCTTCCCAAATTTCGAAAATGTTTATAATCTTTTCCAAGTGAAGGCATAATGCGCCTACCAGCTTCGATAGATTTATTATTCCGGGAATAGTTATTCAGAGAAGAAATATTATTTACTCTCAACATATTATGATCTCCAAACATTTTCTGATTATTAAGGCGAACTGGGAAACAAAGACTTCCAAATTTGATTGTGGTAGGAGCAAGCAGTTCTTGGGGTACAGATTTTACCTTAGGCGAATCTTGCACACGTTTTTCACTGTTTGATGTTCCCCCTCCGAAGATTGCTATTTCCTCTGTGCTTTCTGTGAGAAACCACATTCCAACTTTGTTCCTCCTCTTTCTCCCATTTTTGTTTTTCAATTTTCCACCTAGCTCCACCATCTCTCCAGAGAAAGAAATGAACCTCAAAGCTTTCTGTAATCACTTTGTTTAACAAACATATTAGGAAGCCCACATTCTTGTTTGCAACTGAAAATCTGAAATGACGATCCTGGAGGAAGTGGACATGGAACCCAGCGGGAGTACCACCTAGTATACTATGCAGAGCAAAGCTAGCCGATTGCTCTGTTAGATGAAAGGTATATCTTTTAAAAACAGCCAACAGAAAGAAGGATCCCGCAGGGTTAGATGAAGGATTATGAACTGCAATTCCAAATCTCAGCAATACTTCATTTTGAAAGTTCTGTCCTCTTGAGAAATTGCATGATTTGACTAAATCCGCAATATAAGCATCTTGGTTCGGATCAAGATACTTACCTGGGCCTAGATAAATGATTAGACAAATGATTTGACTACTCTGGAGATCCAAGATAGCAAAGCATGAATATAGTCAATAGAGAATGATTCAAGTAAACCCCAGGATCTTTCCACAGCCAAGATATCCAGAGTATATTTCAGTACGTGTTCCAGTAGAACTCTTTGTAAGTGCTCACGAACACCAGCTTCGGAATGATTGATCAGTATCCTCTTCTTTATGGAAACGTAGACGCCAATGCCGAAGCAGTGATCGACGAAGTACGCTCTCGATTCCTCTCAATGATCGTGGACGTTGACGCCGGAACAGCAGTCAGCGGGGATGCTCTCTCTCGCGGGGACTCTGCAACGCTGGAATCTGAATGGAAGCTCGCGACACAGGAGCCGTTGCCCATTCTGTTTTGTTCTTTTGGGTTGTGCTTTTGCAGCTCATAATCAGTTGCCTGCTTGGTGCTTACTTCATTAGCTAATACTTCCTCCTTCGCACAATAATTGTCATTTTGGACAAATTTTAGTTCAAAATAAACTAAAAATTTTATCATCATGTCTGCAGGATTATCATGGGTTCTGATTTTGTAGATTTTAATCATGCCTTGATCAATAGTATCCCGCACAAAATGATACCTGATATCAATATGTTTCGTCCTCTCATGAAATATAGCATCTTTGGTGAGATATATGACACTTTGACTATCACAATGTAAGATGATGTAAGACTGGGATCCAGAAAGTTCAGATTACAAACCTTTTAACCAAATTGCTTCCTTACATGCTTCTGCAATAGCCATATATTCAGCCTCTGTAGTAGACAAGGCAACTGTAGCTTGCAGACAAGCTTTCCAGCTCACAGCACAACCCTCAAGAGTAAACACACATCCTGTGAGAGATCTTCTCTTGTCTAAATTAGCAACATAATCAGCATCAACATACCAATAAGACCATCTCTATTCTTTCCGAAACACAAACAAGCACCAGAAGAACCATGTAGATATCTAAAAATCTATTGAACTGCCTTCTAGTGTTCTTTATTAGGGTTAGACATGTATCTACTAACAACACTCATAGAATGTGACAAATCAGAACGAGAGCATACCATAGCATACATGAGAGACCAACCAGCACTAGAGTTAGAACTTTTGACATGTATTCAATTTTATTATCAGTTTCTGGACACTGAGAAATAGACAACTTGAAATGGGGGGCCAACAGTGTACTCATAGGTTTAGCATATCCATGTCGAAGCGATGAAGGACCTTCTCAATATATTTTTTCTGACTCAAATAAAGAAGTCCAGACTTCCTGTCTCTGATTATCTCCATACCAAGAATTATATTAGCAGCACCAAGGTCCTTCATATCAAATTCACTATTTAAGCGTGCCTTTAAAGTAGTGACTTCTTTCTTGCTCTTGGTAGTAATCAACATATCAACATATAATAGTAGGTATATGGGTGATCCATCAACAACTTTAATATATACACAACTGTCAAATTGGGATCTAGTGAAACCATTTAAAATCATAAATGAATTAAACATCTTATACCACTGCCTTGGAGATTGCTTCAAGCCATATAATGATTTCTTCGGCCTGCAAACATAGTCTTCTTTTCCAGGAACAATGAACCCCTCAGGCTGGTCCATGTAAATGTCCTCCTCCAAGTCCCCTTGTACAAATGCAGTTTTTACATCTAGCTGCTCAAGCTAATAATCATGCATAGCAACAATACTGAGGGAAGTATGAATAGAACTATGCTTCACAACTATAGAGTAGATGTTAGTATAATCAATACCTGGGATTTGACTGAATCTTTTAGCAACTAACCTTGCTTTATACCTTGCCGGCTCATTTGGAGTCATTCCTTCTTTTCTTTTTATAGATCCACTTGAATTTAATAGGTTTATTGCTAGTGGGCAAAAGAACAATTTTCCAAGTACCATTTTTCTTGAGTGACTCCATCTCATCATGCATTGAACCAATCCACTTTGTACTATCCGCAGACAAGATAGCCTCTGTATAATTGAAGGTTCATGAACACCTTCAATTTCTTCTGCAACATTACATTCTTCAATCAACCTTTTCGGGCGAACAATTTCCCACCGAGGGCGAGCTACGGTGAGAGGCTTCTGTAGTCGCTGTAAAGGAGGTGAATAATGTGTAGCAGGACATAATTCCTTAGTGGATGGATGAATTTCAGCAACACTTTGATTTGGGGCAGCAACATCATCAGCAACTTGCTCCACCTGCACGCTGATAGTCTCAGGTTTCTGTTTATCAGAACTGGTAGCCAAGTCAGTGGTGAACATAGTAGATTCATTGAATACAACGTTTCTACTAAAAAATGTCTTTTGCTTTTTTGGATCCCATAATTTATAAGCTTTGACACCAGTACCATAACCCAAAAAATGCACTTGATAGCTCTAGGTTCAAGTTTGCCATTGTCAACATGTGCATAAGCTGTGCAGCCAAAAACTCTCAATTGCGAGTAGTCACAAAGTTAGCCAAACCATATCCCGATTGGAGCTTTCTTACCAATTATTATGGAAGGAGAACAGTTTATGAAGTAGCAAACCGTGGAGGCAACTTCTGCTCACACCTGATTAAACATCATGCAACGAGCCTTTGAAATTATAGTTTTGTTCATGCGCTCAACAACACCATTTTGTTGAGGAGTGTGTGGAATCGTGTGGTTCCTTACAATTCCCTCTTTCCTGCAGTAATATTTAAAAGCAGTAGAACAGAACTCCATGCCATTATCAGTTCTCAAAACTTTTACCTTCCTCCATGTTTGCTTTTCAACCATAACCTTCCACTCCTTAAAAGATTGAAATGCTTCTGACTTATGCTTAAAAAAAATATGGCCAAACTCGTCGTGAGTAAGCATCAATAATAGTTAACATGTATCTAGCAACACTATGAGATGTTTTACGAGAGGGACCCCATAACTCAGCATGCACATAATCAAGGATATCTTTAGTATTATGGATAATAGTATTGAACTTAACTCTTTCATGCTTACCAAACACGCAATGCTCACAAAAGTCAAGTGACTCTGTATCACAACCTTCAAGTAGGCCTATTTTGCTTAACTCTGCCAAAACAAGTGCACTCATATGCCCAAGACGCATATGCCGAATTTTAGTAGTATTAGACTGATCAGATGCAACTACAACATTAGCAGTAAATGTACTACCTCGAAGACATATAAGTTGGAAACTTTTAGATCACCTTTTATAACAATAAGAGAACCCTTGGTTACCTTCAAAACTCCACCTTCAGCGGAATATTTGTACCATTTCACATCGACGGTACTAAGGGAGATGAGATTCCTGGACATGGTTGTAACATGTCGTACTTCCGTTAATGTTCGTACCATCCTATCAAACATTCTGATCTAAATAGTACCCATGCCAATAACTTCACATGTCGTGTTGTCACCCAACTTCACGACGCCACCTTTATGTATAGGCTCATAAGAACTAAACAGATCTCTGTTAGTGCAGACATGCTATTAGCAGAATCAAGTATCCATTGAGCATCATCAGTGGCACATCCAACAAATGCAATGAGTACAGTATCATTATCAAAACTTTCTTCTGAGGCAATTGAGGCGGTACCTTAAGGCTTATCCTTTTTACCGTTCCTTTTTTCTTTGTTCTGCAGCTTATAACAATCATCGATGACATGATTGTTCTTCTTGCAGTACCGGCAAAATTTATCATCTTGTCGTTTGTTAGACTTAGAATGATTTCTTTGTTTTTTCTTGCCGCTACCTTTATTTCCTGAGTTTGGTTTCTTTTGTTCACTTCTACCACGAACATTCAACGCCTCACCGTTTGAATTACCAACTTCTTCCGAGTTAACCATCTGCTTCATCTTTTCTTTTGCCGTTAAAGCCTCACAGACCTCTGAGTTAGTCCTTGGATTATCAAGTTTGTAGCTGTGACTTGATCGTTCGGTAACACGTCATAAGGCTTGTACACTTTTTCCTATATCGCGAAGCCTTGCGCCTAGATAAAAGCTTCCACGCGTGCCTTCCAAATCTGAAAATCAATACCAACAAACACACAAGGTTTTGCCAAGTATTTCTTCATGAGGATTAGTCAAAAACACGTGTGAATCACAAAGATTAGAGCACCGTGACTCTGATAGCAATTGTAGGATCGAAGAGCATGTGTAAAGATACCATAGGGGGGGTGAATGGTAGATTACAACTTTTCAGCGGAAGCAATGAAACACCCCTCGGCAGAAAACTGATCTATTAAAGAAACCATTTGTGCGACTATTATAAACGTGTTCAACTATGACAAAACCAGTATAGATTGTAGAGAATCAAGTCAAGAAGATGTCACAACAAGAATCATGAAAATGCGTCGAGAGAAACTCAAGTTACGATCGAAAGATCGAACAAAGGTCAATCTGTCCTACCCCGGAAAAACAGTTCTGGAACACTGCAAATAAACTCGTGTAGATCACAAATCCAATGACCGTGAAATTTTCAGGGATGATAGAAATCAAGTTGTGAAGACAACCCAAAAAGAATCACGTCAATCGGATCTGTAAACTCGAGTTATGATAAAACCACCAAAGCAAGGTAGTGTTGTGCAGAAACTCGACGAGAAAGACTTGAACAAAACAAGTCAGGCGAACAAGGCACAAAAGCTCATTTAGACTACAAATTTTATTGATAAGAACTCACAAGGAACAGCCCCAAAGTCGTACACCACGAGCTCTAGCCTCCCTTGCTTATATAACCAGCCCTTAGGCCAACCCAAACCTAACTGGAACTCTGATCCTACTCAATTCACGAATCAAAACTTTCCATAACTGCTCAAGACTCTTCTATACGTAGATAGAAGAAATCTTAAGACTTCCAAACACCTTAGGAATGTATCCCACACTCCTAAAACAACCTAACTTTGTCTCCCACACGAAAACTATCATAACCAACTCGATACTTTCCATATACGAGCCAAAACCCGACTCAGCCGCAGCCTGAGTCATAATATGATATGATTAGATCATTCCAACCAAATCTTCACGTCCAAATCCCATCTCGGAACCTTGTTGCCACGTCCATGCACACCATGCATACGTGCAAACACCTTCCAATGACGTCTAGTTTCCTTCACATGCATCATGCATGACCTCCTGATCAGCTCAACCACAGTTCCTCCCGAACTTGGTTGTTGGAACCTCATCTCCTCCCTGAGACTAGTCCAATGGATCCCGTCACCAACCATGTCTTGAACTCAAGCAACATAAGCCATATGCCAGGCATCACGAAACTCTAGCTCTGATACCACTTGTTAGAATCGAACGACGAATAAAACGTAGATCAAAACAAAGGAGACACAGATTTGACGTGAAAACCCCTCCATGGCGAAGAGGAAAAAACCACGTGCGCCGGATGGCAAATCTTCACTATATCAGGAGGTTTACAAATGTGGGAGATTACAATATTTTCATGCCTCTCTTGAAGGATTACAAGGTATATTTATACGTGGCGATTTGAAGTCTTATTCTATTACAAATCCGTACCGCGGGGCTCCGCCCCCCGCACCCCTGACGTCCAGATCGTGGCGCGGCCCAGTTTATGGACAGGATTTCCTATGCTTCGCTGCGGCCCAAGCCTTTATGTCTTCATTGAATTTGGATCACCAAACAACAGGAGTAGCTACTGATCTTGGTTAATAGCTACTTTCATTTCAATTGGATTTTTCTATGTGTCGATCCAACAAAACCTGAATTCAAAAGGAGCCAAAAGTTTTACTATTAGTAACAAATAAATATTTTCAAGAGCATTTCCATTTAACCTCTTGGTTTGTAGGTAATGTCCATTTAATATTGTGCATGAAATGGCCTAAGAACGAAAGAAAAAACAAATGGGAAATTCAAATGTTCACTTATAAAAAAAATTAGAGTAAAATGCGCTGAGGGTACATCAACTTGTAGGGGTGTGTCACTTAGGTCCACCAACTTCTAAAACGCATTTAGAGCCTCCTAAACTAATTAAGAGTGTCATTAGCAGTCCATTGCACATGTGTCATGCCCACGTGGCGGCCACATTAGATGACACATTGGATCTGTTATTTTGCAGTAAGGCCCTTATAGATCTTGATATTGACGTGTGTGTGGACTTGTCTGAGTGAGGTCAGTGAGTTGAACATACTAGTCCGGTGCTGTTCTGGACTTGTCTATGTGAGAACAGAAAGTTGATCGGACTAGTCCGTTGGTGAATGGACTTGTTTGGTGCTTCAGTGAATTGCTTAATTAATTGATTGTAGCCCTTACCCTCTACGCAACGATATAAACTCTTGGGATGTGTCTCTCACACACGTCCTATACATTGATATCTACTTTGCGCTTCCTTGATCATTTTGGCTTCCCTTTTCTCACTCCTCATTTCACCTTTTTTAGTGCACTATAAGTTCTAGTCTTTGTAGACCTGCATTCATCTCAACAGATTTATTAGGATCTCATTTGTTTGCCATCAATCGTCAAAAACCTACAAGAGAATGCCTAGATGCACTTTCAATCTCCCCCTTTTTGGTAATTGATGACAACTATTGGTACCCTGAATACCGGATACCCCCGCGTACAGCAAGGAGAAGCTCCTGACCCTTCCTCCCCGCTTAGGTGGCTCTGGGGCTGCCTCGCATCCTTTGGCTCCAGACCCTTGCTCCCACCGAGGAGAGGTTCGGAGCTTCCACGCGTCCTCCAACTCCTGACCCTGCGCTCACGCGAAGGTGGGCTCCGGTGTTGCCATGCGTCCCCCGACTCTGAACCCTGCGCTCACGCGGAGGTGGGCTCTACGCTGTCATGTGTCCCTCGGCTCCGAACCCTTGCTCCCATCGAGGAGGGCTCCGGAGCTGCCACGCGTCCTCCGACTCCAAGCTCTTGCTACCACCAAGGAGGGATCCAGAGCTGCCACGCGTTCTGCAATTTGTCCTGACCGGTAGGTTATGGGAGTAAATGGGCGGTGCGCCTTGTCCAAGTCAGGCTTTGAAGGCACGTGCCTTTCCTAGGTGCACAGGTGCGGCGCACGCCATTGTCAGGTACCACTGCGTCTAGTAACATCACAATGAAAGCGCCGTAGACCTACTCCACTCCACAATGTGGGTAGCTTACAACAACAAGACAGACGGGACGTCCCTTGCCACCATCAGCGACTAAGCATGGGCCACTGGCGTCAGAGGCAACAAGAAGGCGGGTCTTCAAGCTGCCGTCACATGCAACTTATGCGAGAAGTCTTAAATCTTTAGGATAAGATCGTCCCGGTGCCTCCTGTAGGTCAGGCCCCAGTTGTAAGTTATCTGGCCTTGACTATAATAGGATCAGGCAACACCCGTTACAGGGGGATCCTCATCCAGTCTCAACTCATACACACGCTACACACGCATTCACACCAGCAATACAACTCACACCGTGGAGTAGGTTATTATGCTCTGGCGGCCCAAACCACGTAAAACCACCATTTCACCATCTTTCATACGCGTGATCTCTCTTGAGGACTTAGCCCTGCCGATCAAGAACCTTCGCGGGCTGCTCGCTGTTGACGTTTGTTACGCCACAGATAAAAATCCGCAAGCGCACGTAAACTATCGTGTAGGACTTCCCCTTAAAAGAGTATTCCCAAGGGTATCGAATCTAAGGAACGTGTGTGTAATCTTACGAACTAATCCATCCAAGGACATAAAGTTGTTTGGTAGGTAAGGAAGATAGAGGAATTCAAAGTATTGATTCTAATTCAAGGGAATTTGTGGTAGCTGCTTGCTTCGGGCACGGGTTTACCCCTAGCAACACTACGATGACTCCCGCCAAGAGCCTATGGCATAGCAGAACGTGGATGATTACTAAGGACAAATAGGGTTGTCACCACCTACAACCTACCTCTTCAATCTGTGGGACTACGAGATATTCACTGGTGAATTATAACCTAAGCACTACACTTACATTATAAATCACAACTCTAGTTGTTTTGAACACAAAGCTACAACTAGAGCCTCTAATGAATTAGAGCAATGAACCCACAAGTAATTACTTGTGCAAACTACTATGAATTGAGAATCAAATTTGAATTGAATTCACAAAGACTTATTTGATTTGAATAACACCTTTGTATGTGTACAAGTGTAGAACAGGGACTTGACAAGCCCAAGCCTCCTTCTCCTAAACTCTTCACCACACTATCCTTCTACTTGGCAGTCTCTAGGACTACTCTAAACCTTAGGAGTGGTATTCTATTCTCAACTTTTGGTGTGTGTGTGTGTGAAGTGAGGTGTGGGGTTCTATTTATAGGGGGGAGAAGGGTCGGTTCCCGCCAACAAATGCATGCGAATCAGTCTTCATCATGATCAGGGCACCATAGGGAGTCGACACATGGAAGCTAACCGAGTTTGGCGCCAGGAAGGGTTCAGCCGAACAGGAAGTTGGACCAATTCCAATGTGCTTCCTCAGGGTGACTTCCAAGTGGGTCCCATTGATTGATATGGGTGCTACACCGTTGGATGGCCTCAAATACTTCTGTTTGTGGGCCATTTGATCCATGTGATGACACGTGGCGTCACATGATTCGTCAAAATCCAATTTTATGGATTACTCCATGCATGTCTTGGTATTTTGGGTCTAAATTCACCTGCATACAAATAAACACCAACACTTGTGAAATTGATTAATTTTTAACCCTACCACTATGTTGTGTTTCTCTTTTTGTGCACATTATGAGGTGAATCAACAGTCTAAATATGGCACTTAAGGACCATCAACAAACTCCCCCACACTTAGTCTTTTGCTCGTCCTCGAGTGAAGGCAAAAAAAAAGAACTAAGGTGATGTCATAAATTTGCTATAAGTTAGAAAAAGAGGATACTAGATATTTTAACTCATACCTCAATTCATGAATTCTCTTTGTGGAATATGGCTACCACATCAATCTTGGGTGTTTGAAGAGTGGAATAGTTGGAATGTAGTTCTCTTGGATCTTCCCCTGCCGAAATGTTCTGACGATTTGCTATATTCGGAAAGTCAAAGAAACAATTGCCCTTATCCCTCATTTGGACTCTCTCAAGTCTCTCAAAGTGTTTTTATCCTCACCTTGGCATGTTGTGCCACTTTTGTCCCTATACTAAATATGGCTATATCTGGAGCTTGGTAGGGATAAATGTGGCACACATTGCAATTCATATATTACTAAGTCAAAATGTGACACCTGGTTCCAAAAATGAACCAAGTGTAATGCATATGTGTGCCCAAGATGTTTAACACACATACACAAGTGCTTCACAAATGATAAACAGATATTAAATGACGTCTCATATAATAATACTAATAATAGTACCTTATTACAAACCAAATAGTTTTGAATACATCTCTAATGAAACTGCAGCTGAGAAACTAAATTCTAATGACTTTGACTCCACAGGCAGGTTTGACAGCAAAACACACGCCTAGAACTCCTTAAAGACCTCCTGGTACTCCACTTGGTCGCCTGCGGCTGGATTTGGTGGGGGAATAGTAAGGGTGAGCACATGTCGTATTCAGTAAGTGTGGGAAAGTATGGCATGTAGCTTAAAACAAGGAATGACAATAATAACGACTAATTGCATAAAGGTACATTCAAAACAGTTGCAAATGCAATTATATCATCATTAAGTGTGGTCCTTTCCCAAATACCCCAAATAATCATCAATTTCAACTTAAATAACCAATTTCAGCAATAATAATCCATAACCAACTCATAACTGCTAATTTATCTCAATTTCATCAATTCCATGTACCAAAGCCAATTAATTAACCAATACCAATTACCAATTCAATTTCAGCTATTAAACCATATTAAAGTTCAAATTCTAATCATGTGAGGGTCCAAGTTGCTCATGACCGGGAGCACGACTATCATGATAGTTTTAGACACACTCTGCAGAGGTTGTACCACTTTACCCACAAGTTCGTGATTTCATCACCTTTCGATGACCAAGGAATCTCAATTTTGCCGTCTCACACTTCCTAAGGTGTGTGGCAAAAGATCACAAAATAGCCTTTACTTTACCCACTGAGGTTTCACCGGTGATGATTGAATATGGCCTGGAGGGGGGGGGGTGAATAGGCTTTGAAAATTTCCTGCACACTTAATCAAACGGTCAAAAACTTGATTGACCGGGCTTGTTCGGTTGTGTGGGCGGACTCGTCCGATGTGTCTGGTGTATGCCGATTTGATTAAGTATCTAAACAGGATTTAAATTCTTTCGAGCAGCGGAAATGTAAACAACGGATAAGATTACTTGAATTTACAATCTATGTCATGAAGTTGTCCGTGAAAAACAATTTGCAATTCAAGTTATGATATTGATAAACTATGTGGCCTAATAAAGATGCAAAAGTAAAGAAGCACACGAGACACCGATTTTTACTGAGGTTCGATCTCACCAACGAGATCTACTCCTCGTTGAGGAAGCCCACACAGAGTCGGGTCTTTTCAAACCCATTCCCTCTTCAAGTCACCACACAAGGCCAACTTGAATCCACTATCACGGACAATCACCGAGTTTATGGGGCAACCTCACACGTTGAGGGCTCCCAAAAAAATTACAATGAAAAGATGATCAAATAAACTTAAAAAGATTACAAGAGAGAGTATGAGTGTCAAGAGATCAAACCCCAAGTGCTCACAACATGTAAACGACGATCTCCCAATCCCAAATCTAAGTGTTCAATTGGTTTTCACCTTTTTGGACTTTATATGCATGGGGAGATGTGTTTTTGGGCTCTTGGGACAGGAGGCATCGCTAGGGTTTATGATTTTGATAGTAGGAATCAAAAGTTATCATTGTGGGGCCGTGGATCTCCTATTTATAGGGTTTCCAAAAAGTTACAGTTAGAAATCTCGAGGGCCGGACTAGTCTGTACTGGGTACCGGACTTGTCCGGTGTGCTGCGTAAACGTCGGCATGGAATGCAACACACTAGAAACCCTAATTGTGTGAGGTATACTGGACTAATACGGTGGATGTCCGGACTTGTCCGATGCCAAGTGTAATTCAACTCCAAAGAGTTGAACGTACTAGTCCGATCCAAGAACGAACTTGTCCGGTGCTATGTGTAATTGGACACTAGATAGTTCAACAGACTAGTCCTATCCCTTGGACGGACTTATCCAGAGTGCGTGAACAGGATTTACAGAGACTTGAACAGACTAGTCCGGTCCATGATCGGACTAGTCCGATGCACTGTGTTATTGGATTCCAGAAAGGTTAACAGACTAGTCCGATCTATAGACGGACTAGTCCGGTGCACAGTGTATTTGGACAACAGTGAGTTCAACGGACTAGTCCGATGCTCAGTGAGTTTTTAGGTGTTTTTAAGCCCTTACCCCTACGCAAAGACTTGAGCTCTTGGGTTGGTCTCTCACACACATCCTATACATTTAAATCTACTTTGCGCTTCAGTTGACAGTTGGTCTTTTCTCTTTTGCACACCACTTTATTTTTCATCTTTTTTAGTGCACCAAACTACCTCATTTTGCTGATCCTGCAGTTATCTCAATAAATTCATTAGGATCTCATTTGCTTGTCATCAATCTTCCCAAACCCACAAGAGATTGCCTAGATGCACTTTCAATCTTCCCCTTTTTGGTGATTGATGACAACCAATTGAGATTTCACAATTAAGAGTAAAAATTTGATTTTCATAAAGTGTGCGTATATGAGAATAATGAATAATCACAAAAAGCTTCTCACATATATGCACTTTTTATGGTGGGGTGCCTAACATGTGTGTGATCAACAGATGTGATGGGCAATATATAAGGATTTGACAGGCATTGCAATAATCATCATATTAACATTAACTAAGCATCACACATTGAAATAAATTACAATAGATTCAAAATGAGTACATGTCCTTGATCACATGTCATTAATGGCTTATCCTAGACAACTAGTCTCAATCTCTCCCCCTTTTGCATCAAGGCACCAAAAAGGGAAAAAATTGAGTGGAATCACTCATCGCCACTGCCTCTCTCACTCTCAGTCCTCTCTTTATCTTCTTCTATATCTTTAGGTGCTTGAGGAGGAGGAGGAGGAGTAGAGGTATCAGCCAATAAAAATGAGGCCAACTCTTGCTCAGTTAGAGGAGGCATTTAGTAAAATCTTCTTCTGAGTCCTCTGAAATTTGAAGTGACCCCGCTGGATCCATCTCTAGCTTGTCACAGATGGCTTTGACGTTGGCCTTTACATATCTTTGATGCTTCTTCCTAGCCAGACTTTCCTTGTGCTGCTAGATTTCCACTTTGCGACGAGAGGCAAAGATGGATGATAGCATCTTCAGCACTCCACTGGATGACTCTATAGGAGGTGGAGGAGCAGGAGCAACAGCCTTAGATCTTGTTCCCTCTTGAGTCCTCTTGGATCTTTGTTCCTCTTCAGGTGAGCTGGGAGCAGAAGAAACAGTGTAGATGGTAGGCTTTTTGGGCCTAAGTTTGGTATGAGGCACGTCCTTGACAAATTCCAGTCCCGTCACCTTCTCAATCATATACATGATGTAAGGTGCATAGCCACAAGACCTGTTAAGAGTGATGGAGATATTGACAATGTCATTGTATATATACTCAAAGACATTGAAGGTCCTTTTCCTGCTTATCACCTTCATCAATGTTCTGAGGGTGCCCTGAATGGTCCCCGCATCTCCCTCTTTGGGAGCAATGGTCTTCCTCAGGATCCTGTTGAGAACAGCAAAGAAGGGCTTCAAGTACTTCTTAGTTGGAGACTAGAATGTCATCTTTGTATCATAGAGAAAGTCAAGTTGACCTTTCTCCAGAGGCTTCAGATTGTTGATAATGATGTCATTCTCCAGAGAATCTTCCGGGTGAAGAATTCTTGCAAACTCCTCATAGGTGACACTGTACTGTGCTCCATGGGTCATCCAAATCATCCTGTCACTATCATCACGAGAAATATAGAGAGTAGAGTAGAATTGAGTGATGACCTCAATGTTCCTGTCCCACTGAAAAGAGACTAGATCCCTCAGTCCATGCAGCTCCAAGGCTTCCAGAACCTCTTGATAGGCTTGCCATCTATTGGATTGAAGGTGAGTGATGTCTACCCATTGGCTTTCGATAACTAGGTTCTTCATCTTCGGATACACATGCTCATAGTAGTCAGCATAGAAATTGCTCCAGAATCTGGCATCAATTGACTATTTGGGCTGATCATAGACTTCTACCTTCCTGAATTTGTCTGCTAGCTCACCACCTTTGCCAGTGAAATCAGCACTAGAGGGTTGTCTGTTGTGATGAGTAGGAGCTTTCATCTTCAAGGGGCCAATGGGGCCTCTAGCAAGTCCTTTGCCCTTGTTCAGAATTCTCTTGAGCCCCAACGAGCTCTCGGTGGCATTCTTGCCCTGAGCCTTTTTCACTACCACTCTCCTTCTCTTAGGAAGAGAGTCGTCGGAAGGAGGAGAATGGACATTGACATCATGTCTTTTTTTCATCACCCTCTCCTTGGCTCTTTGCACTCGAGCACATTGTACCTCTTCATCATAGTGAAATGAATTGTCCTCGAAACTTGAAGACATCGTTCCTGACAAGGAGGTTCAAGGTTTAGATAAGAATGGATTGAAGACTCAGTGCAAATAGGAATTTAGATGTTCAAATGTCAGATGTCAGACTTGTCTGTTTTCAAAGTGCGGACTTGTCCGCACCAAGACACCGGACTAGTCCGTCTGGCATAAGAACCCTAACTTTTCTTATTTGAACCAAATCTACCTCGAATTGATACACATGGACTAGGAAACGATAGGAGTACATCTAGAGAAGTAATGTATGCCCTAGGAATCGAAGGAAACAATCTAGAATCAAGAAAAGTTGAGAGCTAGGGTTTTAGGAGAATTTTACAGAAAAGTTGCAGATTCGCGTTGAAGGAGCGGACTTGGGGCCGAATTAGTCCAGAGTGGACAAGCTCCGTGCTGAGGAGGAGATTTCCCTTGGAGGAATCCACGTTTTTGGTGGCTAGATGTGGAAATCGCCCTTGAGCTCGAGGGGGAGGAGAGAGAATGTGAAGGACGTTATGCAAGGTGGAACATGAGCTCCTGGCGGTGGATTAGGGTTAACCTCGACGAAATCGGACTAGTCCAGTAGACCTAGACAAGTACGATGCAATGAACAAGGTACATGCTAGTCTGTGTCAACAGACTAGTCCGGTGCTGACCCCGGACAAGTCCGGTGTCAGCAGGACAGAACTGAGCTGAAACAACTGGATTTTGGTTGTTTGATCTAATAGTGATCCAAGGGACATTATTTCACAAATAATATTAATGAACATGATCAGTAAGCAATCAACAATCATACAATGGCCATAATTCACCAAGATTTACTCATTTAAATAGTTTTCTAGCGAAAATCGAGATAAGGGGGAAATTCTGGCAAAAATTAGTAAACTTTGAAATCACAATCAGATGTGCAGTGTTTAAAGCCACATTTCGAGAGTCAAGTATATTTAGCTCACTTCTTAGCTCACAAAACCTTTTCTCATCTAATGGCTTGGTGAAAATATCTGCAAGTTATTTCAGTCCTAACATATGAAATTTCAATATCACCTTTTAATGAATGATCTCTTAGGAAATGGTGACGAATATCTATGTGCTTAGTTCTTGAGTGATCTACTGGGTTGTGTGCAATTTTTATAGCACCTTCATTATCACATAGGAGTGGAATATGGTTCAAACTGTAACCATAGTCCCTTAGAGTTTGTCGCATCCAATGTAGTTGTGCGCAACAACTACCGACTACAACATACTCTACTTCGGCTGTGGAAAGAGCAATGGATTTTTGCTTTTTAGATGACCATGAAACTAGGGATCTGCGAAGAAATTGACAGGTCCCCGACGTGCTCTTTCTATCGACTTTGCATCCTGCATAGTCAGCATCGGAATAACCTATCAAGTTAAAACTTAGATCCTTTGGGATACCAACAACCCAAGTTGGGTGTGTGCACAAGGTACCTTAAGATTCTTTTTACAGCTATTAAGTGGCACTCTTTAGGTGCGGCTCGAAACCTTGCACACATGCATACACTAAGTATAATATATGGGATAGATGCACATAAATAGAGTAATGAGCCAATCATAGACCGATATACTTTTTGATCCACATTTGGACCATCTTTATGAAGGTCGAGATGTCCGTTAGTCGCCATGGGTGTCTTGATGGGCTTGGACTTGTCCATATTGAACTTCTTGAGGATGTCCTGCGTGTACTTGGTTTGACTTATAAATGTGCCCTCTCTTGATTGTTTCATTTGGAATCCCAAAAAGAACTTCAATTCGCCCATCATCAACATCTCGAACCTATCTGTCATAATCTTGCCAAACTCTTCCCAAAAAGACTTATTAGTAGATCCAAAGATAATATCATCAACATAGATTTGGCATACAAATAGATGATCATCAAAGTGTTTTGTGAACATTGTATAACCAGATTTTCCAATTTGAAAGCCATTTTGAGTCAAAAAATCTCTAAGGCACTAATACCAAACTCGAGGAGCTTGTTTGAGGCCATAGAGAGCCTTACGCAGTTTATAGACATGGTTGGGGTACTCTTGATCTTCAAATCCTGGTGGCTGCTCCACGTACACTTCCTCCTTGATAGGACCATTGAGGAAGGCACTTTTGATGTCCAATTGATACAACTTGAAATTATGGTGAGTAGCATATGCCAATAATAGACGAATGGACTCAAGTCTAGCTACGGGAGTGAAAGTTTCGTCAAAGTCCAAACCTTCGACTTATGAGTAACCTTTAGCCACAAGTCACGCTTTATTTCTCGTTACCACTCCATGTTCATCTTGTTTGTTTTGAAAGACCCATTTGGTTCCAACGATGTTCGCCTTTCGTCTTTCCACCAGTTCCCACACTTCATTTCTCTTGAAGTTGTTCAACTCCTCTTGCATTGCCATCACCTAATCTGGATCTTTTAAGGCTTCTTCTACCCTATATGGTTCCACAAAAGATACAAATGAGTAATATTCACAAAAATTTTGTGACGCCCGGTTCCAAAAAATGAACCAAGCTAACGCATATGTGTGCCCAGGATGTTCATCACACATACACGAGTGCATTCACAAAAGAGTATACAGAAACTTACCACAGTGCAAGATTAATTAACCAAATTTTATTAAACAAACCATATTATCCTCGAATACAAACTCTAATGAATATTAAGAACAAGTTCAACTAATGCATCGGAAATAAACTAAATAAGCAATCTAAACAACTAGGCATCATAAGAAATAGGGTATAGCGCATCTCCAATCAACACCACAGGCAAGCTACACAACCTAGAACTCCGCATTATCACCATTAAACTCTCAATCCTGACCTGCAACTATTGGGAGGGGGGATTGCAAGAGTGAGTAGATGTCGTACTCAACAAGTGTGGAAAGTATGACATGTGGCTGATTCAAATGACGACAATAATAATGGCTGAGTGCTGAAAAGTACATTAAAACATTTTAAAAGCAATATATTACATGTACGTGAAATAAACCCATCATAATCCATATAGTTATCATAATGCCAGTCCATATTCCAAATCCATCATCAATAATTCCACATTTCACCATTTGCCAATAACCATATTCAATACCAGAAATTAATCCATAACCAACCATAACCATTACCAAACCATAACCATCCCAAATACCATCCCAATACCAAGTTCCTTCTAATCATGTGAGGGTCCAGGTTGCTCATAACCGGGAGCACGGCTATCATGATACTTTTAGACACACTCTGCAGAGGTTGTACCGCTTTACCCATGTGTTTGTGATTTCATCACCTTTTGATGACTATAGAATCTCAATTATGCCGTCTCACACTTCCGTCGGTGTGTGGCCCAGAGATCACAAAATAGCCTTTACAATGGGATTACTAGCCTATTTAGACCCCACTGAGGTTTCACCGGTGGCGATGCCTCCAACTGAGCACATCTTCAACCAAGGGCCCCCTCTTGAGCCATTCGGATCCAAGGGTAGTCCCACCAATCATCAACAAACCCAATCCGACTACCCCTTCCCTAAGCATCCAAAATGGTCCAAACAGCACTAGCAAAGCCCTAATTAATCAGCTACGCTGCACCCATACTTGGCCTCATGGTGGCACTATAAATCCTTGATGGTCGCTCCACAAACCGGTCCTTAGATCTAAAGCAAGCAAAACCACCATAACATCCAACCCATCCACATACCAGGCTTGCTTAGATCACCCATTACCATATCATATTAACCAGTTCATGTTAACCATAATCTCATCCATGCATAATTAAATTGAGTGGTATAGTTGTTTTCCCATCCCAGTTGATTAAGCGAAGCAAAAAGGTAAAAAGCCCTTCCCGACTCTCTACCATAAATTCTAGGCAACAAGGGTGGTCAAACAACGCTAGTAAACTTCCGACCATAGGATTCCCATCAAATTGACACAAGCATGCAGTTTTGCAAACAAAACATTTATTTCAAAACAGGATCAATATGCTTCAAGGACACTTGCCTTGCTCTTGCCGTGGATTAGGGTCAAAGCCTTCAAACTCTTGGTGCTGTAGATCCTCCGCGGCACTCTCTAGCGCAAATCCATCTAATCCGCACAATAAACATACAAGACAAGAAACACAATCAAAGAGTGCACAAATATTACTCAGTATGACATGGCATGCATGATTAATGCATATGCAAGGTAGAACTTGTTAATAGATTGCTTTTTAATGATCACTAACTAGTTCTAATAGATTTTAACAAGTTTATACAGGTTTGGAGTTGATTAGATCAAATTTTAGAATTAATTCAACACAATTTACCCAGGAAAATCGAACTAGTTTGCAGAAGGCCAGACTAGTCTGCACTTCGCAGAACTAGCGAACTAGGGTTTTCTAGATCGACATAAATTTGGAGATTAGGGGTTGAATTCACATAAGGAAAAGAGAATAAAAGGTATACCAGGTGTTTAGAACTCCAATGAATCAAGAAACTTGGAGGTAGCACATGGATCTTGGTGTTCTAGGGTTGGTGATGAACTTGAAGATGAATTGGTGATGAAGAACGAAATTAATGGAGATCTTGATACTCTTTCGCTTCCTCCTCTTCTTCTTCTTGCTTGGGATATCCTCCTCCCTCCTTTATGGTGGCTCTCCACGAACTAGGGTTTGGGTGGGGTGGAAAAGTGGCAAATAGATGTCAAGCCAAGGGGATGGGGTTGTTTATATAGAGGTGGAGGCTAGGGTTAGATGGATTTCGAGTTTGAGAGGAGTAGAGGCCGGTTTAGAGTCCCACATGGGCTCTAAAAGAGTTAGGAACGACATCCCTAGGCCCACTTAATGTGAAATCAAGAAACAAGTCGTAAAACAAAATATCAACTCGGAGTCGCGAAATATCGGACAAGTCCGAAAAGGACTGGACTAATCTGAAGTTGTCCAGAGAGAAAATCGGACAAGTCTGGCCAAAAATCGGACAAGTCCGACTTTAGTCAGAGAGGAAAACGGACAAGTCCGCTGGAACACCGGACTAGTCTGGAAAAGTCCAAGGACTTAGTAATTTTTCAAGGATTCTTGGAATATCGGACTACTCCGCACAAAATCGGACAAGTCCAAAAATTTCCAGAGGCAAAATCGGACTAGTCCGCAACAAAAACGGACAAGTTTGTTTTTAGTTAGAGAGAAATCAGACTAGTCCTCAGAAAAATCGGACTCGTCCTCACTTTCCTGCATTTTAAGTGC
The DNA here is from genome assembly GCA_036927565.1 of Tuctoria greenei. Lineage (NCBI taxonomy): Eukaryota > Viridiplantae > Streptophyta > Magnoliopsida > Poales > Poaceae > Tuctoria > Tuctoria greenei. Next base: position 44,487,265 of record JAYESD010000001.1, on the reverse strand, counting down.
GGTTTTGCTCCAAATCAATTTTAAATGTTCCAAATCAATTTTAAACTTGTTCCTCTTGATGTGGATTAATGTTAAACATGTATATGAATGTATGTAGGACATGATGCATGCAAATGAGGGTGTTACAAACCTACCCCCCTTAAAATGAATCTCGCCCTCGAGATTCGACACGGAAGAGAAGAGAGAGGGAAATTCCTTCTTGAGATCATCCTCCAATTCCCACCTCGCTTCTTTTTCTGTGTGGTGCTTCCATTGAACTTTACACCATATAATAACCTTGTTCCTTGTGACTCTCTCCTTGGTTTCCAAAATTTTGACCGGTTGCTCGGCATAAGTCGAATCTTCCTCTAGCTCCAATTCTTCCATTGACACTTGTTCTTCTGGTACTCTCAAGCACTTCTTGAGCTGGGAAACATGAAACACATCATGGACGTCTGAAAGATGAGTTGGCATCTCCAACTTATACGCTACTTCTCCCCTCTTGTCCACAATCTTGAATGGTCGAATATAACGAGGTGCTAGCTTGCCTCTTATGTTAAACCTCTTATGAACTCTCATTGGTGACACCTTGATGTAAACAAAATCTCCTTTTTCAAAGGCTAATTCCCTTCCCCTATTGTCCGCATAGCCCTTTTGTCTTGATTGGGCAGCCCTCAAGTTTTCACGAATTATTTGGACTTGCTTTTCGGCTTCTTGCAACACATCCGGACCAAATACTTGAGTTTCTCCAACCTCATTCTAGAATAAAAGTGTCCTACACTTCCTTCCATATAGTGCCTCATATGGTGACATCTTCAAGCTTGTTTGATAACTATTGTTGTATGAAAATTACGCGTATGGCAAGCTTTTGTCCCAACTTTTCCCATGCTTTAAAGCACAAGCTCTTAACATGTCCTCCAAAATCTGATTGGTCCTCTTGGTTTGTCCATCCGTTTGAGGGTGATACGCTGAACTAAAATTCAACCTCGTTCCAAAAGCTTCATGCAGTTTTTGCCAAAATCTGGAAGTGAATTGTGAAACTCTATCCGAGACTATCTTCTTTGGAACTCCATGCAAACATACTATTCTTCCCATGTATAGTTCTGCCAATTTATCTCCATTATAGGTGGTCTTGACGGGAATAAAGTGAGCTAACTTAGTTAACTGATCCACAATTACCCAAATTGATTCGTAATCGGACTGAGTACGCGGTAAACCAACTATGAAGTCCATACCGATTTCTTCCCACTTTTATTCCGGAATCTTTAATGGTTGTAATAGTCCAGCTGGCCTTTGATGTTCCGCCTTGACTCGTTGACACACATCACACAATGCCACATATTCAGCTATGTCCTTTTTCATGCTATCCCACCAATAGCAAGCCTCCAAGTCTTTGTACATCTTCGTACAACCAGGGTGAATCGAGTACAGCGAGTCATGTGCCTCCTTTAATATTGTCTCCCAAAGATGCTTCACATTAGGCACAACAATCCTCTTACCAAGCCATAAAGTGCCATGTTAATCCTCATCAAATCTGAATTCTCTCCCTTCTTGGGTCCTTTCCTTGATTTCCTGAATTTCCTCATCCTTAGTTTGGCCTTCTCGAATTTCTTGCTCTAAGGTTGGGTTTAACTCCATCATCTCCATCTCATTTACGAATCCAAGATTCAACCGTTCGAACTCCTTACATAACTCGGATGGCAACTCTCAAACTGTGAGTTGATGACTTACTCCTTTTCTACTCAATGCGTCGACCACTACATTGGCTTTTCCCTGATGATAGTTGATCCCCAAATCATAATCTTTGATGAGCTCCAGCCATCTTCGTTGCCTCAAATTCAGATCAATTTGTGTGAAAATATAATTCAAACTCTTATGATCTGTATAAATTTCACACATATGTCCAAGAATATAGTGTCTCCAAATCTTCAATGCATGTACCAGGGCTGCGAGTTCCAAATCATGTGTTGGGTAATTCTGCTCATGTTTCTTCAGTTGTCTTGATGCGTAGGCGATAACTTAACCTTCTTGCATCAATACACATCCAAGTCCTTGTCTCAATGCGTCGCAATACATATCAAAACTCTTGCTCACATCCGGCAATACCAAAACTGGGGTTGTTGTCAACCTTTTCTTCAACTCCTCAAAACTATTTTGACAAGCTTGAGTCCATTGGAATGCCTTTCCCTTCATTAGCAATTCCTTCATTGGCTTGGCTATCTTGGAGAAGTCCTTGATGAACCGACGGTAATATCCAGCCATCCGAAGAAAACTCCTTATTTCCTTGACATTTTGGGGTGGTTCCCACTTCAACACGTCTCTCACTTTTCCAGGGTCAACCGATACTCCTCCTCCTGGGATGATATGACCCAAAAACGACACCTCTTTCAACCAAAACTGACACTTGTTGAACTTGGCATACAATTAATGCTCCCTCAATTTCTGCAGTGTAAGCCTCAAGTGTTCCTCGTGTTCCTTCTCATCCTTTGAGTAGATCATAATGTCATCAATAAACACCACGACAAATTTATCCAAGTACTCCATGAAGACCTTATTCATGAGGTAAATAAAGTACACAGGCGCATTTGTCAATCCAAAAGACATCATGGTGTACTCATAATATCCATACCATGTTCTAAAAGCTGTTTTGGGTATGTCCGATGGTCTAATCTTCATTTGGAAGTATCCCGACCTCAAATCAATCTTAGAGAAGACACAAGCACCCTTCATCTGATCAAACAAGTCTTCAATGCGTGGCAAGGTGTACTTGTTCTTGATTGTCACCTTGTTGAGAGCTCAGTAATCCACACACATCCTTTGCGATCCATCCTTCTTGTCCACAAATAGAACGGGCGCTCCCCAAGGTGAAGAACTAGGGCGAATAAAACCTTTCTCTAGTTGCTCTTGAATTTGTTTCTTGAGCTCCGCTAATTCCATAGGAGGCATCCTATATGGACTCTTAGCTATAGGTGCAGTTCCAGGTATTAAATCAATAACAAACTCAATGTATCGATCAGGTGGCATACCTGGCAACTCATCAGGAAAAACATCCAAAAATTCAGACACCACAGGAACCTCCTCAGTTGCGGCACCGTCCATATGATTCAGCTCCAATTGCTTCGGTGCGGTTTGAGATATTTCAAATTCTACGGTGATCCCTTCTTCATTGGTCAACTTTACCGTCTTCGTGGCACACTTAATAACTCCATTGTGCTTCCTTAACCAGTCCATACCAAGTATAATGTTCAATCCTTGAGAATCCAGAACAATGAGGTTGGCGAAGAAGTCTACCCCCTTATTCTAAGTCTTACTTTTGGACATACTATATTTGTCCTCATCTCTCCTCCAGGAGACTTAACCAATAGAGTAAACTTCATGAGAGATAGGCAAACTATACTTGGCGACATACTTCGATGCTATGGATGAATGTGATGCTCCAGAATCAAATAACATAGTCGCGGGGTTGGAGTTGGCGAGAAACATACCAATGACCACGTCATCTGCTTGTTGAGCATCCTCCGTAGAGACATGGTTCGCATTGCTACGAGCAAAATTTTGCTGTCCACGGTTCCATTGTGGCTGTCCTCCATTGGGTCTTGGGTTTTGCCTCGGCGCATTACTCCCTTGACCAAGGCCTGACCTAGGACATTGATGCGCAAAGTGTCCAATTTCTCCACAAGTATAACATTTCTTAACTCTACCAGAATTATTGGGGCGAGCTTGGTTCTGAACATTTGCACCAAGAAAATTAGCACGAGGTGCATATGGCATCGGAGGCCTAGGTGCTTGCATGACAGGGCGCTGCTGCACAAACAGAGTTGGGCGAGGTGCAAATCCAGGGCGTTGAGCAGGAATAGAAGAGCTGTAGTAAGGCACATTGGGTGGTGCAAGGCGAGGGCGCACATTACTCCATTGTTGCTGTCCTTGATATGGCGCCTTTCTCTTATTGTCTTGCTTCATCTCACGAATCTTGTTCTCAACCACAATTGCTTTGTCCACAAGCTTCTGAAAGTTGGCATAATCACAGTTGAGTAGTTGCACTTGAATTTCATTGTTGAGGCCTCTCATGAACAAGTATTGCTTCCGACTGTCCCGGCTAACATCCTCAGGCGCATATCTTGAGAGTTGAGTGAACTTATTGAGATATTCACTCACGCTTGATCTTCCTTGCCTTAAGCTCTCAAATTCTTGCCTTTTCAAAATCATAACACCTTCCAGCACATAATGAGAACGAAAGCTCTCTTTCAATTCGGCCCAAGTGATCCTCTCTTGGTTCTCATGAGCATTGCATAGTGAATCCCACCAATCGGCAGCTGCTCCAACTAGTTGATGAGAAGCAAATAAGACCTTCTCCCGGTCACTGCATTGGATAATAGCAAGCTTCTTCTCCACAGACTTGAGCCAATCATCCGCATCCATAGGGTCAGTGACTTGAGCAAAGGTTGGCGGCCTAGTCCTCATAAACTCTCCCAACCAGTTATGAGGAGGCCGGGGTGGCGGTGGAGGCATGTGGGGCTGATTGTTGATGTTGCCAGCCTGTAGCTTCCCATAGTTTGTATCATGGTCTGCATGAGCTGGTTTTGCATAGCCAATAGCTGCTCAATGTTGATAGCTCCCTTAGTAGATCCTTGTCCAATTTGTCCTGAGGCACTCCATTGTTCTCCTCCTCATCATTTCCATCCCTCTGGTTGCGAGTCCTCACCATCTGGAGAAAAGCAATAGGTAAGAATTAGAAAACGTCCCCAACTATATGCATCAAGGGATATGAAGCTAACCAACAAGCTATACTAGCCTAGGTGGACATGGCAATGCTAAAGCATCCCAAAATCCTCTATTAAGCACACAAGCAAACAATATATATAGCAAACAGCAAGCCAACAAAATCAAATCGATTCCTAAGTGCTCCTATGTGCTCTAAAGTGTCCATTCTATCTAGGTTGCATCCTACGGTCAACCTGTGGCTCTGATACCAATCTGTGACGCCCGGTTCCGAAAAATGAACCAAGCTAACGCATATGTGTGTCCAGGATGTTCATCACACATACACGAGTGCATTCACAAAAGAGTATACATAAAATTACCACAGCACAAGATTAATTAACCAAATTTTATTAAACAAACCATATTATCCTCGAATTAAAACTCTAATGAATATTAAGAACAAGTTCAACTAATGCAGTGAAAATAAACTAAATTAGCAATCTAAACAACTAGGCAACATAAGTAATAGGGTATAGCGCAGCTCCAATCAACACCACAGGCAAGCTGACGATAGACACGGTCTAGAACTCCGCATTATCTCCCAATCCTGACATGCAACTGTTGGGGGGGGGGAATGCAAGAGTGAGTACATGTCGTACTCAGCAAGTGTGGAAAGTATGACATGTGGCTGATTCAAATGACAACAATAATAATGGATGAGTGCTGAAAAGTACATTAAAATATTTGAAAAGCAATATATTACATGTACGTGAAATAAACCCATCATAATCCATATAGTTATCATAATGCCAGTCCATATTCCATATCGATCATCAATAATTCCAGATTTCACCATTTGCCAATAACCATATTCAATACCAGAAATTAATCCATAACCAACCATAACCATTACCAAACCATGACCATCCCAAATACCATCCCAATACCAAGTTCCTTCTAATCATGTGAGGGTCCAGGTTGCTCATAACCGGGAGCACGACTATCATGATAGTTTTAGACACACTCTGCAGATGTTGTACCGCTTTACCCACCTGTTTGTGATTTCATCACCTTTTGATGACTATAGAATCTCAATTACGCCGTCTCACACTTCCGTCGGTGTGTGGCCAAGAGATCACAAAATAGCCTTTACAAAGGGATTACTAGCCTATTTAGACCCCCACTAAGGTTTCACAGGTGGCGATGCCTCCAACTGAGCACATCTGCAACCAAGGGCCCCCACTTGAGCCATTCGGATCCCAGGGTAGTCCCACCAATCATCAACAAACCCAATCCGACTACCCCTTCCCCGAGCATACAAAATGGTCCAAATAGCACTAGCAAAACCCTAATTAATCATCTACGCCACACCCATACTTGGCCTCGTGGTGGCACTGTAAATCCTGGATGGTCACTCCACGAACCGGCCCTTAGATCTAAAGTAAGCAAAACCACCATAACATCCAACCCATCCACATACCAGGCTTGCTTAGATCACCCATTACCATATCATATTAACCAGTTCATGTTAACCATAATCTCATCCATGCATAATAAAATTGAGTGGTATAGTTGTTTTCCCATCCCAGTTGATTAAGCAAAGCAAAAAGGTAGAAAGCCCTCCCGACTCTCTACCATAAATTCTAGGCGACAAGGGTGGTCAAACAACGCTAGTAAACTTCCTACCATAGGATTCCCGTCAAATTGACACAAGCATGCAGTTTTGCAAACAAAACATTTATTTCAAAACAGGATCAATATGATTCAAGGACACTTGCCTTGCTCTTGCTGTGGATTAGGGTCAAAGCCTTCAAACTCTTGGTGCTGTAGATCCTCCGCGGCACTCTCTAGCGCAAATTCGTCTAATCCGCACAATAAACATACAAGACAAGAAACACAATCAAAGAGTGCACAAATATTACTCAGTATGACATGGCATGCATGATTAATGCAAATGCAAGGTAGAACTTGTTAATAGATTGCTTTTTAATGATCACTAACTAGTTCTAATAGATTTTAACAAGTTTATATAGGTTTGGAGTTGATTAGATCAAATTTTAGAATCAATTCAACACAATTTACCCAGGAAAATCGGACTAGTCTGCAGAAGGCCGAACTAGTCCGCACTTCGCAGAACTAGCGAACTAGGGTTTTCTAGATCGACGTAAATTTGGAGATTAGGGGTTGAATTCACATAAGGAAAAGAGAATAGAAGGTATACCAGGTGTTTAGAACTCCAATGAATCAAGAAACTTGGAGGTAGCACTTGGATCTTGGTGATCTAGGGTTGGTGATGAACTTGGAGATAAATTGGTGATGAAGAACGAAAGCTTGATGGAGATCTTGATCCTCTTTCGTTTCCTCCTCTTCTTCTTCTTGCTTGGGATCTCCTCCTCCCTCCTTGATGGTGTCTCTCCACGAACTAGGGTTTGGGTGGGGTGGAAAAGTGGCAAATAGATGTCAAGCCAAGGGGTGGGGTTGTTTATATAGAGGTGGAGGCTAGGGTTAGATGGATTTCGAGTTTGAGAGGAGTAGAGGCCGGCTTAGAGTCCCACATGGGCTCTAAAAGAGTTAGGCACGACATCCCTAGGCCCACTTAATGTGAAACCCAAGAGACAAGTCGTAAAACAAAAGATTAACTCGGAGTCGCAAAATATCGGACAAGTCCGAAAAGGACCAGACTAGTCCGAAGTTGTCCAGAGAGAAAATCGGACAAGTCTGGCCAAAAATCGGACAAGTCCGACTTTAGTCAGAGAGGAAAATGGACAAGTTCGGTGGAACACCGGACTAGTCCGGAAAAGTCCAAGGACTTAGCAATTTTTCAAGGATTCTTGGAATATCGGACTACTCCGCACAAAATCAGACAAGTCCGAAAGTTTCCAGAGGCAAAATTGGACTAGTCCGCAGCAAAAATGGAAGGGTCTATTTTTAGTGAGAGAGAAATCAGACTAGTCCTCAGAAAAATCGGACTAGTCCGCACTTTCCTGCATTTTAAGTGCGGTTTTGCTCCAAATCAATTTTAAATGTTCCAAATCAATTTTAAACTCCTTCCTCTTGATGTGGATTAATGTTAAACATGTATATGAATGTATGTAGGACATGATGCATGAAAATGAGGGTGTTACAAATTTGCAATGTGAGAGCTAGTAGTTACTCTCTTAGCAATATCTCCAATGATGTTGTTGATGGGATGATCTCTTTGCACACTCTGATGTACTCTTGGGTGAGGGACTTCTGAAGTTGCTAGCACTTGATTGTCTTCATTGTTATTTTCTCCCCCTAAATCATTGCTTCCGTGGTTGTATGGATCTTCTTGATCTTCCTGATTTTGATCTTGTGCATGGGCTCCCCCTTGATCTTTGCTTTCTTGTTGAGGTTCATCTTGTGCACTTGAGTCTTGTGGTTGCTCTTGAGGTAGAATATCACCAAGTGCCATTCTTCTCAATGCTTCACATGAGGCTTCTTCTTGACCTAGCACACACTTATCAACTTGCTCCACTTGGGAGCCGTTAGTCTCATTGAACACTATGTCACGTGCTACTTCAACAAGACCAGAGACTTTGTTGAAGACAAAATAGGCATAGGTGTTCGAATCATAACCGAGGAAGAACCCTTCATCAGATTTTGAAGCGAACTTCGAAGTCCCCAGTTTCTTGTTTAGAATTAAACACTTACAACCAAAAACTTTGAAATATGAAATATTTGGCTTGTTACCGGTAAGAAGCTCATATGGCGTTTTCTTCAAGAGTCGGTGAAGATACAACCGATTTGTGGCGTGACAAGTTGTGTTCACCGCTTCAGCAAAAAATTGATTCGATGTCTTATATTCATCCAACATTGTCCTCGCCATTTCAATCAGCATTCTGTTTTTCCTTTCGGCCACCAAGTTTTGTTGAGGGGAGTAGGGTATCAAAAACTCATGCTTTATCCCTTCTTCATCAAGGTATTCCTCAACTTGCGTATTTTTGAATTGTGTTCTGTTGTCACTTCTAGCATTCTTCACGGTTGATGAGAATTCGTTTTGATCTCTTTTCAGGAACTTCTTGAGGATTCCCTGAGTTTCTGATTTATAATACAAGAAAAATACCCAGGTGAATCTTAAAAAATCATCAATAATAACTAAACTGTATTTGTTACTACTGATGCTTATTTAAGCAATTGGACCGAAAAGGTCCATGTGAAGAAGTTCCAGTGGTCTTGTAGTAGTCATCACGTTCTTGGCGGGGTGCAGTGCTCCAACTTGTTTTCCCGCCTGGCAAGCGCTGCATGGCCTGTCTTTATCAAATAAAACATCCTTTAGACCTCGGATGTGATTATCTTTTAGAAATTTTTGCAGATTTCTCATCCCAACATGGGCTAGCCATCTATGCCACAACCATCCCATGTTGGTTTTAGCAACGAAGCAAGTGTTGAGTTCGACTTTATCTTTGTTGAAGTCAACAAGATAAAGCTTTCCCTTCAACATTCTCTTGAATGCAATCGAGCCATCACTTCTTCTAAAAACAGTCACACCCTCATTAGTGAATAAATAGTTATAACCTTTGTCGCATAGCTGAGATATTGACAAAATGTTATAATCTAAAGAATCCACATGTAAAATATTCGAGAGAGTATGTTGAGAAGAGATTTCAATTTTACCGCTACCAAGGACCTTTCCTTGGTTGTTGTCTCCAAAGTATATGCCCTCACTTGGATCTGCTTTGTCCTCGTACTCCATGAAGATATTCCTCTCTCCGGTCATGTGATTGGTGCATCCGCTGTCTAGCACCCATTTGATCCACCGGAGGAGTAGGCCTGCAAAACAGAATCATTCCTTGGTTTTAGGTACCCAAGCTTGCTTGGGTCCTCTCAGGTTAGTTACAAGAGTCTTGGGCACCCACACACAAGTTTTAGAATTCTTGTGGCGTGGCCCTGCATGTTTGGCAAACACATTTCCAACTTTGTCTTTCATAAGAACATAGGAAGCATCAAAGGTACAAAATAATATTTGCAAGTCAGATTCATGCGATTTTTCTTTAACCAAAGTGATTGTCTTTTTAGCATGGACATTAGTGGACATGTGTTTGTTCTTGTCAAACCCAAGACCATCTTTGACAGTAGAAGGTCTAGTGACCATATATGCACTATGTGCATATTTGATTTTCTTCTTGTCAAAGATGCCACTTTGGGAAGGATGTGTTGCATGAGAAGTAGAAGAATCAGATTTGACAACATTTTTCTTAATAGAACATGTGCAAGTTGCAATAGTTGTATAACTTACACCTTTGGAAGGTGAGCTTTTGGAGGAAGAGGAGTCACTTTGCTTGAGCGACTCAACTTGCACCTCAAGAATCTTGTTAACTTTTGACAAGTTAGCAAGTTCAGCATTGACTGCAACGTGTTAGTCTTCTTGCTTTGAGTAAGTTTCCTTACTCAAGGCTAGCTCATGCTCAAGTGACTTGTTCTTCTCTCTTTCGAGCTCAAGGAGTTTCTCAACCTCTTGATATCTCTTCCTTTCACGGATGAGCATATCTTCTTGTCGGTTGACAAGCTCCTCCTTCTCAAACATTTGATCTGACAACATTTTCATTTTCTTTAGTGTAGTTTTACTTAATCCCCTAAACATCTCCTCATTTTCACTAGAGCTATCAAAATCATCAATAGAGGAATTTAGCGAAGGGGTAGTAAGTCGAACCTTTTCCTTGCCCTCTTTGGCCATAAGGCAAGTGTGATTGTGTGTGTCCCGTCCTCCCATGTTTGGGAAGAGTGTAGATCTCTTGGTGGGTTTCTTGATGGCAATGGTGGCCATCTCCTCTTCTTCATCGAAGGAAGAATCATTGTTTGAGTCCCACTCCTTGCCGATGTGCGCTTGATGAGCTTGTCACCTTTTTCTAAAGATCTTCTTCTCTTGAGGCTTCGTTTCTTTCTTCCTGTTACTTTCTTCATAGGTGCAGTCAAACATGAAGTGAACGTACTCGCCACAGTTATAGCAGGTGCGTCGAGCCTTGGATTTTCCTTTTTCCTTGCTCTTCCCTTCATTTGAGTTGCTGCCATTTCTTCTTTTCATCATGTGCTTGAACTTCTTGATGAAGAGTACCATCTCTTCATCATCTAGGTCAGTGCTCACGTCACTTGTATCTTCTTCGTCTTTAGCTTCATGAGTTTCTTTTCCTTTAGGCTTGCAATTTGCGCTGAGAGCAACTTCCTTCTTTTGGGAGGAGGTGAGCTCAGCTAGATATTTGACGTATTTGGGCTTCCTTCTCCATCATCTCGTGGTTTATGATCTTGCCCAATAGCTCATCCGGGGTCATTTTGTTGAACTCGGGGCTTTCTCAGATCATTGAGCATAATGTGACATTTCTTGGCATAAAGCCTCTAATCATCCTTTTAACCACCTCATGGTCAGTCCATTTCTTGCTTCCATAGGCGCAAATCTTGTTGATAAGCGCCTTCATCCGGTTGTACATGTCTTGAGGTGATTCGCCTTCCTCGATAGCAAATCTCCCCAACTCTCCTTCAAGCATCTCAATTTTGGCTTCTCGGACTGACCTATTTCCTTCATGGGCTGATTTAAGTGTATCCCAGATCTCTTTTGCGCTTTCCAATCCATAAATCTTGGTGAACTCCTCCCTGCTCAATGATGATGTGATCACTGCAACAGCTTGTGCGTTGCGGTGAATTTCTTGTTCTTGTTTCAGAGTGAGTTCTTCGTCCGTATACGAGATATCTACACATGTGCACACAATATGGCAAAGGCTAGGATTGAAAGAGATTAGATGCATCTTCATATTGTATTTCTACATGGTGTAGTCATTTCCGTCAAATTGCGGAGGCTTTCCCATGGGAATAGAGAGATAGTGATTATTTGAATTAAGACGATTGTAATTGTAAGGATGTCGGGAGTAGTCGTGATGACCACTCCCCGTTGTCTTCTCTTCTTCTTTTCCCTTTTGTGCCAGCAGTTTCTTCCTCAGAAGTGCCTTGATGTACTTCTTCATCATCATGTGGATTTTCTCTTAGTACATCGAAGGCTTTGATTTCTTGCTCTTCCTCGGTGTTGAGCACCTCTGGGATCTCGTTGTTCTTCTCAGAGGCCATTGATCTCTCTGAGCGGTGAGTCTCTTTGATGGAGAACCTGCTCTCATATCAATTGAATGTGGCCTAGAGGGGGGTGAATAGACTTTGAAAATTTCCTACACACTTAATCAAACGGTCAAAAACTTGATTGACCGGACTTGTCCGGTTGTGTGGGCGGACTAGTCCAGTGTGCTTGGTGTATGCCGATTTGATTAAGTATCTAAACAGGATTTAAATTCTTTCGAGCAGCAGAAATGTAAACAACAGATAAGATTACTTGAATTTAAAATCTATGTCATGAAGTTGTACATGAAAAACAATTTGCAATTCAAGTTATGATATTGATCAACTATGTGTCCTAATAAAGATGCAAAACTAAAGAAGCACAAGAGACACCAATTTTCACTGAGGTTTGATCTCACCAAAGAGATCTACTCCTCATTGAGGAAGCCCACACAGAACTGGGTCTCTTCAAACCCTTTCCCGCTTCATGTCACCACACAAGGCCGACTTGAATCCACTATCACGAGAAATCACTGAGTTTATGGGGCAACCTCACACGTTGAGGGCTCCCAAAAAATTACAACAAAAATATGATCAAATACACTCAAAAAGATTACAAGAGAGAGTACGAGTGTCAAGAGATCAAACCCCAAGAGTTCACAACGTGTAGACGATGATCTCCCAATCCCAAACCTAAGGGTTCACTTGGTTTTCACCTTTTTGGACTTTAGATGCGTGGGGAGATGTGTTTTTGGGCTCTTGGGACAGGTGGTGACGCTAGGGTTTATGATTTTGACAGTAGGAATCAAAAGTTATCGATCTGGGGCCGTGGATCTCCTATTTATAGGGTTTCCAAAAAGTTACCGTTAGAAACCCCGAGGGCCGGACTAGTCCGTTCTGGGTACCAGACTTGTCCGGTGTGCTGTGTAAAAGTCGGCATGGAATGCAACACACTAAAAACCCTAATTGTGAGAGGTATACCGAACTAACCCGGTGGATGTCCAGACTTGTCCAGTGCCAAGTGTAATTCAACTCCAGAGATTTGAATGGACTAGTATGATCCAAGAACGAACTTGTCCGATGCTATGTGTAATTGGACTCCAGAGAGTTCAACGGACTAGTCCTGTCCCATGGACGGACTTGTCTGGAGTGCCTGGACAGGATTTACAGAGACTTGAACGGACTAGTCCGATCTATGATCGGACTAGTCCGGTGCACTCTGTTATTGGATTCTAGAAAGGTTAACGGACTAGTCTGGTCCGTAGACGGACTAGCTCGGTGCACAGTGTATTTCGACAACAGAGACTTAAACGGACTAGTTCGGTCCATCAACGAACTAGTCCGATGCTCAATGAGTTTTTAGGTGTTTTTAAGCCCTTACCCCTACTCAAAGACTTGAGCTCTTGGGATGTGTCTCTCACACACATCCTATACATTTAAATCAACTTTGCGCTTCAGTTGACAGTTGGGCTTTTCTCTTTTGTACACCACTTCATTTTTCACCTTTTTGGGTGCACCAAACTATCTCATTTTGCTGATCCTGCAGTCATCTCAATAAATTCATTAGGATCTCATTTGCTTGTCATCAATCGTCCAAAACCCACAAGGGATTGCCTAGATGCACTTTCAGTGATGTCTCCAACTGAGCACATCCAACCAAGGGCCCCCTCTTGAGCCATTCGGATCCCATGGTAGTCCCACCAATCATCAACAAACCCAATCCAACTACCCCTTCCCTGAGCATTCTTAATGGCCCAAACAATACTGGCAATTCACTAATTAGTCAGCTAAGACGCACCCATACTTGGCCCTGTTGTGGAACTGTAAATCTTGGATGGTCGCTCCACAAACTGGTCCTTAGATCTAAAGCAAGCAAAACCACCGAAACAGTCCAACCCATTCCACATTACCAACTTGCTTAGATCCCTAGGCACCATGTTTCTAAAGGGTCATTAATATCAATTCTCATCATTCATGTGTTCAATAGTTCACAATTAAGCCATATGATTGTTTCCCAAACCCAATTTTGCATTGCGAAGTAGAAAGTGCAAAAATACCCTTCTGACTCTCTACATAGTGATCAAGCGACAAGGGTGGTCATACAAAGCTAGTAAACTCCTACAATTGGTTTTTCCCATCAATTTCGACACAAGCATGCAATTTTGCAAACAAAACCTTTAGAACAGGATCAATATGGTCAAGGGCACTTGCCTTGATCTTGAGCTTGGTTTGGATCGAAAGCTTTGTAGTTCTGGTTCTGTAGGTCCTCGAAAGCACTCTCCACGGCAATTCCTTCTATTGCGAGTGACAAACATGCAAAACACACAATTCAATCAAATAATGCTCATATAGTACTCAATATGCCATGATATGCATGATTAATGCAATTGCGAGGTAAAACTTGTTAAGGAGTTGCTAATAATGTTTACTAACTAGTTATAATAGTTTCTAATAAGTTTGGACAAGTTTGGAGTTGATTTGGATCAATTTGGAATTACTTCAGCACAATTCAGAACCGAAGGCCGGACTAGTCCGCCCTATACAGAACTATCGAGTTAGGGTTCTTTGAACAGCAGGGTTTTGGATTGAGTTTACGTGGTACTTGGATGTAGAGGGTATACAACGTGTTTAGAGATTCAAAGATCAAGGTTTTGACATGATACTTGAATCTTGACAATCAGGGCTTGATGAAAGGTGTTTATGAAGAACCTGGATGAAGAGTGTCAATTCGTCAAGAAGTCGATAAAGATCGATCTTGATTGGTCCTTCTCCCTCTTATCCTCCTTCTCCTTTCTCCTGGGCTTCCTCTTGACGTCAGTACAAGACTAAGGGCGGCAGCGAGGGTTTTTATCAAAGGTGGGGAGGTGAGGGGGTATTGGGTTGTTTATATAGGGTGGAGGGATAGGGTTTTGGGGTGGATTCCAAGTGATTTTTGGTGGGGGACGAGTAGGGGCCGAGATGGGGTCCACTTTGGCTCCTCTGAGATTAGGCATGAAGTTCTTGGGCCTAATTAAGTCAATTACCCAAAAACAATTGTGGAGAAATAACAGAATCCGAGTGGGATTCAAGAGGCCAGACTAGTCCGCATAAGGGATCGGACCCGTCTGTTTTGGAACAGAGGCTACATCGGACTAGTCCGGTGCATATGGCCGGACAAGTCCTGGGTTGCAGGATAAAATGCTTCCGGACTAAAATTCAACAAGGAACGGACTAGTCCGCTTCGACCACGGACAAGTCCGGACAACATCAGAGACCAAACCGGACTAACCCGTGCATTGTGTCGGACAAGTCCGGGCTCTGAAGAAAAATGAATTTTCTGAATAGAGGACAGGGATACCGGACTAGTCTGGATCGGAGGCCGGACAAGTCCGCACCCTAACAGACTTAAATCCCTGATTAAGCCAAAATTCATTTTAATCTTGTTCCTTTTTAGGTTGCTAAATGTTAAACATGCATGAGGATGTATGAAATGCATTATGCATGAAGATGAGGGTGTTACAAACCTACCCCCCTTAAACTGAATCTCGCCCTCAAGATTTGACGCGAGAGGAAAGAGATAGGGAAATTCCTTCTTGAGATCATCTTCTCGCTCCCAAGTTGCTTCCGATTCTGTATGATGCTTCCATTGCACTTTGCACCATCGAATCACCCTGTTCCTTGTGACCCTCTCCTTGGTGTCCAAAATTTTGACAGGATGCTCGGCATAGGTCTAATCTTCCTCAAGTTCTAGTTCCTCCATTGGTACTTACTCTTGTAGTACCGTAAAGCACTTCTTGAGCTGAGAAACATGAAACACATCATGGACATCTGATAGGTGTGCTGGAATCTCCAATTTGTAGGTTACTTCTCCCCGTTTGTCCAAAATCTTGAATGGTCCAATATAGTGAGGTGCCAACTTGCCTTTGACATTAAATCGTTTGTGACCTTGAATAGGTGACACTTTGAGGTACATGAAGTATCCTACCTCAAAAGACAAGCTTCTTGGTCTATTATCCGCGTAACCCTTTTGTCTTGATTGGGCATCTCTTAAGTTCTCATGGATGGTCTACACTTCCTTTTCGGCCTCTTGGATCACATCAGGTCCAAATACTTGGGTTTCCCATCTAAAACAAGGGTGTTCTACACCTTATCCCATACAATGCTTCATATGGTGACATCTTCAAGCTTGCTTGATAACTGTTATTGTAGGAAAATTCAGCATACGACAAACTTTTGTCCTAGCTTCTTCCATACTTTAGCGCACAAGCCTTTAGCATGTCTTTCAAAATCTGATTTGTCCTCTTAGTTTGTCCATCCGTTTGAGGGTGATATGCAGAACTGAAATTCAATTGAGTTCCCATCAATTCGTGTAGCTTCTGCCAGAACCTCGAGGTAAACTGAGAACCTCTATCAGACACTATTTTCTTGGGCACTCCGTGTAAACACACTATTCTTCCTATATACAGTTCTGCCAGCTTGGCTCCACTATAAGTAGTCTTGACAGGAATGAAATGCGGTGATTTTGTCAATCGACCCACAATAACCCATATTGAGTCATAACCTGCCGAAGTGCGAGGCCACCCAACTATGAAATCCATACCAACCTCTTACCACTTCCATTTTGGAATCTTCAATGGCTGCAATAGTCCAGCTGGTCTTTGATGTTTGGGCTTGACTCGTTGGCATACATCATGTAGTGCAACATATTCTGCTATGTCCCTTTTCATACCATCCCACCAGTAGCATGTCTTCAGGTCCTTGTACATCTTTGTACAACCGGGATGATAGAGTAAAGCGAGTCATGTGCCTCATTTAATATCAACTGCCGGAGTCTCTTATCATTAGGCACAACAATCCGTTTTCCAAGCCATAAGGTACCATGGCCATCCTCATCAAATCTGAATTCTCTCCCTTATTGGGTCCTTTCCTTGATCTCTTGAATTTCCTCATCCTTCGTTTGTCCTTCTCGAATTTCTTGTTCCAGGGTTGGATTCACTTCCATTGCTCCCATCTCATTCACAAATCCAAGATTCAACTATTTGAACTCCTTGCATAGCTCGGGTAGCAATTCCCTAACGTTGAGATGGTGGCTAGCTCCCTTTGGACTCAAGGCATCAGCCACTACGTTGGATTTTCCTAGATGATAATTGATTCCCACGTCATAATCCTTAATGAGTTCCAACCATCTTCGTCGTTTCAAATTCAGATCCGTCTGAGTGAATATGTACTTGAGACTCTATGATCCGTATAGATCTCACATCTATGACCAAGAACATAATGTCTCCAAATCTTCAATGCATGCACTACAGATACGAGTTTGAGATCATGCGCACGATAATTCTTCTCATGTTTCTTCAATTGTCTAGATGCATAGGCTACAACTTGGCCTTCTTGCATCAATACACAACCAAGTCCTTGTCTAGAAGCATCGCAATAGATATCAAAACTCTTGCTCACATCTGGCAATACCGACACAGGTGTTGTGGTTAACCTCTTCTTTAGCTCCTCAAACTGTCTTGACAAGATTGAGTCCACTTGAAAGGCTTCTCCTTCATCAGCAGCTCAGTCATGGGCTTCGCTATCTTGGAAAAGTCCTTGATGAACCGATGGTAATATCCATCCATTCCAAGGAAACTCCTTATTTCCTTAACATTCTGTATTTGTTCCCACTTTAGCACATCTCTAACCTTTCCTGAGTCAACTAACACTCCTCCTCCAGATATGATGTGGCCTAGGAATGATATCTCCCTTGACCAGAATTGACACTTTTTGAACTTGGCATACAACTGGTGCTCTCTCAGTTTCTGCAAAGTCAACCTTAGATGCTCTTCGTGCTCGTCTTCACTTTTTGAGTAGATCATGATGTCGTCAATGAACACTACCACAAATTTATCCAAATACTCCATGAAGACCTTATTCATGAGATACATGAAGTATGCAGATGCATTGGTCAATCCAAATGACATGACCGTATACTCATAGGATCCATACCGTGTCCTGAAAGCTGATTTGGTATGTATGATGGCATAATCTTCATTTGGAAATATCCTGACCAAAGATCAATCTTAGAGAATATTCTGGCACCCTTCATTTGGTCGAACGGGTCCTCAATATGGGGCAGAGTGTACTTATTCCTAATTGTCACCTCATCAAGAGACCAGTAATCCACACACATTCTTTGGGACCCATCCTTCTTATCTACAAAAAGCACTGGGGTTCCCCATGGCGACGAACTCAGGCGTATAAAACCCTTTCTAACTGCTCTTGAATCTGCTTTTTGAGCTCTGCTAATTCCTTTGGAGGCATCCTATATGGCCTCTTTGCTATAGGTGCAATTCAGGTATTAAGTCAATGACAAACTCGATGTCACGATCAGGTGGCATACCTGGCAAATCCAAAGGAAACACATCCCTGGTTAAGCCTAAATTCAAATTCCGTTCCTTTTTATGTTGCTAAATGTTAAACATGCATGAGGATGTATGAAATACATTATGCATGAAGATGAGGGTGTTACACAAAAACTTGATCCTATGAGAGAATTATGCAACAAACAAATTGACAAAGAAAATCCTTGTGCACATGAATAGATATATGTGAACTCCATGGTTTTCTCTCATTAAGGATGAAACATGGCTACTCTCTTTTTCTCTTTTTTTTGGCATGCTTCCTCTTTTGAAGAGTAGATGCTTTTTTTTTAATTCCATAGCCATGTCTTATACTCCTTTATATTTTTCTAGAGAGATTTTCATGACCAAAATGTATGGAGTTTCTTTATTGGATGGATGAATGGTGGATGCAAATTCTAAGTGTGAGAAGTTTTGCATGAATAAGGTGCACAAGAATTTCTAAGTCAAAAGTTCACGTATGTCACTCAATTGAGTCACGAGTTTGACAAAGTACAATGAAAAACAAAGTGCCATATGCATGTGGTTTTTAGGAATTTGTATCATATGGCCTTGGTGGGTATTTAAATTTCCAATGAGATAATCAGACAAAGCTTAAGACTCCAAATTTTTGCAAACATCAAAATCAATTTCAAGCAAAGAGATATCTCCTCGAATAACTCATTTACCATATCACACTAATCAAATACTTAGATGACGTGTTTTTCCTACTTCGCTTGTGGAAATCATAAACCAGGCAATAATCGAAATATAAAGTATTCAAATTTTCAGCTTAAACAAATTTAACTTACCAAGTTTTAAATTTTAATTGTTGAGTTGAATTGCTTTCACATATTCAATATTAAATATTAAATCAACCCAAACAGTAACGTAGCATGCATATTCAGGGGTAGAAAATCCAAATCAAATTTGTGGAGCGAACGGAGCCATGTGGGGCCCACACTAGGTCGGTCGACCCGGAAGTTCGGCCGACCCCCTTCTGTCCTCTCCTTTGCTCTATTTTGACATGTCAAGTCGTATGTTCGGTTGTGACTTGTTTTGCAATTCAATGCTATTTTGCACACTGTGATATCGCAAATTTGGGGTACCTCCCCCCACACTTGTTCCCTGGATTCTTTATTCAACACAAATAAACTAAAATTGGAACTTTATTGGGCTAGATGAAATGGTATGTTCACTTTATTGAGTTCCAAATAATGGGGATGCTTGCATTATTCAATATAACTTTAATGAAATAAAAATTTGGAATAAAACTAAACCTAAACTTATGCGGCCGAGACATATAAACTATGGAGCGTTATGGATGTCGGGCTTCCCGACATCATTGCATATGCACCGCAGCTTGGCGCCCCTGCCACGACGAACACCATCAATCTCCTCCTTAAGGGATATGAGCTCCCTCTCAATGCGCCCTTCGGCGACTAAGTCCGATAGCTTCTTGTTCTACAAATGGAGAGAAGCTAACTCCTTAGGAAGCTGTGCCACTTTAGAGGCACGAGGAGATTTCCCATCGCTATCCTCAAATTGGGCAGGTGGCCCTCTGATGGCAGGCGGTGAGAGGTGATGCCTAATCTTGGAGGGTGACGAGCCCGTCGATTCCTCCATCGCCAAATTATCCACTTGCTTGAAAAATCATTTTGCATAGCCTCCTTCAGGCTGGCACACCCCGTGGATAATGAGGCGGTCTCCCACACGCTATGCTGAGGTACGTGTAGGTGACTTGTAGTGGTGGCTCACTATGTCACTGTTCTTGGTTTCCAGAGTGTACACCTCTCCAGACTGCAGCTTTGGGAGAGAATCGTCTTTTTTGGGAACTGACTTAAGTCTAGTCGGAGTGTGACGTCGTGCAGGCGTCGTCGACTTCATGGGCGTCCTCCGAGGGGAGAGCGACCGTGTAGCACCACGAGGTGTGGTGCTACGCCCATGCGGAGTCGTCATCGGTGGAGAGATCATGGTGAGAGGTATGGCATCTAATGCCATGATGGACTCCAAAGCTAGGGGGGACTTGTCATTGGTCGGTGTGATGTCTCCGCTCAGATTGAAGGTTGAGCTAGAGTGGGGATGAGGCACAATTTTCTTGTTGGCCATGACTTGGATGGGAGGAATAGGAGATGGATTTTTCTGAATGGTGCAAGGTTCCCTTCTCTGTTCTCGTTAATAAATAAGCGGGGCAAACACGATAGCATCGGGAGTCTTGTTGAGGTACGTCGGGAGAGTCCGTACGAGAAAACAGAAAGCTGAGTGTGCAAGGGGGAGGTCGGCCGAACCTAGGGTTCGACCGAACCTTTACCGGCTTCGTTTCGGCTAGGTTTCCGTGAGTTGGCTTAATGGGTCCCATAGATGAATAATTGGATGGGCTCATTAATTGGACGCGGAGAACTTATATAGAATTTAAAGAAACGGTGTGAAAATCAATAAGATTTCTCACGTCAATTTATTTTTGAGCTTACTCTTCCTGGGATTCATGAAATAATTTGAGTCGATGCTCATTCACTTTAAATAGCTGATCATCATCATCTTGGAGTGTGATTGCTCCATGGGACGAGGTTTCTACTACAGTGAAGGGTCCTTCCCATTTACTTCTAAGCTTCCCATGTCCAAAGAGTTTAACCCTAGAGTTGAAAAGTAGAACTTTAGCTCCAGGTTTGAACTCTTTAGGCGTAATCCTCTTATCGTGCCATATTTTGATTCTTTCCTTGTAGATTTTGGCACAATGGTACGCCTTATCTCTCCATTCTTCCAACTCAGGGAGTTGCTTCAATTGGTGTTTTCCTACTTCGTGAAGGTCCATGTTCTATTGCTTGATTGCCCAATAGGCTTTATGTTCCAATTCTACAGGAAGATTACAAGCCTTCCCATAGACAAGATGGAACGTAGACATGCTGATAGGAGTTTTGTAGGTAGTACGGTATGCCCACAATGCATTGGGTAGCTTATGCTTCAATCCCGTTCTCATTTCCAAGATGTTCCTTTGCAGGATATTCTTAATTTGCTTATTAGATGTTTCTGCTTGACCACTTGTTTGTGGGTGGTATGGGGTAGCAATGTTATGTTGGACACCAAGCTCCCTCAAAAAGTTCCGGAAGGTCTTATCTATGAAATAAGACTCTCCATCACTTATGACCATATGGGGAGTGCCAAAGCGTGGAAAAATGATCTCATGGAACATTTTCTGGAAGTAGCATTCTTGCATGGCAAAGCTTCTACCCATTTTGACACATAATCTATATCCACTAGGATATACTCGCAATCATAGGACCTAGGGAAAGGTTCCATGAAATCAATACCCCACACATCAAATAATTCCACTTGGAGATTATATGTTAGGGGCATCGCATTGCGAGACGAGATTCCTCCATGCTTTTGGCATTTCCAATATCTGCGAATGAATTCTTTTGTATCTTCCTACATAGAAGGCCAATAGAATCCACTTTGCCTGGGTACGGTAAAGACCGTAATGGCCACCATAAGGGCTAGCATGGAATTTCTCAATAATATTGGTGCCTTCGATTGATGGGACACACCTTCTAAGAAGGCCATCAGCACAAACTCGATAGAGACATGGGTCATCCCAAAGGTCTCTACGACTCTCATAGATGAGTTTCTTTTTGTTTCCCCCTAGAGGTACATATACCGTGACCATGAAGTTCACGATGTTCGCATACCAAGGGTGAGAGTCAGTCACCTTGAGAAGTATATCATCTTGTAGGAAGTCATTGATAGGGATATCCATGGGTTAGTGACTTCCAAACGTGAGAGATGATCTGCCACAGAATTCTCTACTCCTTTCTTATCCTTGATCTCTAAGTCAAACTCTTGGAGTAGAAGAATCCAACGTTTAGCATCCTTTTTGGTGAGCAAGTACTTTAAGGCAGCATGGTCTGTATAGACAATGACCATGGCTCCAACCAAATAGGACCTAAACTTATCGATAGCAAAACTACAGCCAAGAGCTCTTTTTTAGTTGTAGCATTATCGAGTTGATCTCCTGTCAGAGTTTTGCTAGCGTAGGCTATTTCCTGATGCTTTTTATCTCCGGTTTAGCCTAGGACCGCACCAACAGCATAATCACTAGCATCACACATGATTTCGAATGGCAACATCCAATCGGGAGGTTGAATGAGTGGAGCTGAGATGAGTGCCTTTTTTAGTGTATCAAATGATTTAAGGCATTCATCATCAAAATCAAAGGAAGCTTCCTTAAATAATAGGTTAGTGAGGGGTCTAGCGACTTTGGAGAAGTCTTTGATGAATCGTTGATAGAACCCTGCATGACCTAGAAAGCTGCGGATTCCCTTAACATTGGTAGGAGGTGGAAGTTTTTCAATGACTTCAATCTTTGCTTTGTCCACCTATATCCCTCGCTCGAACACTAACTGTCCAAAAACAATGCCTTCATAGACCATGAAATGGCACTTTTCCCAATTAAGTACAAGGTCCTTCTCTTGGCATCTTTGCAAGACCTTGTCTAAATTTTCCAGACAATGATCAAAAGTTTTTCCATAGATGGAGAAATCGTCCATGAAAACTTACATTATCTCCTCAATCATGCCGGAAAAGATAGACATCATGCATCTTTGAAAAGAGGCAGGAGCATTACACAGTCCAAAGGACATACGCCGATAGGCATAAGTTCCATAGGGACATGTGAATGTGGTCTTACTTTGATCATCGGGGTGGATTGGGATTTGATGATATCCCGAATACTCATCAAGGAAACAAAAGTAGGAATGTTTTTCCAACTGCTCTAGCATCTCAGCAATGAAGGGCAGTGGAAAATGATCCATCCTTGTAGCCTTGTTAAGTTTTTGGTAATCAATGCACATCTTCCAACCCGTGACAGTTCGTTGAGGAATTAATTCATTCTTCTCATTTAGAACAACCATCATACATCCCTTCTTAGGCATTACTTGAACTGGGCTGACCCATTCACTATGAGGAACAGGGTAGATAACGATGGACTAATCCCCTTGAGATCCTCTAGTGAATAGCCAAAAACAACTCTATGCTTTTCCAACAAGGCAATGAGTTTGAGCATCTCATGATCTGAAAGCTTGTCACCTACGATGATAGGGGTTTCCAAATTGCAATTTAGAAAGGCATAACGCATGCCTAGAGGTAGAATTTTTAGCTCAATAGGAGGTTTTGGAAAAAATCTTCTTTTGGCAATTCAATTGCCTACTAAAATTCATCCTCCTCTTGGATGAAATCTTCTTCTCCTTCAATTTCAGGGGGAGCTAAGAATTGAAGAGTTCTAACCTCCTCTAAAGGCTCATCTTGGATGGGAGATTCTACAGATGTGTTCTTGTAATGCAGGATAGAAATAGTTAACTTTCTCCCTCCAAGGTTGACATTGAGGTTTCCTTCCAAAGGAATTTCCATGATAATTTTCTCAATGGCCAATCATAATATCGAAATCTTGGATTTTGAAAACATGTAAATCTAGGATAGACTCAATATCTTTGTGTCTTACAGACACCTGTTGCGAAACCCCGCATCCTTCAAGGATGTTTCCGGAAGAATCTCGGAAAGATTTACATGTTGGTGCCAACGGCACATCACCAAGAGTGGCGAGAGCACAACAATTGGAAATGAAATTTGCTCCAACAGTGGGGTTGTATAGGACCTTCATTTGTGTTCCTCTAATAAAACATATAATATTTGCCAAAGGTGAGGTCATCTCAAGGATTTCGGGTGACTGCTCAACTTCTGTAGTCCATTCCCTGCTTAGAATAGAGGTTAACTCCTCGACCATCAGCTAGATGAACACTCCATCAGGTGGGTCAGGTGGAGTTAGAGGCAATCATGGTTTCCTATGGCAATAGTACTTTGAAGTGTTTCTAAAATATTCAAATATCTCTTCCTCGAAGTAGAAGGGAAACTCCGAAGGTTGAATTTCTTCTTCCTTCATAGTTTCGGGTTCGGGAGAGGATTCCTCTGACAAGGTTTGAGATAAGCGCGAAACGGGTTCTTCCTTGTCCATGGATTTATCATTGGTTCTTGACACTACTTCCTCTGAAGGAGACTCATTAAGACCCATCATGAAGGAAGAATTTTCTAGAATTCGGTCTAGAAGATCCTTGCCTTCTTCCGACATCTTATGGAGGAAAGATCCTCCGGCCGTAATGTCAAGATGCAGGGCAGACTCTTTGTTCAATCCCATGTAGAAGTGTTGCAAAAGCAATGGATCAGGGATGGACAAATCTAGGACGGAATTTCTCAAAAGATAAAATCTATCCCAAGCTGCACCTATTGATTCCCTCTCCATCTGCTGGAAGCATAGTACTTCCTTTCGTAAGGAAACAATTCGGGCAATTGGAAAGAAAGCAAGACAAAATCTGTCTCGTAATTCATTCCAATTTCCGTTTGTCTTCCCAACGTTGTGGTTGTACCATTGTTTGGCTTTTTCCTTGAGGGAAAAAGGAAAAAAATTCCAATTGAGAGTTTCTTGTGTCATACCCTTGATTAGAAGGCATGAACACAATTGTTCGAACTCTCGTAGATGGTGGTAAGGGTTTTCACAATCCGTTCCTAAGAAGGATTGCTCCCGAACCATTGCTATATAATCAGGGTGAAGTTCATAGCTGGTAAAATAGATGGGTTCCGCCGAAGGTGGTGGCTCACAGAACTTGACCTTTGGGGTAGAATATGAAAGAATGATGGGCTGCTCCATTTATTTGGTGGTGGTAAGAAAAATAAAGGTAAGATAAGAATATAGATACAAGGGTGAACAAGGTTCGAAGATTAACAACAACCGTTTCCTAGCAATGGCGCCAGAAATACTTGTTGACGTTTCTTACGTCACAGATAAAAATCCGCAAGTGCACAAAAACTGTCGTATAGCACTTCCCCTTAAGAGAGTATTCCCAAGGGTATCGAATCCAAGTAACGTGTGTGTAATGTTACAAACTAATCCACCCAATGACACAAAGTTGTTTGGTAGGCAAGGAAGAGAGAGGGATTCAAAGTATTGATTCTAATTCAAAGGAATTTGCGGTAGTTGCTTGCTTAGGGCACGGGTTTACCCCTAGCAACACTAGGACGACTCCCGCCAGGAGCCTATGGTGTAACCGAACGTGGAAGATTACTAAGGACAGATAGGGTTGTCACCACCTACTGTCTACCTCTTCAATCCGTGGGTCTACGAGATATTCACTAGTGATTTCTAGCCTAAGCACCACACTTACGTTCTAAATCACAACTCTTGTTGTTTCGAACACAAAGCTACAACTAGAGCCTCTAATGAATTAAAGCAATGAACCCACAAGTAAGTACTTGTGCAAACTACTATGAATTGAGAATCAAACTTGAATTGAATTCACAAAGGCTTACTTGATTTGAATAACACCTTTGTAGGGGTACAAGTGTAAAAGAGGGACTTGACAAGCCCAAGCCTCCTTCTCCTAAACTTTTCACCACACTCTCCTTCTACTTGGCAGCCTCTAGTGGTATTCTATTCTCAACTTTTGGTGTGTGTGTGTGAAGTGAGGTGTGGGGTTCTATTTATAGGGGGGGAAGGGTCAGTTCCTGCCACAAAATGCGCGCTAATTAGTCTTCATCGTGATTAGGGCACCACAGGGAGTCAACACGTGGAAGCTGACCGAGTTTGGTGCCAGGAAGGGTTCGGCTGAACCCCCTAGTCAGCCGAACAGGAAGTTGGACCAATTCCAGTGTGCTTCCTCAAGGTGACTTCCAGGTGGGTCCCATTGACTCATATGGGTGCAACACCATTGGATGGCCTCAGATACATCTGTTTGTGGTCCATTTGATCCATGTGATGACACGTGGCATCGCATGATTCATCAAAATCTTATTTTATAGATTACTACCTGCATGTCTTGGTATTTTGGGTCTAAATTCACCCGCATACAAATAAACACCAACACTTGTGGAATTGGTTAGTTTTTAACCCTACCACTATGTCGTGTTTCTCTTTTGTGCACATTATGAGGTGAAATGACGGTCTAAATATGGCACTTAAGGACCGTCAACACTTGCATAGCAGGTCCGGGAGAAGTTTCGCATGAACACTTCGACATTTTGCGAGCCAGGAAGGGGGCTTTTCTCTCTCAAGAAGTTGCGCCTTTGCCCGTCGTCGACGTTCTTCGCGCTGATGATGGGTGCTGCCAGAGCACCCAACTCTGGCACCTCCTTGGGGCCCATCATCGACATTTTTTGCATTGATGATGGGCTTTGCTGGAGCATCCAGCTCCAGCACCTCCTAGGGGGCCCACCGTTGACGTTCTTCGCGTTGATGATGGGCGCCGTCGAGCACCCAGCTCCAGCACCTCCCAGGGGACCGTTGTCGATGTTCTTGGCGTTGATGATGGGCACCGTCGGAGCACCCAGCTCTGACACTTCCAAGGGGGACCTTCGTTGACATTCTTTGCGTTGATGATGGGTGCTTCCGTAGCATCCAGCGCCGGCACCTCCCAAGGGGCCCATCGTCGACGTTTCTTAATGTTGAGGGTGGGCGCCGCCTGGCTCGATGGCTACCTTTTCGCCATCACTGACAAAGACTTCTTCGATGACGATCATGCATCTCAAATAAAGCCCGGCACCCCCAGGGGGCCGCCGGCGTTAACTATCAAGCCCGATGCTCCCTAGGGGCCTGCCAGCGTCAACCTTCAAGCCTGACGCTCCCCAGGGGGCCCATCAGCGTCAACTATCCATGCTTCTGTGCTCCGCCGAGGGCCCACTGACGACACCCTACGACTAAGTGGTAGGCTTGCCCAACCAGTTGGCCATACCCACCATGGGGCCTTTAAGGGGTCCCATGGGCAGGGCTTCAAATGGATTTCAGTCGCCACGACAACAACGTCACTGTCTGCTGCGAGCATCGACGGCGTGCGGGTCTGCTTAAGGTATTTGTGGTGTATCTGGGGTCTTTCGTTCGTCCTCTTATTTGGGGTCCTGTGATGCCAAACGTTCCCCCCCTCCATGAAAAGCCTATGCCAAGCGGGAGGTCCAGGGTGTGCAGTCTGCTTTGCCAGGTTCCGTACCCTAAGCGTGCGCAATCTGCTTCCCCAGTGCTACGACTAAGTATTGGGGGCCTGACGGCATGCACCCTTAAAATGCGGGAGTCGAGGAATCTGAGGTCTTTTGGTCATTTTCTTGCTCGGGGCCTCGTGGTGTTGAACGGTCCCTCCCATGAAAGGATGACGTCAGCGGGAGGTCCAAAGTGTACATCCTGCTTAGCCTGGTCCTGCACCCTAAGCCTGTACACTTTGCCTACCCAGCGCAGTGGCTGAGTACTAGGGGCCGGTCGACTCATACTTCTGCCAACGCTGGCAGGGGGTCCAGAGTGTGCAGCTTGCTTAGCCTGGTCCTGCACCCTAAGCATGTACACTCTGCCTCCTCAACGCTATGGCTAAGTACTAGTGTGGGGACCGGGGTCTCGACATCCAAGGATCTCATTGGGTGGTGTCGTGTGATGCGACACCCAACAGTATACAAGAAAAGAACAAAAATAAAATACAATACCAAGTCTTTATTTATAAACACAGCGGAAGTTTTACAATACTAAGCGAAAAGGAAAGTGACATATACATCATAGCTACACTCTCGGCACTATCTATGCAAAACCAAAGTCATCCATGTCCTAGATGCTTCGCACTAGCAACACCAAATTTACGGCGGTGTGCAGGGCTCCCACTCGGCTGTAAACCCTGGAGGTGGTGCAGCCTCATCGTCGAACCCGTCATTAGTTGTGTAATGTGGAAAAACTTGTTAACTGCAAACGTGAGCTGAAGGCTCAACAAGACTAACCCGTCTCACTAGACATATGCAGGGTGAATACTAAGCATAGGTAAGATAAAGTAGTAAAGGACTCGCCTAAAAGTGGATCCTTAGCTTTCAAGTTATTATCAGCAGCTTACCAGTTTAATGAAATTAACTTTAGTGATCATATTGGAAAGTAATCAAACTTCCAAAATGATTATAGTTCAATACATCGTATTCTCCTGACTTCTTCAGTATTTACTACGTCACAGCGCAGTTAACAAGTGGTACTCTATTATCGCGAGGGACGATGAATGCAATCAGGACACACCCGAACAACACGACACATACGCACTTTCGGAAGTGTCAGCGAGTACTAACAGTAGTACCTAAATAACACTTCAGTACTAGTCGTATATGGTCACCTTTCATCCAACACTCGAATGCCGAACCGGTCGACCCGTCACGGGCAGGAGGTCCCTGCGTGGGGTGTACTCTGGCGTGCCCACCAGCTGATTTACACCTTGATGTC
Organism: Tuctoria greenei; assembly: GCA_036927565.1. Classification (NCBI taxonomy): domain Eukaryota; kingdom Viridiplantae; phylum Streptophyta; class Magnoliopsida; order Poales; family Poaceae; genus Tuctoria; species Tuctoria greenei. The sequence goes on along the minus strand of JAYESD010000001.1, from coordinate 44,458,891 downwards.
CTCAACCTACGCCTATAAAACGGAACGGTATGCCTCGACAAAACAGTATCAAGCTATGTTAGTTTGCTAGAGCCCATTTCTCCAGTATGTCATTGGTACAATTCAAGCTTGTCCAGCAAGGCCGCACACAGATCGGTCCACAATTGACACAAGCAGGGCTACACACGTGAGACCATGTTTAGCTGCATCCTACCTGCTGTTTGGTCTCAATTTCATATTCATAAACCATTGCTTGATCCAATTCATCCTGTGTGATAAAATCCTATCTCGCGAGTAAATTCCAACTACACGACTTCTACTAGATTCCTATGAACATAAGCATGGCAATTTCTACTCATCGGGCTGTAGACCTACCCAATACTCCATGGGATTTGTGGGTCATGCAAGTGGATGTCAAACACCTTAAACATAATGCACAAACATCTGAAGACGTAAGATGAATGAAAACTGCAAAGACACTGTAAGGAACTTAAATGCAAACTGGGGCTTGCCTGAAAACGAGTTCGGGTCCAAGTTAGTCTCTGGTAGATGAACTTCCAAGGCTTTTGGCTGCTCCTCGACTTCAGTTACTACACGATATGCATATACTATATATGAATGACTTTGAAAATAAATAATATGTTTAAGGTCACTATCTAATATCTTGTGATCAAAATAAGATAATGATCTTAATTGGCTGTAGAAACTTTATGGTAGATACTAGGGACTATAATGGAGACTCCTGCAAAGAGCAGTAGATGATCAAGGAAGTTTGTTGTCTCTAAAAATTATGGCAAGCAATAACATTCTCTGAATTTTGGTTGAAATTCTGGAGGTCTATCATGGCTACCAGTGGTTGTACCATGCATAGGGGATCTAACTGGTTCTAGGAAAATTTGTTTCACAATTTTCTAAGCTTTCTACAGGGAGAAATTGATTTTACAAGTTTGGGAGAATTTCTGAAATGTTTTCTGTATTTTTCCCAATTTTTCAATTACATAGAGATTTAGAACACTGATCAACCCAGTAAATAAAGTCCAATGAACATGAAATTTTTACTGGAGATCAAGTGAATTTTGTAGAGTGTTCTGACCAAAATTGGGAATTTTCGAATTAACAGAACATGAGTAACTAATTTGCCAAGTAGTTAGCTCAAAGGAATTAATTATGAAACTTCTGGAAGTTTCATGTCCAACAAATTGCGCCACTGCAAAGTCAAGATTGAGATGAGTCTACCATAATTTATTTGGAAATTTTTGAGCAAATCTCCTAGGAGTAATGAATTTTAGAAGTTTGATTGAATCCTAGAATTATTTTCCAATGGGAAAAATTTAAATAATGCAGCCGGCCCCACTTCATTTGAATGGGCCAATCGCATCTGGGCCACACCAGGGGCCATGGGGTTAACCCGCGCAGCCGCACCCGATCCGGTGCCACAACCGATCCCACGCGATGGAAATGCCGCTGACAGGCGGGACCCGCCAGGTCGTCATCTACCTCCCGACGCGGGTGGCGCTCCTTGCCGGAACCGCGGTGGCGCTCAACGGACTTTGCTGTGTTGACCTCCACTCAGCTTGGCTCTGATTGCCTAGCCTTAAAATTGACTGCGCAACACGATGGTGGGGTCCAATCGTGGCGGCGACGACCGGAGATCGCGATGCGACGGCGGCGGCGGCGGAGCTAGGGTTTCGACGATCGTCGGAATCGCTCGGGAATGGCGCAAGAAGCTGGGGGAAAGGTCGAGAACATTCATGGAAGAATGGGGAAGATAACTAGGGGGTGCAAACGGGATGAAATCGCCGGCAACGTCGACTTCAATGGTGGACCGACGGAGTTTCATTGGCGACGGGGAAAACTTGAATATCTTAGCCTTTACTCGATGGCGTTCACTGATTTTTGGCAGAGGGATACGCTAAGTGGTACGGAGTATAATCCTTAATTGGATTGAATAAACATTACACGTAGAAATATAATTAAACCGAGAAGTGAGCTAGTTCAATGGCAACAGCCGAAAGCAAAACTCACATCATTTGCTCGATATGGAATGAAACGAAGAACTGTTTGTACCGTGAGTTAGCAGGTGCAGAAGCAAAGCTTTTTTCTGTTTAAGTCTGGCCAAGAAAATGCTCCTAGCTTCAGCTCCACGATGGAACAGAGAAGGTCCGATGGCGGCACAACGACGATGTCCGTGAAACTTCAAAATATCGGCAAAACAGTGAGCAACAAGACAAACTAAGGGGTGGAGAAGGTAGAGCATAGCCTTGGTGCCATCTTTGCTGTTTGCATCGAAAGGAAACAAGGGAAGGACGAGGCACTCACCGGGGAAGAACGGAGGCGGTAGTGTTGTGCGACGGTGGCGCGAAATAGAGCGAAAAGGGGCGCTGGGGTTTACCACTCGGGTTAGGAAGGAAGATAAGGGCGAGGAGGAGTGATATAGATGCCAAAAACGCCACGAAGCTGCTTGCCGACGGTGAGGTGTTGTCTTCACCGAGCGTCGATCGGCGGGGAGTTAGGGAAACAGAGCACTCACGTAAATGTCTCCCTCCCCAGTGGGTCCCACCTTTCTCATCCTCATCCCTTCTCTGCAACTTTAAAAATCCTAGATTTTTGTGGAGAGGCCAATTTAAATATGGAGATTCAGATTCTGTAATTGGATTTCAAATTTGGACAGGTTTCATGTGAAATTCAAATTCAAATATGAATTTGACTTGAATTTGCTAAGTGTCTCAAATAAAATAGAAAATGGGATTCAGGATTCTTGAAACTTTGCAGGAAGGCTATTTGGAATATTATGAGGCCATGGAAAAATGTATAGCCTCAGATTTGAATATTTTTGACAGGGCCTAAATGTACAGTAGCTATATTCAAGATTTTGAAATAAGTTGAATATATTTAGTACTGCATATTGTTTTGCCCTAGCAAAATTTCCATTCAATAAATTCCAAAATTTGCAGAAAGGTCACTTGAATTATCCTAGGGTCATTGCTGAAGTCCATTCCCCATGTTAATAAAATTTAAGTATGAGTGAAAGAAAGATTTTTGATGAGATCAAGTTCATGTGCACAACCATAATTGATCTCCACTATGGCTGATAACAAACTGGTAACTGAACTTTATATTAAGGAAAAACTGGGATTTTACATTCCCATCCCTTAAAAGAATCTTGCCCCGAGATTACAATAGGAAGGATAAAATAAAAAGATCTAATGAACATATGCTGTTAACAAGTCCGGATAGTTCATTCTAAGGTATTCCTCGCTTTCTCACGTTGCTTCTTAAGCGGTGTGGTTGCCCCACAAGACCTTGTAGAAACGCAAGGTGCAGCTTCTTGTGGTGCTGAGTCTTCTCATTGATTATCTAGATTGGATGCTCAGAGTAAGTAAGATCTGGTTGGAGAGCATCCAAATCCTCCATACGGACGTCGGCTGGGGCCTTGAGACATTTCCGCAACTGCAAAATGTGAAACACATTGTGGACCCCTGAAAGCGACGCTGGTAGCTCTAGCCGATAGGCCATAGATCCGCATCGTTCAATTACTACGAATGGCCCAACGAAGCATGGAGCAAGCTTCCCTTTTACTCTGAAGCAATGAATCCCTTTCATTGTGGATACACGAAGATAAACGTGATCACCAACATTGAAGCAAAGAGATCGACGTCGTTTGTCCGCATAGCTTTTCTGACGAGACTGAGTAGCTTTGAGGTTGGCTTGAATAACTCCTACAAGTTCTTCGGCTTCATTCACCAAGTCGATTCCATATATCACTCGTTCACTGGATTCACACCAGTTCAAAGGTGTGCGGCATTTCCGACCATAAAAGGGCTTCATATGGTGCCATCTGGATGCTAGCCTGATAACCATTGTTGTATGAAAACTCCGCCAATGGTAGATGATCATCCCAACTCTTACCATGGTGGATGGCACAGGCGCGTAGCATATCCTCTAGCACTTGGTTTACTTGCTCTGTTTGACCATCAGTCTGAGGATGGTAAGCTGAGCTCCGGGTCAACATGGTACCCAGTGATGCGTGGAGCTACTCCCAAAATCGAGCAACGAATAAGGTTCCACGATCTGATATGATAGTGTGGGGTACTCCGTGTAGGCACGGGATCCTGGCAATATACAACTCTGCATATTGTCGTGCCACATATTTGACATTGACTGGAATAAAGTGAGCCGACTTGGTGAGTGGGTCAACTATCACCCAAATCGAGTCATGCTTGTGAAAGGTGAGAGGTAATCCAACAATGAAATCCATGATGATGTCCTCCCATTTCCAGACCGGTATGCTCAAAGGTTGAAGCTGACCGGCTGTCTTCAGATGGTCGGCTTTCACCCGTTGTTGGTACCCTGCGTATCGAATACCCCTTGAGACTATAAAAAGACCAAAGTAACTTCACCTGTCTAAGTTGAAGACCTCCAAAGGCCCCACGTGTCATACGGGACCGGACCTGCCTCCCTTCTATGGTTAGTCCCAGTGCTGCCATGTGTATCCTGCAACCGGAGCTATATCCCACACATGGGATAGCTCCGGGCTAAATACCTGTGCGGCACCCCCGGACCTAACCCCCGACAGAGGGAAGCTCCGGTACTGACACGTGTACAATAACACCGGACCTACCCGTCCTAGACGTAAAGCTCCGGAGCTGCCACGCGTCCAACCGCCGGACCTTCAACTTCAACAAGCAGACTGGTGAACCCCCAATGGATCGCACCTTCATGGGACAATTAAAGACTTGAAGACCTGGTTAAGTGTCATTAATACCATCTTAATGACACATGATCGAAGGGCCCTTAATACCAGTAACGGCACTGGCAAGGCGCGTTACCACACTATTAAGGGTAATTAAGCTCATTAATTGTGTATTAAGCATCAGTAACTGCTAGGGCCACATGCTGGGCTAGGCTAACGATGTAACGACCAGCCCTTGTACTATAAAAGGACTGGATGAGCGATACACACGGGAGACTTACACACAAGTCTACACACGCACACAAGTGCTCAGACTCTCAATACAACAACTACACACCCCGTGGAGTAGGGTATTACGCTTAGGCCGCCCGAACCACGTAAATCCTCGTGTCAACTTGCCATCGTGTCCTGAATCTCTACGCGCCCACAACTGAACTACAAACTCTGTGGGCTGCCAACGGTAGTACTGGGAGAATTGCCGGAACCAAACTCCAACAGTTGGCACGCAAGGAAGGGGGAGCGCCCGAGATTCAAGGATGGTGAACTCTGCTGCTGGATCGTCCAACGGCAACCCTGTTGCGCAACCTGCTGGAGGCAACCCCTCCAACATGCAGCAGCCAGCAGTTGTTGTGGCTCCAGCAGGAGTCATGCCACCGCCGCCACCGTCCGCACCAGCGAATCAAGCTGGACAGCGAGATGGGGCGTCTACGTCGGTCACTGCATCGGCGAATAACAACCCCGAACATGCGCTCCATGTTGCGCATGCTCTTCTCCAACGTCCACCGCCTCCAGGAACATCCCAGGGTACAATGGAGCAGTGGAGAGCTGATGTGGAACATTTGGTTGCAGCAGCAGCTGATCGCATCAGCAACCAAGGTCCACCCCCCTCGAGGCGGGCCCCATCGCAGCCTCGAACTATGTCGGGTAGACTTGGTCCGCACGCTTCACAACACAGGAGGCGTGCTGCGTCTCAACAGGCGACGTCGCTACCTTCCATGGCGCGACGTACCCACACGATAACAAGGCTTTCGACTCATAACCTTCGGGCGGAGCTTGATCGCCGTTACCATCAACAGGACGACCGCATCCATATCGAGCGCGCTCGCGAGAGGCGAGAGGCTCGGGACAGTCCTGCTCCCGAGGGAGTAGGAGGAGGCTGTTCTGCCCTGGCCATGCACCTAAGCATGGTTAGATGGCCGCAGACGTTCCGGCCTCACCTGCTGGAGAAATTTGACGGGACTATCAATCCCGCGGAATTTCTTCAAATCTACTCCACCGCAATCCTTGCGGCTGGAGGAAACGAGGCCGTGATGGCCAATTATTTCCCCGTGGCTTTGACGGGGATCGCCAGGTCCTGGTTCTAGCCTTCTGCCCGACTCCATCAACAGTTGGGCAGAACTGTGCCAACAGTTCACCACCAATTTCGGGACTTCATACACCCGACCAGGCACCAAACTAGACCTTTTTGCTGTCAAGTAGAAGGGGGGAGAGTCCGTGCGATCCTTCATCCAGAGGTTCTCCCAGGTACGAAACACCATACCTTCTATCTCAAGCGCTTTCGTTATTATGGCATTTAGACAGGGCGTACGATACCAGAAGATGTTGGAGAAGCTGGCAACCAAGGAAGTCACCAGCCTCACAGAACTCTTTAGCTTGGCAGAAAAGTGCGCCAAAGCTGCAGAGGGCCGTAAAATGCACTCCCAACCACCTCCGGAGGACAACAAAAAGTCCTCCAAGGGTGAAGCCACTACCTTCGGGAGTTGTAAGAAGAAGAAAAAGTCCAACGGCAAGAAGAAGCCATCGGTCGGCACACCTAAAGCCGCTGCTGCTGCAGCTCCGGGTGGCCGGGGGCCACGCCCCAAGAAACGACCTCGGGCGTCGTCTGAAGACGGTGGCAGCTCCAAGATGTGGTGTCCCATACACAAGTCGAACAACCACAACCTGGAAGGCTGCCGAGAGGTCCAGAACCTTGTCGAGCGCTACAACAAGGGAAGAAGTTCCTTTCCATCAAAGGGAAGGAAAACAAAAAGTTGATGAAGCTTTGGCTGAAGAGGAGTTAGGCTTTCAGGACCCTAAAAAGGTCCGGAAGGCTGTTTACACCTCCGTTGATGACGACTCTGATGTCTCCGACAATGAGCGCTGGAACATGATCGAAGTTGGCCAACTCCCATCTTTGGTGGTTCATGGGACATCACCTCCCGCCGTGTCCTCAAGACCATGTGGCGGGACACGGCCTCAGTAGCTCCCACCGCCAGGGTGGAGCCGCACCAGAAGTGGATGGACACTACCATCACTTTTGATGCTTCGGACTGCCCTCAAAACATGATTGAAGTTGGCCAACTCCCATTGATGGTATCTCCGACCATCAACAACATCCAGCTCCACCATGTGATGGTGGGTGGAGGTTCGGGGCTGAACCTCATAAGCTTCAAAGCTTTCATCAAGATTCAGCTCCGACCTTCTGTTCTTCGCCCCTCCCGACCTTTCTCCGGAGTAGGTTCGGGGGCCATAACTCCACTCGGTGCTATTACTCTCCCGGTGACCTTTGGGACCCGGGAGAATTATCGCATTGAGAAGTTGGTCTTCGATATGGCTCAGATCAACTTACCATTCAATGCCATCTTGGGCAGACCAGCCTTGTACAAATTCATGGCTGCTGCTCATTATAGCTATTTGGTGTTGAAGATGCCAACACCAGCAGGTGTTCTCCGGATCTGTGGAGATCGCACCGCCGGAGTTACTGCTCTAGAAGAACTCCACGCGCTTGCTACAGCGCAGGAGGAAGAATTATGAAAGGAGCAAGCTGTGAAACCCCCGGGCATTCGTCATTGAGGCTCAACCTCCGCACCTCGTGTGCAACCAAGCAGCGACCCTGACATTCCCGTCAAAGTCGTCCAAATTGGTTCCGATGCTGCTCAGACCACCCATATATTAGGAGGTGTGAATGACAAATAGGAACTCGCGCTCATCACTTTCCTCCAGGCTAATGTTGATGTGTTCGCCTGGCAACCGTCACAAATGCCTGGGATCCCTAGGGAAGTGATCAAGCACAATCTGAAGATTTATCCCGATGCTCGGCCTGTACATCAGAAGCCTCGGAAGCAATCAGTAGAGCAACAAAACTTCATACATCAAGAAGTGAAGAAGTTGCTTGAAGTTGGATTCATTCGATAAGTCTTCCACCCAAAATGGCTGGCAAACCCAGTCATTGTACCCAAGGCCAGCGGGAAGCTTTGGATGTCTATCGACTACACTACACTGAATAAGGCATGTCCAAAGGATCCATTCCCATTACCTAGAATAGATTAGATAGTGGATTCCACCTCCGGGTGTGAATTACTATGTTTCCTAGATGCATATTTTGGGTATCATCAAATCAGAATGTTTAGGGAAGATGAAGAGCTTATTTCCTTCATCACAGTAGATGGATTATATTGTTACACTGCCATGCCATTCGGTCTCAAAAACGCTACTTCAACGTTTGTACGAGTTATGTACAAAACTTTTGGAGAGCTCATCAGAGATGTAGTGGAAGTGTATGTCGATGACATTGTCGTCAACATCAAGAACAAGGAGTCATTTCTTGACACTTTGCAAGTTGTCTTTGATATGTTGCGAATCACACGCACGAAGCTGAACCCAGACAAGTGTGTCTACGGGGTTAGCTTCGGAAAGCTTCTTGGCTTCTTGGTGAACCACCAAGGAATAGAAGCAAATTCGGCGAAGATTAAAGCTATTGAACATGCGGCCGCCAGCACGCATCAAGGACGTACAGAAGCTGTTTGGATGTCCAACTGCCCTCAGCCGGTTCATCTGAAGACTGGCGGAACGGGCGCTACCCTTCTTCAAGTTATTGAGGAAGTCCGGACCATTTCAATGGTCTGAAGAAGCAGAAAAGGCATTCCAGGAGCTGAAGCAGCTCCTCACCACTCTACCCACCTTGGTAGCTTCGAATCCTGGTGAGCCACTTATGCTTTACATTTCGGCAACTGACGAAGTTGTTAGCATGGTCCTGGTTGCAGAAAGACCAGAACCATCTTCAGTTCAGGAATCCAGACCCCTTCGGGAGGTTTTGGAGCTACCTGAAGACGAGTCTGGGTCCCAGCTCCCAGACCCGGATCCTCAAGGCGAGATGCTAGAGGATCAACTTCCTTCAAATGAAGAAGTTGATGTTGCTGAGCAACAAGATCCGGACCCCTCCGGGAAGGCCCAGGTCACTGCAGAAGAAGCTTTAGGTTCTTCAAGCAAGAACCTAGAGGTCCCCGACGAAGGTCCGGACCCCTCCGGGAGGGTCCAGGTTGATGAGGAGGAAGCTCCGGACCCCTTCAGGAGGGTCCGAACAGTTCAACGCCCAATGTACCTCATCAGTGAAGTACTCCATGACGCCAAGACTCGGTACCTGGAGGTGCATAAACTGCTCTACGTAGTTCTTATTCCTTCTAGGAAACTCCGACACTACTTCCAAGCTCACAAGATTTCAGTGGTAACTTCTTAACCAGTGCGTGCAATCTTGCATAACCCCAACTCTACTGGGAACATTGCAAAGTGGGCAGCGGAATTAGTCGAGTTCGACCTTGAATTCGTCCCAAGAAAAGCGATCAAGAGTCAAGCATTGGCGTACTTTGTGGCGGAATGGACCCCCTCTCCATAAAATCCTGGGGGCCCAAGTGAGCAAAAGCTGGAACCCAAGGTTCCGGCTTTCACCGAGCCTCACTGGACTCTCTACTTCAACGGCTCCGTGCAGAAGCAGGGGGTTAGAGCTAGAATCCTTCTCCTCGCTCCGATCGGGAAGAAGGTTAAATACATGGTTCACCTTCACTTCAAGGCGACAAACAACATGGCGGAGTATGAAGCACTAATCTATGGGCTCAAGGTGGCACTATCATATGGTGTCAAGCAGCTGTTAGTAAAGGGTGACTCGCAGCTCGTCATAAAACAAGTCAAAGGTGAATGCTGTTGCAACAACCCTCAACTAGCTGCATACCTACTTGAAGTCCAGAAGCTTTAAAAGGACTTCGACGTCATGGATCTTTGCCATGTCCAGCGTCTCAACAACGCTGAAGCCGACGAACTCTCGATGAAAGATTCAACCGGAGCTCTGGCGCCTGACGGAACCTTCATCTGGAGATTGTCAAAACCAACAGCTCAGCCTGCCGAACTGAGTGAAGGGGGCGAGACTAGCACCACGAAGCTGGCGGTCCCAATGGCCCTGTTACCATGGCGTTCATCAAGGGTCGTAGGTGCTGCAGGAAGCTCTGAGAAACCCAGCACGCAAGACTCAAATGCTCAAGTTAGCTTCGATTCATGGATCTTGGATATCCGGAGCTACTTGAAAGACAACTTCCTTCCTGAAGATAATGTATCCGCTGACCGGATAGTCAGATTGGCTAAAAGATACACGCTGGTAGAAGGGGATCTCTACCGGCGCAGTGCCAACAACGTCCTAATGCGGTGCATTACAAGGGAAGAAGGCTGTGAGCTCCTCGCAGAAATCCATGGAGGCGAGTGTGGGAACCACGCGTCTTCCCGCACGCTGGTCGGTAAAGTCTTCCGGCATGGTTTTTAATGGCCTACAACACTCCAGGATGCAACTGAGCTAGTGAAGAAATGCAAAGCATGCCAGTTCCATGCGAAGCAAATTCACACACCAGCTCAGCCTCTACAAATGATACCTCCTACTTGGCCATTCGCTGTGTGGGGGATGCATATCTTGGGACCTTTCCCAAGAGCCATCGGAGGTTACAAGTTCATGTATGTTGCCATCGACAAGTTCACCAAATGGCTGGAAGCAACTCCAGTTGTAACAATAAACAAGCAATCAGCTATCAATTTCTTGCAGTCCATCGTATGCAGATTTGGAGTCCCAAACAAGATCATAACTGATAATGGGACCCAATTCACAAGCTCTGCATTCCAAGGATATTGCGAAGACCTCGACATTCAAGTCAGCTATGCTTTTGTATCTCACCCGGCAAGCAATGGCCAAGCAGAGAGAGCAAATGCAGAAATCCTAAAAGAACTCAAGACGCGCACATATGAGTGCCTGAAAAAACATGGAGCCAACTGGATTGAAGAGCTTCCGCCCGCCTTGTGGGCAAACAGAACAACTCCAAATCGGTCAACTGGAGAGACACCCTTCTTTCTAGTGTACGGAGCTGAAGCAGTCCTTCCTCTGGAAATCACCTTGGGGTCGCTTTGGTTCCGGACCTTCGATGATGCCACGCAGGATCAGCTCTGACATGAAGACCTTGACCTCGTTGAAGAGGGAAGGTGCCGAGCAGCTATTCAGAATGCCCGATACTGCCAAGCTCTTCGGCGCTATCACCAAAGGCATGTTCACAACCGATTGCTCGAGGACGGAGATCTGGTGCTACGGAGAATACAAACTCGAGAAGGGTTAAACAAACTCTCCCCCAGCTGGGAAGGACCTTTCCTAGTGATCAAAGTATCCCGTCTCGGATGCGTTCGCTTGGCAACCGAGGATGGGACACCTCTCCCTAATCCTTGGAACATTGAGCACATCTGTAAGTTCTACGCTTAATATCACAGAGGCGAGTCTGTAGTTACATGTGATGTATGTTATAGAGTCATTGTACAGAGTCGGGTAGCTCCTTCGGGAGAACAACCGGACCTTCCCTGGAAGGTCCGCAAAGTTCAGGCAACACTTGTCACAGTCTCAGAACTAAAAGTGTAGATAGCTACCTTAGGTCAAATGAGAAACGAAACACACTTAGCCTAGTTCCGTACCCTAAGAGTGTACTTGTTTCACCTGTACCTCGGACCTATAATGAAAGACATCATTGTGCAAAAACAGACTCCACGTGCATTTATTTTGTACAGGCTCCATATTTTTTATTTTTCTCTTTCTTGTCTATAACAAAGTTGTGCAATTCTCAAGAATCTTTAGCTCGACCAATTCATATATAATTCAAGTTGCTTTGTTAATTCTTTCGGGTCTTAACATTGTTGAATGGTCTACTCGCCTGAATGCCGCTAAGCCAATCTAGGTATGAAGTGTGCAATCGACTTAGCCTGGTCCTGCACCCTAAGTATGCCACTCTACCTACACCCCGGCAGGCCAAAGTAAGGAGAGTCCATGATACGATTGGACCTGAAGAACATAAGAAAATGCACTTGATTGTATATAGAACTGCATTCGACCTAAAAATTTATTTTGGGAATAGTAAGACACAATTGAGTTATAGATAGGAAATGGACTTTACTGTTTTTCTTGACATCAGTATGCAGGGAAAATAAAGATTTCATGATGATGGTGGATGAAGCCGGAGCTATCAAAGCTCCGACAGCCCCTAAGGTGGCCCGTTGTCAATGGTTCAAACATTGATACAAGGCGTCGTCGGAGCTACCAAGTTCTGACAAATCCAGGGGGCCAGCCGTCAACGTGAAGAAAAGATGGTGGGAAGACTCCCCAGTGGGGTCTGCTGTCGATGCACCGCGTGTTGACAGTGGTCGCTGCCGGAGCTACCAAGCTCCGACAACCCCAGAGGACTAAATGTCGACGCTCTACATGTTGACAAGGGTCACTGCCGGAGCTACTAAGCTCCGACAACTTCAGGGGGCCCCTACTATCGATGACTTTGGACCTACAAACTACAAGTCCGTAGCGCGCAAGTCTTCAACAAAATGCTACATCCTGTTGGTACATGTTCACAATCAAATTGTGTACATCTACCAAGGGGACAATTGGGACAAAGGTGTTGAAGACAAAAAATGAAATTCATAAATTTCTTGGATTTCATTAATCTGGAGACAAGAGATTACAAAATTAGAGAAAAAGAAGAGAAGATACAAGCGGGAGCTACAAAGAGAAAGTCCTAAACCCTATGGAAGAATGAGGCGACCTTCTGGGCAACCTCCGACACGCTAGCCTTGGCGGCATCTCCCTCTCTGTCGATGGGACCTTCAAGCACCGGGTCCAGTGGGAAGTGAGGATCCCGGCTTGTGTAGCACGTCAGCATGTACTCTGCGACGTTCTTCTCCAGGGATTGTCCTTCGGTTTCCAACTGGTCCGCGATGACATCGCCCATCTTGTTGAGTTTGCTGCCCGTCGAGCTCAACGCCTTCAACGCTAGGTCCAGCTCCGGCTCCAGATCATCCGGGCGCACCGGACTGAAGCCCAGCGGCGTCAACGTGTCATTGGCTTTGCCCAAGAAGTCCCAAACTTGTTGGGAATCCGCATCCCTTGAGCCTCGCACCTCTTCCAAGGATCTCTTGGTCACCGCAAGCTTCGAATCCTCCTGGGCAAGGCGCTCGATCTCTTTGGCGTTCTGCTGAATCTTTTCAGCAACCTGCCTTTCAAGTTTACCGAGCTCCTCCTCCCGGAGGTGGATCTTGTTCCGGCGGTCGACTTGGTCCTTCTCCCGGCCTCGCACTTTCTTCTCCCTGGCAGCAATTTCATTCTCCCTCTTGTTGAGGTCATGTCCTTGCTACCAGGCCTTCTTCTCCTCTTTCTCGCAGCGCTCCTCCAACTTCTTGGTGCAATCCGCGAGACTCTTGTCACCCTCTGAGTAAGCTCCTCCTCCCTCTTCACGAGGTCATCCTGCAGCTCTAGGAGTTTTTGCACTTCATCTTCGAGCTTTTTCTCCCGTTCCTCAAGAGCCTCCCTGCGCTTGACGAGGCTGTCATGGATGGCACTGAGCTTCTCTTGGTGGTCATTCGCTGCTTCATTAGCAGCCACGACCTGTTCATGGATGGCCGGAGACTGGTCGTCGAGGGATCGCGTCATGCTTTCCCTCTCATCCAGCAGCTGACCCCAGTACTCCAACCGGACCTTCTCCCTTTTCACCCACTCCTTGTCGTCGGCCAGCCTCATGTGCACCAGCTTGGTCTCGAATTGGAGCCGATTGTGCCACCTTCTAAGGGTTTGGCGCTCCTCCTTGAGGGCCTTGCTATCGTGGAAAAGGCCAGCTAAACTTGACGAAGGCTAGAGCAGAAATTGTTGATGGATAATGACAAAGGGATTGGCTCCGGACCTGCCGGGGTCCTCTCCGCTGGCTCCAGCGGGTTCTCCATAACAAAAATCGGGTCCCACTCTACAAGAGAGGTCCCTTGAGCTTCCACGACACTAGGACCGCCCTTTGGGATAACCTCGGCCGCCACCGAGGAAGGTCCTACAGCAGAAGTTTCTACCTCCAGAGTCGACTCCAAAGGTCCCGCCGCCAGGTCATCAGCAACTGGTCCCTCAGGTGGGGGCCCGACAGCTTCATCTTGGCACACTGGCTCAAGCGTGGGCACCTCCGGAACCACCACCTCTGGGGCAAGTGTTGAAGGTTAGGCCGGTGTTGAAGCCACTTCCGGCTCCGACATTGGCGCCTCCTCCACCGCCGGTTCAGGTGCTAGTGCTTTGACCGCTATTGACTTGGGCGCCGGTACTTCTGCGACAATCGGCTCAGGCGCCGGAACTTCATCAACCACCGACTCTACCGTCAGGGCTTCATCAACCATCGGCTCTACCGCTGGGGCTTCATCAACCACCGGCTCTACTGTCGAGGCTTCAACAACATCCGGCTCTGGGGCCAGAACTGCAGCTACCTCCGACTCAGAGGCCGGAGCGTCCACCATCTCAGCATCCAAACCTGGAGCTTCAACCTCTGGGGCTGGTGCCGCTGGTACATCTTCATTCCCGTGGTCCGGTGCTACCACGGGAGCTTCAGGGGATGACTCGAGGTCAAGGACCACGACAGCTGGCGCCGGAGCTGCCGCGGCCTCAACCACCTCTTGGGGCGGCGCTAGAACAGGAGTCGGAGCCTCCGTATGCACAGCATCAGTTGCTGCTGCAATAACCGGAGCTTCAACCCCTTTCTTGGGCACTCTGTGGATGAAGGATGAAGAAACTCAAAACAAAGTTACAACAAAAAACAATAAACTGAGGTAAAAAATCAAATTTACCTCGGAAGGCTTCCACTCCAGCTAGCGCAAAACCTCTTCACCGGACGCTCAGGGCCGGACCCTGATGCCATTGGCGTAGTAGCTCTAGAAGCCTCCCTGGAGCTTGCTGCCGCCGTCGGCGTCACCTTGGTTGATGCCCCCTTGACTTAGAAGGACCCCCGGACCTAGAGCCCTCAGCTGGCCCTGGTATCGAAGCCACATGGCCGGAGCTAGCGTCCCGGGGAGATGCCGATGCTGGTGTGGTTGCCACCATTGAAGACCTCCCCCTCCGGGGAGAAGGGGCTGCTGCGGAAGGAGCAGGTCTGACGGACCTCCCGTCAGAGTGCTTCAACTTCCTCTTACGGCTCGAGGGCTCGTCCAATTCTTTGCCCTTGCCCACGACTTCAACTCTCTATATTAGGGCAGAAGGGGGACCACCCTCGGAAGCTCCGGGATCGCCAAGCCGATGGTCGAACACCTCTCAACTTCACCGAGGTCTTCAAGCACCAGCATCTTCCGCCAGAGCTCCCTGTTGAACTCTGCCTCCATGTTCAGAGGGAGGAAAGATGCCGGTGGAGACAAGTCACCGCCCTCGACATCGATGCCGTGCTGGAACTTCTTGAGGTGAAGCTCCAAAGTTGTGCCTTCCAGGTTGGACTTCAAACCGGTCTCGATCCAGTCGTCGTCCATCACGTTGTTGAGGGCCCAGGCGAGCTTCTCCCTCTTCTTCAGCGAAGCCCACCTGTTGACCATGAAGTTGTATAATACCGCCTGAGGAGTCACCCCTCCTTCCACACATTGGTGGATCCTGGTCAGGGCAGGGTTGAAGGCGTCCGATAGCACCAGAACTTCGGTCCAAGCTTCAGTGTTGACGTTGGGGAGGCCTTTGGGTAGCTCCAACTTCTCGTGCTCCTATGCCGGATGACAATCCAATCCTTCTTCCAGTCGTCCCACTTGCCAGAAGGGAACGACTTCAAGTACTTGTATGGGCACTTCTTGCACTTCACAAAATAATAGAAGCCAAGGTACTCATCACTCTTTCTGGTGGTGTGGATGGTGAAGAAGGTGCGGAAGAGCTCGACGCAGGGGGGAATACCCACCCACATCTCGCAGAAGTGGACAAAGGTCGACACCAGAAGAATGGAGTGGGGGCCAAGGTGGTACAGCTGCAGACCATAGAAGTCTATCAACATCAAGAGAAAAGCGGAGAAGGGTGGGATCATTCCCACCCTGGCGTATGTGGAGAAGTACACCATGTCGCCGGCGCGCTCCTTCTTGAACGGAAGCTTGTCGGCGCAGACCAGGTGGTTGAAGGAGTCACTGGACCACCCCACGAGGGCCCGTACCTTCTTCAAATCACCGTCGTCTTAAGACGGCTCTTGCGGAGACCCAACTCCATCGCAGCACAGCGGGGCGAGAGATGAAAAGCAAGCTAAAGTTTGAAGGATTTGAGTGCAAGTTCAAATGAGGGTGTAAAGAATCCCCAAACGGTGTGCCCGTTCCTTCTTAAGTAAGCCCCCGCAACGCTTGGATGGAAA
Source organism: Tuctoria greenei (assembly GCA_036927565.1). Taxonomy (NCBI): domain Eukaryota; kingdom Viridiplantae; phylum Streptophyta; class Magnoliopsida; order Poales; family Poaceae; genus Tuctoria; species Tuctoria greenei. The sequence continues at coordinate 44,442,793 of JAYESD010000001.1, read as the reverse complement.
CCGTAGAGGGGCTGACGATACAGTTCAAAAACTTCACCCTGCCAATGACAAGGGGGCCCGAGGCCACCCCGACGATCAAGTCGAGGTCCTTACCCCAGGAGAACAGTTGTCATGATGAGAAGCGGGAAGCCCGAGGGCGGCATCCTGATAGGGCGCGCGGAACCGATACAGTTTTCGTATCGGGAATCGGCGACCTTCAATTGCGTGAGATCCGCACGCTCAGATCTCACCTGTTGCATCCTGGATATGCCATGCAGCGATGGTTTAACTGCAAACTACCACCAACGGAACATCCAAATACCCTTGAAGACATGACTCAAAAACCGAAGGATGGACCCACCTCCGGCAGAATGACTTCATCCAAAAGGTCTCTCCTAGAGGTGGGCCCATGGGGCCACTTTCGGTACCCTGCGTATCGAATACCCATTGGGACTACAAAAAGACCAAAGGAACTTCACCTGTCTAAGTTGAAGACCTCCAAAGGCCCCACGTGTCATACGAGGCCGGACCTGCCTCCCTTCTATGGTTAGTCCCAGTGTTGCCACGTGTATCCTGCAACTGGAGCTATATCCCACACATGGGATAGCTCCAGGCTAAATGCCTATGCGGCACCCAGGACCTAACCCCCAACAGAGGGAAGCTCCAATACTGACACGTGTACAACAACATCGGACCTACCCGTCCCAGACGTAAAGCTCCGGAGCTGCCACGCGTCCAACCACCAGACCTTCAACTTCAACAAGCATACTGGTGGACCCCAATGGCTCGAATCTTCAGGGGACAATCAAAGACTTCAAGACCTGGTTAAGTGTCATTATACCATCTTAATGACACACAATCGGAGGGCCCTTAATACCAGTAATGGCACTGTCAAGGCGCATTACCACACTATTAAGGGTAATTAAGCTCATTAATTGTGTATTAAGCATCAGTAACCGCCAGGGCCACATGTTGGGCTAGGGTAACGATGTAACGACCAGCCCTTGTACTATAAAAGGACTGGCCGAGCGATACACACGGGAGACTTACACACAAGTCTACACACGCACACAAGTGCCCAGACTCTCAATACAACAAGTACACACCCCGTGGAGTAGGTTATTACGCTTAGGCGGCCCGAACCACGTAAATCCTCGTGTCAACTTGCCATCGTGTCCTGAATCTCTGCGCGCCCACAACTGAATTACAAACTCTGAGGGCTGCCAATAGTAGTACTGAGAGAATTGCCGGAACCAAACTCCGACACCTGCCAACATGTATCACATTCGGATATGTACTTTGTTATCTCCCTCTTCATCCAAGTCCACCAGAATTTCTTCTTTAAGTCTTGATACATTTTGTTACTTCTCAGATGAATAGAATACTTGGACAAATGAGCTTCGCCCAATATCTTCTTCTGAAGTTCCACATTGCAGGGCACCACGATGCAGTCTTTGAACCAGATGGTACCGTCATCATCGCATTGGAAACACTTCATCCCCCCCCTCTTCATTCTTCGGTGAATGTGCAACATGCCCTTGTCTCCCCTCCGAGCCTCTACAATATCTTCCCTTATGGCAGGAATGAGAGCTAGATTGTAGAGTGCCCCATATGGAACCAAGTAGAGACTTGGCTCTTCTTCTTCCATCGAGGTGATGGAAATATTATTGACATGGGACTTGCAACTCAGCACATCTACAACTACATTCGCTTTGCCAGGATGGTAGTGGATCTCAATCTCATAGTATTTGATCAATTCCAACCATCTTCATTGCCGCATATTCTAGTCCTTCTGGGTGAAGATGTATTTCAAGCTCTTCTAATTGGTGTAGAGATGCACTAGTTTGCCCAACAGATAGTGTCTCCACATTTTCAATGCAAGTACCATGGCAGCGAGCTCAAGATCTTGAGTCGAATAATGCTGCTCATGGTTCCAAAGCTGTCGTGATCCATAAGCGATCACCCTTCTGTCCTGCATCAATACATAGCCCAAACCAATCCCAGATGCATCAGAATAAACATCAAATGACTTGGTTGTGTCCGGTTGGGATAATATCGATGCTGTTGTGAGGTGTTTCACTAATGCTTGAAAACCTTTCTCACATTACTTTGTCCATACATACTTCTTCCCTTTCTTCAGAAGTTCTGTCATTGGATTAGCTATGTTGGAGAAACTTGGAATGAACCTCTGGTAATATCCTGCTAAACCCAGTAAGCTTCAAACTTCACGTACAGACTTTGGAGACTCCCATTTGAGTACTTGCTTAATCTTAATTGGATCAACTGCAATCCCCTTAACAGAGATGATGTGCCCTAGAAATGGCACTTGGCTGATCCAGAACTCACATTTGCTGAACTTAGCATACAGCTCGTGGTCTCGTAATCGTTGAAGCACGACACATAAATGGTGAGCATGTTCTTCTTCAGATTTCAAATACACAAGGATGTCGTCGATGAATACCACAACAAACTTGTCCAATTCTAGCATGAACACTGAATTCATGATATACATGAAATGAGTCGGTGCATTGGTCAATCCAAAGTACATGACAAGGTACTCATACAATCCATACCTCGTCGAGAATGCCGTCTTAGGTATATCATGAGGTCGAATCTTGATCTGATGACACCCAGAACGAAGATCCATCTTCGAAAATACCTTAGCACCCACCAATTGATCGAACAGAATGTCGATGTGTGGTAGTGGATACTTATTTTGGATCGTGACAGCATTGAGTGGACGATAGTCCACACATAGTCTCAATGTCTTATCCTTCTTCTCCACAAACAATGCAAAACAGCCCCCAAGGTGATGAACTTGGACGAATGAAACCCTTGTCCATAAGTTCCTTTAGCTGCTCCCTTAGTTCTGCAAGTTCCTTAGGTGCCATCTTATATGGCTTCCTCGAGATCGGCACTGTTCCCGGTACAAGTTCAATCCTAAACTCGACATCTCTTTTTGGTGGCATACCAGGAAGATCCTCGGGAAATACGTCCGGATAGTCACATACCACCGAATATCCTCAAGTTTAATGGTCTCGATGTTGTAAGTAGTTGGAATCACATGGATAATACCCTCAAGAATGAGAGCTTGGGGAGGGTGGAGTGGAGAATTCAGATATATCCTCCGAGGAACGATGTCAATAATAGCACTATTATAATGCAACCATGTCATTCCTAAGATGACATCTAACTTCTAATTCTCTAGTATAATGAGAGAGGTAGGGTATATGTTCCCACCCAGATTAAGAGGTATCCTATGGACCATCTTATCTGCTACTACTTTCCCACCCGGAGAACAAATCACATATGGGGTTTTTGTGGGAACGATAGGCAACTGATATTGAATAACATAAGACTTGCTAATAAAGTTGTGGGAAGCGCCGGAGTCAAAGAGGATGACTACGGGATGACCAAGGATAGAGAACATACCCGTGAGTATAGGTGCGCCTTCCGGAACGTCCTCAATGGCGAGGTGGTGGATGTTGCCGGTTCTGGTGGCTGGCTTCTTGGGCTGGTTGCGGGGCTAGTTTGCCCCTTGGTACGACGGCTTTCCTCCGCCCTGCCTGTCTTGCGGGTAGTCCTTGGCAAAGTGCCCCGTGCGACCACACGTGAAACACGTGTACGGGGTTTGACCGGCACGGAGGGGAGGATGGAATACCGGTGCACGCGGTAGAGGTGCAGGTGCATGCGGAATCATCCCCTGCTGCTACGGACGAAAGCTGGTGTTGTTGAAATGACAACCACGAAAGATCAGTGGTCGCGATGGCGGCTGCCACCTCTGGTCGGATGGTGATCGATACACCATTTGGTACTTCTAAGGAGCACCACCTCCGCTGCTCTGCGGAGCACTCCTCTTCTTCTTGTCTGAGGACAGCTCCCTAGTAGCGTCCTCCTGTATGATCGCGGCGTTGACAATGTCGTTGAAGCTGTCGCGATTGAACAAGGCAAGCTTGTACTTCATCTTGGGGTTCAAACCCCAATAGAAGCACTCACGCTTCCTATCTTCTGTACTCACTTGGTCCTGAGCATAATGGGCCAAGTGGTTGAAGGTCTTGGAGTACTCGTAAGCACTCCTTCCTCCTTACTTCAGCTCCAAGAACTCTTGAAGTTCCTCCTCATGATCCCAGGAGGTATATGATAGGTGTTGAACGCCTCCCGAAACTCCCCCCAGCACACGGCATAGTCTGCTAGTCATGCGGCGAGATAATTCACCCACCACGCATCAGCAGACCCCTGCAACGGTTGTGCCATGAACAAGGACTTATGATGTTCAGTTAATCACAGCAAACCAAACTTTCCTTCTTTGGAGCGGAGCCAGTTGTCTACCTCCAACGGTTCATCGGCCTCCATGAAGACCGGCGGGTGCGTTGACATGAAGTCCGAGTATGAACTCAGATAGGGCTATCGTGGACCCGCATCTGGTCGCCCCCCTCGACGGGGTGAATGTTGAACCAAGGTCCGCAGCAACTCGGTTTGCACGTCGCATGAGCCGACCACTGCGGCGAGAACCTTTGCGAGACTCCTCGGAAGTTCAGGAGGTGGTGGTCGAACTTGTTGCTGCGGTGTCGTAGCTTGCTCCCGGGTCGGAGTTTCATCCTCGCGACCAAGGCTCAAGCCTCCCATCTCGGGCGTCAAACGCGTACGCACCATGCTGCATCCACATGATTTAAAAATCAGCAACATGTTTGTTTTTCCTTCATCCATTTCATATTACAGTAGTGCAAACCTTGACAAGGAAATAAGTGCATAACATTCACATATATTGATAAAGTACAAACTTTATACAAGATATATTATCTCATGACCAAGTTTACAGTAGTGAACTCCAAAATGATGGACTCCCACAACGGAAGTGCATCTCTACTATACTTCGTCTCCATGAGGCGTTGTACACACCTTGTCATCTTATACACACCGACTACTATTTTTAATATGACACAAACATGGCCACAAAATAAATACGAGCAACTACTAACTATACATGGCTCTGTGATTGTAGGAGTGTTGCCCCATCCTACCCCGATACGCCCTCTTTGGTGTACTCGAGTATCTCAAGATCTTCTTCGTCCTCGTCCTCAAGATTTGGTGCCACAGGTGCGGGTGCTGGAGCAGGAGCTGCTGCCTCACCCGCCATCGATGATGTCGCAGCAACTAATGATTGCACATCAGCCTGTAGAAGAAACATCTTATAGTCTTCCAGTTCCTTTTGTGCATGCTCGCAAACAGCTTTCCAATCCTGAGTCTCCTCCCTGGATTGATCCCGTTCTTGAGTCACCGTACTCAACTGATCATCCAGCAGCTGCACCTCAAGTTGACTCGCGTCCAATGTGCTTTCTACGCAGTGTGTTTCCTGGCGAGCTTCCGATAGATCTTGAACAGCTCGGTGCCATTGATTCTCCTTAACATTTAAACATCAATTTAGAGGAGCAATCATGGCTCTAAGTGAGTCATTGTCCCACTCAAAATGATCTCCTCGAATCATAGCCTGCTTCAGATCACCCATCAACCCTTCAATGCTAGCATGCTGTGTAAAGCTCACTTGACACGATGATGCTGCATATAACGCCAAGATTATCTTGGGTACCTCTTCGTGAATGCCATAAGCTGCACCCATTCGACTTGCCCACTCATCACCAGCTCTACCGTCGACTGGAAAGAGCGCGAACGGGGTGCCCACAATATGACGATAATGAAGCTTGCAAAACCTCGCAATAGCAACACTCGCGGCAAAACACCACGTGTCTTCAAACTGAGTCCCTTTCACCTGGACGGAGAAAGGAGCCCATCCAATATATGACGGATCAGCGGGCACATCGACATAGATGGTGCATCTTGTCACACCTCCGTCATCGAATTCCCTGCCCCAATAGCTTGGTATGTCGCGATACCCAAACCGTTCAAGCAGTGCTATCAACAACTCTGTAAAACCCCTTCGAAGAGCACACATCGCAAACACCCACCCGTTCGGTAAGTGTACCATCAAGTCCGCCATCTGTGGAAAGGATACTTCAACAATGAAAAGGTTTCCAACTTCCAATAATTCAAGAAAAATTAAAAACTGGAGTAGTAATCACAGTCTGTTTCAGCTGACCTTCCTGTATAGATTCAAAATTTTCATACAGTAAATGTCAGAACAGACGTTTGTTTGGATACAAAAGTCGTAGTACACTTTACAAACTTTTAATATTGTACTCATACAGCTCCAGGTGAGCTAGGAAGTAGAATCTATACAGGTTTAAAGTTGACCCAAGTTTTCTGGAAATTTTGACAGAACCTCCCCTGTACATGTGGTTATTTCCACAATTTATACAGGTATATCATAACAATATATGGGGTTAATGAGAAAACAAACATTTTATAACACCAAGTTAACAATCCAGAAGTAAAATATTTCAGCCTTGAAATTTTTTGTATACAGGTATAGCGCGCAAATTCGAAACTATGCGCAAACTGTTTCAAGTTCTGGTCTGCCAGAACCAAGTTTGCGACAATAGGAATTACACACAGTTACACCAAGATTCAGGTCATGAGTGCAACATAAAGTTGATAGAGGACTTCCTAATATTTCCAGAAATGTATATATGTGACCATGTCACTATTATGGATTAAGAGCTATAACTATCCAAACTTAACAGATGAACTGACTGGTTTTCACCAGCAGTCCTGCAGTTCACTGTTTTGATCTCAAAATTTGATTTGACTCAAATTTGAATCAGGAAAAACTTTGAATAAAAAATCTGTATATATCCTTCTACCCTTTCCATATATGTATCACAATAAGGCAGAAGATTTTTATACAGTGAGTTATGGCAAAAATACAGAGACTGGTACAATTGTATGGTCATCTGGAGCAGTTTAAATATACTCCAAATTTCAACATATTATGAAGCTCTTCTGCCTTGATGGTCAACAGAAAAGTTGTAGAGGTCTTCAAGAGCTTTACATCCATATCGCATACCCCTATGATAAATAACTACTAACCAAGATCATAATCCAGCGAAGTTTAGCAAACTTCAGCCAGAAATTAAGAATCTTGGTTCTAACCCCTTTGTCAAGTCGAAACCCATTTTGCGGAGTCCAAACCTACCAGCATCAGATAGTCGGACTTTCCAAAACATAATGCAGCCATTCTGTCATTGGGGATGGTCAAGTACCAAATGTGATACTGACAGTACTACGTGCCTCACCAAAGAAATTCTAACCGGTATATACGGATACATTTATAGGTGGCCCTAGTATCATTCACTCGCAAACGAGTTCTACACGGGTCGCTACCGTAGTTAGTGTAGCTGCAGAAGACATACAATCCCCTATCACACCTGCATACCACATGGGCGGTTCGGGGAAACACGACAGGCAGTCACAATATATGTGAAAGTAAATGCATACGACTCTGGTGTGAGTCGGCCTCGAGCGAAGTCATGTCTCGAGGTACATGGTGGTACTACTTCTGTACAGCAAAGACTCCCGCACGAACCGGCTGATACACGCTCGGGTATACGTGTTTTGCATGCTCCCATAGAATATAAATAGTTCTAGAGATGCATACTATCGGGTTATCCACCACCCGACGGGGCCTCCCACTAACTTTGAAGCACGTTGGGGTACCACGTGTCATATGTTCTTAGAAACATGGAAAGTTTCAGTGACTCATATTAACATTTTCGTGCCAAGCCACGTAAATAATCACATGCTACCTCTCGCATGGTGAGTTTACCGCAATTGATCTGCTTGCGGTGGCGTACCTTACCTCTTACCTGACGTCGGGGCGTCATTACAGAATATAATAACACATAAGTTAGTTTACCACCTTTATATCTTATACTAATAATACTCCTTATATGGGCATATAGCTACTTCCTCACTCATATAATCCTAAGTTTTTGAAAATATGCTCTTTTCAAGCACACTGTTCCCAATGATGCTTTGATACCATGCTGTGAGGACCGGGGTCCCGACATCCAAGGATCTCATTGGGTGGTGTCGTGCGATGCGACACCCAATAGTATACAAGAAAAGAATGAGAATAAAATACAATACCAAGTCTTTATTTATAAATGCAGCGGAAGTTTTACAATACTAAGGGAAAAGGAAAGTGACCTATACATCATAGCTACGCTCTCGGCACTAGCTATGCAAAATCAAAGTCATCCATGCCATGGATGCTTCGCACTAGCAACACCAAACTTGCGCCAGCGTGCAAGGCTCCCACTCGGCTGTAAACCCTGGAGGGGGTGCAGCCTCGTCGTCGAACCCGTCATTAGTCATGTAATCTGCAAAAACTTGTTAACTGCAAATGTGAGCTTAAGGCTCAGCAAGACTAACCCGTCTCACTAGACATATGCAGGGTGAATACTAAGCACAGGTAAGGTAAAGCAGGAAAGGACTCGCCTTCAAGTGGATCCTTAGATTTCAAGTTATTATCAGCAGCTTACCATTTTAATGAAAGTAACTTTAGTGATCATATTGGACAATAGTCAAACTTTCAAAACAATTATAATTCAATACATGGTATTCTTCTGACTTCTTCAGTATTTACTACGTTACAGCGCAGTGAACAAGTGGTACTCTATTACCGCGAGGGACGATGATTGCAATCAGGACACACCCGGACAACACAACACATACGCACTTTCAGAAGTGCCAGCGAGTACTAACAGTAGTACCTAAATAACACTTCATTACTAGTCATATATGGTCACCTTTCACCCAACACTCTAATGTCGAACCGGTCGACCCATCACGGGCAGGAGGTCCCTGCATGGGGCGTACTCTGGCATGCCCACCAGCTGATTTACACCTTGATGCCCTCAACCTACGCCTATAAAACGTAATGGTATGCCTCGACAAACCAGTATCAAGCTACGTCAGTTTGCTGGAGCCCATTTATCCAGTATGTCACCGATACAATTCAAGCTTGTCCAGCTGGGCCGCACACGGATCGGTCCTCATCGACACAAGCAGGGCTACACACGTGAGACCACGTCTCGCTGCATCCTACCTGCTGCTCGGTCTCAATTTAATATTCATAAAACATTTCTTGATCCAATTCACCCTGTGTGATAAAATCCTATCTCGCGAGTAGATTCCAACTACTCGACTTCTACCGGATTCCTATGAACATAAGCATGGCAGTTTCTACTCGTCGGGCTGTAGACCTACCCAATACTCCATGGGATTTGTGGGTCATGCAAGTGGATGTCAAACACAACGTAATGCACAAACATCTGAAGACGTAAGGTGAATGAAAACTGCAAAGACACTGTAAGGAACTTAAATGCAAACTGGGGCTTGCCTGAAAACGAGTCCGGGTCCAAGTTAGTCTCCGGTAGATGGACTTCCAAGGCTTCCGGCTGCTCCTCGACTTCAGTTACTACACGATATGCATATACTATATATGAATGACTTTGAAAATAAATAATATGTCTAAGGTCACAAGCTAATATCTTGTGATCAAAATAAGATAATGATTTTAATTGGCTTTTGAACTTTATGGTAGATACTAGGGACTATAATGGAGACTCTTGCAAAGAAAAAGAGATGATCAAGGAAGTTTGTTGTCTCTAAAAATTATGGCAAGCACTAACCTTCTCTGAATTTTGGTTGACATTTTGGAGGTCTATCATGGCTACCAGTGGTTGTACCATGCAGAGGAGGTCTCACTGGTTCTAGGAAAATTTGTTTCACAATTTTATAAGCTTCCTACAGGGAAAATTGATTTTACAAGTTTGGGAGAATTTCTGAAATATTTTCTATATTTTTCCCAATTTTTCGATTACATAGAGATTTGGAACACTGATCAACCCAGTAAATGAAGTCCAATGAACTTGAAATATTTACTGGAGATCAAGTGAATTTTTAAGAGTGTTTTGACCAAAATTAGGAATTTTCCAGATAACAAAACAGGAGTAATTAATTTCCCAAGTAGTTAGCTCAAAGGAATTAATTATAAAAATTCTGGGGGTTTCATGTCCAACAAATTGCACCACTTCAAAGTTTAGATTGAGATGAGTCTACCGGAATTTATTTGGAAATTTCTGAGCAAATCTACTAGGAGTAATGAATTTTGATGGAATCCTGGAATTATTTTCCAATGGGAAAAATTTAAATAATGCAGCCGGCCCCATTTAATTGGAATGGGACAATCGCATCTGGGCCACACCGGGGGCCACGGGGTAACCCTCGCAGCCGTACCCGATCCTGTGCTGCAGCCGATCCCACGCGGTGGAAATGCCGCTGACAGGCGAGACCCGCTGGGTCGTCGTCTACCTCTCGATGCGGGCGGTGCTCAGCGGACTTTGCTGCGTCGACCTCCACTCGGCTCGGCTTTGTCCGCCTAGCCTTAAAATCGACCGCGCAACACGATGGTCGGGTCCAATTGTGGCGGCGACGGCCGGAGATGGTGGTGCAACGGCAAAATATCGGCAAAATAGTGAGCAACAAGACGAGCTAAGGGGTGGAGAAGGTAGAGCATAGCCTTGGCACCATCTTTGCTGTTTGCATCGAAAGGAAACAAGGCAAGGACGAGGAGCTCACCACGGAAGAACGGAGGCGGCGGTACTGTGCGACAGTGGCGTGAAACAGAGCGAAAAGGGGCGCTGGGGTTTACCATTCGGGTTAGGAAGGAAGATAAGGGCGAGGAGGAGTGATATAGATGCCAGAAACGCCATGCAGCTGCTTGCCGACGGTGAGGTATTGCCTTCACCGAGCGTCGATCGACGGGGAGTCAGGGAAACATAGCACTCACGTAAATATCCCCTTGACCAGTGGGTCCCACCGTTCTCATCCTCATACCTCCTCTGCAACTTTAATTCTCTTACCAAACTTGATCCAAAAAGCCTAGATTTTTGTGGAGAGGCCAATTTAAATATAAATATTCAGATTCTCTAATTGGATTTCAAATTTGGACAGGTTTCATGTGAAATTCAAATTCAAATATGAATTTGACTTGAATTTGCTAAGCCTCTCAAATAAAATAGCAAATGGGATTCAAAATTCTTGAAACTTTGCAGGAAGGCTATTTGAAATATTATGAGGCCATGGAAAAATGTATAGCCTCAGATTTGAATATTTTTGACAGGGCCTAAATGTATAGTAGCTATATTCAAGTTTTTGAAATAATTTGAATATATTTAGTACTGCATATTGTTTTGCCATAGCAAAATTTCCATTCATTAAATTCCAAAATTTGCAAAAAGGTCACTTGAATTATCCTAGGGTCATTGGTGAAGTCCATTCCCCATGTTAATAAAATTTAAGTATGAGTGAAAGAAAGATTTTTTATGAGATTAGGTTCATGTGCACAACCATAATTGATCTCCACTATGGTTGATAACAAACTGGTAACTGAACTTTATATTAAGGAAAAACTGGGATTTTACAACTAGGGGACTGAACGATCCATACTCCTGAACAAGGCAATAACCATAGCCCGAATATTGTCACACTATATTACCATGTTCATTTAATTACACATTAATTTTATATTCATGAAGTTATGCTCGTTTTCACATATTGCCTGTCGTATGCACGATCACTCTTTCCCTTCTCGCCCTTGACGAAGTTATGCTATAACTAGACTAAAGAGGAGGGAAGCAATGACCGACGAGTGAAATTACTCTTTCTCTATCATGTGTGCAGGTTATCCAGGAAGTGGCACCGGAGTCGCTCCTTCGAGCTCTGGTGCCCCCCAAGGGGGCCACTGGTGTCTCTTCTCCGAGCTCTGGTACCCCCAAAGGGGGCCACCGATGTTGCTTCTCTAAGCTTTGGCGCCTCCCAAGGGGTTTGCCGGCGTTGCATCTCCGAGCTCTGGTGCCCCCAAAGGGGGCACCGGTGTCGCTTCTCCAAGCTCCGACGCCTCCTAAGGGGGCCACCGGCGTCACTTCTGTGGGCTCTGGCGCCTCCCAAGGGAGTCGCCAGCATCACTTCTCCGAGCTCCAGCGCCCCCCAGGGGGGCCACTGGTGTCACTTTTACAAGACAAGATGAAGGCCCCACCTGTGGGATCGTCATCTCCCCCGAGGTGGGCTCGGGGGTCACTGTCAGTATCCTGAATACCGAGTACCCCGCGTACAGCAGGAAGAAGCTTTGGACCCTTCCTCTTCACTGAGGCGGGCTCCAGAGCTTGCTTGTGTCTTTTGGCTTCGGACCCTTGCTCCCATCGAGGAGGGGTCCAGAGCTGCCATGTGTCCTCCCGCTCCGGACCCTGCGCTCACATGGATGCGGGCTCCCGCGAGGTCATGCGTCCCCCGGATCCAAACCCTTACTCACACCAAGGAGGGCTTCAAAGCTGCCACACGTCCTCCGGCTCCGGGCCCTTGCTCCCACCGAGGAGGGCTCTGGAGCTGCCACGCGTCGTCCGACTTCGGGCTCTTGCTCCCACCGAGGAGAGATCCGGAGCTTCCACGCATCATGCAACTTGTCCTGACCGAAAGGTTGCAGGAGTAAATGGGCGGTGCACCTTGTCCAAGTCAGGCTTTGAAGGCACACACCTTCCCCAGGTGCACAGCTGTGACGCATGCCCTTGTCAGGTACCACTGCGTCCAGTCACATCGAAATGGAGGTGCCGCAAGACTACCCCACTCCTCCAAGTGGGTAGCTTACAGCAACAAAATGGACATGACATCTCCTGCCACCATCAGCGACAACGCATAGGCCACTGGCGTGGAAGGCAGGAAGACAGCAGGTCTTCAAGCCATAGTCAGAAGCACCTTATATGAGACGCCTTAGATCTTTAGGATAAGATCGTCTTGTGGCCACTTATCGGGCCTCGGGCCCCACTTGTAAGTTTTTCGGCCTTGACTATAAAAGGACCGGACAGCACCCATTACTGGGGGATCCTCATCCAATCTCAACTCATACACACGCTACACATGCATTCACACCAGCAATACAACTCGCACCGTGGAGTAGGGTATTATGCTCCGGCGGCCTGAACCACGTTAAACCACTGTCTCACCATCTTTCATTCGCGCGATCTCTGACTAAGCCCTGTCGATCAAGAACCTTTGTGGGCTGCTCGCATAGCAGGTCTGGGGAAAGTGTCGCAAGAACACTTTGACAACAACCAATTGAGATTTCCCAATTAAGAACAAACATTGATTTTCATAAAGTGTGCATATATGAGAATGACACATGAACAACAAAATATTTCTCACATATATGCACTCTTTATGGTGGGGTGCCTAGAAGTGTGTGTCGGTAGATATTGTGATGTGCATAATGAAAAATACATCAATTACAATCACAAGAATAGAACGAGCATCACACATTCATATTTAAACAAAATAGGTATCCAAATAGAGATTACAATAGTTTGAAACTTAACAAACGCAAAAGATACATGAACAAGATCACTAGTCCTTAAGGCTCATAAATAGACTTCTAGTCTCAATCTCCCCCCCCTTTGTCATCAAGGCACCAAAAAGGGAAAAATTGAGGGGAATCACTCTCCGTCACTCGCTCTCTCACTCTCAGTCCTGTCTTCATCTTCATCTTCATCTCCAGACTCATGAGCATGCTGAGGAGGAGGAGGAACAGACACCCGCACGTCCAAAGGAAGCCAATTCTTGTTCTGTGGGAGGTGTCGTCTCTGTGATATTTTCTTCAGAATCCTCTAAAATTTTAGGAGATCCTCTTTGCTTTGAAATTTGAGGAGAGATGTTGTCTCTGTGATATCGAGCTTTTCATAGATTGCTTTGAAGTTTGCCTTCATATACCTCTGGTGCCTTTTCCTGGCCAAGCTTTGCTTGTGTTGCTTAACATCCTCTTTGCGGCAAGATGCAAAGATGGAGGAAAGCATCTTCAATACACCAGTAGAGGACTCTTTGGAGGGTGGAGGAGTAGAGGTAGCAGCTGGAGTCCTTGTGACTTCATTTACTTGCTTTGATCTTTGTTCTACTGCAGGTGAGGCAGGAGCATTGGGAACATTGTAGACTGGTGTCTTCTGAGGCTTGAGGCCGGCATGCTCAACATTTTTGACAAACTCAAGGTTGGTTGCCTTGTCAATCATGAACATGATGTAAGGTGCATAGCCACAGGAACTATTTGGAGTGATTGAGATGTTCACAATGTCATTGTAGATATGTTTAAAGACATTGAAGGTTCTTTTCTTGCTTATCACTTTCACCAAGGTCCTTAGAGTTCCTTGAATTGTCCCTGCATCTCCATCCTTTGGAGCAATAGTCTTCCTCATAATTCTATTAAGAACCACAAAGAATGTCTTCAAGTACTTTGTGGTAGGTGCCTTGTATGGCATTCTTATGTCATAGAGGAAAGCTACCTCATCCTTCTCCAAAGGCTTCAAGTTGTGAATCAAAAGCTCATTTTCCAAAGTGTCTTCGAGATGAAGTATCCTGGCAAACTCCTCATAAGTGACGCTATACTTCGATCCATGTGTCATCCAAATCATCTCATCCCCATCATCACGGGCTAAGTAGAGAGTAGAGTAAAATTGAGTGATGACATCAATGTTCCAATTATATCGGAAGGATAGGAGATCCTTCAAGCCATGCCTCTCCAATGCCTCCAAGACTTCATGATATGATTGACAGTTCTTGGATTGTAGATAAGTCATGTCCACCCATTGACTGGCAATCACTGGATTTCTCATCTTCCTATAGACATGCTCATAATAATCAGCATGGAAGTGGCTCCAGAATCTCGGGTCAGCTAATCACTTTGGCTGCTCATAGACTTCAACCTTTCTAAGCTTGTCAGCCAAGTCATTTACTTTGCCCATGAAATCATCTTTTGAGGGCTGCCTGTTGTGCTGTATAGGAGGTTTCATCTTTAGTGGACAAATGGGTCCACTTGCAAGTCCTTTGCCCTTGCTAGTGCTTCTCCTTGGTGTCGTTGAGCTGGCACCTGCACCATCCTTGCTAGATGTCTTCTTGAATACCACCTTCCACTTTATTGGGATCATAGAGTCAGGAAGAGAATCATTTGCATCTTGGTCATTGCGCTTCTTGCTTCTTAGCTCTTTTTTTCCCTGGCCAATCTCTCACGGTCACTCTCAACTTCATAGTCAAACATGTTGTCATCTAATGCGGACGACATCGTGCCTGACATAGGGTGACAAGGTGTGGTAAGAATGGGAATTATACTTTACAGAGACAAGAATAGAGGTTCAAACTGTCAAGGGGCCCGACTTGTCCAATTTCAGGGTGCGAACTTGTCCGGTTAACAGACTTGTCCGCGTCAAGCACCAGACTAGTCCAGTTTGACGTATGAATCCTAACTTCTTATTCCAACAAATCTAACTGAGATTGATGCAAAAAGGTAGGAGGACAATAGGAATACATACAGCAATGCAATGTATACCCTAGGAATCAAGAAAACTAAGCAGGATTTGAGGAAAGATGAGAACTAGGGTTAGGGTTTGAGTTTTACCGAAATTCAAAGATTTGAGATGGAGGCGCGGAGTAGAGTCCATATTAGTCTGGAGGAGGGGGTGCTTCGCGGTGAGGGGAAGAATTTTTGTGGAAAAACCTTTGATTTTGGTGGCTCAAAGTGGAAATCACCTTGGGAGCTCGAGTTTGAAAAGAGAGAAAGCAAAGGCGATTGTGAGGAGGAAGAAGATAGACTTTTGGCGGTGGGCTAGGGTTAAGCCCAATAGTAACGGACTAGTCCCCATAGGTACCGGACTAGTCGCATACATCGACCACAACCAGACTAGTCCGAAGCAACGGACTAGTCCGGTGACGACCACGGACTAGTGTGGGTCAGCTGGACAAAATTGAATTAGAACAAAGTGATTTTTTGGAATTTGATCTAATAGTGATTTAAAGGACAATATTGCACAAATAATATTGGTGAACATGACCAGTAAGCAATCAACAATCATACAGTGCCATAATTCACCAAGATTCAATAATTAAAATAGTTTTCGAGAGAAAATCTAGATAAGGTATGAATTTTTGCAAAAGTAAGTAAACATTGAAGAATCAATCAAGTATGCAATTGTCGAAGTGTTAGAGTGACACTTCACCCGGATCTGCTAAGGAGCAGCCCGCAGAGGTTCTTTGTTCAGCGGGGCTTAGGCCTCAATCAAGTGTTCTAGCGGATGGAAGTATGAGACAGTGGTTTTTACGTGGTTCGGGTCGCAAGGAGCATAACACCATACTCCACGGTGAGTGGTATTGCTGGTATGTTTGTGTGTGATGTTCGATGTGGGGATCCTAGTCTGAACGGACCGGAGAAAATGTCTAATTCGGTGGTTGCACGGTCCTTTTATAGTCCAAGGTCGGACGGCTTACAAGTGGGGCCCGGGGCACGACAGGTAGCCCCGGGGTGATCTTATCCTGTACAAGATCTAAGTCTTCTTGCGCACGCTGCCTCTAACGCACTTTGAAGACTTGTTGTCTTGTCGCGTCATTCGCCAGTGGCAGGATGTAGTCATAGATGATGGCAGGGAACGTCCCATATGTCTTGTCGCTGTAAGCTACCCACTTGGCGGTGTGGGGTAGGCTTGCGATGCCTTCACTGTGATGTGACTGGCGTAGCGGTACCTGACAGGGGTGTGCGCTGCACCGTGCACCTCGAGAAGGCGCGTGCCTTCAATGCATGACTGTACAGGACGCGCCGCCCTTTACTCTTTGGGGTCGATGACTCATTGCAGGCCGTGGCACACACTCCAGCTCCGGGGCCCTCCTCGACGGGAGCAAGGGCCCGGAGCCGAAGGACGCATGGCAGCTTCGAAGCCCTCCTCGATGGGAGCAAGGGCCCGAAGCCGTATGACGCGTGGGAGCTCCAGAACCCCACTCGGCGGGGAGGATGGGTCCGGAACTTCTTCTTGTATGCGGGGGTACCCGGCCTTGAGGGTGCTGACAGTGTCCCCCAGACCCACCTCAGGAGAGATGACGATCCCGTAGGTGGGGCCTTTATCTTGTCTTGTAAAAGTGACGCCAGCGAGCCCCCTCGAGGGGCGCTGGAGCTCAGAGAAGTGACGCTGACGGCCCCGTGTCGGAGCTCGGAGAAGTGACGCCGACGGCCCCCTTGGGGGCGTCGGAGCTCGCAGAAGTAACACCAGCGGTCCCTTTGGGAGAGCCAGAGGTCATAGAAGTAAAGTTGGCGGTCCCTGTGGGAGGCACCAGAGCTCGAAGAAGTGACACTGGCGGCCCCCTTAGGGGTGCTGGAGCTCAGAGAAGTGACGCTGATAGCCCTCTTGGGGGGGCGCCAGAGCTTGCAGAAGTAACGCCAGCAATCCCTGTGGGAGCACCGGAGCTCGGAGAAGTGACGCCGACGGCCCCCTTTGGGGGCGCCGGAGCTCGCAGAAGTAACGCCGGCGGTCCCTGTGGGAGGCGCCGGAGATCAAAGAAGTGACGCCGGCGGCCCCCTGCAGAGGCATCGGAGGTCGCAGAAGTGACGCCGACGGCCCCCTTGGGGGCACCAAAGCTCCAAGAAGTGATGCCAACAGCCCCCTTGGGGTGCCAGAGCTCAAAGAAGTGATGTCGGCGGCCCCCTAGGAAGGCATCGGAGCTCGCAGAAGTGACGCCGATGGTCCTTGTGGGAGGCGCCAGAGCTCGAAGAAGTGACGCTGGCGGCCTCCTTGGGGGCACCAGAGCTCGCAGAAGTGACGTCGGTGGTCCCTGTGGGAGGCGCCGGAGCTCGAAGAAGTGACATCAGCGATCCCCGTGGGAGGCGTCGGAGCTCGAAGAAGTGACGTCGGCGGCCCCCTTGGGAGGCGCCAGAGCTCGCAGAAGTGACGTAGGCGGTCCCTATGGGAGGAGCCAGAGCTCAAAGAAGTGACGTCGGCGGCCTCCTGGGGAGGTGTCGGAGCTCGCAGAAGTGACACCGACGGCCCCCTTCGAGGCAGCGGAGCTCGAAGAAGCATGATCGACACCTACCACAGACGTGTAGAACATTAGCGGCGGGCTCCCTGTATGTCCTGCACACACAGTAGACAAAAATTAATTTCGCTCGTCGGTCACCACTTCCCTGCTCTTTAGTTTTGTTACATCTTACGGCCCTTAACTAAGATGCGGGGCATGGGTAATTCGGTGCGAAAGTATTCAGGTCATGGTCGCTGCCTTGCTCAGGGCATGAGCCGTCCGCCCTCCTTTACTCAGCTGTTAGCACTGGGAGGCAAGGTGCACATGCTTAGGGTATAGAACCAGGCTAAGCAGGTTGCACACCCTAGAACTCCAACTCGGCGTTAGCCTTTCAGGAGTTAGAACCATTCGACACCATGGACCCCGACCAAGAAAATTATCATCGGACCTCAAACACATTGCAGGTACCTCATGCGGATCCGCCTTTAGTAGGATAGCACAACTCCAACTATGACGAGACAGAAGAAATGTAACCGGGCATATGCCAGACGATATGCAAAATGATGCAAAAAAATAAAGCATAATGTAAATAATTTTGCTCGTCGATTACTCCCTTCCTGCTTTTAGTCTTTTTATGTCTTATGGTCCCGAGCCAGGCTTACGGTGCATGGGTAATTCAGTGCGACAGTATTTGGGTTATGGTTATCATTCTGCTCAGGGGTGTGTGCCGTCCGGCCCCCTGTACTTAGCTGTTAGCGTTGAAGAGGCAAAGTGTACACGCTTAGGGTGCAGGACCAAGCTAAGCAGGCTATACACTCTGGACCTCCCACGGGCGTTAGCTTTTCATGGGAGTGACCATTCGGCGCCACGGGCTCCTGAGCAAGAAATCAACCAAGGAACCAAAATACATCACTGGAACCTCAAGCAGACCCGCCAGTAGCAGGATTGCATAACTCCACTAGGCGCGAGACAGGGAGAGAGTGCCTGAGCATATGACAGAGAATATGCGAGAACGAGCATGATTTGATGATCATAAAATTAATGTGTAATTAAATGAACATAAACGGAGCATAGGGCAAGACAATGGTTCTTCTAACTTGGTAATCATAGGAGGGGACAGGCTCTACAAGAAGTCAAAAACCCGCTCCGAATGACAAGGGAGGGAAAATATACAGGCTTAGGGTATGGAACCATGCTAAGAAGGCTAAGCACCCTGGACCGGACCCATTGGAGCTTAGTTGCTTCGAGCGCTGCTCCTAGATGCTATGACACCCTTTTGAGAAAAAAAACACTATCCTACCACTACGCCCAGGGTGAAGCTTTACCGGAGTGGCGTTGGGGAGGCAAAGGGTACATGCTTAGGGTGCAGGATCAGACTAAGCAGACTGCATACTCTGGACCTCTCACCATGCCAAAAGTAAAACTTACAATGGATCTTCGAGTCGAACTTACCATAACGCCTTGGTGACGTCGTTGTCACCGTGGTGGCTTGAAACCGCTTGACGTCCTACCCATGAGACCCCTTAAAGGCCCCTTGGTAGGTGTGGCCAACTGGTTGGGCACGCCTACCACATAGTTGCAGGATGTCGTCGGCGGGCCCCGGCGGAGCGCGAGAGCATGGATTGTTGACGCTGGTGGCAATGGCAACGAGGTAGCCACCAAACCGAGGCAGCGCCCACCCTCAACGTGCGGAACATCGATGGAGGGCCCCCTGGGAGGTGCCAGAGCTGGATGCTCCGGCATCGCCCATCATCAACGAGAAGAACGTCAACGGGGGGCCTCCTGGGTGATGCTAGAGCTGGCTGCTCCGGCATCGCCCATCATCAATAAGAAGAACATCGATTGTGGGCCCCCTGGGTGGTGTCGGAGCTAGCTGCTCCGGCGTCGCCCATCGTCGCTGTAGAAACATCGACTGTAGGCCCCTTGGGTGGTGTTGGAGCTGGCTGCTCCGGCGTTGCCCATCGTCGTTGTAGAAATGTCGACGGCAGGCCCCTGGGTGGTGCCTGAGTTGGCTGCTCCGGCGTCGCCCATCGTCGCTGTAGAAACGTCGACGACAAGCCCTCTTAGTGGTGCTGGAGCTGGTCGACCTTTTGTGGCTTGATCTTGCTGCTACTCGCAGGATTTATGAACACCATGATTGGTGAAAGCGCTACTACTTTTTTGAGGGAATAAAACCCTTCCTGGTGCGCCAAATGTCGAAGTGTTAGAGCAACACTTCCCCCAGATCTGCTAAGGAGCAGCTCGCGGAGGTTCTTTGTTCGGAGGGCTTTGGCCTCAATCAAGTGTTCTAGCGGATGGAAGTATGAGACATTGGTTTTTACGTGGTTCGGGCTGCAATGAGCGTAACACCCTACTCCACGGTGAGTGGTATTTCTAGTATGTGTGTGTGTGATGTTTGATGTGGGGATCCTAGTCCGAGCGGACCGGAGAGAATGTCTAAGTCGGTGGCTGCACAGTCCTTTTATAGTCCAAGGCCGGACGGCTTACAAGTGGGGCCCGGGGCCCGATAGGTAGCCCCGGGGTGATCTTATCCTGTACAATATCTAAGGCTTCTTGTGTACGCTGCCTCTGCCGCACTTTGAAGACTTGTTGTCTTGCCGCGTTAGTCACCAGTGGCAGGACGTAGTCGTTGATGATGGTAGGGAACGTCCCATCTTTCTTGTCGTCGTAAGCTACCCACTTGGCGATGTGGGGTAGGCCTGCGACGCCCTCACTGTGATGTGATTGGGCGTAGCGGTACCTGACAGGGGTGTGCACTACACCGTGCGCCTAGGGAAGGCGTGTGCCTTCAATGCGGGACTGTACAGGATGTGCCGCCCTTTACTCTTTGGGGTCCAGTGCTCATTGCAGGTCGTGGGACACACTCCAGCTCCGAAGCCCTCCTCGTTGGGAGAAAGGTCCCGGAGCCAGAGGACGCGTGGCAGCTCCAGAGCCCTCCTCGATAGGAGCAAGGGCCCGGAGTTGTATGACGCGTGGGAGCTCTGAAACCCTCCTCGGCGGGGAGGACGGGTCCGGAGCTTCTTCTTGTATGCGGGGGTACTCGGTCTTGAGGGTGCCGACATTTGAAGCCACATTTCGAGCATCAACTATATTTAATTCATTTCTAAGCTCACAAAATCTATTTTCATCTAGTGGCTTGGTGAATAGTCGCTAGTTGTTTTTCAGTTCTAATATGTGAGATTACTATGTCACCTTTTAATGTATGGTCTCTTAGAAAATGACGACATATATCTATGTGCTTGGTTCTTGAGTGCTCTACTAGATTGTGTGCAATTTTTATGGCACTTTCATTATCATATAGGAGTGGAATATGGTTCAGATTGTAACCATAATCCCTTAGAGTTTGTCGCATCCAAAGTAGTTGTGTGCAACAACTACCGGCTGTAACATACTCCGCTTCGGTTGTGGAAAAATCAATGATATATTTTTTCTTTGAGAACCATGAAACTAAGGATCTACCAAGAAATTGGCAAGTTCCTGAGGCGCTCTTCCTATCGACTTTGCGGCTTGCATAGTCGGCATTGAAATACCCTATAAGGTTAAACATGGATCCTTTAGGATACCAAAGGCTCAAGTTAGGTGTGTGCACAAGGTATCTTAAAATTCTTTTTACAGCTATTAAATGACACTCTTTAGATGCAGCTTGAAACCTTGCACACATACACACACTAAGCATAATATCAGGCCTAGATGCACATAAATAAAGCAGTGAACCAATCATAGACCGATATACCTTTTGATCCACATCTAGACCGCCTTTGTTGAGGCCGATAGGTCCATTAGTTGCCATGGGGGTCTTGATGGGCTTGGATTTGTCCATCTTGAACGTTTTGAGGATGTCCTACATGTACTTAGTTTGGCAAATGAAAGTGCCCTCTTTTAGCTACTTCACTTGGAATCCTAAAAAGAACTTCAATTTGCCCATCATTGACATCTCGAGTCGATCTTTCATAATTTTACTAAATTCTTCACAAAAAGATTCATTAGTAGAACCAAAAATGATGTCATCAACATAAATCTGACATACAAATAGATGACCATCAAAATGCTTTGTAAACAAAGTATAATCAGCTTTTCCTATTTTAAAGCCATTTTGAGTGAAAATGTCATTAAGGCACTCATACCAAGCTCGGGGAGCTTGTTTGAGGTCATAGAGAGCCTTATGCAGTTTGTACACATGGTTGGGGTAATCTTGATCTTCAAATCCTGATAGTTGCTCCACGTACACCTCTTCCTTTATAGGACCATTGAGGAATGCACTTTTGACATCCATTTGATACAACTTAAGGTGAGTAGCATAGGCTAATAAAATATGAATGGGATCAAGTCTAGCTATGGGAGCATAGGTTTCGTCGAAATCCAGACCTTTGACTTGTGAGTAACCTTTTGCCACAAGTTGTGCCTTGTTTCTCGTTACGACTCCGTGTTCATCTTGCTTGTTCTGAAAGACCCATTTGGTACCCACGACGTTGGCTTTTGGTGTTTCCACAAGCTCCCACACTTCATTTCTTTTGAAGTTGTTCAGCTCCTCTTGCATGGTGGTCACTCAATCTGGATCTTTTAATGCTTCATCAACCTTGTATGGTTCCAGAAATGATACAAAAGAGTAATGTTCACAAAAATTAGCAATACGAGATATAGTAATTACTCCCTTTGCAATATCTCCAATGATGTTGTCGACGCGATGATCTCTTTGTATACTCTGATGTACTCTTTGGTGAGGCACTTGTGAGGTAATTTGCTCTTCATTATCTTCATTGTCAATATCTCCCCCTAGATCATTGCTTCCATGAATATATTGATCTCCTTGATTCTACTGATGTTGATCTTGTGCCAAAGCTCCCCCTTGATCATTGCTCTCTTGTTGAGTTACATTTTGAGCACTTGAGTCTTCTGATTGCTCTTGAGGTCGAATATCACCAAGTGACATCCTACTCAACGCTTGACATTGGGATTCTTCTTGATCTAGCACACACTTATCAACTTGCTCCACTTGGGAGTCATTAGTCTCATCGAATACTATCTCACGTGCCACTTCAACAATGTCAGAGACTTTGTTGAAAACACGATAGGTGTAGGCATTCGACTCATAACCAAGCAAGAATCCTTCATCAGATTTTGAAGCGAACTTCAAAGTCCATGGTTTCTTGTTTAAAATAAATCATTTACTTTCAAATACTCCGAAATATGAGACATTTGGTTTGTTACCAGTGAGAAGCTCAAATGGTGTTTTCTTTAGAAGTCAGTGAAGATATAGCCGGTTCGTGGCGTGATAAGTGGTGTTTACCACTTTAGCCCAAAACTGGTCCGAAGTATTGTATTCATCTAGCATTGTCCTCACCATCTCATTGAGTGTCTTGTTCTTCCTTTCGGTCACCCATTTTGTTGAGGAGAGTAGGGTGCCAAAAACTCATGTTTTATTCCTTCTTCATCCAGGTACTCCTCAACTTAAGTATTTTTAAACTCCATTCCATTGTCACTTCTAATGTTATTGGCAATTGAGGAGAATTCATTTTGTGCTTTCTTCAAGAACTTCTTGAGGATCCCCTGGGTCTCTAATTTATCATACAATTAAAATACCTAGGTAAATCTAGAAAAATCATCAACAATGACTAAACCGTATTTTTTACCGCCGATGCTTATATAAGCAATTGGACCGAAGAGGTCCATATGAAGAAGTTACATCAGTCTTGATGTAGTCATCATGTTCTTTGCAGGATGTGGTGCTCCAACTTGTTCTCCCTCCAGGCATGCGCTACATAGTCTGTCTTTCTCAAACACGACATCTTTCAAACCTCGGATGTGATTACTCTTTAGAAGTTTCTGCAAATTCCTCATCCCAACATGGGCTAGCCGTCTATGCTACAGACATCCCATTTTAGTTTTTGCAACCAAGCAAGTGTTGAGTTCAGCTTTATCTTTGTTAAAATCAACAAGATAAAGTTTTCCTTTCAACATTCCCTTGAATGCAATTGAGTTATCGCTTCTTCTAAAGACTAACACACCCTCATTAGTGAATAAATAGTTGTATCCTTTGTCACATAGCTTAGATATGGACAAAAGATTATAATCTAAAGAATCAACATGTAAAACATTGGAAAGAGTGTGTTGAGAGGACATTTCAATTTTACCGCAGCCAAGGACTTTTCCTTGGTTGTTGTCTCCGAAATAAATTCCTTCACTTGGGTTCGTGTTTCTCTCATACTCTACGAACATTCTCCTCTCTCCGGTCATGTGATTGGTGCATCCACTATCTAGCTTCCATTTTGATCCATCGGAGGAGTAGGCCTGCAAAACAGATTTATGTCTTGGTTTTAGGTACTCAAGTTTGCTTGCGTCCTCGAAGGTTAGTCACAAGTGTTTTAGGCACCCACACACAAGCTTTGGGTCTCTTGTGGCGTGGCCCTGCATATTTAGCATCAACATATCCAAATTTATTTTTCATAAACATAAGATGCATCAAAAGTATGAATAAGGTTTGTGTTCATGTTCATATGATTTTTTTAACAAAAGCAATATGATTCTTATGTTGAGCGTTATTGGACAGCTTTTTACCTTTTGTATACCCAAGACCATCTTTGACATTAGGAGGTCTTGTGAACATATATGCACTACGTGCATATTTGATCTTTTTCATGTCAAAGATGCCACTTTGGGATGAATGTTTAACATGTGAAACATTATATTCATCTTTTACATTAGCCTTCTTACTAGAGCATATGCAAGTTTTAATAGTTGTCAACTTGACATCTTGAGAAGGTGAGCTTTTATAGGAGGAAGTGTCACTTTGCTTGAGTGACTCCACTTGCACTTCAAGGATTTTGTTAACTTTTGTCAAGTTAGCAAGTTCATCCTAGACTGCAATGTGTGAGTCTTCTAGTTTTGAGTAAGTTTCCTTTTCAAAGCTAGCTCAAGCTCAAGTGCCTTACTTTTCTCCTTTTCAAGCTCAAGAAGCTGTTCAACCTCTTGATATATCTTCCTTTCACAAATGAGCATATCTTCTTGGTGGTTGACAAGCTCCTCCTTCTCAAAGATTTCATCCGACAACATCTTCATTTTTCTTAGTGCAATTTTGCTCAATCCTTTAAGAAATTTCTTATTTTCACTAGAACTATCAAAATCATCATTAGAGGAATGTAAGGAGTGGGTTTAAGTCGAACCTTCTTCTTGCCTTCCTTAGCCATGAGGCAAGTGTGGTTGTGGTTCTCCTTTTCTCCCATGTTTGGGAAGAGTGTAGACTTCTTAGTCGTCTTCTTGATGACAATTATTGCTAGCTCATCTTCATCATCCGAGGAAGACTCATCCTTTGAGTCCCACTCCTTGCCGACGTGCGCTTGATGTGCCTGCTTCTTTTTCTTGAAAGTTTTCTTCGCTTGCAACTTCACTTTTTTCTTCTCCTTATTTTCCTCATATGAACAGTCAACCATAAAGTGTCCGTATTCGCCGCAGTTGTAGCAAGTATGTCGACTTTCTTTCACTTGAGTTGCTGCCTCTTCTTCTTCTCATCATGCACTTGAATCTTTTCATGAAGAGCACCATCACTTCATCATCCATATTTGTGCTTACACCGTCGGTGTCTTCTTCTTCATATGTCTCACGAGTCTCCTTCCCTTTGGGCTTGCAAGTTGCCTTGAGGGCAACCTCCTTCTTCTTGGATGAGGTAAGATCAGCAAAGTCTTTGACATATTTAGCTTCTTTTTCCATCATCTCATGATTGATAATTTTGCCAAGGACTTCATTGGGGGGTCATTATGTGAAACCACAGGCTTTCTCTTATCATGGAACACAAGGTCACATTCCGAGGCATAAAGACTCTTATCATTATCGTCGCAACCTCATGATCAGTCCACTTCTTGCTTCCATAAGCACATATCTTATTGATGAGTGTCTTCAAGCGGTTGTACGTCTCTTGGGGAGTTTTACCATCTTCTATGGCAAATCTCCTCAATTCTCGCTCAAGCATCTCAATCTTTGCTTAGCGGACGAAGTGGTTCCCTTCATGAGTAGTCTTGAGTGTATCCAAAATGTCTTTGGCAACTTCAAGTCCATCCACCTTGGTGAACTCTTCTCGGCTCAAGGATGAAGTGATCACTGCAACGGCTTGTGCATTGCGGTGAATTGCTTGTTCTTGCTCCGGGGTGAGTTCATCGTCGGTGTCTGGGATATCTATACCTGTACAAACTATATGCCAAAGACTAGGATTAAGTGAGATAAGATGCATCTTCATATTGTATTTCCACATTGAGTAACCGTTGCCGTCAAACTATGGAGGTCTTCCCACAGGAATAGAAAGATAATGATTGTAGTTATTTAGCTTCTCATAATTAAAAGGATACCAGGAGTAGTCTTGATGATTACCCTCTTTTGTCTTTTCATCTTCCTTCTTGTCCTTCTAGCATAGGAGCTTCTTCCTTAGAAGCACCTTGAGTTCACACACTTCTTCATCATCGTGTTCGTGCTCCTTGAGCACATCGAACCCCTTGGTGTCTTGTTCATCAACAATGATGGGCATCTACGGGATCTCATTGGTCTTGTCAGGGGCATTTGTCTTTCCGAGCATTGAGTCTCGTAAAAAGAGAGCCTCACTTTGATACCAATTGAATGTGGCCGAGAGGAGGGTGAATAGGCGTTGAAAACTTTTCCTGCAACACTTAACACATTCGTGAAATACAGGAGGGTTGGACTAGTCCAATGTTGGTATGGACTAGTCCTGTATGCTAATTATATCGACGAAAAGATAGACTTTTTAATGTATTCTCCTCAAATGTTATAGCAACAGAATTAAGTAAATTATACTAACAACTTGTGTAAGTTTTAGGATGATTGATTTGAACGAGGAATACAAGATTAATATAAGTTGCAAGATTAATCAACCCTATGCCCTAGATGATGATGATTGCAAAAATAAATAACAAGAACACAAGAGACAAGGATTTTTACCGAGGTTCGATCTCACCAAAGAGATATATGTCCTTGTTGAGGAGCCCACACAGAGTTGGGTATCAATCAACCCTTTACCTCTTCAAGTCACCACGAAGGCCAACTTGAGTTCCACTATCACGGGGGCAATCACCAAGTCGATGGGGAAACCTCACACGTTGAGGGCTCCCACAAAAATTACAGAGAGAAAATTGATCGAATACACTTAAAAGATTTACAGGAGATGCAAGAGTGTGTAAGAGATCAAACCCCAAGAGCTTAGCAATACGTAGAAGATGATCTCCCTATCCCAAATCTGGATTCCCAAAAGATTTAACTTTTAAGGGCTTTAGATGTGTGGGGAGAGGTGTTTCTGTGCTCTTTGGACGAGTGGCGGCGCTAGGGTTCTCAGTTGTTCACTGTTGTGTATGGTACCTCTTTGGGGTCGTGGATCACCTATTTATAGAGTTTCTAAAAAATTTACGGTTAGGGATCCCGACGGCTGGACTAGTCCGCTCTGGGGACCGAACTAGTCCGGTGTGCTGTGCAAAACTTGCATGAATTGTGCAGCACACCTGAAACCCTAATTTGTGTGGGGTGTACCAGACTTGTCCATATTGGTACAGAAAGTTATCTGTACTAGTCCGTGATGGGTCCAGAGACTCAACCGGACTAGTCCACAATAGGATGGACTTGTCCGGTGCATGGCGATATGTATTGAGTGAATATCAAAAGTTGAACGGACTAGTCCGGCACGTGTTCAAACTTGTCCGAGTGAGGTCAGTGAGTTGAGCAGACTAGTCCGGTGTTGTTCCAGACTTGTCCGTATGAGAACAGAAAGTTGATTGGACCAGTCCGCTGGTGAACAGACTTGTCTGGTGCTTCAGTGAATTGCTTAATTAATTGATTTTGTCCTTACCCTCTACACAAAGATATAAGCTCTTGAGATGTGTCTCTCACACACATCCTATACATTGATATCTACTTTGTGCTTTCTTGATCATTTGGATTTTTCCTTTTCTCACTCCTCATTTTTCACCCTTTTGAGTGGACCTTAAGTTCCAGTATTCGTAGACCTGCATTCATCTCAACGGATTCATTAGGATCTCATTTGTTTGTCATCAATTGTACAAAACCCACAAGGAAATGCCTAGATGCACTTTCAATAGTCAAAACAAATACATTACTTCTGCATTGAACATAAACAAGAAAGATGAATGTGTTCCAGGACACCAACCAGGCAGAACATTTCCACTTGTTTGAAGGCGGCGGCATGCTCATACCAATTACCAAGGTCGGGGTCTAGGCAGCATGCTCCGGGGACAGGGGATAAGGCAGCGTGCTCAACTCTCTGATGATGAAGGTCGATGGCGGCAGCACGACAATGACGAAGAGCAAGTTGAGGAACAGAGATGGCGGCGACGTTGTCGGTACCCTGCGTACCGTATACCCCTTGGGACTACAAAAAGACCAAAGGAACTTCACCTGTATAAGTTGAAGACCTGCAAAGGCCCCACGTGTCATACAGGACAGGACCTGCCTCCCATCTATGGTTAGTCCCGGTGCTGCCACGTGTATATAGCAACCGAACCTACATCCCACACATGGGATAGCTCCGGGCTAAACACCTGTGCGGCACCCACGGACCTAACCCCTGACAGAGGGAAGCTCCAGTACCGACATGTGTACATCTACACCGGACCTACCCGTCCCAGGCGAAAAGCTCCGAAGCTGCCACGTGTCCAACCGCTGGACCTTCGGTCTCAACAATCAGACTGGTGGACCCCCAACGGCTCGGACCTTCAAGGGGCAATCAAAGACTTCAAGACCCAGTTAAATGTCATTTATACCATATTAATGACACACGATCAGAAGGCCATTAATACCAATAAAGGCAATATCAAGGTCTGTTACCACGCTATTAAGGGTAATTAACCAAATTAATTGTGTAATAAGCATCAGTAATCGCTAGGGCCACATGTCGGGCCAGGCTAAGGGTGTAACGACCAGTCCTTGTACTATAAAAGGACTGGTTGATGATACATAGGGGGACTCTTCTGGGGACTCTTCTCTGGACTCCTTTGACACTTTCGTTCTCTAGAAGCTCTCAACTCTGAGACACTCAATACAACAACTACACACCCCGTGGAGTAGGGTATTACGCTTAGGCGGCCCGAACCACGTAAATCCCTGTGTCTACTTGCCATCATGTTCTGAATCTCTACGCGCCCAATACCAAACTACAAACTCCACGGGCTACCAACAGTAGTACCGGGAGAATTGCCGGATCAACACTCCGACAGTTGGCGCGCCAGGTAGGAGTGCACGAGATTCAAACATAGTCAACTCCGCTACTGGATCGTCCAACGGCAACCCTGCAGCACAACCAACTGGAGGCAATCCCCCCCACATGCAGCCGCCAGCAGGTGTTGTGGCTCCAGCAGGAGCCGTGTCACCGCCGCCACCGTCCGCACCAGCGAATCAAGCTGGACAGCGGGATGGAGCATCTGCGTCGGTCACGGCATCGGCAAACAACAACCCTGAACACACGCTCCATGCCGTGCGTGCTCTTCTCCAACGCCCACCACCACTAGGTGCATCCCAAGGTGTAATGGAGCAGTGGAGGGCTGATGTGGAACATTTGGTTGCAACAGCAGCCGATCGCATCAGCAACCAAGGTCCTCCCCCCTTGGGGCGGGCCCCATCGCAGCATCGGACCATGTCAGGCAGACTTGGTCTGCACGCTTCCCAGCATAGGAGGCGTGCTGCGTCTCAACAAGCGACGTCACTACCTCCTGGGGCGCGATGCACCCATACGGTAACTAGGCTTTCAACTCACGACCTCCGGGCGGAGCTTGATCGCCGTTATCGTCAACAGGATGGTCGCGTCCATATCGAGCGCGCTCGCGAAAGGCAGGAAACTTCGGATGTGTATCGACTACACTGCACTAAATAAGGCATGTCCGAAAGATCCATTCCCACTACCTAGAATAGATCAGATAGTGGATTCCACCTCCGGGTGTGAATTATTGTGTTTCCTAGACACATATTCTGGGTACCATCAAATCAGAATATCTAGGGAAGATGAAAAGCATACCTCTTTCATCACAGTAGATGGATTATATTGTTACACTGCCATGCCATTTGGTCTCAAGAATGTTGCTTCAACATTTGTACGAGCTATGTAAAAAACTTTTGGAGAGCTCATCAGAGACGTAGGGGAAGTGTATGTCGATGACATCGTCGTCAAGATCAAGAACAAGGAGTCATTGCTTGACACCTTGCAAGCTGTCTTCGACAAGTTGCGAGTCACTCGCACGAAGCTGAACCCGGACAAGTGTGTATTCGGGGTTAGCTCTGGAAAACTTCTAGGTTTTTTGGTGAACCACTGAGGAATAGAAGCAAATCTGGCGAAGATAAAAGCTATTGAAGACATGCGGCCACCAGCCCGCATAAAGGACGTCTAGAAGCTGACTGGATACCTAGCTGCCCTCAGCTGGTTCATCTCAAGAACGGGCGCTACCTTTCTTCAAGCTATTGAGGAAGTCCGGACCATCCCAATGGTCTGAAGAAGCAGAAAAGGCATTCCAGGAGTTGAAGCAGCTCCTCACCACCCTACCAACCTTGGTAGCTCCGAACCCTGGTGAGCCATTTCTGCTTTACATTTTGGCAACTGACGAAGTTGTCAGCATGGTCCTGGTTGCTGAAAGACTAGAACCATCTCCAGTTCAGGAATCCAGACCTCTTCGGGAGGGTCCGGAGCTACCTGAAGTCGAGTCTGGGTCCCAGCTCCCAGACCCGGATCCTCAAGGTGAGATGCCGGAGGATCCATCTCCTTCAAATGAAGGATTCATTGCTACTGAGCAACAAGATCCGGACCCCTCTGGGAAGGTCCGGGTCACTTCAGAAGGAGCTTCGGGTTCCTCCAACCGGAACCCAGAGGTCCCCCAACAAGGTCCGGACCCCTCTGGGAGGGTCCAGACAGATGAGGAGGAAGTTCCAGGCCCCTTCGGGAGGGCCTGGACAGTCCAGTGCCCAGTGTACTTCATCAGCGAAGTACTCCATGACACCAAGACTCGGTAACTAGAGGTGCATAAGCTGCTCTACACAGTTCTTATTGCCTCTAGGAAGCTCCGACACTACTTCCAAGCTCACAAGATTTCAGTGGTAACCTCTTATCCACTACGTGCAATCTTGCATAACCCCAATTCCACTAGGAACATTGCAAAGTGGGCAGCGGAATTAGTCGAGTTCGACCTTGAATTTGTTCCAAGACAAGCGACCAAGAGTCAAGCATTGGCGGACTTCGTGGCGGAATGGACCCCCTCTCCATCAAACCCTGGGGGCCCTAGTGAGCAGAAGTCGGAACCCAAGGTTCCGGTTCTCACTGAGCCTCACTGGACTCTCTACTTCGACGGCTCCATGCAGAAGCAGGGGGCCAGAGCTGGAGTCCTTCTCCTCGCTCCGACCGGGGAGAAGGTTAAATAGACGGTGCACCTTGATTTCAAGGCGACCAACAACATGGCATAGTATCAAGCACTAATTTATGGACTCAAGGTGGCACTATCTTATGGTGTCAAGCAGCTGTTGGTAAAGGGTGATTCACAACTTGTTGTAAAACAAGTCAAAGGTGAATGTTGCTGCAACAACCCTCAACTAGTTGCATACCTACTTGAAGTCTAGAAGCTTCAGAAGGACTTCGATGTCCTGGATCTTTGCCATGTCCAGCGTCTCAACAATGCTGAAACCGACGAGACGAAAGCTTCAACCGGGGCTCCGGCTCCTAACGGAACCTTCGTTCGGAGGTTTTATAAACCTACAAATCAGCCTACCGAACTGAGCGAAGGAGGCGAGACCAGCACCTTGAAGCTGGCGGTCCCGATGGCCCTATTACCATGGCATCCATCAAGGGTCGTAGGTGCTGCAGAAAGCTCCGAGCAACCCAGCACGCAAGACTCAAATCCTCAAGTTAGTTCCGATGCATGGATCTCGGAGATCCGGAGCCACTTGAAAGTCAATTTCCTTCCTGAAGATAATGTATGCGCTAACCGGATAGTCAGATTGGCTAAAAGATACACATTGGTAGAAGGGGATCTCTACCGGCGTGGTGCCAATGGCGTCCTAATGTGGTGCATTACAAGGGAAGAAGGCTGCGATCTCCTCGCGGAAATCTATGGAGGCGAGTGTGAGAACCACGCATCTTCCCACACGCTGGTCGGTAAAGCCTTCCGGCATGGCTTCTACTGGCCTACAGCACTCCAGGATGCAACGGAGCTAGTGAAGAAATGCGAAGCATGCCAGTTTCATGCAAAGCAAATTCACACACCGGCTCAGCCTCTACAAATGATACCTCGTACATGGCCTTTCGCTGTGTGGGGGATGGATATCTTGGGACCTTTCCCAAGAACTGTCAGAGGTTACAAGTTCCTGTACGTTGCCATTGACAAATTCACCAAATGGCCAGAAGCAACTACAGTTGTGACAATTAACAAGTAATCATCTATCAACTTCTTGCAGTCCATCCTATGCGGATTTGAAGTCCCAAACAAGATCATAACTTATAATGGGACCCAATTCACAAGCTCAGCATTCCAAGGATATTATGAAGACCTCGACATTCAAGTCAGCTACGCTTCTGTAGCTCACCCGGCAAGCAATGGCCAAGCCGAGAGAGAAAATGCAGAAATCCTAAAGGGACTCAAGACGCGCACATATGAGCGCCTGAAAAAACATGGAGCCAACTGGATCGAAGAGCTTCCGCCCACACTGTGGGCCAACAGGATAACTCCAAACTGGTCAACTGGAGAGACACCCTTCTTCCTAGTGTACGGAGCTGAAGCAGTCCTTCCTTCGGAAATCACCTTGGGGTTGCTCCGGGTCCGGACCTTCGATGATGCCATGCAGGACCAGCTCCGGCGTAAAGACCTTGACCTCCTTGAAGAGGGAAGGTGCCGAGCAGCTATTCAGAATGTCCGATACCGCCAAGCTCTTCGGCGCTATCACCAACGGCATGTCCACAGCCGACAGCTCGAGGAAGGCGATCTGGTGCTACGGAGAATACAATCCAGAGAAGGGTTAAACAAACTTTCCCCCAGCTGAGAAGGACCCTTTCAAGTGATCAAAGTATCCCGTCCCGGATGCGCTCGCTTGGCAACCGAGTATGGGACACCTCTCCCTAATCCTTGGAACATTGAGCACCTCCGTAAGTTCTACGCTTAATATCACGGAGGTGAGTCTGTAGTTACATGTGATGTATGTTATAGAGTCATTGTACAGAGTCTGGTAGCTCCTCCGGGAGAATAGCCGGACCTTCCCAAGAACGTCTGCAAAGTTCAGGCAACACTTGTCACAGTCTCAGAACTAAAAGTGTAGCTAGCTACCTTGGGTCAAACGAGAAACGAAACACACTTAGCCTGGTTCCATACCCTGAGAGTGTACTTGTTTCCCCTGTACACCAGACCTATAATGAAAGACATCATTGTATGAAAACAGACTCCACGTGCATTTATTTTGTACAGGCTCAATATTTTTTATTTTTCTCTTTCTTGTCTATAACAAAGTTGTGCAATTCTTAAGAAACTTTAGCTCGACCAATTCATGTATAATTCGAGTTGCATTATCTATTCTTCCGAGTCTAAACATTGTTAATGGTCTACTCGTCTGAATGCTGCCAAGCCAATCTATGGTCAGAGTGTGCTATCGACTTAGCCTGGTCATGCACTCTAGGTACGCCACTCTACCTACACCCCAGCAGGCCGAAGTAAGGCGAGTCCAGAAACGATCGGATCTGGAGGAAACAAACCAGTGCACTTGATTGTATTTAGAATTGTGTTTGACCTAAACCTTTCTCGGGAATAATAAGTCGCAACTGAGTTATAGATAGGAATTGGATTTTACTGTTTTTCTTGACTTCAGTGTGCAGGAAAAATAAAGATCCCATGATGATGGTGAATGACCGGAGCTACCAAAGCTCTGACATCCCCTAAGGTGGCTTGTTGTCGATGTTCCAAACATTGATAGTGAGCGTCGTTGAAGCTACTAAGCTCCGGTAAAGACAGGGGACCAGCCGTCAACATGAACAAAAGATGGTGGAAAGACTCCACAGTGGGGTCTGCTGTCGACTCACCGCGTGTTGACAGAGGTCACTGCTGGAGCTACCAAGTTCCAACACCCCAGAGGACTAACTGTCGATGCTCTACGCATTGATGGAGACTGCTGCCAGAGCTACTAAGCTCCGACGATGATCAATGCCGGAGGTACTAAGCTCCGACAACCTCAGGGGGCCTCTACTATCGAAGACTTCGGACCTACTCTCTACAAGTTCGAAGCACGCAAGTCTTCAACAACTGTTACATCCTCTTGGTACATGTTCACAATCAAATTGTGTACATCTACCAGGGGGCCAAGTTAGACAAAGGTGTTGAAGACAAAAAAAGAAATTCATAAAAACTTGGATTTCATTCATCTGGAGACAAGAGATTACAAAATTGGAGAAAAAGAAGAGAGGATACAAGCGGGAGCTACAAATAGAGAGTCCTAGACCCTATGGAAGAACAAGGCGACCTTCTGGGCAACCTCCGACACGCTGGCATGGGCAGCTTCTCCCTCTCCGTCGATAGGACCTTCAAGCACTGGATCCAGTGAGAACTGAGGGCCACAGCTTGTGTAGCACGTCAGCATTTATTTTGCGACGTTCTTCACCAGAGATTGTCCCTTGGTTTCCAGCTGGTCTACGATGACATCGCCTATCTTGGTGAGCTTGTTACCTGCCGAACTCAACACCTACAACGCCTGGTCCAGCTGCGGCTCCAGATCATCCGGACGCACGGGACTAAAAACCATTGGCTTCAGCGCGTCGTTGTCTTTGCCTAGGAAGTCCCAAACTTGTTGGGACTCCACAACCCTCGAGCCTCGCATCTCCTCCAAGGATCTTCTGGTCACCGCAAGCTCCAAATTCTCACGGGCAAGGCACTCAACCTCTTTGGCGTTCTGCTGAATCTTTTCGGTGGTCGACCAGGTCCTTCTCTCAGCCTCGCACCTTCTTCTCCCTGGCAGCAATTTCATCCTCCCTCTTGTGGAGGTCCTGTCCTTGCTTCCAGGCCTTCTTCTCCTCTTTCTCGCAGCGCTCATCCAACCTCTTGGTGCGCTCCACAAGACTCTTGTCATCCAGAGTTAGCCTCTGAGTAAGCTCTTCCTCCCTCTTCACGAGGTCATCCCGCAGCTCCAGGAGTTTTTTCTCTTCATCCTCGAGCTTTTTCTCCAGCTCCTCAAGGGCCTCCCGGCGCTTGACGAGGCTGTCGTGGATGGCGTTGAGCTTCTCCCCCCGATCATTCGCCGCATTATTAGCAGCTACGGCCTATTCGTGGATGGCCTGGGACTGGTTGTCGAGGGATTGCACCATGCTTTCCCCCTTGTCCAGCAGCTTACCCTAGTACTCCAACCGGACCTTCTCATTCTTCATCCACTCCTTGTCGTCAGCTAGCCTCGACTGCGCCAGCTTGGTCTCGAATTGGAGTCGGTTACACCACCTCCTAAGAGTTTGGCGCTCCTCCTCAAGGGACCTGCTGTCGTGGTAAAAAGCCAGCTGGACCTGATGAAGACTGGAGCAGGCGTTGTCAACAGACAACGACTGAGGGATCGGGTCCAGACCTGTCGGGGTCCTCTCCGCTGGCTCCAGCGGGTTCTCCGTGACAAAAATCGGGCCCCACTCTATAAGAGCGGTGTCCTGGGTTTCCACGACACTAGGGCCGTCCTCCGGAATAGCCTCGGACGCCGCCGAGGAAGGTCCTGCAACAGAAGTTTCAACCTCCGGAGTTGGTTCTGAAGGTCCCACCGCTAGGTCATCAACAACTGGCCCCTCAGGCGGGGGGTCGGCAGCTTTGTCTTGGCACCCTGGTTCAGGCACGGGCACCTCCGGGACCACTACCTCCGGGGCAGGCGTTGAAGACTCGGCCGGAGCTGAAGCCACTTCCGGCTCCAATGCTGGCGCCTCCTCCATCGCCAGCTCAGGCGCTGGCGCTTCGACCGTCATGGGCTCAGGCGCTGGCACTTCTGCAGCAACCGGCTCAAGCACTGAAACTTCTTCGACGACTGACTCAGACGCTGGAACTTCATCAGCCACTCCCTCTACCGACGGGACTTCATCAACACCCGACTCTATCGTCGGGGCCTCATCAACCACCGGCTCGACTACCGGGGCTTCAACAACGTCCGAACCTAGGGTCGGGACTTCAGCTACCTCCGGCTCTGAGGCCGGAGCGTCCATCATTTCAACATCTATCGGTGGTTTTGATCCGGCAGATCTCCCGACACTACTAAAGTGTTTGCGGAGTTTGAAGTTCGGTGTGGGCGCGCGGAGATTCAAGAAGGTGAAGTGTAAAATGACACTGGAGACACGAAGATTTACGTGGTTCGGGCCGCCTGAGCGTAATACCCTAATCCACGGGGCGTGTTGGTGTTGTATTGGATGTATGATCTCAACTCAGTGCGCGATCAGATCAGAGTCTAGAGAGAGGTCCGATCAGTCGGGTGAGAGCGTAGAGTGAGCGTGTCTCTATGTATCGTCGACCTATCCTTTTATAGTACAAGGACAGGCCGTTACAAGTTGGCCTGGCCCGACATGTGGCCCTGGCGGTTACTAATATGGATACACATTTGATGCGCTTGATTATCGTTAATGACTGAGTTACGGGCTTTGACATCACCGTTACTGGTAATTAAGGTCATCCGATTGTGTGTCATTAATATAGTATTAATGACACTTAATCGGGTCTTGAAGTCCTTGATTCCCCTTTGAAGATCCGGAGCCGTTGTGCCGTCTTCCGGAGGTTTGAGGCTGAAGATCCGACGGTTGGACACATGGCAGCTCCGGAGCATACTGTGAGGAATAGATAGGTCCGGTGCCACCAGACACGTGCCAGTTCCGGAGCTTCCCTCGGTCTGGGGTTAGGTCCGGGGGTGCCGTTATGGTACATAGCCCGGGGCTTCCCCCTTGTGGGCGGTAGCTCCGGTTTGATGGTACACGTGGCGACCCTGGGACTAACCATGTTGGGGAAGCGGGTCCAGTTATGTCTGACATGTGGGCCTCCGAAGGTCTTCAAATCAAGTAGATGACATTTCCTTGAGATCTTTACAATCTCAAGGGGTACACGGTACCCAGGGTACCGACAGTGGCCCCCTGGGCCCACCTCTGGGGAATACCCCTTAGGTGAAGTCATTTTTCCGGAGGTGGGTCCATCCTTTGACTTTTGAGCCGAGTCTTCAAAAGTCTTCAGATGTGCCGTTGGCGATAGTTTTGGAGTTAAATCCTCGCCGCGTGGCATATCCCGGGTGCGGCAAATGAGACCTTTGGCGTGCGGATCTCACGCAATTGAAGGTCGCCGGTTCCCGATACGAAAATCGTATCGGTTCCGCGCGCCTTGTCAGGCCGCCACCTTCGGGCTTCCCGCCTTCCATGATGACAACCGTTCACCTAGGTAAGAACCTCGACTTGATCGTCGGGGTGGTCCTGGGCCCTCTTGTCATCGGCGGGGTGAAATTTGTGAGTAGTATCTTCAACTTCCCTGTGGTTTCCATCCAAGCGTTGCAAGGGCTTACTTAAGAAGGAAAGCGCGCACCGTTTGGGGTTCTTTACGCCTCTCATCTGATCTTGCACTCAAACTCCCAACTTGTGCTTGCTTTTCCTCTTGCCTCGTTGTGCCGCGATGGAGTTGGGTCTCCACGAGAGCCGCATGAAGACCGAAGGTGACCTGAAGAAGGTTCGGGCCCTCATGGGGTGGTCCCCAGACTTCTTCAACCGTCTGGTCCGCGCCGGGGGAGAGCTCCCGTTCGAGAAGGAGCACGCCGGCGAGATGGTGTACTTCTCTTCGTACGCCATGGTGGGGTTGATCCTACCTTTTTCCTCCTTTTTCTTGATGCTACTAGACTTCTATGGTCTGCAGCTGTACCACCTTGGCCCCCACTTCATTCTTCTAGTGTCTGTCTTTGTCCACTTCTGCGAAATGTGGGTGGGCATCCCCCCATGCATTGAGCTTTTCCGGACCTTCTTCACCGTCCATACCACCGGAAGGAGTAATGAGTACCTTGGCTTCTACTACTTTGTGAAGCGCAAGAAGTGCCTATTCAAGTACCTCCGGTCGTTTCCCTCTGAAAAGTGGGATGATTGGAAGAAGGATTGGATAGTCATCCGGGTGGAGGAGCACGAGAAGCTAGAGCTGCCCGAAGGCCTCCCCAACATCGACACTGCAGTCTGGAGTGAAGCTCCGGTGCTGTCAGATGCCTTCAACCCTACTCTGACCAGGATCCACCAGTGTGTCGAGGGAGGATTAACTCCTCAGGCAGTATTTTGCAATTTCCTGGTCAACAGGTGGGCACCGCTGAAGAGGAGAGAAAAACTTGCTTGGGCCCTCAATAGTGTGATGGACGACGACCGGGTCGTGACCGGACTGAAGTCCAACATGGAGGGGGCGACCTTGGAGTTTCACCTCAAGAAGTTCCAGCACGGCATCGATGTTGCGGGTGATGACTTGACCCCACCACCAGCTTTCCTCCCTCTGAACGTGGAAGTAGAGTTCAGCAGGGAGCTCCGGCGGAAGATGCTGGTGCTTGACGACCTCGGTGTCGTCGAGAGAAGATCGACCTCCAGGGTGGTGATCCCTGGGGCTTCTGAAGGTGGCTCCAACCCTGCCCCAAAGCCAAGGACCGAACTCATCGGCAAGGGCAAGGAGCCGGCAGACGAACCTTCGAGCCGGAAGAGGAAGCTGAAGCATGCCGACGGAAGGTCTTTCAGGCCTGCATCTTCTGCAGCAGCTCCTTCTCCCCGGAGGGGGAGGTCTTCTACAGCTGCGGCGGTTGTACCTGCAGCAGCGTCTTCCCAGGGTGCTAGCTCCAGGCATGTGACTCCAGCACCAGGGCCAGTTAAGGCCTCTGGGTCCGGAGGTCCTTCCCGGTCGAGGGGGACCTCGACTAAGGAAATGCCCGCGGCTGCAACAAGTTCCGGGGGGCCTTCCGGAGCTACCACGCCGGCGGCGGCTATGGTCAGCCCAGAACGCCCAGGAAAGAAATTCCGTGCAAGCTGGTGCAGAAGCCTTCCGAGATAATTTTTAATCTTTATCTCAGATAGTTATTTTGTTGTAGTAACTGTTTTTTAAGTTTCTTCATCCATCATCTGCAGCATCCCCAAGAAGAGGAGTGAGGCTTTGCCCTCAGCCATAGCGGCTGAAGCTGTGAGGGCGGAGGCTTCTGCTCCTGTCCCGGTGCCGCCCCAAGTGGTGACTGAAGTTGCGGCGGCTCCGGCGCCAGCTGTCGTGGTCATGGACCTCGACTCATCTCCCGAGACTCCCGTGGTAGCGCTGGAC
The DNA here is from genome assembly GCA_036927565.1 of Tuctoria greenei. Taxonomy (NCBI): domain Eukaryota; kingdom Viridiplantae; phylum Streptophyta; class Magnoliopsida; order Poales; family Poaceae; genus Tuctoria; species Tuctoria greenei. The sequence continues at coordinate 44,403,767 of JAYESD010000001.1, read as the reverse complement.
CACGGGAGAGAAGATGCGCCAGCGGCACCTATCCAGGAGGTTGAAGCCTCGGGTGTTGATGCTGAGATGTTGGAAGCTCCGGCTGTTGAGCTGGAGGAAGCAGTGATTCCGGCCCCAGAGCCAGAAATTGTCGAAGCTCCAGCGGTTGAGCCGGAGGTTATTGAAGTCCCGGCGAGTGAGTCGGATGTTGAGGAAGTCCCGGAGGTTGAGTCGGCTACCTCCAAAGCTCCGGCCTCAGAGCCGGTTGCCACTGAAGCTCTGGCTGCAGAGCCGGTTGTTGCGGAGGTATCAGCACTAGAACCCATGGTGGTCGAGGTGCCAACACCCGAGCCACCAGCGGAGGAGCCCAGGCCGGATCCTGAAGTTGCCCCTGCTCCGGAAGTGATGACGGCGGAGGTGCCTGCTACTAGGCCAGGGTGCCCAGATGAAGTCGCTGGCCCCCTGCCTGAGGGGGCAAATGAAGATCTGGCGGCAGGGCCTTCGGAACCACTTCCGGAGGTCAGAACTTCTTCTGCGGGACCCTCCTCAGTGGCGACTAAGGCTATCCCGGAGGATGGCCCTAGTGCCGTGGAGGCTCAGGGGACCACTCTTGTGGAGTGGGACCCAATTTTTGTAAGCGAGAACCCGCTGGAACCAGCGGAGGAGACCCCAGCAGGTCCGGGCCCTATTCCCCTATCGTTGTCCATTGACAACGCTTGCTCCAGTCTGCGTCAAGTCCAGCTGGTGTTCTACCATGACAGCAAGGCACTTGAATAGGAGCGCCAAACCCTTAGGCGGTGGCGTAACCGGCTCTACTTCGAGACCAAGCTGGCGCAGTTGAGGCTGGCAGACGATAAAGAGTGGATCAGACAGGAGAAGGTCTGCCTGGAATACTGGGGCAAATTATTGGATGATAGGGAGAGCTTGACTCGTGCCCTCGACGCTCAATCCCGGGCCATTTATGAGCAGACCAAAGCAGCTAATAGTGCGGCTGATGATCGCCAAGAAAGGCTTGAAGCCATTAAAACTACTCTCATCAAGTGCCGAGAGGCACTTGAGGTGAGGGAGAAGAGGCTCGAGGACGAAGAGCAAAAACTCCTAGAGTTGCGGGATGACGTCTTGAAGAGGGAAGAGGAGCTCGCCGAAAAGGTGGCTCTGGCTGACAAGGGCCTCGAGGAACGCGCCAAGAAATTGGAGGAGCGTTGTGTTGAGGAGGAGGAGAAGGCCTGGGTGCGAGGGCAGGAACTCTACCAGCAAGAGTGTGCCATCGCTGCCAGGGAGAAGAAAGTGAGGGGCAGGGAGAAGGACTTGGTTGACCGCCGGAACAAGATCTACCTCCGGGAGGAGGAGCTCGGAAAACTTGAGAAGCAGGTTGCTGAAAAGATTCAGCAAAATTCCAAAGAGGTTGAGCGCCTTGCTCGCGAGAATTCTGAACTGGCGGCGGCCAAAAGATCCTTGGAGGAACTGAAGGGCTTGAGGGCTGCGGACTCCCTACAGGTTTGGGAGTTCCTGAGCAAAGCCAACGACGTGCTGACACCGATGGGCTTCAGTCTTGTGCGTCTGGATGATCCGGAGCCGGACCTGGTGTTGTAGGCGTTGAGCTCGGCGGGTAGCAAACTCTGCAAGGTGGGTGACGTCATCGCGGACCAGTTGGAGGTTGAGGGGCAGTCCCTGGCGAAGAACGTCGCAGAGTATGTGGTGACGTGCTACACCAGTCGGGATCCCCAATTTCCTCTGGACCTGGTGCTTGAAGGTCCCGTCGAAGGAGAAGGTGAAGCCACCTGAGCCAACGTGTCGGAGGTTGCTCAGAAGGTCGCCCAGTTCTTCCATAGGGTCTAGGACCATCTCTATAGCTCCCACTTGTATTCTCTCTTTTTCTTCCCCAATTTTGTAACCCCTTGTCTCCAGATGAATGAAATCCACTTGTTAATGAATTTCATTTTTTGTCTTCAACACTTTTGTTTTCACTTGGCCCCCTAGTAGATGTACACAATTTGATTTGAACATGTACCAAGAGGATATTGTGTTTTGTTGAAGACGCGTTTGCTTCGAACTTGTAGAGTGTAGGTCCGAAGTCTTTGATAGTGAAGGCCCCCTGAGGTTGTCGGAGCTCCAAAGCTCCGGCATTGACTACCATCGGAGCTCAGTAGCTCTGGCAATAGTCCCTATCAATGCGTAGAGCATCGATAGTTAACCCTCCGAGGTGTCGGAGCTCAGTAGCTCCGGCAGTGACCTTTGCCAACGTGTAGTTTGTCGGCAGCAGACTCTGCTTGTGGGGTCTTCTCACCATCTTTTATTCTGCGTCGACGGCTGGCCCCCCTAGCTTTACCGGAGCTTGGTTGCTCCGGTGATGCTCGTTTTCAATGTTCAACATCGATTACAAGCCACCTAGGGGGAGTCGGAGCTTTGTTAGCTCCGTCTTTTCTCCATCAACGTGGATTCTTTATTTTTCCTGCACACTGAAGCCAAGAAAAATGGTAAAATTCGCTCCTTGCCTATAACTTCGTCGCGGCTTACGATTCCCGAGAAAGTTTTTGGTCAAACACAATTCTGAATACAGCCGAATGTGTTGCCTTCTTTCTTCCAGATCCAATTGTACTTGGACCCGCCTTACTTCGGCCTGTCGGGGTGTAGGTAGAGTGGCGTACATAGGGTGTTTGACCAGGCTAAGTCGCTAACACACTCCGTCCCTAGATTGGCTTGGCGGCATTCAGGCGAGTGGGCCATGAACAATATTTGAATCCAAAAGAATTAACAATACAGCTCGAATTGTACATGAACTGGTCGAACTAAAATTTCTTAAGAATTGCACAACTTCGTTGTAGACAAGAAAGAGAAAAATAAAAAATGTTGAGCCTGTACAAAATAAATGCACGTGGAGTCTGTTTTCATACAATGATGTCTTTCATTATAGGTCCGGCGTACAGGGGAAACAATTACACTCTCAGGGTACGGAACCAGGCTAAGTGTGTTTCGTTTCTCATTTGACCCAAGGTAGCTAGCTACACTTTTAGTTCTGAGACTGTGACAAGTGTTGCTTGAATTTTGCAGACCTTCTGGGAAAGGTCCGGCTGTTTTCCCGGAGGAACTACCCGACTCTGTACAATGACTATATAACATACACCTCAAGTTACTACAGACTCACCTCCGTGATATTAAGTGTATAACTTACGGAGGTGCTCAATATTCCAAGGATTTGGGAGTGGTGTCCCATCCTCGGTAGCCAAGCGAACGCTTTCGGGACGGGATATTTTAATCACTCGGAAGGGTCCCTCCCAGCTGGAGGAGAGTTTGTTTAACCCTTCTCTAGATTGTATTCTCCGTAGCACCAGATCGCCTTCCTCGGGCTGTCGGTTGTGTACATGCCGCTGATGATAGCCCCGAAGGGCTTGGTGGTATAGGGCATTCCGGACAGCTGCTTGGCACCTTCCCTCCTCAAGGAGGTCTAGGTCTTCGCGCCGGAGCTGGTCCTGCGTGGCTTCGTCGAAGGTCCGGACCCGGAGTGACCCCAAGGTGATTTTCGGAGGAAGGATCGCTTCAGCTCCGTACACCAGGAAGAAGGGTGTCTCTCCAGTTGACCGGTTTGGAGTTGTCCTGTTGGCCCATAGAGTGGGCGGAAGCTCTTCAATCCATTTGGCTCCATGTTTTTTCAAGCGCTCATAGGTGCGCGTTTTGAGTCCTTTCAGGATTTCAGCATTTGCTCTCTCGGCCTGGCCATTGCTTGTCGGGTGAGCTACGGAAGCGTAGCAAACTTGAATGCCGAGGTCTTCGCAATATCCTTAAAATGCAGAGCTTGTGAATTGGGTCCCGTTATCAATAATGATTTTGTTTGGGACTCCAAATCTGCATACGATGGACTACAAAAAGTTGATAGCAGATTGCTTGTTTATTGTCACAACTGGAGTTGCTTCTGGCCACTTGCTGAACTTGTCAATGGCGACGTACATGAACTTGTAACCTCCGACGGCTCTTGGGAAAGGTCCCAAGATGTCCATCCCCCACACAGCGAAGGGCCATGTAGGAGGTATCATTTGTAAAGGCTGAGCCGGTGTGTGAATTTGCTTTGCATGAAACTGACATGCTTTGCATTTCTTCACCAGCTCAGTTGCATCCTCGAGTGCTGTAGGCCAGTAGAAGCCATGCCGGAAGGCTTTACCGACCAGCGTACGGGAAGACGCATGATTCCCACACTCGCCTCCATGGATTTCTACGAGGAGCTTGCAGCCTTCTTCCCTTGTGATGCACTGCATTAGGACGCCGTTGGCACCACGCCGCTAGAGATCCCCTTCTACCAACGTGTATCTTTTAGCCAATCTGACTATCCGGTCAGTGGATACATCATCGTCAGGAAGGATATTGTCTTTCAAGTAGCTCCGGATCTCCGAGATCCATGCATCAGAGCTAACTTGAGCATTTGAGTCTTGCGTGATGGGTTGCTCGGAGCTTCCGGCAGCACCTACGACCCTTGATGGTTGCCATGGTAACAGGGCCATCAGGACCGTCAGCTTCGGGATGCTGATCTCGCCCCCTTCGCTCAGTTCAGCAGGCTGAGCTGTGGGTTTTGACAACCTACGGACAAAAGTTCCGTCAGGAGCCGGAGCTCCAGTTGACGCTTTCGTCGAGAGTTCGTCGGCTTCAGCGTTGTGGGCACGCTGGACATGGTGGAGGTCTAGGACTTCGAAGTCCTTCTGAAGCCTCTGGACTTCAAGGAGGTAAGCAGCTAGCTGGAGATTGTTGCAGGAGCATTCACCCTTCACTTGCTTAATGATGATCTGTGAATCTCCCTTGACCAGCAGCTGCTTGACACCGTATGACAGTGCCACCTTTAGTCCGTAGATGAGTGCTTCGTACTCCGCCATGTTGTTGGTCGCCTTGAAGTCAAGGTGTACCATGTATTTTACCTTCTCCCCGGTTGGTGCGAGGAGAAGGATTCCAGCTCCGCCCCCCTGCTTTTGCATGGAGCTGTCGAAGTAGAGGGTCCAGTGAGGCTCGGTGAAGACCGGAGCCTTGTGTTCCGGCTTCTGCTCACTGGTGCCCCCAGTGTTTGATGGAGAGGGAGTCCATTCTGCCACAAAATCCGCCAATGCTTGACTCTTGATTGCTTGCCTTGGAATGAATTCGAGATCGAATTCGGCCAATTCCGCTGCCCACTTTGCAATATTCCTAGATGAATTGGGATTATGCAAGATTGCTCGAAGTGGGTAAGAAGTCACCACTGAAATCTTGTGAGCTTGGAAGTAATGGCGAAGCTTCCTGGAGGCGATAGGAACTGCATAGAGCAGCTTATGCACCTCTAGGTATCGAGTCTTGGCATCATGAAGTACTTCACTGATGAAGTACACTGGGCGCTGGATGGTCCAGACCCTTACGGAGGGGCCCGGAGCTTCCTCTTCATTGACCCGGATCCTTCCTGAGGGATCCAGACCTTCTTCGGGGACCTCCAGGTCCTGGCTGGAGGGACCCGGAGCTTCTTCAGAAGCGACCTGGACCCTCCCGGAGGGGTCTAAGTCTTCTGAAGCAACTTCTTGTGGACTCAAGTCTGGGAACTGGGACCTAGACTCGCTTTCAGGAACCTCTGGACCCCCCCCCCCCCGGAGGGGTCTGGGTTCCTGAGTATGGGATAGTTCTGGTCTCTCCGCAACCAGGACCATACTGACGACTTCGTCAGTTGCTGAAATGTAAAGCAGCAAAGGCTCACCAGGGTTCGGAGCTACCAGAGTTGGTAGGGTGGTGAGGAACTGTTTTAGCTCCTGGAACACCTTTTCTGCTTCTTCAGACCATTGGAATGGTCCGGACTTCCTCAATAACTTGAAGAAGGGAAGTGCCCGTTCCGCCAGTCTTGAAATGAACCAGCTGAGGGTTGCTAGACATCCAGTCAGCTTTTGGACATCCTTGATGCAGGCTGGTGGCCGCATGTCTTCAATGGCTTTGATCTTCGCCGGATTAGCTTCTATGCCCCAGTGACTTACCAGGAAACCAAGAAGTTTTCCGGAGCTAACCCCGAAGACACACTTGTCTAGGTTTAGCTTTGTGCGGGTGACTCGCAGCTTGTCGAAGACAGCCTGCAAGGTGTCGAGGAGTGACTCCTTGTTCTTGACCTTGACCACGATGTCATCGACGTACACTTCCACCATGTCTCTAATGAGTTCTTCAAAAGTTTTGTACATAGCTAGTACAAAGGTTGAAGCTGCATTCTTGAGACCAAATGGCATGGCTGTATAACAGTACAATCCATCTACTGTGATGAAAGAGGTATGCTCTTCATCTTCCCTAGACATTCTGATTTGATGATACCCAGAATATGCGTCAAGGAAACACAGTAATTCACACCCGGAGGTGGAATCCACTATATGATCTATTCTAGGTAGTGGGAATGGATCCTTTGGACATGCCTTATTTAGTGTTGTGTAGTCAATACACATCTGAAGCTTCCCACCGGCCTTGGGCACAACGACTGGGTTTGCCAGCCATTTTGGATGGAAGACTTCTCGGATGAATCCAGCTTCGAGCAACTTCTTCACTTCTTGTCGAATGAAGTTATGTCGCTCCATGGATTGCTTCTGAGGCTTTTGGTGCACAGGCCGGGCGTCAGGGTAGATCTTCAGATTGTGCTCAATCACTTCCCTGGGGATCCCAGACATTTGTGTAGGTTGCCAGCAAACACTTCAACATTAGCCCGGAGGAAAGCGATGAGCGCGAGTTCCTATTTGTCATTCAGTCCTCCCGATATACGGGTGGTCTGAGCGGCATCAGAACCGATTTGGATGACTTTGACGGGAATGTCGGTGTCGCCGCTTGGCTGCACACGAGGTGCAGAAGTCGAGCCTCGCTGATGAATGCTCGGAGGTTTTGGAGCTTGCTCCTGTCTGGAGTCCTCCTCTTGCGCCGTAGTAAGCGCATGGAGTTCTTCCAGAGTAGTTACTCCGACAGTGCGATCTCCGCGGATCCAGAGAACGCCTATTGGTGTTGGCATCTTTAACACGAGGTAGCCATAATGTGCAGCTGCCATGAATTTGTACAAGGCAGGCCTACCCCAGATGGCATTGAAGGGTAAGTTGATCTGGGCAACGTCAAAGACCAACTTCTCGGTACGATACTTCTCCCAGGTCCCGAAGGTAACGGGGAGGGTAATAGCACCGAGTGGGGTAATGGCTCCCGGACCTACTCTGGAGAAAGGTCGGGAGGGATGAAAGTCCGAAGGTCGGATCTGAAGCTTGGTAAAAGCTTCGATGCTTATGAGGTTCAGCCCCGAACCTCCGTCTACCATAACATGGTGGAGCTGAATGTTATTGATGGTAGGAGATACCATCAAAGGTAACTGACCTGCTCCAACCATGCTTCGAGGGCAGTCTGAAGCATCAAAAGTGATGGTTGTGTCCATCCACCTCCGATGCGGCTCCGCCCTAGCTGTAGGAGCTACAACGGCCATGTCCTGACACATAGTCTTGAGGACGCGATGGGAGGTGATGTCCCATGATCCACCAAAAATGGTGTTCATGGTTTTCCGATGCTCATTGTCAGAGACGTCAGAATCGTCGTCGACGGAGGTGTAGACGGCCTTCAGGACCTTTTTGGGATCCTGAAAACCTAACTCCTCTTCAGCCGGAGCTTCGTCAACTTTTTATTTTCCTTCCCTCTGTCGGAAAGGAACTTCTTCCCGGCGCTTGCTGTAGCGCTCGGCAAGGTTTGGACCTCCTGGCAGTCTTCCAAACTGTGGCTGTCCGTCTTATGAATTGGACACCACACCTTGGGTTTGCCACCGTCTTCATAAGACGGTCGAGGTCGCTTCTCGGGGCGTGGCCCCCGGCCACCCGGAGCTGCAGTGGCTGTAGCATTAGATGCGCTGGCCGACAGCTTCTTCTTGTCGTTGGTCTTTTTCTTCTTCTTGCCACTCCCGGAGGTAGTGGCTTCTACTTTGGAGGATTTCTTGTGATCCTCCGGAGGTGGTTTGGAGTGCATTCCACGGCCCTCCGCAGCTCTGGCACATTTGTCAGCCAAGCTGAAGAGTTCCGTGACACTGGTGATCTCCTTGATCGCCAGTTTATCCAACATCTTCTTATCCGTACGACCTGTCTAAATGCCACAATGACAGAAGTGCTAGAGATAGAAGGGATAGTGTTTCATACCTGAGAGAATCTTTGGATGAATGATCGCAGGGATTCTCCCCCTTTTTGCACGACTGCAAAAAGGTCCAGTTCGGTGCCTGGTCGGGTTTATGAACTCCCAAAGTTGGCGGTGAACTGCCGGCACAACTCCTCCCAACTGTTGATGGAGTTGGGTGGAAGGCTCATAAACCAGGACCGGGCGGTCCCAGTTAAAGCCACTGGAAAATAATTGGCCATTACGGCCTCATTCCCTCCAGCTTCCAGAATAGCAGTGGAGTAAATCTGAAGAAATTCGACGGGATTAACGGTCCCGTCAAACTTCTCCGGCAGGTGAGGCCAGAATTTCTGTGGGCACCTGACCATACGCAGATGCATGACCAGGGCTGAACAGCCTCCTCCTACTCCTTTAGGAGCAAGAATGTCCTGAGCTTCTCGTCTTTCACGAGCACGCTCGATATGGACTCGACCGTCTTGTTGACGGTATCGGCGATCAAGCTCCGCCCGGAGGTCATGAGTTGAAAGCCTTGATATCGTGTGAGTGCGTCGCGCCCCGAAGGGCAACGACGTCACTTGTTGTGACACAGCACGTCTCCTGTTATTGGAAACATGCGGACCAAGTCTGCCAAACAAGGTCCGTCGCTGCGACGGGGCCCGTCCTGAAGGAGGAGGACCCTGGTTACGGATGCAGTCGGCTGCTGCTGCAACCAAGTGTTCCACATCGGCCCTCCACTGCTCCATTGCATCCCGGAATGCGTCTGGAGGTGGTGGGCGCTGAAGGAGAGCACGTGCTGCATGGAGCGCGTGTTCCGGGTTGTCATGATTCGCCGACGCAATGATCGATGCCGGTGAACCATCACGCTGCCCAGCTTGATTTGTTGGTGGAGGCGGCGGTGGTGGTAGTGTGACTCCTACTGGAGCTGAGATTCCTGTTGGTGGCTGCATATTGGAGGGATTGCCCCAGCAGCTTCAGCAGGATGACCATTGGATGATCCAGCAAATGAGTTCACCATTCTTGAAATCTCAGGCGCCCCTACCTGGCGCGCCATCTGTTGGTGGTTTTGATCCGGCAGATCTCCCGACACTACTAAAGTGTTTGCGGAGTTTGAAGTTTTGTGTGGGCGCGCGGAGATTCAAGAAGGTGAAGTGTAAAATGACACAGGAGACACGAAGATTTACGTGGTTCGGTCCGCCTGAGCGTAATACCCTACTCCACGGTGTGCGTTGGTGTTGTATTGGATGTATGATCTCAACTCAGTGCGCGATCAGATCAGAGCCTAGAGAGAGGTCTGATCAGTCAGGTGAGAGCGTAGAGTGAGCGTGTATCTATGTATCATCGACCTATCCTTTTATAGTACAAGGACAGGATGTTACAAGTTGTCCTGGCCCGACATGTGGCCCCGGCGGTTACTAATATAGATACACATTTGATGTGCCTGATTATCCTTAATGACTGAGTTACGGGCTTTGACAGCACCGTTACTGGTAATTAAGGTCGTCCGATCGTGTGTCATTAATATAGTATTAATGACACTTAATCGGGTCTTGAAGTCCTTGATTCCCCTTTGAAGATCCAGAGCCGTTGTGGAGTCTTCCGGAGGTTTGAGGTTGAAGATCCGACGGTTGGACACGTGGCAGCTCTGGAGCATACTGTGAGGAACAGATAGGTCTGGTGCCACCAGACACGTGTCAGTTCCGGAGCTTCCCTCAGTCTGGGGTTAGGTCCGGGGGTGCCGTTATGGTACATAGCCCGGGGCTTCCCCCTTGTGGGCGGTAGCTCCGGTTTGATGGTACACGTGGCGACCCTGGGACTAACCATGTTGGGGAAGCGGGTCCGGTTATGTCTGACATGTGGGCCTCCGAAGGTCTTCAAATCAAGTAGATGACATTTCCTTGAGATCTTTGCAATCTCAAGGGGTACACGATACCTAGGGTACCGACAGCATCCAAACCCAGAGCTTCAACCTCCGGGGCTAGTGGCACTAGTACATCTTCATTCCCATGGTTTGGCGCTACCACGGGAGCTTCTGGGGATTAGTCGAGGTCTAGGACCACGACAGCTGGCGTCGGAGCTATTGCAACTTCAGCCACCTCTTGAGGCGGCACTGCGATTGGAGCTGGAGCTTCCGCCTGCTCAGCCTCAGCTGCTGCTGCAGGAACCGGAGCTTCAGCCCCTTTCTTGGGCACTCTGTGGATGAAGGACAAAGAAACTCAAAACACAGTTACAGCAAAAAACAATCAACTGAGGTAAAAAATCAAAATTTACCTCGGAAGGCTTCCGCTCCAGCTAGCACGGAACCTCTTCCTCGGACGCTCGGGGCCGGACCCTGTCGCCACTGGCGTGGTAGCTCCAGAAGGTTCCCCAGAACTTGCAGCTGCCATCGGCGTCATCTTGGTTGAGGTCCCCCTCGATCGGGAACGATGTCCAGACCCAGAGCCCTCAGCTGGCCCTGGTATTGGAGCCGCATGGCCAGAGCTAGCACCCCGGGGAGATGTTGATGCTGGAGTGGTTGCCGCTGTTGAAGACCTTCCCCTCCGGGGATAAGGGGCCGCTGCGGAAGGAGCAGGTCTGACGGACCTCCCGTTAGAGTGCTTCAGCTTCCTTTTACGGCTTGAGGGCTCGGCCAGCTCTTTACCCTTTCCCACGACTTCAACTCTCTGTCTCGGAGCAGAAGAAGGACCACCCTCGGAAGCTCATGGGATCACCAACCCGGTGGTCGAACGACTCTCAACTTCATCGAGGTCATCAAGCACTGGCATCTTCCGCCGGAGCTCCCTGCTAAACTCCACCTCCATGTTCAGAGGGAGGAAAGCCGCTGGTGGACTTAAGTCGTCACCCTCGACGTCAATGCCGTGTTGGAACTTCTTGAGGTGAAACTCCAATGTTGCGCCTTCCATGTTGGACTTCAAACCGGTCTCAATCCGGTCATCGTCCATCACGCTGTTGAGGGCCCAAGCAAGCTTCTCTCTCTTCTTCAGCGGAGCCCACCTATTGACCAGGAAGTTGCAGAATACTGCCTGGGGAGTCACCCCTCCCTCCACACATTGGCGGATCCTGGTCAGAGCAGGGTTGAAGGCGTCTGATAACACCGGTACTTCGCTCCAAGCTTCAGTGTCAACGTTGGGGAGGCCTTCGGGAAGCTCCAGCTTCTCATGTTCCTCCACACTGATGACAATCCAATCCTTCTTCCAATCTTCCCACTTCACGGAAGAGAACGACCGCAAGTACTTGTACGGGCACTTCTTGCGCTTCACAAAATAATAGAAGCCAAGGTACTCGTCACTCTTGCCGGTGGTGTGGATGGTGAAGAAGGTGCGGAAGAGCTCGACGCAGGGAGGAATGGCCACCCACATCTCGCAAAAGTGGACAAAGATCGACACTGGAAGAATGGAGTGGGGGCCAAAGTGGTACAGCTGCAGACCATAGAAGTCTAGCAGCATCAAGAGAAAAGTGGAGAAGGGTGGGATCAGTCCCACCATGGCGTACGCGGAGAAGTACACCATGTCGTCGGTGTGCTCCTTCTCGAATGGAAGCTTGCCGGCGTGGACCTGGTGGTTGAAGAAGTCACTCGACCACCCCATGAGGGCCAGAACCATCTTCAAATCCCCGTCGGTCTTGAGTCGACTCCTGCGGAGACCCAACTCCATCGCAACACAGCGGGGCGAGAGATGAAAAGCGAGCGAAAGTTTGGTGGATTTGAGCGCAAGTTCGAATGAAGGCGTAAAGAATCCCCAAACGGTCTGCGCTTTCCTTCTTAAGTAAGCCCCTGCAATGCTTGGATGGAAACCACAGAGGAGCCGACGATACAATTCAAAAACTTCACCCTGCCAATGACAAGGGGGCCCGGGGCCACCCCAACGATCAAGTCGAGGTCCTTACCCCAGGCAAACGATTGTCATCATGAAAGGCGGGAAGCCGAGGGCGGCGGCCTGACAGGACGCGCGAAACCGATACGGTATTTGTATTAGGAACTGGTGACCTTCAATTGCATGAGATCCGCACGCTTAGATCTCACCTGCCGCACTCTGGGTATGTCAGGCGGCGTTGGTTTAACTGCGAACTATCGCCAAGGGCACATCCGAAGACCCCTGAAGACACAGCTCAAAAATCGAAGGATGGACCCACCTCCGGCAGAACGACTTCATCCAAAAGGTCTCTCCCAGAGGTGGGCCCAGGGAGCCACTGTCGGTACCCTGCGTACTGTATACTCCTTGGGACTACAAAAAGACCAAAGGAACTTCACCTGTTTGAGTTGAAGACCTCTGAAGGACCCACGTGTCATACGTGACCGGACCTGCCTCCCATCTATGGTTAGTCCCGGTGCTGCCACGTGTATATAGCAACCAGACCTACATCCCACACATGGGATAGCTCCGGGCTAATCACCTGTGCGGCACCCCCGGACCTAACCCCCGACAGAGGGAAGCTCCGGTAACGACACGTGTACATCTACACCGGACCTACCCGTCCAGAGCGGAAAGTTCTGAAACTACCATGTGTCCAACCACCGGACCTTCAGCCTCAACAATCAGACTGGTGGACCCCCAACAGCTCGGACCTTCAAGGGGCAATCAAAGACTTCAAGACCCGGTTAAGTGTCATTTATACCATATTAATGACACACGATCGGAAGGACCTTAATACCAGTAATGGCAATATCAAGGCCTGTTACCATGCTATTAACGGTAATTAACCTCATTAATTGTGTATTAAGCATTAGTGACCGCCAGGGCCACATGTCGAGCCAGGCTAACGGTGTAACGACCAGTCCTTGTACTATAAAAGGACTGGTCGACGATACACAGGGGTACTCTTCTCTAGACTCCTCTGACACTTTCGTTCTCTGGACGCTATCGACTCTGAGACGCTCAATACAACAACTACACACCCCGTGGAGTAGGGTATTACACTCAGGCGGCCCGAACCATGTAAATCCCTGTGTCTACTTGCCATCGTGTTCTGAATCTCTGCGTGCCCAATACCGAACTACAAACTCCGCGGGCTACAAATAGTAGTATCGGGAGAATTGCTAGATCAACACTCCGACAGACGTGCTTAGGAGCTGCGGTTTCTAGGTCGAGAGAGCGCGCGAGAGCTAAAAAATTTCATAAGTGTTGGGAGAGAGCGCGCAAGAGATAAAAATAGCAAAACTCGGGGACGAGCCTCTACAACACCCGTCTCTCATTTGAGCGTCTTCCTTAGGTTGAAAGAGTGCGAGTATGTTTTGCACAAAAAGTTTCGCCAGAGAGCGCACGAGAGCTAAAAATAGGTCAAAAATCAAAGTTGAGCCTGTATAACGCCCGTCTACCTTTTGTCGGAGGTCAAAATCAGCGACGAGCCTTAATAGAGCGCATCTCTTATTAGCCCGTCTCCCTTTTGCTGGGGGTCAAAAATCGGAGACGCGCCTGTTTGATGTTCGTCTCTCATGTTCTCATCTCTTTTTCATCACTCGCACGGCATCGTGAGCATTTGTTTCCACTCGCGCGCAGAGTTAACATTGTGAGCATCCGTTGTAGGGATAAACAAACGCAATGACATTGCAATTCAGGGATATAATTGGAATTCAGGAATAAACAAACGCAATGACATTGCAATTCAGAGATAATTTGCAACTCAATAAATTTCATAGTTCATACACATTGTGTGCCCTCTAAACTATACATTGTAAACTTATTCCTATGAAGCTCCCATCGATCAATCTAAACTGTACCGTTCGCTCCCGAACACGTCTCTTATATTCTCATGGATCCTAAAAATATTGATATTCTTTAAATTAACAAATGTCAAATGAGGAATAATATATAACCTATGTTGCTTACTAACACAAAGTTACTAACATTGGTAAGTAGATTATAGCAATCATTTTCAACATCGGGCGCATTTGGATGATGAAGCAAACGCTGAACTTCAAGTAGTATAGTTTTGATTGTAAAACCAGAAAGCCACCCCTAGGGAATATCAATTTAAGCAACATAAGAAACTAGTTCGAACAGTTCAACAACAATTACTAATTACTTGACAAAAATAAGTCTATCTTAAAGTCTCTTGATCAAGAACCCCAAGGCAGAGTGCTCCTAAGCGATGGACATTCGGGTGGAAGAAACCACATTGAAAGGCGCATCTTGGAGGCACCAACAGATAGTCTTCCAAGAAAGAGATTGTCAGAGGGTATTAACCACCTTTTCAGTCAGTCTACAAAGAAAATTCATTAATAAGGGGATGATGTTATACTAGATATGATTGTGCTTGTTCTTCATGACTTACCCCATTTTTACCGGAGATGATGCACTGCCACTTAAATAAATCTCCCGACTCAGGCTTCACAGAGAAAACCTACATAGAGAAATTGGACAAACAAGTGACGCAAATGGCGGTGAGCCATGAAATTGCAAATAAAAAAACAAACAAGATGGGAAAACAAAACTACATAGTCCATTGCAGATCTACATACCACCGGTGTGCCATACGTACATACATGGGGATGGTTCTTGCGCCACGCTAAGCCCTCCTCCTTCAGTCGGTTATGCGCCAAGTCAATATCAAACACAGCCATGAACACTGATGAAGATGAGGACTACGACGACGGCGACGGCGATGGCGAACAGAAGCGGCGGTCGCACTGGAGTTGGACGATCAGTAAAGGAGCACCGATGGTGAAGAGACGTGGGAGATAAAAGCGAGATGCGCTAGGCTGAAGTGAGACGGGCGAAATATGAAATCGCGTCTTCCGTTGTTGACAAAGAGAGATGTGCGGCACTAGGACTACGGAGAACTTAATTTTGGTGGCGGTGGTGCAGCGACGCGTGCCACCGGAGTGCGCGACCTTTTGTTTTGCCGAGGCGGTTTCGATGTGTCCCATCGTCCCATTAATGCATGTGAAACCAACCACTTCATCGTCGACTCCGCACAGAACTTATATAAGATGCGCGATCAGCCATCAGTTCTCCACAAGCACGTCTCTCCTTTTGGATCTGTTTCTTCTTCTTCGTCTTCTCTGCACCGAAGACCCACCACCACCATGTCCAACATTCCGCCACCAAGCTCGTCAAGGGAGCCACCTTGCAAGAAACAGTGCTGCAGCTCCCCCAAGAGGCTCAGCAATGAGCGATGCCTCGTTATGGCGCGTGAGGCGTACAACAGTACATCTCGCGCCATGAGTTCCTTGGGTCTGCGTGTCCTTCCAGAGTTTACTGGAATGGGTACCATCGGCCACTACCTCTATGCCCTCACGGGAGTGGCCGATCGTCTTGACATTCTGTTCGAGACGATAGCCCAGGTGCTCGGTGCCAAGGGCCGCAGTAACCTGGTGGCGGCGATGGAGAGGAACCACGGTCACAGGATTGCACCGCCAGTGTAGCCGGAGCAAACGGCGCAGCCAGAGCAGTGGGCCCAGGCTCCTGTTTCACCAGCACCGGAGTCGCCGTCGAAGGAGGAGGAGGAGGAGGAGGAGGAGTAGAATTTAGTTTTTCTTTGTTGTTTTTGGTTCATGTTTTTCTTTTCTTGTGTCTTCTTGTACTTTTTTCTTGTGTTTTGTATATATTGTGTTAATGAATGAAATTTATCTGTGTTTATCTGTGTGAATGAATATTATCTTGTGTGTTCAACTGTGTGAATGAATGAATGTGTGGTGTGTTTATCGTGTTCCTCAAGAATCATAAGGAATGATTTGATTATTGTTTGGACAAATGAATAATTTAATTATCATGTGAATGGTGCTCTATGTTCAGTGGTGTGTTGTGTGTGTGATATCACCAGTGAACCGAAGCAAAATGGAGAAAATCACGAAGCTAATGGAGATGTGGGAAATAAGAGACGCGCTTTGCCGTTAAGATCGTCTCCCTTTTGGCATAGGAGAGGGATACATAAAAAATAGGAGACGCGCTTCATTATTAAGCTCGTCTCCATTTTGCATCGTGTACTCCGCACAAACCTTATATAAGGCGCACCATCAGTTCTCCACAAGCACATCTCTCTGTTTGTATCAGTCTCTCATCTTCTCTTCTTCGTTCATCTTCTCCACGCAGACAACCCACCATGACCAACGTTCCGCTGCCAAACCCGCTGAGGGAGGCACCCTGTAAGAAACAGTGTTGTGGCTCCCCTGAGAGGCTCAACAACGAGCTGCTCGAGACGATGGCCGAGGTTCTCGAGAGGCTGTTCAACAGGTTGTTTGAGATGTTGTTCGAGATGATGGTCGAGGTGCTCGGCACTGAGGGCTGCAATAATCTGATGGCGGCGATGGCGAGAAACCTCGATCGCGAGGTTGCACCGCCGGACCAGTCGGAGCAATCGGTGAAGCAGCCGACCAGGACTCATGTTGCACCGACGCTGGAGTCGCCATCGAAGGAGGAGGATTTAGGTTTTCTTTTGTTGTTTTTAGTTCATGTTGTTTTTCTTTTCTTGTGTATTGTACTTTTTTCTTGTGTTTTGTAATATATTGTTAATGAATAAATGTGTTATTTGTATTCATCTTTGTGAATGAATATTATCTTGCGTGTTCAACTGTGGATGAATGAATGGTGTGTTAATTGGTTCCTCAGGAATGACAATTCATAAGGAAGAATTTGATTTTTTTTTTTGGATTTAAAATACTACAGTGAAAGTACTCTACATTAGAATGATTATTTAGTATCAAGTGAATGTGCTCTACATTCGTTCAACGATGTGTTCATGTCTATCTATAACCAAACCAAAGGAGATCGGCTTTCTATAAAATTGGTCTCATTTCTTTTGCAAATAGGAGACACGCTCTGTTAGTAGCTCATCTCCCATTTGTCAAAGGATCGGGCTCGTCTTGGATATTTCATTAAATGAGACACGCTTTATAGTACCTCGTCTCCTTTTACGCTTAATCGGTTCTTTCTTTCGTGAACTAGCATCCTTGTTGAGGCGGACTTATTTCGTTTACCCATATCAGGGACGATCGTCTTTGCGCTCGTCTCTGATCTTTGTCTCCTATTTGCGTTTCTTACGTAGTGTTCTTGCTCATAGATAGCTCTTAAGCTCTCTCCAAGGTTCATATATCAACAAAAAAAGAAGTACAAAGGAGCATAATGTAGGGTTGTTACCCTCCAAAAGGACTAAACTTGGATAAAAATCCCTAGAGTACTTATTGTTTCACAAATCATCGACGATATAATACTGTGTTTCAGCCCCTAACAAAACCTCAAGGAGAGGTTCTTGCTAAACCCCATATGTTGGCTCGCACACCGACAATGGCTGATGAAGTAGAGGCGTGAAGAACTTTGCACATCATTAAGTGCTAGAACTATATTAGAAGTGTATTCTAACATACATCTTTTTATTAAAATTTGATAGTTTAAGTGTCCCTTTAGTTCAACTTTATGAAACAAATTTATTGTTAAAAAAATGAAATCTCAACCAACAAGATTTCCTAGCGAAATAGTTTTTTTTAAATCTGTTGAGTTTCTTAGTACAAATTAGAATCTTCTCACACCCTAGATTTTTCTGGATTCTCAGAAAGATTATCCACCTACCACGGATGTCACACTCGGATGATTTTTTTATTTCTCTCAATTCACAATAATTTTTTCACAACTCAAACCGAAATTCGAATTTTTAGAAATCCACGGTTAAACAAAATACACCCTAAATTATCATGCACCTTATGTATGACAACAAGAAACTAATTTACTTAGAGTTACTTGATCACGTCGAGCTTGCAAGCTTACATGTAAGTTTAAATTTAGCTCAAACCAACCTCCAATCAAGTGTAGAACAAGTTAATCTGAATTGTCTATTTTTATTGACGGCTTAGAGATTGGCGCGTCAGTAAGACATGTTTTGTGGAAGCAAGCGACTTGCAGGGAGGAAATTGAAATTATAATACTTCCAATACTAGGCTTCGCCATAATGCTATTACTAACATGCAACACACCCAAATGCTATTATAATAGTGTGGGACTTGCTCTTTTATCATTGCAGGTGGATTACAATCATAAATTAACCCTTTTCACAGTTAAACAATTAAAAAATGACCAAAATACCCTTAGTTTGTCTAAAAATGTAAAAACAACAAAAAATACAAAAAAAATCAGAAATAAGTAACAAAGATTTTAAAATCAGAAAAAATAATCTGAAAAAAGAAAATATATGTCAAAAAATTTTAAAAAGTTTTTTACCAAAAAATTTCACAGAAAATATAAATAAATAATAAAGTAGGTTTACTTTTTAAAAAAATAAAAAAATTCAGAAATGCGAAAAATAGTATAGATTTATTTTCAGAAAATTATAAAAACATTTTTTGACAGAAAATTATAAAAAGGAAAATTACACAGAAAATAGAAATAAATAATAAAATAGTTCAATTTTTTTAATAAAAACGAAAATATTTCAAAAAATGAAAAAATAGTACAAATTTAGTAAAAAATTGTCAAAATGTGGAAAAATAAAAAGAAAATTTTGGTGAGATCGAAAAAATATAGAGATAAATTGTACATATACACAGTAAATTTTACATACACAAGTCACACATAGAAATCTTCACATGTCATAAAATAAAGATCACATGTCATACATAAAAGTATTCACACATCACAAAATAAATTTCACATGTCACACCTCGTACATAAAAGGGTTCACATTGTCATACATGTTCACATATCACACAATAAACTTAACATGTCACAAAATAAACATCACATGTCACAAAATAAACTTCAGATGTCGCAAAATAAACTTCACATGTCCATATCATACATAAGCTCCCGCGGTGGGGCAGCATAAGAGCAATCAGTGGATTAGGTACATCTGTTCCCTTTGATGGACTTTGGATCCTGTTTCTCCTTAGCTATCCCAAAAACATCAAAGCAAATGTCTGTCATTGATGTTGAAACCTGCAATTAGCATAACAGCCAGAAAGCGGATTCATAAGGTATTTACCGTTAAATTCAGAGCTTCAAGTACCACATAAATCAATCAGCTTTAGTTTGCCAATTTTGAGCTGTAACAAAGGCAAGGAAAACTTCAGTACTACAAGATGCATATCATTTAAAGAGTTGCAGAAGTAGAAACGAAACTGCTGCTCATCAGGCAAGCACCTTGTGTCTCTTTGCGCATAAATGGAATGCTGCTGCAGTAAATAATGGACGACCAAAATCAGTGCTTGCACGGCGAGGAGGCAATGCAGCCAAGAAGCGCTCCTTGTATATGATACAGATTAATCATATGCTTAGTATAACATTCAATTCTTTCCTTGCAAATTGGGGGTAGATTTTACAATTAAAATGGCTACAATTCTTACAACTATAAAAGTTCATTGTTTCAGAAATTATCTTGTTCCAACCAACAAACTCGAAGTATATGATAACCGTGCTATCAAAAATTGGCTGGAGGTATAGCAGACTTACAACGACAATTCCTTCTGCACAAAAGGTATCAGCCTGACGCAGCCAAATTGGATGCCCAACTCGCGCACATCCAACGTTGTCCTACACCCAACGGCGACATATGGCCCGGAGGCGGCGGCATAGGGCCCGAAGGCGGGCTTCCGGGCGGCTCTAGCGTCAAGGCGGCCTTGGCCGGCGTGGGGGCTGGCACGAGAGAGGGCCGGGCCGCGGCGGCATATGGCCGGGAGGCGGGCTTTCGGGCGGCTCTGGGAGGACCTGCGGTGGACGCGGCGTGGTGGCCCTGGCGGCAGCGGCGGCGGCGGCGGGCGGCGCGCCTCTCGCGGCGGAGGGCGGGGCTAGCGGTGGGGAGGCCATGGCGGACGGTGGGCATCGGTGGGCGGCGGCGTGGAGGTCTGGCATCGGGGTTCACGTGAAGAGAAAATTTGATCGAGGGTATTTTAGTCCGTTTGGAAATATTTTGGGCTTAAGGGATTAATTAGGGATAAAATCCACATGCAATGATAAAACAGAAAATCTCACACTATTTTAATAGCATTTGAGTGTGTTGTATGTTAGAAATAGCATTCTGAGGAAGCTCAATATTAAAAATAGTATAATTCTAATTTTCTCACTTGCAGGCGAGATAAAGAACGGATAATGCAGGTGGTGCCGTTCGACCTTTCTTTATTTTTTTAAACTTTCTCCGTAGCCGTTTCCGGCCTCCCTTTTCCAAGCGACGCGCGGCCGTGGCGCCCTCCTTCCCACCTCTTCATCGCCGGTCTTCGTCGTCCTGACCGCAGCGGCGCCCTCCCTAGCGTCATCGCATCGGTAAAGCCCTCACGTCCTTGCGGTACGTATTCACGCCTAATCTCTTTCTTCATTTCGCCGCCGCGTCAGGGAGACTATTATGCCTGGCGTTCGTTTGCTCGTTTTGAGATTAGCGTAACATGATTTCCTCCGAACCACACAGGATTTGAGTATGATACTATTTACTGACCATTGGGCCAGATGGCCGCAAAATAACAATACCTGAATTCTTTTCCCTTTTTCTTTTCTCTTTTGAAATGAGCAACGTCAGAATCTGAATGGCAGTTTGGGACACAGGAGCCGTTGCCCATTCTGTTTTGTTCTTTTAGGTTATGCTTTTGCAGCTCACAATCAGTCGCTTGCTTAGTGCATAATTCATTATTAATAGCTAATAATCTTGGCAAATGCTATAAATGTTCCCCTTTTTAATGATACTCAGTTTCACATTGATCGAAGCATCTTTTTTTAAAAAAAAAATAATAAAAGAGAAGGACAGGTTCATCATAGGCTCATAGCACGTGAGGCGTCAGGCGTGAACTTGTCGTGGTGTGGAAGCCTTTCTTGTCTTGGAGCACCTGTATTGCAATTGGACATTTGTCCTTTTGCTTCCGGTTTGTAGCGAAAATCTAGTTGCGGACTGAATGTATCAAAACACGAAAAATGATATTCTTGTCCTAATCAAGCACGGGTTAGTAAAGTGTCTAAAAAAGCGGACGCCTAGGCCGCTTAAGAGCCGCCTAGGCACTGAGCGGTGCTGGATCGCTTCACTTTGTGCTGAGTGGTGGTGTTAAGCGGGCAGACCGCTCTTTTCTGCTAAAGTACGTTTTTTGCGTTTATGTCTGTTTTTTATTGCTTAATTTCAATTTCATCCATGTAAAAGGACGAGTAACTCTAATTTGTTCTCAACTTCACCTCTGGCAGCTGCATGTTCGGGTCTTCTTGTTGTGAGTGGTCTTGATTTTGAGGCATTTTGATGTGTTTTTGTTCCTACTGTGAATAGTGCTCCAGACTTGTGATTGTGACTTGTGACAATAGTGCTCCAGATTTGTGTGACTGTGTTTGTTTTATACTAATCTCATTGATTGAATATTTCAAATTTTGAAATGTACATATATAATAGATATTATATAAATTTAGCTCCGTTTTTTTGCGAAACGCCTAGGCGCGGCCTAGGCAGCCTAGGCGCTAGGCAGAGCTCCTCCGCTTAATTTTCTCCATTGTTTTTTTTAAACACTGTGTTAGTATATTCATGGACTATTCTGCGAGCTGTGAGATATGCTCAACATGGTTGCAAGTGCCAAGCTACCTTCTTTTTCCCCTCAGATTTCCATAAAGCACTTGATTTGACTTAATATTCAGACCTGGACTGATGTACATCCAGTTATAAAAAATTCTGGAGATTTTTACATCTTTCACAGTAACTCTTGAATCAGAGCCTCGGGTGCCCGCCTCCTTCTTATATCAACCGAACTGGCCAGTTGAGCTTCTGCTCGACCCCCCATGAATCATGACGTTAGCATCTGCTTTCTTCAAATTTACCAAATTGACTGATATTATATTTGATGTACCTTGTAAAGACTTCAGAAGAACAGTGCAACGTAACTTGATTTTCTCAGGTTGGCTGTAATTTGTGGAATTTGGTCCATTCCATCATTTTTCCTTAATAGGACTTTTCTCTGTATCCATAGCAGAAATCCTGAATTCAAAAGGGGCCAAATTTTTTCCTGCTAGTACAAAATGAAATGTTTTCAAAAGCGTTTCCATTTAACCACTTGGTTCCTAGATAATGTACATTTAATATTGTGCTTAAATGGCCCAAAAAGAAATAAAAACGAATGGGAAATTTACATGTGCACTTGTAAAAAATGTGGTTTACATCCACTAAATGTGAGGATTAGTTTGAGCAGTCTCGAATTGAGCTTTTTGTGTTTTAGTCCTGGGTCCAAATGAATAAAAGCCCCTGTTCTAATCACAAGTAGGCAAAGTCTAATTCATTCCAATATAAGGAGTATTCACTTGTGTGTGCTTTTAAATCATTCTCTTAGTAGAGCAAGAGAAAATGACATTTGCATCATAATGATTTTTTTAGGTGCACTGAACTTGACTTCCAAGCCCTCTGTTTTTTCTTCACATGGGTTTTCTTAAAGCCTATGATTGCTATATTCCAAACCTTTTCTTATCAGGCTTATCTGTCCTCACATTAGCATCCCATAAATTAATTATGAACCCTTCGTAAGACTTTTGTTGTGGACTCGTTCTTTGGAAAGACTTATAGCCGCAGACCAAAGAAGGGATCCACATAGAGGATTGCCGATCAGTCTAATTAGGAAATAAATTGTAACAGAGTTGGAGTCACTTATTTAAGTGTCAGTTTGAGTCAGTTAGGAATTAAATCAGAGAAGTCCAGATTAGTTAAGGAAAGGATATATATGTTTAGATAAATACGAGTCATGGTCAATTTAGAGTCGTAGTCCTAGTCTATTACAGTTTGTGCTGATCCAGGCCTATATAATGAGGCAACGAATAATGACAGAGCAGAGGTCAATTAACTCAAACCTCAAGAAGAGGCGAGTTATCTGATCCTGAGCACCCTTGGCCTAATTGTTCCCTGTCGCATAACATTTGGTAACCAGAGTCGCGGTTATCGATTCCCAACGCTGCCCGCCACCTCGTAGCCGCCTGCCCCGACCCCCGATCTGCCGCGGCACACCCCACCCCCGCCCGATCCGCCGCTGCACCCCACCCCGTCCACGATCCGTCGCTGCAACTCACCCCATTCCAGATCTGCCTCAACCATCCACCCAAGCATCCGCTAGCCAAGCTAGTGCCCTCCACATCCAGCAAGTATGGAGGTCCTCAATTCTAAGATACAGAGATTGCAACATCCATATCCACCTTGCTCGACAAGATATCTTCAATGGAAAAGACCATAGTTGGAATTCAATCAGAATTTACCACGATCGAAGGGGATCAGAGTCGACTGAGGGTTGCTGTTAATCGACTCCAATATGAAGTATTAGAGAACAAAGACAAAAGCCCCAAAGATTATTATGTTCACAACAGTAAAGCCATACATGTTGCTGCGCAGCGCCTGCACAAGCTAATATTTCTGGCTTATGATGGAACAGAAGACCCACTGCCCTGGATAAATCATTGCGAGCAGTTTTTTCGGGCTCAAGAGACACCGGAAGAAGGGAAAGTATGGCTAGCAGCATTCTACATGAATGGAGATGCCCAACAGTGGTATTACAGATTAGAACGTAACTAGGGGGCTCCTTGGGAAAAATTTGTCAAACTCGTCAACCAAAGGTTTGGGTCTCCAACCCGTTGCAATCCGTTGGGGGAACTAATCCAGCTACGTCGTGATGGAACTGTGGCAGGTTATCAAACCAAGTTTTTGACCATGCTAGCCTGTCGGTGGTTTTGATCCGGCAGATCTCCCGACACTACTAAAGTGTTAGAGGAGTTTGAGGTTCGGTATGGGCGCGCGGAGATTCAAGAAGGTGAGATGTCGAGTGACACAAGAGACACCAAGATTTACGTGGTTCGGGCCGCCTGAGCGTAATACCCTACTCCACGGGGTGTGTTGATGTTGTATTGGATGTATGTCTAGAGCGTCTGTCTAGTATGTGAGTCGAGTGTGTAGAGCCTGTCCTATGTATCGTCGGCCTGTCCTTTTATAGTACAAGGGCAGACCGTTACAAGTTAGCCTGGCCCGACATGTGGCCCCAGCGGTTACTGATATTGATACACATTCAACACGTTTAATTGCCCTTAATGACCGAGTTATGGGCTTTGACAGCATCATTACTGGTAATTAAGGTTGTCCGATCGTGTGTCATTAATATAGTATTAATGACACTTGATCGGGTCTTGAAGTCCTTGATTCCCCTTTGAAGATCCAGAGCCGTTGTGGAGTCTTCCGGAGGTTAGAGGCTGAAGATCCGACGGTTGGACACGTGGCAGCGCCGGAGCACACTGTGGGGAACAGGTAGGTCCGGTGCTACCCGACACGTGTCAGTTTTGAAGCTTCCCTCGGTCTGGGGTTAGGTCTGGGGATGCCAGTTCGATACATATCCCGGAGCTTCCCCCTTGCGGGCGGTAGCTCTGGTTTGACAGTACACGTGGCATCCCTGGGACTAACCATGTTGGAGAAGCGGGTCCGGTTATGTCTGACATGTGGGCCTTTGAAGGTCTTCAAATCAAGTAGATGACTTTCCTTTGAGATCATTGCAATCCGAAGGAGTATATGGTATCCAGGGTACCAACAGTGCCCCCCTGGGCCCACCTCTGGGGAAGACCCCTTGGGTGAAGTCATTCCGCCAGAGGTGGGTCCATCCTTTGACTTTTGAACTGAGTCTTCAAAGGTCTTCGGATGTGCCATTGGCGATAGATTGGAGTTAAATCCTTGCCGCGTGGCATATCCCGTGTGCGGCAGATGAGATCTTCGGCGTGCGGATCTCACGCAATTGAAGGTCGCCGGTTCCTGATACGAAAACCGTATCGGTTCTGCGCGCCTTGTCAGGTCGCCGCCTTCGGGCTTCTCGCCTCATGATGACAACCGTTCACCTGGGTAAGAACCTCGACTTGATTGTCAGGATTGTCTCGGGCCCTCTTGTCATCGGCTGAGTGGAATTTTTGAGTAGTATCTTCGGCTTCCTTGCGGTTTCCATCCAAGCGTTGTGAGGGCTTACTTAAGAAGGAAAGTGCGCACCGTCTAGAGTTCTTTACGCCTCTCATCTGATTTTGCGCTCTAACTCCCAACTTGTGCTCGCTTTTCCTCTCTTGCCTTGCTGTGCCGCGATGGAGTTGGGTTTCCGCGAGAGCCGTTTGAAGACTGAAGGTGACCTGAAGAAGGTCCGGGCCCTCATGGGATGGTCCCCAGACTTCTTCAACCACCTGGTCCGCGCCGGGGGAGAGCTCCCGTTCGAGAAGGAGCACACCGGCGAAATGGTGTACTTCTCTTCGTACGCCATGGTGGGGTTGATCCCACCTTTTTCCTCTTTTTCTTGATGCTGCTAGACTTTTATGGTCTGCAGCTATACCACCTTGGCCCCCACTCCATTCTTCTTGTGTCTATCTTCGTCCACTTCTGTGAGATGTGGGTGGGCATCCCCCTCTGCATTGAACTCTTCCGGACCTTCTTCACCGTTCATACCACCGGTAGGAGCAATGAGTACCTTGGCTTCTACTACTTCGTGAAGCGCAAGAAGTGCCCATTCAAGTACCTCTGGTCGTTTCCCTTTGGAAAGTGGGATGACTGGAAGAAGGACTGGATAGTTATCCAGGTGGAGGAGCACGAGAAGCTGGAGCTGCCCGAAGGCCTCC
This sequence comes from Tuctoria greenei, assembly GCA_036927565.1. Taxonomy (NCBI): domain Eukaryota; kingdom Viridiplantae; phylum Streptophyta; class Magnoliopsida; order Poales; family Poaceae; genus Tuctoria; species Tuctoria greenei. Next base: position 44,378,202 of record JAYESD010000001.1, on the reverse strand, counting down.
CCAACATTGACACTACAGTCTGGAGTGAAGCTCCGGTGCTAGCGGAAGCCTTCAACCCTGCTCTGACCAGGATCCGCCAGTGCGTGGAGGGAGGATTAACTCCTCAGGTAGTGTTTTGCAACTTCCTGGTCAACAGGTGGGCACCGCTGAAGAGGAGAGAAAAACTCGCTTGGGCCCTCAACAACGTGATGGACAACGACTTGGTCGAGACCGGGCTGAAGTCCAACATGTCGGGGACAACCTTGGAGTTCCATCTCAAGAAGTTCCAGCACGGCATCGACGTCGCGGGTGACGACTTGACTCCGCCATCAACTTTTCTTCCTCTGAACATGGAGGTAGAGTTCAGCAGGGAGCTCCGGCGGAAGATGCCAGTGCTTGACGACCTTGGTGTCGTCAAGAGAAGATCGACCTCCAGGGTGGTGATCCCTGGGGCTTCCGAGGGTGGCTCCGACCCTGCCCCGAAGCCAAGGATCGAAGTCGCCGGCAAGGGCAAGGAGCCGGCAGACGAACCCTTGAGCCGGAAGAGGAAGCTGCAGCATGCCGATGGAAGGTCCGTCAGGCCTACCACCTCTGCATCAACTCCTTCTCCCCGGAGGGGGAGGTCTTCTACAACTGCGGCGGTTGTTCCCGCAGGGGCGTCCTCTCGGGGTGCTAGCTCCAGGCATGCGACTTCAGCACCAGGGCTGGTTGAGGCCTCTAGGTCCGGAGGTCCTTCCCGGTCGAGGGGGGCCTCGACTAAGGAAATGCCCGTGGCTGCGACGAGTTCCGGGGGGCCTTCCGGGGCTTCCACGCCGGCGGCGGCTATGGTCTGCCCAGATCGCCCGGGAAAGAGGTTCCGCGCAAGCTGGTGCGGAATCCTCCCGAGGTAATTTTTAATCTTTACCTCAGACAGTTGTTTTGTTGTGGTAATTGTTTTTTAAGTTTCTTCATCCATCATCTGCAGCGTGCCCAAGAAGAGGAGTGAGGCTCCACCCTCAGTCACAGCAGTTGAAGTTGTGAGGGCAGAAGCTTCTGCTTCTGTCCCGGTGCCGCCCCAAGTGGTGGCTGAAGCTGCGACAGCTCCGGCGCCAGCTGTCGTGGTCATGGACCTCGACTCATCCCTAGAGACTCCCGTGGTAGCGCCGGACCGCGGGAGAGAAGATGCGCCAGCGGCACCTGCCCCGGAGGTTGAAGCTCCGGGTCCTGGTGCAGAGATGATGGAAGCTCCGACCGTTGAGCCGGAGGAAGCAGTAATTCTGGCCCCAGAGCTGGAAATTGTCGAAGCCCCGACGGTTGAGCTGGAGGTAACTGAAGTCTCGGCGTGCGCGCCGGATGTTGAGGAAGTCCCAGTGGTTGGGCTGGCTACTTCTGAAGTGCCGGCCGCAGAGCCGATCGTCGCTGGAGCTCTGGCCGCAGGGCCGGTTGATGTTGAAGACTTTCTGGCTCCCGAGCCGATTGTTGCGGAGGCGTCGGCGCTCGAGCCCCCAATAGAGGAGGTGCCCAGGCCGGAGCTAGAAGCAGCCCCTGCTCTGGAAGTGACAACATCGGAGGTACTCGCGGCTGAGCCGGAGTGCCCTGGTGGAGTCGTTGGCCCCCTGCCTGAGGGGGCAAATGTAGACCTGGCGGCGGGGCCTTCGGAACCACTTCTAGAGGTCGGAACTTCATCAGCGGGACCCTCCTCGATGGCGACTGAGGCCATCCCGGAGGACGGACCTAGTGCCATGGAGACCCAGGGGACCACTCTTGTGGAGTGGGACCCAATTTTTGAATCTGAAAACCCGCTGGAACCAGCGGAGGAGACCCCAGCAGGTCCGGAACCTATCCTGTTGTCATTGTCTATTGACAACGCCTGTTCCAGTCTGCGTCAAGTTCAACTGGCTTTCTTCCACGACAGCAAGGCTCTTGAAGAGGAGCGCCAAACCCTTAGGCGGTGGCGTAACCGGCTCTACTTCGAGACCAAGCTGGCGCAGTCGAGGCTAGCAGATGACAAAGAGTGGATCAAGCGGGAGAAGGTCCACCTGGAATACCGGGGAAAATTATTGGATGACAGGGAGAGTATGACTCGCGCCCTCGACGCTCAATCCTGGGCCATTTACGAGCAGACCAAAGCAGCTAACAGTGTGGCCGATGAACGCCAAGAGAGGCTTGAGGCCATTAACACTACTCTCATCAAGCACCGGGACGCACTTGAGGAGAGGGAGAAACGGCTCGAAGATGAAGAGCAGAAACTCCTAGAGCTGCGGGATGACGTCTTGAGGAGGGAGGAGGAGCTCACCGAAAAGGTGGCTCTGGCTGACAAGGGCCTTGAAGAGCGCACCAAGAAATTGGAAGAGCGCTGCACTGAGGAGGAGGAGAAGGCCTGGGTGCGAGGGCAGGAACTCTATGAGCAAGAGTGTGCCCTTGCTGCCAGGGAGAAGAAAGTGAGGGGCAGGGAGAAGAACCTGGTTGACCGCTGGAACAAGATCCACCTCCGAGAGGAGGAGCTCGGAAAACTCGAGAAGCGAGTTGCTGAAAAGATTCAACAGAATGCCAAAGAAGTTGAGCGCCTCGCTCGCGAGAATTCTGAACTGGTGGCGGCTAAAAGATCCTTGGAAGAACTGAAGGGCTTGAGGGCTGCGGACTCCCTACAGGTTTGGGAGTTCCTGGGCAAGGCCAACGACGCGCTGACACCGATGGGCTTCAGCCCCGTGCGTCCGGATGATCCGGAGCTGGAGCCGGACCTGGTGCTGCAAGCGCTGAGCTCGGCGGGTAGCAAACTCTCCAAGGTGGGCGACGTCATCGCGGACCTGTTGGAGGTGGAGGGGCAATCCCTGGCGAAGAACGTCGCAGAGTATGTGCTGACGTGCTACACCAGCCGGAATCCCCAATTCCCTCTGGACCTGGTGCTTGAAGGTCCCGTCGAAGGAGAAGGTGAAGCCGCCCGAGCCAACGTGTCGGAGGTTGCTCATAAGGTCGCCCAGTTCTTCCATAGGGTCTAGGACCATCTCTATAGCTCTCACTTGTATTCTCTCTTTTTCTTCCTCAATTTTGTAATCCCTTGTCTCCAGATGAATGAAATCCCCAAATTTTTGTGAATTTCACTTTTTGTCTTCAACACTTTTGTCTTCACTTGGCCCCCTGGTAGATGTACACAATTTGATTGTGAACATGTACCAAGAGGATATTATGTTTTGTTGAAGACTCATTTGCTTCGAACTTGTAGAGTGTAGGTCTAAAGTCTTCGATAGTGAAGGCCCCCTGAGGTCAAATTGACTATCGTCGGAGCTTAGTAGCTCCGGCAATAGCCCATATCAACGCGTAGAGCATCGATAGTTAGCCCTCCGGGGTGTCGGAGCTTAGTAGCTCCGGCAGTGACCTTTGCCAACGCGTAGCTTGTCGGCAGCAGAATCCACTTGTGGGGTCTTCTCACCATCTTTTATTTTACGTCGACGGCTGGCCCCCCTAGCTTTATCGGAGCTTGGTTGCTCCGGTGATGCTCGTTTTCAATGTTTAACATCGATTACAAGCCACCTAGGGGGAGTCGGAGCTTTGTTAGCTCCGACTTTTCTCCATCAACGTGAATTCTTTATTTTTCCTGCACACTGAAGCCAAGAAAAACAGTAAAATTTGCTCCTTGCCTATAACTTCATCGCGGCTTACGATTCCCAAGAAAGTTTTAGGTCAAACACAATTCTGAATATAACCGAATGTGTTGCCTTCTTTCTTCCAGATCCAATTGTACTTGGACCCGCCTTACTTCGGCTTGCCGGGGTGTAGGTAGAGTGACGTACTTAGGGTGCTTGACCAGGCTGAGTTGATAGCACACTCCGGCCCTAGATTGGCTTGGCGGCATTCAGGCGAGTGGGATATGAACAATATTGGGATCCAAAAGAATTGACAATACAGCTCGAATTGTACATGAACTGGTCGAACTAAAATTTCTTAAGAATTGCACAACTTTGTTATAGACAAGAAAGAGAAAAATAAAAAATGTTGAGCCTGTACAAAATAAATGCACGTGGAGTCTGTTTCACCTGAAGATGTCTTTCACTATAGGTCCGGGGTATAGGGGAAACAAGTACACTCTTAGGGTACGGAACCAGGCTAAGCGTGTTTAATTTCTCGTTTGACCCAGGGTAGCTAGCCACACTTTTAGTTCTTAGACTGTGACAAGTGTTGCATGAACTTTGCGGACCTTCCGGGGAAGGTCCGGCTGTTCTCCCGGAGGAACTACCCGACTCTATACAATGACTCTATAACATACACCTCAAGTTACTTCAGACTCACCTCCGTGATATTAAGTGTAGAACTTACGGAGGTGCTCGATGTTCCAAGGATTTGGGAGAGGTGTCCCATCCTCGGTAGCCAAGCTAACGCTTTCGGGACGGGATACTTTAATCACTCAGAAGGGTCCCTCCCAGCTGGGGGAGAGTTTGTTTAACCCTTCTCTGGATTGTATTCTCTGTAGCACCAGATCGCCTTCCTCGAGCTGTCGGTTGTGTACATGCCACTGATGATAGCGCCGAAGGGCTTGGCGGTATCGGGCATTCCGAACAGCTGCTTGGCACCTTCCCTCTTCAAGGAGGTCTAGGTCTTCACGCCAGAGCTGGTCCTGCGTGGCTTCGTCGAAGGTCCGGACCCGGAGTGACCCCAAGGTGATTTTCGGAGGAAGGATTGCTTCAGCTCCATACACCAAGAAGAAGGGTGTTTCTCCAGTTGACCGGTTTGGAGATGTCCTGTTGGCCCATAAAGTGGGCGGAAGCTCTTCAATCCAGTTGGCTCTATGTTTTTTTCAAACGCTCATAGGTGCGCATTTTGAGTCCTTTAAGGATTTCAGCATTTGCTCTCTCGGCTTGGCCATTGCTTGCTGGGTGAGCTACGGAGGCGTATCAAACTTGAATGCCGAGGTCTTCACAATATCCTTGAAATGCAGAGCTTGTGAATTGGGTCCCATTATCAGTGATGATTTTGTTTGGGACTCCAAATCTGCATACAATGGACTGCAAAAAGTTGATAGCAGATTGCTTGTTAATTGTCACAACTGGAGTTGCTTCTGGCCACTTGGTGAACTTGTCAATGGCAACGTACAGGAACTTGTAACCTCCGACGGCTCTTGGGAAAGGTCCCAAGATGTCCATCCCCCACGCAGCGAAGGGCCATGTAGGAGGTATCATTTGTAGGGGCTGAGCTGGTGTCTGAATTTGCTTTGCATGAAATTGACATGCTTCGCATTTCTTCACCAACTCAGTTGCATCCTAGAGTGTTGTAGGCCAGTAGAAGCCATGCCGAAAGACTTTACCAACCAGCGTGCAGGAAGACGCATGGTTCCCACACTTGCCTCCATGGATTTCTGCGAGGAGCTCGCAACCTTCTTCCCTTGTAATGCACCGCATTATGATGCCATTGGAACCGCGCCGGTAGAGATCCCCTTCTACCAACATGTATCTTTTAGCCAATCTGACTACCCGGTCAGCGGATACATCATCGTCAGGAAGGATGTTGTCTTTCAAGTAGCTCCGGATCTCCGAGATCCATGCATCGGAACTAACTTGAGCATTTGAGTCTTGCGTGCTGGGTTGCTCGGAGCTTCCGGCAGCACCTACGACCCTTGATGGCTGCCATGGTAACAGGGCCATCGGGACTGTCAGCTTTGGGATGCTGATCTCGCCCCCTTCGCTCAGTTCAGCAGGCTGAGCTGTGGGTTTTGACAACCTCTGGACAAAAGTTCCGTCAGGAGCCGGAGCTCCGGTTGATGCTTTCGTCGAGAGTTCGTCGGCTTAAGCATTGTGGGCACGCTGGACATGGTTGAGATCTAGGACTTCGAAGTCCTTCTGAAGCCTGTGGACTTCAAGAAGGTAAGCAGCTAGCTGGAGATTGTTGCAGGAGCATTCACCCTTCACTTGCTTAATGATGAGCTGTGAATCTCCCTTGACCAGCAGTTGCTTGACACCGTATGACAGTGCCACCCTTAGTCCGTAAATGAGTGCTTCATATTCCGCAATGTTGTTGGTCGCCTTGAAGTCAAGGTGTACCATGTATTTTACCTTCTCTTCGGTTGGTGCGAGGAGAAGGATTCTAGCTCCGGCCCCCTGCTTTTGCATGGAGCCGTCGAAGTAGAGGGTCTAGTGAGGCTCGGTGAAGACCGGAGCCTTGTGTTCCGGCTTCTGCTCGTTGGGGCCCCCAGGGTTTGATGGAGAGGGAGTCCATTCCGCCATGAAATCCGCCAATGCTTGACTCTTGATTGCTTGCCTTGAAATGAATTCGAGATCGAATTCAGCCAATTCCGCTACCCACTTTGCAATATTCCCAGTTGAGTTGGGATTATGCAAGATTGCTCGAAGTGGGTAAGAGGTCACCACTGAGATTTTGTGAGCTTGGAAGTAATGGCGAAGCTTCCTGGAGGCAATAAGAACTGCATAGAGCAGCTTATGCACCTCTAGGTATCGAGTCTTGGCATCATGTAGTACTTCGCTGATGAAGTACACTGGGCGCTGAATGGTCCGAACCCTCTCGGAGGGGCCCGGAGCTTCCTCTTCACTGACCCGGATCCTTCCGGAGGGATCCGGATTTTCTTCGAGGACCTCCGGGTCCTGGCTGGAGGAACCCGGAGCTTCTTTAGAAGCGACCTGGACCCTCCCGGAGGGGTCTGGGTCTTCTGAAGTGACTTCATGTGGAAAGTCTGGGAGCTGGGACCCAAACTCGCTTTTAGGATCCTCCGAACCCTCCCGAAGGGGTCTGGATTCTTGAGTATGGGGTAGTTCTGGTATCTCAGCAACCAGGACCATACTGATGACTTCGTCAGTTGCTGAAATGTAAAGCAACAAAGGCTCACCGGGGTTCAGAGCTACCAGAATTGGTAAGGTTGTGAGGAGCTGTTTTAGCTCCTGGAATGCCTTTTCTGCTTCTTCAGACCATTGGAATGGTCCGGACTTCTTCAATAACTTGAAGAAGGGGAGTGCCCGTTCCGCCAGTCTTGAAATGAACCGGCTGAGGGCTGCTAGACATCCAGTTAGCTTTTGGACATCTTTGATGCGGGCTGGTGGCCGCATGTCTTCAATGGTCTTGATCTTCGCCGGATTAGCTTCTATGCCCCGGTGACTTACCAGGAAACCAAGAAGTTTTCCGGAGCTAACCCCAAAGACACACTTGTCTGGGTTTAACTTTGTGCGGGTGACCCACAACTTATCGAAGACAGCCTGCAAGGTGTCAAGGAGTGACTCCTTGTTCTTGACCTTGACCACGATGTCATCGACGTACACTTCTACTATGTCTCTAATGAGTTCTTCAAAGGTTTTGTACATAGCTCGTACAAAGGTTGAAGCTGCATTCTTGAGACCAAATGGCATGGCTGTATAACAGTACAATCCATCTATTGTGATGAAAGAGGTATGCTCTTCATCTTCCCTAGACATTCTGATTTGATGATACCCAGAATATGCGTCTAGGAAACACAGTAATTCACACCCGGAGGTGGAATCCACTATCTGATCTATTCTAGGTAATGGGAATGGATCTTTTGGACATGCCTTATTTAGTGTGGTGTAGTCGATACACATCCGAAGCTTCCCGTCGGCCTTGGGCACAACGACTGGGTTTGCCAGCCATTTTGGATGGAAGACTTCTTGGATGAATCCAGCTTCGAGCAACTTCTTCACTTCTTGTCGAATGAAGTTCTGTCGCTCTACAGATTGCTTCCGAGGCTTCTGATGAACAGGTCGGGCATCGGGGTAGATCTTCAGATTATGCTCAATCACTTCACTGGGGATCCCAGACATTTGTGACGGTTGCCAGGCAAACACGTCGACATTAGCCCGGAGGAAAGTGATGAGTGCGAGTTCCTATTTGTCGTTTAATCCCCCCGATATACGGGTGGTCTGAGCGGCATTGGAACCGATTTGGACGACTTTGACGGGAATGTCGGTGTTGCCGCTTAACTGCACACGAGGTGCAGAAGTCGAGCCTCTTTGACGAATGCTCGGAGGTTTTGGAGCTTGCTCCTGCCTGGAGTCCTACTCTTGCGTCGTGGTAAGTGCATGGAGTTCTTCTAGAGCAGTTACTCCAGCAGTACGATCTCCGCGGATCCGGAGAACACCTACTGGTGTTGGCATCTTTAACACCAGGTAACCATAATGAGCAACTGCCATGAATTTGTACAAGGCAGGCCTACCCAAGATGGCATTGAAGGGTAAGTTGATCTGAGCAACGTCAAAGACCAACTTCTCAGTGCGATACTTCTCCCGAGTCCCGAAGGTAACGGGGAGGGTAATAGCTCCGAGTGGGGTAATGGCTCCTGGACCTACTCCAGAGAAAGGTCGGGAGGGGTGGAGATCCGAAGGTCGGAGCTAAGGCTTGGTAAAAGCTTCGAAGCTTATGAGATTGAGCCCCGAACCTCCGTCTACCATGACATGGTGGAGCTGGATGTTATTGATGGTAGGAGATACCATCAATGGTAGCTGACCTGCTCCAGTCATGCTTCGAGGGCAGTCCGAAGCATCAAAAGTGATGGCTGTGTCCATCCACATCCGATGAGGCTCCGCCCTGGCTGTAGGAGCTACAACAGCCATGTCTCGACGCATAGTCTTGATGACTCGGCGGGAGGTGATGTCCCATAATCCACCAAAAATGGTGTTCATGGTCTTCCGACGCTCATTGTCAGAGACGCCGGAATCGTCGTCGACGGAGGTGTAAACGGCCTTCAGGACCTTTTTGGGATCCTGAAAACCTAACTCCTCTTCAGCCGGAGCTTCGTCAACTTTTTGTTTTCCTTCCCTCTATCGGAAAGGAGCTTCTTCCCGGCGCTTGTTGTAGAGCTCGGCAAGGTTTTGGACCTTCCGGCAGTCTTCCAAACTGTGGCTGTCCGTTTTGTGAATTGGACACCACACCTTGGGTTTGCCACCATCTTCAGAAGACGGTCGAGGTCGCTTCTTAGGGCGTGGTCCCCGGCCACCCGGAGCTGCAGCATTGGATGCACCGGCCGACGGCTTCTTCTTGCCGTTGGTCTTTTTCTTCTTCTTGCCACTCCCGGAGGTAGCGGCTTCTCCTTTGGAGGATTTCTTGTGATCCTCAGGAGTTGGTTTGGAGTGCATTTCACGGCCCTCCGCAGCTCTGGCACATTTGTCAGCCAAGCTGAAGAGTTCTGTGACACTGGTAATCTCCTTGATCGCCAGTTTCTCCAGCATCTTCTTATCCCGCACTCCCTGTCTAAATGCCACGATGACAGAGGCGCTAGAGATAGAAGGGATAGTGTTTCGTACCTGAGAGAATCTCTGGATGAATGATCGCAGGGATTCTCCTCCTTTTTGCACAACTGCAAAAAGGTCCAGTTCGGTGCCTGGTCGGGTGTAAGAACTCCCGAAGTTGGCGGTGAACTGCCGGCACAACTCCTCCCAACTGCTGATGGAGTTGGGTGGAAGGCTTATAAACCAGGACCTGGCGGTCCCAGTTAAAGCCACTGGGAAATAATTGGCCATTACGGCCTCATTTCCTCCAGCCGTGGAAGATAGCAGTGGAGTAAATCTGAAGAAATTCGACAGGATTAACGGTCCTGTCGAACTTCTCCGGCAGGTGAGGACAGAACTTCTGTGGCCACCTGACCATACACAGATGTATGGCCAGGGCTGAACAACCTCCTCCTACTCCTTCAAGAGCAGGAATGTCTTGAGCTTCTCGTCTTTCACGAGCACGCTCAATATGGACTCGGCTGTCTTGTTGGAGATATCGGCGATCAATCTCCGCCCGGAGGTCATGAGTTGAAAGCCTTGATACCGTGTGAGTACGTCGTGCCCCGGAGGGCAACGACGTCACTTGCTGTGATGCAGCACGTCTCCTGTTGTTGGAAACGTGCGGACCAAGTCTGCCAGACAAGGTCCGTCGCTGCGAAGGGGCCCGTCCTGAAGGAGGAGGACACTGGTTGCTGATGCGGTCGGCTGCTGCTGCAACCAAATGTTCCACGTTGGCCCTCCACTGCTCCAGTGCATCCCGGGATGCATCTGGAGGTGGTGGGCATTGGAGAAGAGCACGTGCTGCATGGAGCACGTGTTCCAGGTTGTTAAGATTCGCCGACGCAGTGATTGACGCCGGTGCACCATCGCGTTGTCCAGCTTGATTTGCTGGTGGAGGCGGCGGTGGTGGAAGTGTGACTCCTGCTGGAACCGTGGCTCCTACTAGTGGCTGCATATTGGAGGGATTACCCCCAATAGCTTGAACAGCGGGATGACCATTAGATGATCTAGAGGCTGAGTTCACCATTCTTGAAATCTCAGGCGCCCCTACCTGGCGCGCCAACTGTCGGTGGTTTTGATCCAGCAGATCTCCCGACACTACTAAAGTGTTAGAGGAGTTTGAGGTTCGGTATGGGCGCGCGGAGATTCAAGAAGGTGAGATGTCGAGTGACACAAGAGACACCAAGATTTATGTGGTTTGGGCCGCCTGAGCGTAATACCCTACTCCACGGGGTGTGTTGATGTTGTATTGGATGTATGTCTAGAGCGTCTGTCTAGTATGTGAGTCGAGTGTGTAGAGCCTGTCCTATGTATCGTCGGCCTGTCCTTTTATAGTACAAGGGCAAGTTATAAGTTAGCCTGGCCCGACATGTGGCCCCGGCGGTTACTGATATTGATATACATTCAACATGTTTAATTGCCCTTAATGACCGAGTTATGGGCTTTGACAGCACCGTTACTGGTAATTAAGATCGTTCGATCGTGTATCATTAATATAGTATTAATGACACTTGATTGGGTCTTGAAGTCCTTGATTCCCCTTTGAAGATCCAGAGCCGTTGTGGAGTCTTCCGGAGGTTAGAGGCTAAAGATCCGATGGTTGGACACGTGGCAGCACCGGAGCACACTGTGGGGAACAGATAGGTCCGGTGCTACCCGACACGTGTCAGTTCTGGAGCTTCCCTCGGTCTGGGGTTAGGTCCGGGGATGCCATTTCGGTACATAGCCCGGAGCTTCCCCCTTGCGGGCGGTAGCTCCGGTTTGACAGTACACGTGGCGTCCCTGGGACTAACCATGTTGGAGAAGCGGGTCCGGTTATGTCTGATATGTGGGCTTCCGAAGGTCTTCAAATCAAGTAGATGACTTTCCCTTGAGATCTTTGCAATCCCAATGAGTATATGGTATCCAGGGTACCGACATAGCCCGATGTGATGACATTACGGAGAAGCAGCAAATACATATTTTCACTGTTGGTCTACGTAATCCTTTAAAGACTGATGTGGAATTACAAGACCCTCAGACTATGGAAGATGCAATGGCTTTAGCTAGAGCTTATGAACGTCGTTTGACATTATTAGAGGAGGATCTGACCAGTTCAACACCTACATTAAATCGCCAATACACAAAACGTGGGACTCCTCCAGCCAGTACTCGAATAGGACAACAGATAAATTCCAGTACAACAACACCACAAAAGGAGGCTACATCTTTCGCACCAACTCCAAACACACAATTCAAAAGACTATCTGCTGCAGAGATAGCGGCCAAACGAGAAAATGGGGAATGCTATAATTGTCCCGAGAAATTTTCTAGGGAGCATATGAAGATATGCCCCATGAGGGGTGTACTTGCTGCAACTTGATGAAACTGTAGAAGTGCAAGAAGAAGAAGAAAATTTGGGCATATCTCTCCATGCTATTACAGGAATAACAGCTTCAGAAACAATGCAACTTGAAGTCAAGATTGCTAACCATATAGTCCAAGCTTTGGTAGACTCTGATTCTACACACTCATTTGTATCCATGGCTGCTGCACAGAAGATGGGATTACAACAAATACATCGCCCAGGCTTGATGGTATGGGTTGCCAATGGGGACCGTGTGAAGAGCATTGGGATCTGTCAGGCCATTCATGTTATTATTGGTCAAGAAGAATTCATAATAGACCTATTTGTAATACCATTGGAAGGGTATGTTATGGTATTGGGAATTCAGTGGTTGAGGTCGCTTGGTCCGATATTATGGGATTTTAAACATGGGCGTATATCTTGTTGGAGGGATGGTCATCGAGTAGATTGTAGAGGCACTACATCCAGACCACACAATGCAACTATTCAATCTATTGATGGACAAGATTTGATGAAGGTGCTAGTGGAAGTATTTGAAGATATTTTTGCATTGCCTATGGGTCTTCCTCCTTCACGGGTGTATGATCATAGAATCCACTTGCTCCCAGATGCAACTCCATTGGCAGTACGACCATATCGATACCCACAACTTCTGAAAGATGAAATTGAACGACAATGTAAGGAGATGTTGAAACAGGGGATCATTCAGGTTAGTACCTCTGCATTTTCATCTTCTGTTCTGTTGGTCAAGAAACATGATGAGACATGAAGGTTTTGCGTTGATCATTATAGCTTAAAATTCTTGCTAGACCAGCATTAGTCAACAATTCCTCAACATGCATGGATTAGTAAATTAATTGGATATCAATTCACTGTTGAATTTTGCCCGGGACGTCAAAATATTGCAGCAGATGCTCTCTCTCGACGTGATGAAGAAATAATTTCTGTTGACGCATTATCAGTTCCAGAATTTGATTTAATTGATCAATTGAGAAAGGAGGTTGATTCCTTACTAAAAATCATAACTCAAAAAGCTGAAATTACAGCTGGTCAGAGTTCAGATGATTGGACATTACAGGATGATGTGGTGTTGTATCAAGGAAAGATTTATGTGCCTAAATCTGCTACAATTTCGCCTTAGATTATATCACATGCTCACGGTATAGGCCATCAAGGGATTCAAAAGACATTGGTGCGTCTCCGCTCTTCTTTCACCATACCTTATAATAATAAATGGGTGCGTGAATTCATACATGGTTGTGTCGTATGTCAACGTAACAAGACAGAACATCTCCATCCTCCTGGAGTTCTTCAACCACTAGAAGTTCCTCATAGTGTATGGACTGATATTGCAATGGATTTTGTGGAAGGATTTTCTAAAGTGGGTGGCAAATCAGTTATATTGACTGTGGTAGACCGTTTTTCTAAATATGCACATTTTCTTGCATTAAGTCATCTATACACGACAATTTTGGTTTCCCAGATTTTCTTTGATCAAGTTGTGAGACTTCATGGGTTACCGTGTTCAATTGTTAGTGACACGAACCTGATTTTCACAAGCAATTTTTGGCAAGAATTATTCAGATTACCGGGTTCTAAACTGTGCTTAAGTTCCGCATTTCATCCTCAAACAGATGGTCAATCCAAAGTAAGTAATAGAGTTCTTGCAGTTTATTTGCGCTGTTTGACAGGAGACCGTCTTAAGAGTTGGTTACGTTGGTTGCCATGGGCTGAATACTGTTTTAATACTTCATATCAGTACGCATTGAAGGCTACTCCATTTCAAGTGGTTTATGGACGGGAACCACCAAAACTAATACCTTTCCAACAAGGTTTAGCACATGTAATTGTTGTGGAGAAACAAATGCAGGAACGTGATATTTTTCTTGCAGAAATCCGTGAAAGATTGCTCCAAGCTCAAGACCATATGAAACTGACTTATGATGAGAAACACAGAGACGTTGAATTTCAAAAAGGAGATTGGGTATGGTTACGCTTAAATCATAGATCATCATTATCTCTTAGAGAAGTGGCACGTTCCAAGCTCAGTCCTAAGTATTTTGGACCTTATGAGGTGGTAGGACGTATTGGGTTGGTCTCTTACAAGCTGAAACTTCCACCTAAGACAAAAATACATGATGTATTTCATGTTGGATTTTTGAAGAAACTTGAGGGTATACCACCAACAGCATTAGTTCCACTTCCTTCTATTCTGAGAGGAAGAGCAGCTCCACAACCAGAGAAGATCATAAGGACAATACATACAAAAGATTCGTGGGACTTGCTAGTTAAAAGGGAAGACAAGTCATTAGCTGAGGTAACTTGGGTGAAACTGCAAGACTTCAAAGAGGATTACCCAGATTTTCAGCTCGAGGACGAGCTGTTCTTTCAGACCGAGGGAAATGTTGTGGACTCCTTCTTTGGAAAGACTTATAGCCGTAGACCAAAGAAGGGACCCACACAAGGGATTACCGATCAGTCTAATTAGGAAATAAATTGTAACAGGGTTGGAGTCAGTTATTTAAGTGTCAGTTTGTGTAAGTTAGGAATTAAATCAGAGAAGTCCAGATTAGTTAAGGAAAGTAGATATGTGTTTAGATAAATATGAGTCATGGTCAATTTAGAGTCCTAGTCCTAGTCTATTACAGTTTGTACTGATCAAGGCCTATATAATGAGGCAACTAATAATGAAAGAGCAGAGATCAATTAACTCAAACCTCAAGAAGAGGCGAGGTATCTAATCCTGAGCACCCTTGGCCTAATTATTCCCTGTCGCATAACAACTTTTAATCATTATATTGTCCTAATACTTCCAGCAGATAAGATCAAACATTTACCCTCTTCTGTTTGTTTATGTGTGCCAAACTTGGCTGCCAAGCTACTGCGCCTGTTACCTTTCGTTTTCCTCATGTGCTTGGTCTTCCACGTTTCCAGCAATTCTGATAAGGTTGACTACATTTTTTTTTTGAAGCAATAAGGCTTACTACATTGACTGATGCATTGTTACATATACATTGTTCACAAACAATGTGTAAAGATTAGCTTACGATTTCAATAATGGACAAAACCAGTTCTGGGCAACAGCATTGAGAAGACTGGAGGGGTGGGAGAAAGCCTGGTAGTTTTTTTTGAAAAGAACAATTGGCAGGAGCGCTGCCTATCATTAAGAAGTGAGGATACAACCTAATGTGTTACAACAACTAACCCGACCTTAGCCAGGCTGCAAATAAGGCATTCCTTATCTGCAGCGAGAAGTTACAGTTCGAAGTCTCCTTCTAGTGGGGCAAAAGAACTAAGTTGAATTTTGAAGAGGGTCGTCTATGCCACTTGCTGCTGAGATGCCAAATTATGGTTGAAGATTCTTTTATTACGCTCCTTCCATATATTCCACCAAAAGGTTTGAACAAATCCTGCAAGTTTGGCTTTATTTCTGGATCGGCTTGTTTCTTGAAGGACCTTCACACAGTGGGCCATGCCCGAACCTAACATGGACGAGATCGAAGGTTGGACAGTAAGCTTCCTGCTGATGATCTGCCACACCAACTTCGTGAATAAACATTATGTTAGAATATGGTTGATTGTTTCCTGTGTATTAGTGCAGAGGGGGCAGTGTGGTTGAGTTTGTATTCCTTTCTGGCTTAGCAAATCTACTGTAGGTGCTCTCTGTCTCCTCGCAAGCCATGTCAAGAATTTACATTTCTTTCTGGTTTTGGCTTGCCATATGATCGAACTATTTGGAGTTGTAATGTTGCTCATAAATTGTACTTCGTACGCTGACTTAACGGAATAGGTACCGTTGCTTGTCCATCGCCATGAGATGATATCTCTGTTGCCATTAAGCTCTACAGTGGATAGAAGCGAGTAGAGGAGTATAAATTCAGTCAGCGGCACTTCATTGTCACACCTCTTCAGGTTTTTGATCCAACCACTGTTAGTTAATTCCGCCCGAACTGATCTTCTCTAGTATCTTGCTTGTTAGTAGAGGTTTGGAGCAAATGAGCGGGGTGCTCTGCCTTGTAGCCACTGCGCCTCCCAAAAAGGTGTATCGAGGCCATCTCCAATGGTGACTATAGTAGAAATGAAGAAGAGGCCTCTCTCTGTTTTGTCGTGGGACTTTAGCAAAGATTTCCAGGGGCGATATGGATTACCCCAACTGAACCATAGCCACCTGAGCCGAAGTGCTCTGTTGAATTTTTCAAGGTCTTTGATGTCGAGGCCTCCAAGATGTTTGGGCATTATGCATGTAGACCATCTAACTAGACATCTGCTGCTGGACTGTTGTGTTTCGGGGCCCTTCTAGAGGAAACTCCTCCTCATACGATCTATCTGTGCAACTGCCCATTTGGGCATCTTGAAGACAGTTAGGAAATAAGTTTGTATGGCTGTAAGAACGGCTTTGATCAGAACTTCTCTTCCTTCCTATGAAAGCAGGTTTTTTCCATCCTGGGACTCGATTCCCCACTTTCTGGATCACCTGGTAAATGTTTCCCCTCGGGAGTTTTTTGTAGTGTAAAGGTAAACCTAGGTAGTTTGTGGGAAATGAGTCTAGGTTATGGTTTGTTCCCAGGATATCAAGGAGGTTCAGGTTTTGGCAACGGATGGTGTAAATCTTTGTTTTTTCCATGTTGGTGACTAGGACTGATGCTTGAGCAAACAACCATAGAATCACCTTGGTGGCAGCAAAATCTTATTTTAGAGGCCAAGTGAAGATCGCCGCATCATCTGCATATAGGGAGACTCTCCAGATTGATCTGTTTTTGTGGATGTATTCCAGCAGTCCCATGTTTTGGGCATAGTCGAAGAGTCTGTGGAGGGGCTCCATTGCCACTAGGAAAAACATCAGGGAGAGAGGGTCACCTTGACGAACACCACGTGCATGAGAAATCTTGTCTCCTGGAACTCCATTCAGAAGGAAAATGGAATTTGTTGTTCCGCAGAGTATGGATATCCAGTCGTGCCATCGGTTGCTGAACCCCAAGTGCTTCATTATGTCAAGTAGGTATGGCCAACTCACTGTATAGAAGGCTTTCCATATGTCTAGTTTTATGAAGAGTGTTGGGGTTCTTTTCTTATGCAGGCTGCAGATTAGTTCTTGCACAAAAGTGAAGTTATCGTGTATGCACCGTTTCTAGATAAAAGGCACTTTGATTTATGGAGATCAGTTGACTGAGATAGGGCTGTAACCTGTTAGCTAGAATTTTGGAGATGAGCTTTGCAAAGCTGTGCATCAAGTTGATGGGGCAGAAGGCGGTCACTTTTACCACATCTTGGTGTTTGGGTATCAGGACAACATGCGCTCGGTTGAGCAGCTGCAAGCCCTGTGAGTTCAGGTCATAGAATTGGGAGATTGCAGCCATAAGATCAGCACGAATGATGTTCCAGCAGTGAGTGAAAAAGAGACCTATATATCCATCAGGCCCCGAGGCTTTTTCCTTTGGTGCAAATTCGAGGACTGAATGGACTTCTTGTTCTGAGAAGGGGAGATCCAGTGTGTTCATCTCAATCGGTTGCCATTCAAGTTTCTAAAAATCTAAGGATAGTTGGCGGGGGGCTTCATTACCAAGGTGTTGATCGAAGTGGTCGAAGATTAGTTTGCCTTTATGTGTGTGGTCATACATTCTGTCTTCTCCTTTTTGCAATACATGGATGAAGTTGTTTTTCTTTCTACCATTGGCCATTACATGGAAGTATCTGGTGTTAGTGTCTCCCTTTCTGAGCCACGTGATCCTGGATTTCTGGCGCGCTCGTGATTTATCAATGGCTGCAAGCCCCAAAAGTCTTAATTTTAGTGTTTGTTTCAGGTCAATCTCCAAGGAAGAGAGGGGCCTTTCTTCTTGTGCTACCTCGAGTCTTTGAATGACCTCTCTGAGATGGTTGGAGCCAATTTGCCTTGCGGGATGGTGCATTTGGCCCATTTTTTGAGTGCTTTGGCTGTTCTCTCAAGTTTGATATGGAGTCGGAACATGGGAGTATGGGACTGATCTGTTCTGGTGTCGGCTGCAACCACGCTTGTTGGACACATTCAGAGAATCCTTGCATGTGAATCTAGTGTGATTCAAACCTGAAGAGAGGTGGGAAACGTTGTTGAGCTAATGGTTGTAAGATGAGCGGGTAATGGTCCGATGTTGATGCTGACAGGGGTGTTAGAATCGGGCTACTGTATAGGGATTCCCACGGGATGGAACAGAATGCCTTGTCAATCTTGGTCATGGTTGGGGATGATTGCTCATTCGTCCAAGTGAATTTGCGGCTAATTAGAGGGATTTCTTTTACCTCAAGTCTGTCTAAAGTTCTAAAACGTCGCATGAGTCTACGGTTCAGCCTCCCAGTGTTCTTATCCTGGTCCTGGTAGATTAAGTTGAAATCACCTAGTACCACCCACTCTAGATTGACTTGCGATTTTAGTCCCTCTAGTTCACGCAGGAAAAGCCCTTTTTCGATATCTCCTTGTGGCCCGACCCGTACACTCCTGTGAGTGACCAGCATGCTTGCGTTCTAACATCGGTGGTCGTTACTGATATTGAGTATGTAGCTCTGTGTATATTCTGAAATGAGAATTTTCCTTGTCGTGCCGCTATCAGGATGCCCCCTCGTGTGCCGTCTGCTGGTAAAAAACAAAAACAGTCTTTATATTCATGGCCCAACGTGCTTACTACTATTTGAGTGGTGACTTGCGATAATTTGGTCTCTTGTAAGCAGATCAGATCCGGACGATGGAGCTGTATGACCTGTTTGGTTTCATGTTGCTTGGCTGGGTTATTGAGACCTCTAACATTCCAGGACATAATGGTATAATTTTGGTTAGCATCAGCCATGAAGTAAATAACAAGAGCCACAGTATGAATAGAGTAAATATCGACTTAGCGCCAGATATAGCAGTATTCTGGAACTGCCGAGGCAAAAGCAAGCGCCTGATCGAGTTTTGGTGATAGAATCACCGCACGAGATATAGCTATTACATAATGGAGTGCTTCCTCACGACACAGCTAGCGAGGGCAAAATAACATGCATAACTGATGGCACACACATCAGTAACAAAAGACTACCAGATGTAGAGTCAGGGGGGCTAAGCCGCCTCGCCCGGCAGGGCCACCATTTTTCCTCCGTCGCTTCTTTCGACAGCAACTGGAGGAGAGTCCTTCTTCGGCTTTCCCGTCTTATTCTTCTTGGTCAACGCTACCTTTGTGAGTTGTGATATAGCTTCTATGGCCGGCTCTGAGAGTGGTTTCTTGTAAACGTCAATATATCGTTGCAGGGTAGTGAATGAGGTCAAAAAGCAGCTGTACCTTGCCGGGCCTCTGAGTGCCGCATGGCTCCTACAGATCATCCAGATGATATTTGTCATGTTCGTTGGTCACCTTGGCGAGCTTGCACTCTCAAGCGCCTCCATCGCTACCTCCTTCGCAGGTGTTACTGGGTTGAGCTTGTTGGTATGTTTATGCAAACTCATTTGTTTCAGTTTTATCATTATCTAAATAAATTGTTTCAGTTTTAAATGTTCCTTTGTTTCAAGGTTTCATGTTGGAGCTCCGAAATGATTATATGGTGTTCAACAGCAATTGAGTTTTTTCTTGCTCATTCCAAGCTGGCATGGCAAGCAGCTTGGACACGCTGTGTGGGCAAGCCTTTGGAGCAAAGCAGTACTACCTTCTTGGCATCTACAAGCATAGGGCTATCTTTGTGCTCACTCTTGTCAGCATTGTGGTCGCAATTGTCTGGTCCTACCAGGGTTGTAAATACAACGACCGGACGCCTAGGCGCCTCCAGAGCGCCTGGACGCCCAGGCGCCCGCCTAGGCGCCTGGCCAGGCGACGGCGGCAGCGCAGGCAGGAGGTATCGACAGCGGCGGCGGCGCAGGCAGAAGGAGGGGGCGGCGGCGCAATCTGGCGCAGACGAGCGGAGGCGCAAACGAGCAGAGCGGGCGCGACCGCGTGAGGCATAGGGAAGACGGGCCGGCTTGTAACACTGGTTAGTCCTAATGCATATGAACCGTCAGATTAGATCTGACGGCCATATTTTCAGATCGGCTTATATACCCCTTTACCTTTAACCCTAACTCCTCATTTCCTTCCTCATCTCTCTCCTCCCACTAGCGGCGCGGCGGCAGAGCAGCATAGTCGCAACGGCGGAGCAGCCGAGTCGCAGCGCGGGGGTGGGCGGAGGTGGAGGCACGAGTCAGGCAGCGACAGCAGCGCGTCGCGGGGGCTGTCGATGGCGGCGCTGGAGGCGTGGGGCGGGCTGCGGCGGAGGCGCGAACCGGCGGCCGGTGGCCAGGCGAGGCGAGCCCCTCCCAGGCGTCCGCCGCCGGCCGACTGGACGACTAGGCGACGCCTGGACAACACTGGGTCGTACACGGACCAGATCCTTCTGCTCTTTGGTCTGGACCCAGAGATCTCAGCTGGGGCAGGAAACTACATCCGTTGGATGATTCCGGCACTGTTTGTGTATGGACCACTACAGTGCTATGTCCGCTTCCTGCAGACGCAAGCTCTGGGGTCACGGCGCTGAACCATGTATTAGTGTGCTGGCTGCTGGTGTACAAACTTGGCCTGGGGAACAAGGGTGCTGCCGTGGCCAATGCCATCTCGTACCTGACCAACGTTTCCATCTTGGCTATCTACGTCAGCCTCTCACCTGCCTGACAACGTTTCCATCTTGGCTATCTACGTCAGCCTCTCACCTGCTTGTAAGAACACGTGGACTGGGCTATCGAAGGAGGCGTTTCCCGAGATCACCAACTTCCTGAGACTTGGTGTTCCATCTGCACTGATGGTTTGGTGAGTTTGAATTTTAGTCCCTCTTGTTGCAGATTGAATGCTTCTCTTTAGCATCTCCAACTGAATTGGATCCTACATGTACACAGCTTGGAGTGGTGGTCATTTGAGCTCCTGGTGCTTCTTTCTGGACTTCTCCCAAACCCTAAGCTGGAGACATCGGTATTATCCATCTGGTGAGTTAAGTTCCTATGGCATACTTGAAATTCTGTCTGTCGTTTCTTGACTGAAACTTTCAATTTTTTTGCAGCTTGAACTCAGGTTCTTTAGCTTTCATGATCCCGTTTGGGCTTAGTGCAGCCATAAGGTATGATCGTTGATTGGACAAATCAAACTTAATAAATTGTTACCACACTATATTTAACATTTGGTTCTTATACCATTGATATGCTTTTGTTCTCCTTACAGTACCCTTGTTTCAAATGAGCTTGGTGCTGGACGACCACAAGCTGCCCGATTGGCTACCCGTCTGGTACTGATGGTAGCTGTTGTGGTTGGCGCAGTAATCGGACTTGTAATGATTCTTGTGCGCAATTTATGGGGTTATGCATATAGCAATGAGAAGGAAGTTGTGGAGTACATAGCCAGAATGATGCCAATTCTTGCTGCGTCTTTCGTGTTTGATGCCCTGCAGTGTGTTCTGTCAGGTAAATATAGATGGCACTTCAAATAAAGTAAACATTTTAAATACAGATAGCTCCGTTCCTGATTGTTGTTGTTACCTGTTCTTATCTCCATGTACATGATATTTTTCCTCCAGGTGTTGCTAGGGGATGTGGGTGGCAAAAGATTGGGGCCTGGGTTAACCTTGGTGCATACTACCTGGTCGGTGTTCCAGCTGGATACTGTTTTGCCTTTGTTTACCATCTGGGTGGAATGGTAACTTTTACTACTTTACATCCTCTACAAAGGAAATTCTAATTCCAATATACCGTCCAGGTGGAATTGTAATTTCTCTTAGCTGGATTAACTTATGAAAATTATGCGTCTGAACGTTTGTCAGGGACTCTGGCTAGGGATAATGTGCGCACTCGTTGTACAAATGGTACTGCTTCTCATCATTACTATGCAGCAACTGGGAGAAAGAGGTAAGCAAATCGACCAGAACAATTATGCACACATAATGTTCCTTCTCGACGCCCATCGCTAACATCAGTTTCTTGCTTATGCAGGCTTCAAAGGTGAAGGACAGAGTTTTCAGTTCATCCCTACCAGTAGACATGGCATCACGGCATGAAACACATGCGAGATACACACCTTTATTTGTCGCAGGCACCAGAAATTTTGATATGGAACTCATGAAGAATTGGTGGCTCAAAATAGCACGTGACTCCTATTTTTCCATGGAAAGTTAGCAGACAAAACTGCTTCGATGTTATACTGGAAAATGGGGAATAATTTTTTTTTGAGACTTGAGTACGCTTGTATTCCTTCTATAGTTCTTGATGTAAGAGGATTGAGACAAGACAATGAAATACCCACCATGAGCACATCTCGGACTGGTATGATCACTTAACCTCCTCCGGCCCACGACCATACCGCAAAGGTTTGCGTTCTGTTATCATGGCTGTCATCTGGGAGATATAGAAGGAACGGAACGCAAGAATTTTCCGCTCAAATGAGCGTACGGTGCAAGATATCGTCTCTGCAATACAAGAAGACATTAAACTCTGGAAATTGGTCGGGTGCAAGCACCTAGCTGCTCTTCTGGAGCAGCACGCTTCAAATGCTCCCCCGTCGTAAACAATGTGTTTAGCTGCCTTTCTTTGAGGTCTTTTTTTTTCTCCCTGCGAAGGAGCTGTAAATATGAGCATTGTAACAACCCCACCCGCTTATAATATAAGGCCCCGGCCTCTGTTCGAAAAAAAACAACATCAGCGGTATTATCTTCTCATTAGAAGCTGATGTCGAAGCCCTAAACAATGCCATCAAGAAGGCTCAAGTGTTGATTTTGTCACAGATAATAAATAATTCAGAAGATATTGATTGGTTCAACTACAAAAAAGTCATACTGTTGTATTGGAAAATACACACAGACTGGATACAGAAATTAATTGTAGTATCAATCTCTTATAGAGCTGATGGTAAAAATTAATATGTTGATCTTGCAATATAAGAGCTCACATCTCACAAATAATAACTAGAGCCTGTTTTGTAGAGCTCCGAATTGTATACAAAATAGACTTCATTTTGGATTGGAATAAGTCTACATAACCCCCTTGAGTACCCCCTCCCCCCCACCCCCCAACTAGAAACTTGTAAACAGGGTATGGAGCACCTTAAACTGTAACACCCTTATTTTTCATCATTATGCATTGCATTCATCCCCATACATGGTAAACATAAAGCAATACAAAAAGGAACAATAATAAAAAGAATTAATGGCAAAAGAACAAGTCAAAGAATCCAGATACAGACTTGTTCGATCCAACCTCAGAGTAGTCCGGTGTACCCGTGAAGACTTAATTCAGTATTTTTCAGAGCAACGGACTTGTCTGTCAATTGTGCGGACTAGTCTGTTAATGCTACTGTTCTAACATGGACTTGTCCGGATATTTGCAATCTAGTCCAGAATACCCTTTTCGCTGTAGTACAACGAACTTATCCGTCTATTGTGCAGACTAGTCCGTTAATGCTACTGTTCTAGTATGGACTTGTCTGAATATTTGCAATCTAGTCCGGAATACCCTTTTCGCTGTAGTACAGCGGACTTGTCCGCTCCTTAAATGACTAGTCTGTTGTGGGTACAGAGAGAAAATAGTACTTGTCGGGTATTAAACGGACTAGCACGGTATTTAGGATTTCGACTCGGATTCAAACTTTCCTCCACGGTGGGTTATTTGGTATTTGAGATATTTAGACACTAGAACGTCGTGCCCCACCCCCAAAGAGCCCAAGTGGGACACCACTAAGGCCCCCACCCATCCCCACCAAGTCCTACTAGGATTCCACCCTCACCCCACCACCCCACCCCTATATAAGCAACACAAATCCCTCCTCTCACCCCTACCCACGTGAGAAAACCCAACTGCCCTGCCGTCGAATCGTGAGCCACCATTTGTAAGAGGAAGCTCTAGTCGCGAGGAAGGAGAAGGAAGAGAAGGAAGAGGAAGAAGAAGAGGAAGGAAGAAGAAGGAAGAACTAGCAAGATCGTCGTCGCTGCTGCGTTCTTCTTCATCAACTCTTCTTCATCAACATTCTTCTTCTACATCTCGCCGTCGATTCTTCGTCAACTAATCTAGACGTCGAATTTCACGTGCTACACCCAATCTACGATCGTTGAAACGTTGCACTCATGATAAATAACTGAGATCCAACATTCCACGTCCATTTTGACCCCCTACTCGAATACATTCATGCCCTAGCAGAAATGTTCGTAAAACCTCAGACCACTATGGACTAGTCCGGTCCAGCGGCAGACTTGTCCGGTCCAGTGCGGACTTGTCGCCCCGATGTGGACTAGTCTGATGTCTGAATTCTGGAAAATCCTAAAACTTCCACCAATTTTTCGAAAATAACCCAAAACTTACTCGAACATTCAAAACTTAATTGTACTCAGTTAGTAAGCAAGAGTAGTAACTTAAGAACATGTATTACATCATAATTGCCTCATTCATGCATATAATGACATATTGTTTCATATATGAGCATTTATTGATTGCAACGTTTGTGTCGCATATTTTTTACGCGAAATAGAAGGAAACACTCAATAGGGTACTTACGAGGACCTTCAACACCAAAACTTTGAAGCTCTCGACCCAAACCAGCCACAGGAGCAATACAAGTGTCCTTGAACATTTTGATCCTGTTTTTGAAATGTTTTATTTTGAACTTACATGCTTGTGTCAAATTGAGGGGAAACCCACGAATAGGAGTTTACTAGAGTTGAATGCCCTACCTTGTCGCTCCATATGTAATATAGAGAGTCGGGAAGGGTATTTTATATTTTTGCCTCGCTTTGCTTAATTGGGACCGGGAAGAACCAAATAACTTGATTATGAACTTTTAATCATGTCTATGCAATATGATGGTAATGACCCTTAGCAACATGAAACCTAGGGATCTAAGCAAGCCATTTATGCGGAATGGGTTGGATGATATGGTGGTTTTGCTTGCTTTAGATCTAAGGACCAGTTTGTGGAGCGATCACCCAAGATTACAGCGCCACCACAGGGCCAAATATAGGTGTTGTCAGTACCCTGCAGACGGGGTACCCTCGCACACAGGATGAAGACATTGAGGCATGTCCGGAGCCGCCATGTGTCCCGTAGGAGCCAAGGCCTTTGCCTCCCTCAAAGATCGAGCTGCAGTGCTTCCACGTAGGCCTTGAAGATGGGACTTGGCCCCTCCGGTGTGACGGGCTCTCGAGACACCACGTGTAGGGACGGGACCTCACCCAACCTTGGGAGAGCGCCCCCGGTACAACCACGTGGCATGGAGCGCAAGGACCAGCACCCCCAAGGGAAAGGACCTGGAACTGCCACGTCCCCTGACGAGCACCAGAGCTGCCACGCATCACAGAGGACCACGTATGACCTCCCACGCGGAGATCAGCCCCAACGCTGCCACGTGTCCCGCGGCTCGCCTCGGACGGTGAGATTCGGGAGTCAAGGGATGGTGCGCCCTGCTCAAGTCAAGCATTGAAGACGCGCACCCACCTCCGGCGCCCAACGTGGAGCACGCCAACAGTCAGAGACCACTATGAGCAATCGCGTCACAGTGAAGGTGTCGCAGGTCTATCCCACCTGGCCAAGTGGATAGCTTGCGGCAATAAGACAGGCCGACGGGACACCTCCTGCCACCGTCAACAACGGCGCGTGGGCTATTGACAAGAGAGGAGGCAAGACAGCGAGTCTTTACTGCCTCGGCCAGAGGAAGCTTATGCGAGAAGCCTTAGATCTTTAGGATAAGATCACCCCGGGACCACCTGTCGGGCCCTGGGACCACACTTTTAAGGCGTCTGATCTTGTCTATAAAAGGACCGTACCACCACCATTACAAAGTATCCCCACATCACACACACATACACATATACTAGCTATACCATCCACTGTGGAGTAGGGTGTTACGCTCCTTGCAGCCCGAACCACGTAAAAACCACCATCTCATATTCTCATCCGCTAGAACACTTGATTGAGGCCTAAGACCCGCTGAACAAAGAACCTCTACAGGCTGCTCCTTAGCAGATCTAGGGGAAGTGTCGCATTAACACTTCGACATTTGGCACGCCAGGTAGGGGTTTTTTCCCTCAAAAAGTGGTAGTGCTTTCACCATCATGGTGTTCATCAAGCCTTCGAGTAGCGGCAAGATCGAGCCGCAAGAGGTCGACCAGCGTGTCGACAAAGACGTGGTGATGGAGTTCCAAACGTTGGAACGCGCCGTGGAAAACGGTCCACCAAGCTGTGAATTTCAATCTCAACAGCGACCACGAGCGTTGCAAAGCACTCCACGTCATCTGTGGAGGATCTTGGGAACCCGCGCCTAGGAATGCGGTCAAGACCCTGCGTCGGGCAATGGCTTCGACAGCCTCTACACAAGCCCCGATACCGTATCACAAATGGATGGAGACGCCGATCAGCTTTGATGCCTCCGACTGCCCCGAGAACATGGCGGGAGCTGGGCAGCTGCCCCTCCTCGTCGCCCCCACCACCACTAACTTAAAGTTCTACCACATCCTGGTAGATTGTGGAGCCCAACCTCATTAGCCATGCGGCCTTCGACAAGTTGAAGATCCCCGTGTCCAAGCTCGCCCCGTCGAGTCCATTCTCTGGTGTAGGAACGGGGAGTGTTATCTCGTACAGCTGCATCCACTTCCGGATGACTCTCGGGACACCCGAGAACTTCCGGACAAATAATATACTATTCGACATCGCGGAGGTTAGCCTCCCCTACCACGCCATTATCGACAGGCCATCCCTGTACTGGTTTATGGTTGTAGCCCATTACAGCTACATCGTCCTCAAGATGCCGACATCCTCTGGCGTCTTCCAGATCTGCGGAGATCGTGCTACTGCGGTGACGGCTCTGGAGAAGCTCCGAGCGCTGGCAACAGCCCTAGCACTCTATCACTTGTCCTGAGCGATGCTGGGACAAGTAAGCTCCCGCCAGACCCACGCGTAGTCACGCCGCTGCACCATGAGTGCAGCCCTCTGACGACGACGATGTGCCCATCAAGACAATCCAGATTGACTCTGATGCTGCTTAGACCACCCGTATTGTGGGGAGTCTGGACAACGAGCAGGAATCGGCGCTCACTGCTTTCCTACGAGCTAACGTCGACGTCTTCGCCTGGCAACCATCGCAGATGCCAGACATCCCCAGGGAAGTGATCGAGCACAGTCTGAAGATCTACCCCGACGCTTGGCCACAACAACAGAGGCCCCGTAAGCAGTCCATCGAGCGGCAGAACTTCATCTGCGAAGAGATCAAGAAGCTACTCGATGCTAGCTTGATACGGGAGGTCCACCATCCCAGATGGCTGGACAATCCTGTTGTTGTCCCCAAGGCCGACGGTAAGCTCCGGATGTGCATGGACTACACCAACCTCAACAAGGAATGTCCTAAAGAACCTTTCCCTCTCCCTAGAATAGATCAAATCGTAGATTCAACCTCGAGATGCGATATGTTGTGCTTTCTAGATGCCTACTCAGGGTTTCACCAAATTCCAATATCTAGAGAGGACAAAGAACATACCACATTTATAACCGTAGATGGCCTTTAATGCTATGTATCCATGCCTTACAATCTTAAGAATGCCCTCCCCACCTTTTTTGCCCCATGCACAAAACATTTGGGGACCTCATTTGGGACCTGGTAGAGGTATATGTCGATGACATTGTAGTTAAGATCGAGACACATACTTCATTGCTAGAAAACCTCGCCCTAGTCTTTGATAGACTGCGGACCACACGCACGAAGCTCAATCTCGACAAGTGCGTGTTCGGGGTCAAAGCTGGGAAGCTCCTCGGTTTCTTGGTCTCACATCGAGGGGTTGAGGCTAACCTAGAGAAGATCAAGGCGGTGGAACTGATGCGACCTCCAGCCCGCATCAAGGACGTGCAGAAGCTTGCAGGGTGCTTGGCAGCGGTCAACCGATTTATCTCTAGGCTGGCTAAGCGGGCCCTCCCGTTCTTCAAGATCCTCTGCCAGTCCGTACCATTTGTCTGGATCGAGGAAGCGAAGAAGGCGTTCCGCGAGCTGAAGTAGCAGCTGACGACGCTGTCGATAATGGTGGCACCAGAGCCCAAGGAGCCCCTGTACTTCTATGTCGCCGCCACAACAGAGGTGGTAATCATGGTTTTGGTTGGAGAGCCCCAGGGCTTGGAGCTTGCAGGGGGCCCCGACAACAAAGAAGCCTCTGGGTCCCAGTCCCCAGAGGAGGTCCGGGTCCCTCAGGGGGGCCCTGGAGAGCAAGGAGCATCTAGGTCCTGGCCCCAGAGGAGGACCGGGTCCCCCCTAGGGTGTCCCGGAGAGCAAGGAGCCTCTAGATCCCAGCCCCCAGAGGAGGTCCGGGTCCCCCTAGGGGGCCCCTGAGAGCAAGGAGCCTCTGGGTCCCAGCCCCGAGAGGAGTACCGGGTCCCCCTAGGGGGCCCCGGAGAGCAAGGAGCCTCTGGGTCTCAGCCCCCAGAGGAGGACCGGGTCCCCCTAGGGGCCCCCGGAGAGCATGGAGCCTCTGGGTCCCAGTCCCCAATGGATGACCGGGTCCCCCTAGAGGGCCCCGGAGATCAAGGAGCCTTTGGTTCCCAGCCCCTTAAGGATGCACCAGGCCAGTCATCGGGCCCAGAGCAGATGGAAGAGGATACACTTCTTTCTCCAAGGAGATCTCGGACCATCCAATGCTCGGTCTACTTCATCAGCGAAGTCCTACATGAAGCAAAAACAAGGTACCTTGAGGTGCACAAGCTGCTCTATGCGGTACTAATTGCGTCGAGGAAGCTCCGCCATTACTTTCAGGCACACAGAGTCTTAGTGGTGACTCCGTTCCCACTGGGGGTAGTGTTGCGCAGCCCCAACACAGTAGGAAGTATCGCCAAATGGGCGGCCGAACTAGTGGTGTTCGAGATTGACTTCATACCACGACATGCAATCAAGAGCCAAGCTCTGGCAGACTTCATTGCTGAGTGGACTCCTTCACCAAGCAATCCAGGGGGTCTGGAAATCAGCGAGCCGGAGCCCAGAGCACCGGTGCTTACCGGGCCTCACTGGACACTCTTCTTCGATGGATCCTCGCAAGAGCAAGGGGCTGGAGCCAGTGCACTGCTCACCTCTCCAACAAGGGAGCAGTCCAAGTACGCGGTGCGCCTCGACTTCAAGGCGACCAACATCATGGCGGAGTACGAGGCCCTCATCTTCGAACTCACAGCTGCGCAGAGTCTTGGTGTCCAGCAGATGCTGGTCAAGGGAGACTCCCAGCTGATCATCAAGCAGGTCCGGGGAGAGTGCTGCTGCAATGACCCACATCTCACAGCGTACCTACTACACATCAAAAAGTTGGAAGCTACCTTCGAGTCCTTGGACCTCTGCCATGTTCCATGCGCCAAAACCTCCATCGCCGACTTCTTGTCAACCATGGCATCCACAGGAGCCCCGATCCCTGAAGGGGTCTTCAGTAGGAAGTTGGTGCGGCCAACTGCAAGGCTTGCGGCCCCAAAAAAGAAGGCGAGCCCAACACCACAGAGCTGGCGACCACAGTGGCCCTGCAACCAAGGGCCCCGCAAGGATCTTGTGCGTCACCGGGGACCCTATATTACCCGGCGCCCAAGATCCAGAAGCTCAGGAGAGTACCGATGCATGGATCACAGAGATCCGGGACTATCTAAAGGACAACATCCTCCCAGAGGGCCCAGTATACGCTGAGAGGATTGTGAGGATGGCAAAGCGCTACACGCTAGTAGAAGGTGACCTCTGCCGGTGTGGCACTAACGGCGTGCTGCTACAGTGCATAACTTTGGAGGATGGCTGCGACTTGCTCGCAGAGATCCACGAAGGAGAGTGCAGGAATCACGCAGCTTCCCGCACACTGGTTGGCAAAGCCTTCCGTCATGGCTTCTACTGGCCAAAAACACTACAAGACGTCGTCAAGCTGGTCAAGAAATGCAAGGCGTGCCAATTTCACGCCAAGCAAATTCACAACCCGACGCAGACGCTGCAAATGATCTCCCGCTCCTGGCCTTTTGCGGTCTGGGGGCTGGATATCCTGGGACCTTTTCCCAGGGCCATTAGAGGGTATCGGTTCCTCTACGTCGCTGTAGACAAGTGCACCAAGTGGCCCGAGGCAGCCCCAGTGATCAACATCAACAAGGAGTCCGCAGTCAAGTTCATCAAGTCGATTGTCTGCAGGTTTGGCGTCCCGAGCAGGATTATCACCGACAACGGGACCCAGTTCATCAGTGCAGCTTTCCAGGGCTACTATGAAAACCTCGACATCCAAGTTTGTTATGCATCCGTGGCTCATCCAAAGAGCAACAATCAAGTTGAGAGGGCCAACGCTGAGATCCTCAGGGGCCTCAAGACACACACGTATAACAACTTGTATAAGCATGGTGCCAAGTGGGTCGACGAACTCCCCTGCGCACTATGGGCAAGACGGACATCACCCAACCTCGCCACTGGAAAACCCCTTTCTTCCTGGTGTATGGGGCCGAGCCCCCCCCCCCCCCCCCCCCCAGAGATTGCAGTGGGCTCATTGCGAGTCCGAGCGTCCGATGAAGTCTCGCAAGACCAGCTCCGACGAGAAGATGTGGACCTCATTGACGAAGCAAGGTGGCACGCCACCATCCGAAACACACACTACTGACAGGCGCTGAGATGCTACCAAGAGCATTTCGTGTGGAGTAGAGAGCTCCAGACAGGTGACCTGGTGCTGCGACACATACTTTCTCGAGAAGGGTCGCACAAACTCTCCCCCAGCTTGGAAGGCCCCTTCCGAGTAACGCAAGTATCCTGCCCCGGGTGTGTCCGCCTATCCATAGAAGAAGGAGAGCCCCTCCCCAACCCTTAGAACATAGAGCACCTCCGTAAGTTCTACCCATAAGCATAAATAGTAGGACAGTGTAGGGTGTCATGAAGGAACGACACTTAGGACAACCAAGCTCTGGGAGGGATAGATCTAGAGTGTTCAACCGTTTAGCTTGGTGTTGTACTCTAAGCATGAACACCCTGCCTCCCTTTCCAACTGGACTGGGTCGTTGCCTTATTGTAAAGCCAATCCACTCTTGTGAACACCAATGATAAGAATTCACTGTCTTACAATAGGCTTTCTCTTATGTTCACTTAAATTACCTGTTAATTTTGTCAACAATCAACCTAGTCTCATCTTTCGTATATTGTATTCATATACTTGGTGAATTTTTTTCTATATCGCCTATAGTAGAGTTATGCAACCCTGCTCCAAGCGGACGTGGTTGAGGTACCTGCAAGGCGTCTTGGAACCTCTCGACTGCCCTCTTACTTGGGATCCTGTGGTGCTAAATGGTCCCCCGCGAAAGGCCAATGCTGAGCTGGAGGTCCAGAGCACGCTTTGCCTTCCAATGCTGCAGCTAAGTACTGAGGGCCAGGACGCTCACACCCCGAATAAGAAGGGAGCCGAATCTAGAGCACTAACGCACTGAATTGCCCAAACCCCGTGTACCAGCCCAAGACTGTAAGTCATGGCAATACTCAAGAATAAGAAAAGATCATCAGCGAGCAAAAAAATATGCACCCCTATTATGTGTGTAGGATATACAAAGCAGGTTGCGACGGAATAGTCAGCTCCGGCGCGCTCCAGGGGACCTGCCGCCGATGTTTCCACGATGATAGTGGGTGACAACGGAGCACCCAGCTCCGGCACCTCTGGCACCTCCCAAGGGGCCTGCCGCTAACGTCTCAACGACCATGGTGAATGACGCTGGAGCATCCAGCACCGGCGCCTCGCAAGGGGCCTACCGTCAATGTCCCAGCATGTCAACGCCAGCAACAAGCATGGACAAATGAGTAAACTTTCCTACCTCGCTCTTGTCGCTAATAGGATTCTCTTGCGATAGCATGTGCACCAAGGGCCCGTCGTCGACGACTTCACGATGATGGTGGAAGACGCCAGAGCACCTAGCTCCGACACCTCCCAAGAGGCCTGCCGTCGACGTCACAACGACGATGGCAGACGATGCTGGAGCACCCAACCCTGACACCTCCCAAGGTTCCTGCTGTCGACGTATCTACAACAATGGTGGGCGACGCCAGAGCATCCATCTTCGGCACCTCCCAAGGGCCCGTCATTGACGACTTCACGACAATGGTGGACGACGGCGGAGCAGCCAGCTCCGGCACCTCCCAAGGGGTCTATCATCGACATATCTATGAAGATGGTGGGCGACACTAGAGCATCCAACTCCGGCACCTTGTTGACGGCTCCTAAGATATACTAACAAATCATCCCCGGCAACGACGCCAGAAATGCTTGTTGACGGCTCCTAAGATATACTAACAAATCATCCCTGGCAACGGCGCCAGAAATGCTTGTTGGTATTTCTTATGAACCATTAACTAAACATCTCCAACAGATGTTTCAGAAATGCTTGTTAACGGTTCTATTGGATCACAGAGTGAATTCTACAAGCGCACAGAGATATCATTGTAGCATTTCCCCTTAAGAGTATTCCCAAGGGTGTCATTTATTTGATCCCAATGGAAGGCAGGGAAGAGATAAAACAATCATCAACTGGAAAGGGTAGAAAGGTCTAGGTAAGAATCTAGTAAGGATGGATAAAATAATAGTGGAGGTAGTGTGACACACACAAAAGCTTTCAATTCTAAGGGGGGTAAGAGGATCCTAGAGGTTAGTTAAGGTTGAGAGTTATGGAGGTACTCCTACTATGCTCTATTGTACATATACATAGTCTAAACTAATTATTCATAAGCTATATAAATAGTGAATACTTATGCTATGTGGTTCAACACATCGGGCACGGGCTTACCCCTAGCAATACTAGGGCGACTCCTGCCAAGAGCCTGTGGCATAGCCGAACGTGGAGGATTACAAAGGACAGATAGGGCCGTCACCACCTACTGCCTACCTCTTCAATCCGTGGGTCTACGAGACATCCAATGCTACTTAGCTATCCTAGCACCATGCTAGCATATTAAGTAATTATCTTAAGAGCCTAGGCACAATCCATCCTAAGGCAATGAATTGAATCATCATTGAACCAATGTTGATACACATCATAATTATCCATACTAACCTAGTTATGTTATAATTAACTAGACTATAGTGGGGGTCTATAGGTTCTATGATAATGAGATATGTTCATGATGAAACAATCATAGAAGCTATACCTTCCACATACATGGACTCCACAATCAAACAAGAACTGCTTTGCCCAAGTATATGTATAAGTAGAGACTAAAGATACTATCTTTATTATGCATAAAGTCACAAATACAAGAAAGAATACATGAGCCACACCTTTCCCAATGTAGGATTGGGAAGAGGGAGAATCCTTACTCCTTTCCCAATTTGGACTTGGGACTAGAGTCTCTCCTCTCTACAACCTAACTTCTCTAAGACTATGGATGATAGTGTATACAATAGAGATGAAGCTCAAGTGGTGTGTGTTGAAGTGAGAGGTAGGGGGTCCTATTTATACTAGTGTTGAGGTCGGTTACCGCCACCAAAAGCACGCGAATCAGTCACCATTGACTCCAGGGAGCCGGGAGGAGCCAACACGTGGAGGCTGACCAAGTTCGGTGCAGAGACCAGGTCAGCCGACCCCCTGGTTCGGCCGACCCCCTGGTTCGGCCGACCCCCTGGTTCGGCCGACCTGGTCATTGCACCGTTTCTCGTGTGCTTTCTCTAGGTGGCTGCCAGGTGGGTCCCATTGATGTATATGGGTGATACACCGTTGGATCTCCTCGGATACTTCTGTTTGGGGGCCATTTGATCCATGGGATGCCACATGTCGTCGCCTGATTGGTTGGGATGATATTTTATAGGATTGGTCCCTCTACATTTCCTCATTTCCTGCATAAAATGCTGCATACACATATTTCTCCAAGTCCAAGTGGAATTGGTTTAGATAGAAAGGTGATGTGTGCAAGAAATGACAAATCCTTCACATAATTGAGTTAAATTGACGGGTGAAATTGGTATATAACAGCCATCAACAAACTCCCCCAAGCTTATCCTTTGCTCGCCCCGAGCAAAGTCAAGACTTTAGGTTGATGATCAGGAGTTGCTACAATGTCTTATTTTCAAAAGTATCTAATGCACAACAAGATACTCTACCTAGTATTGCAGAAATTGGCTATGATACCCTACCTTTCTTAAGTTATCATGGGGCTTATGCTTTTTCATATTCACGAGTAGTTGAAAGGTAGAATAGCAAATGGAGCAAACATAGCCTAGAAATCAAGTTCCACTTAAATCCCGGAGAATTCAATTTAGATATTAAGTACCTCAATTTGATTCTCTCAATCACTCCTTTGTGGATAGTGGAAATATTTCCTCACCAAAGCATTGTGCCTCTACTATTCCTACTCATTGAATATGGCTTGTATGTGGAGCTTGGTAAGGAAAATAAGTAGGCATATTTGCATCACATATATTGCTAAGTCAAAAGAGTAAGCCTTAGGAGAATTCAAATCAAAACTTTTTGATTCAAGACTAGTGCATGTGTGATGGAGTGGAAGTGGATGTGGATACTTGAGATAACTCCTTTTTGGTATAGTCTCTCTTTCTTTTGCAGGGATGAAACATGGCTACTTTTCTTTTCTCTTTTTTTTTTCTCATGCTTATGATGTAAGCATGCCTTTTTTCTTCATTTTTGTAGCCATGTCTTCTACTCCCTTTCTTTGCAATGAATTTTGAAGAGAGTGCTAAACATGAATAACATGGAGTTTCTCTTTTTATTGTGGAATGGTGGGTATGATGGGCGTTTTGCTTACTTCTAGTGTAGAAGTATAGCATGTGCAAGTGAAGTCTTGAACTCAAAAAGAGTTGAATGATTTCTCACATAGGTCTATACTAGTTTGACTAGGCTTCAATTGAAAGAAAATAGCATATGCATAAGGTTTTGTCTATGTATGAACATCATATGGCTTTGGTAGGTATTTCCAATCAATTGAGGGGAACTTAAATCTTTTTAGAATTTCTTCGGAAATCTAAGTTTTACTTTCAAACTAGGACTAGCAGCCCTATTACTAATTCTAGTCTTGCAACAACCTAGACTTAGATTAAGCTTTCGCTACCCACAACTTCCAAATTAAGGTAAAAGTATTTCAAACCAATGAAAGAAATATTCAGAGAGTAGCAAGTTGTAAACTAGAGACTTAGGAAAATAAAACAGAGCAACTATTCATCATTTCATCTATGTGAATTCTAAATCATTCTTACCGCACATCTTTATTTGATGAAAGCAAATCTAACCTAATTTTTTTTCTAAATGCAAGGTGGATGATGGATGGATGGAAAATAAATATACAAGGAATGTGATACATGTTACCTCAAGTGGGGGTCCACCCCCAAGCTTGTTCTTCAACTACCTCCGTGATAAGGCTTGAACCCTTGATGACGGAAGTACGCTGCAAGATCGGCTTGTTGTTGTTGTAGCGCCGTGTTGAACTTGGTGAATTGAGCATCCATGTGTTGTTGCCAATCCTGGGTACCTTGAACATGCTCTTGGAGTGTGCTGTAGATGTCACCCGTTCTCACTTCAAGTTCTCCCATACATCTAGTGAGGTCCGTCATTCCTTGGCTATAGTCATGATGACTTCTAGCCGAAAAGGAACGGTGTCCTCTCATGGACGTTGGGGGCAAGCTGCTAGAGCTTGAAGTGGATAAGGGTGGATCCCTTTGCCATTCTTGCCAAGATGATCCCCCAGTATCATACGTCGGAGGTTGAGTCCATCCGGGCCCATAACCCGTTGGGTTCTCTTCCTCTTGGTATTCATGGACCAGAGAGATTATCAGTGGCATGCCTGTGGCTGCAGCCCTCGCACGATTTTTTGTTACCCTGCCAGAGACATTACTCGCACGATTTTTTGTTACCCCGCCAGAGACATTACTTCCAAGAAAATTAATGGTTAGCCTCCGACATTTGTACAAATGAAAATCTGAGTTAGGTAACCGAATTTCATTGACAAAGCCGGGAGAGAAAAATATCAAGGACCCATCTTGATCATGCTTAAGGGTATTTCCTTGCACTAAATAGTCTTCATCAATTAATTCTCTTTCAATTTCAATATATTCAAACGAAGAGTATTTAAGTGCTCCTACCCTATCAGCAATATGAGTAATCGATGAAGTGCATTCAATCGGTCCTGATTTTGAAATATAATCTAACCATTGTGTCATCATGGCTTTGACTGGAGCAACTTTTATCTTTTTAGTCATGGCAAACAAAATTTTCAATTCATCATCTAGCACAACCCTAACATCTCCCCTAGGGAACATAGTCATAGCCACCCATCTATGCATGAAGCGTAAGGTAGGGTTTTGGATGTGGCTATTCCTAGGAGCCATACATGTGACCTCACTAGTTAGCTCATGCCAAAAACTTTGTTTGTTAAATTTAGGAAAATTGTCTAAATCTAGCAAACACCGTTTATGGAAGCCTAGGATGGTACCTAATTCTTTCCATAGGATGTTGTATTCTTTTTGAAACAATCTAAAAGTAATACCATCAAATCCTATTCTTAGCGTGCAAAGGAATTGGATAGTGAGAAGGCGTGAACCTTTCTCCTCTATGTGAGCAAAGTCATCAAATCCAATTGCATGGCAAATGGAAAGAAATTCGGAGTCCATACCTATTTTGGAGATCAAATGTGGATCGTAAGACTTGGTGTGGCGGAACTCATGTGGAGAAGCCTGCGTGCTTGATCTTCAACTTCGCTTCGTATGTCGAGGTCGTTGTCATGAAGAAGTTGGTGTGGGTTGCTTCTCTCTTCCATGGGAGTGTCCTCACACACACTTCTCCTCTTTGGGCTTGTACCCATGGAAGAGAGGCGTGCACTAGAACCTTCACCATGGCTTGAGCTTGCAACCTCCTTCCTCTTTCCGAACAACCTCTTCATGCCTTTTTGAGTTCAACAAGCAAGAACAAAACATGGCGAGAAAAATCCGAAAAGAAGCAATGTTTGGAAAACAAAACCCTCAACGAATTTTCTCCTCTTGAAAGCTTGAGTGTAAAATGCAAATGCAAACAAAAGAAAATCTTTTTGGTGATGGATTTGAGTAAGAGTGTTGCAATGAAGAGCAAGAAAAACAAGGTGAGCTAGAGTGTGACTTGGGGAGGTGTAAAATGATGTGGTATGTGAAGAGAAGTGCTACTCACGGCCTCAATTTATAGGGTGCACCCTCCAACACTCACTTGGGGTTCAAAATGTAGTCGTTGGAGGAAGGGGAGCCAATTTGGCTCCACTCCCTTCTCGACCGACCAGGGGGTTCGACCGGCCTAACAGGTGGCCCCCCTGGTTCCCCTTTTGGCAAGTGGCTCCCCAACGGCTATAAAGTTAACACGTTGGTGAAATGCCACATGTGCAGCTCAGAAAAAATTGTTTTTCAAATAAAAACCTTTTTCAAATCCAATAAAAATTTTCTTTTGAAAAGAACGAAAGAAAAATGATAGTTGAGAATATAAGATTCTCAACTTGCTAGGAAAAATAAAATATGCAATGGGAAAAATCCAAATGGGGTGGAAAAAGAAAGAAAGAAAAATAAAGTGGGATAACTACCAATTTAATCTATTGGTGTAGGTCTCACCACCGTCCGATGAGATGGACATTCCTCCATCTTCATTTCACATCCGGGCCCAAAGGGATGGGCTCAGACGGCTTGTCTTGCTTCTTCCGCCATTCCTTCTTTGGCAGCTTGGTCGACTTGGGCCTTCGGGAAGATCCAGATGATTCCGTCGCCTTTGGATATCAGAGTGGTTGAAACAACGAATTCTCCTCATAGATTAATCTTCTCATGAATGCAATGAGTGAGTCCACCTTTGGGGGTGTGACTTCGACCTCTCTGATGTGTTTACCATTCGGCCCATACTTGATTTGAATCATGGAGCATTGCTCTGATTTTGGCCGAAAGTTAAACCTTTCCTCCTTGCCATTGATATGGAAGTGGATTTCTCCAGCTCCCACATCTATGCGAGCTTTTGCAGTGCTTAGGAATGGACGCCCAAGAATGAGTGGTGTATCTTTCTCAGTGTCCATGTCTAGCACCACAAAATCCACGGGTATGAAGCAGTTCTAGATCTTCACCGAGACGTCTTGAGCAATACCCGCTGTATAATGGACTGAAGAGTCGGCCCGTTGTAGCTGCATTGGTGTTGGAGTCAGTTCTGTGAAGTTCAGCTGGTCGAACACAACCTTGGGCTTCACACTAACACTTGCTCCCAGATCACAAAGTGTCTTGTCAAAATGGTGAGCCCCAATTGAGCATGAAATGGTAGGACACCCAGGGTCCTTCTGCCAGTTGCTCTCTCGTACGGAAATCATGTTGACATTTTTTATCGGGGGTTCTAGCTGGCCTGGCATCTTGCCATTCTCCATCGGAGGAATAGCAGCTGCCAGCTGAGCCAACTAAGTCTCGAGCATCTTGTTGAAGCTCAGTTGATTCCTGAAGGTTGAGGATAGTCCTTCAATCTTTGCATTGATATTCTCTAGGGTCTTGTCATTACCTGACAACTTCTTGGATAGGGCATCGTTGACCTCGAGATGGCTAATGGCAAGTTCTCTCAAGTTGGGCTGATTTCCAGGGTTGCCATTTTTGTTATAACCTCCTTGAAAGAATGGGCGTTGTTGACCCCACCCTTGACCTCCTGGACGATAGCCATTGTTGTTGAAATTTTTGTTGTTGGCGAGGTATAAGGCATCCTTACGAGTTTCTGGGCAATCATTGCCCATATGACCCATGTCACCACAGACTTCGCACGTGATGTGAGAGCTAGGGCATAGGCATTGCTAGACACTTCACAATTGGCTTGTCCATCAGTTTTCTTCATTAGGAGGTCCAATTTTTGCAGCGATCATGTCCACCTCCTTCAAGGTGTGCATGCCTCGCTGTCGGGTATGGAGATGCTCATCATTCCATCCCATGTTGGCACCATCTTCTCAATAAGATCTTTAGCTTTTGGCACCATCAATGAGAGGAAGGCTCCTCCAGCAGCAGCATCCAAATGGTCACGAGCTGATGGGATCAGCCCGTTATAGAAATTTTGAATAAGGAGCCAATCATCCATCCCATGGTGGGGACAGGCTAGGATGTACTCCTGAAGCCTTTCCCATGCCTCGGGAATAGATTCCTTGGGCTCTTGCTGAAAGCTGGAAATCCTTCCATGTAGGGCATTGGTTTGTCCAACGGGAAGAATTTGGCGAGAAATGCCGTAGAACACTTCTCCCAAGTGTCTACAACACTTCGGTTCGCGTAGAACTACTGTTTCGCTTTCCCAAGGAGAGAGAACGGGAACAATCTCAGACGGACCGCATCCGGAGACACGTCCTTGATCTTAAAAGTGCTACAGATCTCGAGGAATTGTTGCAGGTGAGCACTTGCATCCTCGTTAGCCTTCCCACAGAATGGGTTGGCTTGCACCATAGTGATAAGGCCAGTTTAGATCTCGAAGTTCACATCTCCCATGTTAAAAGTGGGCCCAATAGGCACATTGTTAGCAGAGGGAGCTGAGAACTCACAAAGGGTCTTCTGGGCCATTGGCATTTGGATTCTTGGTGCAAAAATGCTGGCTTGCTTTGCCGCTCGAATCTTCTGAGGAGTAATGACACGGGGTCGATCTCTCAGAAGAGATTCGAGATCTTCAACAAAGTTTTCCGGCGGGTGGAAACCAGACATACACTACCCTGTTTTCACATTTAAAATAAATGCAAAAACAAAGAATGGTTATCCTACTAAAATCCTACCCAGGGTTCTATCCTACCCACTCAGTCATGTTATATATCTATTTTCTTTCCCCGACAATGGCGCCAGAAATGCTTGTTGACGGCTCCTAAGATATACTAACAAATCATCCCCGACAACGGCGCCAGAAATGCTTGTTGACGGCTCCTAAGATATACTAATAAATCATCCCTGGCAACGGCGCCAGAAATGCTTGTTGGTATTTCTTATGCACCATTAACTAAACATCTCCAACTGATGTGTCAGAAATGCTTGTTAACGGTTCTATTGGATCACAGAGTGAATTCTGCAAGCGCACGGAGATATCATTGTAGCATTTCCCCTTAAGAGTATTCCCAGGGTGTCATTTATTTGATCTCAAAGGAAGGCAGGGAAGAGATATAACAATCATCAAGTGGAAAGGGTAAAAAGGTCTAGGTAAGAATCTAGTAAGGATGGATAAAATAAGTGGAGGTAGTGTGACACACACAAAAGCTTTCAAGTCTAAGGGGGTAAGAGGATCCTAGAGGTTAGTTAAGGTTGAGAGTTATGGAGGTACTCCTACTATGCTCTATTGTACATATACATAGTCTAAACTAATTATTCATAAGCTAGATCAATAGTGAATACTTATGCTATGTGGTTCAACACATCAGGCACGGGCTTACCCCTAGCAATACTAGGGCGACTCCCGCCAAGATCCTGTGGCATAGTCGAACGTGGAGGATTACAAAGGACAGATAGAGCTGTCACCACCTACTGCCTACCTCTTCAATCCGTGGGTCTATGAGACATCCAATTCTACTTAGCTATCCTAGCACCATGCTAGCATATTTTAAGTAATTACCTTAAGAGCCTAGGCACAATCCATCCTAAGGCAATGAATTGAATCATCATTGAACCAATGTTGATACACATCATAATTATCCATACTAACCTAGTTATGCTATAATTAACTAGACTATAGTGGGGGTCTATAGGTTCTATGATAATGAGATATGTTCATGATGAAACAATCATAGAAGCTATACCTTCCACATACATGGACTCCACAATCAAACAAGAAATGCTTTGCCCAAGTATATGTATAAGTAGAGACTAAAGATACTATATTTATTATGCATAAAGTAACAAATACAAGAAAGAATACATGAGCCATACCTTTCCCAATGTAGGATTGGGAAGAGGGAGACTCCTTACTCCTTTCCCAATCTGGAATTGGGACTAGAGACTCTCCTCTCTACAACCTAACTCCTCTAAGACTATGGATAATAGTGTATACAATAGAGATGAAGGTCAAGTGGTGTGTGTTGAAGTGAGGGGTAGGGGGTCCTATTTATACTAGTGTTGAGGTCGGTTCCCGCCATCAAAAGCGCGCGAATCAGTCACCATTGACTCCAGGGAGCTGGGAGGAGCCAACACGTGGAGGCTGACCGAATTCGGTGCAGAGACCAGGTCGGCCTACCCCCTGGTTCGGCCGACCTGGTCATTGCACCGTTTCTCGTGTGCTTTCTCCAGGTGGCTTCCAGGTGGGTCCCATTGATGTATATGGGTGATACACCGTTGGATCTCCTCGGATACTTCTGTTTGGGGGCCATTTGATCCATGGGATGCCACGTGTCGTCGCCTAATTGGTTGGGATGATATTTTATAGGATTGGTCCCTCTACATTTCCTCATTTCCTGCATAAAATGCTGCATACACATATTTCTCCAAGTCCAAGTGGAATTGGATTAGATAGAAAGGTGATGTGTGCAAGAAATGACAAATCCTTCACATAATTGAGTTAAATTGACAGGTGAAATTGGTATATAACAGCCGTCAACACACCTCCCAAGGGCCTGCCGTTGATGTTTCCGCGACGATGGTGGGCGACGCCGGAGCACCCAGCTCCGGCACCTTCTAAGGGGCCTGCCGTTGACGTCTCAATGATGATTGTGAATGACACGGGAGCATCCAGCACCGGCGCCTCACAAGGGGCCTGCCGTCGATTTCCCAACATGTCAACGCCATCAAGAAGCGCGGACAAATGAGTAAACCCTTCTACCTCGCTCTTGTCGCTAACCTGATTCTCCTGCGATAGCCTATGCACCAGGGGCGCGCCATCGATGACTTCACGACGATGGTGGACAACGCCGGAGCAGCTAGCTCCAGCACCTTCCAAGGGGCTTGCCGTCGATGCCCCAGCTCGTCAATGACAGCACCAAGCACAGATAAGTGAGTAAACTCTCTTGCCCCGCTCTTGTTGCTAACAGGGTTCTCTTGCGATAGCCCGTACACCAGGGGCCTGCCGTCGATGACTCTACGATGATAGTGGACGACGCTGGAGCATCCAGCTCCGGCACCCCCCAAGGGGCCTGCCGTCGATGTCTCAGCGACGGTGGTGGGCAACGTCAGAGCACCCAACTCCAGCACCTCCCCAGGGTCCTGCCGTCGATGACTCTACGACGATGGTGGGTGACACTGGAGCATCAAGCTCTGACACCTCGCAAGGGGCTTGCGATCGATGTCCCAACACGTCAACAACAACACCAAGCGCGGATAAGTGAGTAAACTCTCCTGCCCTGCTCTTGTTGCTAACAAGGTTCTCTTGCGATAGCCTGTGCACCAGGGGCCCGCCATCGAGGACTTCACGATGATGGTGGACGATGCCGAAGCAGCCAGCTCTACCACCTTCCAAGGGGCCTGCCGTCTACGTATCTATGAAGATGGTGGGCGACGCTGGAGCATCCATCTCCGGCACCTGCCAAGGGGCCTGCCATTGATGTCTCAATGACGATGGTGGGCGACGCCGGAGCACCCAGCTCCGGCACCTCCCCAAGGGCCTGCCATCGGTGTATGTATGAAGATGGTGGATGACGCTGGAGCATCCAGCTCAAGGCACCTCCCAAGGGGCCTGCCGTCGACGTCCCAGCACATCAACAACAGCAATAAGCACAGATAAGTGAGTAGAGTCTTCTGCCTTGCTCTTGCTGCTAACAAGGTTTGCTTGTGGTATCCTGTGCACGAGGGGTGCGCCGTCGACGACCTTACAATGATGATGGACGATGCCAGAGCATCCAGCTCTGGCACCTACCAGAGGGCCTACCGTCGACAACTTCACGATGATGGAGGGCGACGCCGGAGCAGCTAGCTCTAGCACCCCCCAGAGTGCCACTGCCGTCGACGACAACACTCAAGAAAAGCCCAACGCTCCCGAAAGGTTCACGTCAAGACTAATCACTCATGCTCCCCCACTCCGTTGGGGTACAGTGGAAGACATCTTGCGGTCAAGTGGCAGGCGTACCCAACAATCTGGCCATGCCTACAAAGGGGCCTCTAAGGGTGGTTCCATAGGCAGGACGTCAACTAGTGACAAACCG
This sequence comes from Tuctoria greenei, assembly GCA_036927565.1. Taxonomy (NCBI): domain Eukaryota; kingdom Viridiplantae; phylum Streptophyta; class Magnoliopsida; order Poales; family Poaceae; genus Tuctoria; species Tuctoria greenei. The sequence continues at coordinate 44,335,672 of JAYESD010000001.1, read as the reverse complement.
GCCGTGTTAACTGTGCAAGCGCTGGTCCCTAAAATGCTAATGACATCGACAAAGGATCTTCAAGACCTTACACAAGAGAAGGAATTAGGGAAACAATTTGAAAGCACACGACAAGACAACAAGAAAAACAACTTGTATTCAAATTCATAAAAAGTTATTTACACAAGGGGGTCATCCCCGGATACAAAAAACATTCCGCCTGAGTGCCGCCAGTCTTAACCCCGCTGGAACAAAGAGGCCACCTGCTTGGAAAGGTCCTGGACTTTAGCTCTCGCCTCTTCCTCTCACTCATCAAGGGGGACTTTCTCCACCGGCTCCAGCGGGATCACCAAGTACCAGCTCTGGAAGCACACCAAGACATGAGAGGCCACCAGCTCAGCCAACTACCTTCCTTCAACCTCCAGCCGCCTTGCAAAGACGGTGTTCACCAACCCAACGACGAGCAGAGGGAGTCCAAGGTGGGAAGCAACTGGGCCACCCCCTGAGATGGTTCCCTACGTGGCACGGGACCTAGGCTGAGGAGTTCCAGCACCACCCCAGCACGGGCCAGGGAGTACCAAACCCTTTAGGCCTCGGCCGTGCGGGAGGCCTAAAGGCTCTCCACCTCCCTCCGAGTAGTCACCTTCAGGTCAGCGAGCTCCCGAGCATGACGCTCCAGGTCTTCGTCCCAGTGCTGGATGGCCAGCTCCAAGTCCTGCAATACCCAACGTTTCTCCTCCAGGCTTTGGGAGATCTCCTCCTCCTCCGCCACCAAGTCCCGTTCCGTGTCAGCAATGACAACTTCACGGCAGACCAACTCCAGCCGCTGATCCTCGCACAGCTTCACGCAGGCGTCAGCGGTAGCATGGGCCTTCAAAGCTTCAACTCAAGCTCCTTGTTCATGGCGTCGATCAGCTTCACCAAGCGCCGCTCCTCCGCAAGCTGGTGCAACTCTCAGGCGAAAGCAGCCTGCGTCTTGCACAAGATAAACTGGGCTGCGACAACAACATCGGTGAGAGGGATTGGCTCGACCGTCGCCACCGACGATTGCCCCTTCGCCCCTCCTGCCGACGCCGCTGCAGACACCAACATCTGGGGACCAGATGGTTCCCTGGCTGGAGCCCCAAGAACTGCCGTGCCGCTGCCCAATGCCAAAGTCCCCTGCTCTATTGCAAGGGCATCGCCAGTCGCCACGTTGCGCGTATATAACATCAGGCATCGGCGCTGCTTCAACGACCGACATGTCAGCCCCACCAATGGACGCAACCACGACCAAAGTAGCCCCCTCCTCGCCGAGCACCTCCTCGCTCGGCACTTCCTCGCTGGGCTCCTCCTCGCCAATAACCTCCTCGCCTGGCACTCCCACGCTTTGTGCCACTTCTGCCACACCTGCCTCGACGGACGGGGGTACAGAGTCATCAACGACACGTAAGGCTGGCGCACCTCCGAGCGTAGGATGTGGCGCGGCAGACCCCATTCCATCTCCGGGAAGGGAAGGGGTGTAACACCCTCATTTTCGTGCACCATGCCCTGCATCCATCATAAAATATGCTTGACATTAATCCACATAAAAGGACCAAGTTCAAAATGAATTAGAAACAAAACCACACTTAAGGATTCTTGAAAGTGCGGACTAGTCCGATTTTGTGCGGACTAGTCCGATTCCCCTCTGACTTCAAACGGACTTGTCCGTTTTTCCCTCTGACTAAAGTCAAACTTGTTCGATTTTTGGCCAGACTTGTCTGTTTTACCCCTCAGGATAAGTTCAGACTTGTCCGATATCCAGTCCAGACTTGTCCGATTTCCCCGTGTCCAACTTCGGACTAGTCTGACCCTTTTCGGACTTGTCCGGTAAATCGTGACTCCAAGTTGATCTTTTGTTTCATGACTTGTTTCTTGGGTTTTACGTTAAGTGGGCCTAGGGACGTCGTGCCTAACTCTTTTAGAGCCCTTGTAGGACTCTAAACCGGCTTCTAGTCATCTCAAACTCGAAATCCATCTAACCCTAGCCCTCCACCTCTATATAAACAACCCCACTCCTTGGCTTGACATCTATTTGACTCTTTTCCACCTCACCCAAACACTAGCTCGTGATTAGTCGCCACCAAGGAGGGAGAAGGAGATCTAGAGCAAGGAGAAGAAGAGGAGGAAATGAAAGAGGATCAAGATCTCCATCAACTTTGCATTCTTCATCAACAATTCACCATCAAGTTCTTCATCAACCCTAGATCTTCAAGAACCAAGTGTTGCCTCCAAGATCCTTGATTCTTTGGAGTCCTAAACACCTGGTATACCTTCTATTCTCTTTTCCTTACATGAATTCAACCCCGTTTCTCCAAATTCACGTCGATCTAGAAAACCCTAGTTCACCAGTTCTGCGAAGTGCAGACTTGTCCGGTCCCTAGCGGACTAGTCCAATTTTCTTGGTTAATTTCTGTTGAATTAATTATAAGTTAGATCGAAACAACTCCAAACCTGTATAAACTTGTTAAAAGTTATTAGAACTAGTTAGTGATCATCATTAACAACACATTAACAAGTTCCACCTTGCATTTGCATTAATCGTGCATGTCATGTCATATTGAGTAATATATGTGCATCTATTGATTGTAATTCTTGTCTGTATGTTTATTGGGCGGATTAGACGGATTTGCGCTAGATAGTGCCACGGAGGATCTTTAACACCAATAGTTTGAAGGCTTTGACCCGAACCAATCCCAAGAGCAAGGCAAGTGTCCTTGAAGCATATTGATCCTGTTTTTTAAATAAATGTTTTGTTTGCAAACTGCATGCTTGTGTCAATTTGATTGGAAATCATATGGTAGGAAGTTTACTAGATTTGTTGACCACCCTTGTCACCTGGAATTCATGGTAAAAGTCGGGAAGAGCTTTTTACCTTTTTGCTTCGCTTAATTAATTGGGATGGAACACAGCTACACCACTTAACTTAATTATGCATTTATGAGATTATGATTAACATGAACTGGTTAATATGATATGATAATAGGTGATCTAAGCAAGCATGGTATGTGGATTGGGTTGGATGCTATGGTGGTTCGCTTGCATTAGATCTAAGGACCGGTTCATGGAGCGACCATCCAGGATTTACAGTGGCACCACGATGCAAGTATGGGTGCAGCGTAGCTGATTAATTAGAGCTTTGCCAGTGCTATTTGGACCATTAAGGATGCTCGGGGAAGGGGTAGTTGGATTGGGTTTGTTGATGATTGGTGGGACTACCCTGGGATCCGAATGGCTCAAGAGGGGGCCCTTGGTTCAAGATGTGCTCTGTAGGAGACATCGCCACTGGTGAAACCTCAATGGGGTCTAAATAGGCTAGTAATCCCTTTGTAAAGGCTATTTTGTGATCTCTTGGCCACACACCGACGGAAGTGTGATATGGCATAATAGAGGTTCTAGTCACCGCAAGGTGATGAAATCACAAACACGTGGGTAAAGTGGTGCAAACTCAACATAGTCTAATAAAACTATCATGATAGCCGTGCAACCGGTCATGAGCAACCTGGACCCTCACATGATTAGGGGAAACTTGGTATTGGGATGGTTTGGTTATGGTTTGGTTATGGTTATGTTTTAGTAGTGGTTATGGTTGATAATATGGTTATGGTTGGTTACAAATTAAACTCTGATATCGATTATGGTTATTGGTAATGAGAAATCTGGAATATGGATGATGGTAACGAATATGGATGGGTATTATGATGATTACATGGTTTATGATGGGTTTACCTCACATTCATATAATATATACTGCTTTTCAAATATTTTAATGTACTTTTCATCACTTAGCCATTGTTATATTCTTCATTTGAATCAGCTACATGTCAAACTTTCCACACTTGCTGAGTACGACATGAATTCACTCTTGCAATTCCCCCACCAATAGTTGCAGGTCAGAATTGGGAGCTTAACGATGATAATACGGAGTTCTAGGCCGTGTCTACCGTCAGCTTGCCTGTGGAGTGTTGGAGCTGCGTTATACCCTATTTGCTTATGCTGCTTAGTTGCTTATTAGTTTATTTCCGCTGCATTAGTCAAACTTGTCATTAATGATAACTAGAGTTTGTATTCGAGGATATTATGAATGGTGTAATAAATGTGGTTAATTAATCTTGTCTTGTGGTGATTTTCTGTATATCCTTTTGTGAATGCACTCGTGTATGTGTGTTGAACATCCTGGGCACACATATGCATTCACTTGGTTCATTTTTGGAAAATCGGGTGTCACAAATTGGTATCAGAGCCAGGTTGACCATAGGATGCAGCCTAGATAGAATGCACACTTTAGAGCACATGGAGCACTCAGGAATCGATGTGTTTTTGCTTAGTGTGCTGTTTGCTATATATCGTTTGCTTGTGTGCTTAATAGAAGATTTTGGAATGCTTTAGCATTGCCATGTCCACATAGGCTAGAGTAGCTAGTTGTTTAGTTTCATATCCCTTGATGCATATAGTTGGGGACTTCTTCTAATTCTTATCTCTTGCTTTTCTTCAGATGGTGAGGACTCGCAACCAGAGGGATGGAAATGATGAGGAGGAGAACCATGGAGCACCTCAGAACAACAATGGACAAGGACCTGCTCATGAAGGTATCAATATTGAGCAGCTATTGGCTATGCAAAACCAGCTCATGCAGACCATGATACAGACTATGGGACAACTGCAGGCTAACAACAACAACAATCAGCCCAACATACCTCCACTGCCACCCCCACCTCCTCATAACCGGTTGGGAGAGTTTATGAGTACTAGGCCACCGACCTTCGCTCAAGCCGCTGACACTATGGATACGGATGATTGGCTCACGTCCGTGGAGAAGAAGCTAGCTATTGTCCAATGCAGTGACCAGTAGAAGGTCCTATTTGCTTCTCATCAACTAGTTGGAGCAGCTGCAGATTGGTGGGATGCTTATTGGAATGCTCATGAGAACCAAGAGAGGATTTCATGGGCCGAATTTAAGGAGAGCTTCCATTCTCATTATGTGCTGGAAGGAGTTATAATTTTGAAGAGGCAAGAATTTGAGAACTTGAGGCAAGGAAGATCGAGTGCAGATGAATATCTCAATAAATTCACTCAACTTTCAAGGTATGACCCTGAAGATGTTAGTCAGGACAGCCGGAAGCAATATTTGTTCATGAGAGGCTTGAACAATGAGATCCAAGTACAATTGCTCAATTGTGACTATGCTAACTTCCAGAAGCTTGTGGACAAAGCAATTGTGGTGGAGAACAAGGTCCATGAGATGGAGCTAGACAACAAGAGGAAGGTACCATATCAAGGACAGCAACAAGGCAGTAATGTGAGCCCTTGCTTTGCACCGCCAAGTGCGCCATACTTCAGCTCTTCTGCGCCTGCTTATCATCCTAGTTATGCACCACGCCCAACTCAATTTGTGCAGCAACGCACTGTTATGCAAGCACCTAGGCCTCCAATGCCTTTTGCACCTCATGCCAACTTTCCTGGTGCAACTGCGAAGACTCTCCATCCAAATTCTGGTGAAGCAAAGAACTTCTATACTTGTGGAGAAGCTGGACACTTTGCACATCAATGTCCTAAGTCAGGCCTTGGTCAAAGAAGCAATGCGTCGAGGCAAAATCCAAGACCCAATGGAGGACAGTCGCAAGGGAACCGTGGATATCAAAATTTTGTTCGTAGCAATGTGAACCATGTCTCTATGGAGGATGCTCAACAAGCGGATGACGTGGTGATTGGTATGTTTCTCGCAAACTCCAACCCAATGACTATGTTATTTGATTCTGGAGCATCGCATTCATTCATTGCATCAAAATATGTTGCCAAGTATAGTTTGCCTATCTCTCATATGAAGTTTACTCTATTGGTTAAGTCTCCTAGAGGAGAGATGAGGACAAATATAGTATGTCCAAAAGTAAGCCTTAGAATAAGGGGGGTCGACTTCTCCGCCAACCTCATTGTCTTGGATTCTCAAGGATTCGACATTATACTTGGTATGGACTGGTTGAGGAAGCACAATGGAGTCATTTAATGTGCCAGGAAGACGGTGAAGTTGACCAATGAGGAAGGGATCACCGTAGAGTTTGAAGCATCTCAAACTGCACCAAAACAATTGAGGAGATTCCGTGGTGTGTGAATTTTTGGATGTGTTCCCAGATGAGTTGCCAGGTATGCCACCTGACCGAGACATTGAGTTTGTTATTGATTTAATACCTAGAACTGCACCTATAGCTAAGAGGCCGTATAGGATGCCTCCCAAGGAATTAGCGGAACTCAAAAAGCAGATTCAAGAGCAATTAGAGAAGGGTTTTATTCTCCCCAGTTCTTCACCTTGGGGAGCACCCATTCTTTTCGTGGATAAGAAGGATGAATTGCAAAGAATGTGCGTAGATTACCGAGCTCTCAATGAGGTGACCATCAAGAACAAGTATACTTTAGCACGCATAGAAGACTTGTTTGATCAGATGAAGGGTGCATGTGTTTTCTCCAAGATTGATTTGAGGTCGGGATACTTTCAAATGAAGATTAGGCCATCGGACATACCCAAGACAACTTTCAGGACACGGTATGGATCTTATGAGTACACCGTGATGTCCTTTGGATTGACAAATGTGGCTGCCTAGTTTATGTACCTCATGAATAAGGTCTTCATGGAGTACTTGGACAAGTTTGTATTGGTGTTCATTGATGACATTATGATATACTCGAAGGATGAGAAGGAACTTGAGGAACACTTGAGGCTCACATTGCAGAAATTAGGGAGCATCAATTGTATGCCAAGTTCAGCAAGTGCCAGTTTTGGTTGAAAGAAGTGTCGTTTCTGGGTCATATCATCTCTGGAGGAGGAGTATCAGTGGACCCAGGAAAGGTAAGGGACGTGCTAAAGTGGGAGCCACCGCAAAGCGTAAAAGAAATAAGGAGTTTTCTTGGAATGGCTGGATATTAACGTCGACTCATCAAGGACTTTTCTAAGATAGCCAAGCCAATGACGGAATTGCTCATGAAGGGAAAGGCTTTGCGATGGACTGAAGCTTGTCAAAATAGTTTTGAGGATCTAAAGAAGAGGTTAACCACAACCCCAGATTTAGTATTGCGAGATGTGAGCAAGAGTTTCGATATTTATTGTGATGCATCGAGACAAGGACTTGGATGTGTATTGATGCAAGAAGGTCAAGTGGTTGCATACGCATCGAGACAATTGAAGAAATATGAGCAGAATTACCCAACACATGATTTGGAGCTTGCAGCCGTAGTACACGCATTGAAGATTTGGAGACATTATATCCTTGGACATAGGTGTGAAATTTATACGGATCATAAGAGACTTAAGTATATTTTCACGTAAACGGACCTGAATTTGAGGCAATGAAGATGGTTGGAGCTCATCAAGGATTATGATTTGGGAATTAATTATCACCCGGGAAAAGCCAATGTAGTGGCTGACGCCTTGAGCCAGAAAGGAGTAAGTCATCAACTCGCGGTTCGAGAGCTGCCATCCGAGTTATGTAAGGAGTTTGAACGGTTGAACCTTGGATTTGTAAATGAAATGGGTATGATGGAGTTGAATCCGACGTTGGAGCAAGAAATTCAGAGGGCCAAGTGAAGGATGAGGAAATCTAAGAGATCAAGGAAAGAACCCAAGAGGGGAGAGAATTCAGATTTGTTGTGCCTAATGTGAAGCATATTCGGGAGACAATATTGAAGGAGGCACATGACTCACCATATTTGAATGTGGTCTAGAGGGGGGGGGGGTGAATAGGCCTTTTTGAATTTTAGTCGGAACTTGCAACACTTAGCAACTTGATCAAATACCAGGAAATCGGACTAGTCCGGTAGTGTTCGGACTAGTCCGGTGCGTGCGGACTAGATTGATCTAGTTAGATCAATGATTTCAATACAAGCACAATACACAGTGGAATATAGTAGGTAACTTGAAAGTATTGTGTCAATGAAGTTAAGTGTAACACAAACTAACTTTTTCAATGTTTTAACAGAAGATGGACAAGATCAAGTAAACCCTAGAATATGATGTGAAAAATAAGAACAAAATGCACAAAGTGAAGACACAATATTTTTATCCCGTGGTTCGGTTCTCACAAAGGCAACCTACATCCACGTTGAGGAGCCCATGAAAGGACCGTGTCTTCTCTGACCCTAACCTCGTCGAATCGCCACAAAGGCCTATTGTGTTTCACTATCACAAGGGTAAATCACCAAGTTCAAGGGGCCTTCTCACAAGTTGAGGGCTCCCCAAGATTACAAATCAAACACCACCAAGAACACACTCTTAAGATCAACAATGGAACAACAGGAGTGTGTTAGAGAGTCAAACCCAAGAGATCAAATGTGTGAATCGTGTCTCTCCTTTGATCCAAGGTGAATCCTCAAGGATTTGATCTTTCTTGCGTTGGAATGCATGGAGAGGTGTGTTTTCTAAGCTCTTGGAGGGTGTGATGGTGCTGGGAGTCGAGAGAGTTGAAAGTAGGGCCGTGCATATCTATTTATATGGTGTTTCCAAAAGTTACCATTAGGGTTTCGAGGGTCCGTACTAGTCTGTGGTGAAGTCTGGACTAGTCCAATGTGCGGCGTGTAGGAAACCCTAAGTTCTTAGGAAGATCGGATTTGTCCGGCTTAGGGCGGACTAGTCCGAATTAGGATTTGGAAAAGTTCAGACTAGTCCGGTTATTTTCGGACAAGTCCGGCTGTGGTGAACTCCTTAGTGAATTGGGGACAAGTCCGCATTTGGAGAACTTGTCCAATTTTAGTCAGAGAGGATATCGGACTAGTCCGTATATTATCGGACTTGTCCGATGTTGTGCAAAGTTGTGAAGTGTTGAGGACTAGTCCACACTAGGGAGGACTAGTCCGATCTTAGTCAGAAAGATATTAGACTAGTCCGTGGTGATATTGTACTAGTCCGGTCTGTGTAGACTTGGACTATGCAGATAAGTCCACACTGGGAGGACTTGCCCGATTTTGAACACAGGGGTTATCGAAGTAGTCCGGATATTATCGGACTAGTCCAGACCTATATAAATTAGTGCAGTGAGTGAGTTTTCTTGTGATTGAGCTCTTGGGGTGTGTTTCTCCAACACACTCCATACACAATAATCTAATCTATTTAGCTCTTGAGATTTTTTCCATATAGATCCTCATTCTCCTTTCTTTTTGCGCTTTCTTCATAATTTCTTTTAAGACCCGTGCGCATCTCAACAATTTGGTTAGGATCTCATTTGTTTGTCATAAATAAACCAAAACCCACAAGGGATGCCTAGATGCACTTTCAATCTCCCCCTTTTTTGTGATTGATGACACAATTGAGATTTCAAAAAATATGATAAAATACAAAATTTTCATAAAGTGTGCACATATGAGTTAGGTACAAGTTAAGCAATGAAACATAGGTCATATGTGCACTCTTTATGGTGGGGTGTAAAACTACGTGAGTGTGAGCAATAATCGTGACGAGAATGAAGTGATTGACATTAAAATACCAATATCAAGCATATATGTCAATTTCAAGGCAAAATACAAATTTCATAACATAAGCAAAGTCATTCCATCACACCACAATACCAAAGATAGAGATAACAGTATTAAAGTTTTATAACCCAAGAGAGACACAAAAATATACACAAATGAAGCACTCATCTCTCAACCTACAGCTAGAATCTAGTGACTCCACCTCAATCTCTCCCCCTTTGGCATCAAGACACCAAAAAGAAGGAGGAGAGGGATCTAGTGGCTCATTCCTCGCTATCAGTTCTCTCCTCATCTTCATCTTCCGGTGTTGGAGGAGGAGGAGCAGATCCACTCAAAGTGCCCCCAATGCCAAAGTAGGCAAGCTCGAAGGGAGTCAAAGGACTGAGCTCAGTAAAATCAGAGGCTGAATCTTCAGAGATGACTGGGGATCCAATAGGCTGGATCTCCAGCTCCTGGCAAATATGCTTGACATTTTCTTTGACATACCTCATATCTGACTTCCTCGCCTTGTTCAGCTTGTGATATTCACTTTGGCTTTTTGGCATGAGGCAAAGATTGCTGCCAAGTACTTCAAGATTCCACTAGGAGACCCTTTTTGGGGAGGGGCCCTAGTGGTGGGAGCAGTCCTCTCATCTCATCGAGCTCTCCTTGGAGCCTCTTCACTGGATGCGGGGGATGGAGCAGCTTGGACAGTAGCTTGGGGAGGGGGCTTTTGGGGCCTCAAAGGAGTGTGCTCCACATCCTTCACGAACTCGATCCCTGTGACCTTCTCAATCATGAACATCAAGTAGGGGGCATAGCCACATGATCTGTTCAGCGTGCAGGAGATGTTGACCATATCATTCCAGATATAGTCAAATATGTCAAACTTCCTGTTCTTTCTTATCACTTTCATGAAGGTCCTCAAGTAACCTTGGACACTTCCTGCATCCCCATCTTTTGGTGCTACGGTCTTCCTCAGCACCCTGTTGAGAACCATGAAGAAGGGATTCATGTTCTTGGTTGAGGTAGGATGAACTTCAGGCTAGTGTCATAGAGGAAGTCCATCTTATCCTTGCCCAAGACATCGATATTGTGAATAGTCAACTCATTGTTGTCGGTGTCTTCAGGTGAAGGAGTCTTGCAAAATCATCATAAGTAATGGTGTACTTGGACCCATGAGTCATCCAAGTCACCCTTTCCTCCTCATTACTAGCAAAGAAACAAGTGGCATAAAACTGAGCAATGATCTCATCATTCTAGTGAAATCTGAAGGCGAATAGGTCCTTCAGTCCATGCTTGGCAGTAGCCTCTACCACCTGATCAAATGCTCCACAACTCTTTCTCTCAAAGTGATCCCAGTCGATCCACTAGCTGCAGACCACCGTAGTCTTCATGGTAACGTACACCGAGCTGTAGAAATCAACATGAAAATTGCTCCAAAATCTGACATCTGCAGCCTTCTTGGGTCTGCTGTAGCAATCCACAAATCCGAGTTTGGACGCAGTATCGCTTCCCTTGCCGTTGAACTTCTCTTCGGAGGGATCTCTGTTTCCCTGCCTCGGAGCATGCATCTTGAGTTGGCCGAAGGGTCCTGAAGCAATTCCTTTTCCTTTGCCCTTCACTTGGCGAAGAGCCGCTGAGCTGGAGCTAGCTGTGTCCTTGGCCTTGTACGCGAGCTTCTTGGCAAGCACCTTGCGTCGCACCTGAGGTGGGGAAGGTGCAGGCTCGGAGGGACGCTCTTGCCTCTTTTGAGCGCGAGACTCCGGAGCACGCGACAACAAGTCTTGTTCCATCTCATCTTCAAAGTCGGAGATGTTCTTGTTCGACATTGTCCTGAGAGAGCATTGCACAATGTATGGATAAGAATTGATGGAAAGGAAGTGCATTGAGGAATGAGAAATTAGGATTGAGATCAGTTAAAAATCAAACTTGTTCGGTGTACAGGTACGGACTAGTCCGGGGACCAGACTTGTCCGTACATGGACCAGACTAGTCCAGTGTTCATCACCTCAAACCCTAACTAGACGATAAATGGTGATTCCCAATGCAAAACTAGTTCAAGGTAAATGTAATACAACAAGGAGGCATGTATTAACCTAGAGGAACAAGACTATTTAGTCAACAATGAAGAAAATCATGATTTCTAGGGTTTGGGAGGAAATTTTACCAAAAAATCCTTGATTCTTGGAGATGGAGGGGTTGAAGGTGCGGACAAGTCCGTGGTCTTCAATTCCTATTGTAAGACTTATGTGTGCTGAATACATTGACTTGTAGTGAATACACTTGCTTTGACGATAGAAGTTTTGAATATCATCAAAACACCTTTTTATTAAGGTCCTGCTAGTTTTGTAAGCTCTGGTGGGAGCTTGGTTATACTAGTTTTGGTAAGCTCTGGCGCTAGGTTCTACTAGCTTTTGTTAGCTCCGGCTCAAGGTCTGGGTTGCTCTGGCAAGGTCCGGAACTTGACCACAATGCTTCTGTTTTTCATTTGCAATGTTTCATACTTGCTTTACATCTATGGAAAGATTGCTTAGTATTCATTTGCTAAGTCTTTGGTGCGTTTTTGGTTGACATGGATGATATCGTGTTACTGTAGTTTTGCAACATGCTTATGTGAGGTTCTCACGTAAGGTGTTGTGTTCGGAACTAACTTGAGTCAAGTCGAGGACTTGGGCTCGTATGGATTGGTTGTTTATTCATGTGCAGGTGTTGCTTGAGTTCAAGACATGGCTGGTGATGGGATCCATTGGACTAGTCTCAGGGAGGAGATGAGGTTCCAACAACCAAATTCAGGAGGAATTGTGGTTGAGCTGATCAGGAGGTTGCGCAACATGATTGAATCAAGAACAATGCATGTGAAGGTATCATGGACGTCATTGGAAGATGTTTGCACGTGTGCAAGGAGTGCATGAACGTGGCTACATGGTTCCAAGGCGTTATGAAGAGATGTGGACGTAAAGAGTTGGTCGGAAAGGTCCAACCGACTAGGTTATGGACTCAGGCTACGGCTGAGTCAGGTTTGACTCAAATATGGAAAGATTTGAGTTTGTTATGATAGGATTTCGTGTGGGTCACGAATTTGAGTTGTTTAGGAATGTGGGATACGTTCCTAAGGTGTTTGGAAGTCTTAAGATTGCTTCTATCTGCGTATAGAAGAATCCTAAGCAGTTATGGAAAGATACAATTTGTGAACAGAGTAGGATTAGGTTCCTGATCTGAGTTGAGTTGGCTTTTGAGCTGGTTATATAAGCAAGGGAGCCCAGAGCTCGTGGTGCACGACTTTGGGTCTGTTCCTCTTGTGTTCTATTGAATAAAATTCGTAGTTTGAAGGAACTTTTGTGCCTTGTTCGTCCGACTTGTTCCAGACAAGTTTTACTCGTCGAGTTTCTAGACAGCAGTACTTTTTGTCGGTAGTTTTATCATAACTCGAGTTTTACAGGTCCAATTGACGTGATTCTGTTTGGGTTGTCTTAACAACTTGAATATCTATCGTCTATCAAAATTTCATGGTCATTGGATTTGTGGTCTATGATCTACATGAGTTTCTTTGCAGCATTCCAGAACTGTTTTTTCTCGAGTAGGGCAGATTGACCTTTGTTTGATCTTTCGATCATAACTTGAGTTTTTCTCGATGGATTTGAGTGATTCTTGTTGTGTTGTCTTCGTGACTTGATTTTCTCTGATATATATATCACTTTTGTTAAAGTGAAACACGTTTAGATTAGTCTCACACACGATTTCTTTCACATATCATTTTTCTGCCGAAGGGGTTGGAGTTTAATTGTTTCCGCTGCGTAAGATTTTTAAATCTACCATTCACCCCCCTTTGGTAGCTTTTCACGTGCTCTTCGATCCTACAATTGGTATCAGAGCCACAGTGCTCTAATCTTTGTGATTTGCGCGTGTTTTTGACTAATCATCATGGAGAAGTACTCTGCCAAACCTTGTGTGTTCGCTAGTATTGATTTTCAGGTTTGGAAGGCACGCATGGAGGCTTTCATCCAGGCACAAGGCTTTGCAATATGTGAGAAGGTATACAAGCCTTACGAAGTGCCATCAAACGATCAAGTTACAGCTACAAATCTGAGAGATGTCGATAACAACAACAAGGCTCGGAACTTGATCATACAAGGATTAACACAAAGTGACTTTGACCGTGTTGCACACCTCCGATCTGCATACGATGTGTGGAAAGCACTTTGTGACTACCACGAAGGATCCAACACGATCAAAGAGGTAAGGCAAGACATGTTCAAGAAAGAAGACATGCGCTTCGAGATGCAACCCAGTGAGTCTATTGATGACCTTTTTGCTTGCTTTAATAAGATTCTCAGCAACTTGCGTAGTGTCAATGTTCATTTTTTAGATGCTGAAAAATCTAGGCAATTGCTAAGTGCATTAGATATGTCAATTTGGGAGATGAAAGTCACATCTATTCGTGAATCTACTTTCATGAGTTCACTTACTTTAGATGTGCTATATTCCAAGTTAAAAACTCATGAAATTGACATAATCTCACGTAAGAACCCCAACAACTCTATTGCTTTTGTTTCTCAACGTGACATGCCTAGTTCTAGTCAAACATCATCTTGTGGTACACTTGCTTTGCTGTCCTCTCTAACCCTTGAACAGATTGAGGAGTTTCCAGAGAGGAGCTAGCGCTCATCTCTACTCGGTTCTCAAAAGCATTGCAAAATGTGAGAACTAGAAGGAGAGGAAGCTCCGGACCTCAACGATGCTTTGAGTGTGGTAAGACAGGACATTTTCGTTCAGATTGCCCTAACCTTTCAAGTACTACTTCCCGGGATGAAAAGAAAACAAGAACGAAGCACTCCTCTGCAAAAGATACGAAGAAAAAGAAGGGTTTTACAGGACGTCAATTGGTGAACTATTTTATCTCAGCACTCCAGGAACTTAGCTCAAGCGACGTGGACATTGGAAGTGATGAAGATGAAGATGATTTGGCAAACTTGTGCTTCATGGCGGGCAAGTAAAGATCAAGTATGGAGGAGGCAGAACACAATAGCGACAATGAAGAGGTATGTCCTACTTGCGAAGAAATGTGTGATGCTATTTCTCGTGCCACTATTATTGTTAAGAAAAAGGACAAAAAGCTTAGGGACAATGCTGTTAAAATTGAGTCACTAGGATCTGAAATTAATCGTTTGAAATCCTTGATTCCAATTGATGATTCTTATTCCTCATGTGACTTAATATATGAACAATTGTCCTCCCTAAGAAATGCACATACCTCCACACTTGATAAACTTGAACTTTAAATTGAAAAGAACAAAAAGCTTGCTGCACTTAATATTGGAAACTTAAAAGATGCTTCTTGTTCTACAATTGATTTGCATTGTTCTACTTGTGATGATCTTGATAAGAAACTACAAGATGCTATGAATGAAATTTCTATATTGAACAATGCTTTACGTTGTCATGAAGTTAAATATTGTTCCAATTGAAAATTAAAAGGAAAAACTTCATGTGAAAATTGCCTTGATCTGTCCAATAAACTTGATAACATGCATAAGACATTTGATCGGTTTTGTAATGGGAATAATAACCTAAACTTGCTGCTGAATTCATCCAAGTCTTGCAATGATAAAACTGGTTTAGGTTTTGATTCTCATGCTCATGCTAAGGCACATCCACCTAAAAGTGTAAAGTCATTAGGAAGTGGTTTGATTCAAACAGTTCCTAAACAAAAAGAAGTGGTTTTCAAATCTGCAGGAGTGTTGTCTCATTCGGTTTCAAATAAAAATATTGTTTGCTCATCTAGACATGAACACAAAGTTAAATTTCATTGTACCTACTGTGGTAGAGATGGTCATGTCATAGTTTTTTGTTATAGACTAGCTAAACAACAGAAAAGGGAAATAATGGTTGCTAGATCTCGTAACTTTCATGCAAAATTTGCTGCACATATTGAACCAAATGTACAACCTGCTGTTTTGAGTCAAAAACATTCAAAGTTTACCTCCGGACCTTCTGTTTTTGCCTCCGGAGCTACTGAGTTTTGTGATACACAAGTAACACCTTATAGGTCAGTAGTTAAGAATAAAAAATCTCAAACTTTGACTCATAAACCTGCTGTTTTGTCTCATCTTTCACGTGTTTTCTCTGCTGAACATTGCGTGACTCAGTACTGGATTCCTAAATGCCTTTTGACTAACCCCAGTATTGAGTCATCGATGTATTGTGCTTCTATGTAGGTTACACGTTTGAGGAAGGAGAACATTTGGATTGTGGATTCAGGTTGCTCATGCCACATGACCGGTAACAAAGATTGGTTCTCCTCCCTCTCTTTTGTGTCATGTGTAGAGAATTTCACTTTTGCCGATAATTCTTCAACTCCTATAATTGCTAAGGGTTCGGTTAGAGTAAATGATCACTACACTTTGAAGGATGTGGCACTTGTCAAAAATTTGAAATACAATTTGCTTTCTGTTTCACAATTGCTAGATGAAAATCTGGAAATTATTTTCAATAAAAACTGCTGCAAAGTTGTATGTTCAAATAGTGAGCTTATTTTTAACATGTCTTAGTTTGGAAGAGTTTTTAAAGCTGATTTTGATATGTCTTCCTCTATCATAGGTGTCTACTTGCTAATGATTCAAAGGACCAATACTTTTAGCATCGTAGACTTGGTCACGTAGGCTTTGATCACCTAACGCGTGTTAGTGCTCTCGATCGCATACGTGGTCTGCCTAAGCTTAAAGGGGACAAAGAAATTGTGTGCTCTTCTTGTAGACATGATAAGATGGTTGCAGGTTCATATACTCCTCTCACAATGATCATGACAACTGAACCGTGTCAACTTTTGCACCTTGACACCGTAGGACCTTCACGTGTTCAATGCTTCGGAGGTAAATGGTATGTACTTGTGATTATTGATGATTATTCTAGATACTCTTGGGTTTACTTTATGGCGTCTAAGAATAAAGTTTTTAGTCACTTTAGAACTTTATTTCTTAGATTATCAATTGATTACACAGGATCTTTAAAAGCAATTAGAAGTGATAATGGAACTGAATTTAAAAATCAATCTTTTGATCACTTTTGTGCTGAAAATAGAATAGATCATCAATTTTCTTCACCATATGTACCTCAACAAAATGGTGTTATAGAAAGAAAGAACAGAACCTTAGTTGAGATGGCTAGGACTATGCTTGATGAATATCAAACTCCTAGGAAATTTTGGGCTGATGCGTTAGCAACCACTTGTTATGTCTCAAATCGTGTTTTCTTGCGTGCTAAGCTAGGTAAAACACCATATGAGCTCCGGTTTGGATATAGGCCTAGTGTTACACACTTTCGGGTCTTTGGTTGCAAATGCTTTGTTAAGAAACATGGTAATCTTGATAATTTTGAACCTAGATCCATTGATGGCATGTTTCTTGGTTATCCATCTCATACTAGAGGCTACCGTGTGCTTTTACTTGACACTAACAAAATTGTGGAGACTTGTGAAGTGTCTTTTGATGAAGCTAGCCTAGGTACTAGCTCAAACATTGAAGGTCTAGATCCATATCCACAGGGGGGGCATTTTCATTGAAGATGAGGAAGAGTTGAAGCTGCTACCCAAAAATTCAGCAGCTAAAGACTTTGGTTCAGCTCCAGATGTTAATTCTCAACCAGCACCGACAACCATCAATACTGATTCAAATCATCCTCAAGTCACAAGCTCATCGATTTGTGATGAACATGAAGAAGAAGAAGAAGCTTATGAGACATCTGTTCCCCTACGGTTTTACAAAGATCATCCTCCACAACAAATGATTGGAAGCTTGCACGAACGAGTCACACGGTTCAGGTTTTGCGATCCAAACTCTTATGCTCATTCTGCTTTTGTTGCTTCTTTTGAACCCAAAGATATATCACACACACTCACTAATGAATCTTGGATTATTGCCATGCAATAAGAGTTAGAAAATTTTGAAAGAAATAATGTTTGGAAAATTGTACCTCCACCTCAAGGTCACACTTTAATTGGAACTAAATGGGTATTTAAAAATAAACAAAGCGAGGATGGGGTTGTGGTTAGGAATAAGGCTAGGTTGGTTGCTCAAGGTTTCACTCAAGTTGAAGGTCTAGATTTTGATGAAACTTTTGCTCCTGTTGCTAGATTAGAAGCCATAAGAATTTTGTTTGCCTTTGATGCATCTAAAGGTTTCAAGCTATATCAAATGGATGTTAGAAGTGCTTTTCTAAATGTCAAGCAACCACCAGGTTTTGAAAATCCAGATTTTCCTAATCATGTTTACAAACTGTCTAGAGCCTTGTACAGTCTCAAACAAGCCCCTAGAGCATGGTATGATAGGTCAAAAACATTCTTACTTGAAGAAGGGTTTACCATGGGCAAGGTTGATAAAACTCTTTTTGTGCTTAAGTATGGCAATGACTCATTATTCGTTCAAGTGTATGTGAATCGTGTCTCTCCTTTGATACAAGGTGAATCCTCAAGGATTTGATCTTTCTTGCGTTGGATTTCATGGATATATGTGTTTTCTAAGCTCTTGGAGGGTGTGACGACGCTGGGAGTCGAGAGAGTTGAAAGTAGGGACGTGCACATCTATTTATATAGTGTTTCCAAAAGTTACCGTTAGGGTTTCGAGAGTCCGGACTAGTCCGTGGTGAAGTCCGGACTAGTCCGGTGTGTGGCGTGTAGGAAACCCTAAGTTCTTAGGAAGATCGGACTTGTCCGGCTTAGGGTGGACTAGTCTGATTTAGGCTCTGGAAAAGTTTGGACTAGTCCAGTTATTTTCAGACAAGTCCGGTTGTGGTGAACTCCTTAGTGAATTGGGGACAAATCCTCATTTGGAGGACTTGTCCGATTTTAGTCAGAGTGGATATCGGACTAGTCCGTACATTATCGGACTTGTCCGATGTTGTGCAAAGTTGTGAAGTGTTGAGGACTAGTCCGCACTAGGGAGTAGTAGTCTAATCTTAGTCAGAAAGATATCGGACTAGTCTGTGGTGATATCGGACTAGTCCGGTCTGTGTAGACTTGGACTGTGCAGATAAGCCTGCACTAGTAGGACTTGTCCAATTTTGAACAGAGGGGTTATCGGACTAGTCCGAATATTATCGGACTAGTTCGGACCTGTATAAATTAGTGCAGTGAGTGAGTTTTCTTGTGATTTAGCTCTTGGGGTGTGTTTCTCCAACACACTCCATACACAATGATCTAATCTATTCAACTCTTGAGCTCTTTTCCATATATATTCTCATTCTCTTTTCTTTTTTGCGCTTTCTTCATAATTTCTTTTAAGACCTGCGCTCATCTCAACAGTTTGGTTAGGATCTCATTTGTTTGTCATAAATCAACCAAAATCGACAAGGGATGCCTAGATGCACTTTCAATATTCAATTCACCCCGGTTGTATGAAGATGTACAAGGACTTGAAGACCTGTTATTGGTGGGCTAGCATGAAAATGACATAGCCGAGTATGTAGCCTTATGTGATGTGTGTCAACAATTCAAGGCGGAACATCAAAGGCCAGCTGGATTATTGCAACCATTGAAGATCCCAGAACGGAAGTGGGAAGAAATCATCATGGACTTTATAATTGGATGGCCACACACTCAGTCCGGTTATGACTCAATTTGGGTAATCGTGGATCGATTGACCAAATCAGCTCACTTTATTCCCGTCAAGACCACCTTTAATGGAGAAAAGTTGGATGAAATGTATACGGGAAGAATAGTATGCTTGCATGGAGTTCCAAAGAAGATAGTATCGGATAGAGGTACTCAATTTACCTCCAGGTTATGGCAGAAATTGCATAAAGCCTTGGGAACAAGGTTGAATTGCAGTTCAGCATATCACCCTCAAACGGATGGACAAAATGAGAGGACCAATCAGATTTTAGAGGATATGTTGCAAGCTTGTGCTTTGAATCATGGGAAAAGTTGGGACAAAAGCTTGCCATATGCAGAATTTTCCAACAACAATAGTTATCAAGCAAGCTTAAAGATGTTGCCTTATGAAGCACTATATGGAAGGAAGTGTCAGACGCCCTTGTTTTGGAATGAGACAGGGGAAAATCAAGTATTTGGACCCGATGCGTTGCATGAAGCTGAGAAATGAGTTCAGATTATTCGGGAAAACTTGAGGGCTGCTTAATCAAGACAAAAGGGCTATGTGGATAATAGGCAGAGAAAGCTAGCCTTTGAAGTGGGAGACTTCGTATACCTCATGGTGTCACCAATGAGAGGTCATAAGAGGTTTAACGTAAGAGGCAAGCTAGCAGCTAGATATAACGGGCCATTCAAGATTCTGGACAAATAGGGAGAAGTAGCATATAAGTTGGAGATGCCAGCTCATCTTTCAGATGTTCATGATGTGTTTCATGTTTCCCAGCTCAAGAAGTGCTTAAGGGTACCGGAAGAACAAGTGCCAATGGAAGAATTGAACTAGAGGAAGATTTGATTTATGCCAAACAACCGGTCAAACTCTTGGAAACCAAGGAGAGAGTCACAAAGAACAAGGTCATCAGATGGTGTAAAGTTCAATGGAAGCATCACGCAGAATTAGAGGCAACATGGGAGTTGGAGGATGATCTCAAGAAGGAATTTCCCTATCTTTTCTCTTCCGTGTCGAATCTCAAGGGCAAGATTCATTTTAAGCGGGGTAGGTTTGTAACACCCTCATTTTCATGCACCATGCCCTGCATCCATCATAAAATATGTTTGACATTAATCCACATAAAAGGTCCAAGTTTAAAATGAATTAGAAACAAAATCGCACTTAAGGATTCTGGAAAGTACGGACTAGTCTGATTTTGTGTGGACTAGTCCGATTCTTCTCTGACTTCAAACGTACTTGTCCTTTTTCCCTCTGACTAAAGTTGGACTTGTCCGATTTTGGCTAGACTTGTCTGTTTTTCCCCTCTGGATAAGTTTGGACTTGTTCGATATCCAGTCTGAACTTGTCTGATTTCCCTCTGTCCAACTTCGGACTAGTCCGACCCTTTTTGGACTTGTCCGATAAATCGCGACTCCAAGTTGATCTTTTGTTTCATGACTTGTTTCTTGGGTTTTACATTAAGTGGTCCTAGGAACGTCGTGCCTAACTCTTTTAGAGCCCATGTGGGACTCTAAACCGGCCTCTACTCATCTCAAACTCGAAATCCATCTAACCCTAGCCCTCCACCTCTATATAGACAATGCCACCCCTTGGCTTGACATCTATTTGCCTCTTTTCCACCTCACCCAAACCCTAGCTCGTGATTAGCCGCCACCAAGGAGGGAGAAGGAGATTTATAGCAAGAAGAAGACAAGGAGGAAACGAAAGAGGATCAAGATCTCCATCAACTTTGCGTTCTTTGTCAACAATTCACCATCAAGTTTTTCATCAACCCTAAATCTTCAAGAACCAAGTGTTGCCTCCAAGATCCTTGATTCTTTGGAGTCCTAAACACCCGGTATACCTTCTTGGAAGTCGCCTAGAGGGGGGTGAATAGGCAATAATACCTAAAATGACTTAATCAAACGAGATTAAACTCCTGAGGCCGGACTTGTCTGGACAGGGCCGGACTAGTCTGCTCAATATAGGGTCAAAGACTAAAAACTTGGTTTCTATGAGTTATTTGCGGAATTTAAGTTCTCCCAAGATGTAAGCAATGTGTGGTAACCTAGTACAACTTAGATTCTGAAGTTAAAGAATTAAGGTCACAAGATTTCAACAAAGATCAAAGTAAAGAGCAATATGAACAATAAGAACCCTAATAGAAATGCTAGTGATTATGAAATGTAAACTGACAAGTAAGACAAGATTTATCCCGTGGTTCAGCTCCACGAAGAATCCTACATCCACGTTGAGAAGTCCACACAAGGACCGGGTCTCACTTGACCCTTTTCTCACCAAGCCACCACAATGGCCGACTTGGTTTCCACTATATCAATGGGTAATCACCAATTTTGATTGGGGCTGCTCACAAGTTGAGGCTACCACAAATCAATACAATGAGGAGCACACGAAGCTCAACTCACACAAGCCACAAAACACAACACAATGTGCAAAGAGATCAAACCGAGAGCCAAAGCGCGATGATCTTTCTTCACTTTCCTCCCCAAACCGTAATATCTTAAAGATTTGGTCTTAGAGGGCTAGTAGGACAAGTGGAAGGCTTTGAAAGGCTCTAGGTCACTTGTGGAGTGCTAGGGTTCAAGAGTTGTCAAATAGGGGCCCGGGGTCCCCTTTTTATAGGGGTCCCGACAACTAACTGTTACCACCAGGGCAAACCCGGACTAGTCTGGCCCTGTGCCACGGACTAGTCTGGCCTTCTAGGGCCACCGCCAATTTCACGTCACCGATCAATAAAACAGATGACGTGCACGCCATCGTTTGAATTTCAAACGACCATTGAAAATATGGACTAGTTCGGTTCACTACGGACTAGTCCGAAGTAGGACATAAAGGTTTGGTCCATCCCAAAACGGACACAACTAGGTAGGCCCGAACTAGTACGGCCCTCTATGGTTTTCTCTCGATTTATCTCACTAAGTCTCAAACGGACTAGTCCGTACCACAACGGGCAAGTCCAAACTTCTCCAGAGAGCTTTGGTCCGTTCCAGAACAGACAAGTCCGATCCTTAGGGACATAGCTTCAACTCCACTAAGGGATGAGCGGACTAGTCCATACCCATACGGACAAGTCCGAACTCATCCAGAGACGTTTAGTCCGCCCCAAAGCGGACTTCTCTGCCTGGCCGGACTAGTCCGACCCCGAGGCCCGAACTAGTCCGACCTCTTAGGGTTTTTCCTCATTTTGGCTTCTCACTTAGGTTTTTCTGTCAACCACCACTTTGAGCTCTCTAGAATGATCTCAATGCACATGATACATCCACCCTCACACATGGTACGGCTCACTTAAGCTCAAAACCATAGAAACCCTAATTTCTATGCTTGAGTCTTTGGCGCCTCTTTCGATATATTATTTTTGAGGGTTTTCGTCTCATTTCAACCATTACACCTGTGCTTAATATCAACTCAGCTCATTAGTCTCTTAATTGTCACCATCAATCATCAAAAACACACGTGCATGCCTAGATGCACTTTCAATCTCCCCCTTTTTGGTGATTGATGACAACACATTAAGACTTTAACAAAAGGGATAATAATTTGTTTTCATAACATGTATTTGTATGAGTGACTCCCCCTCAATGTATGCATCATGAGTAAGAGAAAATTGAGAGAGTTCTCATACATATACATGTTACGGTGGGGTGCCTAAGTGATGTGTTCATAAATTGTGATAAGGTACCAAGTATGCAATATGAAACCTGTAACTCAAGCAAAACATATCAATTTAGACAAGATACATGAATCAAGTCTTACAACAATTGAAATGAGGGTTTTAAAATATAAGTCCATAGTGGATCAATCTCTCCTCCATAAAACTATTATCTAAGTACCCCCTTGCTAAGTACCCCATCAATCTCCCCCCCTTTGGCATCAAGACAGCAAAAAGGAAGAGAAGGAAGGAAGGGTCCATAGATCTACTCTTCATCATCATCAGTGTCGTTGTCATCGTCTCCGTCTCCTTCTTGGCGCCCGCTATCGCTCTCCGTGGCTTCCGGGTCAGCATTATCATCATCTTCGGACGGAGCCGCCGTAGAGGTATCAACTTCACCGAATTGAGCGAGCTCCTCGGTGGTGAACTCCGGGAATTGATTCATCTCCCCATAACTCTCCGCAGCGGGAGACATGGGGTGTCTAGCTTGTTGCACATCGCCTTGAGATACTTCTCTTGGCGACGCTCCATGCGACATTGCCGAACTTCTGCTTTCCGGCAAGAGGAGAAGATGACCTTAAAGCACTTGAGGAAGCCACTACCGCATTGTGATGAAGGAGGAGGTGATGGCACAAAGTGTGAAGAAGAAGTGGGAGGATCCACATTCTTCCTACAAGGGGCAGCCGGCTCCGGAGGTGGAATTTGAGGACGAAGCCTTCTATGAAGGATGTCCTTCTTGAAGTTGAGCCCGAACACCATCTCGACTATGTACATGATGTACAGAGCATAGCCACATGATCAGTTTGGAGTATGTGAGATGTTGAAGATGTCATAAAAAATTTAGGATCGAAGAGCACGTGAAAAGCTACCAGAGGGGGGGGTGAATGGTAGATTAAAACTTTTTTAGCGAAAGCAAAAAAACCCTTGGCAGAAAAACCATTCGTTAATAATATCATGTGTGAGACTAATCTAAACATGTTTCACCGTGAAAAAACTGATAGATATCAGAGAGAATCAAGTCACAAAGACAAAACAACAAGAATTACTCAAATCCGTCGAGAGAAACTCAAGTTACGATTGAAAGATCGAACAAAGGTCAATCTGTTCTACCGAGTAAAAAACAGATCTGTAATACTGCAAAGAAACTCGTGTAGATCAAAACAACAAATCCAGTGACCGTGAAATTTTGACAGATGATAGATAATCAAGTTTTGAAGACAACCCAAAAAGAATCACGTCAATTGGATTTGTAAAACTCGAGTTATGATAAAACCACCAAAGAAAGGTAGTGCTATGTAGAAAACTCGACGAGAAAAACTTGTCTGGAACAAGTCGGACGAACAAGGCACAAAAGTTCCTTTCAACTATGAATTTTATTCAATAGAACACAAGAGGAACAGACCCAAAGTCCTCTACAATGAGCTCAGGCCTCCCTAGCTTATATAACCAGCCCTTAGGCCAACCCAATCTCAACTAGGACTCTAATCCTACTTAGTTTATGAAACGAAACTTTCCATAACTTCTCAAGACTCTTCTATACGCAGATAGAAGCAATCTTAAGACTTCCAAAATCCTTAGGAAAGTACACACATTCCTAAAATAACTCAAATTCGCGACCCACACGAAATCCTATCATAACCAACTCAAAACTTTCCATATTTGAGTCAAACACGACTCAATCGCAGCCTGAGTCCATAACCTAGTTGGTTGGACCTTTCCGACCAATTCTTTACGTCCACATCTCTTCATCACGCCTCGGAATCATGTAGCCACGTCCATGAACTCATTGCACACGTGCAATCATCTTCCAATGAAGTCCATGATACCTTCATATGCATTGTTCTTGATTCATACATGCTGCGCGACCTCCCAATCAACTCAACCACAATTCCTCCCGAACTTGGTTGTTGAACCTCATCTTTTCCCTAAGACTAGTTCAATGTATCCCGTCACCAGCCATGTCTTGAACTCGAGCAGCACCTGCACATGAATAAACAACCAATACTCCCGAGCACAAGTCCTCAACTTGACTCTCGTTAGTTCCGAAACTACAACATCTTACGTGAGCACCTCACATAAGCATGTTGCAAACCATAGCAAAATGATATCAGCCTTAACCACCAAAACATACCAAAAACTTAGTAAAATAATACTAAGCAATCTTTCCATCAATGTAAAACAAGTATGAATCATTGCAAGATAAAAGTAGAACCACTGCGATCAAGCTCCGAACCTTGCCAAAGCTAACCGGACCTTGAAATGGAGCTTACCAAAGCTAGCCAGACCTTGCGCCGGAGCTAACCAAAGCTAGTCAGACATAGACAAAGAAGTCGGACCTAAACAAAACAAGTAGGACCTTATGTCGGACTATGCCGGAGCTAACAAAAACAAGCCGTACCTATCACCGGACCTTGATGATAAAAGTGTTTTGGTAGTATTCAAAAACTTTTATCGCCATAGACAATGTATTCAACACACATAGGTCTCACAAAAAATGTAGTCCACCACATTGAAACGAACATCTCCATCAATTAGTACCTTCAAGTGCCTCAAATTACCTTGAATAATCCCTGCATCTCCATCCTTGGGGGCAATGGTCTTCCAAAGGACATGGTTGAGGACACTATAGAAGGGCTTGATGTTCCTTATGTGCCCCGCCTCAAAAGGTACATGACTTGGATACATGTACTCCAAAGTGTCTCGATCAACTGGTCTTAGGTTGGAAATGATGATCTCATTCTCCAGTTGATCCTCCAAGTCTAGTAGCTCAGCAAATTCCCTGTAGGTGCTCTCCATGTGTCATCCAAGTGATCCTATGATCCCCATCAGTGTGGAAGTAAACAGTAGAGTAGAATTGGGCAATGACTTCCACATTCTAGTCATATTGAAAGCCCATGAGCTTCTTCAATCCATGGCACTCTATGGCCTCAATCACAACATTGAAGGCCAAATGATCCTTTTGGGCCATGTAATCCCAGTCAATCCACTGAGCATCAGTCACAGGAGTTTGCTTGGACATATAAACTATCCTGTAGTAGTCACAGTGGAAGTCACAAAAAAAACGGAGATCCACTGTGCTCCTCTCCCTTTGGTAGACATTGATCTTCCTGAGCTTTCTTGCCCTCTCAGTCCCTTTGCCCTTGAAGACGTTGGGATCGAAGGCAGCTGCACGGTTTGGGTTCCTTGGAGGAGATAACATCCTCATAGGACCAATGGGTTGAGAGACACCCTTATTGGCCTCGCTTGCTGGCTTTTTGGCAAATAGCACCATCTTCTTGGGTGCAACATCCACCATGGCCTTCCCCTTATCCTTGGAGGTCCTTGCCTCCTAGGTTCTAGCCCTCTCCCCCATAGTCACAAGTCTCTTCTTCTTCAGGGCTGCCTCGGCTGCAGCTGAGTTATGAGCTTCCCTTTGATTCTTCTTTGCTTTCCTTGCCTCTGATTGGGATTCGAGATTCACGCTTTTGGCGGTAACAATCTTGCCTTCCCGCTTCGACCTCGGAGTCGGAGAGGGGAACGTAGTCGGAATACGACATGGTTGCTGATAAGAGATGCAAAGGAATGTGTAGAGTCCAAAGAAGTAGAGATATGGTGATAGAATTCACAAAATTGATTTAGTTTAGGGGTTTTATTGTGTAACCCGGACTTGTCCGCCCAGGGGCTGGACTAGTCCGTACCAAGCCGGACTTGTCCACCCTGTGGCCGGACTAGTCCGGTTCACAAAGCAAGAACCTTAATCTAGTGAAATTTTGAAAAAATACAGATCCTACCACCAAAATTGAGGTGCATGATAACAATGATGTGGACAACAACTTTTGTGAAGAATTTTCTATCAATGTACCTAAAAGAATTGAATTTCGGAGATTTTGGTGTTAGGTCAAGAATACCTCTTCAAATATTTGATTCGACAAAATGTGGGTGAGGAATCGACTTCCGATGCTTGGGGAAGAATTCCCACGCACCCTAGATCTTCAATCCACGGATTGGAATCGAGATTTGGTGGTTGGAAACGAAAATCGCCGATTTGGGGGCGGTTTTCGTGCGTTTTGGAGAGGGAGAGTGTTTGAATGAAGTAGAGAGGTCGAGGGCGTCCAGGGGAAGTTAAGTCCCCAAGGGCCGGTCTAGTCCGGTGGGTTACCCAGACTTGTCTAGCCTGCGGACTGGGTCTGGACTATTTTGAAGCACCGGACTAGTCTGGTCCTAAGGCTGAAAACTCCTATATATTGAGTTTTCAGTAGAGATTTGATCCTTTTGGACTATATTTTCACAAAGGATCTTTGTAAACGTGGTCAGTAAGCAATCAAAAATCAAACTATGACCACAATTCACAAAGATTCAATAATTTCAAAATAATTTGTGGAAAATTGAGGAGGATGAGTTTTTTGCAAGCATGTGTGAATTTTGAATATTACAATCAGATATGCAAGACTCAAGCCACATTTTGAGAATCTAGGATATTTAACTCACTCCTAAGTTCACAAAATCTTCTTTCATTGAGGGGTTTGGTAAAAATATCGACCAATTGTTTTTTCAGTTCTCACATGGAAATTGCAATGTCTCCTTTTATGGAGTGATCTCTCAAGAAGTGGTGGCGGATATTGATGTGTTTGGTCGGGGAATATGGTGCAAGTTTATGCCATAGACCCTAAGAGTTTGTCACATCCAAAGAAGTTTTGCACAACAACTTCCGGCGGCGACATACTCCGCTTCGGCCGTGGAAAGAGCAATGGAGTTTTGTTTCTTTGAGGACCAAGACACTAGAGATCTACCAAGGAATTGGCAAGTTCCAGAGGTGCTCTCCCTATCAACTTTGCACCCCGTATAATCCGCATTGGAATATCCAATGAGGTTAAACTTAGAACCTTTGGAGTACCAAAGTCCTAGGATTGGTGTGTGAACCAAATATCTAAGAATTCTCTTAACGGTGGTCAAATGACACACCTTAGAAGCAGCTTGAAATCTAGCACACATACACACACTAAGCATGATATCGGGCCTATATGCACATAAGTAAAGCAATGAACCTATCATGGAGTGATATACCTTTTGGTCCACACTTGGACCATCTTCATTAAGATCGAGATGCCCATTAGTTGCCATTGGAGTCTTGATGGGTTTTGCCTTGTCCATGTCAAACTTCTTGAGTATGTCTTGTGTGTACTTAGTTTGACTAATGAGTGTGCCTTTCTTGAGTTGTTTTACTTGAAAACCTAGGACGAACTTCAACTCCCTCATCATGGACTTCTCAAACCTTTCTATCATTATCTTAGAAAACTCATCACAAAAAGTTTTGTTAGTAGAACCAAATATAATGTCATTGACATATATTTGGAAAAAAAACAAATCATCATCAAAGTGCTTAGTGAATAGAGTGTAATCTGCCTTTCTAATTTTGAAACCATTTTGAGTTAGAAAGTCTCTAAGGCACTCATACCAAGCTCTAGGAGCTTGTTTTAGGCCATAGAGAGCCTTACGCAATTTGTACACATGGTTTGGGAATTCTTGATCTTCAAAGCCGGGGGTTGCTCCACATACACCTCTTCCTTGATTGGACCAATGAGGAATGTACTCTTGACGTCCATTTTATATAGCTTAAAATCATGGTGAGCAGCAAAGGGAAGTAATATACAAATTGATTGAAGCCTAGCTATGAGAGCAAAGGTTTCTTCGAAATCCAAACCTTCAACCTGTGAATACCCCTTAGCCACAAGTCGTGCCTTGTTCCATGTAACCACCCCTTGCTCATCTTGTTTGTTGCAGAACACCCAGTTGGTGCCTGTAAAATTCACACTTGGCCTCTTCATGAGCTCCCATACTTGATTTCTTTCAAAGTTGTTGAGCTCTTCTTGCATGGCCATCACCCAATCCGGATCTCGTAGTGCTTCTTCAACCTTGTGAGGATCCAAAGAAGAAACAAAAGAGTAATGTTCAAAAAAAATTTGCGACACGAGATCGAATAGTTACTCCCTTGGAGATGTCTCCAAGTATATTGTCAACGGGATGGTCCCGTTGAACGCTTTGGTGCACTCTTCGGTGAGGCGCTTGAGGTCTTGAATCTTCATTCTTGTCTTCCTCATCTTCATTGTCTCCCCCTTGATTGATGCCTCCATTTTCATCTTCTTGGAGCGCATCTTGAGGAACTTGAGTATGATCATTTGAGGAGGAACTTGCTTGAGGAATAGGATGATCACTTGAGTCTTGAGGTTGTTCTTGTGGTCGTATGTCTCCAAGTGCCATCCTTCCTATCACCACTTGAGGAGCTTCCTCTTGATATACCACATGACGATCAACTTGCTATACTTGGGAGCCATTCGTCTCATCAAACACTATGTCCCGTGCTACTTCAACAATTCCAGAGGATTTGTTGAAGACACGATAGGCGTAGGTGTTTGAGTCATAACCAAGCAAGAGACCTTCATTGAACTTAGAAGCAAACTTTGAAGTCCTAAGCTTCTTGTTTAGAATGTAGCATTTGCTCCCAAAAACACGAAAGTAGGAAATGTTGGGCTTGTTACCAGTTAGGAGCTCATAAGACGTCTTCTTAAGTATGCGGTGAAGATATAACCGGTTTATAGCATGGCAAGCGGTGTTAACCGCTTCTGCCCAGAACCGGTCCGACGTCTTGTACTCATCAAGCATGGTTCTTGACATCTCAATTAGAGTTCTATTCTTCCTTTTGGCCACCCCATTTTGTTGAGAGGAGTAGGGGGCGGAGAACTCATGCTTGATGCCTTCTTAATCCAAAAATTCTTCAACTTGGCTATTCTTGAACTCGGTGCCGTTGTCACTCCTTATTGTCTTGATACTTAAGGAGAACTCATTTTGAGCCCTCTTCAATTATTTCTTAAGAACACATTGAGTCTCACTCTTATCATGCAAAAAGAATATCCATGTGAAACGTGAAAAATCATCAACAATAACAAGACCATATTTGTTACCACCAATACTTATGTAGGCGATTGGATCAAAGAGATCCATGTGTAGAAGCTCCAATGGTCTTATTGTTGTCATAATGTTCTTGGATGGACGTGGTGTTGCAACTTGTTTTCCGGCTTGGCATGCGCTACATGGCTTATCGTTTTCAAACACAACATTCTTTAAACCACGGATGTGCTCGCCCTTAAGGAGTTTTTGCAAATTCCTCATCCCAACATGGGCTAGCTTTCTATGCCACGGCCACCCCATGTTAGTTTTCGCAATTAAGCATGTATCAAGTTGGGCTTCATCTGCAGAGAAATCCACAAGATAGAGCTTTCCCTTGAGTACACCCTTAAAGGCAATTGAGTCATTGCTTCTCCTTGTAACGATCACACCCTCATTAGTGAATAAATAATTGTAACCTTTGTCACATAGCTGTGATATGGACAAGAGGTTATAATCAAGTGAATCAGCATGTAAAAAATTTGAAAGAGTGCGATTAGGGGATATAACAATTTTACCGGTGCCAAGGATTTTTCCTTCGCTATTGTCCCCAAAATAGATTCCTTCACTTGGATATTCATTTAGCTCATACTCCACAAACATCTTCCTCTCTCCGATCATATGATTAGTGCACCCACTATCAAGAACCCATTTGGTTCCACTGGAGGAGTAAGCCTACAAGAAAGGTTTAAGTGTTGGCTTTAGGTACACAAGCGGTGTTTG
The DNA here is from genome assembly GCA_036927565.1 of Tuctoria greenei. NCBI lineage: Eukaryota > Viridiplantae > Streptophyta > Magnoliopsida > Poales > Poaceae > Tuctoria > Tuctoria greenei. The sequence continues at coordinate 44,305,348 of JAYESD010000001.1, read as the reverse complement.
GTCCTTTGATGTTAGTCAAGAGGCAATTGGGCACCCACACACAAGGTTTAGGACTCTTGCAGTGTGGCCCAACATACCTAGCATAGGACTTTCCAAACTTGTTCCTCAATAAAACATATGATGCATCAAAATCATGGAACAAGGGATGATGTTCTTTCTTAGGCATTTTAGGAGATGTAGCGATTTCTTTCCCGTATTGTTGTATGAACCTCCCTTGACAAAAACAATCAAGTCCTTGCCATTCTTGAGAGTTTTGAGATTTTGCCTCATCTCCCTAGAATAACCAAGACCATCCTTGACAAGGGGATGTCTTGTGTTGGTGTATGCACTACGTGCATATGCCATCTTCTCCTTGTCAAAGATGCCACCCTTTGGTGCTTGACTGGTTTGTGCCAACTTAAGCTCATCTTTAAGTTTCATTATCAAGTTTGAGCATTTGCAAGGTTGAGGCGCTTCGGATTTGACATTTGTAGAAGGTTACCTTGTAGAGGAAGAAGGGGCATTGACCTTGAGAGACTTCACTTGTGTTTCAAGGATATTGTTAGCTTGTGTCAAACTAACAAGTTCATCCTTGAGCACAATGTAGGATCGAAAAGCATGTGTAAAGCTACCAGAGGGGAGGGGGGTGAATGGTAGATTAAAACTTTTCAGCGGAAGCAATGAAAACACCACTCGACAGAAAAACAATCCGTTAAAGAAATCGTGTGTGAGACTAATCTAAACATGTTTCACCATTAAAAAAGTGATAGATATAGAAGAGAATCATGTCACGAAGACGACACAACAAGAATCACTCAAATCCGTCGAGAGAAACTCAAGTTACGATCGAAAGATCAAATAAAGGTCAATATGTCATACCCGAAAAAAGCAGTTCTGGAACGCTGCAAAGAAACTCGTGTAGATCAGAAACCACAAATCCAATGACCGTGAAATTTTGAAAGATGATAGATAATAAAGTTTTGAACACAAACCAAAAATAGTCACATCAATTCGATCTGTAAAACTCGAGTTATGATAAAACCACCAAAGAAAGGTAGTGCTTTGCAGAAAACTCAATGAGAAAAACTTGTCTGGAACAAGTCGGACGAACAAGGCATAAAAGTTCCTTTAAACTACGATCTTTATTGATCAAACCATAATAGGAAAAGCCCCAAAGTCGTGCACCACGAGCTCTGGCCTCCCTTTCTTATATAACCAGCCCTTAGGCCAACCCAAACTCAACTAGGACTCTAATCCTACTCAAATCACGAATCAAAACTTTCCATAACTGCTTAGGATTCTTCTATACGCAGATAGAAGCAATCTTAAGACTTCCAAACACCTTAGGAACATATCCCACATTCCTAAAACAACTCAAATTCGTGACCCACACGAAATCCTATCATAACCAACTCAAAACTTTCCATATTTGAGTCAAAACTGACTCAGCCACAGTCTGAGTCCATAACCTAGTCGGTTGGACCTTTCCGACAAATTCTTTAAGTCCACATCTCTTCATCACGCCTCGGAACCATGTAGCCACGTCCATGCACTCCTTGCACATGTGCAAACATCTTCCAACGACGTCCACAATACCTTCATATGCATTGTTCTTGATTCAAACATGCTGCGTGACCTCCCGATCAACTCAACCACAATTCCTCCCGAACTTGGTTGTTGAACCTCATCTTCTCCCTAAGACTAGTTCAATGGACCCCGTCACCAGCAACGTCTTGAACTCAAGCAACACCTGCACATGAATAAACAACCAATACTTTCGAGCACAAGTCCTTGACTTGACTCACGTTAGTTCTGAAACTACAACATCTTACGTGAGCACCTCACATAAGCATGTTGCAAAACATAGCAAAATGATATCAACCACAACCACCAAAACACACCAAAAACATAGTAAATGAATACTAAGTAATCTTTCGATCAATGTAAAGCAAGTACAAATCATTGCAAGATAAAAGCAGAACCACTACAATAAAGCTCTGAACCTTGCCAAAGCTAAGCGAACCTTGAACCGAAGCTTACCAAAGCTTGTCGGACCTAGACAAAGAAGTCGGACCTAGCCAAAGCAAGTCGGACCTTACGTCAGACTATGCCGGAGCTAACCAAAACAAGCCGTACCTATTGTCGGACCTTGATGATAAAGGTGTTTTGGTAGTATTCAAAACTTTTATCGCCATAGCCAATGTATTCAGCGCACATAGGTCTCACAGTCCCCCCTTGATGAATGCATTGGCAACACCATTTAAAATCCAAACATTGGCTTATTCACATTAAAAGTTTTGAAAACAATTTCTCCCCCTTTGTAAAACAGAAACAAAATGAGAAGAAAAACAAATTCTCCCTCTGAGAAGAATCGTGCCAAAACAATTTGTGAATATGTGTGATGTGTAATCAAATTCTCCCCCTTGCGTACTTATCTTTAAAAATTCACATATTGTCTATTATCTCTCCCCCTTTGACAATGTCTTCAGCAAGGTTCAAAAGAGAAATTTTAATTGTTATGAGCATATTATAACATATACATATAAACAAAGCTCATCCAAGTCATACTATCAAGTAACTTACACTATCACATCAATGAGATACATAAAGTAGTGTAAGCCATGCTATAGATCAAATGTAATTTTCAATTTAAACAAGTCATGATTTCACAAACTTAACTATTTCAAAACCTGAAAGCATGACACTTTTTGCTGCATTTTATTATTTAAAGCACAAACTTTTAACATATGACATTTGTAAGAGATTATATGCCGCATCTGCCTTATTCTAACCAACCAAGCCAAGCCTATGTCATTTGACAATCAGAAGCTTAAGGACATGATTTTAATCATACACAACTTCTTCCAAGTTCATATCTACGTGCAATGATAAGCCATCTCAAAAAGAAGAAGTGCGATGCATACATATTCTCTTGATCTTTTCTCAATTTATATTTGTTCATAAAAACTCAACATGTGAGTTGATTACTTGATTAATTCTTTATGATTAAAAGCACTTGTGAGCATGCAACAAGTTCAAAACAGCAAGAAAGTGTGACCATGACCAGATTTAGTGTAAGTAATTATTCCAATTGCTAGACATGGAAAACTACAAAATGTATAACACGAGTAATGTAGTAAGAACATTCAACATGTAAAAGGAATCACAAAGTCATATATGTATGAAATACTATGCTCATATTTTTTTAATTTTTGATTCACACATAGACTTCTTAAGTTTGAAAACTCCCCCTCAATGTAAGCCATGAGGATGCATAACCCCTATTTCACTACGAATGAAACAAAAACGAGTGAAATCCAAAGGTTTTTTAAAAATGTCAGCCAATTGTTGTTCGGTATCTACATGGTGAAGCACAATGTTTCCTTTTTCAACATTATCATGGAGAAAGTGATACCTAATGTCAATGTGCTTAGTTCTAGAATGTTGCACGGGGTTTTTAGCAATGCAAGTCACGCTAGTGTTATCACAAAACAGTGGAACACTATCTGGATCAACTCCATAGTCCTTAAGTGTTTGAACAACCCAAAAAATTTGTGAGCAAGCACTAGCAGCGGCTACATATTCAGATTCAGCTATGGATTGTGCAACTGAGTTTTGTTTTCTAGAGGACCAAGTAACAAGTGAATTACTAAGAAAATGACAAGCACCCGAAGTACTTTTCCTATCAATCCTACAACCGCTAAAATCAGCATCGGAAAAAGCTTTCAAAGTAACGGTTGAGGAAGAAGGAAGAACAATGTCAAATTCTTGAGTTCCATGTAAGTACCTGAGAATCCTTTTGACGGCTTGACGATGTGAAGCACGTGGGGAGGCTTGAAACCGTGCACAAAGACATACGCTGAATTGTATGTCCGATCTTGATGCCGTGAGGTACAAAAGTGATCCGATCATGCTTCTATATTCTTTTTGATCCACAGGTTCACCATCTTCATCAAGTTCAAGTGTTGTTGCTGTTCCCATTGGTGTTCGAAGAGGCTTGCTTTTGTCCATGTCTAAGCGCCTTAGGAGGTCTTTTGTATACTTCGTTTGATGCACAAAGGTACCCTCCTTGGTTTGCTTGATTTGCAGCCCCAAAAAGTATGTGAGTTCTCCCATCATACTCATCTCAAATTCTAAACTCATCATAGCTGAAAACTTGGACACAAGATCATGAGAAGCACAACCAAAGATAATGTCATCCACATACACTTGAATGAATAATGAGTCATTGCCATGCTTAAGCACAAAAAGAGTTTCATCAACCTTGCCCATGGTAAACCCATTTTCAAGTAAGAATGTTTTTAACCTATCATATCATGCTCTAGGGGCTTATTTGAGACCGTACAAGGCTTTGGACAGTTTGTAAACATGATTAGGAAAATCTGTATTTTCAAAACCTGGTGGTTGTTTGACATAAACCTCCTAATCTATGTAGCCATTAAGAAAAGCACTTTTAACATCCATTTTATAAAGATTAAAACCTTTAAATGTAGCAAAAGCTAACAAAATTCTTATGGCTTCTAATCTAGCAACAGGAGCAAAAGTTTCATCAAAATCTAGACCTTCAACTTGAGTGAAACCTTGAGCAACCAACCTAGCCTTATTCCTAACCACAACCTCATCCTCACTTTGTTTATTTTTAAACACCCATTTAGTTCCAATTAAAGTGTGACCTTGAGGTGGAGGTACAAGTTTCCAAGCATTATTTCTTTCAAACTTTTCTAACTCTTCTTGCATGGCAATAATCCATGATTCATTAGTGAGTGCGTGTGATATATCTTTGGGTTCAAAAGAAGCAACAAAAGAAGAATGAGCATGAGAGTTTGGATCGCAAAACCTGGACCGTGTGACTCGTTCGTGCAAGCTTCCAATAATTCGTTGTGGAGGATGAATTTTAAGAACTCAGAGGGGAGTGGACACTTCACAAGCTTCTTCTTCTTCATGTTCATCACAAATCGATGAGCTTGTGACTTGAGGAGGATCTGGACCAGCAATGGTGGTCGTCGGTGCTAGCTGTGAATCAAAATCAGGAGCTAGAACAATGTCATTAGCTGCTGAATTATCGGGCAACAGCTCCACCTCTTCCTCATCTTCTACGAAAATGCTCCCCCCCTGCGGATATGGATCTGGACCTGCAATGTTTGAGCTAGTACCTGGGCTAGCTTCATCAAAAGAAACCTCACAAGTCTCGACAATTTTGTTAGTGTCAAATAAAAGCACACAATAACCTCTAGTATGAGATGGATAACCAAGAAACATGCCATCAATGGATCTAGGTTCACATTTATCAAGATTACCATGTTTCTTAACAAAGCATTTGCATCCAAAGACCAGAAAGTGTGTAACACTAGGCCTATGTCCAAACTGGAGCTCATATGGTGTTTTACCTAGCTTAGCCCGCAAGAAAACACGATTTGAGATATAACAAGCAGTTGCAATCGCATCAGCCCAAAATTTCCTAGGAGTTTGATATTCATCAAGCATAGTCCTAGCCATCTCAACTAAGGTTCTGTTCTTTCTTTCTACAACACCGTTTTGTTTAGGTACATATGGTGAGGAAAATTGATGATCTATTCCATTTTCAGCACAAAAGTGATCAAAAGATTGATTTTTAAATTCAGTTCCGTTATCACTTCTAATTGCTTTTAAAGATCCTGGGTGATCAATTGATAATCTAAGAAATAATGTTCTAAAGTGACTAAAAGCTTCATTCTTAGATGCCATAAAATAGACTCAAGAGTATATAGAATAATCATCAACAATCACAAGAACATACTATTTACCTTCGAATGATAGAACGCGTGAAGGTCCTACAGTGTCAAGGTGCAAAAGTTGACCTGGTTCAGTTGTCATGATCATTGTGAGAGGAGTATGTGAACCTGCAACCATCTTAGCATGTCTACAAGAAGAGCACACAATTTCTTTGTCCCCTTTAAGTTTAGGCAGCCCACGTGCAATCAAGAGCACTAATACGCGTTAGATGATCAAAGCCTACGTGACCAAGTCTATGATGCCAAAAATAAAGTCCTTTGAATCATTAGCAACTAGACACCTATGCTTAGAGGAAGACATATCAAAATCAACTTTAAAAACTCTTCCAAACTGTGACATGTTAAAAATAAGCTCACTATTTGAATTTACAACTTTACAGCAATTTTTAGTGAAAATAATTTCCAGATTTTCATCTAGTAGTTATGAAACAGAAAGCAAGTTGTATTTCAAATTTTTAACAAGTGCAACATCCTTCAAAGTGTAGTGATTATTTACTCTAACCAAACCCTTAGAAATTATAGGAGTTGAAGAATTATCGGCAAAAGTAACATTCTCTACACGTGACACAAAAGAGAGGGAGGAGAACCATTCTTTGTTACCGGTCATGTGGCGTGAGCAACCTGAATCCATAATCCAAATGTCCTCCTTCCTCAAGCGTGTAACCTACATAGATGCACAATACATCGATGACTCAATACTGGGGTTAGTCAAAAGGCATTTAGGAATCCAGTACTGAGTCACACGACATCCAGCAGGAATAACACGCAAAAGCTGAGATAAAACAACATGTTTATGAGCCAAAGATTGAGGATTTTTGTACCAAACTATTGTCCTATGAGATGTTACATGCGTAGCACAAAAAACAGTAGGTTTGGGAGTAACCTTTCCATGTTTTCGACTCATTATAGCAGATTGCATGTTCCTATCATAGCATCTTGTAGTTTCTTATCAAGATCATCACAAGTAGAACAATGCAAATCAATTGTAGAACAGCTAGCATCTTTCAAGTTTTTATCATTAAGCGCAGCAAGCTCTCTATTCTTTTCAATTTCTAACTCAAGTTTATCAAGTGTGGAGGTGTGCGCACTTCTTAATGAGGACAACTGTTCATGTATTAAATCACATGAGGGACATGCATCACCACTAGGAATCAAAGTTTTTAAACGGTTGATTTCAGATTCTAGTGATTCAATTTTAGCAGTACTATCCCTAAGCTTTTTGTCCTTTTTTCTTAACTATAATAGTGGCACGAGAAATAGCATCACACATTTCTTTGCAAGTAGGATATACCTCTTCATTGTCATTGTTGTGTTCTGCATCCTCCATACTTGATCTTGATTTGCCCGCCATGAAGCACAATTTTGCCAAATCATCTTCATCTTCATTACTTCCAATGTCCACATCGCTTGAGCCAAGTTCTTGAAGTGCGGTGATGAAGCTGATTATCATCTTGCGTCCTATAGTACCCTTCTTTTTCTTGTTGGAGTTTCCAGAGGTGGTCTTGACCTTGTTCTTCTTTTCCTCATGGGTAGAAGGACATGAAGGATTACGGCATTCTGTACAAAAGTGTCCTGTCTTACCACATTCAAAACAACGCTGAGGTCCGGAGCTTCCTCTCCTTCTAGTTCTCACATTCTGCAATGCTTTTGAGAATCTAGTAGAGGTGAGTGCTAACCCCTCTTCTGGAAATTCCTCAATCTGTTCAAGGGTTAGAGAGGACAACAAAGCAAGTGTACCACAAGATAAAGATTGACCGGAGCTAGGCATGTCACGTTGAGAAACAAAAGCAATATACTTGTTGGGGTTCTTACGTGATATTATGTCAATTTCATGAGTTTTTAACTTGGAATATAGCACATTTAAAGTAAGTATACTCATGACAGTAGATTCACGAATAGATGTGACTTTCATCTCTCAAATTGACATATCTAATGCACTTAACAATTGCCTAGCATTTTCAGCATCTGAAAAATTAACATTGACACTATGCAAGTTGCTGAGAATTTTATTAAAGCGAGCAAAAAGGTCATCAATAGACTCACTCGGTTGCATCTCGAAGCGCATGTATTCTTTCTTGAACATGTCTTGCCTTACCTCCATGATCGTGTTGGATCCTTCGTGGTAGTCACAAAGTGCTTTCCACACATCATATGCAGATCGGAGGTGTGCAACACGGTCGAAGTCGCTTTGAGTTAATCCTTGTATGATCAAGTTTCGAGCCTTGTTGTTGTTGTCGACATCTCTCAGATTTGTAGCTGTAACTTGATCATTTGACGGAACTTCGTTAGGCTTGTATACCTTCTCCCATATTGCGAAGCCTTGTGTCTGGATGAAAGCTTCCACACGTGCCTTCCAAAGAAGAAAATCAATACCACTAAACACACAAGGTTTGACGGAGTATTTCTCCATGATGATTAGTCAAAAACATGTGAAAATCATAAAGATTAGAGCACCGTGGCTCTGATACCAGTTGTAGGATCGAAGAGCATGTGTAAAGCTACCAGAGGGGGGGGGGGGTGAATGGTAGATTAAAACTTTTTAGCTGAAGCAACGAAAACACCACTCGACAGAAAAACGATCCGTTAAAAAAATCGTGTGTGAGACTAATATAAACGTGTTTCACCATGAAAAAAGTGATATATATCAGAGAGAATCAAGTAACGAAGACGACACAACAAGAATCACTCAAATCCATCGAGAGAAACTCAAGTTACAGTCCTAGAACGCTGCAAAGAAACTCGTGTAGATCAGAAACCACAAATCTAATGACCGTGAAATTTTGACAGATGATATATAATCAAGTTTTGAAGACAATACAAAATAATCACATCAATTGGTTCTATAAAACTCGAGTTATGATAAAACCACAAAAGAAAGGTAGTGCTGTGCAGAAAACTCGACGAGAAAAACTTGTCTAGAACAAGTCGGACGAACAAGGCACAAAAGTTCCTTTACTATGATATTTATTGATCAAACCCTAAGAGGAACAGCCCCAATGTCGTGCACCACGAGCTCTGGCCTCCCTTGCTTATATAACCAGCCCTTAGGCCAATCCAAACTCAACTAGGACTCTAATCCTACTCAAATCACGAATCGAAACTTTCCATAACTGCTTAGGATTCTTCTATACGCAGATAGAAGCAATCTTAAGACTTCCAAACACCTTAGGAACATATCACACATTCCTAAAACAACTCAAATTCGGGACCCACACGAAATCCTATCATAACCAACTCAAAACTTTCCATATTTGAGTCAAAACTGACTCAGCCGCAGCCTAAGTCCATAACCTAGTAGGTTGGACCTTTCCGACCAATTCTTTATGTCCACATCTCTTCATCACGCCTCCGAACCATGTAGTCACATACGTGCACTCCTTGCACATGTGCAAACATCTTCCAATGACATCCACGATACCTTCATATGCATTGTTCTTGATTTTCAAACATGTTGCGCGACCTCCCGATCAACCACAATTCCTCCCGAACTTGGTTGTTGAACCTCATCTTCTCCCTTAGACTAGTTCAATGGATCCCGTCACCAGTCATGTCTTGAACTCAAGCAACACATGCACATGAATAAACAACCAATACTTTTGAGCACAAGTCCTCGACTTGACTCACGTTAGTTCCGAAACTACAACATATTATGTGAGCACCTCACATAAGCATGTTGCAAAACATAGCAAAATGATATCAACCATAACCACAAAAACATATCAAAAACTTAGCAAATGAATACTAAGCAATCTTTCCATCAATGTAAAGCAAGTACGAATCATTGCAAGATAAAAGCAGAACCACTGCGATAAAGCCTCGATCCTTGCCAAAGCTAACCGAACCTTGAACTGGATCTTACCAAATCTAGTCGGACCTAGACAAAGAAGTCAGACCTAGCCAAAGAAGGTTGGACCTTATGTCGGACTATGCCGGAGCTAACCAACACAAGTCGTACCTATCGTCGTACCTTGATGATAAAGGTGTTTTGGTAGTATTCAAAACTTTTATCGCCATAGCCAATGTATTCAGCACACATAGGTCTCACACACAATTGTAGTGTTCTCAAGGTTTGAGCAAGTTTCCTTGCTCAAAGCTAGTTCACACTCAAGCGCCTTGATTCTTTCTCTTTCAAGCTCCAAGAGCTCCTCAACCTCTTGACATCTCTCCTTTTGTTGGATGAGCATGTCCTCTTGACGGTTGATAAGCTCTTCCTTCTCAAATATCTCCTCCATCAACAACCTCGATCTTTTCAAGTACTTTTACTCATGTCCTTAAGCATGTGTTCATTTTCACTACTACTATCAAAGTCATCATGTGAGGAAATGGAAGAGGAGGATTTAGATTTTACCTTCTTTCTTCCCTCCTTGGCCATGAGGCAAGTTGGTATTGACTTCTCTAAGTTGGGGAAGAGTTTGTTCTCCATAGTTGTCTTCTTCATAGCAATGGATGATATCTTCTCTTCTTCATCGGAAGATGATTCCTCATTTGAATCCCACTCCTTTCCAAGGTGGCCGTGTTCGGATTGCTTCTTCTTCTTGAAATACTTCTTCTCGTTGGACTTGCCCTCCTTCTTCTTCTTGTTTTCTTCATGTGGGCAATCCACAATGAAGTGGCCATACTCCCCACAATTGTAGAAAACCCTCTTTGATCTTGTCTTGGGCTTGTCTTTGCTCTTCCTTTCATTTTGGTAGCTCCCCCTCCTTCTTCTAAACATCCTCTTGAAGTTGTTGATGAAGAGTGCCTCTTCTTCATCGGTGTCGGGGCTCTCTTCATCACTCTCTTCCTTTTCTTGTGATCTTGAGGATGTTGCCTCGAATGCAACATCCCTTTCCTTGGAAGAGGAGAGGTTTTGTAGATCATTGTAGAACATAGCTTCTTGCTCCATCATCTCATGGTTGATAATTCTCTCAAGCACTTCTTCGTGAGCCGTCATGTGAAAAACCGGACTCTCACGAATTAGTGAGAAAAGAGTGACGTTTCGAGGCATGAATGCTTGAATCATCCTCTTTACCACCTCATGGTCGGTCCACTAGGTGCTCCATAAGACTGACTCTTGTTTATGAGAGTTTTGAGGCAGTCGTACATGTCTTGGGGGGACTCACCATCCATGATGGTGAACCTCCTAAGCTCTCCTTCGATGCTGTTGATTTTCGCCTTCCTAATGACACAGTTGCCCTCATGTGCCGTCTTGAGGGTGTCCCATATCTCCTTGGCAACCTCCAACCATTCAATGCGATTGAACTCCTGTCGAGTCAATGAGGAGGTAATCACTCCAATGGCTTGAGAATTGCGATGGAGGAGGACAACTTGCTCCGGAGTGATGTCTTCCTCATTCTTGGGAAGATGTACACCTGTCATAACAATTTGACACAAACTAGGGTTTAAGGAAATGAGATGCATCTTCATATTATGCTTCCACATAGAGTAATAATTTCCACCAAACTGAGGAGGTTTGCCAATGGGGATTGATAAATAGTGATTGCTTGTGGTAAGTTGCTCATAGTTGTAAGGATACCGAGAGTAGTCTTGTGAACTACTTCCATTGTCGACATTGATCGGAGTAATTGGTTTGATATCCTTCTTGGGCACATTGAGGTTTTACCAAAGCCGTACCTTGAGCATACGAACTTCTTCGTCGTCATTTGGATCATCTTGAAGAACATCGACGTTCTTCGTCTTGGTGTCATCAACAATCACCGGAATCTCGTTGTCACCCCTTCCGAACATTACTTCTTCGAGTTGTTAGACTCTTGGTGGAGAAGCCGACTCTGATACCAATTGAAAGTCGCCTAGAGGGGGGGTGAATAGGCAATAAAACATGAAGTGACTTAATCAAACGAGATTAAACTCCTGAGGCCAGACTTGTCTGGACAGGGCCGGACTAGTCCGCTCAGCACAGGGTGAAAGACTAAAAACTTGATTTCTATGAGTTATTTGCAGAATTTAAGTTCTCCCAATATGTGAGCAATTGATGAGTGGGTTTAGGCCCAATCTTCCGAAAGGTACGTCGATTGGGGTGGAGAACTCGACGTTGATGATCCGCGGCACTCGAGCAGTTCGAATACCCCTGCAAGCACTACACCACTGCTCTGTTGGTTATCAACTGTGCGGCACATGCTTGACCTCTCCAAGAAGGCTAATCCCTGCAAGTGAATAGAGAACACAAGCAAGAACGTAGAAGACACGATCTGAAATTGAGAAGTTGGGGTCTCCAAACCGTAGAACGGCAAAAATGTTATTCTAAGCAAAACTCACCGAATATGACTGGCGGTTGCAGTATTTAAAGGCTAGGGTTCAGCCAAAACACAATTAGACGCGCCCCTAATGGACTCATACAAGATACAAGGCCCAAAGGCCCGATTCGGTGGTGCAGCACCGGATAGAAATCTGGACTCTAATTGTTTCGACTATTCCCAAAGACTTCGAAGGAATTTAGACGTGGGACCAGAACCATTAGAAAGTTTATCTTCTCCTCTTTCCGTGCATATGTGGAACGTCAAAAACAGAGTCCGTATTCATCCTGGGCGTCCGTATTAAGCTGGACTGCTCCTGGACTCCGAGTTGAACTCAAGTCGGAGTTGTAAACTGATTCCATCAACTTGTGGACGTCCCAGCAGGTTCTCCATGTTCCCAAGGCCTCTTCCCTTCTCTTTTTCATCTTCTCCATTGTTCCTAATAACGATTAAATCATCACATAGAAATCTATTCTCAAACTCACATGCAAAGGAAGTTAGGAACGAATTCACCTGCTAATTTATTAACCGTGCTCGAGCTCTTGTGATTGGTCCTTGCAGTTCAATGTGCGTCTACGTTGTTGTGATGTACTCATCACCCCCCCTCTTGAATTGGAGTCGTCCTCGACTCAAGTTCATCTTCTTCTCCCAAGTATGGTCGCAAATTTGAAATGTTAAATGTAGGACTAACCCCAAAATCGGGAGGCAATTCAAGCTTATATGCATTATCATTAATCTTTTCAACAATCTTAAAAGGAAAAACAACTCGTGGCATAAGTTTAGATTTTCTCAAGTCAGGGAATCACTCTTTTTTCAAATGTAACCACACCAAATCACCCGGTTCAAGTTTTACTTCCTTTTTACCTTTACTACCTGCAACCCTATACTTCTCATTCATCTTTTCAATATTGTTCTTTGTAGTTTCATGCATCTTAAGAATGAATTCAGATCGTTGTGTAGCATCCAAATTTATAGTTTTAGAAGGAGGCAAAGGTAGTAAATCAATAGGAGCACGGGGATTATAACCATACACTACCTGAAATGGACTTACATTTGTCGTGGAGTGAACGGATCTATTGTAAGAAAATTGTATATGTGGTAAACACTCCTCCCATAACTTCAAATTTGTTTTCAAGACAGTCTGCAACATAGTGGATAAAGTACGATTAACTACCTCGGTTTGTCCATTCATTTGTGGGTGACATGTAGTTGAAAACAACAACTTGGTTCCCAATTTATACCACTAAGTTCTCCAAAGATGACTTAAAAATTTTGCATCACGATCAGAAACAATGGTATCTAGCACACCATATAAACGAACAATTTCCACCATAAATAAATCAGCAATGTGTGAGGCATTATCATTCTTATGACAAGGTACAAAGTGTGCCATTTTGGAGAAACGATCAACAACTACAAAAATACTATCCCTCCCCCTCTTAGTCCTAGGCAATCCCAAAACAAAGTCCATAGAAATATCCTTCCAAGGTACACTAGGAACAGGAAGTGACATATAAAGACCATGTGGATTAAGGTGAGACTTAGCTTTATTGCAAGTAGTACATCGTGACACGTAGCGCTCGACATCACGCCTCATCTTTGGCAAAAAGAAGTGTGTGGACAGCACGTCTTCAGTTTTATTCACTCCAAAATGTCCCATCAAACCTCCTCCATGTGCTTCCTGCAAAAGTAATAGACGAACAGAGCTAGCTGGAACGCATAGCTTGTTAGCATGATAGAGGAGACCCTCTCGCAGCACATATTTATTCCAAGTTCTTCCTTATATACAATTTTCAAAAGCATCTTTGAAGTCCAAATCTGTAGGATATAATGCTTTTATTGTTTCCAAACCAAAGATTTTATGACCAAGTTGGGACAGCATGGTATAACGCCTAGATAATGCATCGACAATGACATTTTACTTCCCTTTCTTATGCTTAATGATGTATGAAAACGACTCTATGAACTCAATCCATTTAGCATGTCGTTTATTCAGATTGGTTTGACACTTAAGATACTTCAATGATTCATGTTCGGAATGTATGACAAACTCCTTAGACCAAAGATAATGTTGCCAAGTTTGTAATTTGCACTAAGGCATACAATTCCTTATCATAAGTGGAATAATTCAAAGAAGATCCATGAAGTTTTTCACTAAAGAAAGCAACGGGTTTACCTCCTTGTATGAGAACGCCTCCAATACCAATGCCGCTTGCATCACATTCTAGCTCAAAGGTCTTGAAAAAATCAAGAAGTTGTAGCAATTGTACTTGTGTAAGATTCGATTTGAGAGCATCAAAAGCTTGTTGCTGCTGTTCGCCCCATCGAAACGGCACTCCCTTCTTCGTTAGCTCATGTAGAGGTGCTGCAATGGTGCTGAAATCCCGCACAAAACACCGATAAAAACCTGCAAGACCTAGAAAACTACGAACCTGCGTGACGGTTGTTGGGCCTGGCCAGCTGGTGATTGCTTCAATTTTTTCCTCATCCATCTTAATTCCCTGCGAGGAAACGACATAGCCAAGAAACGAGACTCCATTGGTGCAAAAGACGCACTTTTCGAGGTTACCAAACAAATGTGCATCTCTCAAAACAGTAAAAACAACACGTAAATGATCAAGATGTTCATCATATGACTTGCTGTAAATGAGGATATCATTGAAGTAAACCACCACAAATTGTCCAATGAAAGCACGTACAACCTCGTTCATTAATCGCATAAAGGTGTTGGGTGCATTAGTTAACACAAAAGGCATGACTAACCACTCATAAAGTCCAAACTTGGTTTTAAATGCAGTTTTCCATTCATCTCCTAGTGCCATTCTAATTTAGTGGTAACTACTACGCAAGTCAATTTTTGTGAAGATGATAGCACCACTCAATTCATCGAGCATGTCATCTAAACGAGGAATAGGATAACAATATCGAATGGCGATGTTATTAATTACTCGACAATCAACACAAATGCGCCAACTACCATCTTTCTTAGGAACCAAAAGAACAGGATGGAACAAGGGCTTAGGCTTTCACGAATGTACCCGCGGTCCAAAAGATCTTGGACTTGTCGCTGAATTTCCTTAGTTTCCTCTGGATTCTCTATATGCTGCATGATTTGGCAAACTTGCTCCTGGAATGTAATCGATCTTGTGTTCAATGCCTCTGATCGGTCGTAAACCAGGGGGTATCTCAGAGGGAAACACATCCTCAAACTCCTGCAAAAGGTTAGCAACAGCAGGGGCCAATGCAATAGACAATTAATGAAGTGAAAACATGGCTTCTTTGCATACTAAATCATAGCACATCCCCTTAGCATCGAATAAATCAGCAAGGTCAGATTTAGTTGCGAGCAACGATGGTGATTTTAACTTAAGGACTTGCTGATTTTTAGATTCTAGTTTTGTTGCTTTGCCATCACAAATTTTACTCTTCTCAAAATGCACAATTTCAGTAGGAGTCATGGGGAGCAAAGTGATTTTCTTTCCCTTATGCATGAGAGTATATTTATTAGTTCTATCATAATGAATAGCATCTGTATCAAATTCCCAAGGACGACCCAATAAAAGAGAACAAGCATCCATAGGAACGACATCAAAATCAGCAAAATCATGGTAAGAACCAATTGAAAAATTGTAACACCCTCATTTTCATGCATCATGCCATACATACATTCATATACATGTTTAACATTAATCCACATAAAGAAGAATGAGTTTAAAATTGATTTGGAACAAAACCGCACTTAAAATTATGGAAAGTGCGGACTAGACCGATTTTGGTGCGGAGTAGTCCGATTTCTCTCTGACCTCGATCAGACTTGTCCGTTTTTGCTGCGGACTAGTCTGTTTTTGCCTCTGGACACTTTCGGACTTGTACGGTCTTATGTGGACTAGTCCGGTGTTCCAAGAATCCTTAAAAATTTGCTAAGTCCCTGGACTTGTCCGGACTAGTCTGGTGTTCCACCAGACTTTTCCGTTTTCCTATCTGACTAAAGTTAGACTTGTCTGATTTTTGACCAGAGTTGTCCGATTTCTCTCTGGACAACTTTGGACTAGTCCAGTCCTTTTTGGACTTGTCCAATATTTCGAGACTCCGAGTTGATCTTTTGTTTCACGACTTGTTTCTTGGGTTTTACATTAAGTGGGCCTAGGTACGTCGTGCCTAACTCTTTTAGAGCCCATGTGGGACTCTAAATCGGCCTCTACTCCTCTCAAACTCGAAATCCATCTAACCCTAGCCCCCACCTCTATATAAACAACCCCACCCCTTGGCTTGACATCTATTTGCCACTTTTCCACCCCACCCAAACCCTAGTTCGTGGAGAGAAGCCATCAAGGAGGGAGATGGAGATCCCAAGGAAGAAAAAGAAGAGGAGGAAACAAAATAGGATCAAGATCTCCATCAAGTTTCGTTCTGCATCACCAATTCATCTCCAAGTTCATCATCAACCCTAGATCATCAAGATCCAAGTGTTACCTCCAAGATCCTTGATTCATTGGAGTCATAAACACCTGGTATACCTTCTATTTTCTTCTCCTTATGTGAACTCGACCCCTAATCTCCAAATTCATGTCGGTCTAGAAAACCCTAATCTGCTGATCTCACAAAGTGTGAACTTGTCCGGTCCCTAGCGGACTAGTCCGGTTTTCCTAGTTAAATTGTGTTGAATTAATTCTAAAATTAGACCTAATCAAATACAAACATGTATAAACTTATTAAAATCTATTAGAACTAGATATTGATCATTTATCTATTAACAATTTCTACCTCGCATTTGCATCCATCATGCATATCATGTCATATTGAGTAATATTTGTGCACTCTTTGATTCTGTTTCTTGTCTTGTATGTTTATTGTGCGGATTAGACGAATTTGCGCTAGAGAGTGCCGTGGAGGATATCCAACACTAAGAGTTTGAAGGCTTTGCCCTGAATCAATCCCAAGAGCAAGGCAAGTGTCCTTGAAGCATATTGATCCTGTTTTAAAATAAATGTTTTGTTTGCAAAATTGCATGCTTGTGTCAGTTTGATGGGAATCCTATGGTAGGAAGTTTATTAGCGTTGTTTAACCACCCTTGTCACCTGGTATTCATGGTAAAGAGTCAGGATGGGCTTTTTACCTTTTTACTTTGCTTAATTAATTGGGATGGGAAAACAATACTACACATTAATGATGCATTTATGAGATTATGATTAACATGAACTGGTTAATGTAATATGATAATGGGTGGTCTAAGCAAGCCTGGTATGTGGATGGGTTGGATGTTATGGTGGTTTGCTTGCTTTAGATCTAAAGACCGGTTCATGCGAGAATAAGCCAGGACTACAGTGCCACCACGAGGCCAGGTATGGGTGCAACGTAGCTGATTAATTAGGGCTTTGCTAGTGCTATTTGGACCATTGTGGATGCTCGGGGAAGGGCTAGTCGGATTGGGTTTGTTGATGATTGGTGGGACTACCCTGGGATTCGAATGGCTCAAGAGGGGGCCCTGGGTTGAAGATGTGCTCTGTAGGAGACATCACCACCGGTGAAACCTCAGTGGGGTCTAAATAGGCTAGTGATCCTTTTGTAAAGACTATTTTGTGATCTCTTGGCCATACACCAAAGGAAGTGTAATTGGCATAAGGGAGGTTTCTTTAGTCGCCGACGGGTGATGAAATCGCAAACACGTGGGTAAAGTGGTACAAACTCCGCAGAGTATTAAAACTATCATGATAGCCGTGCTCCCGGTTATGAGAACCTGGACAACTTCCATGATTAGAGGGAACTCGGTATTGGGATGGTATTTGGGATGGTTATGGTTGTTATTATGGTTATGGATGGTTATGAATTATATTCTGGTATTGAATATGGATATTGCTATATGATGATTGATATGGAATATGGACTGATATTATGATAACTACATGGCTTATGATGGGTTTATTTCATATACATATAATATATTGCTTTTCAAATGTTTAAATGTACTTTTAGCACTTGCCCATTATTATATTGTCATTTGTATCAGCTACATGTCATACATTCCACACTTGTTGAGTACGACATGTACTCACCCTTCCAACCCCCCCCCCCTCCCCAACAGTTGCAGGTCAGGATTGGGAGTTTAAAGATGATACTGCGGAGTTCTAGGCCGTGCCTACCGTTAGCTTTGCCTGTGGTGTTGCATGGAGCTGCGCTATACCTTTTGCTTAGCTGCATAGTTGCATATTTAGTTATTCCGCTGCATTAGTTGAACTTGTCATTAATAATCATTAGAGTTTGTATTCGAGAATATTTTGAATTTGTAATAAAAGTGGTTAATTAATCTTGTCTTATGGTAATTTTCTTTATATCCTTTTGTGAATGCACTCGAGTATGTGTGTTGAACATCCTGGGCACACATATGCGTTCACTTGGTTCATTTCCGGAACTGATTGTCACAAATTGGTATCAGAGCCACAGGTTGATCGTAGGACGCAACCTAGATAGAATGGACACTTTAGAGCACATAGAAACACTCAGGAGTCCATGTGTTCTTGCTTGGTGTGCTGCTTGCTATATATATTGTTTGCTTGTGTGCTTAATAGAGGATTTTGGGATGCTTTAGCATTGCCATGTCCACGTAGGCTAGTTAGTTGTTTAGTTTCATATCCCTTGATGCATATAGTTGGGTACGTTTTCTAATTCTTACCTATTGCTTTTCTCCAGATGGTGAGGACTCGTAACCAGAGGGATGACAATGATGAGGAGGAGAACAATGGAGCACCTTAGAATAACCGTGGACAAGGAACTGCACAGGGAGCCATCAACATTGAGCAGCTATTGGCAATGCAAAACCAGCTCTTGCAGACCATGATACAAACTATGGGATAGCTGCAGGCTGGTAACATCAACAATCAGCCCCAAATGCCTCCACCACCACCCCCACCTCCTCATAACCAGTTGGGAGAGTTTATGAGGACTAGGCCGCCGACATTTGCTCAAGCCGCTGACCCTATGGATTTGGATGATTGGCTCAAGTCCGTGGAGAAGAAGCTAGCTTTTGTCCAATGCAGTGACCGGGAGAGAGTGCTTTTCGCTTCTCATCAACTAGTTGGAACAGCTGCGGATTGGTGGGATTCCTTATGCAATGCTCATGAGAACCAAGAGAGAATTACTTGGGACGAATTCAAAGAGAGCTTCTGTTCTCATTATGTGCTGGAAGGAGTTATGATTTTGAAGAGGCAAGAACTTGAGAACTTGAGGCAAGGAAGATCGAGCGTGGGTGAATATCTCAACAGGTTCACTCAACTTTCAAGGTATGCGCCTGAGGATGTGAGCCGGGACAGCCGGAAACAATACTTTTTCATAAGGGGCTTGAACAATGAGATCCAAGTGCAATTGCTCAACTGTGATTATGCCAATTTTAAGAAGCTTGTGGACAAAGAAATTATGGTTGAGAACAAGATTCGTGAGATGGAACAGGATAACAAGAGGAAAGCGCCATATCAAGGACAGCCGCAAGGAAGTAATGTGCGCCCTCACTTTGCGCCTCCTAATGCGTCATATTACAGCTCCTCTACTCCTATACATCGTCCTAGTTATGCACCGCGCCCTGTTATGCAAGCACCTAGGCCTCCAATGTCTTATGCACCTCGTGCCAACTATCCTGGTGCCAATGCTCAAAACCAAGCTCGTCTCAATAATTCTGGTGGAGTAAAGAAGTGTTATACTTGTGGAGAAGCTGGAGACTTTGCACATCAATGTCCTAAGTTAGACCTTGGTCAAGGAAGCAATGCGTCGAGGCAAAACCCAAGACCTAATGGAGGAGCGCCAAGGGAATCGTGGACAACAGAATTTTGCTCGTGGCAACGTGAACCATGTCTCTACGGAGGATGCTCAATAAGCGGATGACGTGGTCATTGGTATGTTTCTCGCCAGTTCCAACCCCGCGACTATGTTGTTTGATTCTGGAACATCACATTCATTCATTGCATCGAAGTATGTCGCCAAGTATAGTTTGCCTATCTCTCATATGAAGTTTACTCGATTGGTTAAGTCTCCTGGAGGAGAGATGAGGACAAATATAGTATGTCCAAAAGTAAGCCTTAGAATAAGGGGGGTAGACTTCTTCGCCAACCTCATTGCTTTGGATTCTCAAGGATTGAACTTTATACTTGGTATGGACTGGTTGAGGAATCACAATGGAGTTATTGAGTGTGCCACGAAGACGGCGAAGTTGAGTAATGAAGAAGGGGTCACCGTAGAATTTGAAGCATCTCAAACCGCACTGAAGCAATTGGAGCTGAATCATATGGACGGTGCCGCAATTGAGGAGATTCCAGTAGTGTGTGAATTTTTGGATGTTTTTTTTGGACGAGTTGCCAGGTATGCCACCTGATCAAGACAATGAGTTTGTTCTTGATTTAATACCTGGAACTGCACCTATAGCTAAGAGGCCATTTAGGATGCCTCCTATGGAATTAGCGGAGCTCAAGAAGCAAATTCAAGAGCAACTAGAGAAGGGTTTCATTCAGCCCGGCTCTTCACCTTGGGGAGCACCCGTTCTATTTGTGGACAAGAAGGATGGATCCCAAAGGATGTGCGTAGATTACCGAGCTCTCAACGAGGTAACAATCAAAAACAAGTACACCTTGCCACGCATAGAAGACTTGTTTGATCATATGAAGGGTGCTTGTGTCTTATCTAAGATTTATTTGAGGTCGGTATACATTCAAATGAAGATTAGACCATTGGACATACCCAAGACAGCTTTTAGGACACGGTATGGATCTTATGAGTACACCGTGATGTCTTTTGGATTGACAAATGCGCCTGCCTACTTTATGTACCTCATGAATAAGGTCTTCATGGAGTACTTGGAGAAGTTCATTGTGGTGTTCATTGATGACATTATGATCTACTCGAAGGATGAGAAGGAACATGAGGAACACTTGAGGCTTACGCTGCAGAAATTAAGGAAGCATCAATTGTATGCCAAGTTCAACAAGTGTCAGTTTTTATTGAAAGAGGTGTCATTTTTGGGTCATGTAACCTCAGAAGGAGGAGTATTGGTTGAGACAGGAAAGGTGAGGGACATGTTGAAATGGGAACCACCGCAAAACGTCAAGGAAATAAGGAGTTTTCTTGGGATGGCTGGGTATTACCGTCGATTCATCAAGGACTTTTCCAAGAGAGCCAAGCCAATGACAGAGTTGCTAATGAAGGGAAAGGCTTTCTAATGGACTCAAGCTTGTCAAAACAGTTTTGAGGAGTTGAAGAAGAGGTTGATAACAGCCCCAGTTTTGACATTACCGGATGTGAGCAAAAGTTTCGACATATACTGTGATGCATCAAGACCAAGATTTGGATGCGTGCTTATGTAAGAAGGTCAAATAGTTGCATATGCATCGAGGCAATTGAAGAAACAAGAGCAGAATTATCCGACACATGATTTGGAACTTGCAGCCGTGGTACACGCATTGAAGATTTGGATACATTATATATTTGGACATAGGTGTGAAATTTACACGGATCACAAGAGTCTTAAGTATATTTTCACACAAACGGATCTGAACTTGAGGCAGCGGAGATAGTTGGAGCTCATCAAAGATTATGATTTAGGAATCAACTATCACCCAGGAAAAGCCAATGTAGTGGCCGATGCTTTGAGTAGAAAAAGATTAAGTTATCAACTCACAGTTTGAGAGTTACCATCCGAGTTATGTA
Source organism: Tuctoria greenei (assembly GCA_036927565.1). NCBI lineage: Eukaryota > Viridiplantae > Streptophyta > Magnoliopsida > Poales > Poaceae > Tuctoria > Tuctoria greenei. Next base: position 44,283,678 of record JAYESD010000001.1, on the reverse strand, counting down.
AGGAGTTTGAACGGTGGAACCTTGGATTTGTAAATGAGATGGGGATGATGGAGTTCAATCCGACCTTGGAGCAAGAAATTCGAGTGGGTCAAACGAAGGATGAGGAAATAAAAGAAATCAAGGAAAGGACCCAAGAAGGGAGAGAATTCAGATTCAATGAGGATGAACATGGTACCTTATGGCTTGGAAAAAGGATTGTCGTGCCCAATGTAAAGCATATTCGGGAGACAATACTAAAGGAGGCACATGACTCGCCATACTCGATTCACCCCGATTGCACGAAAATGTACAAAGACTTGAAGGCTTGTTATTGGTGGGATAACATGAAAGAGGACATAGCTGAATATGTAGCATTGTGTGATGTGTGTCAACGAGTCAAGGCGGAACATCAAAGGCCAGATGGACTATTGCAACCATTGAAGATTTTGGAATGGAAGTGGGAAGAAATCGGAATGAACTTCACAGTTGGGTTACCACGTACTCAGTCCGGTTACGACTCAATTTGGGCAATTGTGGATCGCTTAACCAAGTCAGCTCATTTTGTCCCCGTGAAGACCAAATATACAGCTGAACAATTGGCCAAAATATATATGGATCATATTGTGTGTCGACACGGAGTACCGAAGAAGATAGTCTCGGAAAAAAGTTCTCAATTTACCTCTAGATTTTGGCAGAAATTGCATGAAGCATTGGGAACAAGGTTGAACTTCAGTTCGGCATATCACCCTCAAACGGATGGACAAACCGAGAGGACCAATCAAATTTTGGAGGACATGTTACGAGCTTGTGCTTTGAAGCATGGGAAAAGTTGGGACAAAAGCTTGTCGTACGCGGAATTTTCATACAACAATAGTTACCAAGCAAGCTTGAAAATGTCACCATATGAAGTGCTTTATGGAAGGAAGTGTAGGACACCTTTATTCTGGAATGAGGCACGAGAAACTCAAGTATTCGGTCCAGATGTGTTGCAAGAAGCCAAAAAGCAAGTCCAAATAATTCGTGAAAACTTGAGCGCTGCCCAATCTAGACAAAAAGGCTATACGAACAATAGGAGAAGGAAATTAGCCTTTGAAGTGGGAGATTTTATTTACGTCAAGGTGTCACCGATGAGGGGTCATAAGAGGTTTAACAGAAGAGGCAAGCTAGCACCTCACTACATTGGACCATTCAAGATTTTGTACAAAAGAGGAGAAGTAGCGTATAAGTTGGAGAAGCCAGCTCATCTTTTAGATGTCCATGATGTATTTCATGTTTTCCAGCTCAAGAAGTGCTTGAGAGTACCGGAACAACAAGTTCCAATGGAAGGATTGGAATTAGGAGCAGATTTGACTTATGCCGAAAAAACGGTCAAAATCATGGAAACCAAGGAGAGGGTCACAAGGAACAAGGTTATTAGATGGTGTAAAGTTCAATGGAGGCACCATATAGAAAAAAAGCAATGTGGGAATTGGAGGATGATCCCAAGAAGTGAATGTAGGCCTAGAGGGGGGGCGAATAGGCCTTTTTGAATTTTCTCGGTTCCTGTAACACTCAACAACAAAGTCAATACCAGAGGTATCGGACTAGTCCAGTAAAGTGTGGACTAGTCCGGTTTTCACGGGCTAAGTTGATCAAGTTCAGTCAATTTGATTGATTCGTTAATGTTTGCAGCGGAAATATAAACTTGAATGACAGTTTAATAGTTGTATGTCAAATTCTATTACAATTAAGGCTCTTGTTCAACAATTTAACTCAAATTGAACAAAGTGAATCAAACCCTAGATTAAGTTGATCAATTAAGATGAAGAATGCAAAAGGACAAGACACACGATTTATCCCGTGGTTCGGCTACCACGAAGGCAACCTACGTCCACGTTGAGGAGCCCACAAAAGGACCGGGTCTTCTCCAACCCTTCCCTCGTCGGATAGCCACGAAGGCCAATCCTCTTCCACTAATCACAAAGGGTAAATAACCAAGTTGAAGGTACGTTCTCACACGTTGAGAGCTCCCTTGATTACAACTTACAAAGCCACCAATAACACACTCGAAAATTACAAATTGAAACGCGGGAGGTTCACACACGAACGAACTCACGCACCCCATACACTCGGGACAAGCTCTTACTGCTAATACAACACCAACACACCCGTGGAGTAGGGTATTACGCTCAGGCGGCCCGAACCACGTAAATTCTTGTGTCTCCTGTGCCAAACTCCTATTCACCGTCTTAAATCTCCGCGCGCCCACACCGAACTTCAAACTCCCCAATCACTTTAGCAGTGTAGGGAAATCTGCCGGCTCCAACCGCCGACAGTTGGCGCGCCAGGTAGGGGTGCCTGAGATTTTCGAGAATGGTGAACTCCGCTGCTGGATCATCCAACGGCCAACCTGCTGCTCACGCTGTTGGGGGCAATCCCTCCAACAGGCTGCCACCAGCAGGAGCCTCAGCACCAGCAGGAGCCACACTCCCACCACCACCGTCTTCTCCAGCAAATCGTGCTGGGCAACGTGACGGTGCGCCGGCGTCGCTTACTGCATCGGCGAGTCATGACAACCCGGAACACGCGCTCCTTGCAGCGCGTGCTCTTCTCCAACGTCCACCACCTCCGGATGCATCTTGAGATGCACTGGAGCAATGGAGGGCCGATGTGGAGCATTTGGTCGCAGCAGCGGCCGAACGCCTCAACAACCAGGGTCCTCCTCCTTCGGGACGAGCCCTGTCGCAGCGGCGGACTTTGTCTGGAAGACTTGGTCCACATGCCTCCAATAGTAGGAGACATGCTGCATCTCAGAAAGTGACGTCATTGCCCTCCGGGGCTCGACGCACTCACACGGTATCCAGGCTTTCGACTTATGACCTCCGAGCGGAGCTTGATCGCCGATACCGCCAGCAGGATGGCCGTGTCCATATTGAGCGTGCCCGTGAAAGACGGGAAGCTCAAGACCTTTCTACTCTGGAAGGAGTAGGAGGAGGCTGTTCAGCCCTAGCCATGCACCTGCGCATGGTTAGATGGCCACAGAAGTTCAGGCCTCACCTGCCGGAAAAATTCGACGGGACTGTCAACCCCGCCGAATTCCTTCAGATATACTCCACTGCAATCTTGGCAGCTGGAGGAACGAGGCCGTGATGGCCAATTACTTCCCAGTGGCCTTAACTGGGACCGCCAGGTCCTGGTTTATGAGCCTTCCACCCAACTCCATCAACAGTTGGGAGGAGCTGTGCCGTCAGTTCACTGCCAACTTCGGGAGTTCATACACCCGACCAGGCACAGAACTGGATCTTTTTGCGGTCGTGCAAAAAGGGGGAGAATCTTTGCGGTCCTTCATCCAGAGGTTCTCTCAGGTACGAAACACTATCCCTTCTATCTCAAGCGCTTCTGTCATTGTGGCATTCAGACAGGGCGTACGGGACAAGAAGATGTTGGAGAAGCTGGCGATCAAGGAGATCACCAGCGTCACAGAACTCTTCAGCCTGGCAGACAAATGTGCCAGAGCTGCAGAGGGACGTGAGATGCACTCCAAACCAGCCTCGAAGGATCACAAGAAATCCTCCAAATAAGAAGCCGCTACCTCCGGGGGTGGAAAGAAGAAAAAGAAGACCAATGGCAAGAAAAAGCCGTCGGCCGGCACATCCAACGTTGCAGCTGCTGCAACTCCGGGTGGCCGGGGGCCACGCCCCGAGAAGCGACCTCGACCGTCTTCTGAAGACGGTGGCAAACCCAAAGTGTGGTGTCCCATTCACAAAACGGGCAACCACAGTTTGGAAGACTGTCGGGAGGTCCAAAACCTTGTCGAGCGCTACAACAAGCACCGGGAAGGATCTCCTTTCCGACAGAGGGAAGGAAAACAGAAGGTCGACAAAGCTCCGGCTGAAGAGGAGTTAGGGTTTTAGGATCCAAAAAGGTCCTGAAGGCCGTCTACACCTCCGTCGATGATGATTCTGACGTCTCTGACAACGAGCGTCGAAGACCATGAACACCATTTTCGGTGGGTCATGGGATATCACCTCTCGTCGCGTCATCAAGACTATGCGGCGGGATATGACCGCTGTAGCCCCTACAGTCAGGCCAGAACCTCATCGAAAGTGGATGGACACCTCCATCACTTTTGATGCTTCTGATTGCCCGAGGAGCATGGTTGGAGCAGGACAGTTACCTTTGATGGTATCTCCTACCATCAACAACATCCAGCTCCACCATCTCATGGTAGACGGAGGTTCGGGGCTTAACCTTATCAGCTTCGAAGCTTTCACTAAGCTTCAGCTCCGACCTTCGGATCTCCAGCCCTCTCGACCTTTCTCTGGAGTAGGTCCAGGGGCCATTACCCTACTCGGAGCTATTACTCTCCCCGTTACCTTCGGGACCCGGGAGAAGTATCGCACTGAGAAGTTGGTCTTCGACGTCGCTCAGATCAACTTACTATTCAACGCCATCTTGGGTAGACCTGCCCTGTACAAATTCATGGCAGCTGCTCATTATGGATACCTGGTGTTGAAGATGCCAACACCAGTAGGCGTTCCCCGGATCCGCAGAGATTGCACTGCTGGAGTAACTGCACGGCGCAAGAGGAGGACTCCAGACAGGAGCAAGCTCCGAAACCCCCGAGCATTCGTCAACGAGGCTCGACCTCTGCACCCCGAGTGCAGCCAAGCGGCGACACCAAAATTCCCGTCAAAGTCGTCCAAATTGGTTCCGATGCCGCTCAGACCACCCGAATATCAGGAGGATTGAACGACAAATAGGAACTCGCGCTCATCACTTTCCTCCGGGCTAATGTTGACGTGTTTGCTTGGCAACCGTCACAAATGCCTGGGATCCCCAGGGAAGTGATTGAGCACAATCTAAAGATCTACCCCGATGCTCGGCCTGTGCATCAGAAGCCTCGGAAGCAATCCGTAGAGCGGCAGAACTTCATCCGACAAGAAGTGAAGAAGCTACTCGAAGCCGGATTCATCCGAGAAGTCTTCCATCCAAAATGGCTGGCGAATCCAGTCTTTGTGCCCAAGGCCGGCGGGAAGCTTCGGATGTGCATCGACTACACCACACTAAATAAGGCATGTCCAAAAGATCCATTCCCACTACCTAGAATAGATCAGATAGTGGATTCCACCTCCGGGTGTGAATTACTGTGTTTCCTAGACGCATATTCTGGGTATCATCAAATCAGGATGTCTAGGGAGGATGAAGAGCATACTTCATTCATCACAGTAGATGGATTGTACTGTTACACAACCATGCCCTTTGGTCTCAAGAATGCAGCTTCAACTTTTGTACGAGCTATGTACAAAACTTTTGAAGAACTCATCAGAGACATAGTGGAAGTGTACGCCGATGACATCGTGGTCAAGGTCAGGAACAAGGAGTCACTCCTAGACACCTTGCAGGCTGTCTTCGACAAGCTACGGGCCACCCGCACAAAGCTAAACCCGGACAAGTGCGTGTTTGGGGTTAGCTCCGGAAAACTTCTTGGCTTCCTGGTAAGTCACCGGGGCATAGAAGCTAATCCGGCGAAGATAAAAGCCATTGAAGACATGCGGCCACCAACCCACATCAAAGACGTCCAAAAGTTAACTGGATGTCTAGCTGCCCTCAGCCGGTTCATATCAAGACTGGCAGAGCGGGCACTCCCTTTCTTCAAGTTATTGAGGATGTCCGGACCATTCCAATGGTCTGAAGAAGCAGAGAAGGCATTCCAGGAGCTGAAACAGTTCCTCACCACCCTACCAATTCTGGTAGCTCCAAACCCTGGTGAGCCTTTGTTGCTTTACATTTCAGCTACTGACGAAGTTGTCAGTATGGTTCTGGTTGCGGAGAGATCAGAACTACCCCACACTCAGGAATCCAGACCCCTTCGGGAGGGTCCGGAGGTTCCTGAAAGCGAGTCTGGGTCCCAGCTCCCAGATTCGAACCCACAAGAAGTCACTTCAGGAGACCTAGACCCCTCCGGGAGGGTCCAAGTCATTTCTGAAGAAGCTCCGGGTTCCTCCAGCCAGAACCCGGAGGTCCCCGAAGAGAATCTGGACCCCTCCGAGAGGGTCCGGATCAGTGAAGAGGAAGCTCCGGACCCCTCCGGGAGGGTCCGGACCATTCAACGCCCGGTATACTTCATCAGTGAAGTATTACATGATGCCAAGACTGAGGTGCATAAGCTGCTCTATGCAGTTCTTATTGCCTCCAGGAAGCTTCGACATTACTTCCAAGCTCACAAAGTCTCGGTGGTGACCTCCTATCCACTTCGAGCAATCTTGCATAATCCCAATTCAACTGGGAATATTGCAAAGTGGGCTGCGGAATTGGCTGAATTTGATCTTGAATTTATTTCAAGATAAGCAGTCAAGAGTCAAGCTTTGGCAGATTTTGTGGCAGAATGGACTCCCTCTCCATCAAATCCTGGGGGCCCCAGCGAGCAAAAGATGGAGCATCAAGCTCCAACCTTCACCAAGCCTTACTGGACCCTCTACTTCGACGGCTCCATGCAGAAGCAGGGGGGCGGAGCTGGAATCCTTCTCCTTGCACCAACTGGGGAGAAGGTAAAATACATGGTACACCTTGACTTCAAGGCAACCAACAACATGGCGGAGTATGAAGCACTCATCTACGGACTAAAGGTGGCACTGTCATATGGTGTCAAGCAATTGCTGGTCAAAGGAGATTCACAGCTCATCATCAAGCAGGTGAAGGGTGAATGCTCCTGCAATAATCTCCAGCTAGCTGCTTACCTCCTTGAAGTCCAGAGGCTTCAGAAGGACTTTGAAGTCCTAGACCTCCACCATGTTCAGCGTGCCCATAACGCTGAAGCTAACAAACTCTCGACCAAAGCGTCAACCGGAGCTCCGGCTCCTGACGGAACTTTTGTCCGGAGGTTGTCAAAACCAACAGCTCAGCCTGCCGAACTAAGCGAAGGGGGCGAGATCAGCATCCCGAAGGTGACGGTCCCGATGGCCCTGTTACCATGGCAGCCATCAAGGGTCGTAGGTGCTGCCGGGAGCTCCGAGCAACCCAGCACGCAAGACTCAAAAGCTCAAGCTAGCTCCAATGCATGGATCTCAGAGATCCGAAGCTACTTGAAAGACAACATCCTTCCTGACGATGATGTATCCGCTGACCGAGTAGTCAGATTGGCTAAAAGATACATGTTGGTAGAAGGGGATCTCTACCGGCGCGGTGCCAACGGCATCCTAATGCGGTGCATCACAAGGGAAGAAGGCTGCGAACTTCTCGCAGAAATCCATGGAGGCGAGTGTGGGAACCACACATCTTCCCGCACGCTGGTCGGAAAAGCCTTTCGGCATGGCTTCTACTGGCCTACAGCGCTCCAGGATGCCACTGAGCTGGTGAAGAAATGCGAAACATGCCAATTTCATGCAAAGCAAATTCATAGACCGGCTCAGCCCTTACAAATGATACCTCCTACATGGCCCTTCGCCGTGTGGGGGATGGACATCTTGGGACCCTTCCCAAGAGCCGTCGGAGGTTACAAGTTCCTGTACGTAACCATTGACAAGTTCACCAAGTGGCCGGAAGCAACTCCAGTTGTGACGATCAACAAGCAATCTACTATCAACTTTCTGCAATCCATTGTAAGCAGATTTGGAGTCCCAAACAAAATCATCACTGATAATGGGACTCTATTCACAAGCTCCGCATTCCAAGGATATTGCAAAGACCTCGGCATACAAGTTTGCTACGCCTCCGTAGCTCACCCCGCCAGCAATGGCCAAGCCGAGAGAGCAAATGCAGAAGTCCTTAAGAGACTCAAAATGCGCACCTATGAGTGCTTGAAAAAACATGGAGCCAACTGGATTGAAGAGCTTCCGCCCACTTTATGGGCCAACAGGACATCTCAAAATCGGTCAACTGGAGAGACACCCTTCATCCTGGTGTACGGAGCTGAAGCAATCCTTCCTCCGGAAATCACCTTGGGTTCACTCCGGGTCCGGACCTTCGACGAAGCCGCGCAGGACCAGCTCCGGCGTGAAGACCTAGACCTCCTTGAGGAGGGTAGGTGCCAAGCAGCTGTTCGGAATGCCCGATATCGTCAAGCTCTACGGCGTTATCACCAGCGGCATGTACACAACCGAAAGCTCGAGGAAGGCGATCTGGTGCTACTGAGAATACTATCCAGAGAAGGGTTAAACAATCTCTCCCCCGGCTGGGAGGGGCCCTTCCGAGTGATTAAAGTATCCCGTCCCGGAAGCGTTCGCTTGGCTAACGAGGATGGGACACCTCTCTTAAATCCTTGGAACATCGAGCACCTCCGTAAGTTCTACACTTAATACCACGGAGGTGAGTCTTGAGTAACTTGAGGTGTATGTTATAGAGTCATTGTACAGAGTCGGGTAGTTCCTCCGGGAGAGCAGCCGGACCTTTCTCGAAAGATCCGCAAAGCTCATGCAGCACTTGTCACAGTCTCAGGACTAAAAGTGCGGCTAACTACCCTGGGTCAAATGAGAAATGAAACACACTTAGCCTGGTTCCGTACCCTAAGAGTGTACTTGTTTCCCCTGTACCCCGGACCTATAATGAAAGACATCTTCATGTGAAATAGACTCCACGTGCATTTATTTTGTACAGGCTCAATATTTTTATTTTTCTCTTTCTTGTCTATAACAAAGACGTGCAATTCTTAAGAAATTTTAGTTCGACCGGTTTATATACGATTCAAGTTGTACTGTCAGTTCTTTTGGATTCAAATATCGTTCATGGCCAACTCACCTGAAAGCCGCCAAGCCAATCTAGGGCTGGAGTGTGCTATCGACTTAGCCTGGTCAAGCACCCTAAGTACGCCACTCTACCTACACCCCGGCAGGCCGAAGTAAGGTGGGTCCATGGACAGTTTAATCTAATATAAAAGGCAACGCATCCGGTTGTATTTAATATCGCGTTCAACTTAAAGTTTTCTTGAGAATCGTAAGCCGCGACGAAATTATAGACAAGGAACAAATTTTACTATTTTTCTTGGCTTAAGTGTGCAGGAAAAATAAACTCTACGTTGATGGAGAAAAGCTGGAGCTAACTAAGCTCCGACTCCCCCAAGGGGGCCAGCCGTCGACGCTGAGTATAAGATGGTGAGAAGACCCCGTAAATGCAGTCTGCTGCCAACAAACCAAGTGTTGGCAAAGGTCACTGCCGGAGCTACTCAGCTCCGACACCCCGGAGGACTAACTATCGACGCTCAACGTGTTGATAGAGGCTATTGCCGGAGCTACCAAGCTCCAGCAATGGACAATGCCGGAGCTTCTAAGCTCCGACAACCTCAAGGGACCTTCACTATCGAAGACTTCGGACCTAAATTCTACAAGTTCGGAGCAAATGAGTCTTCAACAAAACACAGTATCCTTTTGGTACATGTTCACAATCAAATTGTGTAATCTACCAGGGGGCCAAGTGAAAATAAAGGTGTTGAAGACAAAAAGTGAAATTCGCAAAATTTTTGGGGATTTCATTCATCTGGAGACAGGAGATTACATCTGGAGACAAGGGATTACAAAATTGAGGAAGAAGAAGAGAAAATACAAGTTAGAGCTAAAGAGATGGTCCTAGACCCTATGGAAGAACTCGGCGACCTTCTGGGCGACCTCCGATACGCTGGCTCGGGTAGCTTCGCCTTCTCCTTCGACGGGGCCTTCAAGCACCGGGTCAAGAGGAAATTGGGAGTTCCGGCTGGTGTAGCACGTCAGCACATACTCTGCGACGTTCTTCGCCAGGGATTGCCCCTCAACCTCCAGTTGGTCCGCGATGACGTCGCCCACCTTGGAGAGCTTGCTACCTGCTGCGCTCAACGCCTGCAGCGCAAGGTCCAGCTCCGACTCCGGATCATCCGGGCGCACGGGGCTGAAACCCATCGGCGTCAGCGCGTCGTTGGCCTTGCCCAGGAACTCCCAAATCTGTAGGGAGTCCGCCGTCCTTAAGCTCTTCATCTCTTCCAGGGATCTCCTGGCCGCCGTCAGTTCGGAATTCTCACGGGCGAGGCGCTCAACTTCTTTGGCGTTTTGCTGAATCTTTGCATCAACCTGCCTCTCGAGTCTTCTGAGCTCCTCCTCCCGGAGGTGGATCTTGTTCCGGCGATCGACCAGGTCCTTCTCCCTAGCCTGCACTTTTTTCTCCCGGGCAACAAGGGCACACTCGTATTCGTAGAGTTCCTGCCCTCGTACCCAGGTCTTCTCCTCCTCCTCTTGGCAGCGCTCTTCCAACTTCTTGGTGCGCTCCTCGAGGCCCTTGTCCGCCAGAGCTATTTTCTCGGCCAGCTCCTCTTCCCTCCTTAGGACATCATCCCGCAGCTCAAGGACTTTCTGCTCTTCATTCTCGAGCCATTTCTCCCTCTCTTCAAGTGCCTCCCGACGCTTGATGAGTGCAGTGTTAATGACCTCCAGCCTTTCATGTCGTTCCTCGGCCGCACTGTTGGCTGCTTTGGCTTGATTGTATATCTCCTGGGATTGGGTGTCGAGGGCATGAGTCATGCTCTCCCTATCATCGAGCAACTTGCCCCAGTACTCCAGGTAGATCTTCTCCCGCTTGATCCACTCCTTGTCATCCGCTAGCCTCGACTGCGCCAGCTTGGTCTCGAAGTGGAGCCAATTACGCCTCCGCCTAAGGGTTTGGCGCTCCTCTTCAAGAGCCTTGCTGTCGTGGAAGAAGGCCAATTGGACTTGACGCAGACTGGAGCAGGCGTTGTCGATAGACATCGACAGCGGGATGGGCTCCGGACCTGCTGGGGTCTCCTCCGCTGGTTCCAGCGGGTCTTCACATACAAAAATTAGGTCCCACTCTACGAGAGTGGAACCCTGAGCTTCTAAGGCGCTAGGGCCGTCCTCCGGGATGGCCTCAGTCGCCATCGAAGAAGGCCCCGCCGCCAAGTCTTCATTCACCTCCTCGGGCAGGGGGCCAGCGACTTTGCTTGGGCACTCCGGCTCTACCGCAGGTACCTCCGACATCGTCGCTTCCGGAGCAGGAGCTGCTACTGGCTCCAGTCTGGGAACCTCTTCCGAAGGAGGCTCGAGCTCCATCGCCTCTTCGACCACCGGCTCAAGAGCCGGAGGATCTTCAACTTCGACCGGTTCTGAGGCCGGAGCTCCAACAATGACCGGCTCAGTGGCTGGCGCTTCGGAGGTAACCGGCTCAACTGCTAGAACTACCTCGACTTCTGACTCGCATGCCGGGGCTTCAGTCACCTCCGGCTCAACCGCCGGGGCTTCGACAAATTCCGGCTCCGAGGCCGGAACTACTACTTCCTCCGGCTCAACAGCCGGAGCTTCCATCACTGCAGCACCAGGACCCGGAGCTTCAACCTCCGAGACGGGTGCCACTGGCGCATCTTCACTCCTGTGGTCCGGCTCTACCATGGGAACTTCAGGGGATGAGTCGAGGTTCATGACCATGACAGCCGGCGCCAGAGCTGCCGCAGCCTCAGCCACCACTTGGGGCGGCACCGGGACAGGAGCAGAAGCTCCCACGGCCTCAGACACTGTGGCTGAGGGTGGAGCTTCACTCCCCTTCTTGGGGACGCTGCAGATGATGAACGAAGAAAATTAACAAACAGTTGCTACAATTAAATAGTTAACCAAGGTAAAGATTCAAAATTACCTTGGAAGGCTTCCGCACCAGCTTGCACGGAACCTTTTTCCTGGACGTTCCGGGCTGGCCATGGTCGGCGTAGGAGCTCCAGAAGGCCCCCCCCCCTGGAACTTGTCGCAGCCACGGGCGTTTCCCGGGTCGGGGCTCTCCTCGATCGGGAAGAACCCCCGGACCTGGAGGCCCTCACCGTCCCAGGTGCCGGAGTCGTGCGCCCGGAGCTAGCACCCCAGGAGGGTTCCACCACAGGGACAGACGCGCTCTGGGAGGATCCCACTGCAGGAACGGTATCGTTCCGGAAGGACCCCACTACGGGGACAGTCGCCACGGTGGTAGAAGATCTTCCCGCCTGGGGAGAAGGAACCGAGGCGGAAGTAGCGGGCCTGACGGACCTTCCGTCGACATGTCGCAGCTTCCTCTTCCGGCTCTCCGGTTCATCCACCAGTTCCTTGCCCTTGCCGACGACCTCGACCATCGGCGGTGGGGCAGGGACGGAGCCATCTTCAGACATCCCGGGGATCGCCACCCGGGTGGTTGATCTTCTCTCGACGACACCATGGTCGTCAAGCGCAGGCATCGTCCGCCGGAGCTCCCTGCTGAACTCCACTTCCACGTTTAGAGGGAGAAAGGCCGACGGCGGAGTCAAGTCATCACCGTCGACGTCGATGCCGTGCTGTAATTTCATGAGGTGGAACTCCAAGGTTTTCCCCACCATGTTGGACTTCAACCCGGTCTCAACCCGGTCCTCGTCCATCACGCTGTTGAGGGCCCAAGCGAGCTTCTCCCTCCTCTTCAGCGGCGCCCACCTGTTGGCCAGGAAGTTGCAAAATACCGCCTAAGGAGTCAATCCTCCCTCCACGCATTATCGGATCCTGGTCAAGGCGGGGTTGAAAGCTTCCGCCAGCACCGGAGCTTCACTCCAGATCGTTGTGTCGATGCTGGGCAGACCGTCGGGCAGCTCTAACCTCTCGTGCTCCTCCACCCTGACGACTATCCAGTCTTTCTTCCAGTCATCCCATTTCCCGGAAGGGAACGACCGGAGGTACTTGAATGGGCACTTCTTGCGCTTCATGAAGTAGTAGAAGCCAAGGTACTCGTTGCTCTGGCCGGTGGTGTGGACGGTGAAGAAGGTCCAGAAAAGTTCGATGCAGGGGGGAATGCCCACCCACATCTCGCAGAAGTAGACGAAGATAGACATGAGGAGAATGGAGTGAGGGCCAAGGTGGTATAGCTGCAGACCATAGAAGTCTAGCAGCATCAAGAAGAAGGAAGAAAAAGGTGGGATCAACCCCACCATGGCGTACGAAGAAAAGTACACCATTTCAACGGCGCGCTCCTTCTCGAAGGGGAGCTCTCCGCCGGCACGGACCAAGCGGTTGAAGAAGTCCGAGGACCACCCCATGAGGGCCCGGACCTTCTTCAAATCACTGTCGGTCTTCAAGCGACTCTCGCGCAGACCCAACTCCATCGCGGCACAGCTAGGCAAGAGAAGAAGAGCGAAGCACGAGTTGGGAGTTTGAGCACAAGATCAGATGAGAGGTGTAAAGAACTCTCGACGGTGCGCACTTTCCTTCTTAAGTAAGCCCTCACAACGCTTGGATGGAAACTGCAGGGAAGTCGAAGATACCACTCAAGAATTCAACCCAACTGATGACAGGAGGGCCCGGGACCACCCCGACGATCAAGTCGGGGCTCTTACCCAGGCGAACGGTTGTCATCATGCGGCGGGAAACCCAAAGGCGGCGGCCTGACAGGGCGCACGGAACCGATACAGTTTTCGTATCGAGAACCGGCGACCTTCAATTGCGTGAGATCCGCACGTCAAAGATCTCATCTGCTGCCTGAGGTGCGCCACGCGGCGGGATCTAACTGTAAATCCCTGCGAACGGCACCTCCAAAGACCCTTGAAGACTCAGTTCAAGAGTCGCAAGGATGGACCCACCTCCGACGGAATGACTTCACCCAGTGATCTTCCTCGGAGGTAGGTCCAGGGGGCCACTGTCGGTACCCTAGAAACCGTACACCCCTTGAGGTTACAAAGATCTCAAAGGAAAGTCATCTACTTGGTTTGAAGACCCTCGGAGGCCCACTTGTCAGACATGACCGGACCCGCTTCTCAAACATGGTTAATCCCTGGGTCGCCACGTGTACAACCAAACCGGAGCTACCGTCCACAAGGGGGAAGCTCCGGGCCACGTACCGAAACGGCACCTCCGGACTTAACCCCTGATCGAGAGAAGCTCCGGACCTGACACGTGTCAGGTAGCCCCGGAGCTACCTGTTTCCCACAGCAAGCTCCGGAGCTGCCACGTGTCCAATCGTCGGACCTTCAGCCTCTAACCTCCGGAAGACCTTGTAACGGCTCTGGATCTTCAAAGGAGAGCCAAGGACTTCAAGACCCGATTAAATGTCATTAATGCCATATTAATGACACTTAAACGGACGATCTTAACACCAGTAACGGCGCTGTCGGAGCCCGTTACAGGATCATTAAGAGCAATTAAGCGTGTGTCAATACTAGTAACCGCCAGGGCCACATGTCGGGCCAGGCTAACTTGTAATGGCCTGTCCTTGTACTATAAAAGGACAGGCCGACGATACACGCGGGAGGTTCACACACGAACGAACTCACGCACCCCATACACTCGGGACAAGCTCTTACTGCTAATACAACACCAACACACCCGTGGAGTAGGGTATTACACTCAGGCGGCCCGAACCACGTAAATTCTTGTGTCTCCTGTGCCAAACTCCTATTCACCTTCCTGAATCTCCGCGCGCCCACAACGAACTTCAAACTCCCCTATCACTTTAGCAGTGTAGGAAAATCTGCCGGCTCCAACCGCCGACAGTGTTAGAGAATCAAACCAAGAGCTCAATGATGTGTGCCAAGTGTCTCTCCAATGATCTAGAAGTGATCTTCAATAGATTGATCGATTTTGCACTTAATTTCGTGGAGAGAGGTGGTTTTTGAGTCTCTTGGGAGGTGTGACGGCGCTAGGGTTTGAGAGAGATTGTAAAAGTGGGCCGTGCACCTCTATTTATATGGGGTTTCTAAAAGTGAACGTTAGGGTTCAAAAAGATCGGTCTAGTCCGTGGTGGTCACCGGACTAGTCCGGTGTGCTGTGTGTAGCAAACCCTAAGTGTCCAGGAATATCGGACTAGTCCGGTTGAAAACGGACTTGTCCGATTTCACTACTGGAAATCTTCGGACTAGTCCGATTGCCATCGGACTTGTCCGGACATATGAAACCCTAAGTGTTTAGGATGACAAGTCCGCACTTGGAGGACTTTTCTGATTTAGATCAGTGTGTATATCGGACTAGTCCGTGTAGACACCGGACTTGTCCGAAGTGGATCAGAAGGAATATCGGACTAGTCCGGATCACAACGGACTTGTCCGATTTTGTGTGACTTGTGCATTGTGTGTGTGTGCTTGAAAGTGATTGAGCTCTTGGGTGTGTTTCCTTAACACACTCCATACATAATAATATACTATTTTCTTCTCCTTGAGCTCAAATTCACTTTGCTTCTCATTTCCCTTCTTTTTGGCATTTTGATCATGTTTCATTATTTGCCTGCATTCATCTCAACAAAAGGATTAGGATCCCAATTGCTTGTCATAAATCATCCAAAACCCACAAGGGAGTCCTAGATGCACTTTCAATCTCCCCCTTTTTGGTGATTGATGACAACCAATTGAGATTTCACACAATAAGGCAAAAAATGAGATTTTCATAAAGTATGCACATATGACTCAAAAATACATCAAGCAACAAGAGAATTATCCATATGTGCATTCTTTATGGTGGGATGCATACTAAGTGCATGAATACATTGAGAATGACAGAATTTACATTAATCAACCGATACCAAGTGCATATGACATTCCAGGAGCAAAAATGCAGTTTTCATCACATACTCGCAAATAAATTGAGCAATTCATCACAAGACCAAACTTAATATGAAAACAGTGTTAAACTATTACAATCACAAATAAAAGTACAGAGAAGGCTCTCTCCTTGCATTCTCCTCGCATCCTATTACAGCTAAAGCTAAGACTTGACTCCCCCTCATTCTCTCCCCCTTTGGCATCAAGACATCAAAAAGAGAGAGAGGAAGGTCCTAGGTTCTTCACTCTTCGCTGTCTGTCCTCTCGTCATCTTCTTCGTCTTCTTCGCTCTCCGCTTGACAAGGAGGAGAGGGAGGAGGAGGAGCGGAGCTGCTCGAGCCCCCAATGCCAAAATAGGCAAGCTCGGAGGGGGACAAGGGCCTGAGCTCGGAGATGTCAAGATCAGAATCTTCAGAAATTACTGGAGATCCAATAGGGTTGATCTCCAGCTTTTCACTCAGTTGCTTCACATTGGCTTTGATATATCTCATATCCTCCTTCCTCTTCTAATTGAGTTTATGAAGCTTTACTTCAGTCTTCTTGTAGGAGGAGAATATCGCGGACAAGTATTTGAGGATCCCTGTCGGTACCCTAGAAACCTTACACCCCTTGAGGTTACAAAGATCTCAAAGGAAAGTCATCTACTTGGTTTGAAGACCCTCGGAGGCCCACTTGTCAGACATGACCGGACCCGCTTCTCCAACATGATTAATCCCTGGGTCGCCACGTGTACAACCAAACCGGAGCTACCGCCCACAAGGGGGAAGCTCCGGGCCACATACCGAAACGGCACCTTCGGACTTAACCCCTGACCGAGAGAAGCTCCGAACCTGACACGTGTCAGGTAGCCCCGAAGCTACCTGTTTCCCACAGCAAGCTCCGGAGCTGCCACGTGTCCATCGTCAGACCTTCAGCCTCTAACCTCCGGAAGACCTTGTAACGGCTCCGGATCTTCAAAGGAGAGCCAAGGACTTCAAGACCCAATTAAATGTCATTAATGCCATATTAATGACACTTAAACGGACGATCTTAACACCAGTAACGGCGCTGTCGGAGCCCGTTACAGGATCATTAAGAGCAATTAAGCGTGTGTCAATACTAGTAACCGCCGGGGCCACATGTCGGGCCAGGCTAACTTGTAACGGCCTGTCCTTGTACTATAAAAGGATAGGCCGAAGATACACGTAGGAGGTTCATGCACAGGCAATCATACGCACCCCATAAACTCGTGACAAGCTCTTACTGCTAATACAACACCAACACATCCGTGGAGTAGGGTATTACGCTCAGGCGGCCCAAACCACGTAAATTCTTGTGTCTCCTGTGCCAAACTTCTATTCACCTTCTTGAATCTCCGCGCGCCCACACCGAACTTCAAACTCCCCAATCACTTTAGCAGTGTAGGGAGATCTAACGGCTCCAACCGCCGACAGTTGGCGCGCCAGGTAGGGGCGCTTGAGATTTTCGAGAATGGTGAACTCCGCTGCTGGATCATCCAATGGCCAACCTGCTGCTCAGGCTGTTGGGGGCAATCCCTCCAACAGGCAGCCACTAGCAGGAGCCTCAGCACCAGCAGGAGCCACACTCCCACCACCATCGTCTTCTCCAGCAAATCGTGCTGGGCAACGTGATGGTGCACCGGCGTCGCTTACTGCGTCGGCGAGTCATGACAACCCGGAACACGCGCTCCATGCAGCGCGTGCTCTTCTCCAACATCCACCACCTCCGGATGCATCTCGAGATGCACTGGAGCAATGGAGGGCCGATGTGGAGCATTTGGTCGCAGCAGCGGCCGAACGCCTCAAGAACCAGGGTCCTCCTCCTTCGGGACGAGCCCTGTCGCAGCAGCGGACTTTGTCTGGAAGACTTGGTCCACACGCCTCCAATAGTAGGAGACATGCTGCATCTCAGCAAGTGACGTCATTGCCCTCCGGGGCTCGACGCACTCACACGGTATCCAGCCTTTTGACTCATGACCTCCGGGCGGAGCTTGATCGCTGATACCGCCAGCAGGATGGCCGTGTCCATATTGAGCGTACCCGTGAAAGACGGGAAGCTCATGAACTTTCTACTCTGGAAGGAGTAGGAGGAGGCTGTTCAGCCCTAGCCATGCACCTGCGCATGGTTTGATGGCCACAGAAGTTCCGGCCTCACCTGCCGGAAAAATTCGACGGGACTGTCAACCCCGCCGAATTCCTTCATATATACTCCACTGCAATCTTGGCAGCTGGAGGAAACGAGGCCGTGATGGCTAATTACTTCCCAGTGTCCTTAACTGGGACCGCCAGGTCCTGGTTTATGAGCCTTCCACCCAACTCCATCAACAGTTGGGAGGAGCTGTGCCGTCAGTTCACTGCCAACTTCGGGAGTTCATACACCCGACCAGGCACTGAACTGGATCTTTTTGCGGTCGTGCAAAAATTGGGAGAATCTTTGCGGTCCTTCATCCAGAGGTTCTCTCAGGTACAAAACACTATCCCTTCTATCTCAAGCGCTTCTGTCATTGTGGCATTCAGACAGGGCGTACGGGACAAGAAGATGTTGGAGAAGCTGGCGATCAAGGAGATCACCAGCGTCACGGAACTCTTCAGCCTGGCAGACAAATGTGCCAGAGCTGCGGAGGGCCGTGAGATGCACTCCAAACCAGCCTCGGAGGATCACGAGAAATCCTCCAAAGAAGAAGCCACTACCTCCGGGGGTGGCAAGAAGAAAAAGAAGACCAACGGCAAGAAAAAGCCGTCGGCCGGCACATCCAACGTTGCAGCTGCTGCAACTCCGGGTGGCCGGGGGCCACGCCCCGAGAAGCGACCTCGACCGTCTTCTGAAGACGGTGGCAAACCCAAAGTGTGATGTCTCATTCACAAAACGGGCAGCCACAGTTTGGAAGACTGCCGGGAGGTCCAAAACCTTGCCGAGAACTACAGCAAGCGCCGGGAAGGATCTCCTTTCCGACAGAGGGAAGGAAAACAGAAGGTCGACGAAGCTCCGACTGAAGAGGAGTTAGGGTTTCAGGATCCCAAAAAGGTCCTGAAGGCTGTTTACACCTCCGTCGATGATGATTCTGACGTCTCTGACAACGAGCGTCGGAAGACCATGAACACCATTTTTGGTGGGTCATGGGATATCACCTCT
This sequence comes from Tuctoria greenei, assembly GCA_036927565.1. Classification (NCBI taxonomy): domain Eukaryota; kingdom Viridiplantae; phylum Streptophyta; class Magnoliopsida; order Poales; family Poaceae; genus Tuctoria; species Tuctoria greenei. The sequence continues at coordinate 44,265,104 of JAYESD010000001.1, read as the reverse complement.
CATCGCTTCATCAAGACTATGCGGCGGGATATGGTCGCTGTAGCCCCTACAGTTAGGCCGGAACCTCATCGAAAGTGGATGGACACCTCCATCACTTTTGATGCTTCTAATTGCCCGCGGAGCATGGTTGGAGCAGGTCAGTTACCTTTGATGGTATCTCCTACCATCAACAACATCCAGCTCCACCATGTCATGGTAGACGGAGGTTCGGGGCTTAATCTCATCAGCTTCAAAGCTTTCACTAAGCTTCAGCTCCGACCTTCGGATCTCCAGCCCTCTCGACCTTTCTCCGGAGTAGGTCCGGGGGCCATTACCCCACTCGGAGCTATTACTCTCCCCGTTACCTTCGGGACCCGGGAGAAGTATCGTACCGAGAAGTTGGTCTTCGACGTTGCTCAGATCAACTTACCATTCAACGCCATCTTGGGTAGACCTGCCCTGTACAAATTCATGGCAGCTGCTCATTATGGATACCTGGTTTTGAAGATGCCAACACTAGTAGGCGTTCTCCGGATCCGCGGAGATCGCACCGCCGGAGTAACTGCTCTGGAGGAACTCCACGCACTCACCACGACGCAAGAGGAGGACTCCAGGCAGGAGCAAGCTCCGAAACCCCCGAGCATTCGTCAACGAGTCTCGACCTCTGCACCCCGTGTGCAGCCAAGCGGCGACACCGACATTTCCGTCAAAGTCGTCCAAATTGGTTCCGATGCAGCTCAGACCACCCGAATATCGGAAGGATTGAATGACAAATAGGAACTCGCGCTCATCACTTTCCTCCGGGCTAATGTTGATGTGTTTGCTTGGCAACCATCACAAATGCCTGGGATCCCCAGGGAAGTGATTGAGCACAATCTGAAGATCTACCCCGATGCTCGGCCTGTGCATCAGAAGCCTCGGAAGCAATCCGTAGAGCGGCAGAACTTCATCCGACAAGAAGTGAAGAAGCTACTCGAAGCCGGATTCATCTGAGAAGTCTTCCATCCAAAATGGCTGGCGAATCCAGTCGTTGTGCCCAAGGCCGGCGGGAAGCTTCGGATGTGCATCGACTACACCACACTAAATAAGGCATGTCCAAAAGATCCATTCCCACTACCTAGAATAGATCAGATAGTGGATTCCACCTCCGGGTGTGAATTACTGTGTTTCCTAGACGCATATTCTGGGTATCATCAAATCAGGATGTCTAGGGAGGATGAAGAGCATACTTCATTCATCACAGTAGATGGATTGTACTGTTACACAGCCATTCCCTTTGGTCTCAAGAATGCAGCTTCAACTTTTGTACGAGCTATGTACAAAACTTTTGAAGAACTCATCAAAGACATAGTGGACGTGTAGGTCGATGACATCGTGGTCAAGGTCAGGAACAAGGAGTCACTCCTAGACACCTTGCAGGCTGTCTTCGACAAGCTGCGGGCCACCCGCACAAAGCTAAACCCGGACAAGTGCGTGTTTGGGGTTAGCTTCGGAAAACTTCTTGGCTTCCTCGTAAGTCACCGGGGCATAGAAGCTAATCCGGCGAAGATAAAAGCCATTGAAGACATGCGGCCACCAACCCGCATCAAAGACGTCCAAAAGTTAACTGGATGTCTAGCAGCCCTCAGCCGGTTCATATCAAGACTGGCGGAGCGGGCACTCCCTTTCTTCAAGTTATTGAGGAAGTCCGGACCATTCCAATGGTCCGAAGAAGAAGAGAAGGCATTCCAGGAGCTGAAACAGTTCCTCACCACCCTACCAATTCTGGTAGCTCCGAACCCTGGTGAGCCTTTGTTGCTTTATATTTCAGCTACTGACGAAGTTGTCAGTATGGTTCTGGTTGCGGAGAGACCGGAACTACCCCACACTCAGGAATCCAGACCCCTTCGGGAGGGTCCGGAGGTTCCTGAGAGCGAGTCTAGGTCCCAGCTCCCAGATTCGAACCCACAAGAAGTCACTTCAGGAGACCTAGACCCCTCCGGGAGGGTCCAGGTCATTTCTGAAGAAGCTCCGGGTTCCTCCAGCCAGAACCTGGAGGTCCCCGAAGAGAATCTGGACCCCTCCGAGAGGGTCCGGATCAGTGAAGAGGAAGCTCCGGACCCCTCCGGGAGGGTCCGGACCATTCAATGCCCGGTATACTTCATCAGTGAAATATTACATGAAGCCAAGACTCGATACCTAGAGGTGCATAAGCTGCTCTATGCAGTTCTTATTGCCTCCAGGAAGCTTTGACATTACTTCCAAGCTCACAAAGTCTCGGTGGTGACCTCCTATCCATTTCGAGCAATCTTGCATAATCCCAATTCAACTGGGAATATTGCAAAGTGGGCTGCAGAATTGGCTGAATTTGATCTTGAATTTATTTCAAGACAAGCAGTCAAGAGTCAAGCTTTGGCAGATTTTGTGGCAGAATGGACTCCCTCTCCATCAAATCCTGGGGGCCCCAGTGAGCAGAAGACGGAGCATCAAGCTCCAACCTTCACCGAGCCTCACTGGACCCTCTACTTCGACGGCTCCATGCAGAAGCAGGGGGCCGGAGCTGGAATCCTTCTCCTTGCACCGACTGGGGAGAAGGTAAAATACATGGTACACCTTGACTTCAAGGCAACCAACAACATGGCAGAGTATGAAGCACTCATCTACGGACTAAAGGTGGCACTGTCATATGGTGTCAAGCAATTGCTGGTCAAAGGACATTCACAACTCATCATCAAGCAGGTGAAGGGTGAATGCTCCTGCAATAATCTCCAGCTAGCTGCTTACCTCCTTGAAGTCCAGAGGCTTCAGAAGGACTTTGAAGTCCTAGACCTCCACCATGTTCAGCGTGCCCATAACGCTGAAGCTGACGAACTCTCGACCAAAGCGTCAACCGGAGCTCTGGCTCCTGACGGAACTTTTGTTCGGAGGTTGTCAAAACCAACAGCTCAGCCTGCCGAACTGAGCGAAGGGGGCGAGACCAGCATCCCGAAGCTGACGGTCCCAATGGCCCTGTTACCATGGCAGCCATCAAGGGTCGTAGGTGCTGTCGGGAGCTCCGAGCAACCCAGCACGCAAGACTCAAAAGCTCAAGCTAGCTCCGATGCATGGATCTCGGAGATCTGGAGCTACTTGAAAGACAACATCCTTCCTGACGATGATGTATCCGCTGACCGGGTAGTCAGATTGGCTAAAAGATACACGTTGGTAGAAGGGGATCTCTACCGGCGCGGTGCCAACGGCATCCTAATGCGGTGCATCACAAGGGAAGAAGGCTGCGAACTTCTCGCAGAAATCCATGGAGGCGAGTGTGGGAACCACGCATCTTCCCGCACGCTGGTCGGAAAAGCCTTTCGGCATGGCTTCTACTGGCCTACAGCGCTCCAGGATGCCACTGAGCTGGTGAAGAAATGCGAAGCATGCCAATTTCATGCAAAGCAAATTCATACACCTGCTCAGCCCTTACAAATGATACCTCCTACATGGCCCTTCGCCGTGTGGGGGATGGACATCTTGGGACCCTTCCCAAGAGCCGTTGGAGGTTACAAGTTCCTGTACGTCGCCATTGACAAGTTCACCAAGTGGCCGGAAGCAACTCCAGTTGTGACGATCAACAAGCAATCTGCTATCAACTTTCTGCAATCCATTGTAAGCAGATTTGGAGTCCCAAACAAAATCATCACTGATAATGGGACTCAATTCACAAGCTCCGCATTCCAAGGATATTGCAAAGACCTTGGCATACAAGTTTGCTACGCCTCCGTAGCTCACCCCGCCAGCAATGGCCAAGCCGAGAGAGCAAATGCAGAAATCCTTAAGAGACTCAAAACGCGCACCTATGAGCGCTTGAAAAAACATGGAGCCAACTGGATTGAAGAGCTTCCGCCCACTTTATGGGCCAACAGGACATCTCAAAACCGGTCAACTGGAGAGACACCCTTCTTCCTGGTGTACGGAGCTGAAGCAATCCTTCCTCCGGAAATCACCTTGGGTTCACTCAGGGTCCGGACCTTCGACGAAGCCGCGTAGGACCGGCTCCGGCATGAAGACCTAGACCTCCTTGAGGAGGTAAGGTGCCAAGCAGCTATTCGGAATGCCCGATATCGTCAAGCTCTATGGCGTTATCACCAGCGGCATGTACACAACCGACAACTCGAGGAAGGCGATCTGGTGCTACGGAGAATACTATCCAGAGAAGGGTTAAACAAACTCTCCCCTGGCTGGGAGGGGCCCTTCCGAGTGATTAAAGTATCCCATCCCGGAAGCTTTCGCTTGGCTACCGAGGATGGGACACCTCTCCCAAATCCTTGGAACATCGAGCACCTTCGTAAGTTCTACACTTAATACCACGGAGGTGAGTCTTGAGTAACTTGAGGTGTACGTTATAGAGTCATTGTACAGAGTCGGGTAGTTCCTCCGGGAGAGCAGCCGGACCTTTCCCAAAAGGTCCGCAAAGCTCATGCAGCACTTGTCACAGTCTCAGGACTAAAAGTGCGGCTAACTACCCTGGGTCAAACGAGAAACGAAACACACTTAACCTGGTTCCGTACCCTAAGAGTGTACTTGTTTCCCCTGTACCCCGGACCTATAATGAAAGACATCTTCATGTGAAATAGACTCCACGTGCATTTATTTTGTACAGGCTCAATATTTTTATTTTTCTCTTTCTTGTCTATAACAAAGACGTGCAATTCTTAAGAAATTTTAGTTCGACCGGTTTATATACGATTCGAGTTGTACTGTCAGTTCTTTTGGATTCAAATATCGTTCATGGCCAACTCACCTGAAAGCCGCCAAGCCAATCTAGGGCTGGAGTGTGCTATCGACTTAGCCTGGTCAGGCACCCTAAGTACGCCACTCTACCTACACCCTGTGTTTTTAATAAACAGTCGCTACCCCCTGGTATGTGAACTTCTGGATTCTATTGGCTTCGACTTGTTATTTATGCAATGCAAGATCGAGTAAAGGAACGAATTTTACTATTTTTCTTGGCTTAAGTGTGCAGGAAAAATAAACTCTACGTTGATGGAGAAAAGTCGGAGCTAACTAAGCTCCGACTCCCCCAAGGGGGCCAGCCGTCGACACTGAGTATAAGATGGTGAGAAGACCCCATAAATGGAGTCTGCTACCAACAAACCAAGTGTTGGCAAAGGTCACTGCCGGAGCTACTCAGCTCCGACACCCTGGAGGACTAACTATTGACGCTCAACGTGTTGATAGAGGCTATTGCCGGAGCTACCAAGCTCCAGCAATGGACAATGCCGGAGCTTCTAAGCTCCGACAACCTCAGGGTACCTTCACTATCGAAGACTTTGGACTTAAATTCTACAAGTTCAGAGCAAATGAGTCTTCAACAAAACACAATATCCTTTTGGTACATGTTCACAATCAAATTGTGTACATCTACCAGGGGGCCAAGTGAAAATAAAGGTGTTGAAGACAAAAAGGGAAATTCGCAAAAATTTTGGGGATTTCATTCATCTGGAGACAAGGGATTACAAAATTGAGGAAGAAGAAGAGAAAATACAAGTGAGAGCTAAAGAGATGGTCCTAGACCCTATGGAAGAACTCGGCGACCTTCTGGGCGACCTTCGATACGCTGGCTCGGGTAGCTTCGCCTTCTCCTTCGACGGGGCCTTCAAGCACCGGGTCAAGAGGAAATTGGGAGTTCCGGCTGGTGTAGCACGTCAGCACATACTCTGCGACGTTCTTCGCTAGGGATTGCCCCTCAACCTCCAGTTGGTCCGCGATGACGTCGCCCACCTTGGAGAGCTTGCTACCTGCTGCGCTCAACGCCTGCAGCGCAAGGTCCAGCTCCGACTCCGGATCATCCGGGCGCACGGGGCTGAAACCCATCGGCGACAGCGCGTCGTTGGCCATGCCCAGGAACTCCCAAATCTGTAGGGAGTCCGCCGTCCTTAAGCTCTTCATCTCTTCCAGGGATCTCCTGGCCGCCGTCAGTTCAGAATTCTCATGGGCGAGGCGCTCAACTTCTTTGGCCTTTTGCTAAATCTTTGCAGCAACCCGCCTCTCGAGTCTTCCGAGCTCCTCCTCCCGGAGGTGGATCTTGTTCCGGTGATCGACTAGGTCCTTCTCCCTAGCCTGCACTTTTTTCTCCCGGGCAACAAGGGCACACTCGTATTCGTAGAGTTCCTGCCCTTGTACCCAGGTCTTCTCCTCTTCCTCTTGGCAGCGCTCTTCCAACTTCTTGGTGCGCTCCTCGAGGCCCTTGTCGCCAGAGCTATTTTCTCGGCCAGCTCCTCTTCCCTCCTCAGGACATCATCCCGCAGCTCAAGGAGTTTCTGCTCTTCATTCTCGAGCCGTTTCTCCCTCTCTTCAAGTGCCTCCCGATGCTTGATGAGTGCACTGTTAATGACCTCCAGCCTTTCATGGCATTCCTCGGCCGCACTGTTGGCTGCTTTGGCTTGATTGTATATCTCCTGGGATTGGGCGTCGAGGGCATGAGTCATGCTCTCCCTGTCATCCAGCAACTTGCCCCAGTACTCCAGGCGGATCTTCTCCCGCTTGATCCACTCCTTGTCATCCGCTAGCCTCGACGCGCCAGCTTGGTCTCGAAGTGGAGCCGATTACGCCACCGCCTAAGGGTTTGGCGCTCCTCTTCAAGAGCCTTGCTGTCGTCGAAGAAGGACAATTGGACTTGACGCAGACCGGAGCAGGCGTTGTCGATAGACATCGACAGCGGGATGGGCTCCGGACCTACTGGGGTCTCCTCCGCTGGTTCCAGCGGGTCTTCACATACAAAAATTGGGTCCCACTCTACGAGAGTGGAACCCTGAGCTTCTAAGGCGCTAGGGCCGTCCTCCGGGATGGCCTCAGTCGCCATCGAAGAAGGCCCCGCCGCCAAGTCTTCATTCACCTCCTCGGGTAGGGGGCCAGCGACTTCGCTTGGGCACTCCGGCTCTACCGCAGGTACCTCCGACGTCGTCGCTTCCGGAGCAGGAGCTGCTACTAGCTCCAGTCTGGGCACCTCTTCCGAAGGAGGCTCGAGCTCCATCGCCTCTTCGACCACCGGCTCAAGAGTCGGAGGATCTTCAACTTCGACCGGCTCTGAGGCCGGAGCTCCAACAATGACCGGCTCAGTGGCCGGCACTTCGGAGGTAACCGGCTCAACTGCCGGAACTACCTCGACTTTCGGCTCAACCGCCGGGGCTTCGACAAATTCCGGCTCCGAGGCCGGAACTACTACTTCCTCTGGCTCAACAGCCGGAGCTTCCATCACTGCAGCACCAGGACCCGGAGCTTCAACCTCCGAGACGGGTGCTGCTGGCGCATCTTTACTCCCGTGGTCCGGCGCTACCATGGGAACTTCAGGGGATGAGTCGAGGTTCATGACCACGACAGCCGGCGCCGGAGCTGCCGCAGCCTCAGCCACCACTTGGGGCGGCACCGGGACAGGAGCAGAAGCTCCCACGGCCTCAGACACTGTGGCTGAGGGTGGAGCTTCACTCCCCTTCTTGGGGACACTGCAGATGATGAACGAAGAAAATTAACAAACAGTTGCTACAATTAAATAGTTAACCAAGGTAAAGATTCAAAATTACCTTGGAAGGCTTCCGCACCAGCTTGCGCGGAACCTTTTTCCTGGACGTTTCAGGCTGGCCACGATCGGCGTAGGAGCTCCAGAAGGCCCCCCGGAACTCGTCGCAGCCACGGGCGTTTCCCGAGTCGGGGCTCTCCTCGATCGGGAAGAACCCCCGGACCTGGAGGCCCTCACCGTCCCAGGTGCCGGAGTCGTGCGCCCGGAGCTAGCACCCCAGGAGGGTTACACCATGGGGACAGACGCGCTCCGGGAGGATCCCACTGCAGGAACGGTATCGTTCCGGAAGGACCCCACTACGGGGACAGTCGCCACGGTGGTAGAAGATCTTCCCCCCTGGGGAGAAGGAACCGAGGCGGAAGTAGCGGGCCTGACGGACCTTCCGTCGGCATGTCGCAGCTTCCTCTTCTGGCTCTCCGGTTCATCCACCAGTTCCTTGCCCTTGCCGACGACCTCAACCCTCGGCGGTGGGGCAGGGACGGAGCCATCTTCGGGCATCCCGGGGATCGCCACCCGGGTGGTTGATCTTCTCTCGACGACACCAAGGTCGTCAAGCGCGGGCATCGTCCGCTGGAGCTCCCTGCTGAACTCCACTTCCACGTTCAGAGGGAGAAAGGCCGACGGCGGAGTCAAGTCATCACCGTCGACGTCGATGCCGTGCTGGAATTTCTTGAGGTGGAACTCCAAGGTTTTCCCCACCATGTTGGACTTCAACCCGGTCTCAACCCGGTCCTCGTCCATCACGCTGTTGAGGGCCCAAGCGAGCTTCTCCCTCCTCTTCAGCGGCGCCCACCTGTTGGCCAGGAAGTTGCAAAATACCGCCTGAGGAGTCAATCCTCCCTCCACGCATTGGCGGATCCTGGTCAAGGCGGGGTTGAAAGCTTCCGCCAGCACCGAAGCTTCACTCCAGATCGTCGTGTCGATGCCGGGCAGACCGTCGGGCAGCTCTAACCTCTCGTGCTCCTCCACCCTGACGACTATCCAGTCTTTCTTCCAGTCATCCCATTTCCCGGAAGGGAACGACCGGAGGTACTTGAATGGGCACTTCTTGCGCTTCATGAAGTAGTAGAAGCCAAGGTACTCGTTGCTCCGGCCGGTGGTGTGGACGGTGAAGAAGGTCCGGAAAAGTTCGATGCAGGGGGGAATGCCCACTCACATCTCGCAGAAGTGGACGAAGATAGACACAAGGAGAATGGAGTGAGGGCCAAGGTGGTATAGCTGCAGACCATAGAAGTCTAGCAGCATTAAGAAGAAGGAAGAAAAAGGTGGGATCAACCCCACCATGGCGTACGAAGAAAAGTACACCATTTCGCCGACGCGCTCCTTCTCGAAGGGGAGCTCTCCGCCGGCACGGACCAAGCGGTTGAAGAAGTCCGAGGACCACCCCATGAGGGCTCGGACCTTCTTCAAATCGTTGTCGGTCTTCAAGCGACTCTCGCACAGACCCAACTCCATCGCGGCACAGCTAGGCAAGAGAAGAAGAGCGAAGCACGAGTCGGGAATTTGAGCGCAAGATCAGATGAGAGGCATAAAGAACTCTCAACGGTGCGCGCTTTTCTTCTTAAGTAAGCCCTCGCAACGCTTGGATGGAAACCGCAGGGAAGTCGAAGATACCACTCAAGAATTCAACCCAGCCGATGACAGGAGGGCCCAGGACCACCCCGACGATCAAGTCGAGGCTCTTACCTAGGCGAACGGTTGTCATCACGCGGCAGGAAACCCAAAGGCGGCGGCCTGACAGGGCGCGCGAAACCGATACAGTTTTCGTATCGGGAACCGGCGACCTTCAATTGTGTGAGATCCGCACGTCAAAGATCTCATCTGCCGCCTGAGGTGCGCCACGCGGCGGGATCTAACAGTAAATCCCTGCCAACGGCACCTCCGAAGACCCTTGAAGACTCAGTTCAAGAGTCGCAAGGATGGACCCACCTGCGACGGAATGACTTCACCCCAGTGATCTTCCTCGGAGGTAGGTCCAGGGGGCCACTGTCGGTACCCTAGAAACCGTACACCCCTTGAGGTTACAAAGATCTCAAAGGAAAGTCATCTACTTGGTTTGAAGACCCTCGGAGGCCCACTTGTCAGACATGACCGGACCCGCTTCTCCAACATGGTTAATCCCTGGGTCGCCACGTGTACAACCAAACCGGAGCTACCGCCCACAAGGGGGAAGCTCCGGGCCACGTACCGAAACGGTACTTCCGAACTTAACCCCTGACCGAGAGAAGCTCCGGACCTGACACGTGTCAGGTAGCCCCGGAGCTACCTGTTCCCACAGCAAGCTCCAGAGCTGCCACATGTCCAATCGTCGGACCTTCAGCCTCTAACCTCCGGAAGACCTTGTAACGGCTCCGGATCTTCAAAGGAGAGCCAAGGACTTCAAGACCCGATTAAATGTCATTAATGCCATATTAATGACACTTAAATGGACGATCTTAACACCAGTAACGGCGCTGTCGGAGCCCGTTACAGGATCATTAAGAGCAATTAAGCGTGTGTCAATACTAGTAACCGCCGGGGCCACATGTCGGGCTAGGCTAACTTGTAACGGCCTGTCCTTGTACTATAAAAGGACAGGCCGACGATACACGCGGGAGGTTCACGCACGGGCGATCATACGCACCCCATACACTCGTGACAAGCTCTTACTGCTAATACAACACCAACACACCCGTGGAGTAGGGTATTACGCTCAGGCGGCCTGAACCACGTAAATTCTTGTGTCTCCTGTGCCAAACTTCTATTCACCTTCTTGAATCTCCGCGCGCCCACACCGAACTTCAAACTCCCCAATCACTTTAGCAGTGTAGGGAGATCTGCCGGCTCCAACCGCCGACAATCCCACTGGCGGATCCTCTCTGAGGGGCTTCCCTGGAGGGGGGAGGAGCCCTAGCAGCATCTCTTTCTCTTGCCGGTGCCTCAGGAATTGAGGCCGGCGAGGGAGCAGCCTTGACACTCACAGGCTGAGGCTTCTGAGGCCCCAGGGGAGTGTGCTCTACATCCTTCATGAATTCTATTCCTGTGACCTTCTCAATCATGAACATCAAGTAGGGAGCATAGCCACAGGACCGGTTGAGGGTGCTTGAGATGTTGACCATGTCGTTCCATATGTAATCTGCAACATCAAACTGTCTCTTCTTGCTTATGACCCTCATTAGAGTCCGGAGGTAGCCCTGTGCACTCCCTGCATCCCCATCCTTGGGGGCAATGGTCTTTCGGAGAACTCTGTTCAGAACCACAAATAAGGGCTTCATGTTCTTTGTGGAGGGGGGAGCATACTTAGAGTTGGGCTCATACAAGAACTTCATTCTGTCCCTCTCAATGACCCCTATGTTGTGGATGATCAGGTGGTCATGTCCAGCAGAGTCTAAATGGAGCAAGCTTGCAAAATCCTCCTGAGTGATGGAGTACTTGGATCCATGGGTCATCCAAGTCACACTCTCTTCATCTTCACTCGAGAAGTGGCACGTTGCATAGAATTGTGCAATCACGTCATCATTCCAATTGTGTTTGAAGGCAAACAGATCCTTCAGACCATGCCTTTCTGCTGCAGCAATGACCTCATCAAAAGCTGAGCACTTCTTCTTCTCTAGGTGGGCCCAGTCAATCCACTGACTGCGCACCACCGGAGTCTTCATCGGCAGGTAAACCAGCCTGTAGAAATCTGCATGGAAGTTTGACCAAAACCTTCCATCAGCTGCCTGCTTTGGCCTTCCATAGCAATCAATTCTTCTTAGCTTGGCTGCCACATCGCTGCCTTTCCCATTGAATTTCTCTTCATTGGGGTCCCGGACCCCTTCTCTAGGAGCATGAAGCTTCAAGGGCCCAACTGGCCCCATTGCGACTCCCTTGCCCTTTCCCTTTGCTTGACAAAGGCCGCTTGAAGACGTAGCAGCCTTCGAGGCGGGCTTCTTGACACAGACCTTCCTCCGAACCTGGGGAGGGGAGGTAGCAGGCTCGGAAGGTCTTTCTTGGCGTTTCTTTCCAAGACCTGCCGAGGACCGAGGTGCCACCTCGTGGTCCAACTCGGCCTCAAAGTTGGAGATCTCGTTGTCCGAGCTCGACATGATCTGAGAATGATTGAGCAAGAATAATGACAAGTTATACAAGGCATAGGTAAGACAAGATAGCAATGGATGGCATTAAGGAATTAAGGAATAAGGTTTCAGGTTTAGAAACATCGGACTTGTCCGGTGCTCAGGCACGGACTAGTCCGGGGTACTGGACTTGTCCGTGCATGGACCGGACTTGTCCGGTGTTCATCCTCAAAAACCTAACAGATTGGACAGGATACAATCCCTAATGCAAATCTAGTCTAGCACACACGTAGTACATCAACTAAACATGTAACTAGTGAAGGGTGCTAGGCCAAACGATCAACAATTGAGAAAAACACGATTTCTAGGATTTTGAAGATTTTTACCGTAGAAATCGATGGAGGCTCGAAGTTTTGGGGGTTGGAGGCTGGACTAGTCCGCTAGCTTCAATCCCCAAGTCTTCAAGCTTGATCTCCGCCCAAATGAGTGGCTTTTCGACGGAGGATGCAAAAGATCGCCTTGGGAGCTCGAGCGCAAGAGAGAGGAAGCCTAGAGCGAATGTGAGGGTGAGGAGATTAGGGTTTGGTGGCGGCTAGGGTTATGGACACGAAAAATCGGACAAGTCCGGACATGATCGGACTAGTCCGAAGTCATCCAGAGACCTATATCGGACTAGTCCGTGGTCTATCAGACTAGTCCGGCCTAACCGGCACTCTGCGGACTAGTCTGCATGGGCGGACTAGTCCGGGTAACCACGGACTAGTCCGTGGTCACCAGGAAAGAATTGCATAGCCCATTCATATATATTTGAAGGTTCAATAATATAGAATAGAGAGGCAGAACAATTCAAGTAATCTTGATGAATTTGACCAGTAAGCATACAACAATCATACAATGATCAAAATTCATCAAGATCTAATAATTGACATAGTTTTTCGAGAGAAAAATGGAGAGGGATGATTTTCACAATTCAATCAACATTTTTGAAGCAATCATACAGGTATGCAACTTTTCAAGCCACACTCTGAGAATCAAGAATATTGAGCTCATTTCGGAGTTCACAAAAACGCTTTTCATCAAGTGGCTTGGTGAATATGTCGGCCAATTGTTTTTGGGTGTTGACATGTGAGATGGTTATGTCTCCTTTCATGGAATGGTCTCTCAAGAAATGATGTCTTATGTCTATGTGTTTAGTCCTAGAGTGCTCAACTGGATTGTGGGCTATTTTAATGGCACCCTCATTATCACAAAGGAGAGGAATATGGTTCATATTGTAACCGTAATCCCTTAGAGTTTGTCGCATCCAAAGGAGTTGTGCACAACAACTCCCGGCTGCAACATACTCCGCTTCGGCTGTGGATAATGCAATGGAATTTTGTTTCTTAGATGACCAAGAAACCAAAGATCTTCCTAGGAATTGGCATGTGCCAGAGGTGCTTTTTCTATCAACTTTGCACCCGGCATAATCTGCATCGGAGTAACCAATGAGATTGAATTTGGAGCCTTTTGGGTACCAAAGACCAAGGTTGGGTGTATGAACTAAATATCTAAAGATTCTTTTTACGGCTGTCAAGTGACATTCCTTAGGGTTGGCTTGAAATCTTGCACACAAACATACACTCAACATAATATCTGGCCTAGATGCACATAAGTAGAGTAAAGATCCAATCATGGAGCGATATACCTTTTGGTCGACGCTTGGTCCATCTTCATTGAGATCCAAGTGGCCATTCGTAGCCATGGGAGTCTTTATGGGCTTTGCCTTGTCCATGCCAAACTTCTTGAGTATGTCCTGCGTGTACTTGGTTTGGCTTATGAATGTTCCTTCCCTTTGTTGCCGCACTTGGAATCCCAAGAAGTACTTCAATTCTCCCATCATTGACATTTCAAACCTGCCTGTCATAATTCTACTAAATTCTTCACAGAAGGATTGGTTAGTTGACCCAAAAATTTTATCATCAACATAGATTTGGCAAATAAAAAGATCATTATCTAGATTCTTTGTGAATAATGTATAATCTACTTTGCCAATTTGAAAACCATTATCAATTAAGAAATCTCTAAGACACTCATACCAAGCTCTAGGAGCTTGTTTGAGGCCATAGAGAGCCTTACGCAGTTTATATACGTGGTCGGGGAACTCTTTGTCTTCAAACCCGGGTGGTTGCTCCACGTACACCTCTTCCTTGATCGGTTCGTTGAGGAAGGCACTTTTCACGTCCATTTGATACAGCTTGAAATCATGGTGAGTAGCATATGCAAGTAATATTCTAATTGATTCAAGCCTAGCTACTGGAGCAAAAGTCTCATCGAAATCCAAACCTTCGACTTTGTGAGTAACCTTTGGCCACAAGTCGTGCCTTGTTTCTTGTCACCACTCCGTGTTCGTCTCGCTTGTTGCGGAAGACCCACTTGGTGCCCACTATATTTACATTGGGTCTTGCCACAAGTTCCCAAACCTCGTTTCTCTTGAAGTTGTTCAACTCTTCTTGCATTGCCACCACCCAGTCCGGATCCTTCAATGCATCCTCAGTCCTGCGTGGTTCCAAAAAGGAGACAAACGAGTAATGCTCACAAAAATTAGCTATACGAGGTCTAGTGGTTACTCCCTTTTGGATGTCACCGATGATGTTGTCGATTGGGTGATCCGTTTGAATGTATTGGTGTACTCTTGGGTGTGGCACTTGGAGAGTTGTGTGTTGGTGATCATTTTCTTCTCCCCCTGAGTGGTTGCCCTCGTTGATTTGTTGATCATCTTCATATTCTTGTGATTGATCTTGTATCGAAGCTCCCCCTTGATAGTTGATCTCCTCTTGTGGTCCACTTTCCTCTTGTATTTGTGACGATGACTCTTGTGGTCGAACTTCGCCTAGAGCCATTCTCTTCAATGCTTGATAAGGAGCTTCTTCTTTACCTAATTCACATTGATCAACTTGCTCCTTTTGGGAGCCATTAGTTTCATCGAACACTACGTCACGTGCCACTTCAACAAGTCCGGAGGCCTTGTTGAAAACACGATAGGCGTAAGTGTTCGAATCATAACCAAGCAAGAAACCTTCATCGGACTTCGAAGCGAACTTTGAAGTCCTGGGCTTCTTGTTCAAGATATAACATGGAGAGCCGAAAACTCGAAAATATGAAATTTTTGGTTTGTTACCGGTGAGTAGCTCATAAGGAGTCTTCTTGAGTAGTCGATGAAGGTAGAGTCGATTTGCGGCGTGGCAAGCGGTGTTAATTGCTTCCGCCCAAAATCGATCCGAAGTCTTGTATTCATCGAGCATTGTTCTTGCCATCTCTATGAGCGTTCGGTTCTTCCTTTCGGCAACTCCGTTTTGTTGTGGAGAGTATGGTGCTGAAAATTCGTGCTTGATTCCCTCCTCATCAAGGTACTCCTCCACTTGTATGTCTTGAACTCCGTGCCGTTGTTGCTCCGAATACTCTTGATCGATAGTGAGAACTCGTTTTGCGCTCGCTTGAAGAATTTCTTGAGTGTCCCTTGTGTTTCTGACTTGTCATGCAAAAAGAACACCCAAGTGAAGCGGGAAAAATCATCAATAATGACTAAACCATATTTATTACCGCCGATGCTTATGTAAGCAATTGGACCAAACAAGTCCATATGAAGTAGTTCGAGCGGTCTTGTCGTAGTCATGATGTTCTTTGCGGGATGATGTGCTCCAACTTGCTTCCCGGCTTGGCACGCGCTACAAGGCCTGTCTTTCTCAAAAACAACATCTTTCAAACCTCGGATGTGATCGCCCTTGAGGAGTTTTTGAAGATTCCTCATACCAACATGTGCTAGCCGTCTATGCCACAGCCAACCCATGTTGGTTTTTGCAATCAAGCATGTGTCGAGATTGGCTTTATCCTTGTTGAAGTCAACAAGGTAAAGCTTTCCCTTCAATATACCCTTGAATGCAACGGAACCATCACTCCTCCTTGAGATGGTCACACCCTCGTTAGTGAACAAGCAATTATAACCTTTGTCACACAATTGAGATATGGACAGCAGGTTATAATCTCAAGATTCAACATGTAAAACATGAGAAAGAGTGTGTTCAGAGGATATTGCTATTTTACCGGTACCGAGCACCCTTCCTTGACTATTATCTCCAAAGTAGATGCCTTCGTTTGGGTCCTCGTTTTCTTCATATTCCACGAACATCCTCCTTTCTCCGGTCATGTGGTTGGTGCATCCACTGTCTAGCACCCATTTGGATCCACCGGAGGAATAGGCCTGCAGAAACAAATTATGCCTTGGTTTTAGGTACCCAAGCTTGCTTGGGTCCTTGGAGGTTAGTTACAATACATTTGGGCACCCACACATGGGATTTTGTGTTCCCATGGCGTGGCCCAACATAATAAGCATAAACTTTACCAAGATTGTTTCTCATTAATACATAAGAGGCATCAAAGGTTTTGAACAAAAGTTGTTGTTGTTTATGGACCGGACTTGTCCGGATGACCGGACTTGTCCGGACCACAACCAGACTAGTCCGGTGTTCATGAGAGTTCAGGTTCTTAATTTTCGAGTTACCAGGTTGTGAGGGTCCTCCCTTCACAGAGGTAATCCTTCCCTTGTTATTCTTATGACTTCCAGCATTTTGCTTTCCATCATAAGAGTAACCAATGCCATACTTGACATTTGGAGGTCTTTGGACCAAGTATGCACTACGTGCATAGTTGATCCTCTCCTTGTCAAATATTCCAAATTGGGTAGGATTTTTATCCTTTGTGGAGGTAGACTTTTCCTTCAAACTGGTGTTGATTTTACCACATTTGCACATATGAACAAGATTAGTTGAAGTGGGTTGAGAAGGTAGACTTGAAGAGGAGGAAGATTCACTTAGCTTGAGTGACTCAACTTGCACTTCAAGGATCTTGTTAACCTTGATCAGGTCATCAAGTTGATCCTTGATTGCAACGTTTGAGTTGGTTAACTCCAAGCAAGTTTTCTTGCTTGAAGCTAGCTCAAGCTCTAGTGAGCTGTTTTTCTCCTTTTCAAGAACTAGAAGATTGTCAAGTTCGACATACTTCTCCTTTTGGGAGATAATCATGTCCTCTTGACGATCAATTAGCCATTCCTTCTCAACAAGTTGGTCAAGTAAAAATTTCATTTTAGCAGCAGTTTTTCTATCTAATCCAATTAACATATCTTCATCATCACTATCTAGTTCATCATTACTTGAGTAGGAATGCATGGAAGGAGTTTTGATGTTTACCTTGCGTTTACCTTCCTTTGCCATGAGGCAAGTGCCATTTCCCTTCTTTGTACCGAGCGTGGGGAAGAGTGTGGGTTTCTTGGATGTGCTTTCAATGGCTATGCTAGCCATCTCTTCTTCATCGGATGATGAGGACTCATCGTTTCAGTCCCACTCCTTTCCAATGTGTGCTTGTTCAGCTTGTTTCTTCTTCTTGAAGAATTTCTTCGGTTGAGGCTTGGCTTCTTTATTCTTCTTCTTGTTGTCCTCATACAGGCAATCGACTATAAAGTGGTTATATTCACCACAATTATAGCACGCCCGCCTCATCTTCGGATTTGTCCTCTCCTTGTACTTGCCTTCACTTGATTTTGTTCCTTGTCTTTTCTTCATTATTCTTTTGAACTTTTTCATGAACAAAATCATATCCTCTTCGTCCAGCTCGCTGCTTTCATCATCGCTGTCCTCCTTAAGCTGTGCTTCTCTTGCTTTTTTGGATAGAGGCTTGAGTGTGGACTTTAAGGCAACTCCCTTCTTCTTGGCCGATGTGAGGTCGGCTATTTCTTTGACGTGCTTGGCTTGTTTCTCCATCATTTCAAAGTTGATGATTTTGCCAAGCAATTCATCTGGAGTCATCCTCTTGTACCCGTGACTTTCTCTGATCATAGAGCATGGTGTGACATTGCGAGGCATAAAGGCTCTAAGGATGAGCTTTAAAACCTCGTGGTCATTCCACTTCTTGTTCCCATATGATCGAACCTTGTTTACAAGTGTCTTCAATTGGTTGTACATGTCCTGGGGAGACTCGTCTTCCTCAATTGCGAACCTTCCTAGTTCGCCTTCGATCATTTCAATTTTCGCCTCCCGCACATGCCGGTCACCTTCATGGGCTGTTTGTAGTGTGTCCCATATTTCCTTGGCAATCTCCGGTCCGTCCACCTTTGTGAATTCATCTCGACTTAGAGAGGAGGTGATTACGGATGCGGCTTGAGCGTTTCTGTGGATGGCTTGCTCTTGAGTTGGGGTGAGCTCTTCGTCGTCATCTGGGATGTCTATTCCTCTGCACACAATATGCCATAAACTTGGGTTAAGGGAAATCAAGTGCATCTTCATATTTTGCCTCCACATGGAGTAATCATTCCCATCGATGTGTGGGGCTTTTCCAAGAGGAATAGATAGGTAATGGCTGTTGTTTGAATTTAAATGATCATAGTTAAAAGGATATCGGGAGTAGTCGGTGTGACTACTCCCCTTCTTCTTTTCTTCAACTTTAGCTTTCCCTTTGGAAAGTGCTTTCTTTCTGAGGAGTGCTTTCAGCCCAGCGTCTCCTCGTCATCATCATCGAAGTCTTGAATTGCTTCGAGATACTTTTCCAGCTTTTGGTTCTTGTCGTTGTTCACTTCTTCCTAGTTGTTGATTTTCTGAACTTCCTTCATGTCCGACATGATATCTTCGAGTGGTTGCACTCTTTCTTGAAGAACCTGCTCTGATACCAATTGAATGTAGGCCTAGAGGGGGGGGTGAATAGGCCTTTTTGAATTTTCTCGGTTCCTGTAACACTCAACAACAAAGTCAATACCAGAGGTATCGGACTAGTCCGGTAAAGTGCGGACTAGTTCGGTTTGCACGGGCTAAGTTGATCAAGTTCAGTCAATTTGGTTGATTCGTTAATGTTTGCAGTGGAAATATAAACTTGAATGACAGTTTAATAGTTGTATGTCAAATTCTATTACAATTAAGGCTCTTGTTCAACAATTTAACTCAAATTGAACAAAGTGAATCAAACCCTAGATTAAGTTGATCAATTAAGATGAAGAACGCAAAAGGACAAGACACACGATTTATCCCGTGGTTCGGCTACCACGAAGGCAACCTACGTCCACGTTGAGGAGCCCACAAAAGGATCGGGTCTTCTCCAACCCTTCCCTCATCGGATCGCCACGAAGGCCAATCCTCTTCCACTAATCACAAAGGGTAAATAACCAAGTTGAAGGGGCGTTTTCACACGTTGAGAGCTCCCTTGATTACAACTTACAAAGCCACCAATAACACACTCGAAAATTACAAATTGAAATGCAAGAGTGTGTTAGAGAATCAAACCAAGAGCTCAATGATGTGTGCCAACTGTCTCTCCAATGATCTAGAAGTGATCTTCAATAGATTGATCAATTTTGCACTTAATTTTGTGGAGAGAGGTGGTTTTTGAGTCTCTTGGGAGGTGTGACGGTGCTAGGGTTCGAGAGAGATTGTAAAAGTGGGTCGTGCACCTCTATTTATATGGGGTTTCTAAAAGTGACCGTTAGGGTTCAGAAAGATCGGACTAGTCCGTGGTGGTCACCGGACTAGTCCGGTGTGCTGTGTGTAGCAAACCCTAAGTGTCCAGGAATATCGGACTAGTCCGGTTGAAAACGGACTTATCCGATTTTACTACTGGAAATCTTCGGACTAGTCCGATTGCCACGGACTTGTCCGGACATATGAAACCCTAAGTGTTTAGGATGACAAGTCCGCACTTGGAGGACTTGTCCGATTTAGATCAGTGTGTATATCGGACTAGTCTGTGTAGACATCGGACTTGTCCGAAATGGATCAGAAGGAATATCGGACTAGTCCGGATCACAACGGACTTGTCCGATTTTGTGTGACTTGTGCATTGTGTGTGTGTGCTTGAAAGTGATTGAGCTCTTGGGTGTGTTTCCTTAACACACTCCATACATAATAATCTACTATTTTCTTCTCCTTGAGCTCAAATTCACTTTGCTTCTCATTTCCCTTCTTTTTGGCATTTTGCTCATTTTTCATTATTTGCCTGAATTCATCTCAACAAAAGGATTAGGATCCCAATTGCTTGTCATAAATCATCCAAAACCCACAAGGGAGTCCTAGATGCACTTTCAAGAAGGAATTTTCCTATCTCTTCTCTTCCACGTTGAATCTCGAGGGCGAGATTCATTTTAAGGTGGGTAGGTTTATAACACCCTCATTTTCATGCATCATGCCCTACATACATTCATATACATGTTTAACATTAATCCACATAAAGAGGAATGAGTTTAAAATTGATTTGGAATGAAACCACACTTAAAATTCTGGAAAGTGTAGACTAGTCCGATTTTGGTGCGGACTAGTCCGATTTCTCTCTCACCTCTATCAGACTTGTCCGTTTTTGCTGTGCACTAGTCTGTTTTTGCCTCTGGACACTTTCGGACTTGTCCGGTCTTATGCGGACTAGTCCGGTGTTCCAAGAATCCTTGAAAATTTCCTAAGTCCCTGGACTTGTCCGGACTTGGTTCATTTTCGGAACTGGGTGTCACAAAAATGTATTCTCGAAATTTGTGTTACCTGAACCTTACCGTTGTTGTTGAACCATTGAATGTGGTATGGATGAGGGTGTGCTCTTGTTGTCAAACCAAGTTTCTTGACGACGTCCGTGTTCACCGAGTTATTGCAGCTACCTCCATCAATTATAGTGTGTATACGACAGTCCTTGATGACGAGAAAAATGTGGAAGAGGTTGTGTCGTTGTAACTTGTCGTAGGTCTCTACTTTGGAGCTCAAGGAACGTTGCACAATGATGCTTCTATAGTTCTCCGTCGCCGCTATACCAAGTACCTCTTCTTCGGTGTGTTCATCGTTTGGATTTGTAAAGTCAATAGCGAAAGAATATTCATCTTCAACATCCGAAGTACTATCATACCCGCCATCGTCGCGTGCTATGTATGCTCGTTTGCTCGGGCCATCTCTCATCATATGACCAAGTCCCTGGCAGTGGTGACACTTAATGTCGGAAGTACGACTCATAGAAGGAGTGGACGATGAAGGCCTGAATGATGCCGCCTTGCTGCCCTCCGGCATGCGAGAAGGTGGAGCAGCAGGTATTGTTCGTTGGCCTCGATTGGATGGTGTAGTCGCTGCACGGGGGGTCGAAGATGGTGCTGTTTTGGATGGTGTGGGCGTCAAACGCGGTGTGAAGTTGCTCCTGCGTTGTTGCTGTTGTTGTCGGCCCTGCAATTCTTTTTCTGCCAACATAGCAAGCTGAAACAATCTATTAACAATATCATATTCCTTGTAATCATCAATGTCCTGAATTTCACGCCTCAACCCCCCATAAAAACGAGCTATTTATCATCCATGTCTTCTACTACCCCACAACACAGCATACCCTTTTGTAACTCTTGATAATACTCCTCTACGGACATGTTACCTTGGTCTAAGTGCTGCAATTTTTTTGCGAAGGTCCCGCTGAAAAGATGGAGGAACAAATCGAACACGCATAGCTTCCTTTAATCTATCCCATGTTGGGGGATCAGTTCTAGTTTTAACAAGTTCATTCCACCATATGATAGCAAAGTCCTTAAACTCACTAGTGGCTTGACAAACTCTATGTTGTTCAGGAACAAGATGGGCATTAAATTTTTGCTCTATTGTCATCTCCCAATCAAGATAAGCCTCAACATCATAAGCAACAGAAAAAGAGTGTATAGTAAATTTCACTTTAGCAAAATGATTACCAGGAGGACGATTATAATTGTTATGATTATTACCTCCCATACCTCGACGATAAAGTGACAGTCTTGGCTGATTGTTGTGATCTTTCATATCATCATAAGGATTGTCTTCATGTCTTCTAGAGAGAGGCAACCGAGCCTCAAAAGTATTCATCCGAAGAGCAAGGTCATGAAGTTGGCGAGTCAAGTTCGCCAATGACTCCTCCGTTTATGCGTTGTATTTGGCAAACATATCTTTCATGGTCTTCATCATATCACGTAACTCAGCATGTTGAACACATTTGTCATCATTGTCTTCTCCTGCCATTGTTAGTAGGAAACAAAAGACAACAAAAATTTGTTATCCCTATCAACTACAGTGACAATGTGAAAGGTGGAAGAAAACAATCTCTCTCGCTCAAGCGTCATACCACACTCTTACAAGTGTTCTTACCAACGCAGTAAGTGGTGTGGATGGTGAGATGAACCAATGAAGTGTGGGGTGATTGCAAAGGTACCTGTTATGCTCAAGAGAAAGGTGGAGCTTGGATGGCACAATATGGTGGCTTATAAGCAGAAAATCATTAACAGGTAAACAAAGTTGAATAAGTATTCAATGTAGGAAACTGTTGCTGGTCAACCAAGTGTCCTAGGGCCTAGCACAACACAAGGAAGTATCAAGGCAAAATAAAGACATAATGATATAGCCAACAAAACAGCACCAAGTGGTATAGGCTAATTGCTTTAATATGTGTGCTCTTCACTATTTTTTCTTTTTTGTAATATTTTTTTTGATATTTTTTCTTTACTCAGGAGCACGAAGATAGGAATCACACAAATTTGCAGCTCAATTGGATGTACAGAGAATCAAGAAGATTCTTTAAAATTCGTGTTGAAACTTTGGAGGCCGGATAGCCTATCTTCCGAGGGGAATTTGGGCAATCTAATTTCGCTGAACGCGGCTATGCGGCGGAAAACCAGATGCGAAATTTCACGTAGATTAATTCGAAAAAAAATCACCCGATTTTGAGTTCGTATGCGAATGTTATGGCTGTCTTAAGGTAGGCTGTCCGAGTTACGATTTTTGGATGTTGATTCCAACTTGGTTTGAAAACAGAACTCACAATCGGATATGAAAACGATCCAGAATTTGCACAACAACTAATAGGGTGTTGTGTGATGATTCAAGGATGAGTGGCACAAAGGTTTGTCTCCTAATCTAGGGCTGGTGATGCGGGAGTTCACACAAGGCGGCTAGCTAGGGCAAACCAATGAACGTGTTGGATCGGTTTGTTATTTAGGGACTGTGGAATAGGTGTGGAACAACAAGAAAGCAAGGATGAAACACGATAAATAGGACCCAAAACACAAAGATAAACCAGCAACAAGACTCGACTACACGAATGCAAACTCAACAATGGAAAAAGCAAAAACGGAACTGCAAGCACTATAGTCTAGGAAGTAGTAAAAACGATCTAATTCTTTTTGTGGCTTTTCTGTGGACTCTAGGTACGAAACAAAATGGATCTAATGAAAGGAAAACATAGATACCTCATGGGCAACCTGGAAATCTGATACCAATTGATGAGTGGGTTTAGGCCCGGTCTTCCGAAAGGTAAGTCGATTGGGGTGGAAAACTCGACATTGATGATCTGTGGCACTCGAGCAGTTCGAATACCCCTGTAATCACTACACCACTGCTCCGTTGGTTATCAATCTTGCGGCACATGCTTGACCTCGCCAAGAAGGCTAATCCCTGCAAGTGAATCGAGAACACAAGCAAGAATGTAGAAGACACGATCTGAAATTGAGAAGTTGGGGTCTCACAAACCGTAGAACAGCGAAGTTGTTATTCTAAGAAAAAGCCACCGAATATGACTGGCGGCTGCAGTATTTAATGGCTAGGGTTTGACCAAAACACGATTAGACACGTCCCTAATGTACTCATACACGATTAGACGCGTCCCTAATGTACTCATACAGGATACAAGGCCCAAAGGCCCGATTCAGTGGCGCAGCACCGGACAGAAATCTGGACTCAAATTGTTTCGACGATTCCCAATGCCTCCATAGGAATTTGAGGTGGGACCAGAGCCATTGGAAAGACTATCTTCTCCTCTTTCCGTGCATATGTGGAACATCGAAAATAGAGTCCGTATGCATCCTGGGCGTCCGTTTTAAGGTGGACTGCTCCTGGACTCCGAGTTGAACTCAAGTCCGAGTTGTAAACTGATTCCATCAACTTGTGGACGTCCCAGCAGGTTCTCCATGTTCCCAAGGCCTCTTCCCTTTGACTTTTTGATCTTCTCCATTGTTCGTAATAACAATTAAATCATCACATAGCAATCTATTCTCAATCTCACATGCAAATGAAGTTAGGAACGAATTCACCTGCTGATTTATTAACCGTGCTCGTGCTCTTGTGATTGGTCCTTGCAGTTCAATGTGCGTCTCCGCTGTTTTGATGTCCTCGTCAGCAATGTGTGGTAACCTAGTACAACTTATATTGTGAAGTTAAAGCACTAAGGTCACAAGATTTCAACAAAGATCAAAGTAAAGGGCAATATGAACAATAAGAACTCTAATAGCAATGCTAGTGATTATGAAATGTAAACTGACAAGTGAGACAAGATTTATCCCACAGTTTAGCTCTAGAAAGAAGCCTACATCCACGTTGAGAAGTCCACACAAGGACCGGGTCTCACTTGACCCTTTTCTCACCAAGCCACCACAATGGCCGACTTCATTTCCACTATATGAATTGGTAATCACCAAGTTTTATTGGGGCTGATCACAAGTTGAGGCTCCCAAAAATCAATACAATGAAGAGCACACGAAGCTCAACTCACACAAGCCACAAAACACAACACAATGTGCAAAGAGATCAAACTGAGAGCCAAAGCGCAATGATCTTCCTTCACTTTCCTCCCCAAACCCTAATCTCTTCAAGATTTGGTCTTAGAGGGCTAGTAGTACAAGTGGAAGGCTTTGAAAGGCTCTAGGTCACTTGTGGCGGCGCTAGAGTTCAAGAGTTGTAAAATAGGGGCCAGGGGTCCCCATTTTATATGGGTCCTGACAACAAACCGTTGCCACCAGAGCAAACCCGGACTAGTCTGGCCCTGTGCCACGGACTAGTCCGGCATTCCAGGACCACCGACAATTTCACGTCATCAATCGATAAAAAGATGACCTGTGCGCCAATGTTTGAATTTTAAACGGCCATTGACAATACAGACTAGTCCAGTTCACTACATACTAGTCCGAAGTAGGACAGAAAGATTTGATCTGTCCCAAAACGGACACAATTGGGTAGGCCTGGACTAGTCCGATCACGGGGGCGGACTAGTTCGGCCCTCTAGGGTTTTCTCTTAGTTTATCTCACTAAGTCTCAAACGGACTAGTCCGTACCACAACGGGCAAGTCTGAACTTTTCCAGAGAGCTTTGGTCCATTCCAAAACTACAAGTCTTGTCTTTAAGGACTTAGCTCCAACTCCACTAAGGGATGAATGGACTAGTCCGTACCCATATAGACAAGTTCGAACTCATCCAGAGACGTTTAGCCCTCCCCAAAGCGGACTTCTCTGCCTGGCCTGACTAGTCCGACCTCCTAGGGTCTTTCCTCATTTTGGCTTCTCACTTAGGATTTCTCTCAACCACCACTTTGAGCTCTCTAGAATGATCTCAATGCACATGATAAATCCACCCTCACACATGATACGGCTCACTTAAGATCAATACCATAGACACCCTAATTTCTACGCTTGAGTCTTTGATGCCCATTTCGATCTTTTCGTTTTGAGGGTTTTCATCTCATTTCAACCATTACACCTGTGCTTAAGATCAACTCAGCTCATTAGTATCCTAATTGTCGTCATCAGTCATCCAAAACCCACGGAGATTCCTAGATGCACTTTCACTTCTATTCTCTTTTCCTTACGTGAATTCAACCCCGTTTCTCTAAATTCACGTCGATCTAGAAAACCCTAGTTCGCCAGTTCTTCAAAGTGCGGACTTGTCCGGTCCCTAGCGGACTAGTCCGATTTCCCTGGTTAATTTCTCGTGAATTAATTCTATGTTAGATCGAATCAACTCCAAACCTGTATAAACTTGTTAAAAGCTATTAGAACTAGTTAGTGATCATCATTAACAACTCATAACAAGTTCCACCTTGCATTTGCATTAATCATGCATGTCATGTCATATTGAGTAATATATGTGCATCTATTGATTGTAATTCTTGTTATTATGTTTATTGTGCGGATTAGACGGATTTGCGCTAGAGAGTACCACGGAGGATCTTCAGCACCAAGAGTTTGAAGGCTTTGACCCGAACTAATCCCAAGAGCAAGGCAAGTGTCCTTGAAGCATATTGACCTCATTTTTAAAATAAATGTTTTGTTTGGAAACTACATGCTTGTGTCAATTTGATGGGAAATCCTACGGTAGGAAGTTTACTTGATTTGTTGACCACCCTTGTCACCTGGAATTCATGGTAGAGAGTCGGGAAGGGCTTTTTACCTTTTTTCTTCGCTTAATTAATTGGGATGGAACACAACTACACCACTTTACTTAATTATGCATTTATGAGATTATGATTAACATGAACTGGTTAATATGATATGGTAATGGGTGATCTATGCAAGCATGGTATGTGGATTGGGTTGGATTCTATGGTGGTTCGCTTGTCTGGATCTAAGGACCGGTTTGTGGAGCAACCATCTAGGATTTACAGTGCCACCACGAGGCCTAGTATGAGTGCGGCGTAGCTGATTAATTAGGGCTTTGCCAGTTCTATTTGGACTATTAAGGATGCTCGGGTATGGGGTAGTCGGATTGGGTTTGCTGATGATTGGTGGGACTACCCTGGGATCTGAATGGCTCAAGAGGGGGCCCTTGGTTGAAGATGTGCTCTGTAGGAGATATCGCCACCGGTGAAACCTCAGTGGGGTCTAAATAGGCTAGTAATCCCATTATAAAGGCTAGTTTGTGATCTCTTAGCCACACACCGACGGAAGTGTGAGACGACATAATAGAGGTTCTAGTCACTGCAAGGTGATGAAATCGCAAACACGTGGATAAAGTGGTACAAACTCTGCAGAGTCTAATAAAACTATCATGACAGCTGTGCTACCGATTATGAGCAACCTGGACCCTCACATGATTAGGGGAAACTTGGTATTGGGATGGTTTGGTTATGGTTATGGTTTGGATATGGTTATGGTTTGGTAATGGTTATGGTTAATAATATGGTTATGGCTGATTACGAATTAAACTCTGATATTGATTATGGTTATTGGTAATGAGAAATTTGGAATATGGATGATGGTAACGAATATGGACGGGTATTATGATGATTATATGGTTTATGATGGGTTTACCTCACATTCATATAATATATACTGCTTTTCAAATGTTTTAATGTACTTTTCAGCACTTAGCCATTGTTATATTCGTCATTTGAATCAGCTACATGTCATACTTTCCGCACTTGCTGAGTACGACATGTACTCACTCTTGCAATTCCCCCACCAACAGTTGCAGGTCAGTATTGGAAGTTTAACGATGATAATGCGGAGTTCTAGACTGTGTCTACCGTGAGCTTGCCTGTGAGTGTTGGAGCTACGTTATACCCTATTTGCTTAAGATGCTTAGTTGCTTATTAGTTTATTTCCGCTGCATTAGTCAAACTTGTCACTAATGATCATTAGAGTTTGTATTTGAGGATATTATGAATGGTGTAATAAAAGTGGTTAATTAATCTTGTCTTGTGGTAATTTTCTGTATATCCTTTTGTGAATGCACTCGTGTATGTGTGTTGAACGTACTGGGCACACATATGTGTTCACATGGTTCATTTTTTGAACCGGGTGTCATGAGGGGCTATCAAGCCCACCCCTAGAAGCACTAAGGGCACCAAGTCGGCTGACGACACCCTGAAAAACTAAGATAAAGCTTCGTCAAGAACAAAAAAAATAAGAGAAATAACAGAAGGGAGAAGCTGCGACTTACCGGCGAGTCGGGCCACTCCAATGACCCTGGCCTCCCACCCCGCACGATAGATCAAGGTCGCTGGGACCTGATGTCAAGGCCGGCACCGCTGTCTCTGGTACCGACCCCTGATCAAACCGCGTCGGCATGGTCATCTGCGCGGGCCCCTCGCTGCCTCCTCCGGAACCAGGGCTGAAAGTCGCCTAGAGGGGGGAGGGTGAATAGGCAATAAGACCTGAAATGGCTTAATCAAACGAGATTAAAACACTGAGGCTGGACTAGTCCACTCAGCACAGAGGAAAAACCGAAAAACTTTATTTCTACAAGTTATTTGCGTAATTTAAGTTCACTAAAGATAAATAGAATGTATAGTAACCAAGTACAACTTAGATTGACAATTGTAAGAAAATAGGTTACAAGATTTCAACAAGATCAAAGTGAAGAGCAATATGAACCCTAAAAGCAATACTAGTGATTATCAAATGTAAAGCGACAAGAGAGACACGATTTATCCCATGGTTCAGCTCCACAAAGAAGCCTACATCCATGTTTAGAAGTCCACACAAGGACCGAGTCTCACTTGACCCTTCTCTCACCAAGCCACCACAATGGCCGGCTTGGTTTCCACTATATCAATGGGTAATGACCAAGTTTCATTGGGGCTTCTCACAAGTTGAGGCTCCCACAAATCAATACAATGAAGAGCACTGAAGCTCAACTCACACAAGCCACAAAACAAAAACACAATGTGCAAGAGATCAAACCGAGAGCCAAAGCGCGATGATCTTCCTTCACTTTCCTCCCCAAACCCTAACCTCTTCAAGATTTGGTCTTTGAGGGCTAGTAGGATGAGTGGAAGGCTTTGGAAGGCTCTAGGTCACTTGTGGTGGCGCTAGGGTTCAAAAGTTATCAAATAGGGGTCGGGGGTCCCCTTTTTATAGGGGTCCCAACAACTAAACGTTGACACGAGGACAACCCCGGACTAGTTCGGCCCTGTGCCACGGACTAGTCTGGCCTTCTGGGACCACTGCCAATTTAACATCATCGATCGACAAAACAGATGACGTGCGCGCCAATGTTTGAATTTCAAATGGCCACTGACAACACGAACTAGTCCGGTCAACAACAGACTAGTCTGAAGTAGGACAGAAAGGTTTAGTCCGTCCCAAAACGTACTCAACTGGGTAGGCCCGGACTAGTCTGGCCACAGGGGGCGGACTAATCCGGCCGTCTAGGGTGTACTTAGTTTCTCTCACACTAAGTATCAAACGGACTATTCCGTATCACCAGGAACAAGTCCGAACTTTTCCAGAGAGCTTTGGTCCGTTCCAAAATGGACAAGTCTGGTTTTTGGGAACTTAGCTCCAACTTCACTAAGGTATGAACGGACTAGTTCGTACCCATACGGACAAGTCCGGATTCATCTAGAGACCTTTAGTCCATCCCAAAGCAGACTACACTGACTGGTTGGACTAGTCCGGAGTCCCGGACTAGTCCGACCTCCTATGGTTTTTCCTCATTTTGGGTTCTCACTTAGGTTTTTCTTTCAACCACCACTTTAAGCCCTCTAGAATGATCTCAATGCACATGATACATCCACCCTCACAAAAGATACAGCTCATATAAGCTCAACACCATAGAAACCCTAATTTCTATGCTTGAGCCTTTGACGCCCGTTTCGACCTTTTCCCTTAGTGGGATTTTGTCTCATTTCATCCATCACACCTCTGATTAAGATCAACTCAGCTCATTAGTCTCTTAATTGTCATCATCAATCATCCAAAACCCACGGGGATGCCTAGATGCACTTTCAATCTCTCTCTTTTTGGTGATTGATGACAACACATTAAGACTCCAACAAAAAGAATCATAATTGGTTTTCCTAACATGTATTTGTATGAGTGACTCCCCCTCAATGTATGCATCATGTGTAAGAGAAATTGATAGAGTTCTCATATATATACATGTTATGGTGGGGTGCCTAAGTGATGTGCTCATAAATTGTGATAAGGCAACAAATATGCAAGATAAACATGTAATTGAGGTAACACATCACAATTTAGAACAAATACAAGAGAACATAGATTATGTCTTAAAACAACTTGAAATGAGAGTTTTAGAAATCATAAGTCCATAGTGGATCAATCTCTAGCCCATAAAACTATCTAAGTACCCACTTCCACCCCTTCCAACCCTCTTCCAATCTACCCCCCTTTGGCATCAAGACACCAAAAAGTAAAAGAGAGAAAGAAGAGTCCTAAGATCTACTCCTTATCATCATCAGCGTCATCGTCATCGTCGTATCCTCCACCTTGATGCCCGCCGTCGCCCTACGTGGCTTCCTTGTCATCATGGTCATCATCTTCGGATGGATCCGCCATGGAGGTACCAACTTCGCCGAATTGAGCAAGCTCCTCGGCGGTGAACTCCGGGAACGGAGTCATCTCCCCATCACTCTCCGCGGTGGGAGACATAGGGATGTCCAGCTTGTCGCACATCGCTTTGAGATACTTCTCTTGGTGACACTCCATGTGACGTTGTCAAATTATGCTTTCCGGCAAGAGGAGAAGATGGCTTTAAAGCATTTGAGGAAACCACTGCCGCATTGTGATGAAGGAGGAGGTGGAGGAGGTGATGGCACGAAGTGAGAAGAGGAAGCGGGAGAATTCACATTCTTTCTTTGAGGGGCAGCAGGCTCGGGAGGTGGAATTTGAGGACGAAGCCTCCTGTGAGTGATGTCCTTCTTGAAGGTGAGCCTGGACACCTTCTCTATCATGTACATGATGTAAGGAGCGTATCCACATGATTGGTTTGGAGTATGCGATATGTTGAATATGTCGTCAAAGATGTAGTCCACCACATTGAACTGGACATCTCCATCAATTAGCACCATCAAGTTCTTCAAATTTCCTTGAATAATCCTCGCATCTCCATCCTTGGGGGCAATAGTCTTCTGAAGCACCCGATTGAGGACACTGTAGAAGGGTTTGATGTTCTTTATGTGCCCTGCTTTGAAAGGTACATGACTTGGATACATGTACTCCAAAGTGTCTCGATCAACTGGTCTTAGGTTCGAAATGATGATCTCATTCTCCAGTTGATCCTCCAAGTCTAGTAGCTGAGCAATCTCCTAGTAGGTGGTGGAGTATTGCTCTTCATGAGTCATCCAAGTGATCCTCCTATCCCCGTCGGTTTGGAAGTAGACAGTGGAGTAGAATTGAGCAATGACCTCCACATTCCAATCATACTGAAATGTCATGAACTTCTTCAAGCCATGGCGCTCTACGACCTCAATCACAACATTGAAAGCCATGTGATCCTTATGGGCCATGTAGTCCCAATCGATCCACTGAGCATCTTTTACTGCAGTCTGCTTGGACATGTAGACTGTCCTGTAGTGGTCACAGTGGAAGTCACACCAAAAGCGGGGATCAACTGTGCTCCTCTCCCTTTGTTAGACATTGACCTTCCTAAGCTTCCTAGGCTTCTCAGCCCCTTTGACTTTGAAGATGCTGGCATCGAAGACAGCTGCACGGTTGGGGTTCCGTGCAGGTGAAGACATCCTCAAGGGACCTATGGGTTGAGAGGCTCCCTTCTTGGCCTTGCTTGCAGGCTTTTTAGCAACAAGGACTCTCTTTTTGGTGCAGTATCCACTGGTGCCCTGCCCTTGTCTTTTGATGCCCTGGCTTCCTAAGTTCTAGTCTTTCCCCCATAGTCACAAGTATCTTCTTCTTGGGAGCTGCCTGGGCTGCAGTTGAGTTCTGGGCTTCCCTCTGCTGTTTCTTTGCTTTCATTGCCTCGAACTGGGATTCGAGATATGCCATGACAAGCTCGTCCTCCTCGCGCTTTCGACGGTATAGTGCTTGTCTTCCCGCCTCGGCTTCAGAGTCAAAAAGTGGAACATAACCCGAATCCGACATTGTTGCTGATCAGAGATGCAAAGGAATGTGCATAAGTCCAAGGAAGTAGAGACATGGCAATATAATTCACAAAATCGATCATGGTTAGGGTTTTCACTGTGTAACTCGAACTTGTCCGCCCAGGGGCAAGACTAGTCCGTACAAAGCCGGACCTATTCGCCCTGTGGCTGCACTAGTCCAGTTCACACAACAAGAACCCTAATCTGGAGAAATTTTGCAAAATCTATGGATCCTACCAAAAA
The DNA here is from genome assembly GCA_036927565.1 of Tuctoria greenei. Classification (NCBI taxonomy): domain Eukaryota; kingdom Viridiplantae; phylum Streptophyta; class Magnoliopsida; order Poales; family Poaceae; genus Tuctoria; species Tuctoria greenei. The sequence continues at coordinate 44,233,715 of JAYESD010000001.1, read as the reverse complement.
ATTTGAGGTACATGATCACAATGATGTGGACAACAACATTTGTGAAGAGGTTTCTATGAATAGACCTAAAAGAATTGAATTTCGAAGGTTTTGGGGTTAGGTCAAGAATTCCTCTTCAAATATTTGATTTGACAAAATGTGAGTGAGGAATCGGCCCTCGATGCTTGGGGAAGAGTTCCCACGCACCCAAGGGCTTCAAACCACGTACTGGAATTGTGATTCGGTGGTTGGATTAAAAAAATCGCCGATTTGGGGGCGGGTTTCGAGCGTTTGAAGTGAGAGAGCGTTTGAATCGAAGTGCAGACGTCGAGGGCTCCCTAGGGAGGTTAAGTCCCCAAGGGCCGGACTAGTCCGGTTGGAGAACCGGACTTGTCCGGCCTACGAACTGGGTTCGGACTATTCTAAACCACCGGACTAGTCCTGTCCGGGGACGGACTAGTACGGTCCTAAGGCTGAAAACTCCTATATATTGAATTTTCAGTGGAGATTTGATCCTTTTGGACTAAATTTTCAAAAAAGATCTTTGTAAACATGATCAGTAAGCAATCAACAATCAAACTATGACCATAATTCACAAAGATTCAATAATTTAAAAATAATTTGTAGAAAATTGAGGAGGATGAGTTTTTCGCAAGCATGTGTGAATCTTGAATATAACAATTATACGTTCAAGACTCAAGCCACATTTCGAGAATCTAAGATATTGAGCTCACTCCTAAGTTCACAAAATCTCTTCTCATCTAGGGGTTTGGTAAAAATATCGGCCAATTGTTTTTCGGTTCTCACATGGGAGATTGCAATGTCTCCTTTGATGGAGTGATCTCTCAAGAAGTGGTGGCGAATATCGATGTGTTTGGTCCTTGAATGCTCAACTGGATTGTGGGCTATTTTGATGGCACTCTCATTGTCACATAGGAGGGGGATATGGCGCAAGATAATGCCATAGTCCCTAAGAGTTTGTCGCATCAAAAGAAGTTCTGCACATCAACTTCCGGTGGCGACATACTCCACTTCGGCTATGGAAAGAGCAATGGAGTTTTGTTTCTTTGAGGACCAAGACACTAGGGATCTACAAAGGAATTGGCAAGTTCCGGTGGTGCTCGTCCTATCTACTTTGCACCCCGCATAGTCCGCATCAGAATATAGAATGAGATTAAACTTAGAGCCTTTGGAATACCAAAGTCCTAGGCTTAGTGTGTCAACCAAATATCTAAGAATTCTCTTAACGGTGGTCAAATGACACACCTTATGAGCATCTTGAAATCTAGCACACATACACACACTAAGCATGATATCGGGCCTAGATGCACATAAGTAAAGCAATGAACCTATCATGGAACGATATACCTTTTGGTCCACACTTGGACCATCTTCATGAAGATCAAGATGCCCATTGGTTGCCATAGGAATCTTCATGGGTTTGGCCTTGTCCATGTCAAACTTCTTGAGTATGTCTTGTGTGTACTTAGTTTGACTAATGAATGTGCCATACTTGAGTTGCTTCACTTGAAAACCTAGGAAGAACTTCAATTCCCCCATCATGGACATCTCAAATATTTCGGTCATTATCTTAGAAAACTCATCACAAAAAGCTTTGTTAGTAGAACCAAATATAATGTCATTGACATATAATTGGCAAACAAACAAATCATCATTAAAGTTCTTAGTGAATAGAGTGTAACCCGCCTTCCCAATTTTAAAACCATTTTGAGTTAGAAAGTCTCTAAGGCACTCATACCAAGCTCTAGGAGCTTGTTTCAGTCCATAGAGAGCCTTACACAATTTGTACACATGGTTTGGGAATTCTTCATCTTCAAAACCGGGGGGTTGCTCCATATACACCTCTTCCTTGATTTGACCATTGAGGAATGCACTCTTGACGTCCATTTGATATAGCTTAAAATCATGGTGAGTAGCAAAGGAAAGTAATATACAAATTGATTCAAGCCTAGCTACGGGAGCAAAGGTTTCATCAAAATCCAAACCTTCGACTTGTGAATAACCTTTGGCTACAAGTCATGCTTTGTTTCTCGTAACCACCCCGTGCTCATCTTGTTTGTCGCGGAACACCCACTTTGTGCCCACAACATTTTCATTAGGCATCTTCACGAGCTCCCACACTTGATTTCTTTCAAAGTTGTTGAGCTTTTCTTGCATTGCCATCACCCAATCTGGATCTCGTAGTGCCTCTTCAACCTTGTGAGGTTCCAAGGAAGAAACAAAAGAGTAATGTTCACAAAATTTGGCAAAACGAGATCGAGTAGTGACACCCTCGGAGATGTCTCCAAGTATATTGTCAATGGGATGGTCCCGTTAAATGCTTTGGTGCACTATTGGGTGAGGCGCTTGAGGGCTTGAATCTTCATCTTCGTCTTCCTCATCTTCATTGTCTACCCTTGATTGATGCCTCCATTTTCATCTTCTTGGAGCGCATCTTGGGGGACTTGACCTTGATCATTTGAGGAAGATCTTGCTTGATGTGTAGGATGGTCACTTGAGTCTTGAGGTTGTTCTTATGATCGTATATCCCGAAGTGCCATTTTCCCTATTAACACTTGTGGAGCTTCTTCTTGATCTAGCACATGGCGATCAACTTGCTCCACTTGGGAGCCATTAGTCTCATCAAACACTACGTCACGTGCTACTTCAACAATTTCGGAGGATTTGTTGAAGACACGATAGGCGTAAGTGTTTGAGTCATAACCAAGCAAGAAATCTTCATTGGACTTAGAAGCGAACTTTGAAGTAGCATTTTCTCCCAAAAAACGAAAGTAGGAAATGTTAGGCTTGTTACCGGTTAGGAGCTCATAGGACGTTTTCTTGAGTATCCAATGAAAATATAACCGGTTTATGGCATGGCACGCGGTGTTAACTGCTTTTGCCCAAAACCGGTCTGATGTCAAGCATGTTTCTTGACATCTCAATTAGAGTTCAATTTTTCCTTTCGGCCACCCCATTTTGTTGAGGGGAGTAGGGGGTCGAGAACTCATGCTTGATACCTTCTTCATCCAAAAATTCTTCAACTTTAGTATTCTTGAATTCGGTGCCGTTGTCACTCCTTATGGTCTTGATACTTAAGGAGAACTCATTTTAAGCTCTCTTCAAGTATTTCTTGTGGACACCTTGAGTCTCACTCTTATCATGCAAAAAGAATACCCAAGTGAAACGCGAAAAATCATCAACAATAACCAGACCGTATTTGTTACTGCCAATACTTATGTAGGCGATTGGACCGAAGAGATCCATGTGTAGAAGCTCCAATGGTCTTGTTGTCATCATAATATTCTTGGATGGATGTGGAGCTACAACTTGCTTTCCAGCTTCGCATGCATTACATGGCCTATACTTTTCAAGCAAAACATGCTTTAAACCATGGATGTGCTCGCCCTTGAGGAGTTTTTGCAAATTTCTCATCCCAACATGGGCTAGCCTTCTATGTCAAATCCATCCCATGTTAGTTTTTGCAATTAAGCATGTATCAAGTTGGGCTTTATCCGTGGAAAAATCCACAAGATAGAGCTTTCTCTTGAGTACACCCTTAATAGCAATGAGTCATTGCTTCTCCTTGTGACGGTCACACCCTCATTAGTGAATAAACAATTATAGAATTTGTCACATAGTTGTGATATGGACAAGAGGTTATAATCAAGTGAATAAATATGTAGAACAATTGAAAGAGTGTGATTAGGGGATATAGATATTTTACCGGTGCCAAGGATTTTTCCTTAGCTATTGTCCCCAAAATAGATTCCTTCACTTGGATCTTCATTTTGCTCATACTCCACAAACATCATCCTCTCTACGGTCATATGATTAGTGAATCCGCTATCAAGAACCCATTTGGTTCCACCGGAGGAGTATGCCTACAAGAAAGATTTAAGTCTTGGCTTTAGGTACCCAAGCGGTGTTGGGTCCTTTGATGTTAGTCAAGAGGCACTTGGGCACCCACACACAAGGTTTAGGACTCTTGTGGTATGGCCCAACATACCTAGCATAATCTTTACCAAACTTGTTCCTTAATAACACATATGAAGCATCAAAATCATGGAACAATGGATGAGGTTCTTTCTGAGGCATTTTGGGTGATGTAGCGATGTTCTTTCCCTTATTGTTGTATGAGCCTCCTTTGACAAAAACAATCAAGTCTTTTAAATTCTTGGGAGTTTTGGCATTTTGCCTCATCTCCCTAGAATAACCAAGACCATCCTTGACAAGGTGATGTCTTGTGTTGGCGTATGCACTAGGTGCATATGCCATCTTCTCCTTGTCAAAGATGCCACCCTTTGGTGCTTGAGTTGTTTGTGCTAACTTAAGCTCATCTTTAAGTTTCACAATCAAGTTTGAGCATTTACAAGATTGAGGCACTTAGGATTTGACATTTGTGGAAGGTGAGCTTGTAGAGAAAGAAGGGGCATTGACCTTGAGAGACTTCACTTGTGTTTCAATGATCTTTTTAGCTTGTGTCAAACTAACAAGTTCATTCTTGAGCACAATTGTAGTGTTCTCAAGGTTTGAGCAAGTTTCCTTGCTCAAAGCGAGTTCACGCTCAAGTGCCTTGCTTCTTTCTATTTCAAGCTCCAAGAGCTCCTTAACCTCTTGACATCTCTCCTTTTATTGGATGAGCATGTCCTCTTGACAGTTGATGAGCTCTTCCTTGTCAAATATCTCATCCATCAACAACCTCAATCTTTTCAAGGTACTTTACTCATATCCTTAAGTATATGTTCATTTTCACTACTACTATCAAAATCATCATGCGAGGAAATTGAAGAGGAGGATTTATATTTCACCTTCTTTCTTCCCTCCTTGGCCATGAGGCAAGTTGGTCTTGATTTCTCCAAGTTGGGGAAGAGCTTGTTCTCCGTGGTTGTCTTCTTCATGGCAATGGTTGCTATCTTCTACTCTTCATCGGAGGAGGATTCCTCATTTGAATCCCACTCCTTTCCATGGTGGGCATGCACCGATTGCTTCTTCTTCTTGAAGTACTTCTTCTCCTTGGACTTGCCCTCCTTCTTCTTCTTGTTTTCCTCATGTGGGCAATCCACAATGAAGTGGACATACTCCCCACAATTGTAGCAAGCCCTCTTTGATCTTGTCTTGGGCTTTATCTTTGCTCCTGCTTTCATGATGGTAGCTCCCCCTCATTCTTCTAAACATCCTCTTGAAGTTGTTGATGAAGAGTGCCCCTTCCTCATCGGTATCGGGGCTCTCTTCATCACTCTCTTTATTTTCTTGTGATCTTGAGGATGTTGCCTTGAATGCAACATCCCATTTCTTGGAGAAGGAGAGCTTTTGTAGATTATTGTAGAACATAGCTCCTTGCTCCATCATCTCATGGTTGATGATCCTCCCAAGCACTTCTTTGGGAGTTATCCTGTGAAAACCCGGACTCTCACGAATTAGTGAGCAAAGAGTGACGTTTTGAGGCATGAATGCTCAAATCATCCTCTTTACCACCTCATGGTCGGTCCACTGGGTGCTTCCATAAGACCGACTCTTGTTGATGAGAGTCTTGAGGCAGTCATACATGTCTTGGGGAGATTCACCATCCATGATAGTGAACCTCCCAAGTTCTCCTTCGATCATCTCGATCTTGACCTTCCTAATGATACGGTGGCCCTCATGTGCCATCTTGAGGGTGTCCCATATCTCCTTGGCAACCTCCAACCCTTCAATGCGGTTGAACTCTTCTGGAGTCAATGAGGAGGAAATCACTCTAACGTCTTGAGCATTGCGATGGAGGAAGACGGTGTGACACCCGGTTCCGAAAATGAACCAAGTGAACGCATATGTGTGCCCAGGACGTTCAACACACATACACGAGTGCATTCACAAAAGAGTATACAGAAAATTACCACAAGACAAGATTAATTAACCAAATTTTATTACACAAACCATATTATCCTCGAATACAAGTTCTAATGAATATTAATGACAAGTTCAACTAATGCAGCAAAAATAAACTAATTAAGCAAACTAAACAGCTAGGCAGCATAAGCAATAGGGTAGCACATCTCCAAAACACCACAGGCAAGCTGACGGTAGACACAACCTAGAACTCCGCATTATAATCATTACATTCCCAATCCTGACCTGCAACTGTTGGGGGGGGATTGCAAGAGTGAGTACATGTCGTACTCAGCAAGTGTGGAAAGTATGACATGTGGCTGATTCAAATGACGACAATAATAAAGACAAAGTGCTGAAAAGTACATTAAAACATTTGAAAAGCAATATACTATGTGTATATGAGATAAACCCATCATAAACCATATAATCATCATAATAGTAGTCCATAATTCCTTACCATCATCCATATACCAGATTTCACCATTTCAGATAACCATATTCAATACCAGAAATTAATCCATATCCATTCATAACCATTACCAAACCATAACCATCCCACAAACTATTCCAATACCAAGTTTCCTCTAATCATGTGAGGGTTCAGGTTGCTCATAACCGGGAGCACGGCTATCATGATAGTTTTAAACACACTCTGCAGAGGTTGTACCGCTTTACCCACGTGTTTGTGATTTCATCACCATTCGATGACTATAGAATCACAATTATGCCGTCTCACACTTCCTTAGGTGTGTGGCCAAGAGATCACAAAATAGCCTTTACAAAGGGATTACTAGCCTATTTAGACCCCACTGAGGTTTCATCGGTGGCGATGTCTCCAACTGAGCACATCTTCAACCAAGGGCCCCCTCTTGAGCCATTCGGATCCCAGGGTAGTCCCACCAATCATCAACAAACCCAATCCGACTACCCCTTCCCCGAGCATCCTTAATGGTCCAAATAGCACTGGCAAAGCCCTAATTAATCAGCTACGCCGCACCCATACTTGGCCTCGTGGTGGCACTGTAAATCCCAGATGGTCGCTCCACGAACTGGTCCTTAGATCTAAAGCAAGCAAAACCACCATAACATCCAACCCATCCACATACCAGACTTGCTTAGATAACCCATTACCATATCATATTAGCCAGATCATGTTAACCATAATCTCATCTATGCATAATTAAATTGAGTGGTATAGTTGTTTTCCCATCCCAGTTGATTAAGCGAAGCAAAAAGTAAAAAGCCCTTACCGACTCCCTACCATATATTCCAGGTGACAAGGGTGGTTAAACAAAGCTAGTAAACTTCCTACCATAGTATATCTCATCAAATTGACACAAGCATGCAATTTTCAAATAAAACATTTATTTCAAAACAGGATCAATATGCTTCAAAGACACTTGCCTTGCTCTTGGGATTGGTTTGGGTCAAAGCCTTCAAACTCTTGGTGCTGTAGATCCTCCGCGGCACTCTCTAGCGCAAATCTGTCTAATCCACACAATAAACATACAAGACAAGAAACACAATCAAAAGAGTGCACAAATATTACTCAATATGTCATGACATGCATGATTAATGCAAATGCAAGATAAAACTTGTTAATATATTGCTTTTAATGATCACTAACTAGTTCTAATAGCTTTTAACAAGTTTATACAGGTTTGGAGTTGATTAGATCTACTTTTAGAATTAATTCAACACAATTTTACCAGGAAAATCAGACTAGTCCGCTAGGGACCGGACAAGTCTGCACTTTGCAGAACGGGCGAACTAGGGTTTTCTAGATCGACGTGAATTTAGAGATTAGGGGTCGAATTCCCGTAAGAAAAAGAGAATAGAAGGTATACCAGGTGTTTAGAACTGCAATGAATCAAGAAACTTGGAGGTAACACTTGGATCTTGATGATCTAGGGCTGGGGATGAACTTGGAGATGAATTGGTGATGAAGAACGAAAGCTTGGTGGAGATATTGATCCTCTTTCGTTTCCTCCTCTTCTTCTTGCTTAGGATCTCCTTCTCCCTCCTTGATGGCGTCTCTCCACAAACTAGGGTTTGGGTGGGGTGGAAAAGTGGCAAATAGATGTCAAGCCGAGGGGTGGGGTTGTTTATATAGAGATGGAGGCTAGGGTTAGATGGATTTCGAGTTTGAGAGGAGTAGAGGCTGTTTTAGAGTCCCACATCGGCTCTAAAAGAGTTAGGCACAACATCCCTAGGCCCACTTAACGTGAAACCCAAGAAACAAGTCGTAAAACAAAAGATCAACTCAGAGTCGCGAAATATCGGACAAGTCCGAAAAGGACCGGACTAGTCCGAAGTTGTCCAGAGAGAAATCGGACAAGTCTGGCCAAAAATCGGACAAGTCCGACTTTAGTCAGAGAGGAAAACGGAGAAGTCCGCTGGAACACCGGACTAGTCCGGACAAGTCTAGGGACTTAGCAAATATTCAAGGATCCTTGGAATATCGGACTAGTCCGCACACAATCGGACAAGTCCGAAAGTTTCTAGAGGCAAAATCGGACTAGTACGTAGCAACAACGGACAAGCCCATTTTTAGTCAGAGAGAGATCAGACTAGTCCTCACTAAAATCGGACTAGTCCGCACTTTTCAGCATTTTAAGTGCGGCTTTGATCGAAATCAATTTTAAATGTTCCAAATCAATTTTAAACTCGTTTCTCTTTATGTGGTTAATGTTAAACATGTATATGAATGTATGTAGGGCATGATGCATGAAAATGAGGGTGTTACAGATGGCTTGCTCCAGAGTGATGTCTTCCTTATTCTTGGAAAGATGTACACCTGTCATAATAATTTGCCACAAACTAGGGTTTAAGGAAATGAGATGCATCTTCATATTATGCTTCCACATACAGTAATCATTTCCGTCAAATTGAGGAGGTTGCCAATGGGGATAGATAAATAGTGATTGCTTGCGGTTAGTTGCTCATAGTTGTAAGGATACCAGGAGTAGTCTTGTGAACTACCCCATTGTCGACATTGATCGGAGCAATTGGCTTGATCTCCTTCTTGGGCACATTGAGCTTCTCACAAAGCTATGCCTTGAGCATACAAACTTCTTCGTCGTCATTTGGACCATCTTGAAGAACATCGACGTTCTTCGTCTTGGTGTCATCAATAATAACCAGAATGTCGTTGTCACCCCTTCCGGCCATTTCTTCTCTGAGTTGTTAGACTTTTGGTGGAGAAACCTGCTCTGATACCAATTGAATGTATCCTAGAGGAGGGGTGAATAGGCAATAAGACCTGAAATGGCTTAATCAAATGAGATTAAAACACTGAGGCCGGACATGTCTGGACAGGGCCGGACTAGTCCGCTCAGCACAGAGGAGAAACCTAAAAACTTGATTTCTACAAGTTATTTGCGGAATTTAATTTCACTAAAAATAAACACAAAGTATAGTAACCTAATAAGACTTAGATTGACAATTGTAAGCAAATAGGTTACAAGATTTCAACAAGATCAAAGTGAAGAGCAATATGAACCCTAAAAGCAATTCTAGTGATTATCAAATGTAATACAACAAGAGAGACACGATTTATCCCGTGGTTTATCTCCACAAAGAAGCCTACATCCACGTTGAGAAGTCCAGACAAGGATCGGGTCTCACTTGACCTTTCTCTCACCAAGCCACCACAATGGCCGGCTTGGTTTCCACTATATCAATGGGTAATCACCAAGTTTGATTGGTGCTGCTCACAAGTTGACGCTCCAACAAATCAATACAATGAGGAGCACATGAAGCTCAACTCACACAAGCCACAAAACACAACACAATGTGCAAGAGATCAAACCGAGAGCCAAAGTGCGATGATCTTCCTTCACTTTCCTCCCCAAATCCTATTCTCTTCAAGATTTGGTCTTAGAGGGCTAGTAGGACGAGTGGAAGGCTTTGGAAGGCTCTTGGTAAATTTTTGCGGCGCTAGGGTTCAAAAGTTTTCAAATAGGGGTCGGGGGTCCCCTTTTTATAGGGGTCCTGGCAACTAATCGTTGCCACCAAGACAACCCCGGACTAGTCCGGCCCTGTGCCACGGACTAGTCCGGCCTTCTGGGACCATTGGAAATTTCACGTCATCATTCGACAAATAGATGACGTGCGTGCCAACATTTGAATTTCAAACGACCACTAGTAACATGGACTAGTCCTATCAACAACGAACTAGTCCGAAATAGGACAAAAAAGCTTAGTCTATCCTAAAGCAGACTCAACTGGGTAGCCCCGGATTAGTCCAGCCACAAGGGGTGGACTAGTCCGGCCCTCTAAGGTTTGCCCGGTTTCTCTCACACTAAATCTCAAACAGACTAGTCCGTACCACCATGGACAAGTCCGAGCTTTTCCAAAGAGATTTAGCCCGTTCCAAAACGGGCAAGTCCGATTTTCGAGGACTTAGCTCCAACTCTACTAAGGGATGAACAGACTAGTCCGTACCCATACGAACAAGTCCGAATTCATCCAGAGACCTTTAGTCCGTTCCAAAGTGGACTACACTGAGTGGCTGGACTAGTCCAACTCTGAGGCCCGGACTAGTCCAGCCTGCTATGGTTTTTCCTCATTTTGGCTTCTCACTTAGGTTTTTCTTTCAACCACCACTTTGAGCCCTCTATGATGATCTCAATGCACATGATACATCCACCCTCACACAAGATATGGCTCATATAAGCTCAACACCATAGAAACCCTAATTTCTACACTTGAGTCTTTGAGGCCCGTTTTGACCTTTTCCTTTTGAGGGATTTTGTCTCATTTCAACTATCACACCTGTGCTTAAGATCAATCAGCTCATTAGTCTCTTAATTGTCATCATCAATCATCCAAAACCTATGAGGATGCCTAGATGCACTTTCAAGGGCCACTACTGGAATCGGCGACTAAGTCGACGACAAAAGCCTCAGCCCCTCTGGCTCCCTCGTGACGGGAGATGGGAGTATCGACCTCCCGAAATAGCTTCTTCTTCTTCGGCATAGAAGTAGCGGAGCCTGCAACCAGCATGCGGGAACACTTTCTCGGCTTCGGAGATGGTGCCGGCTGACTGACTCCCACCCTGTCAGAGGTAGTTGAGGGCTCTGCCTCCGCCCTTGCTGAGGGATGCGAGGAAGACCCCGACCCAGGCTGCGTTGCATCACGACACCACTTTAGGACCGCCGAGGCCCCAACCATATCTTTGGGACACAGACGAACGAGGCCGAACACATTGACCTTCAGCATCGAGCTCCGCAGTTCAGGCCTGAAGTCGATAGTCATGTGGAGCCGCTGGCAATCACCCGAAATGGAGACGTGCTCATCATCAACAATGTCGAAGGTCACTATTTTCAACATCTCCTCCAGTATTTTGGGAGTTGGGGTGTCCGAACCCAACCGACATTGGTCATATTCGCTGTTGTAGACTCAGGCTCTGTACAGACAATACTGGAGAGGGGCAGTACGACAGAGCAAGAAGTCTGCCAACACCATCATGGAGGTCAAGCCCTTGCCAGCCAAGAACCGGATCCTCCTCAGAGCGGTCTTATACTCCTCAGGCAACCCCAAGGATGCTTCCCAGGTGGTAGGGTCAGAGCCTGGATCCTCGGACGACATCTTCAGTTAGGGATGCGGGTATGTCCTCAAAATCGCCCAGTCTTCCCTCCAGTCGCTCCATTTGCCCCCTATGAATGAGGCAATGTAACCCCGGGAGGTCTTGTCCTGATGCCGAAAGTAGTAGGCCCCCACTTGGGTCATCACACTCCTTCCATTTGTCTCCATCATGAAGAAATGTTGGAACAGCCCCACCATGGGTGGGCAGCCCATGAACGCCTCACGTAGGTGGACGAACACGACAACCAAGGCGATGGAGTTCGGCGCCAGGAGGTGAAGTTCCAACCCGTACTCCCCTAGCACTGCAAGGAAGAACCTTGACAACGGGAGTGCGAGCCCAGCAATGGCGTAGGCGACGAAGAGAACAGTCTCGTCCTCATGCAGATCCCGAAGAATGGGAGACCCGCAATAGATCATCCATCCACACTCTGAAGCCGCCCAGCCATGGAGCCGCCTCACCGGCACCAGATCTCTGGCCGATCGGAAGCGAGAAGGAGGCAACGGGGAAGCCATTGGAGCAAGTTAAGATGAGAGCATTGGCTAATGGGTGAAGAAGGTTCGGGCGCTCGAGGAAGAAGGCGAAAACTTAGGCTGCATGGTTTGAGTAAGAAAGTAACCGTTCCCTCTAACAAAGGTTTCCTTTTAGATAACCCCCGCGACGCCTGAGTACTCTGAGCGAAGGTTCAGACCGCACCGCTCAACACACGGCACCCATGACAATGTGTCCTACATCCCCGCTATGACGCACTAGACCAGTTGGTCAACCGCTTGAGGATGTTGCTAAAGCAACTCCCATAAAGGCAGAGCGAGCAAAAGAGCTAAAATTGCATCGGGAACCGTCTCGGTTGAAGGTGCTGTAGAAGATAGAGATATTATAGCAAGCAAAGATCCCGTCACCGTAGTCTTTCAACCAGAAGAGGACGCGTGGCAACGTTGGCAGAAGCGCCCACCGCTTAAGCTGTCCACGACAAAATTCAAAGCATAGTGCAGGAAACCATGGAAAGGGATCCACCTTTGGGCTCTTCACCATGCCCCAAGGTGGACCCAGGGGCCACTGTTGATACCCTGTAGACGGGGTACCCTCACACACAGGATGAAGACACTAAGACATGTCAGGAGCCGCTACGTGTCCCGTAGGTTTGCCTCCCTTAGAGATCGAGTTACGGTGCTGCAACGTAAGACATGAAGATGGGACTTGGCCCCTCCAGTGTGACGGGCTCCCGAGATGCCACGTGTAGAAACGGGACCTCACCCAACCTTGGGGGAGCGCCCCCGGTACAGCCACGTGGCACAAAGCGCAAGGACCAGCACCCCCCCAAGGGAAAGAGCCTGGAGCTGCCACATCCCCTGATGAGCATCGGAGCTGCCACGCATCACGGAGGACTAGGTTTGACCTCCCTAGCGGAGATCATCCCCGACGCTACCACGTGTCCCGCGGATTGCCTTGAACAATAAGATGCGAGAGTCAAGGGATGGTGCACCCTGCTCAAGTCAAGCATTGAATACGCGCACCTCCAGCGACCAACGCGGAGCACCCAACAGTGAGGGACCTCTATGACCAATCGCGTCACAGTGAAGGCGCCGCAGGTCTATCCCACTTGACCAAGTGGGTAGCTTGCGACAACAAGACAGACCGACGGGACACCTCATGCAACCGTGAGCAATGGCGCGTGGGCTACTGACAAGAGAGGAGGAAAGACGGCGAGTCTTCACTGCCTTGGCCAGAGGAAGCTTATGCAAGAAGCCTTAGATCTTTAGGATAAGATCGCCCTGGGACCACCTGTCAAGCACAGGGTCCCCACTTGTAAGGCATCCGACCTTGTCTATAAAAGGCTCGGACTGCCACCATTACAAAGTATCCTCACATCACACACGCATACACATATACTACCAATACCATCCACTCCGAAGTAGGGTGTTACGCTCCTTGCGGCCCGAACCACGTAAAAACCACTGTCTTATATTCTCATTTGCTAGAACACTTGATTGAGGCCTAAGTCCCGCCGAACAAAGAACCTCTGCAGGCTGCTCCTTAGCAGATCTGGAGGAAGTGTCGCATTAACATTTCGACGGGTGAGTCTTAGCCAATTAATATGGTGTATTACCAGCATTGTTCAGATCATTTTGGAGGATCGGGGAATGATAGTCGGTTGGGTTTGCAATAGTGGCAGGACTATCCTGGGATCCGAATAGCACAAGAGGGGGCCCTTGGATGGATGTGCTCAGTTGTGAGACATCACCTCTGCTGAAACCTTAGTTGGTCTGTATATGCTGGTAGTCCCTTTGTAAAGACTATTTTGCAACCTCTTGGCCGCACACCGTCGGAAGTGTGACAGGGCAACATAAAGGTTTTTAGTCATCGAAAGGTGATAAAATCACAAATTTGTGGGTAAAAAGGTACAACCTCTACGCAGTGTAAAACTATCATGATAGTCGTGCTCCCAGTCATGAGCAACCTGGACCCTCATATGATTAGAATTATGGATTGAATATTGGATAATAGTTGGAATTGAGAAGGGTTATGCATTTGGTCATGGTTAATTAGATATGGATGGTTATAGTTACATATGTCAATTGGTTATCAAATGGTTGAGAATGATAGTTAATAGAACTTGGTATTTGAGTTATGATGGGATTTGACCGCACTTAGTAATTGTAAGTTGCGTTTTAAGTTCTTGTAAATGAAATGTGCTTTTCCGCAATGAACCTTTTGTATCGTCATTGTCTAAGCTACATGCCATATTTTTCCACACTTGTTGAGTACAACATGTATTCACCCTTGCTATTCCTACATTAATTCAGCTACAAGTGATAATCTAGAGTATCATGAGGATTTAGAGGAGTACTAGGCGTGCGTGTTACCGTCAAATTGCCTTTGGAGCTAGAGTCTACTAGTTGCTTAGTTTTCTGTTGTAGTATTGTTGGAGTTATTTGAGACTACTTGAATATTGTAATAAGGTACTATTTCTATTCGAAACATAGTTATTATCTGAATATCGTTTGTGATTTACTAGTGTATGTGTGATGGACATCCTGAGCACACATATGCGTCAAACTTGGTTCATTCTCGAAACTGGCCTGGTGTCACATAAACTTTATAATCTCGTCTAATTAATCCCCTAGCCTGGTTCTCCAATAGGGTTTTGCCACTATGGAGGCTGATTTGACATGTCTAGCACTGTTGGTTTTGTCTGACCAGCAGGGTCCACCTGTAAGCCAAACAATTTAATAGATCATTAAAACGGCTTCGCTCAGAAATCGGTGATCAGTCCTCACAGGACATCCACTCTCGAAAAGGTGACAGCAACTTTGTTGAATCCCTACGTGACCGCATATTATTAGTGTTATGGAGAAGGGATGTTGAAGATCAATGTTCATCACCCAGTCCCAATTATTTGAGCTTTCATTTCCCAATCAAACAACATTCGGTAATTGAATCAAACGGCAAAATTTGTAATTGACTTTTACCGTTATGTCATGATTTTCACATAGTAAGCAACATCAGCCACTACAGCCCTCACGAGCAATCAATCGATGAAAGAGCAATTTCAGATGATTTTCAATGAAATAAGCAATGGGTAAGGAAAACATGGGACATATTTCTTACCATATGCACGAAACTTGGAAAGTAGAAAGATCAATTACCTTGAGAAATGACAAACATTTATGTAAGCAGGATATTCATGGAACTGCAAACTGGGAGCATGTGAAGCGGGTCAGGAATATTCCATAATTCCGCATAGATGGGATGCCTGGGTCGCCCATCCGCAGGGCCGAAATGCAGTACAGGTAGGCAGCCCTGCGCCAATGGTCAAAGACATCAACCATGCGACACATCAAATGCTATGGAAGCAGCAGTCATTTGGCTTAAAGGTGGGCCCCACTGGTTGTCAGACCTAAGACTTGTCATACTGTAAAATATATCTAATATACTGAAAAAATAGAAAAAGAATAGTGTATAACGTATGTTTTGAAAAAAAAAAAACGAGTGTGGATAGCTTAACCAACAATTGAACAATACCACATATCCAAACTCAGCTGCCACGGTGGCAGAACTGTCCTGCAAAACCAGGCCAAGGGTTAATTGACGGATTTACAAACGTTGGAGTGCTCAGTATCTCGTTTAGAAGTTTGAGGGTTAAATAATCATCATGCAATACTTCAGAGGTTATGTAGACTTATTCCTTCTGGACTATATGTGAAAATAAATTTTTGCCTTATTTTTGCTTATTCTAGCTCATTGGGAAAACCATTTGGCAAAACAGCATCTGAGTGGCAATGTGGGCAATTTTAGGGTCTGACATGATGGTTAAGACGATAAAAGTTACAATCTTCAGCTTATTGTTCATAGCACAAAAATGAGAACATCGTATGGGTGCTTTTGAGAATTAGCTATTTTAAATTTAAGGTGTTTAGTAGGGCTTATGGCATAATCTATACCTGACGAAGCACAAGCACCTCCATAAACTCTGAAAAAAATTCTATAGACCAGTGTTACAAAATCGGATTTCTGACATGTGTCAACTTTTTTTGAGGAATGACTACGGTGGGGTTGACCCACCTGAATTCTCTCATTTAAATCAAAGTGTTTTTTATGAAGTATTTTGTCCCACAATGACGAAGCGGTATCAGAAATACATGAGGGGGTGAGAGATCAACTACTATCGCATCTACAATCTAATTACACCAATTGAAAGCTTCATCGGTTGATGTGTACCGTAGAGAATGTACCATCCACAACTTGAGATGTTCAGTTAACATGCAAGGAGTAGCCGCTGGTGATAGAACAATAGCATCAAACAACATTTTATTCCATCGATTCCAGATGACCCATAAGGGAAGAAGGAACAGTGTTAGCAACTGAAGGTTGCCATTGACGGAAGGAGTCCTTCATTTTCCTTGCCAAGTCATCAAGTGGGGGTGGAACATTCTCATCTTGGAGAAATCAAGACCAAAGCTCCGTCGTTGCTGGACACTGGACAAATAAGTGGTCAATTTTTTCTGGCACAGAAGTACAAAACGGACAATCAGCAGAGTCAAGAAGGCCAAGGCCATGGAGTAAAGCTCTGGTGCGTGTGTTTCCATGCCTAAGGATCCTGAAGAACACTTGCACTTTTTTAGGTGCAAAATTGGTCCAATTCTGTTGTTGGAGGTGCACATCATGTCCCGGGGGTCCAATCAGGTTGTACACTATGGAGGAGGTGAATTTTGGTGAGTTTGAGCCACAAAGACATCTCACATCAGGGCGACCTTCAATGATGGTTGGTGGAAAATTAGTTCTGAGCAGAGATATCTCCTCTCTAGCTTCTATAGATAGTCTAATACGCATTGAGATTGCATTGTGATCTGTTGACAAGGTGTCACACACTGAAATGTTCCAATTTGTACAATGAGAGAAAGCTACCTGGAAGGCCCGATGCAACGGCCCTCATGATGTCCAGTCATCATACCAAAAAGAAGTGGTGACCTCGTCACCCACATCCACATAGGTGATGTCTTGATATAATGGCATAAGCCTAGCAAAGGTATTTCAAGAGTTGGTGTTGGAGGGTAGTATCTAAAAGCCTCTCTCAAATGTCTTGTATTGTTGTAGGATCAAACGTGTCCACGGAGTGTCCTCACCTATATGTTGCTTGTGGAGTAATTTGAGCAGCAAACATAAATTTTGGGCATGAGATCTATAATGCCGAGTCCACCATCCTCTTTGGCACAGCATGCCATTTTCCAAGCGACATGACAGTCCCCTCCATGACATGTTGTCGTTCCCTTCCAAATCATTGCTCTTCTATATTTGTCAATGAGTTTGATGATTGTCAAGTGCAGTTTGATGGCTCCCATTACATATGTAGGGAGGGTAGATTATACAGCGGTAGATAATGTGAGTCGGGCT
The DNA here is from genome assembly GCA_036927565.1 of Tuctoria greenei. NCBI lineage: Eukaryota > Viridiplantae > Streptophyta > Magnoliopsida > Poales > Poaceae > Tuctoria > Tuctoria greenei. The sequence continues at coordinate 44,216,386 of JAYESD010000001.1, read as the reverse complement.
ACTGTGTTCAAGATTGTGTATGCCATGTTGGGATTATGCGTGCAACTTTGGTGGCCAAAGGCAGAAGAGTCGCAACAGAGAATTTTTCTCCGACAAAGGCAGTCCCAAATAAGTCTAATGAAATGTTGAGATGGAGTAGCCAAGTTCACTAGCAAGTACCTGGGCTTCATTATCTGCCACAAAAAGTTGGGAGGAATGTACTCTTGTGATAATTTATTTGTAGCCCTTAGCTTATGAAAATGATATAACAACTACTTAAGGCGTTGAGCTTGTAAAAGATCAACCGGTAACAGAATCAAGGTGTCATCTGCATATTGGATCACCGAACACTTGTTGTTTGGTAGGCGAGGATGTTTAATGATATCATCATGAGCGACAAGCTGTTGCAGCACGTCGACAACTAATACACCTATGTAAGAAAGGCTCTTCTGAGACATGGACTAATGAAGAAGGGAGACGAACAAACTATGTGTCTCCGTCATCGCGTCTCGCATTAAGTTGTCATCAGAGACGTGCGGCTGGCGCGACGTCGATCATCCTAAGTGCGAGATATGCTTAAAGGAAGTGCATCTCCTTCTTTGTGTCACAACAGACGTTCTTTATAGGGTCATTGGAGACGTGGGTCGCGCACGTCGCCTACCAGCATAAATGTGTGACAAGCACTAATAAAGCCCGTCACAGATTTATTTACTGATCCGAGATGTGCTTTATTGTAGCGCATCGCAGATTTGTTTACTGATCTGAGATAGGCTTTATGTAAGCTTGTCTCCTTTATGTAGGTAATCTGAGATGTTCTCTATTACAGGTCGTCACAGATTGTTTACAGGCAGGGTCTTCTCTTAGGTGCCTCCACCCCTGATTATCCTAATTGTCGGCTGCATCCTAGAGCTAGCCAGGATTTGGCAGCCGCATTGCCAGTGTCAGCAACATACACATACATGAACATATATATAGCCAAAAAGATCACACCTTAAATTATATTGATCAATCAAATATTCACAAAGTGTCAATCGTGGTAATCAAGTACACTAATTATACAACAAAGACTATTCATCCTAATTAAATGTAACATACAAGACAAGAAACACAATCAAAGAGTGCACAAATATTACTCAGTATGTCATGACATGCATGATTAATGCAAATGCAAGATAAAACTTGTTAATATATTGCTTTTAATGATCACTAACTAGTTCTAATAGCTTTTAACAAGTTTATACAGGTTTGGAGTTGATTAGATCTACTTTTAGAATTAATTTAACACAATTTAACCAGGAAAATCGGACTAGTCCGCTAGGGACCGGACAAGTCTGCAATTTGCAGAACGGGCGAACTAGGGTTTTCTAGATCGACATGAATTTGGAGATTAGGGGTTGAATTCCCGTAAGAAAAAGAGAATAGAAGGTATACCAGGTGTTTAGAACTGCAATGAATCAAGAAACTTGGAGGTAACACTTGGATCTTGATGATCTAGGGCTGGGGATGAACTTGGAGATGAATTGGTGATGAAGAACGAAAGCTTGGTGGAGACTCTTTCGTTTCCTCCTCTTCTTCTTGCTTAGGATCTCCTTCTCCCTCCTTGATGGCGTCTCTCCACGAACTAGGGTTTGGGTGGGGTGGAAAAGTGGCAAATAGATGTCAAGCCGAGGGGTGGGATTGTTTATATAGAGATGGAGGATAGGGTTAGATGGATTTCGAGTTTGAGAGGAGTAGAGGCTGTTTTAGAGTCCCACATCGGCTCTAAAAGAGTTAGGCACAACATCCCTAGGCCCACTTAACGTGAAACCCAAGAAACAAGTCGTAAAACAAAAGATCAACTCAGAGTCGCGAAATATCGGACAAGTCTGAAAAGGACCGGACTAGTCCGAAGTTGTCCAGAGAGAAATCGGATAAGTCTGGCCAAAAATCGGACAAGTCCGACTTTAGTCAGGGAGGAAAACGGAGAAGTCCGCTGGAACACCGGACTAGTCCGGACAAGTCTAGGGACTTAGCAAATATTCAAGGATTCTTGGAATATCGGACTAGTCCGCACACAATCGGACAAGTCCGAAAGTTTCCAGAGGCAAAATCGGACTAGTACGCAGCAACAATGGACAAGCCCATTTTTAGTCAGAGAGAGATCAGACTAGTCCTCACTAAAATCGGACTAGTCCGCACTTTTCAGCATTTTAAGTGCGGCTTTGATCGAAATCAATTTTAAATGTTCCAAATCAATTTTAAACTCATTTCTCTTTATGTGGTTAATGTTAAACATGTATATGAATGTATGTAGGGCATGATGCATGAAAATGAGGGTGTTACAGATGGCTTGCTCCAGAGTGATGTCTTCCTTATTCTTGGAAAGATGTACACCTGTCATAATAATTTGCCACAAACTAGGGTTTAAGGAAATGAGATGCATCTTCATATTATGCTTCCACATACAGTAATCATTTCCGTCAAATTGAGGAGGTTGCCAATGGGGATAGATAAATAGTGATTGCTTGCGGTTAGTTGCTCATAGTTGTAAGGATACCAGGAGTAGTCTTGTGAACTACCCGATTGTCGACATTGATCGGAGCAATTGGCTTGATCTCCTTCTTGGGCACATTGAGCTTCTCACAAAGCCATGCCTTGAGCATACAAACTTCTTCGTCGTCATTTGGACCATCTTGAAGAACATCGACGTTCTTCGTCTTGGTGTCATCAACAATAACCAGAATGTCGTTGTCACCCCTTCCGGCCATTTCTTCTCTGAGTTGTTAGACTTTTGGTGGAGAAACCTGCTCTGATACCAATTGAATGTATCCTAGAGGAGGGGTGAATAGGCAATAAGACCTGAAATGGCTTAATCAAATGAGATTAAAACACTAAGGCCGGACTTGTCTGGACAGGACCGGACTAGTCCGCTTAGCACAGAGGAGAAACCTAAAAACTTGATTTCTACAAGTTATTTGCGGAATTAAGTTCACTAAAAATAAACACAAAGTATAGTAACCTAGTACAACTTAGATTGACAATTGTAAGCAAATAGGTTACAAGATTTCAACAAGATCAAAGTGAAGAGCAACATGAACCCTAAAAGCAATTCTAGTGATTATCAAATGTAATACAACAAGAGAGACACGATTTATCCCGTGGGTTATCTCCACAAAGAAGCCTACATCCACGTTGAGAAGTCCAGACAAGGATCGGGTCTCACTTGACCTTTCTCTCACCAAGCCACCACAATGGCCGGCTTGGTTTCCACTATATCAATGGGTAATCACCAAGTTTGATTGGTGCTGCTCACAAGTTGACGCTCCAACAAATCAATACAATGAGGAGCACATGAAGCTCAACTCACACAAGCCACAAAACACAACACAATGTGCAAGAGATCAAACCGAGAGCCAAAGTGCGATGATCTTCCTTCACTTTCCTCCCCAAATCCAATTCTCTTCAAGATTTGGTCTTAGAGGGCTAGTAGGACGAGTGGAAGGCTTTGGAAGGCTCTTGGTAAATTTTTGCGGCGCTAGGGTTCAAAAGTTTTCAAATAGGGGTCGGGGTCCCCTTTTTATAGGGGTCCCGGCAACTAATCGTTGCCACCAAGACAACCCCGGACTAGTCCGGCCCTGTGCCATGGACTAGTCCAGCCTTCTGGGACCACTGACAATTTCACGTCATCATTCGACAAAATAGATGACGTGCGTGCCAACATTTGAATTTCAAACGACCACTGGTAACATGGACTAGTCCTATCAACAACGAACTAGTCCGAAATAGGACAAAAAAGTTTAGTCTATCCTAAAGCAGACTCAACTGGGTAGCCCCGGACTAGTCCAGCCACAAGGGGTGGACTAGTCCGGCCCTCTAAGGTTTGCCCGGTTTCTCTCACACTAAATCTCAAACAGACTAGTCCGTACCACCATGGACAAGTCCAAGCTTTTCCAGAGAGATTTAGCCCGTTCCAAAACGGACAAGTCCGATTTTCGAGGACTTAGCTCCAACTCTACTAAGGGATGAACAGACTAGTCCGTACCCATACGGACAAGTACGAATTCATCCAGAGACCTTTAGTCCGTTCCAAAGTGGACTACACTGAGTGGCCGGACTAGTCCAACTCTGAGGCCCGGACTAGTCCAGCCTGCTATGGTTTTTTCCTCATTTTGGCTTCTCACTTAGGTTTTTCTTTCAACCACCACTTTGAGCCCTCTATGATGATCTCAATGCACATGATACATCCACCCTCACACAAGATATGGCTCATATAAGCTCAACACCATAGAAACCCTAATTTCTACACTTGAGTCTTTGAGGCCCGTTTTGACCTTTTCCTTTTGAGGGATTTTGTCTCATTTCAACTATCACACCTGTGCTTAAGATCAACTCAGCTCATTAGTCTCTTAATTGTCATCATCAATCATCCAAAACCTACGAGGATGCCTAGATGCACTTTCAAGGGCCACTGCTGGAATCGGCGACTAAGTCGACGATAAAAGCTTCAGCCCCTCTGGCTCCCTCGTGACGGGAGATGGGAGTATCGTCCTCCCGAAATAGCTTCTTCTTCTTCGGCATAGAAGTAGCGGAGCCTGCAACTAGCATGCGGGAACACTTTCTCGGCTTCGGAGATGGTGCCGGCTGACTGACTCCCACCCTGTCAGAGGTAGTTGAGGGATCTGCCTCCGCCCTTGCTGAAGGATGCGAGGAAGACCCCGACCCAGGCTGCGTCGCATCACGACACCACTTTAGGACCGCCGAGGCCCCAACCATATCTTTGGGACACAGACGAACGAGGCCGAACACATTGACCTTCAGCATCGAGCTCCGCAAATCAGGCCTCAAGTCGATAGTCATGTGGAGCCGCTCGCAATCACCCGAAATGGAGACGTCCTCATCATCAACAACGTCGGAGGTCACTGTTTTCAACATCTCCTCCAGTATTTTGGGAGTTGGGGTGTCCGAACCCAACCGACATTGGTCATATTCGCTGTTGTAGACTCAAGCTCTGTACAGAAAATACTGGAGAGGGGCGGTACGGCAGAGCAAGAAGTCTGCCAACACCATCATGGAGGTCAAGCCCTTGCCAGCCAAGAACCGGATCCTCCTCAGAGCGGTCTTATACTCCTCAGGCAACCCCCGGGATGCTTCCCAGGTGGTAGGGTCAGAGCCTGGATCGTCGGACGACATCTTCAGTTAGGGATGCGGGTATGTCCTCAAAATCGCCCAGTCTTCCCTCCAGTCGCTCCATTTGCCCCCTATGAATGAGGCAATGTAACCCTGGGAGGTCTTGTCCTGATGCCGAAAGTAGTAGACCCCCACTTGGGTCGTCACACTCCTTCCATTTGTCTTCATCATGAAGAAATGTCGGAACAGCCCCACCATGGGTGGGCAGCCCATGAACGCCTCGCGTAGGTGGACGAACACGACAACCAAGGCGATGGAGTTCGGCGCCAGGAGGTGAAGTTCCAACCCGTACTCCCCTAGCACTGCAAGGAAGAACCTTGACAACGGGAGTGCGAGCCCAGCAATGGCGTAGGCGACGAAGAGAACAGTCTCGTCCTCATGCATATCCCGAAGAATGGGAGACCCGCAACAGATCATCCATCCACACTCTGAAGCCGCCCAGCCATGGAGCCACCTCACCGGCACCAGATCTCTGGCCGATCGGAAGCGAGAAGGAGGCAACGGGGAAGCCATTGGAGCAAGGTAAGATGAGAGCATTGGCTAAGGGGTGAAGAAGGTTCTGTCGCTCGAGGAAGAAGGCGAAAACTTAGGCTGCATGGTTTGAGTAAGAAAGTAATCATTCCCTCTAACAAAGGTTTCCTTTTTGATAATCCCCGCGACGCTTGACTACTCTGAGCGAAGGTTCAGACCGCACCGCTCAACACACGGCACCCATGACAATGTGTCCTACATCCCCGCTATGACGCACTAGACCAGTTGGTCAACCACTTGAGGATGTTGCTAAAGCAACTCCCATAAAGGCGGAGCGAGCAAAAGAGCTAAAATTGCATCGGGAACCGTCTTGGTTGAAGGCGCTGTAGAAGATAGAGATATTATAGCAAGCAAAGATCCCGTCACCGTAGTCTTTCAACCAGAAGAGGATGCGTGGCAACGTTGGCAGAAGTGCCCACCGCTTAAGCTGTCCATGACAAAATTTAAAGCATAGTGCAGGAAACCATGGAAAGGGATCCACCTTTGGGCTCTTCACCATGCCCCAAGGTGGACCCAGGGGCCACTGTCGATACCCTGCAAACGGGGTACCCTCACACACAGGATGAAGACACTAAGACATGTCAGGAGCCGCTACGTGTCCCGTAGGAGCCAAGGACTTTGCCTCCCTTAGAGATCGAGTTACGGTGCTGCAACGTCAGACATGAAGATGGGACTTGGCCCCTCCAGTGTGACGGGCTCCCGAGATGCCACGTGTAGAAACGGGACCTCACCCAACCTTGGGGGAGCGCCCCCGGTACAGCCACGTGGCACAAAGCGCAAGGACCAACACCCCCCCAAGGGAAAGAGCCTGGAGCTGCCACATCCCCTGATGAGCATCGGAGCTGCCACGCATCACGGAGGACTAGGTTTGACCTCCCTAGCGGAGATCATCCCCGACGCTGCCACGTGTCCTGCGGATTGCCTTGAACAATAAGATGCGAGAGTCAAGGGATGGTGCACCCTGCTCAAGTCAAGCATTGAATACGCGCACCTCTAGCGACCAACGCGGAGCACCCAACAGTGAGAGACCGCTATGACCAATCGCGTCACAGTGAAGGCGCCGTAGGTCTATCCCACTTGACCAAGTGGGTAGCTTGCAACAACAAGACAGACCGACGGGACACCTCATGCCACCGTGAGCAATGGCGCGTGGGCTACTGACAAGAGAGGAGGAAAGACGGCGAGTCTTCACTGCCTTGGCCAGAGGAAGCTTATGCAAGAAGCCTTAGATCTTTAGGATAAGATCGCCCTGGGACCACCTGTCAGGCACAGGGTCCCCACTTGTAAGGCGTCCGACCTTCTCTATAAAAGGCTCGGACTGCCACCATTACAAAGTATCCTCACATCACACACGCATACACATATACTACCAATACCATCCACTGCAAAGTAGGGTGTTACGCTCCTTGCGGCCCGAACCACGTAAAAACCATTGTCTTATATTCTCATCCGCTAGAACACTTGATTGAGGCCTAAGTCCTGCCGAACAAAGAACCTCTGCAGGCTGCTCCTTAGCGGATCTGGAGGAAGTGTCGCATTAACATTTCGACTGGTGAGTCTTAGCCAATTAATATGGTGTATTACCAGCATCGTTCAGATCATTTTGGAGGATCGGGGAATGATAGTCGGTTGGGTTTGCAATAGTGGCAAGACTATCCTAGGATCCGAATAGCACAAGAGGGGGCCCTTGGATGGATGTGCTCAGTTGTGAGACATCACCTCTGCTGAAACCTTAGTTGGTCTGTATATGCTGGTAGTCCCTTTGTAAAGACTATTTGTAACCTCTTGGCCGCACACCGTCAGAAGTGTGACAGGGCAACATAAAGGTTTTTAGTCATCGAAAGGTGATAAAATCACAAATTTGTTGGTAAAAAGGTACAACCTCTACGCAGTGTAAAACTATCATGATAGTCGTGCTCCCAGTCATGAGCAACCTGGACCCTCATATGATTAGAATTATGGATTGAATATTGGATAATGGTTGGAATTGAGAAGGGTTATGCATTTGGTCATGGTTAATTAGATATGGATGGTTATAGTTACATATGTCAGTTGGTTATGAAATGGTTGAGAATGATAGTTAATAGAACTTGGTATTTGAGTTATGATGGGATTTGACCGCACTTAGTAATTGTAAGTTGCGTTTTAAGTTCTTGTAAATGAAATGTGCTTTTCCGCAATGAACCTTTTGTATCTTCATTTTCTAAGCTACATGCCATATTTTTCCACACTTGCTGAGTACGACATGTACTCACCCTTGCTATTCCTACATTAATTCAGCTACAAGTGATAATCTAGAGTATCATGAGGATTTAGAGGAGTACTAGGCGTGCGTGTTATCGTCAAATTGCCTTTGGGGCTAGAGTCTACTAGTTGCTTAGTTTTCTATTGCAGTATTGTTGGAGTTATTTGAGACTACTTGAATATTGTAATAAGGTACTATTTCTATTCGAAACATAGTTATTATGTGAATATCGTTTGTGATTTACTAGTGTATGTGTGATGGACATCCTGAGCACACATATGCGTGAAACTTGGTTCATTCTCGAAACTGGCCTGGTGTCACATAATCTTTATAATCTCGTCTAATTAATACCCTAGCCTGGTTCTCCAATAGGGTTTTGCCACTATGGAGGCTGATTTGACATGTCTAGCACTGTTGGTTTTGTCTGACCAGCAGGGTCCACCTGTAAGCCAAACAATTTAATAGATCATTAAAACGGCTTCGCTCAGAAATCGGTGATCAGTCCTCACAGGACATCCACTCTCGAAAAGGTGACAGCAACTTTGTTGAATCCCTACGTGACCGCATATTATTAGTGTTATGGAGAAGGGATTTTGAAGATCAATGTTCATCACCCAGTCCCAATTATTTGAGCTTTCATTTCCCAATCAAACAACATTTGGTAATTGAATCAAACGGCAAAATTTGTAATTGACTTTTACCGTTATGTCATGATTTTCACATAGTAAGCAACATCAGCCACTACAGCCCTCACGAGCAATCAATCGATGAAAGAGCAATTTCAGATGATTTTCAATGAAATAAGCAATGGGTAAGGAAAACATGGGACATATTTCTTACCATATGCACGAAACTTGGAAAGTAGAAAGATCAATTACCTTGAGAAATGACAAACATTTATGTAAGCAGGATATTCATGGAACTGCAAACTGGGAGCATGTGAAGCGGGTCAGGAATATTCCATAATTCCGCATAGATGGGATGCCTGGGTCGCCCATCCGCAGGGCCGAAATGCAGTACAGGTAGGCAGCCCTGCGCCAATGGGCCAAGGGTTAATTGCCGGATTTACAAACGTTGGAGTGCTCAGTATCTCGTTTAGAAGTTTGAGGGTTAAATAATCATCATGCAATACTTCGGAGGTTATGTAGACTTATTCCTTCTGGACTATATGTGAAAATAATTTTTTGCCTTATTATTGCTTATTCTAGCTCATTGGGAAAACCATTTGGCAAAACAGCATCTGAATGGCAATGTGGGAAATTTTAGGGTCTGACATGATGGTTAAGACGATAAAAGTTACAATCTTCAGCTTATTGTTCATAGCACAAAAATGAGAACATCGTATGGGTGCTTTTGAGAATTAGCTATTTTAAATTTAAGGTGTTTAGTAGGGCTTATGGCATAATCTATACCTGACGAAGCACAAGCACCTCCATAAACTCTGAAAAAAAATTTATAGACCAGTGTTACAAAATCGGATTTCTGACATGTGTCAACTTTTTTTGAGGAATGACTACGGTGGGGTTGACCCACCTGAATTCTCTCATTTAAATCAAAGTGTTTCTTATGAAGTATTTTGTACCACAATGACGAAGCGGTATCAGAAATACATGAGGGGGTGAGAGATCAACTACTATCGCATCTACAATCTAATTACACCAATTGAAAGCTTCATCGGTTGATGTGTACCGTAGAGAATGTACCATCCACAACTTGAGATGTTCAGTTAACATGCAAGGCTAGCCGCTGGCGATAGAACAATAGCATCAAACAAAATTTTATTCCATCGATTCCAGATGACCCATAAGGGAAGAAGGAACAGTGTTAGCAACTGAAGGTTGCCATTGATGGAAGGAGTCCTTCATTTTCCTTGCCAAGTCATCAAGTGGGGGTGGAACATTCTCATCTTGGAGAAATCAAGACCAAAGCTCCGTCGTTGCTGGACATTGGACAAATAAGTGGTCAATTTTTTTCTGGCACAGAAGTACAAAACGGACAATCAGCAGAGTCAAGAAGGCCAAGGCCATGGAGTAAAGCTCTGGTGCGTGTGTTTCCATGCCTAAGGATCCTGAAGAACACTTGCACGTTTTTAGGTGCAAAATTGGTCCAATTCATTTGTTGGAGGTGCACATCATGTCCCGGGGGTCCAATCAGGTTGTACACTATGGAGGAGGTGAATTTTGGTGAGTTTGAGCCACAAAGACATCTCACATCAGGGCGACCTTCAATGATGGTTGGTGGAAAATTAGTTCTGAGCAGAGATATCTCCTCTCTAGCTTCTATAGATAGTCTAATACGCATTGAGATTGCATTGTGATCTGTTGACAAGGTGTCACACACTGAAATGTTCCAATTTGTACAATGAGAGAAAGCTACCTGGAAGGCCCGATGCAACGGCCCTCATGATGTCCAGTCATCATACCAAAAAGAAGTGGTGACCTCGTCACCCACATCCACATAGGTGATGTCTTGATATAATGGCATAAGCCTAGCAAAGCTATTTCAAGAGTTGGTGTTTGAGGGTAGTATCTGAAAGCCTCTCTCAAATGTCTTGTATTGTTGTAGGATCAAACGTGTCCACGGAGTGTCCTCACCTATATGTAGCTTGTGGAGTAATTTGAGCAGCAAACATAAATTTTGGGCATGAGATCTATAATGCCGAGTCCACCATCCTCTTTGGCACAGCATGCCATTTTCCAAGCGACATGACAGTCCCCTCCATGACATGTTGTCGTTCCCTTCCAAATCATTGCTCTTCTATATTTGTCAATGAGTTTGATGATTGTCAAGTGCAGTTTGATGGCTCCCATTACATATGTAGGGAGGGTAGATTATACAGCGGTAGATAATGTGAGTCGGGCTACTGTGTTCAAGATTGTGTATGCCATGTTGGGATTCTGCGTGCAACTTTGGTGGCCAAAGGCAGAAGAGTCGCAACAGAGAATTTTTCTCCGACAAAGGAAGTCCCAAATAAGTCTAATGAAATGTTGAGATGGAGTAGCCAAGTTCACTAGCAAGTACCTGGGCTTCATTATCTGCCACACAAAGTTGGGAGGAATGTAATCTTGTGATAATTTATTTGTAGCCCTTAGCTTATGAAAATGATATAACAACTCCTTAAGGCGTTGAACTTGTAAAAGATCATCCGGTAACAGAATCAAGGTGTCATCTGCATATTGGATCACCGAACACTTGTTGTTTGGTAGGCGAGGATGTTTAATGATATCATCGTGAGCGACAAGCTGTTGCAGCACATCGACAACTAATACACCTATGTAAGAAAGGCTCTTCTGAGACATGGACTAATGAAGAAGGGAGACGAACAAACTATGCGTCTCCGTCATCGCGTCTCGCATTAAGTTGTCATCAGAGACGTGCGGCTGGCGTGACGCCGATCATCCTAAGTGCGAGATATGCTTAAAGGAAGTGCATCTCCTTATTTGTGTCACAACAGACGTTCTTTACAGGGTCATTGGAGATGTGGGTCGCGCACGTCGCCTATCAGCATAAATGTGTGACAAGCACTAATAAAGCCCGTCACAGATTTATTGACTGATCTGAGATGTGCTTTATTGTAGCGCATCGCAAATTTGTTTACTGATCTGAGATAGGCTTTATGTAAGCTTGTCTCCTTTATGTAGGTAATCTGAGACGTTCTCTATTACAGGTCGTCATAGATTGTTTACAGGCAGGGTCTTCTCTTAGGTGCCTCCACCCCTGATTATCCTGATTGTCGGCTGCATCCTAGAGCTAGCCAGGATTTGGCAGCCGCATTGCCAGTGTCAGCAACATACACATACATGAACATATATATAGCCAAAAAGATCACACCTTAAATTATATTGATCAATCAAATATTCAGAAAGTGTCAATCGTGGTAATCAAGTACACTAATTATACAACAAAGACTATTCATCCTGATTACAATGTAACTAATTACATACATCATAACTGCCATCATCTAATCCTGTATACCATAATGAAAATTCTCCCGATCACTGAATTCATTAATGATGAGCTTTCATAGCCTCTAATGCTCCGGCTGAGACATCCTCAAATTCAATAAAATCACTAAAATCATATAAAACATATCAAATTGTAGTCACATTCGCTTAAGCAGTCACATAAGGTAGAAAATAACTGTTAGTGAATGCAGAACCGAGCTTACTTGTAGCACAGACAGTTGGTGAGCATCTGCAATGCATCAGCAAAGAAATTGTTCTCATACTAAAGGACATGGTAGTGAGCTGGTGTGCTTGTCCCCCGAAAACAAACAATTTGCATTCCACTGATGTTTTTATAGCATGATATCAAAACCTCGTGAGAGAAATACCAATTATTGCAAAGATACCTTGATTCCAGCATGGCTACAGAGGTAGAAATCAAACTCACTAGGATGGCAAATGCTAGTGTCAACCACAGCTCCTGCAGTTTTAAGGGTTTGCAAATCAGAATTCATTATATACATCGATAGTAAAAAAATACATTACTTCTGCATTGGACATAAACAAGGAAGACGAATGTATATCGTAATGAAAATTCTCCCTTTGGATCAATGACTTCATTAACGATGAGCCTCCATTAGACATCATCAAATTCAATAAAATCACTAGAATGCACGCTCAGAAGGCAGGGTCGAGGCGGCGACATGCTCTGGGGATAGGGGATGCGGCAGCGGTGTGCTCCGGGACAAGCTGGCGGAGGCGCCGAAGTGGTGTTTCCTCAACTCTCTGATGACAACAGGCCGGTGTGCTCCGAAGACAGGGAGAACATTTCCACTTATGTGAAGGTGGCGGCGTGCTCATACCGATTACCGAGGTCAGGTCGAGGCGGCGGTGTGCTCCGGGGACAGGGGACGAGGCGGCGTGCTCCAGCATGCTCGACTCTATGATGACAAAGGCCGGGGTTGATAGCAGGGTAGGGGTCGACGGCGGCAGCGCGACAATGACGAAGAGTGAGTTGAGAAAGAGGGACGGTGGCAACATGCTCAGCAGCTGCGGTTTGTAGGTCGAGAGAGCGTGCGAGAGCTAAATTTTTTTTGCTGAAGTGTTGGGAGAGGGCACGAATTTTTTTGCCAGAGAGTGCGCGAGAGCTAAAAATTGGTCAAAAGTTGGAGACGGGCATATATAACGCACATCTCGCATTATTTTATGGCCAGAACGATCACACTGTTTGCAAAGATGCGCCACAGTGTGCTGAAGCCAGAAACAATATTTTTGCATACGAGCATGACCGACTGCCAACTGTGCGCGAGCAATGCCTTATACTGTCGTTGCAACGCTCTCATCTTTCCAGTGCGGGACAAAAGATCTTCACATGAATTGGCGACAGACCCAGGTAAGGCACGTCTCGCATTAGCTCATCTGACACAAGCGTCTAAAATCGGAGACGGGATTATATAATGCTTGTCTCACACTATTTTGTTGGTAGAACAGGAACCCAGTATGCCAAAGATGTGCCACGGTGTGCTGAAGCCAGGAACATCTTTGGCATATTAGGTGATGTCCAATTGTAACTGTGCGTAGTGCCTTATATGATTGTTGCAATGCGCTTAGCTTTTTATGGTGGGACAAAAGATCTTTGGCACACATCGGAGACACCCCAACATAAGGCGCGCCTCGCATTACCTATTAGAGACGCTCCAACGTAAGGCGCATCTCGCACTACCTCGGTTTCCGAACGGGTACGCCGCATGCAAAAGATATTGTTCATGGGGTGCAACACCATCTTTCTCATGCAGACATGTCCAATGGTCAACTGTGCGCAATGCCTTATATGATTGTTGCAATGCGCTCAACTTTCCGTGATGGGACAAAATATCTTCAACATGAACCGGAGATATGCCCTGGTAAGGCACGTCTCGCATTATCTTGTCTCCAACAGGCCTTAATACCACACGTCTCTCATTTGCTCGTGTCTCATGTGCTCATCTCCCTATTGCCACTCGCACAACATCGTGAGCATTCGTTGCCACTCGCACGCTGAGTTAACATTGTGAGCGTCCGTTGCAGGGATTCAAACGCAATGACATTGCAATTAAGGGATGTAATTGCAATTTAGGGATAAACAAACGTAATGATATTGAAATTCAGAGATAATTTCATAGTTCATACACATTGCGTGCCCTCTAAACTTGATAAGTAGATTATAACAATCATTTTCAACATCAAGCGCATTTGGCTCATGAAGCCAACGCTAAACTTCAAGTAGTATAGTTTTGATTGTAAAACCAGTCCACGACCCCTATTAAATATCAATTTAAGAAACATAAGAAACCAGTTCAAATAAGTTTGGCAATAATTACTAATTACATGAGCAAAATAAGCCTATCTTACAGTCTCTTGATCAAGAATCCTAATGCAGAGTGCTCCTGAGCAATGGATATTTGGGTGGAAGAAACCACGTGGAAAGGCACATCTTAGAAGCACCAACGGATAGTCCTCCGAGAAGGAGATTGTCAGGGGTAGTAACCACCTTTTGAGTCAGTCTATAAAGGAAATTCATTAGTAAGAGGACAATGGTTAAACTCATATGATTGTGCTTGTTCTTCATGACTCACCCCTTCTTTATCGGGGACGATGCAATGCCACTTCAATAAATCTCCCGATTCAGGCTTCGCGGAGAAACCCTACGTAGATAAATTGAAAATACCAAAAACAAACAAGACGGAAAAACAAAACTACAGTTATGCTCATCAGTCCATTGCAGAGCTACATATATACAACCATGCAACCGGTGCCATATGTAGATACATGGGAATGGTTCTTGCGCCACGCCAAGCGCTCCTCCTTTAGTTGGCTACACGCCAAGTCGATATCTAACACAGCCATGAATAGTGACGATGATGATGAGGATGGTGATGATGACGAAGACGGCGATGGCGGACAGAGGCGGTTGTCGCACTGGAGTTGGTCGATTAATAAAGAAGTGTTGGTCTTAGTAAAGGAGCACTTGAGGCGATGAGACGAGAGAGATAAACGCGAGACAAGCAAGACTAAAGCGAGACGCGTGAGAGACTAAAGTGAGACGCGCGCTATATGAAAGCACATCTTCCATAGCCCAAAGAGAGATGCGCGATACGAGGACGGAGAACTTAATTTCGGCGGCAGTGGTGCAGAGACGCGTGCGACAAGCGTGCACAAATTTTCGTTTCCCCGAGGCAGTATTGATGCGTCCCATCGTTCCATCGATGCGCGGGAAACCAACCGCTCCATCATTGACTCCGCACAGACCTTATTTAAGACGCGCCATCACCTGTCAGTTCTCCACAAGCGTGTCACTCATTTTGAATTTGTATCTTCTTCTTCGTCTTTTATGCGCCGATGACCCACGACCACCATGGATGACCTTCCATCGCCAAGCCCGCCGAGGGAGCCACCGTGCAAGAAACTGTGCTGCAGCTCCCCCAAGAGGTTCAACACCCAGCATCACCTCCTTATGGCGCGAGAGGCGTACAATAATGCGTCTCGCGCTTGGATATCCTTGGGTCTGGGTACCCTTCCACAATTTACAAGAATGGGTACCATCGACCACTACCTCTTCACCTTCAAAGGAGTGGTCGATCGCCTCAACATTTTATTCGAGACGATGGCCCAGGGGCTCGGCGCCGAGGGTCGCAGAAACCTGGTGGAGGCAACGGAGAGCAACCTCAGTCTCGGGGTTGCACCACTGGTGCAGCCGGCGCAACCGACGCAGCCGGCCCACGCTCCTGTTGCACCGACGCCGAAGTCGCTACTGGAGGAGGACGATTTAGTTTTTGTTTGTTGTTTTTAGTTGATGTTTTACTTTTCTTGTGTCTTGTACTTTTTTCTTGCGTTTTGTAATATATTCTGTTAACGAATGAAATTTATCTTTGTTCATCTTATGTGTTCAACTGTGTGAATGAATATATTATAAAATGTTGACCACTGTGTGAATGAATGAATGTGTGGTGTGTTCATTGTGTTCCTCAAGAATCATAAGGAAGGATTTGATTATTTTTTTGATAAGTGAATGATTTAGTTATCAAGTTATTGTGATCTATAAGTTCAAGGATGTGTGATATTAATAGTGAACCGAAGCAAAATGGAGAAAATCACAAAGCTAAAGGTGACGTGGGAAATCGGAGACACACTTTTCCTCTAAGTGTGTCTCCCTTTTAGCAGAGGAGAGGGAGATGTCGAGCATAGGAGACGCACTTCATTGCTAAGCACGTCTCAATTTTGCTTCTACACACAGACCGTATACAAGGCACCATCAATCTCTCATCTTCTCTTCGTTCGTCTTCTTCGTGCAGACAACCCACCATGGCCAAGTTCTGCCGCCAAGCCCGCTGAGGGAGCCACCTTGCAAGAAATAGTGCTCCCGCTTCTCCGAGAGGCTCAACAACGAGCTGCTCGAGATGCTGTTTGACAGGCTGTTCGACCAGTTCTAGACGCTGCTCGAGACGATGGCTGAGGTGCTCGGCGTCGAGGGTCGTAGTATCCTGGTAGCGGCATGGTGAGGAACCTCGGCCGCGAGGTTGCACCGCCAGATCCGGACCAGCCGGAGCAACCGACAGAGCAGCTGAAAGTGCATATAGGCATCCCCAGTAGGTTTTGGTTGCCTTATGACAAACAAATGAGATCCTAACAAAACTGTTGAGATGAGCGCAAGTTTTAAAGAAATTAGGAGGAAAGCTCAAAAAGAAATGAGAATGAGGAATAAAAAAGAAAGAGCTCAAGAGCTGAAATGATTAGATCATTGTGTATGGAGTGTGTTGGAGAAACACACTCCAAGAGCTCATGTTAACAAACTATTTAACTCACTGCACAATTCACAGGAAAACCGGACTAGTCCGATATACACCGGACTAGTCCGATATGTCTCTGACTAGAAACGGACAAGTCTCCCTAGTGCGGACTTGTCCGCAAGTACTCCAGTTTACACAGCAACGGACAAGTCCAATATCACCACAGACTAGTCTATTATCTATCTGACTAAATTCGGACAAGTCCCAAGTCCGAACTTGTCCATTAGCCCCACAATTTTTCTCGACACCGGACAAGTCCGATATCACCACGGACTAGTCCGGAAACTCTCTGACTAAAATCGGACAAGTCCTCTAAGTGCGGACTTGTCCTCAATTCAACATGAGGTTCACCACACCGGACTAGGCCGATTTGTGTCGGATGAGTCCTAACACTTCCAGAGCCCAAATCGGACTAGTCCGCAGATTTCCGGACTAGCCCGATGCGGTCAGTGCTGCATAAGACACACAATTTACAAAACACTCATTATGGTGCTGTCAGTACCCTACGTACCGGGTATCCCATGATACCACAAGAAAAGCTAAGTAGTTCCTCACACAATTGAAGACCTCTGCAGGCCACACGTGTAGTGCAGTGCTGGATTCGCCTCCCTCGTTTAGGTAGCTCCGACACCGACACGTTTATCACAAGGCTGGACCTAACACCCGTCATAGGGAAGCTCCAACCTTGCCACGTGTCTAGTGACCCCAGACCTAACCCCCAGTAGAGGGAAGCTCCGATGCTACCATGTGTATAGTGCCTCCAGACCTGCTTCCCCATGATGGGAAGCTCCAGAGTTGCCATGTGTCGAACCTCCAGAACTTGGACTTCTACAGAAGACAGAGAGATCTCCAACGGCTCGGACCTTCAAGGGATAGTTAAAGTGACAGTTAAAAGACCTAATTATGTAATGCTATATTAATGACACACGATCAGTGGACTGTTAATAGGGGTAGCACCATCATTAAGCCATGTTATCACTCTATTAACCACATTTAATACTCGTCGATCGTGTATTAGACAGTTAACTATACTAGGGCCACATGTCGGGCCAGGCAAGTGATGTAACGGCCAGTCCTTAGACTATAAAAGGGTTGTGCCGCACGGTACATGACAACCAAGCTCATACGCACGCAAGCACCAATGAATCCCTAATACAACATCACACACTCCGTGGAGTAGGGTATTACGCTCAGCCGGCCCGAACCACATAAATCCTCTGTGTCATCATCTTGTCTAGAATCTCCGCGCGCCCAAACCGATACAAAAACCTCCGCGGGCTACAATTTAGTAGTACCGGGGAAAGTGTTGTTCGTACACTTCAACATTTGGCGCGCCGGGTATTGGGCGCCTAAGATCTCAAGATGGTGAACTCTGCTGCAGGATCATCCAACGGCAACAATGTTGAGCAGCCTACAATTTAGTAGTACCAGGGAAAGTGTTGTTCGTACACTTCAATATTTGGCACGCCTGGTAGGGGGCGCCTGAGATCTCAAGATGGTGAGCTCTGCTGTAGGATCATCCAACGGCAACAACGTTGAGCAGCCTGCTGGAGGGAATCCTTCTAACATCCAACATCCTGCAGTCACCGTTGTCCCGGTGGGCGTCATGCCACCACCACTACCATATATTCCAACAAATAATACTGGGCAGCAGGATGGAATACTCACATCGATCACAGCATCCACAAACAACAACCCTGAGCACGCGTTAATTGTTGTGCGTACTCTACTCCAACGTCCACCACCTCCAGGAGCACCCCAACGTGCCATGGAGCAGTGGAGGGCTGATGTTGAACATCTGATTGCAGCGGCAGCTGATGGCATCAGTAATCAGGGTCCTGCTCCTTCGGAGCAGGCATCTTCACAGCGCCAGATCTTGTTAGGAAGACTTGGTCCGCAAGCTTCACAGAATAGGAGACGTGTTGTATCCCAACAGGTGACTTTGCTGCCCTCTGGGGTACGTCGCACCCACACTGCATCGAGGCTTTTGACGCACGACCTGCGGTCGGAGATTGATCGCCGTTACCGATATCAGAACGGCCGCGTCTACATCGAGCATGCTCGCGAAAGGCGAGAGGCTCGAGAAAACCCTCCTCCTTTGGGAGTGGGGGCGACTGTTCGGCCTTGGCCATGCACCTACACATGGTCTACTGGCCCCAGAAGTTCTGGCCTCATATGCCAGAAAAATTGGACGGGACTGTCAACCACGTCGAATTCCTTCAAATCTACTCCACCGCTATACTTGCGGCGGGGGGCAATGAGGCCATGATGGCCAACTACTTCCCGCTGGCTCTGACTAGGACCACTAGGTCCTTGTTCATGAGCCTCCTGCTGAACTCCATCAACAGTTGGGCGAAGCTATGCCAAAAGTTCACCACCAACTTCGGGAGCTCCTACACCTGACCCGGCACTGAACTGGATCTTTTTTTGTGAAGCAAACATCAGGAGAATCGCTGCAGTCCTTCATCCAGCGATTTTCTCAGGTACACAATACCATCCCTTCTATCTCGAACGCTTTGTTATCATCACATTCAAACAGGGCGTCCGGGACAAAAAGATGTTGGAGAAGCTGGTGACGAAAGAAGTCACCACTGTCACGAAGCTCTTTATACTGGCTGACAAGTGCGCCAGAGTTGCGGAGGGCCGTGAGATGCACTCCAAACCAGCTCCGGAGGTCAACAAAAAGTCCTCCAAGGCTGAATCCACTACCTTCGGTAGTGGAAAGAAGAAGAAAAAGTACAATGGCAAGAAAAAGCCATCGGCCGGTGCCCCAACTGCTGCGGCTGTTGCAGCTCCGGGTGGACGGGGGCCACTCCCAGAAAAATGACCTCGACCTTCATTGGAAGAAGGCAGTAGTTCCAAGATGTTGTGTCCAATCCACAAGACGGACAAGCACAGTTTGGAGGATTGCCGAGAGGTCCAGAACCTTGTTGAGTGCTACAACGAGCACCGAGAAGAAGCTCCTTTCCGCCGGCGGGAATGAAGCAAAAAGTCGACGAAGCTCCGGCTGAAACAAAGCGAGGGTTCCAGGACCCCAAGAAGGTCCTGAAGGATTTGTATAACACAGTCGACGGCGACTCTGATGTCTCCGACAACGAGCGTTGGAAGACCCTGAACACCATCTATGGTGGTTCCTGGGACATCACTTCTTGCCGCGTCCCAAGACAATGCGGCAGGAAATGGCCGCTGCAACTCCTACCGCCAGGGCGGAACCTCATCGAAAATGGATGGACATTCCCATCACCTTCGATGCTACGGATTTCCCTAGGAACATGGTCGGATCTGGCCAATTGCCATTGATGGTGTCTCCTACCATCAGCAATGTCCAGGTCTACGATGTTTTGATGGACGGAGGTGGGGGGTTGAACCTCCTGAGCTATGAAGCCTTCGTCAAGCTCCAGCTTCGACCATCAGACCTTCACCCCTCGCGACCTTTCTCTGGGGTTGGTCTGGGATCCATCAGCCCTCTCGGATCCATCACACTCTCGATGACCTATGGGACTCGCGAGAATTGTCAAACCGATAAGCTGGTCTTTGACGTTGCGCAGATCAACTTACCCATCAAAACCATCCTAGGTAGGCCTTCCCTTTACAGGTTCATGGTCGTGGCT
Organism: Tuctoria greenei; assembly: GCA_036927565.1. Taxonomy (NCBI): domain Eukaryota; kingdom Viridiplantae; phylum Streptophyta; class Magnoliopsida; order Poales; family Poaceae; genus Tuctoria; species Tuctoria greenei. The sequence goes on along the minus strand of JAYESD010000001.1, from coordinate 44,196,084 downwards.
CACTACGTCTACCTGGTGTTGAAGATGCTAACACCCTCCGGCGTTCTTTAGATCCGTGGAGATTGCACTGCAGGAGTTACTGCGTTTGGAGGAACTCCATGCGCTTGCTACAGCGCAGGAAGGAACCTCTGATAAAGAGCTAGCTGCTCAACCTTCGAGCAATCGTCATCGTGGTTCTACCTCTGCACCATGTGTGTAGCCAAGCGGCGACACCGACGTTCCCGTCAAAGTCATCCAAATCAGGCCCGATGCTGCCCAGACCACCCATATATCGGGAGGTCTGGACTACAAATAGGAACTCGCGCTCATCACTTTCCTCCGGGCGAATGTTGACGTGTTTTCCTTGCAACCGTCACAAATGCCTGGGATCCCTAGGGATGTGATTGAGCACAATCTGAAGATTTATCATGACGCACGGGCAGTACACCAGAAGACCCAGAAGCAATCAGTTGAAAGGCAGAACTTCATCCGACAAGAGATCAAGAAGCTACTTGAAATTGGTTTCATCCGAGATGTTCATCACCCAAAATGCCCGGCGAACCCAGTTGTTGTACCCAAGGCAAGCGAGAAGCTTCAGATGTGTATCGACTACACCACATTAAACAAGACATGCCCAAAAGATCCATTTCCACTACCTAGAATAGATCAGATAGTGGACTCCACCTCCGGGTGTGAGCTATTGTGTTTCCTAGATGCCTACTCTAGATATTATAAAATCCAAATGTCTAGGGAAGATGAAGACCATAATACCTTCATAACAGTAGATGGATTGTATTGTTATACTGCTATGACATTTGGTCTCAAAAATGCTGCTTCGACTTTTGTGCGAGCTATGCACAAAACCTTTGGAGAGCTGATCAGGGACTTGGGGAAGGTGTATGTTGATGACATCGTCGTGAAGGTCAATAGCAAGGAGTCACTCATTGACAACTTGCAAGCCGTCTTCGACAAGTTGCGTATCTCCCGCATAAGCTGAACTCGGACCAGTGTGTCTTCGGGTTTAGCTTTGGGAAGCTCATTGGTGTCTTGGTGACTCACCGAGGAATTGATGCAAAATCGGCGAAGATAAAAGCTATAGAAGATAATTGCCCCCCAGCCCTCATCAAGGATGTCTAGAAGCAAACTAGATGTCTAGCTGCGCTCAACCGGTTCATCTAGAGATTGACAGAGCTGGCGCTTCCCTTCTTCAAGCTGTTGAGGGAGTCCGGGCCATTTCATTGGTCTGAAGAAGCAGAAAAGGCATTTCAAGAGCTCAAGCAGCTCCTCACCACACTACCAATCTTGGTAGCTCCTAACCCTGGTGAGCCTCTACTGCTTTATATTTTTTGCAACTACAGAGGTTGTCAGCATGGTCCTGGTCGAGGAAAGACTGGAGCCACATCCAGTTCAGGAGCCCAGACCCCTCCAGAAGGGTTCGAAGCTACCTGAAGGCGAGTCTGGGTCCCAGCCCCCAGGCACAGATCTTCAAGGCGAAATGCTAGAAGATCAACCTCTCTCATCTGAGGGAGTTCTCACGGCTAATCAGGAAGATTCGGACCCTTCCAAGAAGGTCTGTATTGACCAAGAAGAAGTTTCGGACCCCTCCGGGAAGGCGGGAAGGTTCGAGAAGATGAACAAGAAGGTCCAGACCCTTCCAGGAGGGTCTGGGTCGATGAAGAAGAAGCTTCGAGTCCCTCCCTGAGGATTCAGACCATCCAGCGGCTAGTGTACTTCATCAGTGAAGTACTCAATGATGCCAAGACAAGATATATTGAGGTGCATAAGCTACTTTATGCAGTTTTTTATTGCCTCAAGGAGGCTTCGTCATTATTTCCAAGCCCACAAGATATCAGTGGTAACTTCCTATCCACTGCGTGCTATATTGTATAATCCTAAGTCTACTGGGAACATCGCCAAGTGGGCAGCGGAGTGTGCGGAATTTGATCTAGAATTCCTGCCTCGACAAGCTATCAAAAGTCAAGCTTTGGCTGATTTCGTGGAGTGGACTACTTCTCCAACAAATCCTGGGGGCACCAGTGAGCAGAAGTCGGAACCAAAGGTCTCGGTCTTCACTGAGCCTCATTGGACCCTCTACTTCGACAGCTCCATGCAGAAGCAGGGGGCCGAAGCTGGAATCCTTCTCCTTGCTTCGAAAGGGGAGAAGGTCAAATACATGATTCACCTTGACTTCAAGGCGACTAAAAACATAGCAGAGTATGAAGCTCTCATCTACGGGCTCAAGGTGGCACTATCCTATGGTGTCAAACAGCTGTTGGTGAAGGGTGATTTGCAGCTCATCATAAAACAAGTCAAAGGTGAATGCTGCTGCAACAACCCCCAACTAGCCGCTTATCTCCTTGAAGCCCAGAGGCTCCAGAAGGACTTCAATGTCTTGGATCTCCACCATGTTCAGCATCTCCACAACGCTGAAGCTGATGAACTCTCTACGAAGGCCTCAACTGGAGCTCCAGCTCGAGATGAAATCTTCGTCCGGAGGTTGTCAAGACCAACAGCTCAGCCCGCCGAACTAAGCGAAGGGGGTGAGACCAGCACCTCGAAGCTGGTGGTCTCGGTGGCCCTGTTACCATGGCATCCACCAAGGGTCGTAGGTGCTGCAGGAAGCTCCGAGCAACCTAACATGCAAGACTCAGAAGCTCAAGTTAGCTTTGATGCATGGATCTTGGAGATCCAGAGCTACTTGAAAGACAACCACCTTCCTGAAGATGGTGTTATCCGCTGACCGAATCTTCAGATTGGCTAAAAGATACACGCTGGTAGGAGGAGATCTCTACCAGCACGGTGCCAACGATGTCCTAATGCAGTGCATTGCAAGGGAAGAAGGTCGTGAGCTCCTTGCAGAGATCCATGGAGGTGAGTGTGGGAACCATGCATCTTCCCGCACGCTGGTCAGAAAAGCCTTTCGGCATGGCTTCTACTAGCCTACAACACTCCAGGACGCAATGGAGTTGGCAAAAAGGTGTGAAGCGTGCCAGTTCCACAGAAAACAAATTCACACACTGGTTCAGTCATTGCAAATGATTCCTCCTACATGGCCATTTGTTATGTGGGGCACGGACATCTTGGGACCATTCCCAAAAGCCGTCGGAGGATACAAGTTCCTGTATGTCGCCATCGACAAGTTCACCAAGTGGCCGGAAGCTACTCCAATTGTGAATATCAATAAGCAGCTAGAAATCATGTTCTTGAAGTCCATAGTTCGTAGATTTGGAGTTCCGAACAGAGTCATCACTAACAAGGAACCCAATTTACAAGTGCAGCATTTCAAGAGTATTGCAAAGATCTCGGCATTCAAGTCAGCTAAGCATCAGTAGTTCACCCGACAAGTAATGACCAAGGTGAGAGAGCAAATGCAGAAATCTTAAAACGACTCAAGACGCGCACTTATGAGCGCTTGAAAAAACATGGAGCCAATTGGATTGAGGAGCTTCCGTCTGCACTATGGGCAAGCAGGACTGCACCTAACCGGTCTACTAGAGAGACACCCTTCTTCCTGGTGTACGGAGCTGAAGCAGTCTTTCCTTCAGAAATCACCATGGGGTCACTCCGGGTCTGGACCTTCGACGAAGCCGCGCAGGACCAGCTCTGGCGTGAAGACTTTGACCCCGTCGATGAGGGAAGGTGCCAAGCAGCTGTTCAAAATGTACGTTATAGCTAGGCACTCTGGCGCTATCATCAAAGGCATATGCGCAACCGACTGGTCGAGGAAGGCAATCTGGCGCTGCGGAGAATACTAACTCGTGAAGGGATGACCAAACTTTCCCCCAGCTGGGAAGGTCCCTTCCGAGTGATCAAAGTATCCCATCCAGAATGCGTTCGCATGGCAGCTGAGGATTGGACCCCACTTCCTAATCCATGGAATATCGAGCACCTCTGTAAGTTTTACGCTTAGTATCACGGAGGTGAGTCTGCAATTATATGCAATGTAAGTTATAGAGTCCATACACAAAGTCGGGTAGGTTCTCCGGGAGAACTTCCGGACCCCTTTGGGAGGGTCCGAGAAGTTCAAGCAACACTTGACACAGTCGCAGCACTAAAAGTGTAGCTACCTGTCCTGGATTAGTACAAGATGTATAGCACGCTTAGCTTGGTTCCGTACCCTAAGTGTGTCCTTCTCTCCCCTGTAATCCGGACCTATAATGAAAGATATTGTTGTATAAAAGAAGACTCCACGTGCATTAATTTTGTGCAGGCTCATTCTCTTTTATTTATCCTTCTCCTCTTGTCTATAACGAGTTGTGCAATTATTTTTGAGTTTTAGTCCAAGTTATTCATATGTTGTACAAGTTATATTGGTGGTCTCTTTGAATCTTAGCATTGCTGCATTGTCTACTCGCCTGAACGCCAAGCCAACAAGGGTCTGGAGTGTGCTATTGACTTAGCCTGGTCCTGTACCCTAAGTACGCCACTCTACCTACATTCCGACAGGCCTCACTAGTGCGGGTCCTAAAAGCATTCAGATCTGGAAAGATTTTATCAATGTGCTTGTTATCATATTGAGTTTCTTTGGATCTAAAATTCAAATAAGAACAGTAAGTCACAGAAGAGTTATAGATGAGAGGATGAATTTTACGATTTTTCTTGTCTTTGATGCATAGGAAAAATGAAAACTCATGACAATGGTGGACGATGCCGGAGCTACTAAGCTCCGACTACCTCCAAGGAGGCCAGCCCTAAACGTTCTTACGCATTGATAGTGGGTGTCATCGGACCTACCAAGCTCTAACAACCGCCGGGGGCCGCCGTCGACGTTTTTACGCGTTGACAGTGGGTGTCGTCGGACCTACCAAGCTTCGACAACCCCAGGGGGCCCACCGTCAATGTTCTACATGTTGACGGGGGTGTCGTCGGACCTACTAAGCTCCGATAACCTCAGGGGGACCGCCGTCGACACAACAGAATCTCCCTGCAGAAGTCAAAAGTAAACTTCGGACCTAAAAGCTACAAGTTCGAAGCGTCTATGTCATCAACACATCGTCACATCCTTTTGGTACATGTTCACAATCAAATTGTGTACATCTACCAGGGGGCGAACAAGATAAAGGACAATGTATCAAAGACAAGGACAAAATGAAATTCATTTCAGAAAGATTGGATTTCATTCATTCGAGGAAATTACAAAATTGGAGAATTACAAGTGGGGGCGAAAGGCAAAAGTCCTAGGTTATGCAGAAGTATGAGGCAACCTTCTGGGCAACCTCTTGAACGCTGGCCTTGGCGGTGTCTTCTTCTTCAGCAATGGGTCCTTCGAGCAAAGGATTCAGGGAGAATTGGGGGTCTTGACTTTTGTAACACGTCAGCACATATTCTGCGACGTTCTTGGACAGAGATTTCCCCTCAGTCTCCACCTGGTCCACGATGATGTCACCCATCGCATCGAGTTTGCCGCCGGCAGAGCTAAGTGCCACTAGCGCTTGGTCCAGCTCCGGTTATGGATTGTCCAGACGTACTGGACTGAAGCCCAGCGGCATCAGCGCATCGTTGGCTCTCTCCATGAAGTCCCATACCCGATGGGACTCAGTTGCCCTTAGATTCTGCAACTCATCCAGTGACCTCCTGATGGCCGCTAGCTCCGAACCTTCATGAGCGAGGCACTCGACCACTTTAGCATGTTGCTTCATTCCCTCAGCTATTTGCTTTTCACGGTCGGCTAGCTCTGTCTCCTGGAGGTGGATGCGATTCCGCCATTCGGCCAGGTCCTTCTCCCTGCCTCCTACATTCCCTTCTCTGTTGGCAACATCAGCTTCTCTTTTTGAGAGCTCCTGCCCCATTTCCAATACTTCTCCTCTTCTTCCTTGCTCCACAGATCAAGCTTCTTAGTGCGATCTGCCAAGTTTTGCTCTCCTAGAGTCAGCTTCTGGGAGAGATCAGCTTCTCTTTTCAAAACATCCTCCTGCTGTTCCAGGAGTTTCTCTTCCCTCGCATCAAGGTCCGCTCAGTGCTTTAGGGGAATCTCATTTAATGCATTGAGGATGTCGTGACGTTCGTCAGCAGCATCATTCCTTTCCTTAGATTGCTCGCGAATCTCCCGAGAATTAGCGTCGAGGGGTTTGATGGTGGCCTCCTTTTCCTCCAATAACTTGCCCCAATATTCCATCCGAGCCTTCTCCTTTTCAACCCACTCCTTCTAATCAGCAAGCCTCGTCCGTGCAAACTTTGTCTCGAAGTTGAGCCTGTTGCACCAATGCCTCAAGGTGTGGCGCTCTTCTTCAAGGACCTTGCTGTCATGGTCGAAGGCAAGCTGGACCTTCGGAGCCTCGGGCAGGCATTGTCAATAGACAACGCCAAAGGAATAGGCTCCAGACCTGCCGGGGTCACCTCCGCCGGCTAAAGAGGGTCTTCAAGAACAAAAATAGGGTCCCACACCACAAGCATGATTCCTTGAGCTTCTATAGTATTAAGGCCACCCTCCGGGAGCTCCTCGATAACTGCTGACAAAGATCCCACTGGGGGAACTTCTACCTCCTGGGCTGACGCCGAAGGTCCAGCCTTAGGGTCTTCAGTTGTTGTCTCCGCGGTTGAGCCTGTCGCCGCATCGTCAGGGAGTTCCGACTCGGGTACGGACACCTCCGGAGCAATTACCTCCAGAGCGATCGTGGGAGCTTCATCTAAAGCCACTTTCGCCACCAGCTTAGGTGCCGGACATCAACCATCTCTGGCTCAATGGCCAGAGCTTCAACTATTTCTAGCACAGAGGCCGGAGCTTCGGACAGCTCCGGCTCAATCGCTGAATCTTCAGCCACTTCTGGCAAAAACGCCAGAGCTTTGGGTACCTCCGTCTCAAGTACCAGAGCTTCCGACTCCTGCACTGGAGCCTCATTCTCTAGCATTGTTGCTTGTGGTGCATCTTCAACAACTTCTCCCCATGGTTCGGCGCTACCACGAGAGTTTCTGGCGTCTCCTCTGGATCCAAGTCCACGACAGCTGGCGCTGGAGATGTCGTGTCTTCTACCACCACCCGGGGAGGCTCAATGGTTGAAGCCGGAGCTTCAGCATGCACAGCTCCAGTCGCTGTAGCAGATGTCGAAGCCTCAGATTTTCTTCCCGACACCCTGAAAACAAAAGGTTGAGAAGATTAAAAACATAATAAAGAAAAGATTAGAATTTCAAGTTAAGTTGACAATCTTACCTGGGCATGCTACCGCCCCAGTCGCCGCATAATCTCTTCCTCTAAGGCCCAAAGTCAGAGTCCACCAAATCAGGTGAGACATTAACTTTGGACCTTGGTTGGGGGTCATCTGCAGCAGTTGGAGTCTTCTCAGCGGGAACCCCCCTCGGCTGGGAAGGACCTCTGGACCCGGAGCTCACAGTTGGCACCAGAGCCAGAGTTGACATGCCGGAGCTTGAGCCCCTCGAGGGCGCTGGCACTGAAGCAGGTGTGGTTACTGAAGGTATCCTTCGCTGGGGAGAAGGGGCTGTTGGAGTTGGAGTAGACCCGATGGGGCTCCCATCAACATGCCTCAACTTCCTCTTGCGGCTAGAAGATTCAGCCGGTTCCTTGACTTTACCTTTGCCCTTGCCGACGTCATCGATTCTATGGCTCGCAGCAGGGGTAGTCACCCTCTCATAAAATCTGGGGATTGTAACCCAAGAGATAGGGCACCTCTCTACCATGCCCAGGTAATCCAATGCCAGTATTCTCCTCTGGATCTCTTTGCTGACCTTCGAAACCATGTTCAGGGGCATGAATGCAGCCTGCAGAGTCACGGCGTCACGGGAGACGCCACCATTCTGAAATTTTTTGAGATGGATCCTCAAGGCTTCATCATCCAAGTTGGTGTTCAAACCGACTTCAATTCGGTCATGATTCATCTCACTATTGAACGCTATCGGTACCCTGCATACCGGGTACCCTATGATACTGCAAGAAGTGCAAGGGAGTTCCACCTGTCAAAGTTGAAGACCTCCATAGGCCTGATATGTCACACGGTGCTAGACCTGCCTCCTTCATATGGGTAGCTCCGGCACTACAACGTGTAATATAAGACCGGAGCTAAGCTCCCTACATAGAGGAGCTCCGTGCTTGACACGTGTATAGTGACCCCGGACCTAACCCATAGTAGAGGGAAGCTCCAGTACCACCATGTGTGTAGCGGCCCCGGACCTAACTACCCGCGAGGGGTAGCTCCAGATCTGCCACGTGTTGAGCCTCCAGACCTACGACATCAGCGGGAATTCTGACGGATCTCCAACGACACGAACATTCAAGGGCAGTGATTGCTACAATTACAAGGCTTGATTATGTGCCATTAATACAATATTAATGGCGCACGATCAAAAGACCCTTAATACTGGTAACGCCACCATTAAGGTGTGTTATCACGCTATTAGGGTGCTTAAACACACTTAATTGTGTATTAGGCAATAATAACCACCGGGGCCACATGTCGAGCCAGGCAACTCATGTAACAACCATCTCTTGGTCTATAAAAGGGATATGTTGCACGACACAAGACAAGCAAGCTCATACGCACGCAAGAACCAGCAAATTCCTAATCCAAGAACACACACCCCGTGGAGTAGGGTATTACGCTCTAGCGGCCCGAACCACGTAAATCCTTTGTGTCATCATCTTGTCTAAGATCTCCGCGCGCCCAAACCGATAGAAGGACCTCCGTGGGCTACAATTTAGTAGTACCAGAGGAAGTTTCATTCGTACGCTTCGACATTTGGCACACGAGGTAGGGCATGCCTGAGATCTCAAGATGGTGAACTTCGCTGCAGGATCGTCCAACGGCAAAAATGCTGAGTAACCTGTGGGAAGGAATCCCTCCAACATCCAATAGCCAGCAGCTGCCGTTGTTCCTGCGGGCGTCATGCCACCACCACTAATGACTGTTCTGACAAACAATGCTGGATAGCAGGATGGAGTACTCGCTCGATCGTGTCATCGACGAACAACAATCTTGAGCACGCGCTTGCTGCTGCGCATACTCTGCTCCAACGTCCACCACCTCCAGGAGCACCACAGGGTGCGATGGAGTAGTGGAGGGCTGATGTTGAACATCTGGTTGCAGCTGCTGCCGATGGCATCAGCAATCAATGTCCTGCTCCTTCGGGGCAGGCACCTTCACAACATCAGATCTTGTCAGGAAGACTTGGTCCGCAAGATTCACAGCACAGGAGACGTGTTGTGTCCCAACAGGTGACTTCGCTGCCCTCCGGGGCACGTCGCACCCACACTGCGTCGAGGCTCTCGATGCATGACCTGCGGTTGGAGCTCGACCGCCGTTACCGACAGCAGGACGGTCACGTCCACATTGAGCGTGCTCGCGAGAGGCAAGAAGCTCGGGACAACCCTGCTCCTTTGGGAGTAGGAGGAGGTTGTTCCTCCCTGGCTATGCACCTATGCATGGTCAGATGGCCACGGATGTTTCGACCTCATTTGCTGGAGAAATTCGACAGAACTGTCAACCCTGCCGAATTCCTTCAAATCTACTCCACTGCTATACTTGCGACGGGGGGTAGTGAGGTCGTGATGGCCAATTATTTCCCTGTGGCTTTGACTGGGACCGCCAGGTCCTGGTTCATGAGTCTCCCTCTTGACTCCATCAATAGTTGGATGGAGCTATGCCAATAGTTCACCGCAAATTTCGAGAGCTCCTATACCCGACCCGGCACTGAACTAGACCTTTTTGCTGTTCAGCAAAACTCAGGAGAGTCGTTGCGATCCTTTATCCAACGATTCTCCCAGGTACACAATACCATCCCTTCTACCTTGAAAGCTTCTATTATTGTCGCATTCCGACAGGGCATCCGAGACAAGAAGATGCTGGAAAAGCTGGTGACAAAAGAAGTCACTAGTGTCACGGAGCTCTTTATCCTGGCTGGCAAATGTGCCAGACCTGCGGAGGGTCGTGAGATGCACTCCAAACCAACTTCAGAGGCCAACAAGAAGTCCTCCAAGGCTGAGTCCATTACCTCCGGTAGTTGAAACAAGAAGAAGAATACCAACGGCAAGAAAAAGCCTTCGGCCGGCGCACCTGCTACTGCGGCTACTGCAGCTCCGGGCGGCGAGGGCCATGCCCCGAAAAATGACCTCGACCTTCATCAGAAGATGGCAGTAGCTCCAAAATGTGGTGTCCTATCCACAAGACAGACAAGCATGGTTTGGAGGAGTGCCGGGAGGTCCAGAACCTTGTCGAGTGCTACAATAAGCACCGAGAGGAAGCTCGTTTCCGCCAGCGAGAAGGAAAGCAAAAAGTCGACGAAGCTCCAGCTGACACGGAGCTTGGGTTTCAGGATGCCAAGAACGTCCTGAAGGCTGTGTAAAACACTGTTGATGACGATTCTGACATCTCTGACAACGAGCGTCGGAAGACCCTGAACACCATCTATGGTGGTTCCTCGGACATCATTTCTTGCCACGTCCACAAGACAATGCGGCGGGACATGGCTACTGCAGCTCCAACCGCCAGGGCGGAACCTCATCGAAAATGGATGGACACTCCCATCACCTTCGATTCTATGGACTGCACCCAAAACAAGATCGGAGCTGGCCAATTGTCACTGATGGTGTCTCCTACCATCAACAACGTCCAACTCTACCATATTTTGGTGGTCGGAGGTGCAGGGCTAAACCTCCTGAGCTATGAAGCCTTCGTCAAGCTCCAGCACCGACCCTCGGACCTACATCCCTCATGACCTTCCTCTGGGGTAGGTTCGGGGGCCATTAGCCCTCTCGGATCCATCACACTCCCAGTGAATTTTGGAACTCGGGAGAAATATAGGACCAAGAAGTTGGTCTTTGACATCGCGCAGATCATCTTACCTTTCAACGCCATCCTGGGCAGACCTGCCTTGTACAGGTTCATGGATGCGGCTCACTATGGCTACCTAGTGTTGAAGATGCCAACACCCTCTAGCGTTCTCCGCATCCACAGGGACTGCACTTCAGGAATCACCGCACTGGAAGAACTCCATCCGCTTGCAACAGTGTAGGAGGAGGCATCCGGTAAAGAGCAAGCTGCTAAACCTCCGAGCACTCGTCACCGAGGCTCAACCTCTGCACCACATGTGCAACCAAGCGGCGACAACGACATACCCGTCAATGTCGTCCAAATTGGTTCCGATGCTGCTCAGACCACCCGTATATCGGGAGGTCTGAACAATAAATAGGAACTCGCGCCCTCACTTTCCGCTGGGTGAATGTTGACATGTTTTCCTGGCAACTGTCACAAATGCCCGGGATCACTAGGGAGGTGATTGAGCACAATCTAAAAATTTATCCCGACCCACGACCTGTACACCAGAAGCCCCAAAAATAATAAGTTGAGCGGCAAAACTTCATCTGTCAGGAGATTAAGAAGCTGCTCGAAGCTGGTTTCATTCGGGAAGTTTTTCATCCAAAATGGTTGGCAAACCCAGTCGTTGCACCCAAGGTTGGCGGGAAGCTTCGAATGTGTATTGACTACACCACCTTAAATAAGGCATCCCAAAAGATCCATTTCCACTACCTAGAATAGATCACATAGTGGACTCCACCTCCGGGTGTGAGCTATTGTGTTTCCTAGATGCATACTCCGGATCTCACCAAATCCAGATGTCTAGAGAAGATGAAGAGTATATTGCCTTCATTACAATAGATGGGTTGTATTGTTATAGTGCTATGCCATTTGGTCTAAAAAATGCTACTTCAACTTTTGTGCGAGCTATGCACAAAATTTTTGGAGAACTCAATAGGGACTTGGTGGAGGTGTACGTCAATGACATCGTTGTGAAAATCAAGAACAAGGAGTCACTCCTTGACAACTTACAAGCCGTCTTCGACAAGCTGCGCATCACGCGCACCAAGCTGAACCTAGACAAGTGCGTCTTCAGGGTTAGCACCTGGAAGCTCCTTGGTTTCTTGGTGACCCAGCGAGGAATTGAGGCAAACCCGGCGAAGATCAAGGCAATAGAAGATATGCAGCCTCCAGCCCGCATCAAGGACATCCAGAAGCTAACAGGATGTCTAGCCGTGCTCAGCCAGTTCATCTCGAGACTAGTAGAGCGGGCACTTCCCTTCTTCAAGCTACTGAGGAAGATCGGACCATTCCATTGGTCCGAAGAAGCAGAAAAGGCGTTCCAAGAGCTCAAGCAGCTCCTCATCACCCTATCAATCTTGGTAGCTCCGAACCCTGGTGAGCCTCTGCTTTATATTTCTGCAACTATAGAAGTTGTAAGCATGGTTCTGGTCGCAGAAAGACCAGAACCACATCAAGTTCAGGAGCCTAGACTCCTCCAGGAGGGTCTGGAGCTACCTGAAGGCGAGTCTAGGTCCCAACCCCCAGGCACGGATCTTCAAGACGGACTGCTAGAAGATCAACCTCTATCATCTGAGGGAGTTCTCACTGTTGTTCAAGATGATCCGGACCCCTCACGGAGGGTCCAGGTTTAACAAGAAGAAGTTCCAGGCCCCTCCGAGAGGGTCTGGGAAGCTCAACAAGAAGGGTTGGACCCCTCCGGGAGGGTCCGAGTCGATGGAGAGGAAGCTTCGGACCCCTCCGAGAAGGTCCGGACCGTCCAATGGCCAGTGTACTTCATCAGTGAAGTACTCCATGATGCCAAGACCAGATATATCGAGGTGCATAAGTTGCTTTATGCAGTTCTTGTTGCTTCAAGGAAGCTTCATCATTATTTCCAAGCCCACAAGATATCAGTGGTAACTTCCTATCCACTGCGTGCTATATTGCATAACCAAAATTCAACTGGGAACATCGCAAAGTGGGCAGTGGAGCTGGCAAAATTCGATCTTGAATTCCTACCGCGACAAGCTATCAAGAGTCAGGGTTTGGCTAACTTCGTGGCAAAGTGGACTCCTTCTCTATCAAACTTTGGGGGTCCCAGTGGGCAGAAGCCGGAACCCAAGGTCTCGGTCCTCACTGAACCTCACTGGACTCTTTAATTTGATGGCTCCATGCAGAAGCAGGGGGCCGGAGCTAGAATCCTCCTCCTCGCTCCAACAGGGGAGAAGATCAAATACATGGTCCACTTTGACTTCAAGGTGACCCATAAAATGGTGGAGTATGAAGCTCTCATCTACGGACTCAAGGTGGCACTATCTTATGGTGTCAAGCAGTTGTTGGTGAAGGGTGATTCACAGCTCATCATAAAACAAGTGAGAGGTGAATGTTGCCGCAACAACTACCAACTAGCCGCATATCTCCTTGAAGTCCAGAGGCTTCAGAAAGACTTCGAAGTCCTGGATCTCCACCATGTTCAGTGTCTCCATAATGCTGAAGCTGACGAACTCTCAACAAAGGCCTCAACCGGAGCTCCGGCTCCTGACGGAATCATCTTCCAGAGGTTGTCAAGACCAACAGCTCCATATGCCGAACTGAGCGAAGGGGGCGAGACCAGCACCTCGAAGCTGGTGGTCCCGGTGGCCCTATTACCATGGCGTCCACCAAGGGTCGTAGGTGCTATAGGAAGCTCCAAGCAACCTGGCACGCAAGACTCAGAACCTCAAGTCAGCTCTGATGCATGGATCTCGGAGATCCGGAGCTACTTGAAAGACAACCACCTTCCTGAAGACGGTGTATCTGCTAACAGGATCGTCAGATTGGCTAAAAGATACACGCTGGTAGAAGGGGATCTCTACCAGCGCAGTGCCAATGGCGTCCTAATGCGGTGCATTGCAAGGGATGAAGGCCGCAATCTCCTCGCGGAGATCCATGGAGGCGAGTGTGGGAACCACGCGTCTTCCCTCACGTTGGCCAGCAAAGCCTTTCGGCATGTCTTCTACTGGCCTACAGCACTCCAGGATGCAGTAGAGTTGGTAAAAAAGTGTGAATCGTGTCGGTTCCACACAAAACAAATTCACACACCGGCTCTGTCACTGCAAATGATTCCTCCTACATGGCCATTCGCTATGTGGGGCATGGACATTTTGGGACCTTTCCCAAAAGCCGTCGGAGGTTACAGGTTCCTGTATGTTGCCATTGACAAGTTCACCAAATGGCCAGAAGCAACTCCAGTTGTGACAATAAACAAACAATCAGCTATCAAGTTCTTGAAGTCTATAGTCTGCATATTTGGAGTTCCGAACAGAGTCATTACTGACAATGAAACCCAATTCCCAAGTGTAGCATTTCAAGAGTATTGCGAAGACCTCGGCATTCAAGTCAGCTACGCAACGGTAGCTCACCCAGCAAGTAATGGTCAAGCTGAGAGAGCAAATGCAAAAATATTAAAAGGACTCAAGACGCGCACATATGAGCGCTTGAAGAAGCATGGAACCAACTGGATTGAGGAGCTTCCGTTCACACCGTGGGCAAGTAGGACTACACCTAACAGGTCAACTGGAGATACACCCTTCTTCTTGGTGTACGGAGCTGAAGCAGTCCTTCCTCCAGAGATCACCTTAGGGTCACTCCGGGTCCGAACCTTCGACGAAACCACGTAGTACCAGCTCTGTAGTGAAGACCTTGACCTTGTCGACGAGGGAAGGTGCCAAGCAGCAGTTCAGAATGCACGTTATCGCCAGGCGCTCCATCGCTATCATCAAAGGCATGTGCATAATCGACAGCTCGAGGAAGGTGATCTTGTGCTACAGAGAATAGTAACTCGTGAAGGGATGAACAAACTTTCCCCCAGTTGCGAAGGTCCTTTACGAGTGATCAAAGTATCCCGTCCTGGATGCGTTCGCTTGGCCACTGAGGATGGGACCTGCTTCCCAATCCTTGGAACATTGAGCACCACTGTAAGTTCTATACATAGCGTCACGGAGGTGAGTCTGTAGTTATAAGCAATGTAAATTATAGATTCTACACACAGAGTTGGGTAGGTCCTCTGGGAGAACATCCAGACCCCTCCGGGAGGGTATGGAAAGTTCATGCAACACTTGACACAGTCACAATACTAAATTGTAGCTACCTGACTTGGGTCAATACAAGATGTATAACACACTTAGCCTTGTTTCGTACCCTAAGTGTGTCCTTGACTCCCCTGTAATCCGGACCTATAATAAAAGGCATTGTTATATAAAAGCAGACTCCACGTGCATTAATTTTGTGTAGGCTCATTCTCTTTTATTTATCCTTCTCCTTCTCATCTATAACAAGTTATGAAATTCTTTTTGATTTTTAGTACAAGATATTCATATGTTGTACAAGTTATACTGGTGGTCTTTTCGGATCCTAGCGTTGTTGCATGGTCTACTCGCCTGAACGCCAAGCCAACACAGGTCTAGAATGTGCTATCAACTTAGCTTGCTCCCGCACCCTAAGTACGTCACTCTACCTACATTCCGGTGCCTCAGTAGGGCAAGTACTAAAAGCATTCGGATCTGCTAAAGATTATATCAATTTGCCTATCATCATATCAACTTTCTTCGGATCTAAAATACAAATGAGAACAGTATGTCACAAAATAGTTATAGATGAGAGGATGATTTTAAGGTTTTTTCTTGTCTGTGATGCACAGGAACAATGAAAACTCATGGCGATGGTGGACAATGTCGGAGCTATTAAGCTCTAACAACCTCCAAGGGGGCCTGCCATCGATGTCTTTTGGACTTTGAAAGTGGGCCCCGCCAGAGATAACAAGCTCTGGCAACTCCCATGGGGGGCTACCATTGACGTGAAGTATAATTCAAGTAAAGATGGCGTAACCACTCGAGGGGATCGCCGTCAACGTATTCCACGATTGACGGTGGATGTCGTCGGCCGTCAAATTTTTATGCGTTGACAATGGGTGACGTCGGACCTACCAAGCTCCGACAATCCAAGGGGGCCCGCCATCGATGCTCTACGTGTTGACAGTGGGTGTCGTCGGACCTATCAAGCTCCGACAACCACAGGGGCCCGCCATCAACGCAACAAAAGCTTCCTGCAAAAGTTGGAAATAAACATCAGACCTAGAAGCTACAAAGTCAAAGCGTCCAAGTCATCAACACATCATCAAATCCTTTTGGTACATGTTCGCAATCAAATTGTGTACATATACTAGGGGAAAACAAGATAAAGGACAGTGTATTGAAGACAAGGAATTCATACAAAGTACTAGATTAAAAATCAGGATTACAGCAAAGGAAAAGGTCCTAGCTACTGGTGGATCTAAGTCCTGCGGAAAAATGATGCAAACTTCTGAGTAGCTTCCTGGACGCTAGCCCTGGCAGCATCCTCCTCTTTGGCAATGAGTCCTTCGAAGGCCGGACCAAGAGAAAGTTGGGGGTCTAGGCTCTTGTAACACGCCAAGACATACTCGGTGCCGTTCTTGGCCAAAGATTTTCCCTCCGTCTCCAGCTGTTCGGCAATGACATCACCCATCACGTCGAGTTTGCTGCCAGCAGAGCCAAGTGCCACCAATGTCTGGTCCAGCTCTGGTGCTAGGTTTTCTGGACGTACCAGACTTAAGCCAAGCGACACTAAAGCTCTGTCTGCATGCCCAGAAAATCCGATACCTGCAGGGATTCAGTTTCCCTCGAGCTCTGCACCTCCTTCGGTGACCTCCTGGCGGCTGCCAGCTCCGAACCTTCCCGAGCGAGGCGCTCGACCACTTTGGCATGTTGCTGCATACTCTCAGCAACATGCTTTTCGCAGTTGGCTAGCTCGGTCTCCCGGACGTGGATGAGGTTCTACCGTTCGGCCAGGTCCTTCTCCCTGCCCCTTACTTTCCTTCTCTGGCGGCAACATCAACTTCTCTTTTTGAGAGCTCCTGCCCCAGTTTCCAGTACTTTTCCTCATCTTCCTTGCTTCGTAGATCAATCTTCTTACTGTGATATGCCAAATTTTGCTCTGCCAGAGTCAGCTTCTGGGCGAGCTCTTCCTCCCTTTTCAAAATCCTCCTGCTATTCCAGGATTTTCACTTCCCTCGCATCGAGGTCCGCTCGGCGCTTCAGGAGAATCTCGTTTAATTCATTGAGGTTGTCTTGATTTTCGTCAGCAGCATCATTCTTGTCTTTGGCTTGTTCGAGAATCTCCCGGGAATTAGCGTCGAGGGCCCTGATGGCGGCCTCCTTCTCCTCCAGCAACCTGCCCCAATATTCCAACTAGGCCTATTCCTTCTTGACCCACTCCTTTTGGTCTGCAAGCCTCGTCAGCGCCAGCTTGGTCTCGAAGTGAATCCTGTTGCGCCAATGCCTCAAGATGTGGTGCTCTTCTTCGAGGGCCTCACTGTCATGGTCGAAGGCGAGTTGGACCTATTGGAGGCTCGAGCAAGAATTGACAATAGACAAGCCAAAGGAATAGGCTTCAAACCTGCCAGGGTCATCCCCGCCGGCTCTAGAGGGTCTTCAAGAACAAAAATAGGGTCCCACACCACAAGCGTGGTTCCCTGAGATTCTACGGCACTAGGTCCGCCTTCCGAGAGCTCCTCGGCAGCTACTGAGGAAGAACCCACTGGGGGAAATTCTACTTTCATGCCTGATGCAGAAGGTCCCGCCGCAGGGTCCTCAACTGCTGGCTCCGCAGGTGGAGAGCTAGCTACCGCTTCTTCATGGGGTTCTGGCTTAGGCATGGACACATCCGGAGCAATTACCTCCGGGGCGGTCGTTGGAGCTTCACCCGAAGCCACTTTCACCACAGGTTCAGGCACCGGTATATCAGCCACCTCCATCCCAGCTCCAGGAGCTTCAACCATCTCCGACTCGATTGCCAGAGCTTCAACAACTTCCGGCCCATGTGCTAGAACTTCAAGCATCACCGACTCAGTTGTTGGGGCATCAATGACTTCTGGCTCAAGGGTCAGAGCTTCTAGCACCATCAGTTCACCTGCCAGCTCAGTAACAACCTCTATCACAGTGATTGGAGCCGCAGTTACCTCCGGCTCTGATGCCAGAGCTTCCACCATCTCCACGTCCTGAGCCGAAGCTTCAATCATTGGTGCTGCCTTTACTAGAGCGTCTTCATGTATGTCTCCCCCGTGGTCCGGTGCAACCACGAGAGTCTCTGGCATTGACTCAGGATCTAGATCCACGACAACTAGCACCGGAGCTGTTGTGATCTCAGCCACCACTTGAGGAGGTGCGGGGGTCGAAGCTGGAACTTCGGTCCACACCGTTTCGACCGCTGCAACAGAGGCCAGAGCATTAGCCCCCGTCTTTGATGCCCTGCAGTCAAACGATTGGAAGATTCAAAATATGACAAAAATAAGAATGGCTAATCAAGGTGAAAAAAGAAATCTTACCTTGGAAAGCTACCGCTCCAATTGGCGCAAAACTTCTTTACCGGGCGCTTGGAGCTAGAGCCTGCCGTGGTTGGCACAGCGGAAGCTCCGAAAAGTCTCCCGGAGCCTGTCGCCACCGATGGCGTTGACCCAGCCGAGGCGTTCCTTGCTTGAGATGGACTACAGGACCTGGAGGCCATAGCTGGCACCGGGACCAGAGTCAGCTGTTTGGAGCTAGCGCTCTTTGAGGACACCTGCATCAGAGGAGGTGTAGCCGCCGAAGATCTTCCTCACAGGGGAGAAGGGGCAATGGCAGTCGGAGCAGACCTGACGGAGCTCCCATTAGCATGCCTCAGCTTCCTCTTCTAGCTGGAAGATTCAGCTGGCTCCTTTCCCTTGCCCTTGTCGACGTCATCAATCCTCTAGCTCGGAGTAGGGGTAACCACCCCCTCGGAAGCTTCGGGAATTACAACCCTGGAGGTCCTGCGCTTCTCCACTTCAGCGAGGTCATCCAGCGCCGACATCTTCCTCCAGAGCTCCCTGCTAAACTCTGGAGTCATGTTCAGAGGCAGGAAAGCAGCCGGCGGAGTCAAGGCGTCATCAGCGATGGACCCGTGTTGAAATTTCATGAGATGGAGCCTCAAAGCTTCGTCATCCAAGTTGGATTTCAAACTGGTTTCAGTCCGGTCGTCGTCCATCACACTATTGAAGGCCCAGGCGGGCTTCTCCCTTCTCTTCGGCGGAGCCCACCTGTTCACCAAGAAATTTCCAAAGACCATTTGGGGTGTCACTCCACCCTCTAAACATTCTTGGATTATGGCTAGGACAGGCTTGAGCACATTCGATAGCTTCAGAACTACGTTCCAGGCATCGGTGTCAACGTTGGGGAGTCCTTGGGGCATCTCCAGCCTATCGTGTTCCTCCGCTGCAATGATGACCCAGTATTTCTTCCAGTCATCCCATTTGCCAGAGGGGAATGACTTCAAGTACTTGAAGGGGCAGTTCTTGCGCTTCACGAAATAGTAGAAGCCAAGCAGCTCTGTTCCCTTGCTGGTGGTATGGGTCGTGAAGAAGGTCTGGAACAGCTCAATGCAGGGAGGCAAGCCCACCCACATCTCACAGAAGTGGACGAAAGTCACCACCAGAAGGAGGGAATGAGGGCCAAGATGATGCAGTTGGAGGCTGTAAAAGTCCAGCAGCATCAAGATGAAACTTGAAAAAGGTGGGATCAGTCCCACCATGGCATATGCTGAGAAGTACACCACCTCGCCATGGTGCTCCTTCTTGAAGGGGAGCTTGCCGACCCAGATCATGTGGTTGAAGGAGTCTCTAGACCACCCCATGAAGGTTGGGACCTTCATCAGATCATCCGTGCTCTTGAGGCAGCTTTTGGGAAGACCTAACTCCATCACAGCAAAGTGGAGCGAAAGAAGATAAAGCTAAGCAAAGGTTGGGAGGCTTTGAGCGCGAGTTTGATCGAAAGCGTAAAGAGTGCTCAAACCATGCAGACTTTCCTTCTTAAGTAAGACTCAACAACGCTTGGATGGAAACCACAACGAGATCAAGGCCACATTACAAAGAATCTACCCCGTCAATGATGAATGGGCCAGGGGCCACATCGACAAAAAAGTCGAGGTTATTACCACAGGCGAACTGTTGTCATGATGGGCGGCGGGAAGCCCGAGGGCAGCTGCCTGACAAGGCGCTCGGAACCGATACGGTTTTTGTATTGGGAACCGGCGACGTGACCTTCAATTGCATGATATCCGCACTCAAAGATCTCATCTGCCGTATTCAAAACAAGCCACGCGGCGTGGGTTCAACCCTGGACCATCGCCCCAATGGTACATCAGAAGACCTTTGAAGTCGTAGCGCGGGAATCGAGGATGGCCCCACCTCCGGTAGAATAACTTAACCCAAAGGGTTTCTCCCAGAGGTGGACCCTGGGGCCACTGCCAGTACCCTGCATACCGGGTACCCCATGATACCGCAAGAAGTGCAAGGGAATTCCATCTGTCAAATTTGATGACCTTCGTAGGCCCCACATGTCACACGACTTTGGACCCGCCTCCTTCATATGGGTAGCTCCAGCACTACCACGTGTAATATAAGACCGGAGCTAAACTCCCTACATAGAGGAGCTCCGTGCTTGACACGTGTACAGTGAACACGAACCTAACCACCAGTAGAGAGAAGCTCCAGTGCCACCATGTGTGTAGCGACTTCAGACCTACCTCCCCGCGAGGGGTAGATCCGGATATGCCACGTGTTGAGCCTTCAGACCTACGACACCAGCGGGAATACTGAAGGATCTCCAATGGCACGAACAGTCAAGGGACAGTGATTGCTACAGTTACAAGGCCTGATTTTGTGCCATTAATACAATATTAATGGCGCACGATCAAAAGACCCTTAATACTGGTAACGCCATCATTAAGGCGCACTATCATGCTATTAGGGTGCTTAAACACACTTAAATGTGTATTAGCCAAATAACTGCCGGGGCCACATGTCGGGCCAGGCAACTCATGTAATAGCCATCCCTTGGTCTATAAAAGGGATGTGCTGCACGGCACAATACGGGCAAGCTCATACGCACGCAAGCACCAGTGAATTCCTAATCCAAGAACACACACCCCGTGGAGTAGGGTATTACGCTCTGGCGGCCCGAACCACGTAAATCCTTTGTGTCATCATCTTGTCTATGATCTCCGCGCACCCAAACCAATAGAAGAAACTCCGCGGGATACAATTTAGTAGTACCGGGGGAAGTGTCGTTCGTACTCTTTGACAAACGCCCGTGTCGGCCGTTCCCTAGTCTTTAGCGGGGCCCACCTGTTCACAAAGAAATTGTTGAAGACCATTTGGGGGTCACTCATCCCTCTATGCATTCATCGATCTTTTCCAGAATGGGCTTGTACGCATTCGACAGCTCCGGAACTACATTCCAAGCGTCGGTGTTGACGTTGGGAAGGCCCTCGGGCAGCTTCAGCTTCTCATGCTCCTCTATAGTGATGATCACCCAATACTTCTTCTAATCATCCCACTTGCCGGAGGGGAAGGACTTCCATACATGAAGGGGCAATTCTTCCGCTTCACGAAATAGTAGAAGCCGATGAGCTCTGTCCCTTGCTGGTGGTGTGGACTGTTAAGAAGGTCTGAAATAGCTCGATGCAGGGAGGAACTCCCACCCACATCTCGCAGAAGTGGACGAAGGTCGCCACTAGCAAGAAGGAGTGGGGGCCGATATGATAAAGCTGGAGGCCATAGAAGTTCAGCAGCATTAGGAGGAAGCTTGAGAAAGGCAGGATTAGACCAACCATGGCGTACGCTGAAAAGTACACCATATTTCCGTTGCGCTACTTCTTGAAGGGGAGATTGCTGAAGCGGATGTCCTTGTTGCAGGAGTCGCTGGACCAACCCATGTAGGTCCGGACACTCGCCATTGACTCCTTGGTCTTGACCTTGCTGTGGGGAAGACCCAACTCCATCGCGGCAAAGTGGTGCGAAGTTGGAAGGCTATGTGGGGGTTGAGAGGCTCTAAGCGCACGTTCGATTGAAAGCATGAAGAGTCCTCAAATCGTTCGGGCTTTCCTTCTTAAGTAAGGCTCCACAATGCTTGGATGGAAACTGCAACGGGACCGAGGATACGCTCTCAAAAATCTACCTTGCCAATGACGAATGGACCCGGGTCCACTTTGGCGGAAAAGCCTAAGCTTTTGCCCCAGGTGAACTGTTGTCATAATGGGCTGCGGGAAGCCCGAGGTTGGCGTCCTAACAAGGCGCACGGAACCGATACAGTTTTTGCATTGGGAACCAGCGACCTTCAATTGCTTGAGACCCGCACGCAAAGGTCTCACCTGCCGTATTCAAAAGAAGCCACGTGGCGATGGTTTAACCATGGAGCATCGCCCCAATGGCACATTAGAAGACCTTTTAAGTCACAGCGCGGGAATCGAAGGTGGCCCTACCTCTACTAGAATAACTTAACCAAAAGGGTTTCTCCCGGAGGTGGGCTCGGGGGCCACTGTCAGTACCCTGCGTACCAGGTACCCCATGATACCACAAGAAAAGCTAAGGAGTTCCTCTCATTCAAGTTCAAGACCTCTGCATGCCACACGTGTAGTGCAGTGCTGGATTCACCTTCCTCATTTGGGTAGCTCCGACACCGACACGTGTATCACAAGGCCGGACCTAACACCTGTCATAGGGAAGCTCCAGCCTTGCCACGTGTCCAGTGACCCCGGACCTAACCCCTAGTACAGGGAAGCTCCGGTGCTACCACGTGTATAGTGGCTCCGGACCCGCCTCCCCACGATGGGAAGCTCCAGAGTTGCCACGCGTCGAACCTCCTGATCTAGGACTTCAACAGAAGACAGAGAGATCTCCAACGGCTCGGACCTTCAAGGGACAGTTAAAGCGATAGTTATAAGACCTGATTACGTGTCATTAATGCTATATTAATGACACGCGATCCATGGACTGTTAATAGGGGTAACACCATCATTAAGGCGTGTTATCACTCTATTAACTGCATTTAATACTCGTCGATCGTGTATTGGACAGTTAACTACGCTAGGGACACATGTCGGGCCGGGCAAGTGATGTAGCGGCCAGTCCTTAGAATATAAAAGGGCTATTCCGCACGGTACATGACAACCCAACTCATACGCACGCAAGCACCAATGAATCCCTGATACAACAACACACATCCGTGGAGTAGGGTATTACGGTCAGGTAGCCCGAACTATGTAAACCCTCTATGTCATAATATTGTCTAGAATCTTCATGCGTCCAAACCAATACAAGAACCTCCGCGGGCTACAATTTAGTAGTACCGGGGGAAGTGTCGTTCGTTCACTTCGACAGGTGCCATACGGCACAGCCCGCGTGGGCGATCATTTCTGGCAGTCACAATAATATAAATGAAAGTAAGACATCCGTCCCGTATCATTCCATACGGGCCACCCCGAGCTAAGACACGTCTCGAGGTACATGACCGAGTTTTCTACCACCCGACGGTGTCCCACGTCTTTGCATAATGCTGCACCAGTAGGAGGCGCATAGGGTTATGTCCCACCCGACGGGGGCTCCCACAAATTTTGAAGCACGCTAGAGTACCGCGTGTCATATGTTCTCAGAAATATGGAGAGTTTCAGAGACTCATATCGACTTTCCGTGCTAATCCACGGAAAAATTCACATGCTACCTCTCGCATGGTGAGCTTACCGCAATTGATCCGCTTGCGGTGGCGTATCTTACCTCTTACCTGACGTCGGAGCGTCGTTACAGAATATAATAACACATAAGTTAGCTTTGCCACCTTAATAACTTATGCTAATATAGTCCTTATGTTGGTCTAGTACAGTATCCTCACTATGTCCTATGTTTTTCTCGTAATATGATCCTTGTTTAGTTTGCTATTCCCAATGCGGCTCTGATACCAGGATGTGAGGACCGGGTCAACACATTCCAGGAATCGCATTGGGTGGTGTCGTGCGATGCGGCACCCAACAACACACATGTAAAGGAACACGTATTACATAAATTATTTGCTGAAATTTTAACAAAGATATTCAGTTTACAAATAGTTTATATAAAATAAACTACATCGGAAGATAAGATTACAACTCTCATACTCAGGTCTAATAAGCAAAAGAGAAGCCGTCCAGCCCACGGATGCTCCTCACTAGCCACGAAGATCAAACAGCAGCGGCAAGGTTCCCCATGAGTATACCGCTCGGAGAGTTTCGAGTCTCATCGGACAACCATAATCATAAGCATAGAGTTTAGTACCTGCAAAAAAACTTATAAAGCAACCGTGAGCATGAAGGCTTAGCAAGACTCAACTGTCTCACCTAAACATGAAACTCTACATGAGGGTAAAGACATAAACATAGGATGGCAGATTTGCATAATGGACTCACCTCAATGTGGGTCCTTATTTTCAGATTTATTAGCAGCAGCTTAAACCTTGTGCGGGCAACATCGTAACTCCACAATCAAACAAGAAATGCTTCATCGCGATGCTGCATGCCCAAGATGGAAAAAAAAATTTAGTGTGCACAATATTAGTACATACAACATAGCAATACAATGATAATATAATATTCATAACAACAGCAATTAATTCTCATCTCAAGTGCAAGTATTAACTACATCACAACTCAGTGAAGAAGTGGTACTCAAAACCGCGAGGGACGGTGATTCGAATCAAAGATACCCGGAATACACGACACGTATGACCGTACTGGAAGTCACGTAGGTGCACTCCACGGACGTCGTACGCAGCCACCTTTCTCAAGTTCTTACCAAGTTGAATCGATTCAATCGTATAGGACAGTATTCCCACTCACGGTGCACCTTTCCACTGTGAAGATGTCGTGAGCGAGTTTCCGTCTACTGTGCTGCGACCGAAAGCCTGAGGCGATCGAAATAGTCTCAACAAAAGCTTCCCAAGTTACATCGGTTTCCTGAACCCCATATATCCAGTATGACTCTGGTACAGTTCAAACTTGCTCAGCAGGGTGGCATACGGATTGGTCCTACACCAAAACAGGTAGGGCTACACACTCAAGACCACGTCTTGCTGCATCCTACGTCCCTGCCCAGTGTCATATTCAGATTACTACTCCATTTCTTTGAACCAATCCCGTGTGTAAAAGTCCTAGCCATCCGAGTAGATTCCAACTAGTCCACTTCTACTGAATCCTATACAACATTTAGCATAACACAGTCTACACGATGACTTAACAACTACCCAAATACTCCTTGGGGCAATATGGTCATGCAAGTGGATTTTCAATCACCTTAGCCCTAATGCACATAACTCACCCTAGACATAGGTGATACAAATAAAAATTTTGTAATAGCGCTTAAAAACAAACCGGGACATGCCTGGCTGCATGACGGCACCAAAGTTAATCTCCAGAGGGATGACTACAAGTGGCTCCAGGGCCCTCTCGTGCTCGGCAACTAATCGATATGCAAAGAATAATGCAAGTGAATCAATACCGATATTATGATATAGCTCAAAGGAAAGACAATTAGGTAGATGAAATTAAGACCACTGGTTTTGGAAATTTTACAGAGGATACTAGATACTATGGGTGAGGTTCTGGCCAAGATTGTGCTAAGTTCATGAAAGTCTCTGTTGTATAAAATTCAATGTATATAAACCCTTCCTAGAATTTTCATGGGCAATCTGGGACTTTAACATGTCCAAAAGTTTGTTTTCTGTTTAGAGGAGGTCAAGTGTGACTCGACAATTTAGTTTCACAATTTTCTAATCATAATACTGTGAGATATTGAAATTAGAAGTTCAGACAATTTGCTGAAATGTTTCTGGACATTTTAGAATTTTCAGGCACCTATAGATTGGAAACACAATTTGGCTATTCAAATCAACTCAAATTAACCTGAAACTTTTACTGGGACTTAATGGAATTATTTAGAATTATTTGGCCAAGTTTGGGAATTTTTGAATGAATAAAGCATCAGGAACTAATTTTAATATCATTTTGCTTTATGGAATTATTGAGGTCCAATTATAGATTTTCATACAGATCCAAGTGCACCACATGAAAGTATAGATCACGCTGGTTCCAAAAAATTTTTTGTGAATTTTTGGACAAGTATTCGAAGAGATATAGATTTTCTAAGTTCAGCATAGAACCCGCACAGAGAAAATAGTCCAACTCATTTAACTGTGGGCCCTACTGGCAGGGTTGTCTTCAACCTCCAGCAGGGGCGCTCAACCAGCGGCTGAAGCACCTAGGGTGAGCTCGATTTCACTCATTTTTGCACCAAATTGAATGGTATTTTCACCAAATTAACCTTGAAAACAAGGAGAACATGATTATGGATCAAAATCGTGGATAAATTGGCCGAAGGCTGGGTCTCGACGGAGAACAGTGCCATTTTAGAATGCGTTGGGGAAAACTCGTGGAACTCGGCAATTTCTTGATAGATGCTACTTAAATTTGACTAAGATGTGCGCCATGAGGTGGTGAACAACATTCATGAACAAATTGGAAAATGATTGCACCTAGAAACGAAATTAAATCGATGATCTAGTGACCTAGGTATGAACTAGCTTCGATAAAATTTGAATGTAGTGAGCCAGGAGCCATAGCTTGACCTGAAACTTTGCGAGCAGAATCTAGGAGTGTTGGCACACCTTTTTGCTTCAAGGACTGAGGTGAGAATCGTCCAGGAACAGATGCTGCAAGGAAGCACAAGTGAGGTTTTTACTGTGGAGAAAAGAAAAACAGAGGAGGAGAATGTTGCACCGTGAGCAAGTGAAAGGATCAGCTCTTCCCTTATACGCAGCTCAGCTCGCTTCACCACCAAGGAATGAAGCAAGCACACAGGAAGCTGGGTGGATTTTGCATGCCGTGACGTGTCGCTCTGTGATGAAACAGAGGAAAACAGAGGAGAAGACCATGACAGGTGGGTCCTACTGCTTTCATCCTTATTTTCACTGGACAGTCAATTCTACCACCTAATTCAGTCCAAAAATTTCTATATATCTGTGGAAAGGCTAAATTGAAGATGGAGAATTTGATTCTGAACTCAAATCATTGATTTAACCAAGTTTCATTCGAATTCAAACTTGAATTCGAAATTGAGTGGAATTCAATGTAGCAATTGAATTAAATAGCAAACATGCTTCAAAAATTATGAAAATTTGTAGGGAGACTATTTGAAATATTAGGAATCCAATGGTCAACTAAGATTTGTATTTTGTTCAAGTTTGAACAGTAGCTAAGTTTAGATTTTTGAATTCCCTCGAATAGGTTTGAAACTGATTTTATTTTTGGCACTTGCTATTGTGATTTATTTTCTAAACTAGGGTCTCCTAGTGGAGATAATCCACTAAATTTTACGGCTTTTACATTCCTCCCCCCTTAAAGGAATCTCGTCCCGAGATAACAATGAAGAGACGAAAGTAGGAGAGAAATTACCGGATATGAGA
This sequence comes from Tuctoria greenei, assembly GCA_036927565.1. Lineage (NCBI taxonomy): Eukaryota > Viridiplantae > Streptophyta > Magnoliopsida > Poales > Poaceae > Tuctoria > Tuctoria greenei. Next base: position 44,169,023 of record JAYESD010000001.1, on the reverse strand, counting down.
TGATAAGAAATCCGGATAGTTGGAGCGGAGATATTCTTCGGATTCCCATGTCGCTTCTTCATATGGTTGCTCCATAACACTTTATAGAACTTGTAAGACCTATGTGTGCTGAATACATTGGCTTGTAGTGAATACACTTGGCTTTGATGATAAAAGTTTTTAATATCACCAAAACACATTTTTATCAAGGTCCGACTCTAGCTCTGAGCTACAGCAAGGTCCGACGGTAGGTCCGGCTTGGTTTGGGTAGCTCCGGTTATGTTCGATGCTAGGTCCGACTTCTTGGTAAGGTCCGACCCGCTTTGGTAAGCTCCGGTGAGCTTTATCTTTAGCTCCGGCATGTATTTGATAGCTCCGGAATGCTTTTGCTAAGCTCCGACGTACTTTGTCTAGCTCCAGTTTTGGTTTGACTAGTTTTGACTAGTTTTTGGTAAGCTCCGGTGCTAGGATCTACTAGTTTTGGTAAGCTCCGGCAGGTGCTTCATTGTACTAGTTTTGGTAAGCTCCGGGTCAAGCTCCGGCTTGCTGTGGGATGGTCCGGAACTTGACCGTAATACTTCTGCTTTTCATTGGCAAAGTTTTGAACTTGCTTTATATTCTTGGAAAGATTGCTTAGTATTCATTTGCTAAGTTTTTGGTGTGTTTTGGTTGATATGGATAATATTGTGTTACTGTGGTTTTGCAGCATGCTTATGTGAGGTTCTCACGTAGGGTGTTGTGTTCGGAACTAACTTGAGTCAAGTCGAAGACTTGAGCTCGTATAGATTGGTTGTTTATTCATGTGCAGGTGTTGCTTGAGTTCAAGGCATGGCTGGTGACGGGATCCATTGTACTAGTCTCAGGGAGGAGATGAGGTTCCAACAACCAAGTTCGGGAGGAATTGTGGTTGAGCTGATCAGGAGGTCGCGCAGGACGATTGAATCAAGGGCAGTGCATATGAAGGTTACTGGACGTCGAAGGAAGGTTTTTGCACGTATGCATGCGGTGCATGACGTGGCAACATGGTTCCGAAGATGGTTTATGGATGGGAAGATCTGGTTGGAAGGATCGGATCGTAGCGGTTAATGACTTCGGCTGCGGCGAAGTCGGTTATGGGTCGGTATGGAAAGTATTGAGTTGGTTATGATAGGATTTCGTGTGGGTCACGAATTTTAGTTGTTTAGGAATGTGGGATACGTTCCTAAGATGTTTGGAAGTCTTAAGATTGCTTCTATTTGCGTATAGAAGAATCTTGAGCAGTTATGGAAAGTTACAATTCATGATCTGAGTAGGATTGGAGTCCTAGTTGGTATTGGGTTGGCCTAAGGGCTGGTTAGATAAGCAAGAGAGCCCAGAGCTCGTGGGGCACGACTTTGGGGCTTTTCCTCTTGTGTTATATTGAATAAAATTCGTAGTTTGAAGGAACTTTTGTGCCTTGTTCGTCCGACTTGTTCCAGACAAGTTTTACTCGTCAAGTTTCTGGACAGCACTACCTTTCGTCGGTGGTTTTATCATAACTCGAGTTTTACAGATCCAATTGACGTGATTCTTTTTGGGTTGTCTTCACAACTTGATTGTCTATCATCTTTCAAAATTTCACGGTCATTGGATTTGTGGTCTAGGATCTACACGAGTTTCTTTGCAGCGTTCCAGAACTGTTTTTTCTCGGGTAGGGCAGATTGACCATTGTTTGATCTTCCGATCATAACTTGAGTTTTTCTCAATGGATTTGAGTGATTCTTTTTGTGTTGTCTTCGTGACTTGATTATCTCTGATATCTATCACTTTTGTCATGGTGAAACACATTTAGATTAGTCTCACGCACGATTTCTTTAACAGATCGTTTTTCTGCCGAAAGGGTTTGGGGTTTAATTGTTTCCGCTGCGTAAGATTTTTAAATCTACCATTCACCCCCCTCCCCCCCCTCTGGTAGCTTTTCACATGCTCTTCGATCCTACAATTGGTATCAGAGCCACGGTGCTCTAATCTTTGTGATTTGCACGTGTTTTTGACTAATCATCATGGAGAAGTACTCCGCCAAACCGTGTGTGTTTGCTGGCATTGATTTTCAGGTTTGGAAGGCACGCATGGAGGCTTTCATCCAGGCACAAGGCTTTGCAATATGGGAGAAGGTATACAAGCCTTACAAAGTGCCATCAAATGATCAAGTCATGGCCACAAACCTACGGGACGTCGACAACAACAACAAAGCCCGAAACTTGATCATCCAAGGACTCACTCAAAGCGACTTTGATCGTGTCGCGCACCTCCGATCAGCATACGATGTTTGGAGAGCTCTCTGTGATTATCATGAAGGCTCCAACACAATCAAGGAGGTAAAACAAGATATGTTCAAAAAGGAATATATGCGTTTTGAGATGCAACCAGGTGAGTCTATCGATGACCTCTTTGCTCGTTTCAATAAAATTCTCAGCAACTTACGTAGTGTCAATGTAAATTTTTCTGATGTTGAGAATGCTAGGCAACTTCTTAGTGCATTAGACATGTCAATTTGGGAGATGAAAGTAACATTTATTCGTGAATCAACTTTCATGAGTTCTCTTACATTAGATGTACTTTATTCTAAACTAAAAACTCATGAAATTGACATCCTAGCACGTAAGAACCCAAATAAGTCTATTTCATTTGTTTCGCAACGTGATATGTCTAGCTCCGTCCAGTCATCATCTTGCAATACTCTTGCTTTGTTGTCCTCACTAACCATGGAGCAGATCGAAGAATTTCCAGAAGAGGAGTTGACACTCATCTCTACTAGATTCTCAAAAGCATTGCAAAATGTGAGAACTAGAAGGAGAGGAAGCTCCGGACCTCAACGCTGTTTTGAATGTGGTAAAACAGGACACTTTCGTACAGAATGCCCTAACCTTTCAGGTCCTACTTCCGGGATGAAATGAAAACAAGAACGAAGCACTCCTCTGCAAAAGATACGAAGAAAAAGAAGGGTACCATAGGACGCAAGATGATTAACAGCTTCATCACCGCACTTCAAGAACTTATTTCAAGTGATGTAGACTTTGAAAGTGATGAAGATGATGACGATCTGGCCAACTTATGCTTCATGGCGGGCAAAACAAGATCAAGATCAATTCAGGAGGATGCAGAACACAACAGTGAAGACGATGAGGTATGTTCTACCTGCAATGAAATGTGTGATGCTATTTCTCGTGCAACTATTATTGTCAAGAAAAAGGACAAAAAGCTTAGGGATAGTGCTGCTAAAATTGAATCACTAGAATCAGAAATTAACCGTTTAAAAACTTTGATTCCTAGTGATGATGCATGTCCCTCATGTGACTTAATCTATGAACAATTGTCCACATTAAGAAGTGCACACTCCTCCACTCTAGATAAACTTGAGTTAGAAATTGAAAAGAACAAAGAGCTTGCTGCACTTAATGATAAAAACTTGAAAGATGCTAGCTGTTCTACAATTGATTTGCATTGTTCTACTTGTGATGATCTTGATAAGAAACTACAGGATGCTATGAATGAAATTTCTATATTGAACAATGCTTTACGTTCTCATGAAGTTAAATTTTGTTGCAATTGCAAACTAAAAGGAAAAACTTCATGTGAAAATTGCCTTGATCTGTCCAACAAACTTGATGACATGCATAGGACATTAGATCGGTTTTGTAATGGGAATAAGAACCTAAACTTGCTGCTGAATTCTCCCAAGTCTTGCAATGATAAAACTGGTTTAGGTTTTGATTCTCATGCTCATGCTAAGGCACATCCACCTAAAATTGTAAAGTCATTAGGAAGTGGTTTGTTTCAAACAGTTCCTAAACAAAATGGAGTGGTTTTCAAATCTGCAGGAGTGATGCCTCATTCGATTTCAAATAAAAATATTGCTTGCTCATCTAGACATGAAAACAAAGTTAAATTTCATTGTACCTTCTGTGGTAGAGATGGTCATGTCATAGATTTTTGTTATAGACTAGCTAAACAACAGAAAAGGGAAATAATGGTTGCTAGATCACATAACTTTCATGCAAAATTTGCTGCACACATTGAACCGAAAGTACAACCTGCTGTTTTGAGTCCAAAACATTCAAAGTTTACCTCCGGACCTTCTGTTTTTTCCTCCATAGCTACTAATTTTTGTGCTACACAAGTAACACCTTATAGGTCAGTAGTCAAGAATAAAAAATCTCAAACTTTGACTCATAAATCTGCTGTTTTGTCTCAGCTTTCGCGTGTTTTTCCTGCTGCACGTCGCGTGACTCAGTACTGGATTCCTAAATGCCTCTTGACTAACCCCAGTATTGAGTCATCGACGTATTGTGCTTTTATGTAGGTTACACGTTTGAGGAAGGAGAACGTTTGGATCGTGGATTCAGGTTGCTCACGCCACATGACCAGTAACAAAGATTGGTTCTCCTCCCTCTCTTTTGTGTCACGTGTAGAGAATGTTACTTTTGCCGATAATTCTTCAACTCCTATAATTGCTAAGGGTTCGGTTAGAGTAAATGATCACTACACTTTGAAGGATGTGGCACTTGTCAAAAATTTGAAATACAACTTGCTTTCTGTTGCACAATTGCTAGATGAAAATCTAGAAATTATTTTCAATAAAAACTGCTGCAAAGTTGTAGGTTCAAATAGTGAGCTTATTTTAACATGTCTCGGTTTGGAAGAGTTTTTAAAGCTGATTTTGATATGTCTTCCTCTAAGCATAGGTGTCTAGTTGCTAATGATTCAAAGGACTTATATTTTTGGCATCGTAGACTTGGTCACGTAGGCTTTGATCACCTAACGCGTGTTAGTGCTCTTGATCGCATACGTGGGCTGCCTAAGCTTAAAGGGGACAAAGATATTGTGTGCTCTTCTTGTAGACATGCTAAGATGGTTGCAGGTTCACATACTCCTCTCACAATGATCATGACAACTGAACCATGTCAACTTTTGCATCTTGACACCGTAGGACCTTCACGTGTTCAATCCTTCGGAGGTAAATGGTATGTCCTTGTTATTGTTGATGATTATTCTAGATACTATTGGGTTTACTTTATGGCGTCTAAGAATGAAGTTTTTAGTCACTTTAGAACTTTATTTCTTAGATTATCAATTGATTACCCAGGATCATTAAAAGCAATTAGAAGTGATAATGGAACCGAATTTAAAAATCAATCTTGTGATCACTTTTGTGCTGAAAATGGAATAAATCATCAATTCTCTTCACCATATGTACCTCAACAAAACGGTGTTTTAGAAAGAAAGAACAGAACCTTAGTTGAGATGGCTAGGACTATGCTTGATGAATATCAAACTCCTAGGAAATTTTGGGCTGATGCGTTAGCAACCGCTTGTTATGTCTCAAATCGTGTTTTCTTGCGTGCTAAGCTAGGTAAAACACCATATGAGCTCCGGTTTGGACATAGGCCTAGTGTTACACACTTTCGGGTCTTTGGTTGCAAATGCTTTGTTAAGAAACATGGTAATCTTGATAAATTTGAACCTAGATCTATTGATGGCATGTTTCTTGGTTATCCATCTCATACTAGAGGCTACCGTGTGCTTTTACTTGACACTAACAAAATTGTGGAGACTTGTAAAGTGTCTTTTGATGAAGCTAGCCCAGGTACTAGCTCCAGTGTTGCAGGACCAGATCCGTATCCTCAGGGGGAGGGTATTTTCGAAGATGAAGAAGAGCCGGTGATACTGCCTGGTAGTTCCGAAGTTGACACGTGTCCAGCTCCGGACATTGAACAAGCTCCGGCTATCACCTATGCTGGTCCTGATCATCCTCAAGCCACAAGCTCATCGATTTGTGATGAACATGAAGAAGAAGAAGCTTGTGGGACATTTGTTCCCCTACGGTTTTACAAAGATCATCCCCCACAACATATGATTGGAAGATTGCACGAACGAGTCACACGGTCCAGGTTTTGCGATCCAAACTCTCATGCTAATTCTGCTTTTGTTGCTTCTTTTGAACCCAAAGATATATCACACGCACTCACTAATGAATCTTGGATTATTGCCATGCAAGAAGAGTTAGAAAATTTTGAAAGAAATAATGTTTGGAAACTTGTACCTCCACCTCTAGGTCACACTTTAATTGGAACTAAATGGGTATATAAAAATAAACAAAGTGAGGATGGGGTTGTGGTTAGGAATAAGGCTAGGTTGGTTGCTCAAGGTTTCACTCAAGTTGAAGGTCTAGATTTTGATGAAACTTTTGCTCCTGTCGCTAGATTAGAAGCCATAATAATTTTGTTAGCTTTTGCAGCATCTAAAGGTTTTAAGCTATATCAAATGGATGTTAAAAGTGCTTTTCTTAATGGCTACATAGATGAGGAGGTTTATGTCAAACAACTACCGGGTTTTGAAAATCCAAATTTTCCTAATCATGTTTACAAACTGTCCAAAGCCTTATACGGTCTCAAACAAGCCCCTAGAGCATGGTGTGATAGGCTAAAAACATTCTTACTTGAAAAAGGGTTTACCATGGGCAAGGTTGATAAAACTCTTTTTGTTCTTAAGCATGGCAATGACTCATTATTCGTTCAAGTGTATGTGGATGATATTATCTTTGGTTGTGCTTCTCATGATCTTGTGTCCAAGTTTTCAGCAATGATGAGTTCCGAATTTGAAATGAGTATGATGGGTGAACTCACTTACTTTTTGGGGCTGCAAATCAAGCAAACCAAGGAGGGTACCTTTGTGCATCAAACGAAGTATACCAAAGACCTCCTAAGGCGCTTCAACATGGACAAAAGCAAGCCTCTTCGGACACCAATGGGAACAGCAACAACACTTTAACTTGATGAAGATGGTGAACCCGTGGATCAAAAAGAATATAGAAGTATGATCGGATCACTTTTGTATCTCACGGCATCAAGACCAGACATACAATTCAGCGTATGTCTTTGTGCACGGTTTCAAGCCTCCCCACGTGTTTCACATCGTCAAGCCATCAAAAGGATTCTTAGGTACTTACATGGAACCCAAGAATTTGGCATTTTTCTTCCTTCTTCATCAACCGTTACTTTGAAAGCTTTTTCGGATGCTAATTTTGGGGGTTGTAGGATTGATAGGAAAAGTACTTCCAGTGCTTGTCATTTTCTTGGTAATTCTCTTGTTGCTTGGTCCTCTAGAAAACAAAATTCAGTTGCACAATCCACAGCCGAATCTGAATATGTAGCTGCTACTAGTGCTTGCTCACAAATTCTTTGGATTGTTCAAACACTTAAGGACTATGGGGTTGATCTAGATAGTGTTCCACTATTTTGTGATAACACTAGTGCTATTTGCATTGCTAAAAACCCCGTGTAACATTCTAGAACTAAGCACATTGATATTAGGTATCACTTTCTCCATGATAATGTTGAAAAAGGAAACATTGTGCTTCACCATGTAGATACCGAACAACAATTGGCTGACATTTTTACAAAACCTTTGGATTTCACTCGTTTTTGTTTCATTCGTGGTGAAATAGGGGTTATGCATCCTCATGGCTTAAATTGAGGGGGAGTTTTGAAACTTGGGAAGTCTATGTATGAATCTGAAATTAAAACAATATGAGCTTAGTATTTCATACATATATGACTTTGTAATTCCTTTTACATGCTGAAAGTTCTTACTACATTACTCGTGTTATACATTTTGTAGTTTTTGCCATGTCTAGTAATTGGAATAATTACTTACACTAAATATGGTCATGGTCGAACTTTCTTGCTATTTTGAACTTGTTGCATGCTCACAAATGCTTTTAATCATTAAGAATTTATCAAGTAATCAACTCACATGTTGAGTTTTTATGAACAAATATAAATTGAGAAAAGATCAAGAGAATATGCATGCATCGCACTTCTTCTTTTGAGATGGCTTGTCATTGCACTTAGATATGAACTTGGAAGAAGTTGTGTATGACTAAAACCATGTCCTTAAGCTTCTGATTGTCAAATGACATAGGCTTGGCTTGGTTGGTTAGAATAAGGCAGATGCGCATATAATCTCTTGCAAATATCATATGATCTAAATTTATGCTTTGAAAAAATAATAAAATGCAGCAACTAGTGTCATGCTATCAGGTTTTACGATAGTTAAGTTTGTGAGATCATGACTTGCTTAAATTGAAAATTACATTTGATCTCTAGCATGGCTTACACTACTTTATGTATTTCATTGATGTGATAATGTAAGGTACTTGATAGTATGACTTGGATGAGCTTTGTTTATATGTATATGTTATAATATGCTCATAACAACTAAAGAGGGAGAGATAAATTGTTTTATATGCTCATGACTTGCTGAATACATTGCCAAAGGGGGAGAGATAAGCATGAAGAGAAAGATAATGTGCATGGGGAGAGATGATAAAGGGGGAGAAATATGTGAATTTTGAATTTTGATTTTTTTGCTTTTCTTCTCATTTTATTTACAATTTACAAAAAGGGGAGAAATTGTCTTCAAAACTTTTAATGAGAATAAGCCAATGTTCGGATATTAACTAGTGTTGCCAATGCATTCATCAAGGGGGAGATTGTAAGACCTATGTGTGCTGAATACATTGGCTTGTAGTGAATACACTTGGCTTTGATGATAAAAGTTTTTAATATCACCAAAACACCTTTTTATCAAGGTCCGACTCTAGCTCTGAGCTACAGCAAGGTCCGACGGTAGGTCCGGCTTGGTTTGGGTAGCTCCGGTTACGTTCGATGCTAGGTCTGACTTCTTGGTAAGGTCCGACCAGCTTTGGTAAGCTCCGGTGAGCTTTATCTTTAGCTCTGGCATGTATTTGATAGCTCCAGAATGCTTTTGCTAAGCTCCGATGTACTTTGTCTAGCTCCGGTTTTGGGTTGACTAGTTTTGACTAGTTTTTGGTAAGCTCCAGTGCTAGGATCTACTAGTTTTGGTAAGCTCTGGCAGGTGCTTCATTGTACTAGTTTTGGTAAGCTCCGGGTCAAGCTCTGGCTTGCTGTGGGATGGTCCGGAACTTGACCGTAATACTTCTGCTTTTCATTCGCAAAGTTTTGAACTTGCTTTATATACTTGGAAAGATTGCTTAGTATTCATTTGCTATGTTTTTGGTGTGTTTTGGTTGATATGGATAATATTGTGTTACTGTGGTTTTGCAACATGCTTATGTGAGGTTCTCACGTAGGGTGTTGTGTTCGGAACTAACTTGAGTCAAGTCGAAGACTTGGGCTCGTATGGATTGGTTGTTTATTCATGTGCAGGTGTTGCTTGAGTTCAAGACATGGCTGGTGACGGGATCCATTGTACTAGTCTCAGGGAGGAGATAAGGTTCCAACAACCAAGTTCGGGAGGAATTGTGGTTGAGCTGATCAGGAGGTCGCGCAGGATGATTGAATCAAGGGCAGTGCATATGAAGGTTACTGGACGTCGAAGGAAGGTGTTTGCACGTATGCATGCGGTGCATGACATGGCAACATGATTCCGAAGATGGTTTATGGATGGGAAGATCTGGCTGGAAGGATCGGATCGTATCAGTTGATGACTTCGGCTGCAGCGAAGTCAGTTATGGCTCGGTATGGAAAGTATCGAGTTGGTTATGATAGGATTTCGTGTGGGTCACGAATTTGAGTTGTTTAGGAATGTGGGATACGTTCCTAAGATGTTTGGAAGTCTTAATATTGCTTCTATCTGCGTATAGAAGAATCTTGAGCAGTTATGGAAAGTTACAATTCATGATCTGAGTAGGATTGGAGTCCTAGTTGGTATTGGGTTGGCCTAAGGGCTGGTTATATAAGCAAGGGAGCCCAGAGCTCGTGGGGCACGACTTTGGGGCTGTTCCTCTTGTGTTCTATTGAATAAAATTCGTAGTTTGAAGGAACTTTTGTGCCTTGTTCGTCCGACTTGTTCCAGACAAGTTTTACTCGTCGAGTTTCTGGACAGCACTACCTTTCGTTGGTGGTTTTATCATAACTAGAGTTTTACAGATCCAATTGACGTGATTCTTTTTGGGTAGTCTTCAAAACTTGATTGTCTATCATCTTTCAAAATTTCACGGTCATTGGATATGTGGTCTATGATCTACACGAGTTTCTTTGCAGCGTTCTAGAACTGTTTTTTTTCGGGTAGGGCAGATTGACCATTGTTTGATCTTCCGATCATAACTTGAGTTTTTCTCGACGGATTTGAGTGATTCTTTTTGTGTTGTCTTCGTGACTTGATTCTATCTGATATCTATCACTTTTTCATGGTGAAACACGTTTAGATTAGTCTCACACACGATTTCTTTAATAGATCATTTTTCTCCCGAAAGGGTTTGGGGTTTAGTTGTTTCCGCTGCGTAAGATTTTTAAATCTATGATTCACCCCCACCCCTCTGGTAGCTTTTCACGTGCTCTTCGATCCTACAAAACCCCAGCGTGAGGTTCCGCGTTGTTCGAGCCTTCTCATTGAGAATCTGAATCAGATGTTTGGAGTATGTGAGATCTGGTCGCAACTTGCCGATTTCATCCGTGTGGACTGCAGCTGTGAACTTCAAACATTTCCGGAGCTGGGATACGTGGAAAATATCATGGATACCAGTGAGAGATGTCGGCAATTCCAATCGATAAGCCACAGGTCCGCACTTCTCCGTGATAGCAAACGGACCAATAAACCGGGGAGCTAGCTTTCCTTTTACTCCGAACCGGTGAATTCCTTTCATCGAAGAGTAGGTATACGTGATCCCCGACATTGACCTGCGGCGGGCGACGCAGCTTGTCCGCATAATTCTTCTGTCGAGATTGAGCCGCTCTCAAGTTCGCTCTACTGATTTGAACTAGTTCCTCGGCTTCATTGACTAGATCAATCCCGAATGTCACTCTTTCGCCGGACTCGCACCAATTCAGCGGTGTGCGGCATTTCCGGCCGTAGTGAGCTTCATATGGTGCCATCTTAATACTCGCTTGATAACCATTGTTGTATGAGAATTCCGCCAACGATAAATGATCATCCCAATTTTTTACCATGGTGGATGGCACACGCTCGCAACATGTCCTCAAGTACTTGATGCACTCGCTCAGTTTGTCCATCGGTCTATGGGTGATAGGCGGAGCTTCTAATTAGTTTAGTACCAAGTGAGGCATGCAGATGCTCCCAGAAACGAGCAACAAACAGCGAGCTTCGATCTGAAATAATCGTGCGAGGAATGCCGTGTAGGCACATGATTCTTGATATGTACAACTTCGCATATTTCTTGGCATTGAATCCGACAGTTACCAAAATGAAGTGTGCTGACTTGGTTAGTCGATCGACTATCACCCAAATCGAATCATGCTTCCGGAATGTGAGTGGCAATCTGACGATGAAATCCATACTCACATCCTCCCATTTCCATGCCAGAATATACAGCAGTTGTAGCTGTCCCGCTTTCCGCATATGATCGCCCTTCACTCGCCGGCACGTATCACATTTGGATACGTACTTTGCTATTTCCCGCTTCATCTGTGTCCACAAAAACTTGGTCTTCAAATCTTGATACATTTTATTGCTGCCCACATGAATAGAAAATTTTTACATGTGAGCTTCATCCAATATTTTCTTCCGGAGCTTAACATCCTGGGGTACAACTATCCGATCCTTGAACATAATGTACTGTGATTCTCTTTCCGGAAACATTTTACCTCCGCTGTCCACTCTTTCCCGTTTTTGTGACATGCCTTTCTCTTTCTTTTGGGCTTCAATAATTTCCTTTCGGATGCTGGGAATAAGAGCAAGATTATTGAGAGCCCCATATGGAATCACATATAGACTTGGTTCCTCATCATCCATTTCAGCCATGGTGATGTTGTGGACATGGGCTTTCCGACTAAGCGCGTCGGCAACCACGTTTGCTTTACCGGGGTGGTAGTGAATTTAAATTTCGTAATTTTGATCAGCTCTAACCACCTTTGTTGTCTCATATTTAGCTCCTTCTGCGTGAAGATATATTTCAAACTCTTGTGGTTGGTGTAGAGGTGTACAAGATTTCCAAGCAAGTAATGCCTCCATATTTTTAATGCCAATACCACGGCAGCAAGCTCAAGGTCATGAGTCGGATAGTGCGGCTCGTGGTTTCGGAGTTGTCGAGATCCATATGCGACCACACGTCCTTCTTGCATAAGAACACAGCCAAGTCCGATGCCTGATGCATCGCAATAAACATCGAACGTTTTTTTTCGCGTTTGGCTGAGCAAGAACTGGGGCTGTTGTAAGGTGCTGCACTAATTTCTTGAACGCTTCTCCACAAGCTGAACTCCAAATATATTTGGTGCCCTTTTTCAGCAGCTCCGTCATCGGATTAGCGATTTTTTAAAAGCTTGGGATGAACCTCCGATAATATCCCACTAAACCAAGGAAACTTCGGACTTCATGTACAGACTTCGGAGATTGCCATTTCAGCACTTGATCAATTTTACTGGGGTCCACAGCGATGCCCTCAGCTGAAATAATGTGTCCCAAGAATGACACTTGGCTGATCCAAAATTCACACTTGCTGAGTTTTGCATAGAGCTTATGGTCTCTTAACTGTTGCAGTACAATACATAGATGTTCAACATGTTCTTCCTCTGACTTGGAATAAACCAATATGTCGTCGATGAAGACTACGACGAACTTGTCCAACTCCAGCATGAATACTGAGTTCATGAGATACATAAAGTGAGCCGGAGCATTGGTGAGACCAAAAGACATGACAAGATACTCGTATAATCCATATCGCATCGAGAATGCCGTCTTTGGTATATCCTTCGGTCGGATTTTGATTTGATGATATCCGGACCGAAGATCCATCTTCGAGAACACCCTCGCACCAACAAGTTGATTGAAAAGAATGTCGATGCGGGGCAGCGGGTACTTGTTCTTTATAGTCATGGCATTGAGCGGTTGATAATCCACGCATAACTGCAATGTTTCATTCTTCTTCTTAACGATCAGCACCGAGCAGCCCCAAGTTGACGAGCTTGGCCGAATAAAACGCTTGTCCAAAAGGTCTTTCAAATGCTCCTTAATTCAGCTAGCTCATTAGGCGCCATTCGATACGGTGTTCGAGAGATCGGTTTGGTTCACGGTACAAGTTCAATCTTGAACTCGACATCACGTTCGGGCGGCATGCCCGGTAAGTCATCGAGAAACACATCGGGTGTGACATCCTGACTCAAGGCTTAATAGGATTGATAGAATAACTCATACCATCAAGGTATACCATCTTTTTTGGAAGCCCACCTGCAAAGAACTTTGAAGTTAAGTGTGCTTGGCCTGAAGCAATTTACAGATGGGTGACCGACTGGGATGTTTTTCTGGGTGCGTACGAGTGAGGACAAAATGCGCAGAAAAGACTAGTGTTGGTTTGTGGGGCTAGTCTGTGATCCTAGAAAGCTGCCAGGAGTAACGACCGCCAGACCCGTAGTGGCTGGGGTGTTACAAAATGGTATCAGAGCTGACCCTCGCGGTTTCACGGGTGCATATAGGTCAGGGACATGGGTACGTATGCATGACGCATGGGTCCTCTAGGAGGGACACAGTATGATATGTATGCCAGTACTGAACGTATGGACGTGGCCAAGAGGGGATGTTCTTCGCTTGTGAGTTGACCGACGAGGACGTCGGTCTTATAAGGGGTATGGATTGTGACATCCTGACTCAAGGCTTAATAGGATTGATAGAATAACTCATACCATCAAGGTATACCTTCTTTTTTTGGAAGCCCACCTGCAAAGAACTCCGAGGTTAAGCGTGCTTGGCCCGAAGCAATTTACGGATGGGCGACCGACCGGGAATTTTTCCTGGGTGCCCACGAGTGAGGACAAAATGTCCAGAAAGGACTAGTGTTGGTCTGTGGGGCTAGTATGTGATCCAAGAAAGCTGCCAGGAGTAATGACCGCCAGGCCCGTAGTGTCTGGGGTGTTACATCGGGATACTCATGGTCCATCGGAATATCTTCAAGTTTAGTTTCTTCAGTGTTATATACAGCTACACTGTCCTGCTCCGTGCTGTCCAAAACCAGTTCGTGCTATCCGTGCATCGGAGAGTCAATTTAGACAGTACAGGTACCGATATTAAGAACGGCACCATGATGGTTCAACCATGACATACCCAATATTATGTCGATCTTCTGTCCATCCAATGTAATCAGCGACGTTGGAATCTTGCGTCCCAAATATAGAGCTACTTAGGGAACAATCTGACTAGCAGAGATACTTCCACCCGGTGAACTTATAAGATAACTATTCTTGGGAGTATTGGTGGATAATTGGTGCGGATCCACACTTGATTTACTGATAAAATTGTTGGTAGCACCGGAATCAAAGAGTATGAGGATGGGTATGTCTTTGATAGAAAACATGCCTGCTAGCACCGGTGCTCCCTCCGAAACACCCTCGATCGCTATATGTTGAACACTTCTGGTTTGCAGTGCTGTCCTCTCTAGTTGAATACGAGGCTGAATACACCGTTGTACTGGTACTTGCCTGCTGCTCAACATCTTCTCTCGGCAATCCTTGGTATAGTGCTCAACACGATCACATGTGAAACACTTATACTGATTTAATGTCCCACTGACTTGAGGCCTGAATTGTCCTGCATCTCGCTGTGAGATAAATGCCCCTGGAACAATTCAAGACTGTTCTTTCTGCTGATGTAATGCTGGTTGGAAATCTGATACTTCAAACGGCCGACTCCAATACAAACTCGGTTGTGCAGCCGGCTGCCATATCTGACCGGACGGTCATCAGTACACCATACGGTATTTTTGAGGAACATGATGTGTGTTGTCCTGCACAACAAGTATGTTCTTTGACTCATCCACGATCCTCTCACGTGTGGCATCCTCTTGCGTAATCGCGGCATTAAGCATAGCGTTGAACGAGCCGTGATTGAACAATTCAAGCTTGTCTTTCAACATGGGGCTTAGACCCCGATAGAAATACTCTCACTTCTAATCCTCCGTATTCACATACTCCAATGCATATTGCGTTAGATTAATAAAGACTTTGGAGTATTCTTGAGCACTCTTTCCTCCTTGCTTCAAATCAAGAAATTTATGAAGCTTCCTTCTCATAATGGCGGGAGGAACATGATAGGCGTGAAATGCCTCCGGGAACTCTATCCAAGTGACTTGCTGTCCGGCGGTCAAGGAGGCGATTTGGTTCGCCCATCAAGCACCGGCGATGCCATGTAGTTGTTGTGCTGCATATAAAATCTTCATATGATCACAGCACTGTAGATGTCCGAACTTAGCTTCAATGGTGCGGAGCCAATAGACAGCATCTAGAGGTTCACCATCACCACTGAACACAGGGGGTGCAGTCGCCAAGAATTCTGGATATCTTGCTTGCTGAGGTTGACGATTACCTTCGGCTTGACGTCCCCCCTGATTGGACGTAATCTGCATGAGGGTTTGCAGCAGCTCGGTCCTCTCGTCGCGCGAATCCACCATGGCTGTGATATCATCTGCCAATGTAAGCGGAGATGGAGGTGGATGTTGCACCGGCTGTTCCGGCTCTCGGGAGTCATCCCCTCCCTGACTTGAACCACCAACCTCGTATGTTGTGTGAGTGCGCACCATTCTGTAGTCACAGTCATTAATCCAACATGAGACATGATATTCCAAGATAACAATAGGATGAAAACAATAGTGTGTGTATTGATAACCAAACTTGCATAACGGTCATATATTGATAAAGTGTAAACTTTATACCGAATATATTATCCCTGGAGCAATGTCACCATAGTGAGCTCCAAAATAACAAACTCCATGGATTGAAGTTCATTTTGACTATTATTGGCCGCGACGGGACGTTATGCGTGTTATTGTGCGAATACACTCTCTTATCTTCAATATGATACAAACATGGTCATAAAAAGAAAAGAGGTTTGAGTGGATCAAACCCTCAATTCCACTAGTAAATGTTTGAGTATCTACCCCTGGTCTGTTACGATACTTCTTGAAGTGAAATTGAGGACCAGATTCATAACAAGACCAAATTATGCCAAACCGGTGAAGTTTCTGTTAAACCTGACAAGCTTGTACTCCAACACAAATTTAACCCAGTAATTGTCAGAATCAGATCTTGAAGTGAACTAAAAAGTTAAATTAAACTTCAAGACCTTTCCAAAAAGTATTTTTTGTCTCCAGATCATTTCTTTTTGGGGAGATATGGCATTGTAAACCTGACAGTTTTTCTGGAAATTTTGACAGCATCTCCTTTGTTTATGCTGATTTTGGGCCACAGTTTCCAGATATAAAACAGCAGAATTTACAAAAGCCACAATTTACAAATTTTTAATACATACTACAAGGATTCCAGATATGTTTTGTACAATCCTGTTCGATTTTTCTAGAGGGAGATATGGTCAAAACAGTAAGGAGTCCAGAGAGGGTTCCAGTTTCTGTCCAGTTTGGCAGATTTTGGAACTTTGAAATTTTGAATAGGGTAGAGGGGAATTCAGCTCTGGAGTTGAACATAAAAGATTGAAAGGAGTTACCAAAATTTTCATCCATGTAAGATACACATTCCTTTGTGGTTTCGTCTGGGAGTTATGGTTTCTCAAAGTCAGGTCTTTTCTGGCAGAAAAACAGAACACTCTGTTTTTGAATTGGTGACTTCAAAACCTACTCCAATTTTGAAAAATTAGTTCAAAATCAGAACCCGATAGCTAATATCAGTATATTTACATCTTCTCAGTTCCAATTTACAGCAAGGTGGTTAATGCAACAATGGAATACATGTCGGTACTACGTGCCTCACAAAAGTGAAAATTCTAAGCCGGTATTCCGGCATACGTCTCAACGGTGCCCTTAATGATGTTCACTCGCAAATGATCTCTAAGCGCAATACGATCACGCAGTCAGTGCTGCATAAGACACACAATTTACAAAACACTCATTATGGTGCCATACGGCACAGCCCGCACGGGAGATCATTTCAGGCAGTCACAATAATATTTATGAAAGTAAGACATCCGTCCTGTATCATTCCATACGGGCCGCCCCGAGCAAAGCCACGTCTCGAGTTACATGACCGGATTTTCTACCACCTGACGGGGTCCCACGTCTTTGCATAATGCTGCACAAGTAGGAGGCGCATCGCGTTATGTCCCACCCGACGGGGGCTTCCACTAATTTTGAAGCACGTTGGGGTACCGCGTGTCATATGTTCTCAGAAACATGGAGAGTTTCAGAGACTATTATTGACTTTCCGTGCTAAGCCACGGAAACAATCACATGCTACTTCTCGCATGGTGAGCTTACCGTAATTGATCCGCTTGCGGTGGCGTACCTTACCTCTTACCTGACGTTGGAGCGTCGTTACAGAATATAATAACACATAAATTAGCTTTGCCACTTTAATAACGTATGCTAATATAGTCGTTATGTGGGCCTTGTACCGTATCCTCACCGTGTCCTATGTTTTTCTCGTAATACAATCCTTATTTAGTATGCTATTCTCAATGCAACTCTGATACCAGGTTGTGAGGACTGGGTCCACACATTCCAAAAATTGCATTGGGTGGTGCCGTGCAATGCGGCACCCAACAGCACACATGTAAAGGACCACGTATTACATAAATCATTTGCTGAAATTTACAAAGGTGTTCAGTTTCCAAATAGTTTATATAAAAATAAACTACAGCGGAAGATGAGATTACAACTCTCGTACTCAAGTCTAATAAGCAAAAGAGAAGCCATCCAGCCCACGGATGCTCCTCACTAGCCACGAAGATCAAACAGCAGCGGCAAGGTTCCCCATGAGTATACCGCTCGGAGAGTTCTGAGTCTCATCGGACAACCATAATCATAAGCATAGAGGTTAGTACCTGCAAAACAACTTATATAGCAACCATGTGCACGAAGGCTCAGTAAGACTTAGCCGTCTCACCTAAACATAAAACTCTATATGAGGGTAAAGACATAAACATAGGATGGCAGATTTGCATAATGGACTCGCCTAATTGTGGGTCCTTATTTTCAGATTTATTAGCAGCAGCTTAAACCTTGTGCGGGCAACATCGTAACTTCACAATCAAACAAGAAACGCTTCATCACGATGCTGCATGCCCAAGATGGAAAAATAAATTTAGTGTGCACAATACTAATACATACAACATAGCAATACAATGATAATATAATGTTTATAAGAGCAGCAATTAATTTTCATCTCAAGTGCAAGTATTAAATATGTTACAACTCAGTGAACAAGTAGTACTCATAACCGCGAGGGACGGTGATTCGAAACAAAGATACCCAGAATACACGACACGTACGCCTGTACTGGAAGTCACGTAGGTGCACTCCACGGACGTCGTACGCAGCCACCTTTCGCAAGTTCCACCCAAGTTGAATCGATTCAATCGTCTAGGACAGTATTCCCACTCACGGTGCACCTTTCCGCTGTGAAGATGTCGTGAGCGAGTTTTCTTCTACTTTGCAGCTGCCGAAAGCCCGAGGCGATCGAAAAAGTCTCAACAAAGGCTTCCCAATGTACATCGGTTTCCTGGAGCCCCTATATCCAGTATGACTCCGGTACAGTTCAAACTTGCTCAGCAGGGTGGCATACAGATTGGTCCTTAACCGACATAGGCAGGGCTACGTACCCGAGACCACGTCTTGCTTCATCCTACGTCCCTGTCCGATCTCATATTCAGATTCCTACTCCATTTCTTTGAACCAATTCCGTGTGAAAAAGTCCTAGCCATGTGAGTAGATTCCAACTACTCGACTTCTACTGAATCCTATACAACATTTAGCATAGCATAGTCTACACGATGACTTAACAAATACCCAAATACTCCATGGGGTGATCTGGTCATACAAGTGGATTTTCAATCACCTTGGCCCTAATGCACATACCTCACCCTAGACATAGGTGATCCAAATCAAAATTTTGTAATAGGGCCTAAATGCAAACCGGGGCTTGCCTGGCAACTAGACGGTATCAAAGTGGCTCCGGGGCCCTCTCAAGCTCGGCAACTAATCGATATGCAAAGAATAATGCAAGTGAATCAATACCGATATTATGAGATAGCTCAAAGGAAAGACAGTTAGGTAGACGAAATTAAGACCATTGGTTATGGAAATTTTACAGAGGATACTAGATACTATGGGTGAGGTTCTGGCAAAAATTGGACTATGTTCCTAGATGTCTCTGTTGTATAAAATTCAATGTATACAAACACTTCCCAGAATTTTCATGGGAAATATGGGATTTTAACATAGCCAAAAGTTGGTGTTCTGTTAAGAGGAGGTCAAGGGTGACTCAAAAAAATTTGTTTCATAATTTTCTAAGCATTATACTGTGAGATATTAAATTTAGAAGTTTGGACAATTTGCTGAAATGTTTCTGGACATTTTGAAATTTTCAGGCACCTATAGATTGGAAACACAATTTGGCTACTCAAATCAAATAAAATGGACCTGAAACTTTTACTTGAACTTAAGAGTATTATTTAGAATGATTTGGCCAAGTTTGGGAATTTTTGAATGAATGAAGCATCAGGAACTAATTTTAATATCATTTTGTTTATGGAATTATTGAGGTCCAATTAGGGATTTTCATACAGATTCAAGTGCACCACTTGAAAGTATAGATCATGCTGGTTCCAACAAAATTTGGATGGGAATTTTCGGACAAGTATTCAAAGAGACATAGATTTTCTAAGTTCAGCATAGAACCCGCACAGAGAAAATGGTCTAACTCATTTAACCGTGGACCCTACTTGCAGGGTTGTCTTCAACCTCCAGCAGGAGCACTCGACCAGCGGCTGAAGCACCTAGGGTGAGCTCGATTTCACTCATTTTTGCACCAAATCGAATGAGATTTTCACCAAAATAACCTTGGAAACAAGGAGAACATGATTATGGATTAAAATCGTGAATAAATTGGCCGAAGACTGGGTCTCGACGGAGAACAGCGCCATTTTAGAAGGAGTTGGGGAAAACTCGTGGAACTCAGCAATTTATCGATGGATGCTATGGAAATTTGACTGAGATGTACGCCGCCGTGAGGTGGTGAACAACATTCATGAACGAATTGGAAAATGGTTGCACCTAGAAACGAAATTAAATCGACGACCTAGTGACCTAAGTATGAACTAGCTTTGATAAAATTTGAAAGTAGCGAGCTAGGAGCTATAGCTTGACTTGAAACTTTGCGAGCAGAATCTAGGAGTGTTGACACACCTTTTTGCTTCAAGGACTGAGGTGAGAATCGGCCAGGAACAGCTTCTGCAAGGAAGCACAAGTGAGGTGGTTGCTGTGGAAAAAGAAAAACAGAGGAGGAGAAAGCTTGCTGCTGTGTTGCACCGTGAGCAAGTGAAATGATCAGCTCTCACCTTATATGCAGCTTAGTTGGCTTCACAACCAAGGCATGAAGCAAGCACACAGGCAGCTGGGTGGATTTTGCATGCCGTGACAGGTCGCTCTGTGATGAAACAGAGGAAAACATAGGAGAAATCCATGACACATGGGTCCTACTACTTTCATCCTTATCTTCACTGGACAGTCAATTCTACCAACTAATTCAGTCCAGAAATTTCTAGATATGTGAGGAAAGGCTACATTGAAGATGTAGAATTTGATTGTGAACTCAAATCATTGATTTAACCAAGTTTCATTCGAATTCAAACTTGAATTCAAAATTGAGTGGAATTCAATGTAGCCATTGAATTAAATAGCAAACATGCTTCAAAAATTATGAAAATTTGTAGGGAGAATATTTGAAATATTAGGAATCCAATGGTCAACTCATATTTGTATTTTGTTCAAGTTTGAACAGTAGCTAAGTTTAAATTTTTGAATTCCCTCGAATAGGTTTGAAACTGATTTGATTTTTTGCACTTGCTATTGTGATTTCTTTTCTAAACTAGGGTATCCTAGCTGATATGATCCTCTAAATTTTAGGGCTTTTACACTCTCCCAAAAGGAGAAGAAGAAGATCGAGGACGAAAAGAAGAAGGGGAGTAGTCACACTGACTACTCTCGATATCCTTTTAATTATGATCGGTTAAATTCTAACAATAATCATTACTTGTAAATTCCTCTAGGGAAATCACTTTTCTTCGATGGCGGTGATTATTCTATGTGGAGACAAAACATCAAAATGCAACTCATATCTCTTAACCCCAATTTATGGCATATAGTTTTTATAGGGATAGATATCCTGGATGATGATGAAGAGCTGACTCCAAGTCAAGAACAAGCTATTCATCGGAACGCTCAAGCTGCACCTGTTATCACATCATCACTAAGCCGAGATGAGTTCACCAAGGTGATATGGGATACTCTACAAACTGCACATGAAGGTGATCATCACGTACGATGTGATAACAGCAAAGAAGAAAGGAGTTGCTTTGATGTCAACTTGCAAACCCTCATCAAAAGAAGCTCGAGAAGCTCATGGAGAAGACGACTGCGATGATGAAAGCAGTGACATTGATGAAGAAGACATGATCTTGTTCATCAAGAAGTTCAAGAAAATGATGAGAGGAAAACAAGGTAGGAGCTCAAAGGAAGGAAAACAAAGGGAAAAACAAAGACCCAAGATAAAGCGTGCTTGCTATAACTGTGGAGAGTATGACCATTTCATAGTAGACTGTCCACATGAAGAAAATAAGAAGAAGACTAGGGACAACAAGCCTCAGCTAAACAAAATGTTCAAGAAGAAGAAGCAATTTGGCTAAGCGCACTTAGGGAAGGAGTGGGACTCCAATGATGAGTCCTCATCCAAAGAAGAAGAGGAGATGGCCACCATAGCCATCAAGAAGACTACCAAGAAATCCACTCTCTTCCCAACCTTGGGCGCATGGAAGGACAATGATAACACATATCTAATGGCCAAGGAAGGTAAAAGGAAGGTAACAACTAAATCTTCCTCCTTGTATTTTTTTCTAGTGATAGTGATAACTCTAGTGATGATGAAGACATGCTTAGAGGTTTAGACAAGAAAACTGCTGCTAAGATGAAATTCTTGATGGATAAGCTTGTAGATAAGGAGAAGCTAGTTGATCGTCAAGAATATATAATCATCCTCCAAAAGGAAGAATATCTTAAGATCGAAAAGCTTCTTGAAATTTAAAAGGAGCGAAGCAAATCACTAGAACTTGAGTTAGCTTCAAGCAAGGAAGCTTGCTTGAAGTTAAATGACTCAAACGTGGCTATCAAGGATGAACTTGCTAACTTAACCAAAGTTAACAAGATCCTTGAAGTAGAAGTTGAGTCACCCAAACTAAGTGGTTCTTCATCCTCTTCGAGCTCACCTTCTCAACATGTAAAGTCTGAAACTGTTATTACTTGTACATGTGCTAAAATTGACAATAACTTTAAAGAAAAGTCAAACTTGACAAAAGACAACCATGCTTCCCGAAGTTGCATATTTTACAATGAGAAGGTCAACTATGCACAAAGTGCGTACTTGGTCTCAAGACCTCCTAATGTCAAATATGGCATTGGATATTCTTGTGGTGAAAAGCAAAATGCTAGAAGCCACAAGAATAACAAGGAGCTCATTGCCTTTGTCAAGGGAAACACCTCTCAAGTTAGAAAACTTAATAATTTTGAGAAGTTTAACATTGTGAACTCATATGAACAACAAGTTTTATTTAGAACATTTGATGCTTCATATGTACTTATGAAAAGTAATATTGGAAGAGTTTATTCCAAATATGTTGGGCCACGCCATGGGAAGAACAAGTATCATGTGTTGGTGCCCAAATCACTTGTGACTAAACTCAAAGGACCCAAGCAACCTTGGGTACCTAAGACCAAGGCATAATTTTTCTTTAGCGGGCATATTCATCTGGTGGAGCTAAATGGGTGCTAGACAGTGGATGCACCAATCACATGATCGGAGAGAGAAGAATGTTCGTGGAATATGAGGAAAATTAAGATCCAAGAGAAGGCATTTACTTTGGTGATAACAGTCAAGGAATGGTGCTTGGTACCAGTAAAATTGCAATCTCATCAAAACATACTCTTTCTCATGTTTTACAAGTTGATCCATTGGATTAGAACCTTTTGTCCATATCTCAATTATGTGACAAAGGTTATAATTGTTTATTCACTAATGAGGGTGTCACCGTCTCTAGAAGGAGTGATAACTCGGTTGCATTCAAGGGTGTGTTAAAGGGAAAACTTTATCTAATTGACCTCAACAAAGATAAAGCCGAACGTAACACATGATTGATTGCAAAGACCAACATTGGTTGGTTGTGGCATAGACGACTAGCACATGTTGGTATGAGGAATCTTCAAAAACTCCTTAAAGGTGATCACATCCGAGGTTTAAAGGATGTGGTTTTTGAGAAAGACAGGCCTTGTAGCACGTGCCAAGCCGGGAAGCAAGTAGGAGCACCCCATCTTGCGAAGAATGTCATGACTACAACAAGATTGCTCGTGCTCCTTCACATGGACCTATTTGGTCCAATTGCTTACATAAGCATCAGCGATAACAAATACGGTTTATCATTATTGATGATTTTTCTTGCCTCACGTGGGTTTTCTTTTGGCATGATAAGACAGAAACTCAAGGAACTCTGAAGAAGTTTCTCAAGCGAGCTTGTCGGTACCCTAAAAACCATACACCCCCTGAGGTTACAAAGATCTCAAGGGAAGGACATCTGCTCAAATTAAAGACCCTCGGGGGCCCACTTGTCAGACATAACCGGACCTGCTTCTCCAACATGGTTAACCCCTAGGTTGCCACGTGTACTGTCAGACCGGAGCTATTACCCGCAAGGGTGAAGCTCCGGGCTAGGTACTGAAACGGCACCTCCGGACTTAACCCCTGACCGAGAGAAGCTCCGGACCTGACACGTGCCAGGCCACCCCGGAGCTTCCCGCTTCCCACAAGCAAGCTCCGGAGCTGCCACGTGTCCATACGTCGGAGCTGGCCGCTTCAAACCTCCGAGAGACATTGTAACGGCTCCGGATCTTCAAAGGACAGCCGCAGACTTCAAGACCCGATTAATTATCATTAATTCCACGTTAATGATACTTAATCGGACGATCTTAACACCTGTAACGGCACTGTCGGAGCCGTTACAGGGTTATTAACAACAATTAATCTCGTGTATCAATACTAGTAACCGCCAGGGCCACATGTCGGGCCAGGCTGACTTGTAACGGTTTGTCCTTGTACTATAAAAGGACAAACCGACGATACACGAAGGAGAGAACTCTCGGACGCTCTGAAGTTCACGAGTTAATACAACAACACACACACCCGTGGAGTAGGGTATTACGCTCAGGCGGCCCGAACCACGTAAATCACTGTTTCACTCGTGTCCAATCGCGTTTCACCTTCTTGAGTCTCCGCGCGCCCAAACCGAACTACAAACTCCTTCAACACTTTAGTAGTGTCAGGGGATCTGCCGACTCCAACAGTCGACAGTTGGCGCGCCAGGTAGGGGCGCCTGAGATCTTCAAGAATGGTGAATTCTGCGGCTGGATCATCCAACGGGCAACCTGCTGCTCAGGCTGTCGGAGGCAATCCCTCCAACATGCAGCCACCGGCAGGAGCCTCAGCACCAGCAGGAGTCACACTCCCACCACCACCATCTTCTCCGGCAAGACATGCCGGACAACATGATGGTGCACCGGCGTCACATTCTGCGCCGGCAAGTCGTGACAACCCAGAACACGCGCTCCATGCAGCGCGTGCTCTTCTCCAACGACCACCACCTCCGGATGCATCTCAAGGTGCCATAGAGCAATGGAGGGCTGATGTTGAGCATTTGGTCGCAGCAGCGGCCGAACGCCTCAACAACCAGGGTCCACCTCCTTCAGGGCGGGCCCCGTCGCAGCGACGGACGTTGTCTGGAAGACTTGATCCGCATGTCTCCAACAACCGAAGACGAGCTGCGTCACAGCAAGTGACGTCGTTGCCCTCTGGGGCACGACGCACCCATACTGCATCTCGGCTTTCGACACATGACCTCCGGGCGGAGCTTGATCGCCGATACCGTCAACAGGATGGCCGTGTCCACATCGAGCGAGCTCGAGAAAGACGAGATGCTCAAGACCTTTCTACTCTGGAAGGAGTAGGAGGAGGCTGTTCCGCCCTAGCCATGCACCTGCGCATGGTTAGATGGCCACAGAAGTTCTGGCCACACTTGCCGGAAAAATTCGACGGGACTGTCAATCCCGTAGAATTTCTGCAGATATACTCCACTGCGATCCTAGCAGCTGGAGGAAACGAGGCCGTAATGGCCAATTACTTTCCAGTGGCCTTAACTGGGACCGCCAGGTCCTGGTTTATGAGCCTTCCACCCAACTCTATTGACAGTTGGGAGGAGCTGTGCCGTCAGTTCACTGCCAACTTCGGGAGTTCATACACCCGACCGGGCACTGAACTGGACCTTTTTGCGGTCGTGCAAAAAGGAGGAGAATCTTTGCGGTCATTCATCCAGAGATTCTCTCAGGTACGTAACACAATCCCTTCTATCTCAAGCGCTTCTGTCATTGTGGCATTCAGACAGGGTGTGCGAGACAAGAAGATGTTGGAAAAGCTGGCGATCAAAGAGATCACCAGCGTCACGGAGCTCTTCAGCTTGGCAGACAAATGTGCCAGAGC
Source organism: Tuctoria greenei (assembly GCA_036927565.1). Lineage (NCBI taxonomy): Eukaryota > Viridiplantae > Streptophyta > Magnoliopsida > Poales > Poaceae > Tuctoria > Tuctoria greenei. The sequence goes on along the minus strand of JAYESD010000001.1, from coordinate 44,143,515 downwards.
TGCGGAGGGCCGTGAAATGCACTCCAAACCAGCCTTGGAGGATCATAAAAAATCCTCCAAAGAAGAAGCCGCTACCTCCGGGAGTGGCAAGAAGAAAAAGAAGACCAACGGCAAGAAGAAGCCGTCGGCCGGCACATCCAACGTTGCAGCCACTACAACTCCTGGTGGCCGGGGGCCACGCCCCGAGAAGCGACCTCGACCGTCTTCTGAAGACGGCGGCAAATCCAAGATGTGGTGCCCCATTCACAAAACAGGCAGCCACAGACTAGAGGACTGCCGGGAGGTCCAGAACCTTGCCGAGCGCTACAGCAAGCGCCGGGAAGGGTCTCCTTTCCGACAGAGGGAGGGGAAACAGAAGGTTGACGAAGCTCCGGCTGAAGAGGAGTTAGGGTTTCAGGACCCCAAAAAGGTTCTGAAAGCCGTCTACACCTCCGTCGACGATGACTCCGACGTCTCCGACAACGAGCGTCGAAAAACCATGAACACCATCTTTGGTGGATCATGGGACATCACTTCTCGTCGTGTCATCAAGACTATGCGACGGGATATGGCTGCTGTAGCTCCTACAACTAGACCGGAGCCACATCGAAAGTGGATGGACACATCCATCACTTTTGATGCTTCGGACTGTCCTCAAAGCATGGTCGGAGCTGGCCAATTACCCTTGATGGTATCTCCCACCATCAACAACATCCAGCTCCATCATGTCCTGGTAGACGGAGGTTCGGGGCTTAACCTCATCAGCTTTGAAGCTTTCACTAAGCTTCAGCTCCGACCTTCGGACCCCCAGCCCTCTCGACCTTTCTCCGGAGTAGGTCCGGGGGCCATTACTCCACTCGGAGCTATTACTCTCCCCGTTACCTTTGGGACCCGGGAGAAGTATCGCACCGAGAAGTTGGTCTTCGACGTCGCTCAGACCAACTTACCATTCAACGCCATCTTGGGTAGACCTGCCTTGTACAAATTCATGGCAGCCGCTCATTATGGATACCTGGTGTTGAAGATGCCAACACCAGTAGGCGTTCTCCGGATCCGCGGAGATCGCACTGCCGGAGTAACTGCTCTGGAGGAACTCCACGCACTCACCACAGCGCAAGAGGAGGACTCCAGACAGAAGCAAGCTCCACAACCTCCGAGCATTCGTCAACGAGGCTCGACCTCTGCACCCCGTGTGCAGTCAAGCGGCGACACTGACATTCCCGTCAAAGTCGTCCAAATTGGTTCCGATGTCACTCAAACTACCCGCATATCGGGTGGCTTGAACGACAAATAGGAACTCGCGCTCATCACTTTCCTCCGGGCTAACGTTGACGTGTTTGCTTGGCAACCGTCACAAATGCCTGGGATCCCCAGGGAAGTGATTGAGCACAATCTGAAGATTTACCCCGACGCTCGGCCTGTGCATCAGAAACCTCGGAAGCAATCTGTAGAGCGACAGAACTTCATCCGACAAGAAGTGAAGAAGTTGCTCGAAGCCGGATTCATCCGAGAAGTCTACCATCCAAAATGGCTGGCAAACCCAGTCGTTGTGCCCAAGGCCGGCGGGAAACTTCGGATGTGCATCGACTACACCACACTGAATAAGGCATGTCCAAAAGATCCATTCCCACTACCTAGAATAGACCAGATAGTGGATTCCACCTCCGGGTGCGAGTTACTGTGTTTTCTAGACGCATATTCTGGATATCATCAAATCAGGATGTCTAGGGAGGATGAAGAGCATACTTCATTCATCACAGTGGACGGATTGTATTGTTACACAGCCATGCCTTTTGGTCTCAAGAATGCAGCTTCAACTTTTGTACGAGCTATGTACAAAACTTTCGAAGAACTCATCAGAGACATAGTGGAAGTGTACGTCGATGACATCGTGGTCAAAGTCAAAAACAAGGAGTCCCTCTTGGACACCTTGCAGGCTGTCTTCGACAAGCTGCGGGCCACCCGCACGAAGCTAAACCCAGACAAGTGCGTCTTCGGGGTTAGTTCCGGGAAGCTTCTTGGTTTCCTGGTAAGTCACCGGGGCATAGAGGCTAATCCGGCGAAGATAAAAGCCATTGAAGACATGTGGCCACCAACCCGCATCAAAGACGTCCAAAAATTAACTGGATGTCTAGCAGCCCTCAGCTGGTTCATTTCAAGACTGGCGGAAAGGGCACTTCCCTTCTTCAAGTTACTGAGGAAGTCCGGACCATTCCAATGGTCTAAAGAAGCAGAGAAGGCATTCCAGGAGCTGAAACAGTTCCTCACCACCCTACCAGTCTTGGTAGCTCCGAACCCTGGTGAGCCTTTATTGCTTTACATTTCAGCTGCTGACGAAGTCATCAGTATGGTTCTGGTTGCGGAGAGACCGGAACTACCCAATACTCAGGAATCCAGACCCCTTCGGGAGGGTCCGGAGGTTCCTGAAAGCGGGTCTGGGTCCCAGCTCCCAGACTTGAACCCACAAGAAGCCACTTCAGAGGACCCGGATCCCTCCGAGAGGATCCAGGTCATTCCTGAAGAAGCTCCGGGTTCCTCCACCCAGAACCCGGAGGTCCCCGAAGAGAGTCTGGACCCCTCCGAGAGGGTCCGGATCAATGAAGAGGAAGCTCCGGACCCCTCCGAGAGGGTCCGGACCATTCAACGCCCGGTATACTTCATCAGTGAAGTGTTACATGATGCCAAGACTCGATACCTAGAGGTGCATAAACTGCTCTATGCAGTTCTTATTGCCTCAAGGAAGCTTTGACACTATTTCCAAGCTCACAAAGTCTCGGTGGTGACCTCATATCCACTTCGAGCGATCCTGCATAATCCCAATTCAACTGGGAATATTGCAAAGTGGGCAGCGGAATTAGCTGAATTCGACCTTGAATTCATTCCAAGACAAGCAATCAAGAGTCAAGCGTTGGCAGATTTCATGGCAGAATGGACTCCCTCTCCATTAAACCCTGGGGGCCCCAGCGAGCAGAAGACGGAACCTCAAGTTCCAGCCTTCACTAAGCCTCACTGGACCCTTTACTTCGACGGCTCCATGCAGAAGCAGGGAGCCGGAGCTGGAATCTTTCTCCTCGCACCAACCGGGGAGAAGGTGAAATACATGGTACACCTTGACTTCAAGGCAACCAACAACATGGCGGAGTACGAAGCACTCATCTATGGATTAAAGGTGGCACTTTCATATGGTGTCAAGCAATTGCTGGTCAAAGGAGATTCACAACTCGTCATCAAGCAGGTGAAAGGTGAATGCTCCTGCAATAATCTCCAGCTGGCTGCTTACCTCCTTGAAGTCCAGAGGCTTCAGAAGGACTTCGAAGTCCTAGACCTTCACCATGTTCAGCGTGCTCACAACGCTGAAGCTAACGAACTCTCGACCAAGGCGTCAACTGGAGCTCCGGCTCCTGACGGAACCTTTGTCCGGAGGTTGTCAAAACCCACAGTTCAGCCTGCCGAACTGAACGAAGGGGGCGAGATCAGCATCCCGAAGCTGACAGTCCCGATGGCCCTGTTACCATGGCAGCCATCAAGGGTCGTAGGCGCTGCCGGAAGCTCCGAGCAACCCAGCACGCAAGACTCAAATGCTCAAGTTAGTTCCGATGCATGGATCTCGGAGATCCGGAGCTACTTGAAAGACAACATCCTTCCTGACGATGATGTATCCGCTGACCGGGTAGTCAGATTGGCTAAAAGATACACGTTGGTAGAAGGGGATCTTTACCGGCGCGGTGCCAACGGCATCCTAATGCGGTGCATCACAAGGGAAGAAGGCTGCGAACTCCTCGCAGAAATCCATGGAGGCGAGTGTGGGAACCACGCATCTTCCCGCACGCTGGTCGGAAAAGCCTTTCGGCACGGCTTCTACTGGCCTACAGCGCTCCAGGATGCCACTGAGCTAGTGAAGAAATGCAAAGCATGCCAATTTCATGCAAAGCAAATTCATACACCTGCTCAGTCCTTACAAATGATACCTCCTACATGGCATTTCGCTGTGTGGGGGATGGACATCTTGGGACCCTTCCCAAGAACCGTCGGAGGTTACAAGTTCCTGTACGTCGCCATCGACAAGTTCACCAAGTGGCCGGAAGCTACTCCCGTTGTGACGATCAACAAACAATCTGCAATCAATTTTCTACAATCCATCGTGAGCAGGTTCAGAGTCCCAAATAAGATCATCATTGATAATGGGACTCAGTTCACAAGCTCCGCATTTCAAGGATATTGCGAAGACCTCGGCATACAAGTTTGCTACGCTTCCGTAGCTCATCCAGCCAGCAATGGACAAGCCGAGAGAGCAAACGCAGAGATCCTTAAAGGACTCAAAACGCGCACTTATGAGCGTTTGAAAAAGCACGGAGCCAATTGGATCGAAGAGCTTCCGCCCACTCTATGGGCCAACAGGACTTCTCCAAGTCGGGCAACCGGAGAAACACCCTTCTTCCTGGTGTACGGAGCTGAAGCGATCCTTCCTCCGGAAATCACCTTGGGTTCCCTCCGAGTCCGGACCTTCGACGAAGCCGCGCAGGACCAGCTCCGGCGTGAAGACCTAGACCTCCTCGAGGAGGGAAGGTGCCAAGCAGCTGTTCGGAATGCCCGATATCGCCAAGCTCTACGGCGCTATCACCAGCGGCATGTACACAACCGACAGCTCGAGGAAGGCGACCTGGTGCTACGGAGAATACTATCCAGAGAAGGGCAAAACAAACTTTCCCCCGGCTGGGAAGGGCCCTTCCGAGTGATCAAAGTATCCCGTCCCGGAAGCGTTCGCTTGGCTACCGAGGATGGGACACCTCTCCCAAATCCTTGGAACATTGAGCACCTCCGTAAGTTCTACACTTAATTCCACGGAGGTGAGTCTTAAGTAACTTGAAATGTATGTTATAGAGTCATTGTACAGAGTCGGGTAGTTCCTCCGGGAGAGCAGCCGGACCTTTCCCGAAAGGTTTGAAAAGCTCATGCAACACTTGATACAGTCTCCGGACTAGAAGTGTGGCTAACTACCCTGGGTCAAACGAGAAACCAAACACACTTAGCCTGGTTCCGTACCCTAAGAGTGTACTTGTTTCCCCTGTACCCCGGACCTATAATGAAAGACATCTTCATGTGAAATAGACTCCACGTGCATTCATTTTTGCATAGGCTCGACATTTTTATTTTTCTCTTTCTTGTCTATAACAGAAACGTGCAATTCTTAAGAAATTCTAGTTTGACCGGTTTACGTACGATTCGAGTCGAATTGTCGGATTTTTTAGATTTAAATATCGTCTGTGGCCAACTCGCCTGAAAGCCGCCAAGCCATTCTAGGGCCGGAGTGCGCTATCGACTTAGCATGGTCAAGCACCCTAAGTACGCCACTCTACCTACATCCCGGCAGGCCAAAGTAAGGTGGGTCCATGGACAATTGGATCTAAAAGAAAAGACAATTCATCCAGTCGTATTAAAAATCGTGTTCAACTTAAAATTTTCTTGAGAACCATAAGCCGCGATGAAGTTTAGACAAGGAACGAATTTTACTATTTTTCTTGGCTTAAGTGTGCAGGAAAAATGAACCCTATGTTGATGGAGAAAAACCGGAGCTAACCAAGCCCCGACTCCCACCAGGGCGTCAACCGTCGGCGTTGACTTAAAGATGGTGAGAAGACTCTATCATTAGAGTCTGTTGCCAACAAACCAGGCGTGGCAAGGGTCATTGCCGGAGCTACTAAGCTCCGACACCTTGGAGTATTAACTATCGACGCTCAACGTGTTGGTAGAGGCTATTGCCGGAGCTACTAAGCTCCGGCGATGGACAGTGCCGGAGCTTCTAAGCTCCGACGACTTCAAGGGACCTTCACTATCGAAAACTTCGGACCTAAATTATACGAGTTCGAAGCAAATTTGTCTTCAACAAAACTCAACATCCTTTTGGTACATGTCCACAATCAAATTGTGCACATCTACCAGGGGGCCAAGTGAAGATAAAGATGTTGAAGACAAAAAAAAAATGAAATTCGCAAAAAAGTGAGGATTTCATTTCATTTGAAGACCGGAGATTACATCTGGAGACAAGGGATTACAAAATTGAGGAAGAAGAGAAGATACAAGTAAAGGCTAAGAGAGACAGTCCTAAACCCTATGGAAGAACTCGGCGACCTTCTGGGCGACCTCCGACACACTGGCTCGGGTAGCTTCGCCTTCTCCTTCGACGGGGCCTTCAAGCACCGGGTCCAGAGGAAATCGAGGGTTCCGGCTGGTGTAGCACGTCAACACATATTCTGTGACGTTCCTAGCCAGGGATTGCCCCTCTACCTCCAGTTGGTCCGCGATGACGTCGCCCACCTTGGAGAGCTTGCTGCCCGCAGCGCTCAACGCTTGCAACGCAAGGTCCGGCTCCGGCTCCGGATCAGCCGGGAGCACGGGGCTGAAACCCATCGGCGCCAGCGCATCGTTGGCCTTGCTCAGGAACTCCCAAATTTGCAGGGAGTCCGTCTTCCTCAGGCCCTTCATCTCTTCCAGGGATCTCCGGGCCGCCGTCAGCTCCGAATTCTCGCGGGAGAGACGCTCAACTTCTTTGGCGTTTTGCTGAATCTTCGCAGCAACCCGCTTCTCAAGTCTTCCGAGCTCCTCCTCCCGGAGGTGGATCTTGTTCCGGCGGTCGACCAGGTCCTTCTCCCTAGCCTCTATTTTCTTCTCCCGGGCGACAAGGGCACACTCGTACTCGTAGAGTTCCTGCCCCCGCACCCAGGTCTTCTCCTCCTCCTCGAGGCAGCGCTCTTCCAATTTTTTAGTGCGCTCCTCGAGGCCCTTGTCCACCAGAGCTGTTTTCTCGGCGAGCTCTTCCTCCCGTCGCAAGACGTCATCCCGTAGCTCCAGGAGTTTTTGCTCCTCATCCTCGAGCCGCCTTTCCCTTCCTTCAAGTGCCTCTCGGCGCTTGATGAGTGCGGTGCTGATGGCCTCGAGTTGATCGAACCGAGCGTTGGCCGCGTCGTTAGCAGCCTTAGCTTGGTCATGGAACTCCCGGGATTGAGCGTCGAGGGCGTGAGTCATGCTCTCCCTCTCGTCCAGCAGCTCACCCCAGAGCTCCAGGCGGACCTTCTCCCGCCTGATCCATTCCTTGTCATCCGCAATCCTCTACTGCGCCAGCTTGGTCTCGAATTGGAGTCGATTACGCCACCGCCTAAGGGTTTGGCGCTCCTCTTCAAGAGCCTTGCTGTCGTGGAAGAAGGCTAGTTGGACTTGACGTAGACTGGAGCAGGCGTTGTCGATGGACATTGACAGAGAGATGGGCTCCGGACCTGCCGGGGTCTCTTCCGCTGGTTCCAGCGGGTCTTCACTTACAAAAATTGGGTCCCACTCTACAAGAGTGGAACCCCGAGCTTCCAAAGCGCTAGGGCACTCCTCCGGGATGGCCTCAGTCGCCACCGAAGAAGGTCCCGCCACCAAGTCTTCATTTGCCCCCTCAGGCTGGGGGCCGGCGACTTCGTTCAGGCACTCTGGCTCCGCCACGGGTACCATCGACGTCGTCGCCTCCATTGGCTCCGGCCGGGACACTTCTTCTGAGGGAGGCTCAAGCTCCCTCGCCTCTTCAGCCACCGGCTCTGCAGCCGGCACTCCAATAATTACCGGCTCTGCGACCGGAGTTTCGGAAGTAACCGGCTCAACTACCGGAACTACTTCAACTTCCGGCTCGCATGCCGGGGCTTCAGCTACCTCCGGCTCAACCGCCGGGGCTTCAGCACTTTCCGGCTCCGAAGCCGGGACCGCTACTTCCTCCGACTCAACAGCCGGAGCTTCTACTTCTGCAGCACCAGGACCCGGAGCTTCAACCTCCGGAACGGGTGCCGCTGGCGCATCTTCAATCCCGTGGTCCGGCGCTACCACGGGAACTTCTGGAGACGAGTCGAGGTCCATGACCACGACAGCCGGCGCCGGAGCTGTCGCAGCCTTCGCTTGGGGCGGCACCGGGGCTGGAGCAGAAGCCCTCGCAGCCTCAGACACTATGGCTGAGGGCAGAGCTTCACTCCCCTTCTTAGGAACGCTGCAGATAAAGAACGAAGAAATTGAGCAAAACAGATGCTAAAATTAAAAGTTAATCGAGGTAAGCAAGAAAAATTACCTTGGGAGGCTCACGCACCAGCTTGCGCGGAACCTCTTTCCCGGACGATCCGGGCTGGCCACGGTCGGTGTAGGAGCTCCGGGAGGACTCCCAGGACTTGCCGTGGCCATGGGCGTTTCCCGGGTCAGAGCTCTCCTTGATCGAGAGGAACTCCTGGACCTGGAGGCCCTCACCGCTTCTGGCGCCGGGGTCGCGTGCTCGGAGCTGGCACCTCCGGAGGGATCCATCACGGGAACGGTCGCACTCCGGGAGGATCCCACCGCCGGAACAGTAGCGCTCCGGAAAGACCCCCACCACGGGGACAGCCGCTACGGCGGCGGAGGATCTTCCTTCCTGAGGACGGGGAACTGGGGGGGAGGTAGCAAGCCCAACGGACCTTCCGTCAGCATGTCACAACTTTCTCTTCCGGCTCTCCGGCTCCTCCGCCAGCTCCTTGCCCTTGCCGATGACCTCAGCTCTTGGCTGAGAGACAGGGGCGGAGCCGCCTTCGGACAACCCAGGGATCGCCAGCCGGGCAGTTGACCTTCTCTCGACGACGCCAAGGTCGTCAAGCGCGGGCATCTTCCGCCGGAGCTCCCTGTTGAACTCAACTTCCACGTTCAGGGGGAGGAAAGCCGGCGGCGGAGTCAAGTACTCTCCATCAACATCGATGCCGTGCTGGAATTTCTTGAGGTGAAACTCCAAGGACTTCCCCACCATGCTGGACTTCAACCCGGTCTCAACCCGGTCCTCGTCCATCACGCTGTTGAGGGCCCAGGCGAGCTTCTCCCTCCTCTTCAGCGGCGCCCACCTGTTGGACAAGAAGTTGCAGAACACCGCCTGGGGAGTCAATCCTCCCTCCACACATTGGCGGATCCTGGTCAGGACGGGGTCGAAAGCTGCCGCCAGCACCGGAACTTCGCTCCACACCGACGTGTCAATGCCGGGCAGACCGTCTGGCAACTCCAACCGCTCATGCTCCTCCACCCGGACGACTACCCAATCTTTCTTCCAGTCATCCCACTTCCCGGAAGGGAATGACTGGAGGTACTTGAACGGGCACTTCTTGCGCTTCACAAAGTAGTAGAAGCCAAGGTACTCGTCGCTTCGGCCGGTGGTTTGGACGGTGAAGAAGGTTCGGAAGAGCTCGATGCAGGGAGGGACGCCCACCCACATCTCGCAGAAGTGGACAAAGATGGACACAAGGAGAATGGAGTGGGGGCCAAGATGGTACAGCTGCAGACCATAGAAGTCCAGCAGCATCAAGAAGAAAGAAGAAAACGGTGGGATCAGCCCCACCATGGTGTACGATGAAAAGTACACCATCTCGCCGGAGTGCTCCTTTTTAAAGGGAAGCTCTCCGCCAGCGCGGACCGAGCGGTTGAAGAAGTCCGAAGACCACCCCATGAGGGCTCGGACCTTCTTCAGATCGCTTTCCGTCTTCAAACGACTCTCACGCAGACCCAACTCCATCGCAGCACAGCTAGGAAAGAGAAGAGGAGCAAAGCACGAGTTGGGAGTTTGAGCGCAAGAACAGATGGAAAGCGTAAAGAACTCCCGACGGTGCGCTTTCCTTCTTAAGTAAGCCCTCGCAACGCTTGGATGGAAACTGCAGGGGAGTCAAGGATACTACTCAAGAATTCAACCCTGCCGATGACAAGAGGGCCCGGGACCACCCTGACGATCAAGTCGAGGTTCTTACCCAGGCGAACAGTTGTCATCACGAGGCGGGAAACCCAAAGGCGGTGGACTGACAAGGCGCGCGGAACCGATACGGTTTTTGTATCGGGAACCGGCGACCTTCAATTGCGAGAGATCCACATGTCAAAGATCTTATCTGCCGCCTGAGGTGCGCCACGCGTCGGGATTTAACCGTAAAGCCCCGCCAAAGGCACCTCCGAAGACCCTTGAAGACCCAGTTCAAGAGTCACAAGTGTGGACCCACCTCCGGCGGAATGATTTCACCCCGTTGGCCTTCCCCGGAGGTAGGTCCAGGGGGCCACTGTCGGTACCCTAAAAACCATACACCCCCTGAGGTTACAAAGATCTCAAGGGAAGGACATCTACTCAAATTAAAGACCCTTGGGGGCCCACTTGTCAGACATAACCGGACCTGCTTCTCCAACATGGTTAACCCCTAGGTTGCCACGTGTACTGTCAGACCGGAGCTATTACCCGCAAGGGTGAAGCTCCGGGCTAGGTACTGAAACGGCACCTCCGGACTTAACCCCTGACCGAGAGAAGCTCCGGACCTGACACGTGCCAGGCCACCCCGGAGCTTCCCGCTTCCCACAAGCAAGCTCCGGAGCTGCCACGTGTCCATACGTCGGAGCTGGCCGCTTCAAACCTCCGAGAGACATTGTAACGGCTCCGGATCTTCAAAGGACAGCCGCAGACTTCAAGACCCGATTAATTATCATTAATTCCACGTTAATGATACTTAATCGGACGATCTTAACACCTGTAACGGCACTGTCGGAGCCGTTACAGGGTTATTAACAACAATTAATCTCGTGTATCAATACTAGTAACCGTCAGGGCCACATGTCGGGCCAGGCTGACTTGTAACGGTTTGTCCTTGTACTATAAAAGGACAAACCGACGATACACGAAGGAGAGAACTCTCGGACGCTCTGAAGTTCACGAGTTAATACAACACACACACACACCCGTGGAGTAGGGTATTACGCTCAGGCGGCCCGAACCACGTAAATCACTGTGTCACTCGTGTCCAATCGCGTTTCACCTTCTTGAGTCTCCGCGCGCCCAAACCGAACTACAAACTCCTTCAACACTTTAGTAGTGTCAGGGGATCTGCCGACTCCAACAGTCGACAGAGCTCAAAATGAATTTTCTTTGACGATCAAGAACATACGAAGTGAAAATGGAACGGAGTTCAAGAATACCTAAGTTGAGGAGTATATAGACGAAGAAGGGATAAAGCAGGAGTTTTCAGCACCATATTCCCCTCCACAAAAGGGAGTAGCCGAAAGGAAGAACCGAACCCTCATTAAGATGGCGAGGACAATGCTTAATGAATACAAGACTTCAAACCAGTTTTGGGCCGAAGCGGTTAACACCGCTTGTCATGCCATAAATTGACTCTATCTTCATTGGTTGCTCAATAAATTTTCGTATGAACTACTCACGGGTAACAAGCCAAATATTTCATATTTTCGAGTCTTTGGTTCTAAATGTTATATTTTGAATAAGAAGCCTAGGACTTCGAAGTGCGCTTCGAAGTCCAATGAAGGTTTCTTTCTTGGCTATGATTCAAACTCCTACGACTCGTGTCTTCAACAAGGCCTCCGGACTTGTTGAAGTAGCATGTGACGTGGTGTTCGATGAAACTAACGGCTCTCAAGAAGAGCAAGTTGATCAATGTGTGGTAGATAAAGAAGAAGCTCCATGTCAAGCATTGAGAAGAATGGTGTTGGGTGATGTTCGACCACAAGTGCCACCTCCAAATGCGAATGAAGAAGATGAACCACGAATGGAGGAAAACGATCAAGAGGGAGTTTTCACACAAGATCAACCTCAAGAAGACCAAGGTGATATACACATCAATGAAGGCAACCATCTAGGGGGAGAAGAATATGATGACCATGAAGATTCAAGATCACAAGTGCCCCATCCAAGAGTACATCAATGCATCCAAAGAGATCACCCCGTCGACAACATAATTGGTGACATTCAAAAGGGAGTAACAACTCGATCTTGTATAGCTAATTTTTTTGAACATTACTCGTTTGTATCCTCTTTGGAACCACATAGGGTTGAAGATGCAATAAAGGATCCAGATTCGGTGGTGGCGATGCAAGAAGAATTGAACAACTTCAAAAAGAAAGAAGTGTGGGAACTTGTTGAAAGACCCAAGTTCAACGTCGTCGGCACTAAATGGGTCTTCCGCAACAAGCAAGACAAACACGGGGTGGTGACAAGGAAAAAAGAACGACTTGTGGCCAAAGGGTATTCACAAGTCGAAGGTTTGGATTTAGACGAGACTTTTGCTCCCATAGCTAGGCTTGAATCAATTCGTATATTACTTGCATATGCTACTCACCATGATTTCAAGCTTTATCAAATGGACGTGAAAATCGCCTTCCTCAATGAACCGATCAAGGAGGAGGTGTACGTGGAGCAACCCCCTAGGTTTGAAGATCAAGAGTTCCCCGTCCATGTATACAAACTGTGTAAGGCTCTCTATGGCGTCAAACAAGCTCCTAGAGCTTGGTATGAGTGCCTTATAGATTTTTTGATTGAAAATGGCTTTAAGATTGGTAAAGCTGATTATACCTTATTTACTAAGCATTTTGATAATGATATATTCATTTGCCAAACCTATGTTGATGATATTATATTTGGTTCAACTAACAAATCTTTTTGTCAATAATTTAGTAAGATTATGACAGATAGATTCGAGATGTCCATGATGGGAGAGCTGAAATACTTCTTGGGATTCCAAGTAAAGCAACAAAAGAACGGGAGTTCAAAAGCCAAACAAAGTACACTCAAGACATTCTCAAGAAGTTTGGAATGGACAAGGCAAAGCCCATAAAGACTCCCATGGAGACAAATGGACACTTGGATCTAAATGAAGTCGGACCAAACGTGGATCAAAAGGTATACCGCTTCATGATTGGCTCATTACTTTATTTATGTGCATCTAGGTCTTATATCATGTTGAGTGTATGTTTGTGTGCAAGATTTCAAGCCAATCATAAAGAATGTCAGTTGACAGCCGTAAAAAAGGATCTTGCGATATTTAGTTCATACACCCAACCTAGGCCTTTTGTATCCCAAAGGTTCAAAATTTAATCTCATCGGATACTCCGATGCAGATTATGTCGGATGCAAGGTAGACAGAAAAGTACCTCCAGTACTTACGAATTCCTAGGTAGATCCCTAGTTTCTTGGTCCTCCAAGAAACAAATTCCATTGCCTTATCCACGACCGAAGTGGAGTATGTTGCAGACGGGAGTTGTTGTGCACAACTCCTTTGGATGCGACAAACTCTAAGGGATTATGGTTACAATATGAGCCGTATTCCACTCCTTTGTGACAATGAGAGTGCCATTAAAATTGCCCATAATCCTGCTGAGCACTCTGGAACCAAATAGATAGACATCCGACATCACTTTTTGAGAGATCACTCAATGAAAGGAGACATAGCCATTTCCCATGTCAACACTGAGAAATGACTAGCCAATATCTTTACAAATCCACTTGATGAAAAATGCTTTTGTGAGCTCCGAAATGAACTAAATATCCTTGATGCTCGGAACGTGGCTTGAAAACTTGCATACATGTATGCCACCTTCAAAATTATGTTGATTGTGCTGAAAAAGTATCTCTCTCTATTTTTCTCCGAAAAACTATGTTAATTACTTGATCTTGGTGAATTATGGTCATAGCTTGATTGTTGTATGATTACAGATCATATTCATCAAGAATATTTGTGTGTTCTTGTCCCCTATTTTCTTTTTAAGCACCATTGAATATATACGAAAGGTCTATTTGTTTCTGTCCTGGTGACCACGGACTAGTATGTGGTTACACCGGACTAGTCCGCACATTGCAGACTAGTCTGCAGAGTGTTCGCTAGACCGGACTATTCTGGTCTGACCACAGACTAGTCTGATTTTTCGACTCCATAATTCTAGGGCCAGCACAACCCTAATATTCTTCTACCTCACAACTCTTCTTACGTTCTCTCTCCTCACTCAAGTGCTCCCAAGGCGATTTGGCAAGTCCTCCAACAAATCCACTCAAGTTTTGGTGGTATTTGATCTCCATTGCAAGGGGATTGAAGACCACAGACTTGTCCGCATCAAAACTCCTTCAATGTCACGAATCGAAGAATTTGGTAAAATTTCTCTCAAAACCCTAGAACCTTTGATTTTCCTTGTTTTTGTTCAAATAGCCTAGTTCTTCTTGTCAATACATGCTCCCTTGTAATAGTACAAATACATTGCTCCGTTTTTGCGTTGAGAAACTCCATTATCCTGTTAGTTAGGGTTCAATCAGCTGAATATCGGACTATTCTGTTATCAGTGCGGACAAGTCCGGTACCCCGGACTAGTCTGCACCTGAGCAACGGACAAGTCCAATTTTAGCTGAACAAAACCCTAATCTTCTTCAACTCAATGCCTTTCCTTGCTACCAATCCTTATCTATGTCATGTATAACCTTCTTGTCGGGACAATGTTGAGATCAAACGATGACATCTCTAACTTCAAGGCCGAAATGGATCAAGAGACCTTGTCTCACGTTTTGACGGGCCAAGCCAAGAAGAGACAAGATCGTACCGCTGACCCCTCGCCCATCCCACCAAGGGTGCGTTGAAAGGTTCCAGATAAGAAACCAACTTCGATAGCACAATATGTGGTTGGCCCTACTTCGGCGGTTCCATGCCAAACTAAGGTAAAAGGCAAAGAATTTCCTCTGGCATGATTGGCCCCCTCAAGATGACTGCTCCAAGACGGAGGGAATAGGGACCCCTCGGAGGAAAAATTCAATGATAAAGGAAGTGATGTGGCTTGGAAGTTGGGGAAAATTGATGCTTATAGTGAAGGCAAAAAGGTAGTTGATCCCATATTTTGGAGCAACTTCCACGCGGACTACTACAGTACCGTGTACCTTCAGATGAGGACTCCAGGAGTCCTCAACCCATGGATCGACTGGACACACTTTGAGAGAAAGAGCTGTCAAGCCTCTGATGAAGTGATAGAGGTTGTGGAGAGACATGGCTTCAAGGACTTGTTTGGTTTCAGGTATAACTAGAATGATGAGGTCATCGCTCATTTATTTGCAACTTGCTACTTTGCCAGCGATAAAGAAGAGAGAGTGACTTGGATGACACATGTATCCAAGTACACTATTACTTACAATGAGTTTCTAGGCTGCTACACCTTGAGGACGCTGGCAGCAATGAGATCATTATTCACAATATTGGTGTTATGGAGAAGGACAAGATGGACTTTCTCTATGATACTCGTCTCAAGTACAATCCCTCAACCAAGAACATGGAGACCTTCTTCATGGTTCTCAATAGAGTGCTCCGAAAGACCATTGCTCCAAAGGATGGAGATGCAAGGAGCGTCCAAGGTTACTTGAGAACCTTGATGAAAGTGATTAGCATGAAGAGGAAGTTTGACATCTTCGACTACATCTGGAATGATATGGTGAACATCTCCAGCACCCCAACTGTTCCTGTGGTTATGCACCATACATCATGTTTATGATTGAAAAAGTCAAGGGAATTGAGTTTGTGAAGAATGTAGAGCATACCCCTCTAAGGCCTAGAAGCCTCCTCAAGCCTCTCTCCTAGTTTCTCCCTCACCTGCCTCAAGTAAGGAACATCTAGAAAAAGCTCAAGAAGATACAAGGCCATCCTCTAGCACTAGGGCCCCTCCTTCTAACAAAGGATCAGCCAGTGGGATCATGAAGTACCTGCCATCTATATTTGGTTCTTGCCGCAAGACTGAGGTGAAAGTTCACAAGATGAAAAAGGCAAGAAAGGAGGAAATGCAGTACATGAAGGACAATATCAAAGCAATATGCCAAAACCTGGAGATTGAGCCTGTCGAGTCTCAAGTCATCTCAGAGGACTCCGCCTCTGACTTCTCATAGCTTCCTCCTCTTTCACCTTTCGAGCTTTCCTACTTTGGCATTGGGGGAACCACAAGTGGCTCTCACCCTCATTGTTCTTAGCCTGAAGATGAAGACAACGAAAGGACCGACAGTGCGGAGTGAGCCTGCGATGATGTTTAGATCCCTCTTCTCGTTCTTTTTGGTGCCTTGATGCCAAAGGGGGAGAGATTGAGGGGGAGTCTTAGGTACTAGAAGTAGGTTGAGAGATGAGAGCTATATTTGTGTTTATTTTGGTGCTGTAAAACATTAATTATGCTCCATTGTGCTTATGATCAATGGTTTATGTTTGAAACTACTATGTATGCTTGAGATTCTTGATGTCATTATGATTATGCTTTCATCTTATTAACATCAAGATTATTGCTCACACACATTTAGTTTTTCACCTTACATAAAGAGTGCACATATGTCTTATGTCTACATTGTCTAGTTTGCTCAAAGTTCATATGTGCACACTTTATGAAAATCTTATTTTTTATCATATTTGTGTAAATATCAATTGGCTGTCATCAATCACCAAAAAGGGGGAGATTAAAAGTGCATCTAGGCATCCCCTCTGGGTTTTTGTTGATTTATGACAAACAAATGAGATCCTAAAAAAACGGTTGAGATGAGCGCATGTTTTAAAGAAATTAGGAGGAAAGCTCAAAAAGAAAGGAGAATGAGGAATCAAAAGGAAAAGAGCTCAAGAGTTGAAAAGATTAGATCATTGTGTATGGAGTGTGTTGGAGAAACACACCCCAAGACCTCAATTTAACAAACAATTTAACTCACTGCACAATTCATAGGAAAACCCACCAGACTAGTCTGATATGTCTCTGACTAGAAATGGACAAGTCTCCCCAATGCGGACTAGTCCGCAAGTACTCCAGTTTACATAGCACCGTAATAGTCCGATATCGCCGCAGACTAGTCCGTTATCTCTCTGACTAAATTTGGACAAGTCCCCCAAGTTTTGACTTGTCCATTAGCCTCACAATTTTTCTTGACACCGGACACGTCCGATATCACCACGGACTAATCTGAAAACTCTCTGACTAAAATCGGACAAGTCCTCAAAGTGCGGACTTGTCCTCAATTCAACATGAGGTTCACCACACCGGACTAGGCCGATTTGTGTCGGACTAGTCCGAACACTTCTAGAGCCCAAATCATACTAGTCCGCAGATTTTTGGACAAGTCCGATATATCTGAACACTTAGGGTTTCCCACATGCTGCACATTGGACTAGTCTGGACATTGCAAACCCGAACAGTAACTTTTGGAAACCCTAGTATAAATAGAGGTGTACGGCCCTACAAACATAACACTCGACCCCCTGCACCGTCATACCTTTCAAGAGCCCAAAATACACATCTCTCCACACATTCTAACCCTAGAAAGATCAAATCTTTGAAGATTAGCATTGATCAAAAGGAGAGACTTGTTTCATATGATCTTGAGCTCTTGGGTTTGAATCTCTCACACACTCTTGTTGTTTATTGCATATCTTTGGAGTGTGTTTGGTGGTGTTCTTCATTGTAAATCTTGGGGAGCCCTCAACTTGTGAGAAGGCCCCTTGAACACAGTTATTTGCCACTTTGTGGTTAGTGGAAGAGAATCGACCTCCGTGGCAATTCGACAAGGGTAGGGTTGGTGAAGACCCGGTCCTCCATGGACTCCTCAACGTGGATGTAGGTTTCCTTCGTGGGAATCAAACCACGGGATAAAATCGTGTCTCGTGCATCTTTGTTTTAATTTTCATCAAAATTTAGGTTTTGTCAAGTATTGTGAAATTCACCTTGAAACATTGTATCATACTTGATCATTGCAATATACTGATTCATTGGTTCAATATACTTTACTTGTAATCTGTTTTCCCTGCATAGTGTGCTAGATGTAGAATTGTCAATTTACTTTGATCATTTAGTCCGTGCACACTGGCCTAGTCCACACAATATCGGACTACTCCGATCTCTCTTTATTTGATCGATTTGTTAAGTGTTCCAGGATCCGACAAAAGTTCAAAAAGCCTATTCACCCCCCCCTAGGCTACATTCAGCAGTCGGAGAAGCCGGAGGAGGAGGGGGGGAGGAGTAGGTTTAGGTTTTATTTTGTTGTTTTTTAGTTGATGTTGTTTTTATTTTCTTGTGTCTTGTATTTTTTTTCTTATGTTTTGTAATATATTTGTTAATGAATGAATGTGTTATTTTTGTTCGTCTGTGTGATGAATATTTTCTGTGTTCAACTATGAATGAATGAATTAATCGTTCAACAACGAGTTCATGTCTTTCTGTAAGCGAAGACGGAGGAGACGGGCTTTCTGTAGAGTACCTCTCATTTCTTGCGCAAATTGAAGACGCGGTTTGTTGGAAGAGCGTCTCTCATTTCTCAGAGAGAAGGCACGTTTCCAATACCTACTTAACTGAGATGTGTTGTATTGTAACACATCTCCTTGAACGTTCAGCCGAGCCATGTTAGATCCTCACAGCGGGCTCGTCTTGCATAACCTTTTCAGAGACGTTCGGCTTTGAGCGTGTCACCCATATTTGTCTCCTATTTGGGTTTCTTACGTAGTTGTCGAAGTGTTAATGCGACACTTCCCCCAGATCTGCTAAGGATCAGCCCGCAGAGGTTCTTTGTTCGGCGGGGCTTAGGCCTCAATCAAGTGTTCTAGCGGATGAGAACATGAGACAGTGGTTTTTACATGGTTCGGTCTGCAATGAGCGTAACACCCTACTCCATGGTGGATGGTATTGTTAGTATGTGTGTATGCGTGTGTGATGTTTCGTTCCTTTGTAACGGTGGCGGTCTCGGCCTCTTATAGACAAGGCCGGACGTCCTACAAGTGGGGTCTCGGGGCCTGATAGGTGGTCCCGGGGCGATCTTATCCTAAATATCTAAGGATTATTCCGTAAGCTTGCTCTGACCGTAGACTTGAAGACTCGCCATCTTGCCGCCTGCGTCGTCAGTAGCCCATGCGCCATTGCTGACATTAGCAGGGGGTGTCCTGTCCAACTATCTTTGTCGCTGTAAGCTACCCACTTGGCGGAGTAGGATAGGCCTGCGACATCTTAACTGTGATGCGATTGAGCGGTACCTAACATTAGGCGTGCGCCGCACCATATGTCTGGGGAAGCCGCGTATGTTCAATTCTGTACAGGGACAAGGCACACCGTCCTCTTAACTCCTTTGTCCCTCCGTCCAGGGCAAGTGGCTGGACTATGTGACAGCTCGTGAGCTCATCTCTTCGGAGGAGGTCAGGTCCCGCCTTGCGGACCACGTGGCAGCTTGGGAGCTCACCTCTAAGGAGGAGGTCAGATCCTGCCTTGCGGACCACGTGGCAGCTCGGGAGCTCAAATCTGCGGAGGAGGTCAGGTCCCGCCTGGCTGGCCATGTGGTAGCTCGGGAGCTCATCTCTGCGGGCGAGGCTAGGCCCCGTCCTGCTGGACACGTGGCGGTACTGGGAGCTCACCTGTGAGGAGGAGGTTAGGTCCCACCTAGCAGGACACGTGGCCGCGCCGGAGCCCACCCATATGGGAGGTGGCCCGTCTGATGTCTTGGTCCACGTGGCAGTTCCGGAGCCCTGTCTCACGGGGAGTAGAGATCCTTACATGCTGGAAACATGGTTACTTTGGGGCTCGTCTCCAAAGGGGGTGTTGAGTTTCTCCTTCGGGTTTCTTGTGAATATCCTAGACCTCCCATCTGAGACTGATTTGTCTAGGTCTCTTGAACACATGGCGCCCTTGGACCCCGTCTCTGCTGGGAGGCGGGGTACCTAGGCGGCTCTAGCTTGTGCGTGAGGGTACCCGGTATGCCGGGTACCTATAGTAGCCCCTGGGTCCACCTTGGGGGGAGGCTGTTGACGGTTGTTATATACCAATTTCAGCCATCAATATAACTCAAATATGTGAAGGATTGATCACTTCTTGCACACATCACCTTTCTACTTGACCTATTTCCACTTGTACTTGGAGAAATATGTGTATGCAGATATTTATACAGGAATTGAGGAAAAGTATGGGGTGCAATCCTATAAAATATCATCCCAATCAATTAGGCGATGACACGTGGCACCACATGGATCAATTGGCCCACAAACAGGAGTATCCGAGGCCATCCAATGGTGTAGCACCAATATCAGTCAATGAGACCCACCTGGAGGAAGTACGGGCTGTTTGGAGCCCTGACTAGGTCGGCCGAACCAGGGGGTCGACCGACCTGGTCCTGGCGCCAAACGCAGTCAACTTCCACATGTTGGCTCCTCTCGGCTCCCTAGAATCAATGACGACTGATTCACGCGCTTTTGGTGGCGGGAACCGACCTCAACACTAGTATAAATAGGACCCCATACCCTTCACTTCAACACACACCACTTGGGCATCATTCTATTGTATACACTATTTTCCATAGTCCTTAGAGGAGTTAGGATGTAGAGAGGAGAGCCTCTAGTCCCAAGTCCAAATTGGGAAAGGAGTAAAAGGAGTCTCTCTTCCCAATTCCACATTGGGAAAGGTATGTATCATGTATTCCTTCTTGTATTTGTGACTTTGTGCTCAATAAAGATATTATCTTTAGTCTTCTTTTATAAGTATACTTGGACAAAGCGTTTCTTGTTTGATTGTGGAGTCCATGTAAATGGAAGGTATAGTCTCTATGATTGTACTCTCCTGATCACATCTTATGGTCATAAACACTATAGACCCCCACTATAGTCTATGTAGTTATGATATGATTATGTTAATATGAATAACTATGCTATGCAATCAACATTGGTTCAACGATGATTTAGTTCATGGCCTTAGGATGGCTTGTGTTGCAGCTCTTAAGGTATTTTCTTAGTATGCTAGCATGGTGCTAGGGTATTTAAGTAGCGTTGCATGTCTCGTAGACCCACGGATTGAAGAGGTAGGCAGTAGGCGGTGACAGCCCTATCTGTCCTTTGTAATCCTCCACATTCGGCTATGCCATAGGCTCTTGGTGGGAGTCACCCTAGTAGTGCTAGGGGTAAGCCCGTGCCTGATGTGTTGAATAGCATTGCATTGGAATTCATCATTGACATGACCATTAGTATCTACCTTAGGCTATGTATATGTATTAGGAGCATTGTAGGAGCAACTCTCTAACTCTTAATCCAATCTCCCTCTAGTACCCATTTACCCTTTAGAATAGATTGCCTAGGTGTGTGTCACACTATCCCTATTATCAACTTACCCCCTATCCGGATAATTGATTAGTATCCCATAGCTTGACCATAAGAGTAGTATATACTTTACTCCATTGCCTTCCTTTGGGATAAATATGATACCCTTGGTAATACTCATGAGTAAAATGCTACAACGGTATTTTCCGTGCACTTGCGGATAACTCTGTGGTGTTAAGAAATAGCAACAAGCATTTCTAGCGCCATTGCCGGGGAAGGTAAAGGAAGTGAAGGATAGCTATCACTTGTGATTAAGATATAGGTACAAATAGTTATTAGACAGGATTATCCTTGTTCGTTTTCTCCTTTGTGTGAAAACAGGGTAGTGTTGGCCAATCCACTGTATGGGATGGCCAACGAGGACTCAAGTGCTAAAATGCAAGATGATTCAAGGCGTACCCCAACAAATGTCCGCTAGGAAACACCATTGCCTTTTGCGGTAGAATTTCAGCTTTCAGTAGGAGCCAAAGTCATCCATACCCAAGCTTGGGCAAGGCTCCAAGAAGTTCTTCTTGGTTTGCCTCCACCATGGGGTGGATAGTTGGCTCTTCATCCAACACTCGTGTAATGGGTTGGCTCCACCAATCCATGACCACATTCATGCTGGAGCTGAAGGTGTCCTATTCTCATTCATCATGGATGAGAAGAAGGTCTCCACTCAAGGGGTGGATTGAAGAATGCTCGAGTTCCCATAGCTTGTCATGCACACCACATCACAAGGTGGATATGGTAGTTATGGAACTACACCTCCCATTGAAGTGTCATGAATATCCATGTCGTTGGACATTTGTTTGGATCATCCAAGTTGTGGATATTCACATGATTTGTGAAAATCCATGTCATCATGGGACGCGTGGGAATTATTTCCCTAAGACCCATGAGGACCTTTTTCAAACAACAACTCCAATGGCTACCATTCACAAGGAGGTCAAGGGTGGAATTAACATCACCCTTGTATTCAAGGAGGCTATGGCTTTCCAAGGGATTTAAGTTCAGCTAGCCTACCTTGAAGTATCTTGGCCAAGCAGAAATCAAGACAACATTCACATGAAGATCTTGGCCAAGTACAATAACTTAAGGAGCATTCAAAGTCCAAGATATCCCACATCACTTGTTGGGATTCTCACACTTCGACCAAACCCATTCAACCTAGGGTAAGTGACATTGTGTATGAAGCATTTCTTGTTTGATTGTGGAGTCCACATGTCATCATGCCCAAGGAAGCCTTTGATCCATGATCAAGGTATGGGTTGATTCAATGGAATATCAATATGGTCAGAGTGACACCCCTAAGAAGGACAAAGCCTCACCATGCTCATGAAGGAATACATTCAAGAGGGAGAACCCGTCGCTATAACAACATGTCTATATCAATACAACGGGGAGAGGCTAGGGCCACCATGTGGCCCACATGTCCAAATGACAGCCAAATGAGTTTGGCATGTCAAAGCAGAAGAAATCATCCACATCTTCAACTCCGGGATTGGACAACAGATCATCGCGCTGAAGAGAACGGAGGTAAGTCCTACTCATTGGACTTCAAAAATTCGGTGATAGGTTAATTGGTAGTTATCTCATATTTGTTTTCCAAATTGCATCAACCCTTGCATTTGCATGTTTGAAATTCCACACTTGCATGTTGGGAAGTAAAATTTCCAACCATCATAAAACTAAAAATTTGAATTAGGGGAGAAATTTAATTGGATATGAACTACGTGCATGACCACTTGAATTTATCTTCCTAGTTCAAACCAAAAAGAATTGCTTTGACCCTCATTGCATTTACAAGTTATTTCAAGCTAGGCAAGACAATTTGAAAATTGGGTTCAATTTGCTTTTGGCTAACATAACCCATTTTCGAGTTGTTTTGTGTGTTCTTGATTAAAGTGCAGCTAGGTCGAAATTGTGAAGAGGTGGTATGGCAAGAAAGTGGAAGGTTTAATCAAGCTCAAGTCACCATTGGGAGGATTTGAGTACACTTCTCTCCTTCAAACCCATTTTGAGTTTAAGGAAGAGAAATGTTCAAGATGATGACCCAATGGAGCAGCCAGAACCAAATCCATTGCCAAATCCAATCTCATCTTGACATTTGACATCAACCATCAAGCCTACGCCGAAAATCAAGGTTGTGAGTTTCTCACACAAAGACCTTCATCACCAAGTGCTCTTCAAATGAGGTATGAGTTTAGAATTTTTCATTGTTTGGTTTGCCATATAATTGAATGTATTTGCTTGCATTTGTGAGGAAGGTTGACACTTCTTCATCATTTAATTCTCATGCATCCTCACAAGAGTAAGTGTGGGTATTGACTTTTGGATCTCCAAAAGGAAATCCCACCTTACTTGGAAAAATCTAAAACAAGTACATAGAATCCTTTAAGAATTGTTGTGTAGACTTAGTCATTTTTGTCTAGGTTTAGAAAATAAAACTTTTGGGCATGACATAGGGGGTGTTTGGCATGGCTCCAGAGCTGAACTCCACAGAAGAGCTGAAAAAAATGAGCCAAACACCTGAACTCTGAAACTCCACAAAGGGGTCCAACTCCACGGAGTTTATAGAGCTCTAGTTCATTTTTTCAGAGTACCTCTTTCCTTGCTCCAGAAACAACTAATTTGGATGTAGATATGGAGTTGCAAGTTAATTACCCGCATTGCCACCCATTACACAAAGCGAATCGATATATTTTCTATTCCCGAGTCTTCTCTCCCGATACATCTGCCCACTAACGCCTGTCGCTTGTGAGAATGAAGACCCGCAGCCGCAGAACCGCCCGCCCTCGCCACCCCAGCATCGCCTGCAGCACCCCACACTCGCCAATGACAGTCGGCGTGTCGCCGAAGACGCCCCTTGGCCCGCCATCCCCCGACGCCCGTCGGAGCGCCGCCCCAGACTCCCGTCAGCGCGTCGCCCCAGACTCCTGTCAGCGCGCCACCCCCGACGCCCGTCAGCGCGCCACCCCAGACTCCCGTCAGCGCGCCGCACCCCGACACCTGTCAGCGCGCCGCCCCCGACTCCCGTCAGCGCGCCGCCCCAGACTCCCGTCAACGCGCCGCACCAGACTCCCGTCAGCGCGCCGCCCCCCGACACCCGTCAGTGCGCCACCCCCGACGCCCATCAGCCCACCTCCCCGACGCCGTCAGCCCACCTCCCCCGATGCCCCTCGCCGCGCCACCCTCGATGCTCATCGGCCCGCCTCCCCCGACGTCTGTCAGCGCGCCACCCTTGACGCCATCGTTGCACTGCCCCCGACACCCGTGATGCCCATCGAACAGCAGAGAGCACTGCCATGGATGTCGCTGCTTTCCTATCTCTAGTGCCTGAACACACAATCAAGTGTATGGTGTTATTTATCGTTAATTTGCTCGATTGTAATGATGCTCGACCAATGTTGTATTTCTAAACACGCAATACAGTGTTTTTTCTCTGACGTGAATACAAATTGCATTTTGTTATGGGCTGACATAGTGAATTTGTAACATAAGGCAATCATTTAGATATGATTCTAAAAATAGTCATATACATTTTATTATTTTCAATATACCTATGATCAACCTGCTTAAGGGCAAAAATGGCATTGCACTCTAAAACCCTCCTTTTATGGAGCCGAGAACAATTTTCTAGCCAAACGTCTCAACAACCATCTCCAACTCCCCATTAGAGTTGATCCACTGTGGACTTTTAGAGCAGAGTTGCTCTCTTTAGGAGCCAAACTGGCCCTTAATTGGTGAATTGACATATAGAAACTTGGGCATAGTGACATCTATAATTTTTAATTGAGCTTCATGCATAGATGGTGTCACTAGATTTCAAACTCCTAGGAATAAGTGATATCCTTGCTCTAAAATTGAATTGCATTTTTTGGAGGAGTCACTTAAATTCCTAGTGAAGTTCAGGAGGATAAAATTGAGAATCTTGTTTGTCATGGTCTAAATGATAAAATTTGCTCTTGAAAGCTAAGATGGTTAGAAACTTTAAAAGATGTAGGGATCCATATAGTATATTTCTATCACATGCATTGCTATGAGTAGGAGCTTTAGAAAATATGCAACGTGAATTATCCATAAAGCTCCACTCTTATCAATGAATAACACATTGATCATGGATACACTTCACATTGAAACTAATGCATCTTTGATTTTGTTCTTCCCTGTATGTACAAGTGAAAGTTCGGTTACCTAACCCGAACGTTCATTTGTACAAGTATTGGGAGCTAACCATCCCTCTCTATTCAAGACAGGAAGTTTGTAAGAGTAATATTACTATGCAGGTATTCAAGAAGCTGATTGTTCGGATCCCTAGAGGATCCCATTTCAACATCTCTTGGCCAAGGAGTAAATGAGGATGGTTTCTACCTATCGGAAAATATGCCCAAAGGTCAATAATAACTATACGAGGCTAGAGATTTGAAATGGGAACCCTCCATGAGCAACCAATGGGCTGCCACGAATGGGTGAGAGCATTATGCTCTCAACTATTCTAAGAACTCATTCAAGCTCAAGGGATTTGCCACCATCATTGGGTACAAGTTATTCCTATGTGGCTAAGAGTTATGATGTACCATATCCAAGGAATGACAAGATCACACCCAATTTATATTAGGTGCAAGTTGTTCCTATGTGGCTAGAAGCCAAGGAATGACAAATCACACCCAACACATGGAGACCCTGATGTACGGACGATCAACATCAAAAATACTCTATTCAACCACACTCATGGTGTCCATGGAAGGCAACACAACAATCAACACTCAACCCTCCATTGTCAAAGCCACGCTGGAACAAGGATAGGCCAACTCATGGCCTATCTTCGACGTTAGGGTTTCAACCCCTATCACGGACCTTGATCAAGAATAAGCTTGGGGGAGGACCCCCACTTGAGGTAACTTGTATCACACCCACTGCATTTTTATTTCAAATCATCCATTGCATATTTACTTTCCATTCATCCACCATTCACCATGCATCTAAATAAAAACATAAAAATAGGATCTTAGATTTGCTTTGCTTATCAAATGAAGATGTGCGGTAAGAATGATTTAGAATTCACATAGATGAAATAATGAATAGTTGCTCTGTTTTATTTTTCCTAAGTCCCTAGTTTACAACTTGCTACTCTTCGAATATTGCTTAAATTGGCTAAAATTAACTTTGCCTTGATATAGAAATTGTGGGTAGCAAAAGCTTAATCTACTTCTCGGTTGTTGGGAGATTTGAATTAGTAATAGGGCTGCTATTCCTATTTTGAAAGTGGGACTTAGATTTCCAGAGAAATTCTATCAAGATTTTAGTTTTCCTCATTTGATTGTAAATACCTACCAAAGACACATGATATTCATACATAGACAACACCTTATGCATATGTTATTTGATTTCACATTGAGCCTAGTCAAACTAGTATAGACCTATGTGAGAAATCATTCAATTCTTTTTGAATTCAAGACTTCACTTGCACATGCTATACTTCTACACTAGAAGGAAGCAAAATTCCATCATATCCACCATTCCACAATAAAAAGAGAAACTCCATGCTATTCATTGTTAGCACTCTCTTCAAGTTATTGCATAAAAAGGAGTAGAAGACATGGCTACAAGAAAAAGAAAAAGAAAATGCATGCTTATATCATAAGCATGAGAAAAAAAAGAATAAAAATAGGGTAGCCATGTTTCATCCTTGCAATAAAGAGAGTCCACATCAAAAGGAGTCATCTCAATGTTTCCACATCCACCTCCATTCCATCACACATGCACAAGTCTTGATTCAAAAGTTTGAATTGATTTATCCTAAGTATTGCTCTTTTGACTTAGAAATATTATGTGTTGCAAATATGCCTACTTACTTTCCATACCAAGCTCCACATACAAGCCATATTCAATGAGTAGGAATAGTATAGGAATAATGCCTTGGTGAGGACATATTTCCACTATACACAAAGGAGTGATTGAGAGAATCAATTGAGGTACTTATAATCTAATTCGAATCTCTCCAGAATTTAAGTGGAACTTGATATCTAGGCTATGCTTGCCCCATTTGCTGTTCTATCTTTCAATTACCCATGAATAGGAGAAGGCATAACTCCCATAATGACTTAAGAAGGGTGAAGTACCATAGCCACTTTTTGCAATACTAGGTAGAGTATTTTGTTGTGAACTTGGTACTTTCGAAAGGTAGAACATTGTAGCAACTCCTGATCATTAACCTAAAGTCTTGACTTTGCTTGGGACGAGCAAAGGATAAGCTTGGGGGAATTTGTTGACGGCTATTATATACCAATTTTAGCTGTCAATATAACTCAATTATGTGAAGGATTGATCACTTCTTGCACACATCACCTTTCTACTTGACCTATTTCCACTTGTACTTGGAGAAATATGTGTATGCAGATATTTATACAGGAATTGAGGAAAAGTATGGGGTGCAATCCTATAAAATATTATCCCAGCCAATCAGGCAACGACACGTGGCACCACATGGATCAAATGGCCCACAAACAGAAGTATCCGAGGACATCCAACGGTGTAGCACCAATATCAGTCAATGGGACCCACCTGGCAGCCACCAGGAGGAAGTACGAGTCGTTTGGAGCCCTAACTAGGTTGGCCGAATCAGGGGGTTAGCCGACCTGGTCCTGGTGCCAAACGCGGTCAACTTCCACGTGTTGACTCCTCCCGGCTCCCTGGAGTGAATGACGACTGATTCGCGAGCTTTTGGTGGCGGGAACCAACCTTAACACTAGTATAAATAGGACCCCATACCCCTCACTTCAACACACACCACTTGGGCATCATTCTATTGTATACACTATCTTCCATAGTCCTTAGAGGAGTTAGAATGTAGAGAGGAGAGCCTCTAGTCCCAAGTCCAAATTGGGAAAGGAGTAGAAGGAGTCTCTCTTCCCAATTCCACATTGGGAAAGGTATGTCTCATGTATTCCTTCTTGTATTTGTGACTTTGTGCTCAATAAAGATATTATCATTAGTCTTCTTTTATACGTATACTTGGACAAAGCGTTTCTTGTTTGATTGTGGAGTCCATGTAAGTGGAAGGTATAGTCTTTATGATTGTACTCTCATGATCACATCTTATGGTCATTAACACTATAGACCCCCACTATAGTCTATGTAGTTATGATATGATTATGTTAATATGAATAACTATGATATGCAATCAACATTAGTTCAACGATGATTTAGTTCATTGCCTTAGGATGGCTTGTGCTGCAGCTCTTAAGGTATTTCCTTAGTATGCTAGCATGGTGCTAGGGTATTTAAGTAGCGTTGGATGTCTCGTAGACCCACAGATTTAAGAGGTAGGCAGTAGGTGGTGACAGCCCTATTTGTCCTTTGTAATCCTCCACGTTCGGCTATGCCACATGCTCTTGGCGGGAGTCACCCTAGTATTGCTAGGGGTAAGTCCGCGCCCGATGTGTTGAATAGCATTGCATAGGAATTCATAATTGACATGACCATTAGTACCTACCTTAGGCTATGTATATGTATTAGGAGCATTGTAGGAGCAACTCTCTAACTCTTAATCAATCTCCCTCTAGGACCCGTTTGCCCTTTAGAATACATTGCCTAGGTGTGTGTCACACTACCCCTATTATCAACTTACCTCCTGTCTGGATAATTGATTAGTATCCCATAGATTGACCATAAGAGTAGTATATACTTTACTCCATTGCCTTCCTTTGGGATAAATACGATACCCTTGGGAATACTCATGGGTGAAATGCGACAATGGTATTTTCCTTGCGCTTGCGGATAACTCTGTGGTGTTAAGAAATACCAACAGAGGTGACGAGCCAGAGGTTGGAGCCCTTATCCTACTTTCCCGTGCGGTCTTTTAATTTTGTCTTGATCAGTCGAAGCGGTGTGCGCCTCTGCTACTGTGATGACACATCCCTCACTGGTTGAGGGGTCGTGGCGACAGGATCTTAACTTGCTGCGACATTATCGTGATAGTTCCCAAGGCGCCTGCTGCACTTCTACTGCTTTCACTTCCGTCTTTATGGGAACCGCTGAATTGCCTTCTCAGGCGGAGAACTGCCCGAGCCGATTTTTTTGATGAGGGACCTTGTCCCGTTTGTCATGGACGCCGTGGTACGAGCCATTGATTTAGAGCTTGCTCAAATTTGCACGGTGCGCCCAAACGCCAATATGGTGCTTAAGATGGGTACCTTTGTGAATAATGGAGGTTCCTTCTTTCCGCACGCCCTAAGCATTTGAGCCTTCGTCTTCCTCCTTGAGCGTCTACCCACCCTTGAGGTTCTCGACCCCTGCTCCAATGGACTCAAACTTGCCTCCTTCCCGGATGGAGAATGTCTCACCCATGAGCCGGCTTTTTGGCTGGGAGGACGAGGAGCGATGGGACCTGATCCGTCTTGGCTCCTTGGCACTGGAGCTGGGGGAGAAGGAGATCGTCTTCTTCCAGGTGTACGCATACTTTGGGTTCGTCCCTCCTGTTTCCTCCTTCCTGGTGACACTCCTGGAAGTCCTTGGGCTTCAGCTTCATCACCTGTCGCCGAACTCTCTTGTGGTGGCGGCAGTGATCTCGCATTTCTACGAGATATTCGTCTGGGTGCACCCGAGCGTACTGGTGTTTCCGTCAGTTCTTCGTGCTGAGGCAGACCAGGAAGAAGAACAAAGCCAACTTCCTCGGCGGCTACTGCTTCCAGCATTGGGCCAACAACCCCCTCAAGTACATCACACCACTCTCTTCGACGAAGTGGGCTGATTGGAGGAAGGACTGGGTGATCGTACAAGTCAACGCCCACGATTGCCTGGTTATGCCCACCGGATGGGCGATGATCAAGAAGGATACCTGGGAGGAGCGGCCAAAGTTGGAGAAGGCCTACACCCCAGTGATGGAGAGGATCCAATTCCTGGCGGATCATGGTCTGTCGGAGTTGAAGGTCATGGCGGACTTCATCCGTCAATGCCTGGTTCCCCTTCAGCACCGTTGCTGTCCTGGATAGCTTTACTTCGAGCTACAGGATGGCACCCGGCTGATGCAAAGTCACGACATAGAGAAGACCCTGAAAGAGGTGCTCGACGCAATTTCTAAGGCGTGCGGTGACCTGCTGTCAGTCAACATCTTCAACTTCCCGCGGTCTTGCCCACTGGTTTGTACGGATCGCGACCTTCGGATGAAGGTCCTGAAGGACATGCCCAACCTAGACGCGATCGGTCCTGCATCGCGGCAAGTTGGTAATGAAAGCTGGGGCCTGGCCATTGTTGACTCTCTGCAAGAGTTCGCACCTGCTTCATGTTCCGACGCTTTCAGGACAGAGGAGACACCCTCTGTCGGAGGCAAAGGCAAGACTCTGGTCCCTAACATAGGTAAGGGGAGGGCATCGGTCCCAGACACAGGCAAGGGGAAGGCCCTGGTGCTCGAGGTCGAGAAGGAGAAGCGCCCCCAGTCGCCACCGAGGGCACCGCCGCAGGTGGCCTTCGCCCCAAGTCAACATTGAAAGTGCATCTAGGACTCCCTTGTGGGTTTTGGATGATTTATGACAAGCAATTGGGATCCTAATTCTTTTGTTGAGATGAATGCAGAAAAATGATGAAAGATGAGCAAAGTGCCAAAAAGAGGAAATTGAGAAGGAAAATGGATTTGAGCTCAAGGAGAAGAAACTAGTAGTTTAGTATGTGTGGAGTGTGTTAAGGAAACACACCCAAGAGCTCAATCTCATTTAATCACACACACACATGCACAAAGCTATACAGGACCGGACTAGTCCGATGTCCACCGGACTAGTCCGATATCACATTCTGCACAAGATCGGACAAGTCCGGTCATCACCGGACTAGTCCGATAATTCTTCTGTTCCACTTCGGACTAGTCCTCCCCAGTGCGGACTAGTCCTCAACACAATGCACAAGTCACTAGATCGGACAAGTCCGGTCTCCACCGGACTAGTCCGATATCCTTTCTGATCCACTTCGGACAAGTCCGGTGTTTACACGGACTAGTCCGATATACACACTGATCTAAATCGGACAAGTCCTCCAAGTGCGGACTTGTCATCCTAAACACTAAAGGTTTCACAGGTCCGGACCAGTCCGATGACAATCGGACTAGTCCGAAGTTTTCCAGCAGTGAAATCGGACAAGTCCGTTTTCAAACGGACTAGTCCGATATTCCTGGACACTTAGGGTTTGCTTCTCACAGCACACCGGACTAGTCCGGTCACCACCACGGACTAGTCCGAATTTTCTGAACCCTAACGGTAACTTCCAGAAACCCCTTATAAATAGAGGTGCACGGCCCACTTTCAAACTCTCTCGAACCCTAGCGCCGTCACACCTCCCAAGAGCCTCAAAAACTAACTCTCTCCACAAAACCAAGTGCTAAATTGATCACTACATTGAAGATCACTTGTAGATCATTGGAGAGGGCACTTGATACGCGATTGAGCTCTTGGTTTGAATCTCTAACACACTCTTGCATCTCAGTTTGAATATTTTGAAGTGTGTTATTGGTGGTCTTGAATCTTGTAATCAAGGGAGCGCTCAACTTGTGAGATCGCCCCTTAAACTCGGTGATTTACCCCTGTGTGATTAGTGGAAGAGGATTGGCCTTCGTGGCGATCCGAACGAGGGAAGGGTTAGTGAAGACCCGACCCTTTTGTGGGCTCCTCAACGTGGACGTAGGCTGCCTTCGTGGTAACCGAACCACGGGATAAATCTTGTGTCTTTCATTTGTGTTCTTTATTCTAGTTGATCAACATTATCTAGGGTTTGATTAGATTTGTTGAATACAAAGTTAATAGTTGAAATAAAGTCATATTCTTAATAGAATCTGTTACACAACTATTGAACTGATCACAAAGTTTATATTTCCGCTGCAAAAGTCAACAAACAATCAAATTGACCTAACTTGATCAACCTAGCCCGTAAAATCCGGACTAGTCCGCACTTTACCGGACTAGTCCGTTATATCTGTTTTTTGATCTCGTTGTTGAAGTGTTACAGGAACCGATAAAATTCAAGAAGGCCTATTCACCCCCCCTCTAGGCCAACATTCAATTGGTATCAGAGCAAGGTTCTTCAAGAAAGAGTGCAACCGCTCGAAGAGATCATGTCGGACATGAAGGAAGTCCAAAAGATCAACAACCAGGAAGAGATGAACAATGACAAGCATCAAAAGCTTGAGAAGTATCTCGAAGCCATTCAAGACTTTGACGATGATGATGAGGAGACATTGGAGCTGAAAGCTCTCCTTAGAAAGAAAGCGCTTTCCAAAGGGAAAGCCAAAGTTGAAGAAAAGAAGAAGGGGAGTAGTCACACCGACTACTCCCGATATCCTTTTAATTATGACCGTTTAAATTCTAACAGCAATCACTATCTATCCATTCCCCTTGGAAAAGCCCCACACTTCGATGGGAGTGACTACTCTATGTGGAGGCAAAACATGAAGATGCACTTGATTTCCCTTAACCCAAGTTTATGGCATATTGTGTGCACAGGAATCAATATCCCAGATGACGACGAAGAGCTCACGCCAAGTCAAGAGCAAGCCATCCACAGGAATGCACAAGCCGCAGCCGTCATCACCTCATCTCTAAGTCGAGATGAATTCACAAAGGTGGACGGATTAGAAATTGCCAAAGAAATCTGGGATACCCTACAAACAGCGCATGAAGGTGACAGACATGTGAGGGAAGCCAAGATTGAAATGATTGAGGGCGAACTAGGAAGGTTCGCGATTGAGGAAGATGAGTCACCCCAGGACATGTACAACAGACTGAAGACTCTCGTGAACAAGGTTCGATCATATGGGAGCAAAAAGTGGAATGATCACGAGGTTGTAAAGCTCATCCTTAGAGCTTTCATGCCTCGCAATGTTACACTTTGCTCTATGATCCGAGAGAGTCCGGGGTACAAGAAAATGACTCCTGATGAACTGCTTGGCAAGATCATTAACTTTGAGATGATGGAGAAACAAGCCAAGCACGTAAAAGAAATAGCCGACCTCACATCGGCCAAGAAGAAGGGAGTTGCCCTAAAGTCCTCACTCAAGCCTTTATCCAAAGAAGCAAGAGAAGCACAGCTTGAGGAGGACAGCGATGATGAAAGCAGCGAGCTAGATGAAGAAGATATGATTTTGTTCATGAAGAAGTTTAAGAGAATTATGAAGAAAAGACAAGGAACAAAATCAAATGAAGCAAAATACAAAGAAAGGACGAAGCCAAAGATGAGGCGGGCGTGCTATAACTGTGGTGAATACAACCACTTTATAGTCGACTGCCCGTATGAGGACAATAAGAAGAAGAACAAAGAGTCCAAGCCTCAAGCAAAGAAGTTCTTCAAGAAGAAGAAACAAGCTGAACAAGCACACATTGGAAAGGAATGGGACTCAAACGATGAGTCTTCATCGTCCGATGAAGAAGAATTGGCTAGCATAGCCATCGAGAGCGTGTCCAAGAAACCCACACTCTTTCCCACGCTCGGTGCAAAGAAGGCAAATGGGACTTGCCTCATGGCTAAGGAAGGTAAACGCAAGGTAAATATCAAAACTCCCTCCTTACATTCTTATTCAAGTGATGATGATTTAGATAGTGATGAAGATATGCTAGCTGGCTTAGATAGAAAAACTGCTGCAAAAATGAAATTCTTGCTTAACCAACTTGTTGAGAAGGAAGAGCTAATCGATCGTCAAGAAGACATGATTATCTCCCAAAAGGAGAAGCATGTGGAACTTGACAATCTTCTAGTTCATGAAAAGGAAAGAAGCCACTCACTAGAGCTTGAGCTAGCTTCAAGCAAGAAAACTTGCTTGGAGCTAACCAACTCAAATGTAGCAATCAAGGACCAACTTGATGACCTGATCAAGGTCAACAAGATCCTTGAAGTGCAAATTGAGTCACTCAAGCTTAGTGAACCCTCCTCCTCTTCAAGCCTACCTTCTCAATCCACTTCAAGTAATAATACTCATATCTGCAAATGTGAAAAGATAAACACCAGGTTGAAAGAAAAGTCCACCTCCACAAAGGACAAAAACCCTACCCAATGTGTAATATTTGACAAGAAAAGGATCAACTATGCACGTAGTGCATATTTGGTCCAAAGACCTCCAAATGTCAAGTATGGCATTGGTTATTCCTATGATGGAAAGCAAAGAGCTGGAAATCATAAGAATAACAAGGGAAAGATTACCTTTGTGAAAGGAGGACCCTCACAACCCGGCAGCACGAAAACTAAAAATCTGAACTCTCATGAAAACCGGACTAGTCCGGTTGTGGTCCGGACAAGTCCGGTCATCCGGACAAGTCCGGTCACACAGACTAGTCCGACCAATAATCAGCAACAACTCCTGTTTAAAACCTTCGATGCTTCATATGTATTAATGAGAAACAATATTGGTAAAGTGTATGCTTATTATGCTGGGCCACGCCATGGGAACACAAAATCCCATGTGTGGGTGCCCAAATGTATTGTCACTAACCTCCAAGGACCCAAGCAAGCTTGGGTACCTAAAACCAAGGCGTAACTTGTTTCTGCAGGCCTACTCCTCCGGTGGATCCAAATGGGTGCTAGATAGTGGATGCACAAACCACATGACCGGAGAAAGGAGGATGTTTGTGGAGTATGAAGTGAACGAGGACCCAAATGAAGGGATCTACTTTGGAGACAACAGTCAAGGGAGGGTCCTCGGTACCGGTAAAATAGCCATATCCTCTGAACATACTCTTTCAAATGTTTTGCACGTTGAATCTTTAGATTATAACCTGCTGTCCATATCTCAATTGTGCGACAAGGGTTATAATTGCCTGTTTACTAACGAGGGTGTGATCGTCTCAAGAAGGAGCGATGGTTCTATTGCATTCAAGGGTATGTTGAAGGGAAAGCTTTACCTTGTTGACTTCAACAAGGATAAAGCCGAACTCGACACATGCTTGATTGCAAAGACCAACATGGGTTGGCTGTGGCATAGACGGCTGGCACATGTTGGTATGAGGAACCTTCAAAAACTCCTCAAGGGCGATCACATCCGAGGTTTGAAAGATGTTGTGTTTGAGAAAAACAGGCCATGTAGCGCGTGCCAAGCAGGGAAACAAGTTGGAGCACAGCATCCTGCGAAGAACATCATGACCACAACAAGACCGCTCGAACTACTTCATATGGACTTGTTTGGTCCAATTGCTTACATAAGCATCGGCGGTAACAAGTATGGTTTAGTTGTTGTTGATGATTTTTCCCGCTTCACTTGGGTGTTCTTTTTGCATGAAAAATCAGAAACACAAGGGACACTCAAGAAGTTCTTCAAGCGAGCACAAAACGAATTTTCATTACAAATCAAGAGTATTCGGAGTGACAATGGCACGGAGTTCAAAAACATACAAGTGGAGGAGTACCTTGATGAAGAAGGAATCAAGCACGAATTTTCAGCACCATACTCCCCACAACAAAATGGAGTTGCCGAAAGGAAGAACCGCACGCTCATAGAAATGGCAAGAACTATGCTCGATGAATACAAGACTTCGGACCGATTTTGGGCGGAAGCAATCAACACAGCTTGCCACGCCACAAATCGCCTCTATCTTCATCGACTACTAAAGAAGACCCCCTATGAGCTACTCACCGGTAACAAACCGAACATTTCATATTTTCGAGTTTTTGGTTCTCCTTGCTATATTTTAAACAAGAAGCCCAGGACTTCAAAGTTCGCTTCGAAGTCCGATGAAGGTTTCTTGCTTGGCTATGACTCGAACACTTACGCCTATCGTGTCTTCAACAAGTCCTCCGGACTTGTTGAAGTGGCACGTGACGTAGTGTTCGATGAAACTAATGGCTCCCAAAAGGAGCAAGTTGATCAATGTGAATTAGGTAAAGAAGAAGCCCCCTATCAAGCATTGAAGAAAATGGCTCTAGGCGAAGTACGACCACAAGAGTCAACGTCACAAATACAAGATGAAAGTGAACCACAAGATGAAATCAACCATCAAGGGGGAGCCTCAATACAAGATCAACCACAGGAGTACGAACGTAATGAACAAATCAACGAGGACAACAACTCAGGGGGAGAAGAAGATGATCACCAACACACGACTCCCCAAGTACCACACCCAAGAGTACACCAATGCATTCAAAGGGATCACCCGATCGACAACATCATCGGCGACATCCAAAAGGGAGTAACCACTAGATCTCGCATAGCAAATTTTTGTGAACATTACTCGTTTGTCTCCTTTTTGGAACCCCGCAGGACTGAGGATGCATTGAAGGATCCGGACTGGGTAGTGGCGATGCAAGAAGAGTTGAACAATTTCAAGAGAAACGAGGTCTGGGAACTTGTGGCAAGACCCAATGCAAATGTTGTAGGCACCAAGTGGGTCTTCCGCAACAAGCAAGACGAACACGGTGTGGTAACAAGAAACAAGGCACGACTTGTGGCCAAAGGTTACTCACAAGTCGAAGGTTTGGATTTCGATGAAACTTTTGCTCCAGTAGCTAGGCTTGAATCAATTAGAATATTACTTGCATATGCTACTCACCATGATTTCAAGCTGTATCAAATGGACGTGAAAAGCGCCTTCCTCAACGGACCGATCAAGGAGGAGGTGTACGTGGAGCAACCACCCGGGTTTGAAGACGAAGAGTTCCCCCATCACGTGTATAAACTGCGTAAGGCTCTCTATGGCCTCAAACAAGCTCCTAGAGCTTGGTATGAGTGCCTTAGAGATTTTTTAATAGATAATGGTTTTCAAATTGGCAAAGTAGACTATACGTTATTCACAAAAAATCTGGATAATGATCTTTTTATTTGCCAAATATATGTTGATGATATAATTTTTGGGTCAACTAACCAATCCTTCTGTGAAGAGTTTAGCAAAATTATGACAGAGAGATTCGAAATGTCGATGATGGGAGAATTGAAGTACTTCTTGGGATTCCAAGTGCGACAACAAAGGGAAGGAACTTTTATAAGCCAAACCAAGTACACGCAGGACATCCTCAAGAAGTTTGGCATGGACAAAGCAAAGCCGATAAAGACTCCCATGGCAACGAATGGGCACTTGGACCTCAATGAAGATGGAACGAGCGTCGACCAAAAGGTATATCGCTCCATGATTGGATCTTTACTATATTTATGTGCATCTAGGCCAGACATCATGTTGAGTGTTTGCTTGTGTGCAAGATTTCAAGCCAACCCCAAGGAATGTCATTTGACAGCCGTTAAGAGAATCTTAAGATATTTGGTTCATACACCCAACCTTGGTCTTTGGTACCCAAAAGGCTCAAAATTCAATCTCATTGGGTATTCCGATGCAGATTATGCCGGGTGCAAAGTAGATAGAAAAAGTACTTCCGGCACTTGCCAATTTCTAGGAAGATCCTTAGTTTCTTGGTCATCCAAGAAACAGAATTCCATTGCATTATCCACAGCCGAAGCGGAGTATGTTGCAGCCGGGAGTTGTTGTGCACAACTTCTTTGGATGCGACAAACTCTAAGGGATTATGGTTACAATATGAACCATATTCCTCTCCTTTGTGATAATGAGAGTGCCATTAAAATAGCACACAATCCAGTTGAGCACTCTAGAACAAAACATATAGACATAAGACACCACTTCTTGAGAGACCATTCCATGAAAGGAGACATATCCATCTCTCATGTCAACACCCAAAAACAATTAGCCGACATATTCACCAAGCCACTTGATGAAAAACGCTTTTGTGAACTCCGAAATGAGCTAAATGTTCTTGATTCTCGAAGTGTGGCTTGAAAAGTTGCATACCTGTATGTTTCTTCAAAATTTTGATTGAATTGTGAAAATCATCCCTCTTCACTTTTCTCTCGAAAACTATGTCAATTATTAGATCTTGATGAATTTTGATCATAGTATGATTGTTGTTTGCTTACTGGTCAAATTCATCAAGATTATTTGAATTGTTTTGTCTCTCTAATCTCTAATATTGAACCTTCAAATATATATGAATGGGCTATGCATTTCTCTCCTGGTGACCACGGACAAGTCCGTGGTTACCCGGACTAGTCCGCCCATTGCAGACTTGTCCGCAGAGTGCCGGTTAGGCCGGACTAGTCCGACAGACCACGGACTAGTCCGATATAAGTTTCTGGACGACTTCGGACTAGTCCGGTCATGTCCGGACTTGTCCGATTTTTCGTGTCCTTAACCCTAGCCGCCACCAAACCCTAATTCATTCACTCTCACACTCGCCCCAAGCATTCTCTCTCTTGCGCTCGAGCTCCCAAGGCAAATACTCGATTCCTCCGTCGAAAAGCCTCAAACTTGGGCGGAGATCAAGCTTGAAGACTCGGGGATTGAAGTTAGCGGACAAGTCCGGCCTCCAACCCCCAAAATCTCAAGCCTCCTTCGATTTCTTGGTAAATTTCCTTCAAACCCTAAGAAATCGCAAATTTCTCCATTGCTTATCGTTTGGCCTAGCATTCTTCACTAGTTACATGTCCAATAGATGTACTACGTGTATGCTAGACTATTTTTGGCTTAGGGATCAAATTTTACCCAATCTGTTAGGTTTTTGCGGATGAACACCGGACTAGTCCGGTCCAGGTACGGACAAGTCCGGTCCACCGGACTAGTCCGTGCCTGTGCACCGGACAAGTCCGTTGTTTCTGAACCAAAACCTAATTCCTTCATTCCCTAATGCCTTCCATTGCCATATTATCTCACCAATACCTTGTATAACCTGTATTTTACCTTGATCACTCATTCTCAGATCATGTCGAGCTCTGACTACGAAATGTCCGATTTTGAGTCCGAAGTGGCACCTCGGCCCTCGGCGGGTCTTGGCAAGAAACGCCAAGAGAAACCCTCCGAGCCAGCTCCCTCACCTCCCCAAGTCAGAAGGAAAGTGTGTGTGAAGAAAGCTGCATCGAAGGCCGGCACCTCCTCAAGTGGCCTTCGACAAACCAAAGGAAAGGGCAAAGGAGTTGCCACAGGGCCAGTTGGGCCCCTCAAGCTGCATGCCCCCAGAGAAGGGGCCCGGGACCCAAATGAAGAGAAGTTCACTGGCAAGGGCAGCGAGGTGGCTGCTAAGCTGAGAGGGGTAGACTGCTATGCAAGATCCAAGCAAGCAGCAGATGGCAGATTTTGGTCCAATTTCCACTCGGACTTCTACAAATTGGTCTATTTGCCTATGAAGACCCCAGTGGTGCGCAGTCAATGGATTGACTGGGCCCACCTGGAGAAGAAGAAGTGTGCAGCCTTTGATGAGGTTATTGCAGCTGCTGAGAAACACGGACTGAAGGACTTGTTTGCCTTCAGATATAACTGGAATGATGAAGTGATTGCACAGTTTTATGCAACGTGCCACTTCTCCAGTGAAGACGAGGAAAGTGTGACTTGGATGACTCATGGATCCAAGTACTCAATTACTCAAGAAGAGTTTGCCAGTTTGCTGCACCTTGAGTCTGGAGGACATGACCACCTCATTATCCACAACATAGGGGTCATTGAGAGGGACAGGATGAAGTTCATGTATGAGACCAACTCCAAGTATGTCCCTCCCTCTACCAAGAATATGAAGCCTTTCTTTGTTGTGCTCAATAGAGTCCTCCGGAAGACAATAGCCCCCAAGGATGGGGATGCAGGGAGTGTACAAGGCTACCTCCGGACCCTGATGAGGGTCATAAGCAAGGACAGAAAGTTTGATGTGGCTGACTATATCTGGAATGATATGGTCAATATCTCAAGCACTCCCAACCGATCCTGTGGCTATGCCCCCTACTTGATGTTTATGATCGAGAAGGTCACAGGGATCGAGTTCGTGAAGGATGTGGAGCACACTCCACTGAGGCCTCAGAAGCCTCAGCCAGTAATTGTCCAAGCTCCTCCATCGCCGGCCTCAAGCCCCGAGGCACCGGCAAGACAAGAAGAAGCTGCTAGAGAAGCCCCTAAGAAAGGATCCGCCAGTGGGATCCTGAAGTACTTGGTGTCTCTTCTCTCCTCCTGCAAGAAAACTGAAGTGAAGCTTCATAAGCTCAACCAGAAGAGGAAAGAAGACATGAGGTACATAAAAGCAAATGTGAAGCAGCTGAGTGAGAAACTGGAGATCAACCCAATAGGGTCTCCAGTCATTTCTGAAGACTCTGATCTGGACGTCACTGAACTCAGCCCCTTGACTACATCCGAGCTTGCCTATTTTGGCATTGGGGGCTCGAGCAGCTCCGTTCCTCCTCCTCCCTCTCAACCTCGCCAAGAAGAAAGCGATGAAGATGATGAAGACGATGAGAGGACTGACAGCGAAGAGTGAAGCCCTAGGACCTCCCTCTCTCTCTTTTTGGTGTCTTGATGCCAAAGGGGGAGAGATTGAGGGGGAGCTTCTAGACTTAGCTTTAGCTGCATAGAATGCGAGGAGAGAGTCTCCATGTATTTTCTATTTGTGATTGTAATTGTTTAACGCTATTTTCATATCATGTTTGGTCCTATGTTAAATTGCTCAGTTAATTTGCAAGTGTGTGATGAAATCTGATTTTTTGCTCCTGAAATGCTATATTCACTTGATATTAGTTGATCAATGCAAATTCTGTCATTCTTAATGCATTCATGCTCTTAGTATGCATCCCACCATAAAGAATGCACATATGAATGATTCTCTTGTTGCTTGATGCATTTTTGAGTCATATGTGCACACTTTATGAAAATTCTCATTTTATACCTCATTTTGTGAAATCTCAATTGGTTGTCATCAATCACCAAAAAGGGGGAGATTGAAAGTGCATCTAGGACTCCCTTGTGGGTTTTGGATGATTTATGACAAGCAATTGGGATCCTAATTCTTTTGTTGAGATGAATGCAGAAAAATGATGAAAGATGAGCAAAGTGCCAAAAAGAGGAAATTGAGAAGGAAAATGGATTTGAGCTCAAGGAGAAGAAACTAGTAGTTTAGTATGTGTGGAGTGTGTTAAGGAAACACACCCAAGAGCTCAATCTCATTTAATCACACACACACATGCACAAAGCTATACAGGACCGGACTAGTCCGATGTCCACCGGACTAGTCCGATATCACATTCTGCACAAGATCGGACAAGTCCGGTCATCACCGGACTAGTCCGATAATTCTTCTGTTCCACTTCGGACTAGTCCTCCCCAGTGCGGACTAGTCCTCAACACAATGCACAAGTCACTAGATCGGACAAGTCCGGTCTCCACCGGACTAGTCCGATATCCTTTCTGATCCACTTCGGACAAGTCCGGTGTTTACACGGACTAGTCCGATATACACACTGATCTAAATCGGACAAGTCCTCCAAGTGCGGACTTGTCATCCTAAACACTAAAGGTTTCACAGGTCCGGACCAGTCCGATGACAATCGGACTAGTCCGAAGTTTTCCAGCAGTGAAATCGGACAAGTCCGTTTTCAAACGGACTAGTCCGATATTCCTGGACACTTAGGGTTTGCTTCTCACAGCACACCGGACTAGTCCGGTCACCACCACGGACTAGTCCGAATTTTCTGAACCCTAACGGTAACTTCCAGAAACCCCTTATAAATAGAGGTGCACGGCCCACTTTCAAACTCTCTCGAACCCTAGCGCCGTCACACCTCCCAAGAGCCTCAAAAACTAACTCTCTCCACAAAACCAAGTGCTAAATTGATCACTACATTGAAGATCACTTGTAGATCATTGGAGAGGGCACTTGATACGCGATTGAGCTCTTGGTTTGAATCTCTAACACACTCTTGCATCTCAGTTTGAATATTTTGAAGTGTGTTATTGGTGGTCTTGAATCTTGTAATCAAGGGAGCGCTCAACTTGTGAGATCGCCCCTTAAACTCGGTGATTTACCCCTGTGTGATTAGTGGAAGAGGATTGGCCTTCGTGGCGATCCGAACGAGGGAAGGGTTAGTGAAGACCCGGCCCTTTTGTGGGCTCCTCAACGTGGACGTAGGCTGCCTTCGTGGTAACCGAACCACGGGATAAATCTTGTGTCTTTCATTTGTGTTCTTTATTCTAGTTGATCAACATTATCTAGGGTTTGATTAGATTTGTTGAATACAAAGTTAATAGTTGAAATAAAGTCATATTCTTAATAGAATCTGTTACACAACTATTGAACTGATCACAAAGTTTATATTTCCGCTGCAAAAGTCAACAAACAATCAAATTGACCTAACTTGATCAACCTAGCCCGTAAAATCCGGACTAGTCCGCACTTTACCGGACTAGTCCGTTATATCTGTTTTTTGATCTCGTTGTTGAAGTGTTACAGGAACCGATAAAATTCAAGAAGGCCTATTCACCCCCCCTCTAGGCCAACATTCAAACATTCCCCAACGCGCCCCTCTTCAATATTGGGCATCGACGGTTCTTCGATGGGAGGCTCGGTCCGTCAAGTGGCAGCTCCACTGATGTCGGCGGTTGGCACATCATCCAGCACCCCCGTCGCCAGTGCGGTTCAGGGTGCCATAGGGGGCTCCAGCAGCGTCACAACTACGAAGCCTCAGGCAAAAAGGCCTCGAGACGATGTCATCAGCAGCTCAGGAGGAGGCTTTGAGAGTGTCTCCATCGAAATTGGTGGAGGCACACCAGCGCAGGGTGGCTGCGTTGCTGGTGGTTTTGGCAGAGGCCCAGCTGGGATGACCTTGCCTGTTACGCCATCGTCATGGCCTGCGGCTTCAGGGTCGTCAAAAGTTGAGGCTCGCTGGAGCTTTCGAGGATGTCGGTATGGCATTCTCGCCGACGCTTGCTCTATTAGCTCGCCTACCTTTGTTGATTGGTCAGGGCTTGATCTTGATTTGCAGGGCTACGTCAGCTGTTGTGAGGCCCTTACCGCCGGATGTAGTGTCTAGAAGCGCTTCAAAAGCGGCCGAGGAGGCTACAGCTGTGCCAACGGGGCAGCCTGCCAAGCTTGTTCAGGGGAGTGCTACTCCGGAATCTGTGCTCGGCGCGGGTAGTGAAGCATCTCCGGCTGCATTTCCAGCTGTCGAGCTAGAGGCACCTCGAGCTGTTGCGCCAGAGGCACCTCTTGCCGTCGTGTCTGAGGCAATGTCGGAGTCGAGTTCGGGGACTGAAGGTCTGGCCTCCACTGCTTTTGATCCGATGGGCGGCTCCTTGAGCAATGGTGGCACCGCTGCTTCGGGTGGCACCACAACTCCTGCTCAGTCGCCGGGGGCAAGATCCCCGGTACTGGTGGCCTCTCCTTCACCGCTGCGGGAGGAAGAGGTCCCCGATATGATCACCAGATGACTTTCGCTAACTTCGGCGCAATCGGAGCGCCTATCCGACATCATGGACTTGATGCAGTCCAGCATCCTTCAGGTGCTATCCAACCTCCACCGGGTGCAAGAGGCTCTCACCGTGGAGTAGGAGAAGCTGCATACTGATGGCGAGAGCCTCCGAGGTCCAGGATCGCTGAGGCGAAGGCGACGTACCAAGAGGAGAGCAACGAGCTAGAGCTGAGGAACCACTTCGTGATGGCCACAAACGCCCTGTACCAGAAGATTCTGGCTGACGCCAAGGTAGCCAACGACACGGCTGATGCCCGCCTGCGTTCCCTTGAAGAAGGTCAAGAGGCCCGGAGTCGCCAAGAAGCCGCTGTTTTCGAGAGGGAGGCTGTTGTCACCAAGCAGGATGTGATGGCCCAAGAAATGATGGCTCTGGCCGAGGCTGATCGGGACAGGCTGCAGTCCTGCCTTGAAGATCTTGAGCTCCGAGAGAGGGACTTGTCACGGGATCGAGCGCAGGACTCAGCTGAGTGTTAGGAACATCTCCTACACGATCTCGACATCCAAGCCCGGCAGTGCTCGATGGAGCACCACGCCTAGGGGCTCGATCTGCAGGAGCAATAGCTGGCTCAGCGCCTGGAA
The DNA here is from genome assembly GCA_036927565.1 of Tuctoria greenei. Lineage (NCBI taxonomy): Eukaryota > Viridiplantae > Streptophyta > Magnoliopsida > Poales > Poaceae > Tuctoria > Tuctoria greenei. The sequence continues at coordinate 44,099,826 of JAYESD010000001.1, read as the reverse complement.
GCCGAGAGTAGGGCGGTGGCTGAGACAGTGGCAACACATGTTCTAGTGTGCTACCGGAGCCGGTACCCTGATTTACCCCTGGAGCCAGTTTTTAAGGTCCTGTTGAAGAGCATGAGGAGGCAGCAGTGGTAGAGGTCAAGAATGCCATGAAACATGTTGTTGCGCAATTCGCCAGGGACTGAGGCTAGCAGCCCGACATTGTATCCGAGTTTCACCCCTTTGTAAATATTCCACAATGAATATGAATTTGTGATTGACTTCTAGGCTTGTCTTTGTGCTTCTCAACTGTTTCTCTGAGTCCTTAGTTGCGTAAGGGTTTGTAGAACCTTTGTCGAGCCCGTTAGCTTTTCAGGACCAACAGTTGCACAATTGATATGGCCGAGGTGTTGCTCGTTGACTTCCTGCCTATAGAACCCCCTTAGAGGCCCCTTGGTAGATGTGGTTAGTTGGTTGGGCACATCTACCATTTGTTTGCAGGATGTCTTCGATGTGCCCCTAGTGGAGCGTCGGAGTTGAATTGTCGGAGCGCCACCAATTGCCAGAGTTGGACGCTCCGGTATCACCAACCGCCATTGTGGAGACTTCAATGGTAGGCCCCTTGGGAGGTGCCGGAGCTGCGTGCTCCGGCATCGCCTAGGATCGTCATTGAGACGTCGATGGCAGGCCCCTTAGGGGGTGCCAGAGCTAGATGCTCTGACATCATCCACCATCGTCGTAAAGTCGTCGACGGCAAGCCCCTAGTATACAGGCTATCGCAAGAGAACACTGTTAGTCAACAAGGGCAGGGCATGAGAGTTTACTCACTTATCCATGCTTGGTGCTATCGTTGACGTGATGGGACGTCGTCGGCAGGCCCCTTGCATGGTGCTGGAGCTGGATGCTCTGGCGTCGCCCACCTCCATTCTGGAGACGACGATGGCAGAACCCTTTGGAGGTGCCAGAGCTGGGTGCTCCGGTGTTGCCCACCATCGTCGTTGAGACGTCGACGGCAGGCCCCTTGGGAGGTGCCAGAGCTGGATGCTCCGGCTTCACCCACCATCGTCGTTGAGACGTCGACGGCATGCCCCTTGGGAGTTGCTGAAGCTGGGAGCTTCGTCGTCGCCCACCATCATCATTGAGACATCAACGGTAGACCACTTGGGGGTGTTGGAGATAGATGCTCCGGCGTAGTCTACCATCGTCATAGAGTCGTCGGTGGTAGGCCCTTTTCCGCGCTTGGTGATGTTGTTGACGTGTTGGGATATCGCCAGCAGGCCCCTTGCAGGGTGCCGGAGCTTGATGCTCCGGCATCGCCCACCACCGTCATGGAGACGTCGACGACAGGCCCCTTGGGAGGTGCCAGAGCTGAGACCTTCAGCATCGCCCCACCATCATCGTTGAGATGTCGATGACAGGTCCCTTGGGAGGTGCCAGAGCTGGATGCTCCGACATCATCCACCATCGTCGTATAGTCATCAACGGCAGGCCCCCGTTGTACAGGCTATCGCAAGAGAACCCTGTTAGCAACAAGAGGGGAAGGAGAGTATACTCACTTTTCCACGCTTGGTGCTGTCGTTGACGTGCTAGGGCATTGCCAGCAGACCCCTTGCGAGGTGCCGGAGCTGGATGCTATGATGTTGCCCACCATCATCGTAGAGTTTTCGATGGCAGGCCCTTGGTTTACAGGCTATCACAAAAGAACCCTATTAGCAACAAGGGAGGGGCAGGAGAGTTTACTCACTTATCCATGCTTGGTGTTGTCGTTGACATGCTGGGACGTCACTGGTAGGCCCCTTGGAAGGTGCTGGAGCTGGATACTCTGGCGTTGCCCACCACCGTCGTGGAGATGTCGATGGCAGGCCCCTTGGGAGGTACCGGAGTTGGGTGCTCTGGTGTGGCCCACTATCATTGTTGATACGTCGACAGCAGGCCCCTTGGGAGGTGCCGAAGTTGGATGCTCCAGCGTCGCCCACCATCGTCGTTGAGACGTCGATGCTTGGCCCCTTGGGAGGTGCTAGAGCTGGATGCTCCGGTGTCACCCACCATCATCGTTGAGACGTCAACGGCAGGCCCCCTGGGAGTTGTCGGAGCTGGGAGCTTCGGCTTCGCCCACCGTCATCATTGAGACGTCGACAGCAGGCCACTTGGGGGGTGTCGGAGCTGGATGCTCCGGCATCATCTACCATCATCTTAGAGTCGTTGATGGCAGGCCCTTTTCCACGCTTGGTGCTGTTGTTGACGTGTTGGGATGTCACCGGTAGGCCCCTTGCGAGGTCCCGGAGCTTGATGCTCAGGCATCGCCCACCACCGTCATGGAGACGTCGACAGCAGGCCCCTTGGGAGGTGCCAGAGATGGGAGCTCCGGCGTCGCCCACCATCGTCGTTGAGATGTCAACGGCAGGTCCCTTGGAAGGTGCCAGAGTTGGATGCTCCGGCATCATCCACCATCATTGTAGAGTCATCGATGGCAGGCCCTTGGTATATAGGCTCTCGCAAGAGAACCCTGTTAGCAACAAGAGGGGGCAGGAGAGTTTACTCACTTTTCTGCGCTTGGTGCTGTCGTTGATGTGCTGGGACATTGCCAGCAGGCCCCTTGCAAGGTGCCGGAGTTGGTAGCTCCAGCGTTGCTCACCATCATCGTAGAGTTGTTGACGACAGACCCCATGTTTACAGGCTATCACAAGAGAACCCTGTTAGAACCAAGGGCGGGGCAAAAGCGTTTACTCACTTATCCGTGCTTGGTGTTGTCGTTGACGTGCTGGGACGTCGCCGGCAGGCCCCTTGCAAGGTGCTGGAGCTGGATACTCTGGCGTTGCCCACCACCGTCGTGGAGACGTCGAGAACAGGCCCCTTGGGAGGCACCAGAGCTGGATGCTCCAGCGTCTCCCACTATCATCGTTGAGATGCCGACGGCAAGCCCCTTGGGAGGTGCCGAAGCTGGATGCTCCGGCATCGCCCACCATCGTTGTTGAGACATCGACGGCAGCCCCTTGGGAGGTGCCGAAGCTAGATGCTCTGGCGTCGTCCACCATCGTCGTAGAGTCATCAACGACAGGCCCCTTGTTTACAGGCTATCACAAGAGAACCCTGTTAGCAACAAGGGAGGGGTAGGAGAGTTTACTCACTTATCCGCACTTGGCGTTGTCGTTGATGTGCTGGGACGTTGTCGGCAGGCCCCTTGCAAGGTACCGAAGCTAGATGCTCCGCATTGCCCAGCACCATCGTGGAGACGTTGATGGCAGACCCCTTGGGAGGTGCCGGAGTTGGGTGCTCCGGTGTCGCCCACCAACGTTGTTGAGACATTGACGGCAGGCCCCTTGGGAGGTGCCGGAGCTGGATGCTCTGGCGTCGTCCACCATCATCGTAGAGTCATCGGCGGCAGGCCCCTGGTTTACAGGCTATTGCAAGAGAACCCTGTTAGCAACAAGGGCGGGGCAGGAGAGTTTACTCACTTATCCGCGCTTGGTGTTGTCGTTAACATGCTTAGACATCGCCGGCAGGCCCCTTTCAAGGTGCCGGAGCTAGATGCTCTGGCGTTGCCACCAACATCATGGGGAAGTCGACGGCAAGCCCCTTGGAAGGTGCCGGAGTTGGGTGCTCTGGCGTCGCCGACCATCGTCATTGAGACGTCGTCGTCAGGCCCCTTGGGAGGTGCCAGAGCTGGATGCTCCAGTGTCACCCACCATCATTGTTGAGACGTCGACGGCAGGCCCCTTGGGAGGTGCGGGAGCTCGATGCTCTAGTGTCATCCACTATCGTCGTAGAGTCGTCGATGGCAGGCCCCTGGTTTACAAGTTATCACAAGAGAACCCTATTAGCAACAAAAATGGGGCAGGAGAGTTTACTGATTTGTTCGCGCTTGTTGCTGTCATTGGCTTGTTGGGACGTCGTCGGTAGGCCCCTTGCCAGGTGTTGGGGTTGGCTACCCTGCATATATGATAGAAAGAAGGGGGACTAGTCTTGCTCGTCAGTCATACCTATTCCTCTCCTTAGCTCCGTCATGTCTTACTATCCTGGACAAACACACGGGGCTTGGGTAATTCGATGCGTTGGTGCTCCGGGGTCCGGCTCCTGCCGTCTTTAGGGTGTGAGCTTTTTGGCTCTAGTACTCCACTGTAGCACTGGGAGGCAGGGTGTGTATGCTTAGGGTGCAGGACCAGGCTAAGTAATTTACACCCCCTGGACCTCCTGCTCGGCACAAACCTTTCGTGGGAAGCCTTTTGGCGCCACAGGACCCTAATGACGAGAGCAACCGGAAGAACCCCTCACACACTGCTGATACATCAAATGAACCCGCTTGTAGTAGGACTGTATGACTTCAGCAAGGGTGTGTTACAGAGCATACAACCTATATGAAGATAACATACAATAAACGAGGCTAGTATGGTATGATCGTAATTAATGCATAATTAAATGAATGATCTTTTCAAGAAAGCATTAAGTAAAATAGTGATTCTTTTTTATCGGAGTTCATAGGGGGAGATAGGATTTTACAAAAGAGGGCAATGGCTTGCTTTTGGATGATGAGGGAGGCAAGGTGTACAGGCTTAGGGTTTGGAACCAAGCTAAGCCGACTGCACACTCTGGACCTGACCCTCCCGGTGCTCGGTTGTCCTTAGTGCTGCTCCTAGGTCCTATGAAAACCATTAAACTGTCCTACTTAAATGTAATATTTACAATTGGGGTGCCCAAGGCTCCAAGGCAGTTGTGATGGTTGTCGTGCATCCTTGCTGTCGACAGCTCCCAGAGGGGCGATGAACGAGCATCCCTACTTCCTTCCCCTACCGCCCGCCTTGCGGGTGGTCTGAGCAATGTCGGGACTGAGCTCGACATCTTTGACGGGGATGTCGGTGCTGCTGGAGGGCTGCAGTCGGAGCGCTGACGTGAGCTCGGTGGAGGCAGAATTGATCCAGCGCCGCCCGAGGTGGGTGTCTGGTCTGTTGAGAGGGCTTGGAGCTGCTCCAAGGCTAACACCACAGCGATGCAGTCTTCGCGGATGCTGAGGATGCCAGAGGGAGTTGGCATCTTCAAGATGAGGTAGCCATAGTGGGATACGACCATAAATCGGTACAGGGCTGGCCTGCAAATGATGGCGTTGAAGGGGAGGCTGACATCGCCGACGTCGAAGAGGATGCTCTCCATCCTGTAATTGTCGGGTGTCCCGAAGGTCACCTGGAGAAGGATGTTATCGTATGGGATGATGCTCCCTGGTCCCTGTTGACGGCTGTTATATACCAATTTCATCCGTCAATTTAACTCAATTATGTGAAGGATTTGTCATTTCTTGCACACATTATCTTTCTATCTAACCCAATTCCACTTGGACTTGGAGAAATATGTATGCAGCATTTTATGCAAGAAATGAGGAAATGTAGAGGGACCAATCCTATAAAATATCATCCCAGCCAGTCAGGCGATGACACGTTGCATCCCATGGATCAAATGACCCAGAAACAGAAGTATTCTAGGAGATCCAACGGTGTATCACCCAGATACATCGATGGGATCCACCTAGCAGCTACTTGGAGAAAGCAAACGAGAAACGGTCCAATGACCAGGTCGGCCGAACCAGGGGGTCGATCGACCTGGTCTTTGCACCAAACTCGGTCAGCCTCCACGTGTTGGCTCCTCCCGGCTCCCTGGAGTCAATGGTGACTGATTAGCGCGCTTTTGGTGGCGGGAACTGACCTCAACACTAGTATAAATAGGACCCCCTACCCCTCACTTCAACACACACCACTTGAGCTTCATCTCTATTGTATACACTATCATCCATAGTCTTAGAGGAGCTTTGTTGTAGAGAGGAGAGTCTCTAGTCCTAAGTCCAAATTGGGAAAGGAGTAAGGAGTCTCTCTCTTACCCATACTACATTGGGAAAGGTATGACTCATGTATTCTTTCTTGTATTTGTGACTTTATGCATAATAAAGATAGTATCATTAGTCTCTACTTATACATATACTTAGGCGAAGCGTTTCTTGTTTGATTGTGGAGTCCATGTATGTGGAAGGTATAGTTTCTATGACTATTTCATCATGAACATATCTCATTATCATAGAACCTATAGACCCCCACTATAGTCTAGTTAATTACAACATAATGTAGGATCAAAGAGCACGTGAAAAGCTACCAGAGGGGGGGGGGGAATGGTAGATTTAAAAATCTTACGCAGCGGAAACAATTAAACCCCAAACCCTTCGGCAGAAAAACGATATGTTGAAGAAATCGTATGTGAAACTAATCTAAACGTGTTTCACCGTGAAAAAAGTGATAGATATCAGAGAGAATCAAGTCACGAAAACAACGCAAAAAGAATCACTCAAATCCGTCGAGGAAAACTCAAGTTATGATCGAAAGATCAAACAAAGGTCAATCTTCCCTACCCGAGAAAAACAGTTCTGGAACGCTGCAAAGAAACTCGTGTATCTCAGAAACTACAAATCCAATGACTGTGAAATTTTGACAGATGATAGATAATAAAGTTGTGAAGACAACCCAAAAGGAATCGCATCAATTGGATCTGTAAAACTCGAGTTATGATAAAACCACCGACGAAAGGTAGTCCTGTCCAAAAACTCGACGAATAAAACTTGTCTGGAACAAGTCGGACGAACAAGGCACAAAAGTTCCTTCAAATTACGAATTTTATTCAATAGAACACAAGAGGAACGGCCCCAAAGTCGTGCACCTCAAGCTTTGGCCTTCCCTTGCTTATATAACCAGCCTTAGGCCATCCCAATCTCAACTAGGACTCCAATCCTACTCAAATCACGAATCGTAACTTTCCATAACTGCTCAAGATTCTTCTATACGCAGATAGAAGCAATCTTAAGACTTCCAAACACCTTAGGAATGTATCCCATATTCCTAAACAACTCAAATTCGTGACACACACGAAATCCTAACATAACCAACTCGATACTTCCATACCGAGCCATAACCGACTCAGCTAGCAGCCTAAGTCTTCAACTGATACGATCCGATCCTTCCGATCAGATCTTCCTTCCATAATCCATCTCTAGAAGCATATTGCCACGTCATGCACCTCATGCATATGTGCGAACACCTTCCTTTGACCTTCATATGCACTGCCCTTGATTCAATCATCATGCGCGACCTCCTGACCCGCTCAACCACAGTTCCTCCCGAACTTGGTTGTTGGAACCTCATCTCCTCTTGAGACTAGTCCAATGGATCCTGTCACCAGCCATGACTTGAACTCAAGCAACACCTTCACATGAACAAACAAACAATCCATACGAGCCCAAGTACTGACTTGACTCAAGTTAGTTCCGAACACAACACCTTATGTGAGTATTTCACATAAGCATGTTGCAAAACCACAGTAGAAACGATATCAACCGTATTCAACCAAAACGCACAAAAAAATTAGCAAATGAATACTAAGCAATCTTTCCAATCATGTAAAGCAAGTACGAAACATTGTAAATGAAAAACAAAAGCATTGCGGTCAAGTTCCGGACCTTGCCAGAGCAACCCGGAGCTTGAGCCGGAGCTAACAAAAGCTAGTAGAACCTAGCACCGGAGCTTACCAAAACTAGTACAATGAAGCACCTGCCGGAGCTTACCAAAACTAGTAGATCCTAGTACCGGAGCTTACCAAAAGCTAGTCAAAACTAGTCAACCCAAAACCGGAGCTAGACAAGGTACGTCGGAGCTTAGCAAAAGCATGCCGGAGCTATCAAATATATGCCGGAGCTATCAAAGACATGCCGGAGCTAAAGATAAAGCTCACCGGAGCTAACCAAAGCTAGTCGGACCTTACCAAGAAGTCAGACCTAGCTACGAACATAGCCGGAGCTACCCAAAACAAGTTGGACCTATGGTCGGACCTTGCTATAGCTCAGAGCTAGAGTCGGACCTTGATAAAAAGGTGATTTGGTGAAAAACTTTTATCATCAATGCCAAGTATATTCACGACGAGCCAATGTATTCAGCACACATAGGTCTTACAATCTCCCCCTTGATGAATGCATTGGCAACACCATTTAAAATCCGAACATTGGCTTATTCTCATAAAAGTTTTGAAGACAATTTCTACCCCTTTGTAACTCAAAAGTTAAATGAGAAGAAAAATTATCCCATATTATCTCTCCTTATGCACATATTCTCTTTCTCTTCATGCTTATCTCTCCCCCTTTGACAATGTATTCAGCAAGTCATGAGCATATAAACAAATTTTGTTTCCCTCTTTAGTTGTTATGAGCATATTATAACATATACATACAAACAAAGCTCATCCAAGTCATACTATCAAGTAACTTACACTATCACATCAGTGAGATACATAAAGTAGTGTAAGCCATGCTAGAGATCAAGTGTGATTTTCAATTTTAGCAGGTCATGATCTCACAAACTCACCTATTTCAAAACCTGAAAGCATGACACTTGTTGCTGCATTTTATTTATTTTTCAAGGCATAAATTTAGATCATATGATATTTGCAAGAGATTATATGCGCATCTGCCTTATTCTAACCAAACAAGCCAAGCCTATGTGATTTGACAATCAGAAGCTTAAGGACATGGTTTTAGTCATACACAACTTCTTCCAAGTTCATATCTAAGTGCAATGATAAGCCATCTCAAAAGAAGAAGTGTGATGCATGCATATTCTCTTGATCTTTTCTCAATTTATATTTGTTCATAAAAACTCAACATGTGAGTTGATTACTTGATAAATTCTTAATGATTAAAAGCATTTGTGAGCATGCAACAAGTTCAAAACAGCAAGAAAGTTCGACCATGACCAGATTTAGTGTAAGTAATTATTCCAATTACTAGACATGGCAAAAACTACAAAATGTATAACACGAGTAATGTAGTAAGAACTTTCAGCATGTAAAAGGAATCACAAAGTCATATATGTATGAAATACTATGCTCATATTATTTTAATTTCAGATTCACACATAGACTTCCCAAATTTCAAAACTCCCCCTCAATTTAAGCCATAAGCATGCATAACCCCTATTTCACTACGAATGTAACAAAAACGAGTGAAATCCAAAGGTTTTGTAAAAATGTCAGCCAATTGTTGTTCGGTATCTACATGGTGAAGCACAATGTTTCCTTTTTCAACATTATCTCAGAGAAAGTGATACCTAATGTCAATGTGCTTAGTTCTAGAATGTTGCACGGGGTTTTTAGCAATGCAAATGGCACTAGTGTTATCACAAAACAGTGGAACACTATCTATATCAACCCCATAGTCCTTAAGTGTGTGAACAATCCAAAGAATTTGTGAGCAAGCACTAGCAGCAGCTACATATTCAGATTCGGCTATGGATTGTGCAACTGAATTTTGTTTTCTAGAGGACCAAGCAATAAGAGAATTACCAAGAAAAAGACAAGCACCGGAAGTACTTTTCCTATCAATCCTACAACCCCCAAAATCAGCATCCGAAAAAGCTTTCAAAGTAACGGTTGAGGAAGAAGGAAGAAAAATGCCAAATTCTTGGGTTCCATGTAAGTACCTGAGAATCCTTTTGATGGCTTGACGATGTGAAATACGTGGGGAAGCTTGAAACCGTGCACAAAGACATACGCTGAATTGTATGTCCGGTCTTGATGCAGTGAGGTACAAAAGTGATCCGATCATGCTTCTATATTCTTTTTGATCCACGGGTTCACCATCTTCATCAAGTTCAAGTGTTGTTGCTGTTCCCATTGGTGTCCGAAGAGGCTTGCTTTTGTCCATGTTGAAGCGCCTTAGGAGGTCTTTGGTATACTTCGTTTGATGCACAAAGGTACCCTCCTTGGTTTGCTTGATTTGCAGCCCCAAAAAGTAAGTGAGTTCACCCATCATACTCATTTCAAATTCGGAACTCATCATTGCTGAAAACTTGGACACAAGATCATGAGAAGCACAACCAAAGATAATATCATCCACATACACTTGAACGAATAATGAGTCATTGCCATGCTTAAGCACAAAAAGAGTTTTATCAACCTTACCCATGGTAAACCCCTTTTCAAGTAAGAATGTTTTTAACCTATCATACCATGCTCTAGGGGCTTGTTTGAGACCATATAAGGCTTTGGACAGTTTGTAAACATGATTAGGAAAATCTGGATGTTCAAAACCCGGTGGTTGTTTGACATAAACCTCCTCATCTATGTAGCCATTAAGAAAAGCACTTTTAACATCCATTTGATATAGCTTAAAACCTTTAGATGCTGCAAAAGCTAACAAAATTCTTATGGCTTCTAATCTAGCAACGGGAGCAAAAGTTTCATCAAAATCTAGTCCTTCAACTTGAGTGAAACCTTGAGCAACCAACCTAGCCTTATTCCTAACCACAACCCCATCCTCACTTTGTTTATTTTTAAATACCCATTTAGTTCCAATTAAAGTGTGACCTTGAGGTGGAGGTACAAGTTTCCAAACATTATTTCTTTCAAAATTTTCTAACTCTTCTTGCATGGAAATAATCCAAGATTCATTAGTGAGTGCGTGTGATATATCTTTGGGTTCAAAAGGAGCAACGAAAGCAGAATGAGCATGAGAGTTTGGATCGCAAAACCTGGACCGTGTGACTCGTTCGTGCAAGCTTCCAATCATCTGTTGTGGGGGATGATCTTTGTAAAATCGTAGGGGAACAGATGTCTCACAAGCTTCTTCTTCATTAGGTTCATCGTAGATTGATGAGCTTGTGACTTGTGGACGATCAGGACCAACATAGGTGATAGCCGGAGCTTGTTCAATGTCCGGAGCTGGACACGTGTCAACTTCGGAACTACCAGGCAGTATCACCGGCTCTTCTTCATCTTCGAAAATACCCTCCCCCTGGGGATACGGATCTGGTCCTGCAACACCGAAGCTAGTACCTAGGCTAGCTTCATCAAAAGACACTTCACAAGTCTCCACAATTTTGTTAGTTTCAAGTAAAAGCACACGGTAGCCTCTAGTATGAGATGGATAACCAAGAAACATGCCATCAATGGATCTAGGTTCAAATTTATCAAGATTACCATGTTTCTTAACAAAGCATTTGCAACCAAAGACCCGAAATTGTGTAACACTAGGCCTATGTCCAAACCGGAGCTCATATGGTGTTTTACCTAGCTTAGCACGCAAGAAAACACGATTTGAGACATAACAAGCGGTTGCTAACGCATCAGCCCAAAATTTCCTAGGAGTTTGATATTCATCAAGCATAGTCCTAGCCATCTCAACTAAGGTTCTGTTCTTTCTTTCTACAACACCATTTCGTTGAGGTACATATGGTGAAGAAAATTGATGATCTATTCTATTTTCAGCACAAAAGTGATCAAATGATTGATTTTTAAATTCAGTTCCATTATCACTTCTAATTGCTTTTAATGATCCTGGGTGATCAATTGATAATCTAAGAAATAAAGTTCTAAAGTGACTAAAAACTTCATTCTTAGACGTCATAAAATACACCCAAGAATATCTAGAATAATCATCAACAATAACAAGAGCATATCATTTACCTCCGAAGGATTGAACACTTGAAGGTCCTACGGTGTCAAGATGCAAAAGTTGACATGGTTCAGTTGTCATGATCATTGTGAGAGGAGTATGCGAACCTGCAACCATCTTAGCATGTCTACAAGAAGAGCACACAATTTCTTTGTCCCCTTTAAGCTTAGGCAGCCCACGTATGCGATCAAGAGTACTAACACGCGTTAGGTGATCAAAGCCTACGTGACCAAGTCTACGATGCCAAAAATATAAGTCCTTTGAATCATTAGCAACTAGACACCTATGCTTAGAGGAAGACATATCAAAATCAGCTTTAAAAACTCTTCCAAACCGAGACATGTTAAAAATAAGCTCACTATTTGAACCTACAACTTTGCAGCAGTTTTTATTGAAAATAATTTCTAGATTTTCATCTAGCAATTGTGAAACAGAAAGCAAGTTGTATCTCAAATTTTTGACAAGTGCCACATCCTTCAAAGTGTAGTGATCATTTACTCTAACCGAACCCTTAGCAATTATAGGAGTTGAAGAATTATCAGCAAAAGTAATATTCTCTACACGTGACACAAAAGAGAGGGAGGAGAACCAATCTTTGTTACCGGTCATGTGGCGTGAGCAACCTGAATCCACAATCCAAATATTCTCCTTCCTCAAGCGTGTAACCTACAGAGAAGCACAATACGTTGATGACTCAATACTGGGGTTAGTCAAAAGGCATTTAGGAATCTAGTACTGAGTCACGCGACGTGCAGCAGGAAAACACGCGAAAGCTGAGATAAAACAACAGGTTTATGAGTCAAAGATTAAGGTTTTCTGTTCTTATCAGTTGATTTAGAAGTTGTTACTTGTTTAGAGTGAAAACCAGTAGCTCCGGAGGTAAAAGCAGAAGGTCCGGAGGCAAAAACTGAAGCTCCGGAGGGAACAACAGAAGATCCGGGAGCTCTCGGAGCTATAAGAACTACCAGAGCTGCCTTTGTAGATTTCTTGCCAAAAGTTCCAGAAGCTACCTTTTCAGATTTCTGACTCATTAAAGCAGGTTGCATGTTTCTAATTTTTGGTTTAGCATGAAAGTTATAAGATCTAGCAGACATTCTTTCCCTTTTCTGTTGTTTAGCTAGTCTAAAACAAAAATCTATGACATGACCATCTCTACCACAGTAGGTACAATGAAACTTAATTTTGTAATCATGTCTCGATGAGCACCCAACATTAGAAACCGAATTAGAAAGCACTCCTGCAGATTTGAAAACCACTTCTTTTTGTTTAGGAACTGTTTGAATCAAACCACTTCCTAATGACTTTACAATTTTAGGTGGATGTGCCTTAGCATGAACATGAGAATCAAAACCTAAACCAGTTTTATCTTTGCAAGACTTGGAAGAATTTAGCAGCAATTTAGATTCTTATTCCCATTACAAAACCGACCTATTGTTCGATTCATGTCATCAAGTTTCTTAGACAAGTCTAGGCAGTTTGCACATGAAGTTTTCCTTTTAGTTTGCAATTGGAACAATTTTTAACTTCATGAGATCGTAAATCATTGTTCAGAATGGAAATTTCATTCATTGCATCTTTTAGTTTCTTATCAAGATTTTCACATGCAGAACAATGCAAATCACCTGTAGAACAAGAAGCCTCTTTTAAGTTTTTATCACTAAGTGCAGCAAGCTTTTTGTTCTTTTCAATTTCTTCATCAAGTCTGTCTAGAGTGGAGGAATGTGCACTTCTTAGGGAGGACAATTGTTCATATATTAAGTCACATGAGGAACAAGAATCATCACTAGGAATTAAGGATTTCAAATGATTAATTTCAGATTCTAGTGACTCAATTTTAGCAGCATTGTCCCTAAGCTTTTTGTCCTTTTTCTTGACAATAACAGTGGCACGAGAAATAGCATCACACATTTCATTACAGGTTGAACATACCTCATCATCGTCACTGTTGTGTTCTGCTTCCTCCTGACTTGATCTTGATCTTGCTTTGCCCGCCATGAAACATATGTTGGCCAGGTCATCATTCTCTTCATCACTTTCAAAGTCTATGTCACTTGAACTGAGCTCTTGAAGCGCGGTGATGAAGCTGTTGATCATCTTGCGTCCTAAGGAACCTTTCTTCTTCTTGTTGGAATTTCCAGAGGGGGTCCGGACCTTGCTTTGTTTTTCTTCTCGGGTGGTCGGACCTGAAAGGTTAGGGCATTCTGTACGAAAGTGTCCTGGTTTACCACATTCAAAGCAGCGTTGAGGTCCAGAGCTTCCTCTCCTCCTAGTTCTCACATTTTGCAATGCTTTTGAGAATCTAGTAGAGATGAGTGCCAATTCCTCTTCTGGAAATTCTTCGATCTGCTCCAGGGTTAGTGAGGACAACAAAGCAAGAGTATTGCAAGATGATGATTGGCCGGAGCTAGACGCATCACGTTGTGAGACAAATGCAATAGACTTATTTGAGTTCTTACGTGCTAGAATGTCAATTTCATGAGTTTTTAATTTCGAATACAGCACATCTAGTGTAAGAGAACTCATGACAGTTGATTCACGTATAGACGTTACTTTCATCTCCCAAATTGACATGTCTAATGCACTAAGGAGTTGTCTAGCATTTTCAGCATCTGAAAAATTAACATTCACGCTACGCAAGTTGCTGAGAATTTTATTGAAACAAGCAAAGAGGTCATCGATAGACTCACCTGGTTGCATCTCAAAACGCATATATTCCTTTTTGAACATATCTTGTTTTACTTCCTTGATTGTGTTGGAGCCTTCATGGTAATCACAGAGAGCTCTCCAAACATCGTATGCTGATCGAAGGTGCGCGACACGATCAAAGTCGCTTTGAGTGAGTCCTTGAATGATCAAGTTTCGGGCTTTGTTGTTGTTGTCGACGTCCCGTAGATTTGTGGCTGTGACTTGATCATTGGATGGCACTTCATAAGGCTTATACACCTTCTCCCATATAGCAAAGCCTTGTGCCTGGATAAAAGCCTCCATGCGTGCCTTCCAAACTTGGAAATCAATACCAACAAACACACAAGGTTTGGCGGAGTACTTCTCCATGATGATATGTCAAAAACACGTGCAAATCACAAAGATTAGAGCACCGTGGCTCTGATACCAATTGTAGGATCGAAGAGAACGTTAAAAGCTACCAGAGGGGGGGTGAATGGTAGATTTAAAAATCTTACGCAGCAGAAACAATTAAACCCCAAACCCTTCGGCAGAAAAATGATCTGTTGAAGAAATCGTATGTGAAACTAATCTAAACGTGTTTCACCATGACAAAAGTGATAGATATCAGAGAGAATCAAGTCATGAAAACAACGCAAAAAGAATCACCCAAATCCGTCGAGGAAAACTCAAGTTATGATCGAAAGATCAAACAAAGGTCAATCTTCCCTACCCGAGAAAAACAGTTCTGGAACGCTGCAAAGAAACTCGTGTATCTCAGAAACTACAAATCCAATGACTGTGAAATTTTGACAGATGATAGATAATAAAGTTGTGAAGACAACCCAAAAGGAATCGCATCAATTGGATCTGTAAAACTCGAGTTATGATAAAACCACCGACGAAAGGTAGTGCTGTCCAGAAACTCGACGAATAAAACTTGTCTGGAACAAGTCGGACGAACAAGGCACAAAAGTTCCTTCAAACTACGAATTTTATTCAATAGAACACAAGAGGAACGGCCCCAAAGTCGTGCACCTCATGCTTTGGCCTTCCCTTGCTTATATAACCAGCCTTAGGCCATCCCAATCTCAACTAGGACTCCAATCCTACTCAAATCACGAATCGTAACTTTCCATAACTGCTCAAGATTCTTCTATACGCAGATAGAAGCAATCTTAAGACTTCCAAACACCTTAGGAATGTATCCCATATTCCTAAACAACTCAAATTCGTGACACACACGAAATCCTAACATAACCAACTCGATACTTCCATACCGAGCCATAACCGACTCAGCTAGCAGCCTAAGTCTTCAACTGATACGATCCGATCCTTCCGATCAGATCTTCCTTCCATAATCCATCTCTAGAAGCATATTGCCACGTCATGCACCTCATGCATACGTGCGAACACCTTCCTTTGACCTTCATATGCACTGCCCTTGATTCAATCATCATGCGCGACCTCCTGACCCGCTCAACCACAGTTCCTCCCGAACTTGGTTGTTGGAACCTCATCTCCTCTTGAGACTAGTCCAATGGATCCTGTCACCAGCCATGACTTGAACTCAAGCAACACCTTCACATGAACAAACAAACAATCCATACGAGCCCAAGTCCTCGACTTGACTCAAGTTAGTTCCGAACACAACACCTTATGTGAGTATTTCACATAAGCATGTTGCAAAACCACAGTAGAAACGATATCAACCGTATTCAACCAAAACGCACAAAAAACTTAGCAAATGAATACTAAGCAATCTTTCCAATCATGTAAAGCAAGTACGAAACATTGCAAATGAAAAACAAAAGCATTGCGGTCAAGTTCCGGACCTTGCCAGAGCAACCCGGAGCTTGAGCCGGAGCTAACAAAAGCTAGTAGAACCTAGCACCAGAGCTTACCAAAACTAGTACAATGAAGCACCTGCCGAAGCTTACCAAAACTAGTAGATCCTAGTACCGGAGCTTACCAAAAGCTAGTCAAAACTAGTCAATCCAAAACCGGAGCTAGACAAGGTACGTCGGAGCTTAGCAAAAGCATGCCGGAGCTATCAAATATATGCCGGAGCTATCAAAGACATGCCGGAGCTAAAGATAAAGCTCACCGGAGCTAACGAAAGCTAGTCGGACCTTACCAAGAAGTCAGACCTAGCTACGAACATAGCCGGAGCTACCCAAAACAAGTCGGACCTATGGTCGGACCTTGCTATAGCTCAGAGCTAGAGTCGGACCTTGATTAAAAGGTGATTTGGTGAAAAACTTTTATCATCAATGCCAAGAATATTCACGACAAGCTAATGTATTCAGCACACATAGGTCTTACACATAACTAGGTTAGTGTATATAATTATGTTGTGTATCAACATTGGTTCAATGATGATTCAATTCATTGCCTTAGGATGGATTGTGCCTAGGCTCTTAAGGTAATTACTTAATATTCTAGCATGGTTCTAGGATAGCTAAGTAGCATTGGATGTCTCGTAGACCCACGGATTGAAGAGGTAGGCAGTAGGTGGTGACAGCCCTATCTGTCCTTTGTAATCCTCCACGTTCGGCTATGCCACACGCTCTTGGCGGGAGTCGCCCTAGTCTTGCTAGGGGTAAGCCCGTGCCCGATGTGTTGAACCACATAGCATAAGTATTCACTATTGATCTAGCTTATGAATA
Organism: Tuctoria greenei; assembly: GCA_036927565.1. Taxonomy (NCBI): domain Eukaryota; kingdom Viridiplantae; phylum Streptophyta; class Magnoliopsida; order Poales; family Poaceae; genus Tuctoria; species Tuctoria greenei. The sequence continues at coordinate 44,083,047 of JAYESD010000001.1, read as the reverse complement.
ATTAGTTTAGACTATGTATATGTACAATAGAGCATAGTAGGAGTACCTCCATAACTCTCAACCTTAACTAACCTCTAGGATCCTCTTACCCCCGTTAGACTTGAAAGCTTTTGTGTGTGTCACACTACCTCCACTATTATTTTATCCATCCTTACTAGATTCTTACCTAGACCTTTCTACCCTTTCCACTCGATTATTGTTATATCTCTACCCCGCCTTCCCTTGGGATCAAATAAATGACACCCCTGGGAATACTCTTAAGGGGAAATGCTACAATGATACCTCCGTGCGCTTGCAGAATTCACCCTATGATCCAATAGAACCATTAACAAGCATTTCTGACACATCAGTTGGAGATGTTTAGTTAATGGTGAATAAGTAATACCAACAAGCATTTCTGGCAGCGTTGCCGGGGATGATTTGTTAGTATATATTAGGAGCCATCAACAAGCATTTCTGGCGCCGTTGTCGGGGATGATTTGTTAGTATATCTTAGGAGCCGTCAACAAGCATTTCTGGCGCCATTACCGGGAAAGGCAAATAGATATATAACATGACTAAGTGAATAGGATAGAACCCTGGGTAGGATTTTAGTAGGATAACCATTCTTTGTTTTCGCATTTTAAATGTGAAAACAGGGTAGTGTATGTCTGGTTTCCATCTGCCGGAAAACTTTGATGAAGATCCCGAATGTCTTCTGAGTGACCGACCCCGTGTCGTTACTCCCCAGAAGATTCGAGCGGCAAAGCAAGCCAACATTTTTGCACCAATAATCCAAACGCCAATGGCTCAGAAGACCCTTCGTGAGTTCTTAGCTCCCTCTGCTAACAATGTGCCTATTGGGCCCACTGTTAACATGGGAGATGTGAACTCCGAGATCAAAACTGGCCTTATCACTATGGTGCAAGCCAATCCATTCTGTGGGAAGGCTAACGAGGATGCAAGTGCTCACCTACTACAATTCCTCGAGATCTGCAGCACTTTTAAGATCAAGGACGTGTCTCCGGATGCGGTCCGTCTGAGACTGTTCCCGTTTTCTCTCCTTGGTAGAGCAAAATAGTGGTTCTACATGAACCGAAGTGTTGTAGACACTTGGAAGAAGTGTTCTACGGCATTCCTCGCCAAATTCTTCCTGTTGGGCAAAACCAGTGCCCTACATGGAAGGATTTCTAGCTTTCAGCAAGAGCTCAAGGAATCTATTCCCGAGGCATGGGAAAGGCTTCAGGAGTACATCCTAGCCTGTCCCCACCATGGAATGGATGACTGGCTCCTTATTCAGAATTTCTATAACAGGCTGATCCCATCAGCTCGTAACCATTTGGATGCTGCTGCTGGAGGAGCCTTCTTCTCATTGACGGTGCCAAAAGCTAAAGATCTTATTGAGAAGATTGTGTCCAAAATGGGATGGAACGATGAGCGTCTCCATACCCGACAGCGAGGCATGCACACTTTGAAGGAGGTGGACATGATCGCTGCAAAATTGGATCTCCTAATGAAGAAAATAGATGGACAAGCCAGTGGTGAAGTGTCTGGCGATGCCTATGCCCTAGACTCTCACACCACGTGTGAAGTCTGTGGCAACACGGGTATATGGGCAATGATTGCCCAGAAACTCGTGAGGATGCCTTATACCTCGCCAACAATGGAAATTTGAACAACAACAATGGCTATCGTCCAGGAGGTCAAGGGTGGGGTCAACAACGCCCATTCTTTCAAGGAGGGTACAACAACAATGGCGACCCTGGAAATCAGCCCAACTTGAGAGAACTTGCCATTAGCCAGCTCAAGATCAACGATGCCCTATCCAAGAAGCTGTCAGCAAATGACAAGACCCTAGAGAATATCAATGCAAAGATTGAAGGACTATCCTCAACATTCAAGAATCAACTGAGCTTCAACAAGATGTTAGAGACTCAGCTGGCACAAATTGCTGCAGTTGTCCCTCCATTGGAAAACAACAAAATTTCGGAGCGGCCAGAAGCCCCAGTAGAGAACGTCAATGCAGTGATTATGAGGGGAGGAAAGACCACTTGTGACACACCATATCCCACCCAAGAAAAGTGGACAACTGAGCCTGAGAAAGAGGATGTCCCAAGTGAATTACTTGGTGAGAGAATGGCCACACACTTTGAAGACACCAACTTATTGCCATTCCCTCACAGACAAAGGAAGCCAATAGTGGATGAGCAATTCAACCGTTTTGTTGAGATCATCCAAAAGATCCACATCAATGTTCCCTTTATTAATGTGATGCAATTACCCACTTATGCTCGCTATCTCAAAGACATAATTAACAACAAACGGCCATTGCCCACCACTGAGGTCATCAAGCTTACCGAAGACTGCAGTGCAACCATCCTCAATAGGCTTCCTGAAAAGAAAAAGGACCCTTGATGTCCTACCATTTCATGCTTAATTGGGGCTCACCACTTTGACGAGGCATTTTGTGATCTGGGAGCAAGTGTCAGTGTGATGCCCAAGGTTGTGTTCGACCAGCTGAACTTCACAGAACTGACTCCAACACCAATGCAGCTACAACTGGCTGACTCTTCAGTCCGTTATCCAGCGGGTATTGCTGAAGACGTCCCGGTGAAGATCCAGAACTGCTTCATACTCGTGGATTTTGTGGTGCTAGACATGGACACTAAGAAGGATACACCACTCATTCTTGGGCGTTCATTCCTAAGCACTGCAAAAGCTCACATAGATGTGGGAGCTGGAGAAATCCACTTCCATATCAATGGCAAGGAGGAAAAATTTAACTTTCAGCCAAGATTAGAGCAATCCCCCATGATTCGAATCAAGTATGGGCCGAATGATAAAGACATCAGAGAGGTCGAAGTCACAACTCCAAAGGTTGACTCACTCATTGCATTCATGAGAAGATTAATCTACGAGGAAAATCCGTCGTTTCGACCACGCCAATATCCAAAGGCGACAGAATCGTCTGGACCTTCCCAAAGGCCCAATTCCACCAAGCTGCCAGAAAAGCAATGACGGGAGAAGCAAGACAAGCAGTCCGAGCCCATCCCTCCAGGCCCGGATGTGAAATGAAGACGGAAGAATGTCCATCTCATCGGACAGTGGTGAGACCTACACCAATAGGTTAAATTGGTAGTTATCCCACTTTATTTTTCGTTCTTTCTTTTTCCAACCCATTTGGATTTTTCCCATTGCATATCTGATTTTTCCTAGCAAGTTGAGAATCTTATATTCTCAACTATCATTTTTATTTATTTCTTTTCAAAAGAAAATTTTTTATTGGATTTGAAAAAATGTTTTTATTTGAAAAACAATTTTTTCTGAGCTGCACATGTGGCATTTCACCAACGTGCTCACTTTATAGACGTTGGGGAGCCACTTGCCAAAAGGGGAACCAGGGGGGCCCACCTGTCAGTTCGGCCGAACCCCCTGATCGGCCAAAAAGGGAGTTGAGCCAAATTGGCTCCCGTTCCTCCAACGGCTATATTTTGAACCCTAAGTGACTGTTGGAGGGTGCACCCTATAAATTGTGGCCGTGAGGAGCACCTCTCTTCACACACCACATCATTTTACACCTCCCCAAGTCACTCTAGCTCACCTTGTTTTTCTTGCTCTTCATTGCAACACTCTTGCTCAAATCCATCCCCAAAAAGATTTTCTTTTGTTTGCTTTTGCATTCTACACTCAAGCTTTCAAGAGGAGAAATTCGTTGAGAGTTTTGTTTTCCAAACATCGCTTCTTTTCGGATTTTTCTCGCCTTGTTTTGTTCTTTCTTGTTGAACTCAAAAAGACATGAAGAGGTTGTTTGGAAAGAGGAAGGAGGCTGCAAGCTCAAGCCATGGTGAAGGTTCTATTGCACGCCTCTCTTCCATGGGTACAAGCCCAAGGAGGAGAAGTGTGTGTGAGGACACTCCCATGGAGGAGAGAAGCAACCCACACCAACTTCTTCATGACAACGACCTCGACATACGAAGCGAAGTTGAAGATCAAGCACGCAGGCTTCTCCAAGATCGTGAGTTCCGCCACACTAAGGCTTACGATCCACATTTGATCTCCAAAATAGGTATGGACTCCGAATTTCTTTCCTTTTGGCATGCAATTGGATTTGATGACTTCGCTCACATAGAGGAGAAAGGTTCACGCCTTCTCACTATCCGATTCCTTTGCACACTAAGAATAGGATTTGATGGTATTACTTTTAGATTATTTCAAAAAGAATAAAACCTCCTATGGAAAGAATTAGGTAGCATCCTAGGCTTCCATAAACGGTGTTTGCTAGATTTAGACAATTTGCCTATGTTTAATAAACAATGTTTTTGGCATGAGCTAACTAGTGAGGTCACATGTAGGGCTCCTAGGAATAGCCACATCCAAAACCCTACCTTACGCTTCATGCATAGATGGGTGGCTATGACTATGTTCCCTAGGGGAGATGTTAGGGTTGTGCGAGATGATGAATTGAAAATTTTGTTTGCCATGACTAAAAAGATAAAAGTTGCTCCAGTCAAAGCCATGATGACACAATGGTTAGATTACATTTCAAAATCAGGACCATTTGAATGCACTTCATTGATTACTCATATTGCTGATAGGGTAGGAGCAATTAAATACTCTTCATTTGAATATATTGAAACTGAAAAAGAATTAATAGATGAAGACTATTTAGTGCAAGTACATACCCTTAAACATGATCATGATGGCTCCCTGATATTTTTCTATCCCGGCTTTGTCAATGAAATTTGGTTACCTAACCCGGATTTTTCATTTGTACAAATGCCAGAGGCTAACTATTAATCTTCTTCCCCATGAGGAAGCAAGAAGAAGTAATGTCTCTGGCAGGATAACAAGGAATCGTGCGAGGGCTGCAACCATAGGCTTGCCATCGGTAATCTCTCCGGTCCATGAATACCAAGAGGAAGAGAACCCAACGGGTTATGAGCCCGGATGTACTCAACCTCCAACGTATGAGTTTGGGGGATCATCTTGGCAAGAATGGCAAAGGGATCCACCCTTATCCACTTCAAGCTCTAGCAGCTTGCCCCCAACGTCCATGAGAGGACGTCGTTCCTTTTCGGCTAGAAGTCATGATGACTATAGCCAAGGAATGACAGACCTCACTAGACGTATGGGAGAACTTGAAGTTAGAACGGGTGACATCTACAGCACACTCCAAGAGCATGTTAAGGTACCCAGGATTGGCAACAACACATGGATGCTTAATTCACCAACTTCAACATGGTGCTACAACAACAACAAGCCGATCTTGCAGCGTACTTTCGTCATCAAGGGTTCAACCCTTATCACGGAGATAGTTGAAGAACAAGCTTGGGGGAGGACCCCCACTTGAGGTAACATGTATCACATTCCTTGCATATTTATTTTCGATCCATCCATCATCCACCTTGCATTAAAAAAAATAGGTTAGATTTGCTTTCATCAAATAAATATGTGCCGTAAGAATGATTTAGAATTCACATAGATGAAATGATGAATAGTTGCTCTGTTTTATTTTCATAAGTCTCTAGTTTACAACTTCCTACTCTCCGAGTATTGCTTTCATTGGTTTGAAATACTTTTACCTTAATTTGGAAATTGTGGGTAGCAAAAGCTTAATCTAATTCTAGGTTGTTGCAAGATTAGAATTAGTAATAGGGCTGCTAGTCCTAGTTTGAAAGTAAAACTTAGATTTCCGGAGAAATTCTAAAAAGATTTAAGTTTCCCTCAATTGATTGGAAATACCTACCAAAGCCATATGATGTTCATACATAGACAAAACCTTATGCATATGCTATTTGCTTTCACATTGAGCCTAGTCAAACTAGTTTAGACCTATGTGAGAAATCATTCAACTCTTTTTGAATTCAAGACTTCACTTGCACATGCTATACTTCTACACTAGAAGTAAGCAAAACGTCCATCATATCCACCATACCACAACAAAAAGAGAAACTCCATGTTATTCATGTTTAGCACTCTCTTCAAAATTCATTGCAAAGAAAGGGAGTAAAAGACATGGCTACAAAAAGAAAATGAAAAAAAGGGGCATGCTTACATCATAAGCATGAGAGAAAAAAAAAGAAAAAAGAGAAAAGAAAAGTAGCCATGTTTCATCCCTGCAAAAGAAAGAGAGATTATACCAAAAAAGGGGTTATCTCAAGTATCCACATCCACTTACACTCCATCACACATGCACTAGTCTTAAATCAAAAAGTTTTGATTTGAATTCTCCCAAGGCTTACTCTTTCGACTTAGCAATATATGTGATGCAAATATGCCTACTTACTTTCCTTACCAAGCTCCACATACAAGCCATATTCAATGAGTAGGAACAGTAGAGGCACAATGCTTTGGTGTGGAAATATTTCCACTATCCACAAAGGAATGATTGAGAGAATCAAATTGAGGTACTTAATATCTAAATTGAATTCTCCGGGGTTTAAGTGGAACTTGATTTCTAGGCTATAATTGCTCCAATTGCTATTATACCTTTCAACTACTCATGAATATGAAAAAACATAAGCCCCATGATAACTTAAGAAAGGTAGAGTATCATAGCCAATTTACGCAATAATAGGTAGAGTATCTTGTTGTGCATTAGATACTTTTGAAAATAAGATATTGTAGCAACTCCTAATCATCAACCTAAAGTCGTGGCTTTGCTCGGGACGAGCAAAGGATAAGCTTGGGGGAGTTTATTGATGGCTGTTATATACCAATTTCATCCGTCAATTTAACTCAATTATGTGAAGGATTTGTCATTTCTTGCACACATCACCTTTCTATCTAACCCAATTCCACTTGGACTTGGAGAAATATGTGTATGCAACATTTTATGCAGGAAATGAGGAAATGTAGAGGGACCAATCCTATAAAATATCATCCCAGCCAATCAAGCGACGACATGTGGCATCGCATGGATCAAATGGCCCACAAACAGAAGTATTCAAGGAGATCCAACGCTGTATCACCCAGATACATCAATGGGACCCACTTGGCAGCCACCTGGAGAAAGCACACAAGAAACGGCGCAATGACCAGGTCGGCCGAACCAGGGGGTCAGCCGACCTGGTCTTTGCACCAAACTCGGTCAGCCTCCACGTGTTGGCTCCTCCCGGCTCCCTGGAGTCAATGGTGACTAATTTGCGCACTTTTGGTGGCGGGAACTAACCTCAACACTAGTATAAATAGGACCCCCTACCCCTCACTTCAACACACACCACTTGAGCTTCATCTCTATTGTATACACTATTATCCACAGTCTTAGAGGAGTTTGGTTTTAGAGAGGAGAGTCTCTAGTCTCAAGTCCAAATTGGGAAAGGAGTAAGGAGTCTCTCTTCCCAATCCTACATTGGGAAAGGTATGACTCATGTATTCTTTCTTGTATTTGTGACTTTATGCATAATAAAGACAGTATCTTTAGTCTCTACTTATACATATACTTGGGCAAAGAGTTTCTTGTTTGATTGTGGAGTCCATGTATGTGGAAGGTATAGTTTATATGACTGTTTCATCATGAACATATCTCATTATCATAGAACCTATAGACCCCCACTATAGTCTAGTTAATTATAACATAACTAGGTTTGTATGTATAATTATGTTGTGTATCAACATTGGTTCAATGATGATTCAATTCATTGCCTTAGGATGGATTGTGCCTATGCTCTTAAGGTAATTACTTAATATGCTAGCATGGTGCTAGGATAGCTAAGTAGCATTGGATGTCTCGTAGACCCACGGATTGAAGAGGTAGGTAGTAGGTGGTGACAACCCTATCTGTCCTTTGTAATCCTCCACATTCGGTTATGCCACAGGCTCTTGGCGGGAGTCGCCCTAGTATTGCTAGGGGTAAGCCCGTGCCCGTCGTGTTGAACCACATAACATAAGTATTCACTATTGATCTAGCTTATGAATAATTAGTTTATACTATGTATATGTACAATAGAGCATAGTAGGAGTACCTCCATAACTCTCAACCTTAACTAACCTCTAGGATCCTCTTACCCCCCCTTAGACTTGAAAGCTTTTGTGTGTGTCACACTACCTCCACTATTATTTTATCCATCCTTACTAGATTCTTACCTAGAACTTTCTACCCTTTCCACTCGATGATTGTTATATCTCTACCCTGCCTTCCTTTGGGATCAAATAAATGACACCCTTGGGAATACTCTTAAGGGAAAATGCTACAATGATACCTCCGTGCGCTTCCGGAATTCACTCTGCGATCCAATAGAACCATTACCAAGCATTTCTGACACATCAGTTGGAGATGTTTAGTTAAAGGTGCATAAGTAATACCAACAAGCATTTCTGGCACAGTTGTCGGGGATGATTTGTTAGTATATCTTAGGAGCCGTCAACAGTCCCAATCTCGAGAATGGGCTCGAGGGGGTGAGCTTGGACACCGAGATCTGCAGCTGCTCGAAGGCTGCGCGACTGAGGATGTTGAGGCCAACCCCACCATCTATCAATATATAGTGGAGCATGATGTTGGCAATGGTGGGGGCGACCAGGAGAGGTAGAACCCCTGCCCCAGCCATGTTTATTGGACAGTCAGAGGCATCGAAGTTGATTGGCGTCTCCTTCCGGCGGTTGTGCCATGCTAGAGTGGGTACTGGGGCTATTGAAGCCACTGCACAACGAAGGGTATTGACCGCGTTCTGGGATGTAGGATCCCAAGACCCTCCGATGATGACGTGGAGGGTCTTGCGACGCCCATGATCGCTGCTGGCATCGGAGTCCTCATCTTGGTGGACCACTATGACGGTCCACTCTTGCTTCTGGTACTCCATCTCCTCGTCATCGTCGACCATGGGGTCGACCTTCTGCTTGCCCTCCCGCCGGTGGAAGGGGGCGCCGTCTAGGCGCTATTGCGCCCGCTCTTGGTAGCATTCGGCGCATCTCTTCATCTCTCGGCACTCGCTTGCGGTGTGGTCGCGAGTTTTGTGCACTGAGCAGAGCCCGACGCCTTCATCAGCGGTAGGTGGCTGACGTGGGCACTTCTCCGGTCGTGGAGGTTTGCCACCTCCGGTCGCGGCTGCTACCGCGACGGGGGACCTATGCAGCGGCTTGTTCTAGCCGCAACCCCGGTTCTTGTTCTTTTTTTTTCCGCTACCAGGGGTAGCGGCTCCTTCTCTGGTCTGGCCAACCCGGTCCGCCCCGAGGGCGGGCTGAGCGTGCCAGTCGCGGCCTTCTACCGCCCTGGCGCACCGGTCGGCGATGGAGAAGAGCATGGAGACGTCTTGCACGTTGTGTGTGGCTAACTTCTCGAGCATCTTGCGGTCATGCACTCCCTGGTGGAATGCCACTATGACAGAGGTATTCGGGATGGTGGCGATGGAGTTGCGTACCTGGGAGAAACGCTAGATGAATGACCTAAGCGTTTCCTTGGGTTGTTGCCGCATGGCGTGGAGGTCCAGCTCGGTGCAAGGGCGAGTGTAGGAGCTGCCGAAGTTCGTCGTGAACTACCGGCACAGCTCATCCCAAGAGGTTATAGACCCCTCAGGCAGGTTTATCGGCCACGAGCGGGCCAATCCAGTCAGGGCGACTGGGAAGTAGTTCGCCAGGATGGTCTCATCCGCTCTTGCAGCAAGGAGCATCATGGTGTAGATCTGCAGGAACTCGGCCGGGTTAATGGTTCTGTCGAACCTCTCTGGCATATGTGGCTAGAACTTCCGTAGCCACGTCGCAATGTGGAGGTGCGGAGCCAATGATGCGCAACCTCCGATGGGTTTTGTTGGAGAGGCATACGGGGTAGCATACCACAAGGGGGTCTAGTGCATGACGTGCGGCGCCTGTGGAACTTGCGGTTGTGGCATTGGTAGCGCCATGTGTTGCTGCAATGGTACCGGCTGTGCCAAGTATTGTTGTTGCTTGTCCTACTGCATCGAGTACGGCAGGGTGGCTATCTAGCCGACATACTCCTGGTCAGGTGGCGAAGGGTTTACCTGTAGTGCACCTGGGACGGAGGACGCCTCGTGAACAGGGCATTGAGGGCCATATTCAGCGTCAAGGTTGCGTCGCCTCTCTTGCTACCGCTCGATGATGACGCAGTCATCCAAGTGATCTTGACAACGGTCAAGCTCAGCCCTGAGGTCCTCCATGGGGAGTCGACCAACGCTCGTAGGCCTGGAGGAGCGGCAGTTGGCGGTGCGGCGGTCGATGGACGGTGTTCATGACAGCGACACAAGGCGCCTTCCCCTGTTGGGGGAGTTGATGGCTGCGACGACGAAATGGTCGATGTCTTGGACCCACTACTGAGCTGCTCCCTGAGAAGTGTTCAGTGACGGTGGGTGGTGGAGAAGAGCTCTGGTCGCGGCCAGAGCGCTCTTCGGGCTTACTGTTGGTGGCGCCGACGGGGCTGAATGAGCCGGGATGTGTCCCGACTTGCCATCCTGACTAGCTGTACCAGCACGGGGGCGTGATGGACCAGAGAGCGCTGCTCAAGCGACGGATCTGGTCACCAGACGACGGTCGCAGAAACCGCCTTCCACGGGTTTGATGAACACCATGGTGGTGAAAATGCTACCACTTTTTTGAGGGAAAAAGCCCCTTCCTGGCACGCCAAATGTTGAAGTGTCAATGCGACACTTGCCCCGGATCTGCTAAGGAGCAGCCCGCGGAGGTTCTTTGTTCGGCGGGGCTTAGGCCTCAATCAAGTGTTCTAGCGGATGAGTATATGAGATGGTGGTTTTTGCATGGTTTGGGCCGCAAGGAGCGTAACACCCTACCCCACGGTGGATGATATTGCTAGTATGTGTGTATGCATATTTGATGTTTCAGTCCTTTGTAACGATGGCGGTCCGGGCCTCTTATAGACAAGGTCGGACGCCTTACAAGTGGGGTCCCAAGGCCCGACAGGTGGTCCCGGGGCGATCTTATCCTAAAGATCTAAGGATTCTTCCGTAAGCTTGCTCTGACCATGGACTTGAAGACTCGTCGTCTCGCCGCCTGCGTCGTCATTAGCCCATGCACCGTTGTTGACATTGGCAGGGGATGTCCCATTCAACTGCCTCTTTCGCTGTAAGCTACCCACTTGGCATAGTGGGATGATAGGCCTGCGACGTCTTCACTATGATGCGATTGGTCGCAGCGGTACCTGAAATTAGGCGTGCGCCACGCCATGCGTCTGGGGAAGCCGCGTATCTTCAATCCTTGACAGGGACAAGGCGCACCATCTTCTTAATTGTCGTGTCCCTCCGTCCCGGGCACGTGGCTGGACTATGTGACAGCTCGGGAGCTCACCTACGCGGAGGAGGTCAGGTCCCGCCTTGCGGACCACGTGGCAGCTCGGGAGCTCACCTCTGTGGAGAAGGTCAGGTCCCGCCTTGTGGACCGCGTGGAAGCTCGGGAGCTAACCTCTGCGGAGGAGGTCAGGTCCCGCCTTGCGGGCCACATGGCAGCTCGGGAGCTCATATCTGCGGGGGAGGCTAGGCCCCGTCCTGCTGGACACATGGTGGTGCTGGGAGCTCACCTCCAGGGAGGAGGTTAGGCCCCTCCTTGGGGGACACGTGGCAGCGCTGGAGCCCACCCATATGAGAGGTGGTTCATCTGATGTCTTGGTCAACGTGGCAGCTCCAGAGCCCTGTCTCACGGGGAGGAGGGATCCTTACCTGCTGGACAAGTGGTTACCTGGGGGCTCGTCTTCAAATGGTGTGCTGAGATTCTCCTTCGGGTTTCTTACGGATATTCTAGACCTCCCATGTGAGACTGATGGGTCCGGGTCTCTTGAACACGTGGTGCCCTCCGACCCCGCCTCTGCTGGGAGGCGGGGTACCTAGGCGGCTCTAGCTTGTGCGCGAGGGTACCTGGTATCCCGGGTACCGACAGTAGTGATAGGAAAAAAATAGGATGATAGGTGGGCGCCTTGCCGTAAGCCTCTTTTGCATTGGATCCACCTCCCCGGGACACCATTGAGTAACACAGCAGTTCGCCCGGTGGAAAGAAGTTGGTGTATCCATAATCGCCATGTATCACTAAAGCTTCTCATTTGCATAATTTTGTCTAAAGTTCCCCATTCAATTGAGTCAAATGCCTTTTTGAAGTCCAGTTTGAGTACCATAGTTGGAGCTTTTCTTTTATGACAATATTGCACGAGTTCCGTTGCAAAAACAAAATTATCAAAATTATCAGTAATATTGTGCCCCTTGATGACTCCTGTTTGGTTATCGGTGACGAGGCCAGTGATCTCAGCTTGCAGCCTGCTGGTTAGTACTTTGCTAATAATCTTCAGAGCATAATTTGTAGTGAGACTGGACGGAAACCGTCGGTTGTGACTACATCTATTAGTTTGAACTCGAATTAAGCATGTCTATTTTAAATAGACACAACCCACGAAATGACTGTGTCTCTGATCGGGTGACACAACTCTTCCTAAGGGGTGGAAGGACCCCACTTTTGTCTCTTGGCCAACTATAAGACAAGAGCATGTATGTGTGATTGAGACACACTTCTACACTCTCTAATTTCTAAAAATCCGATCTATTCTCCAAGAAAAAACAATGGAATGGTCCTCTCACGTTTTTCATCGTCTACGTAAGATTGCAAGTCTCCATGCGCCGCCATCGTCACAGGGGCATCAAGCACTGATTTATCCGGAAAAAATAAGTTTATGCATTTAATAAGTTTGATTCTCAGTTAACCCGAAATGGATTAAATGACTAATTGAAGATCCTAATGATTCCAGTAAATCTAACATTGGTATCATGAGCCAACTAGTCTACTTAATCTAATTTCAGATTTGATTATCCATTAAGTTGAACCTTGCAGCAACTAAGATCAAGAGAACTAGGGTGCTGATCAGAGATATTGTGTGGATGCCCGTCTTTTTTGGATCTTGCTGGATTTTCATCTCTGATGAGAAGATCGGGAAACGCCCGCACACCCAATTGCACCCCTAGCGCCGATCTAGACGCAGGCGCGCACATGGCCATGGCTGAGCCGCTGCGTATGAGCCACGGTCACGGTGAAGCAGTGATTCACTGTCTAGGTGCGCTCACGCGGTTGGGAGCGGGAAAACCCAAGACGGTGCCGCTGGCCGCCTTCGCTTGCCGCCGGGGCTCACGCCGTTTTGCATAATGCCGTTTGTACAGAGAGAAGAGACGGGGATGAAGCGGTTAGGTTTTGATGCGGATGTGCCCGATATGTTTTCTGATTAGTTGACTACTTGACTTGTGCTTCGGGCACAAGTGCGGCCAAGGTTTGCTACTGACAGACCACGAGGGACTTGGGCTAATTCATGTACTTGTGCCCTCACATAAGCAGGCTGTTGCTCGTTACTTGTGTGGCCAAGGTTTGCTGTACACACTCACGTAAGCAGCCTGTTGTTCGTTACTTTGCTAGGCGGAATTAATATCTGGGTAAGGATGTTGGAAAAGAGTAACAAAAATAGTCATAGTTTTTGGGGCTAACTTTAAGTTCCAGCAGTCCAGTAAGAAGGGGGAACAAACAGAAGCGCAGTGTGCCTAAAAATGGGCCATGCATGCAGAGACATTTAAAGTTCTCCGTTTTACTGGAATTTGATCTCTCGGCCTTTTGGGCTGATTTTAAGAAAGGGATAGGCTGGGAAAATTCCTTTTCCATTTTTCTGAATTTAGAGCCGTTGGGCTGAATTTCAGTTTGGAGCTGCACCCATGAGAATTGTTTTCTGAGATTTAGTAATTATGATCATGGGACAAGATTTTGAGCAGTGGGCCTTGGTAAGAATTTTTTCTGATTTTCAGAAATTAAATTGTGAGGCAATGAGATTAAGTGAGATCCACTGAATTCAATTATTTTGACTGAGAATAAATTAAGTATTTTTTGTTGCAATGATTTTGCATGTTTTCTACATTTTTTGATATTTTTCCTGAAATTAAGATAATTATCAGTCATTAATTTAATTATGTTATGAAGTTATTAAGAATTAAGTATGCTCACAAATTAAACTTCCTCTGATATTAAGTGAAAATGTCATAGCAATTTGGTCGAGTAACTAAAGCGAAAGATAAATTGCTATGTCATTCAATGTCAATTATGTTGCATGGAATTTTATTGACTAACCAAACGAAAAATAAAATTTCCATGTTCTTAAGTTATGTCAAATGTCATTTTTGGTCGAGTAACCAAGGCGAAAGACACTAATGACATTTTTCTTCGATTGAAGAAATTAAGTGCATAATAATTTGGTCGAGTAACCAAACTGAAAGATAAATTAATATGTTTTTTAGTTGTTCTCAAATGTTGAGTTTTGATCGAGTAACCAAAGTGAAAGATAAAACTCAACATTTATTATAAGATGTTTTGAATGTCGTATTTGTCGGGATGACAAAGATGACATTTCTACTTTACTAAGTTATTTAAATTTATTCAGTGCATAAAATTTTTTGTCAAGTAACCAAAGTGAAAGACAAAAATTTTCTTATTTTTCAATAATTATGAATGTTAAGTTTTTCACGTAGCCAACGTAAAAAACAAATATAAGATTTAAGTTTATGCATTCATATTTAAGTACTATACTCAAATGGTTCCTCCATAATAAATTTAGCACTAAGTTATTTTTTGACCATTGAGTCTCTTGTAGGAGATAATTTCTACTCATGGTGAGATTCTACTAAGTTTTTCCTTCACATCTTTTGTGATGGAGAATAAAAAAAAGTTTCATTGAAATGATGAAAGTTTAAGATAAGGATTATTGTGTGTATGACATTGTTGGTACTAAGTGAGTCATTCAGACAAGAAATATTTGAGGACTATTAAGGTCTCCATTAATAAGGGCATTCAATGAGAAATCACTAAATGCAACACTGCTTTTGAGTGCCTGATTAAGATAGAAATACAATTTATTGTCTTCTTTAAATATACAATGAACAGTCTTATCAAGAGGCTCGTCATCCAGAAAAAATAAAGGAGGTTTTGTGCATGAAAACGAACTTAGGATGACAAACAAATTATTAAGCTTATATTGATGGATTTGAGACTAAAATATGAGTTTCTATTGCGTCTCATCCCCGTCTTGCTTCCAAAAGATTTTGAGAAGTTCGTCATCAACCGAAATAGTAAGTAAGAGCAGTGATATGAAGAAATTGATCTCCTTGTACGTTCAAAAAAGGAGCATTGTTAAGTCCATTAGGCAATTTGACACCGTCAAATGCATCAAAGTGTTAAGTAAAAGGAGGATCCTAAAAGAGGGATAATGGTCATCGAAGTCGCTGATGACCACGAAGC
Organism: Tuctoria greenei; assembly: GCA_036927565.1. NCBI lineage: Eukaryota > Viridiplantae > Streptophyta > Magnoliopsida > Poales > Poaceae > Tuctoria > Tuctoria greenei. Next base: position 44,067,858 of record JAYESD010000001.1, on the reverse strand, counting down.
AAAATTATAAGCCAATTAAAAACCCTCACTAAGTATTAAGAGATGACTTTGTACTTACGCTTCATAAAGTTATTAATGTACCTTCTTACAGAAAAATTTTATTTTAGTATCATGTTTGGACCATTAAGTTTTATTTGTCATTTTGACAAACTATATTATTAAGTTTACCCAATAAGATTGTGTCTTGAATTTCTCAAGACATACTCATTGTCCTTGCATGATTAAGAGATAATAAAATTTTCTCTCATAATAACTAAGTATTCGGTAAACACATTAGAATCGATTGTGAAACTTTTTCAAAATTATGGCATTTTTGTTAAGGTCATATTTTGAGGGGGGGGGATTGAACACTCCATTCACAATCAGAGATTATTTCTACTAAGTATTTTGGACTTAGATGAATGTATAAACAGTAGTTAAGATCCGATTGTGAGGGGGAGTACCACGATCAGAATACCCCACTCAAGTTAAGGACATAAAACCTCATCAAATTGAGGTTTTCATGTTTACAATAATTTTTCTTAATCCAAACATAAGACAGTAAGGTTTAATTATTCCAGTTGCCATTCTATAGGATATTTGATAAGATACTATTGTTTCCACCATCATAACTAACACTAAGTATACGAGAAACAATATACGCTATGATTACGGGTAGCGTAGTAATACGAGAAAATACTCTTGAGGGGAAGTGGGTTTTTATCCACTTCTATGATTCAAGAATCATTTCTTTTTCATACTTGTTGTTGTTGGGTTACTCATGGTCGTCACTTTTGACTCAACACCATTTTTTAGTTCTTCATCGATGACACATATGTTAAGTAAGATTCCAGTTGCACAAAATTATCAAAATTTTAGTTTATTAAGTTAGTCAATACTCACGTTGAAGAGCAACAACCACCCTAAAATAATTTATGATGTGCTGGTAAGAAATATCATTATGAGATCTATATTCAAATGAAGGATGATTCTGCCTCATATGAAGTATTAAGAAGTCCTCATCTATCTAAATGAAGTTAAACCATGAAGGATTAATTGGGGATTAATCATGCCATTAAATTCTTGAACTAAAACGAAAATATTAATGGAGTCAAAACAGTAGGTCGTGAGAGGATATACGAGATTTATAGTGACTCCAAAGGGAAATGTCAAATATTATAAAAACAGACTTATGGCAGAAGAGTTTATTAAGAGAGAAGGTGTTGATTGCGATGAGTCATTCGCGCACCTCTCAACTAAGCACTTATTCATAATCATTATAACATTAGTGAGCACATCATAATTTAGAATTACATCATATGAATGTAATAATGATGTTTCTCAATTGGGATCAATATGATAACATCTACATGACACAACCGAATGGTTTGTCATTAAGAAAAAACAATTGAGATACTAGTTAAGAAAGTTAATTTATGAACTCAATAAGGCATTGTGCAATAGTATCTCAAATTCAATAAGTACATAAGAAAGTTTGGGTTATGTTAAAAATAAGGAAGACAATTGTAAGAGCGAGAAATTATTTTTTTCTCATATTTTGTAGATGACATATTGCTTGTGTGTTTTAATGTAAATCTACTATTAGAAATTAATAAGTTCTCGTCATCTATTTTTGGTATTAAGAATCTTATTGAAATATCCTATGTGTTAGGAATTAAGATTCATTAAAATAAATATTAAGGGGTATTAATATAATTACACATAGCATACTTGAGGAGCATACTTGGAAAGTACGGTATGCATGAAAATAAATCTTCGTCTGCTCTAATGAGTCAAGATTGGTAAGTATGGAACCAATAAGAGGTCGACCAAATAAGAATGGGTTCCTAAGCTTCTTGCTGTCAGAAGTTTTAAGTTTTGCTCCACTCATAAGTTACCTTGAAAAAAATTAAGTATTGGGTTAATTTGGGCATAAGTAAGTCCAAACCAAATGACTGGATTGGAGATAAGTATTACATACAGTTTTGCAAATCTCAAGGTCTCATGACAAGTTAAGTATAAGACTAAGTCATTAAAATAATGACTTACTAAGACTTAGTATATGTGAGATGTGTAGTAAATCCACATCAATAATCAACACTCGCATATTGGAGCTTTATTGTGGAAAAGCTCCTAATAGGGTTGCTGCATCATGTGTGATGCATACCAAATATATATAATAAATGAGGCCACCGAGCAGACACGATAAGTAAACCCGAATTATGAGTGGTTGACAACGTTAAACCACTTATGTTTTTTGTACTCCTGAGACAATAAGCCATATGTCCTTGCATGATTAAGTGATAATCAAATTTTCTCTCATAAGAACTATGTATTTAGTAAACACATTAGAATCGATTGTGAAACATTTTCGAAATTATAGCAATTTTGTTAAGGTCATATTTCGAGGGGGAGGATTGAACACTCCATTCATCGAAGATTATCTCTACTAAGTATTTGGACTCAGATGAATATATAAATAGTAGTTAAGATCCGATTGTGAGGGGTAGTACCACGATCAAAATACCACACTCAAGTTAAGGATATAAAACCTTATGAAATTGAGATTTTCATGTTTAGATTAAGCTATGTTAACCCAAACATAAGATAGTAAGGTTTAATTATTCCAGTTGCCATTCCATAGGATATTTGATAAGATAATATGTTTCCACCATCATAACTAACACTATGTATATGAGAAACCATATACACTATGATTAGGGGGAGCATGGTAATACGAGAAAATACTCTTGAGGAGAAGTGGGTTTTTATCCACTTCTACGATTCAAGAATCATTTCGTTTTCATACCTGCTGTTGTTGGGTTACTCATGATCGTCACTTTTGACTCAACACCTTTGTTAGTTCTTCATCGATGACACATATGTTAAGAATGGTTCTAGTTGCACAACATTATCAAAATTTTAAGTTTATTATGTTAGTCATCACTCATGTTGAATAACAACAATCGCGCTAAATTAATTTGTGATGTGCTGGTAAGAGCTCTCATTATGAGATCTATATTCAAATGAAGGATGATTCTGCCTCATTTGAAGTATTAAGAAGTCCTCATCTATCTAAATGAAGTTAAACCATGAAGGATTAATTGTGGATTAATCATGCCATTAAAGTATGGAACTAAAATGAGAATCAAAATGGAGTCAAAACAATAAGCCGTGAGAGGATCTATGAGATTTATAGTGACTCCAAAGGGAAATGTCAAATATTATAAAAAACAAACTTATGGCATAAGACATTATTAAGAGAGAAGGTGTTGATTGCGATGACTCATTCGCACACCTCTCAACTATGTACTTATTCATAATCATTATGATATTAGTGAGCACATCATAATTTACAATTACATCATATGGATGTAATAATGACGTTTCACAATTGCGATCAATATGAGAACATCTACATGACACAACCGAATGGTTTGTCAATAAGAAAAAAACATTTGAGATACTTATTAAGAAAGTTCATTAATGAACCTAATAAGTCATTGTGCAATAGTATCACAAGTTCAATAAGACATAAGAAAGTTTGGGTTATGTTAAAAATAAGGAGGACAATTGTAAGAGCAAGAAATTAAATTTCCTCGTATTTTGCAGATGACATATTACTTGTGTGTTTTAACGTCAATCTACTATTAGAAATTAATAAGTTCTCATCATATATTTTTGGTATTAAGAATCTCAGTTAAATATACTATGTGTTAGGAATTAAGATTCATTAAGATAAATATTAATGGGTATTAAGATAATTACATAGTGCATACTTGAGGAGCGTACTTGGAAAGTATGGTATACATGAAAATAAATCTCCGTCTGCTCTAATGAGTCAAGATTGGTAAGTATGGAACCAATAAGAGGTTGACCTAATAAGAATGGGTTCCAATGCGTCTTGCTATCAGAAGTTTTAAGTTTTGCTCAACTCATAAGTTACTTTGAGAAAATTTAAGTATCAGGTTAATTTTGGCATAAGTAAGTCCAAACCAGATGACTATATTGGAGATAAGTATTACTTACAGTTTTGTAAATCTCAAGGTTTCACGATAAGTTTTGTATAAGACTAAGTCATAAAAATAATGACTTACTAAGACTTAGTATCTGTGAGATGTATAGAAAATCCACATCAATAATCAACACACTCAGATTGGAGCTTTATTGTGCAAAAGCTCCTAATAGGGTCACTACATCATGTGTGATGCATACCAAATAATATATTATAAATGAAGCCACCGAGTGGACACGGTAAGTAAACCCAAATTATGAGTGGTTGACAGCATTAAACCACTTAAGTTTTTTGTGCTCATGAGACAATAAGCCATATGTAATGCTAAACACGATGACATAAGTTATGTATTGCAAAGGAATAAATCCAGGATCATATTATGTAATGAATATTGAGCAATAAGTATCAAGCGAATGCTTGTTGATCCACTTACAAAAGGACTTCACCCAATGTGTTCAGTGAACACATAGCGCGCTTGGGTTTAAAGAAGATCATATGATTTCCTGGATAATAAGGGGACAAAACTAAGTATAAGGTCATTTCTAACTGTAAGACAAATTGTGGTCTTCGAGTCGAATAGTACGTTAATGGTTGCTTTGATGAATCATGCCCTATATGTCGAGCATGAGGAAATGGACACTCAGTTTAGTATTAAGTAAGTAAGTTATGATTTGAGTTCAAGGGGGAGAACATTAGTTTGAACTCGAATTAAGAATGTGTCTAATTTAAATAGACACAACCCACCAAATGGTTGTGTCCCTAATCAGGGGACACAACTATTCCTAAAGGGTGGGAGGCCCCCTCTTGTGTCTCTTGGCCAACTATAAAACGAGAGCATGTATGTGTGATTGAGAAACACTTCTACACTCTCTAATTTCTAAGAATTCAATCTATTTACCAAGAGAAAACAAGGGGATGGTCCTCCCACGTTCTTCATTGTCTACGGAAGATTGCAAGTCTCCATGCCGCCGTCGCTACAGGGGCTCGATGGACGCATCAAGCACCGATTCATCCGGAAAAGATAAGTTTATGCCTTTAATAAGTTTGATTCTCAGTTAACCCTAAATGTATTAAGTGGCTAGTTCAAGATCCTAATGATTCCAGTAAATCTAACACATCCTCCTTTTTGGGTAGGAGGACAATATAAGCTTGATTGATACATTCCAGTGCTGCTTGGACATCATAAAAACCATGGCAAAGTTTATTAACATAATCTTTTATTATCATCCAGAAGGCCTTAAAGAAGGACGGTCCGAAACCATTAGGACCGCGATTGCAATATGCTCGCATTACCCATAGAGCATTTTTTATCTTGTGAATGGTGCATCGAGTGTGTTCATGGAGCGAACAATGGTATATAGAGCATTAAGACTCATCATATTGTTGCCTCCAATGCTAGTGTCCCACGTAGTTGCTGCCGATGGCAGGGGATATCCCGTCCGTCTATCTTGTCGCCGTAAGGTACCCCACATGGCGTAGAGGGGTAGGCCTGCGGGGTTTTACTTTGATGCTTTTGGGCGCAGTGGTCCCTGACCGTAGGCGTGCGCCGCATCAAGCGCCGGGGGTGGGTGCATGTCTTCAATGCTTGATTTATACAAGGCGCACCACCCCTTAACTCCCACAACCTACTGTCCAGGGCAAGTTGTAGGAAACGTGGCAGTATCAGAGCTAGCCACTGCGGGGGAGGCAAGGTCTCATACGTTGGGGCATGTGGCAGCCCTGGAACCCTTCTCTGAGGTGAACTGGGAATTCGAAGCTGCAGGACATATGGTGGAGCTGATTCCTGCCTCTGCGGGAGGTGGCTGACCTGGTGCTTAGGGCCACGTGGCTGCACCAGAACCCACTCCTATGGTGGAGTGGGGTCCTGTCCTGCTAAACACATGGCAGCTCGGAAGCCTGTCTCATCGGGAGGCTGGGTCCTGTCTTGAGATCCATGTGGCAGCACTGAAACCCATACTTGAGGAAGGTTGACATCCTAAGCCTTCTGGACATGTGGTGCAATTGGATCCTACCATGGCAGGGAGGCATTGTACTTAGGTGCTTTCAGCCTGTGTGTGAGGGTGTCCCATATACTGGGTACCGACAATGGCCCCCTGGGTCCACCCTGGGGGAAGTGATGAGCTCGAGGGTGGAGCCCTATCCTTGCTTTCTCGCACCACCTTTTGAATTTTTCTTGTTCAGCTGAAGCGGTGCACGCCTCTACCAACGTGGCCACACATCCTCTCCCGATTGAGAGATTATGGTGACGTGATCTTTGCTTGCGGTGGTATCTTTGCCTTCTGCAACACCTTTAATCACGACGGTTCTTAATGTAGTTGTAGCACTTCCGGTTGTTCTGCCTTTATGGGAACCGCTCCACCTGTCTTCTCAAGTGGCTGACGCTCGGGCCAGTTCTTCTGACAGAGGACCTAGGTCCCGCTGTCATTGATGCTGTGGGTCGAGTAGCGCAAGCCGGGCTCTGGCAATCCGCACGATGTGCTCAGGCGTCGCAAGGGTGATCCAAAAGGAAACCTTTGCTAGAGAGGGTGGTTCCTTACTCACACCTCATTGCCCGAGCTTTTGCCTTCTTCCTTGATTGCACGAGCCTTCACCACTAGCAAAGCCCCCGTTTTCGCTTGCTCCGATAGCCTCCACACTTCCTCCTCCTCGTTACAAGACGGCAAAAGATCTGATGCCAATGAGGTGACTACTTGGCTGGGCAGTAGCCGAGCAAGATGGATGACTCGCTGCGTATCTCCCGCTCTTCTAGACTTGCGCAAAGAAGACATTGTTCTCTTCATCTCCTACGAGTCTGCGGGGCTCGGGCTCTGGTTGTCGGGGTTCTTCCTCGCATTGTTGGAAGAATACGGCTGCAGCTACACCACCTATCGCCAAACTCCATTGCTGGGGTTGCCGTGTTCGTCCACTTCTATGAGGCATTCTTGGGGACTCCACCGACAGAGTAGTTTTTCTAGTTCTTCTTCATGATGAAGACCATCAAAAGGAGCGCCACAAGCCAGGTGGGAGCCTACTACTTTCGGCATCGGGAGAAGACCTCCGGGATCTACATGGCTTCCCTCAAAGGGGGCAAGTGGAGCTGCTGGAGGGAGGACTGGGCGATCGTGCAGTCCGAGGACCACGTCCTGCTGAAGCTGCCCTCTCAAGACCCCACCTCTGATCCCACCACTTGGGAAGTGTATGAGGGGTTGATGAAGGAGTACAAGCCAGTGCTGAAGAGGATCCAGTTCCTGGCAGACAGGGGCTTGACCTCCCTGATGGTGCTGGTAGACATCTTACGCCGTGACTTCGCACCTCTTCACCGGCGCCTGTACAGGGCCTGGGTCTACTCTGGTGCGTTCGACCAGTGTCAGCTGGATCAGTATGACCCAACACCCAAGATGCTGAAGGTGGTGACTTGCGACATGATCGATGACGAGCACGTCTCCATCCCAAATGACTGTCAGCCGCTTTTGATGACCCCTAAACTGAGGGACAAAGTGCAGAGCTTGATGTCGAAGGTCAATGCGTTTGGTCTTGCTCGGTTGCACCCCAAATGAGACGACCAGAGCTTCGTAGGTCCTAGAGTGGTACCGTGCCGCAGTCTAGCAAGGGTCGAGGTCTACTCCACGCCCTTCAGAAAGGGTGGAGGTAGGGACATCGACAACCTCCAACAGGGGGGAGGACAGTCAGCCAGCATCACTTCCTGCACCAGGGAAGCGGTCCCGTACTTCGATTGTGGGTGCCATCACAAGAGGCGAAAGCTGGCGCAGGGGGATGGTGCCCTAATCTCCTATCGCGAGGGGGGCGGAGAAACCAAAGCCTCCGTCGTTGATCTAGTATCTGATTCCAGCAGCGGCTCTAGAGGTATCGTGTTCGCACAACCCTTGGCAGGTGGGCCTCAAGCTGCCGATGTCCTGGTGATGGGTGGAGTGGAGAGCGGTGACGGAGGTTCTGGAGGAGGCTCAGAGGGATCTACGCCGGTGGCCGCGTCGACACAAGTCGTCCAAGAGAAGGTGCTAGAGGTTGTGGCACCGGCCTTAGCGTCGGGTCGCCGTGCGAGCTACGAGGCCAGAGTCTCTGGTTTTGCCAGGCCCGTTGGTAAGGCGCAATTTCTGCCTTCATTATTTTTCATTGCTTCTTTGCGCTGACAGGGTCAACTTTGGATTTTTAGAGCGTCATCGGCCGACATAGTACCCTTGGTGCTTCCGGGGGTGAGCTTGATGGTTCCTGCCCCTCCCGGAACACGAAAGGGGCCTGTTCAGCAGCATCCAACGCTTGAGGGTGCACCCACCTCTAGCGACCCTGCTGCCCCTATGGCTGTTCCTTGTGCTCCTTCATCCGTTAGAGTGGATGGGGCTGAGGTAGTGCTGGGTGAGGAGGTGCCCACCTTGGCCGTCATGGTTACCCCTGGTGGGGCAGATCCGCCTAACATTAACACTGTGCCAGTGGAAGATGTCATCGACTCGCAAGATGGCGATTCGCCAAAGGCGGCTGGCGACACCCTTGTGGCAGGTGAGAGTGCTTCGGCACCGGGCGGCGACGCGCTCATTCCTGAAGCTCCAACCGGGGAGCCATCAGATCCCCAGACACTAGTGTCTGCAACAGAGTCGGTAGAAGAGGCAGAGAGGCAGTCGTCTGTGGTGACGGCCATGCTGAGCCCCCTCTCTGAGGTTGTTGCCATGGACCAGTCCATATTGCACCAAAGGTAGGCTGCTCTCGCCCAGGATTGGGATCAGCTTGCTAAAAAGCAGCGCCTGGTGAAGTTGATTGACACCAAGACGAAGGAGCTCGAGGCAAAGGCTCTGATGGCCCACGCTGACGTTGATGCCCGCCTTAGGTTGTGTCGGGATAGGTGGTTGGAGCTGGTCTACCGCGAAGTCGCCATTGCTGACCAGGAACGAGACTTGGTGGTGAGGGAAGAAGAGGTCTCCTGGAGCCTCGACATGCTGGAGGAGAGGCATCAGGCCATGCAGGACTCGGAGCTCGCCATAAAATGCTAGGAGGATGACTTGGAGCGTCGTGCTCAGGAGCTCGCCCATCAGGAGGAAGTGGCGCGGAAAGAGGTAAAAGACCTCCAGGCCTCCTGCGCAGCCGAGGCACAAGGGATCCGGGATTTCCTGGCTCATGCTGGGGCGGTGTTAGAACCCCTCGGACTTGGTCCTGTGTCGTGCGGAGAGCCGTCTCATGGGGTGACCCAGCTGATCCCAGCCTTGGTATCCTTCTGCTCAACGTTGGGGGTCGGTGAACACTGTCCTTGCAAGGTAGTTGGAGGTCGAAGGGAGGGAGCTAGCAGAGCAGGTGGCCTCCCATGTTCAGTTGTGCTTTCGGAGCTAGCATCCGATGATCCCTCTGCATTCGGTATACAAGGGCCCATTCGATGAGCAGGAGGAGGCAAGGGCCCAAGTCTAGAACCTTGCCAAGTAGGTGGCTTCCTCGTTCCAGCAGATCTGAGACTGGCGGCTCCCAGGTGGAGAACCTTTGTAACCAGGGTTGTCCCCTTTGTAGAAATAACTCTTAACGAATTTGAATTCATGTTTCACTTTTTGGCTTGTCTTGTGCTTCTCAATATGTCGCTCCGGGTCCTTAGCTGCATGAGTTCCCAAAGGACCTTACTGACTTCGTTAGCTTTTTAGGAGCCAATCAGTTGCACACCTGATGTATCCATTCTCGTGCCATTTGACATGCTGCCTATGGAACCCTCCTCAGAGCCCCCCTGGTAGGTGTGGCCAAGTGGTTGGGCATGCCTACCAATTGATCACAGGATGTAACCGCCGGGCCCTCGGTAGAGCGGGGGAGCTTGAGTGGTTGACACCGGCTGGTCCCCTGGGGAGCGTTGGACTAGGTTTGGAATGCATGGTCATTGTCAAAGAATTGCTCGGTGGTGCTGTCGAGAAGGAAGCTGCCGAACCATCTAGTGCCCCCCTTAACGTATAGAGACGTCGACGGCGGGCCTTCTAGGAGGTGCTCGAGCTGGTTGCTCCAGCCCTCGCCCACTATTGACACGTAGAAATACCATCAACAGCGGGCCTCTTGGGAGGTCCCGGAACTAGATGCTCCGACATCTCCCACTATCAACAAGTAGAAACATCAATGGTGGGCCCTCTGGGAGGTGCCGAAGCTGGGTGCTCCAGCATCACCCATAATCAACACCTAAAAACATCGACGGTGGCCCCATGGGTGGTGCCAGAGCTGGATGCTCCAGCATCACTCACCATAAATACATAGAAACGTCGATAGCGGGCCCCCTGGGAGGTGCTAGAGCTGGATGCTCTGGTGTCGCCCACCATCAACATGTGGAAACGTTGATGGCGGGCCCCCTCGGAGGTGCTGCAGTTGACTGCTCTAACGTTGTGCACTATCGAAGCATAGAAATACCATCAACGACGGGCCACTTGGGATATGACGGAGCTGATGCTCTGACGTCACCCACTATCAACACATAGAAACGTTGACGGCAGGCCCCCCGGGGGTGCCAGAGTTGGATGCCCTAGCATCGTCCACTATCAACATGTAGAAATGTCGACGGCGGGCCCCTAGCTGGTAGGAAACCAAAGAAACCTTGTTAGCAACAAAAGCGGGATGAGGAAGCGTACTCACAAATATGCACTTATTGCCATTATGTAGAATAGCATCAGCAGGCCCCTTGGGAGATGCCAGAGCTAGATACTACAGTGCTGCCCATCATCGTTGTGAAGAAACATCAACGGCGGGGCCCCTTGGGAGGCATGTACCTCGCCAATGCTGCTACAGGTTGTGCCTAAATTGACCTGTTTGTATGTCCCGAACACACGACAGAGGGGGCATAATTTTACTCATCGGCCACCTTTACCTACTCTTTTAGTTTTGCTACGTCTTATAGTCCTAGGCTTGTACGCGGAGCTTGGGTAATTCAATGCGTTAGTGCCCGAGATTGGGCTCCCTTCTTACTCAGGGTGTGAGCCTCATCGCCCTTAGTACATAGCTGCAGCGCTGGAAGGCAGAATGTGCATGCTTAGGGTACAGGACCAAACTAAGCAAGCTGCACACCATGGACCTCCAACTCAGCGTAGGCCTTTCATGGGAGACCATTGGCGCCATGGGGCCCCATATAAGAGAGTAGCCATGAGATCTTGAAACACTTTGCAGGTACCTCAAATAAGTCCACCTGCAGCAGGGTTGCATAACTCCACTAGGAGCGATATAGAGAAAAAAAGACCAGGTCTATTAAGATGATATATGAAAAATGAGCATAAACTGATGATCATAGAATTAATAGGTAATTGGATGAACATAAGAGAAAGCACAGGGTAATAAAGTGATTCTTTCAAATTGGCATTCATAGAGGAGACAAGCTATACAATAAGGCAACGACCTACTCCAGATGACAAGGGAGGCAGAGTGTTCACGCTTTGGGTGCATGACCAAGATGAAGCGGGTTGAACACTCTGGACCTATCCCTCATGGAGTTTGGTTGTCCTGGGCGCTGTTCCTGGGCACCATAACACCTTACACTATCCTACCATGTCTTACCACTATGCTAGGGGTAAAACTTACAGAGGTGCTCTATGTTCCAAGCGTCGGAGAGGGGCTCTCCTTCCTCCGTGGCCAGGCGGACGCAACCTGGGGCGGGATACTTGTGTCACTCGGAAGGGGCCCTCCCAGCTGGGGAGAGTTTATGTGACCATTATTGAGAAAGTATTCATCGCAACACTAGGTTGCCCATCTGAAGTTCTCTACTCCACATGAACCATTCCGGTAGCACTGGAGTGCCTGCCAGTACTATGCATTTCGGATGGCAACCTGCCACCTTGCTTCGTCGATGAGGTCGACATCTCAACGCCGAAGCTAGTCCTGCGTGGTTTCATCAAATGTCCGGACCCGGAGGCAGCCCACGGCGATCTCTGGGGGGAGGAAGGCCTCGGCCCCATACATCAGGAAGAAAGGAATTTCCCACGTGGCCCGACTTGGTGATGTTTGGCTTGCCCATAGCACATACGGAAGTTTGTCAACCCACTTGGCACCATGCTTATCCAAGCTATCATACGTGCGCGTGTTGAGGCCCCTAGGATCACAGCATTGAGACTTTCAACTTGACTGTTGCTCTTTGGGTGAGCCACGGACGCATAACAAACTAGGACATCGAGGTCTTCACAGTAGTCTTGGAACATTGCACTGGTGAACTGGGTCCCGTTGTCGGTGATGATCTTGTTCGGGACCCTGAACCTGCAGACGGTCGACTTCATGAACTTGATTGCGGACTCCTTGTTGATGGTGATCATCAGGGTTGCTTCCGACCACTTGGTGAACTTGTCTACGATGATGTAGAGGAACCAGTACCCTCCAACAGTCGTGGGGAAGGGTCCCAGAATATCCAGCCCCCTGACCACGAATGGTGAGGAGCGCAGGATCATATGCAGTGTTTGCGTCGGTGTGTGAATATGCTTGGTGTGGAACTGGAACGCCTTGCAACGTTTCATAAGCTTGACAGTGTCTTTGAGTGCTGTTGGCCAGTAGAATCCATGTCGGAAGGCCTTACCAACAAGTGTGCGGGAAGCCACGAGATTCCCACACTCTCCTTCGTGGATCTCTGCGAGCAAGTCGCAGCCCTCCTCCCGAGTTGTGCTCCATTATAGAACATCATTGGCTCCATGCCAGCAGAGGTCTCACTCTACCAGTGTGTAGCGTTTTTCCACCCTCATGATCCGCTTAGCGGATACATGTTCCTTGGGAAGGATGTTGTCCTTCAGATCGTCCATAATCTCCATGATCCATGCATTGGGACTCTCCTGAGCTTCTGGACCTTGGGCACTAGGTGATCTGGGGTCCCAGGTGATGCACAAGAACATCGACAGGCCCCATGGTTGCAGGGCCGCTGAGACCACCAACTTCGAGGTGTTGGGCTCGCCTTCTTCATTAGGTCCTACAAGCCTATCGGTTGGTCGCACCGATCTCCTATCGAAGACAAGTTCAGGAACCGGGGCCCTAGTGGATGTCGTTGTTGGCAAGGCATTGGCGATGGAGTTGTTAGCGCGCGATACATGGCAGATATCCAAGGCCTCGAAGTCAGCCTCCGGCTTCTTGACCTGAAGTAGATACACCATGAGCTAAGGATCGTTGCAGAAGCATTCTCCCCGGGCCTGCATCATAATCAGCTAGGAGTCTCCCTTGACCAACATTTGCTGGACAGTGAGACCCTGCGCAGCTGTTAGTCCGAAGATGAGGGCTTCATACTCTGTCATGTTGTTGGTCACCTTGAAGTCAAGGCGCACCGTGTACTTGAACTGCTCTCCTGTTGGCAAGATGAGCAGTACGCCAGCTCCGACCCCCTGCTCCCACGAGGAGCTGTCGAAGAAGAGCGTCTTGTGGGGTCTGATTAGCATTGTTGCCCTAGGCTCCAGCTCGCTGATTTCATGGCCCCCTAGGTTTTTTGGTGAGGGAGTCCACTCAACAACGAAATCCGCCAGTGCTTGGCTCTTGAGCGCATGCCGCGACAAGAAGTCGAGCTCGAACTCTGCTAGTTCCACTGCCCACTTTGCAATGTTTCCTGTCGGGTTGTGGCTGCAGAGCACTGTCCCCAGTGGGAACGAGGTCACCACTGAAACCCTGTGTGCTTGAAAGTAATTGTGGAGCTTCTTCGACATGATTAGCACTGCATATAGCAACTTTTGTACATCAAGGTACCTTATTTTTGCTTCTTGCAAGACTTCGCTAAGGAAGTAGATTGGATGTTGGATGGTCGGGACCCTCCTTAGAGAATCTAGCGCATCCTCTTCCATCTGCTCCAGGCCTAGAGGCTCCAGGTTCCCCGAACCTTGGGAATCCTCTAGGGGCTGGGACCTAGAGGCATCTTGATCTCCGAGGCCCCCCAGGGGGACCCGAGTACCCTCAGGGGGCTGGGACCCGAAGGCAACTTGGTTATTGGAGCCCCTTGTGGGTTCCAAGCCCTGGGCCTCAGAATCAATGGATGGGGCCCCGTCTGTCCCTTGGGGCTACTGGGGACCAGGTCGCTCTGCAACCAATACCATGCTTACCACTTCCATCCACTATAGGAGACGTGAACACTTACATCGGCCAGCGTAACTTTTGTCGACCAGCCGACGAAAGTTGTGAAACATACGTCAGTCGAAAGAGACTGACGTAAGTTAACTTACTTTCGTCGGCTGCCGACATACGTTAAAAGGCCGACAGAAATAAACATACACTTACGTCGGCTGAGACCCGCATCCAATGTAAATAAGATAGCCTATGTAAGTTAAGCGTTACTTACATTGGCCTTGCGCATGGCCAACGTAAGTATGCTAGGCCGACATAATTAGTTTAATTTAGCCGACGTAAGTAGCTGAATTTATCCTACAACCGGGCGCGCCGCTTCTTTTTTCTTATTCCCCGCGCGCGCCGCTTCGTTGTTCTTCCCCGCCGCCGCCGCAGCCTCCACCGCGCCCGCTGCTACCTCCACGCCCCACGCCACCGTCTCGCACGACGTCGCGACCAAGCCCCAAGCCGCCACGGCGCGCGACGCCGCTGCCGCGCCGTCCCAGCCGCGCCCCACCTTCTGAGCACCGCCACTCGCAAGGTAAGGCTCCTCTCCACCCCCCCCCCCCAAACACTCCCCCCTCCCCGAGCGCCCCCTCCCACCCCTACCCCCACCCTCACCCTCACTAAGCGCCCCCCCACCCTCCCTGAGCGCCCCCCACCCTCAACCTCCGCGAGCCCACCCCCCCCCCCCCCCCACCCTCACCCTCAAATTTGAATTTAATTGTTTAAATTATGCTTAAATCGCTTAATTGTTTATTTAATTATGCTTAAGTGGTTAATTTGCTTAATTATGCTTAATTTGCTTATTGTACATTATGCTTAATTGGTTTAGTGTAGATTATGCTTAATTCTTTTAATTATGCCTATATGCTATTGGGGCATGAGGACAGGGGCCGCCGACCATCGGGGTGCTGCGGCGCCGGAGGTGGCCGGCGTGAGGGAGGTGCGATTGGGGCACTGAGCTCTAGCGCCATGAGGAGGGCAGCGTCGGGGGCGGCCGGCTATCGGGTGCTGCGCCATCGGGGGTGGCCTGTGGCTCCAGGAGAGCGATAGGGGGTTATGGCGGCGTTGTGTGAGGAAGATAAGAGAGGTGGGTCGTGTGGGCTGGAGATTGGTTAGTTGGGGACGTGGACTAGCTGGTTAGATGTCCTCGGCGGGGGCGTCCTGGTCCCTAATCAGCTTCACGTAGCGAGAAGGGTGATGGGTCGCAACCTCCTCCACCATTTTCTTTCTCTCTTCGTCACTGTCTCCGGTCAGTGATGGACATGAGGGACGAGCCGAGATCTGCCACCCCACCTCTCCTTAAGAGAAGAGAAGAGAAGAGAAGAGAAGAGAAGAGAAGAGAAGAGAAGAGAAGAGAAGAGAAGAGAAGAGAAGAGAAGAGAAGAGAAGAGAAGAGAAGAGAAGAGAAGAGAAGAGAAGAGAAGAGAAGAGAAGAGAAGAGAAGAGAAGAGAGGAGAAGAGAAGAGATGATGAAGTGAAGTGAGTGAATGAGTTGGGCCTTGTGGTTAGATCAATCCTGCCTGCCTCCGCCATTCTTTGCTCCCAGTCCCAGTCTCCCGCCTCTCAAGGGCCAGGGGCAAGACACCAAGGAAGGAGATGCATGGTGAAGGCCATCAGAGTCCATGAGGTCGCTCGAGGATGAGAATGAAACGGGAGGGTGTGAACGACTGCATCCCCTTTGTCTTTCTCACGGCTGATGTCTGCCATGCCAATGCCATTGAGAAGGAGGAGAGGTGCGCGGAAGTCACTGCCCAACCCCGATGGGCCACTTAGGTTTTGGCATTGTCCATTTAGTGTGAAGTTAAAGTATGCTCTAAACAGCAAGCGCATGTGTATGGCGGACCCCAACGGACCTTGTTCACTGTCTCTCTCATTATTTCCTCTATCGTGCATAAATTAACAAGAAACTAACGATAATTTGTCCAGCTTTAAACTACAGAGTCAAACATGGGCGAAGACCGTAGTTGTTTGTATACTGGTTGAAAGAGCAGAACTGGTGGTCACTAAGATGAGTGGTACGCTAAAACAGAAGCTTTTGTGGAACAAACTTTTTCATTGTCAAATAGCGATAAGGCGCGGTGCCCATGTATGAAATGCCGGAACGGAATGTTTTTGGACAAAATGGAACTTACGATGCACTTGTGTCGAAGCGTTACGTGTCACATTATGAGTTGTGGAAGTTCCACGGCGAGACAGGTTCTCAGGCTGTACAAGAAGTGGAAGCCGACAATGATGATGCCACATAGGTTGATATGATGGATGAGATGCTGGAAGCTATACGACCACAACTTACGTAGGATCCTCAAATAGCGAGGTTAAAGAGTTCTTCAAACTTCTCAAAGATTCAGAACAGCAGCTGCATGGACACACTAAAATGACACTCCTCAATTTTGTTACTAGACTTATGGCAATTAAGTCTAAGTTCTTCTTTTCTAATAACTGTTACAATGAACTCATCAATTTCTTCAACCATGCCCTTCCACATCCCAACAAAGTGCCTAAAGATATGTACAAGTCGAAGAAAATTCATTCTGGTCTCGGTATGAAGTACGAGAAGATTTATATGTGTCCGGACAACTGCATGCTTTTCTGGAGAGGGCATGCCAATGAGAACAAATGTTTAAAATATGGTCAACCGAGGTTTGTCGAAGTTGTTAATGATGATGGTAATACTGTGATGACGGAAGTCGCACGTAAGCAGCTTCATTACTTACGCGTGACACCTAGGTTGAAGCGGTTATTCCTTTCAAAAAAAAATGGCCAGACACATGAGATGGCACAAAGAAGGTGAGCGTCAGACAATCTAGTCATGACGCACCTGTCTGATGGTGAGGCATGGAAGGTGCGGGACTGGTTCGATCCATAATTCGATCGTGAAGCGAGAAATGTTCGCATCGGGTTGGCGACAGATGGGTTCATGCCGTTCAACACAAACGCCACACTATACTCCCGCTTGCATGTCTTTGTCATTCCGTACAATCTTCCACTGGCTTTTTGCATGAAGAATGAGTTCATGTTCTTTAGCCTCATTGTACCTGGGCATGATCATCTTGGGTCACGTCTCAATGTGATGTTCAAATTGTTGATCGAAGAGTTGAAAATGTTGTGGACAGGAGTCGAAGCGTACAACTGTTACAAGAAGCAGAAATTCAACCTTCGAGCTGCTTATTTGTGGCCCGTCCATGATTTTCTAGCATATGGCATGTTTTTTGGATGGATCACTCATGGTCGGTTGATGTGTCTGATATGTGTCTCGAATACCGATTGCTTTCGACTTACTCATGGAGGCAAGATATCTTACTTCGATTGTCATAAACGGTGACCGCCTCCGAATCATGTGTTTAGACAACAGAAGAATGTCTTCAGAAAGAACACCATTGTCACTAAAGGACCACCAAAACATCTTAATGGGTCAGAAATATCTGATATGTTGGACAAATTGGTGCCAGATGAAGGTCATCCTGGATATTTCAAAGGTTGTGGAGACGAACACAATTGGACTCACATATGTGGACTTTGGGAGCTACCGTATTTGAATTCGTTGATTCTAAGGCACAACATTGATGTCATGCATCAAGAGCGTAACATGGCTGAATGTATCATAAGCACATGCATGGACATGACGGGCAAAACGAAAGACAATTTAAAGGCTCAAAAGGATCTCGCTGAGCTTTGTAACCGTCAAACTCTTGAGCTCTCCGAAAATGGTGGTAAACCACGCGCTCCTTTCTGTCTTCGACCTAAAGAAAAAAAATAAGTTCTCAAATGGTTGCAAAGGTTGAAATACTCAGATGGTTATGCAGCTAGTCTGAGACGAGTTGTGAATGTGAAAGCGGGAAAGCTCATTGCGTTGAAGAGTCATGATTATCACATAATCATGGAAAGACTTTTGCCTATTATGTTTCGAGGCTACTTTGACGATGCGGTGTGGAAGGTGTTAGCCGAGCTTAGCCACTTCTATAGGCAACTCTGTGCTAAAGAAATCACGCCAGAGATGATGACTAAGTTGGAGAAGGAAATTCTGGTACATTTGTGTAAGATGGAAATTTTTTTTTTCCTCCAGGGTTCTTCAATCCAATGCAACATCTCTTAATTCATCTTCCATTTGAAGTGAAAGTGGGCGGTCCCGTGCAATATAGGTGAATGTATCATATTGAAAGATCACTCAGATATCTGAAACCAATGGTTGGTAACAGGGCAAGGGTTGAAAGTTGCATCGCTGAAGCTTTTACTTTTAAGGAAGTAGGATACTCAAGTGTTTACTTTACAGAGGAACACAATGTTAATACTTTGGCAATGCGGTACAATATGGATGAGCAACCTCCTTGTAGGGATATCTCCATTTTTGCAACAAGAGGCACCACTGTTGGTAGTTACACTTCCTAAGACGTTAGCAAAAAAGAAAGGCGTGCTGCTTTCTTCTACATGTACGCTAATATGGATGAAATGGATGAATATTTCAAGTAAGTGTTTCTCCTACACTTATACTTTTTAACATGTTTTGCAACACATGTATTCTAAAAGGTTCTCTTTTCATGCAGTATGTTCGACAAGCAAAATTCGAGACATATACATCAACCCACGAGCAAACAAATAGAATAGATTCGATAGGAAGGAATAAACGGGGGATCTAATTTTCTTTCCTGCTTTCGAGATCATGTAATGTTTTCTCGTTAACTTATTAATATTAACAAAATTTTATTATAACTTAAGAATGCTTACGTTTTCTAATAAATTCATATCTTGGACAGTGCAAAAAGATGCCAACATCCATGAAGATTTGCGACAACTATCCTATGGAGTGGTTAACGTTAGAAGCTATGGTCGATATGGTGTCAACGGCATTCGATTCCGTACAACTCAATTTGAACCTCTTCGTCCTCTCGCAACAACATGCAATACCGAAGTTGTGATGAGGGCAATCGATTTGCAAGAATGTGAAACTCATTAAAACGGGATTATTAAAAAAAATCTTTGAATTCACTTTTGTCAGAAACAAAACAATTCGAGCATTATTCTTTGACCACGAATGGTTTGATTCCATTTGTGGAATTCGAGTAAACGAATTTGGCATGGTCGAAGTAAAACACAAGGAACAGTTAAAATGATTTGACTCATTAGTTCTTGCACACCAAGTAGAGCAAGTGTACTATCTACCTTATCCATGCAATAAAATCAATGCTGTGGGTGGTACATAAAGTGAATCCTCGTGAGCAGTTATATGCTCCAGGAGATGATGATTACCATGAGGAAGTTGAGGCTGATGAGGTCTACCAAGAGGAGGAGTTGCCATACTCCGTCTTAGTCGAGCCTGATGTAGGACTGCATGACTTAGTTCGAGATGCTCAAGATATCGATACTGGCACAGAAGCAGAAACAGAATCAGAATCAGAAACTGAAGAAATCGATGACTTAGTCGAATCTGCTAATTTGCGGAAATGAAAACGATATGCGGAAGAAAAAGATCGATGAGCTGGTTTAAGGAGTAGGGTGCATGACCGTGATGTTGATGAATTTTTAAATTTATGAAGTAACATTTTATTCACTAACTTATCATTAATTTTGTATATTATCTTAGCATATTAATCATTTATTCCTTGCAAATGGATGTCGTCGAAGGGGAAGGGGAAGGGGAAGCCAGTGAGAGGGTTTGAGACACCACGAGAACCTTGCTCAGAGACCTCATTACCATTGAGCCGACGTTCCCTCTTTCTGGCGCAGGCTCCACCCTCAGCTCACGTGTGCTTTCAGCGGACGGAGGTAAATTTTAGTTTATAATAAATTTATTTTATAAATTGCACTTGTTAGTAATAATTTATTATCAATCTTTTTTATTGGTGCAGTCTGACTTAGAGTCTTCTGAGTCCGAGTCAGAGGCTAGGGGGCCGCTATAGGAGCCCGAGTCAAAGGCTAGGGGGCTGCTATAGGAGCCCACTAGCGCTAGCCTCCCTTCGGAGCTGACTAGCGCTAGCCTCCCTCTGCAGCCGGCTACCGCTAGCCTTCCTTTGTACTTAGGTGGTTCCGTAGAGCCTTCAGGGTCACAGGACGCGGCGGCGTCGCAGCAGAGGAGGCGGACAAGGAGGACCCACTTTGCAGCTCCTCCTCCGGTTACTTCTCAGCGGATCACGATCCATCCTATCGAAGACAGGTAAAAAACTGTATATAGTATATAAAATATTAGATGTTGTTTTCTTTTACTTAATGATGTAATACATTATGCAGATGTTGGTACGACTTATCGTTCACGGGAGCCGAGAAACACCACAGGCAGGTTAACAGTGTCATGGGTGGTAACGTGAAGTTGCACTACCCCGGTGTCATTGACGGTTTCCCTTCCTTGTCGTGAGATGATTGCGCTAGCGTCTCTCACCCGGTCCATGGCACGGTTCAGGGAGCCAAGTGGCACAATTTTATGGTATGTTTAACTGTTTCTTTTTTTGCAACTCGTTTGAATTGTTAATGCATATCACTTAAATGTTTTTTTGCTGAAAGCTGAGGTACCAAGTAGAGGAACCGGGCATGGAGGACCACGTGAGATGCATGTTCCACTACAACGCTCGAAAGCTCATGATGGCGGCATTGTCGAACATCTGGATTGGGGCCGTCAACGTGTACTACAAGCAGCACACCTGGGAGCAGGAGCAATAGCAGCAAAGGGGTCCATTTAGAAAGGACTCCGACGCGTACTTGACAGAGGAGCAGTACGCGGAGGTAAGTTTTTAATATTGTTAAATATTTACAATATCTATGTATGTTAACTGCATTGATGAAAAATGAAATATGTTCAGCTTACTATTTCCTGATTACAGGGTAACACCGAGGCATACTTAGCTCTCTGTCGGCACTGGGCGAGCGATGCTTTTATCGGTAAGTCCACAAAGGCTAGACAGTGTCGCATGGGGTCTGAGGGCAAGCACAACTTTGGCGGCGACAGCTACTTGCGTTTGGCTAACGCATGGTAAGTAGTTTTTCAATTTATTTATGTGTTCCTAATATATTTATCTTACTAACACGGCTATACAGAAGCGAGAGATGGGTCAGGAGCTGAGCCCGACCCAGGTTTGGAAGAGAGGTCACAAGGGAAGTGACCCTTCTCAGTCAGGGCAATGTAGTCAGGTCGCAGCCGACCGATTGGTAAGTTCTCGAAATTCATCAATTTTATTATAACTAATACTATTATTGACATGCTTACAAGATTTCTTTATTTTGTAGGCAAAGTACGTGCAGGAGGTCGTGAAGATAAACGGTGCGGATTACGATTGGGAAAGCACGTCGATCGACCCCCAAGCTGCGTACATGAGCAGAGGCGGGAAGGCTCATGGATAGTGAGTTGTTCATTTGTTTCATTTATTTTTTCAATTTATCTTCTTCTACTTAGTATTTTCATTCTTTTGCAGGTTTGCCATTTTTGATGGAGTTGTCGACTCAAGGTCGGCTCGACCTTTGAGAGGCACTTCATCGTCGCAGGCCTCGTCCGTTGGGACCTCAAGTGGTCATCTCTCGCGGATGAAGCTGGAGCTCAAACCCTTGAAGGAGACACTAGCACAAACCCAGGCGGATCTAGAGAGGTGGAGGGTGGAGGCAAGGAAGGAGCAGCAGAGGACGACCTTAATGATGGCACAGATGCAAGCAGAGGTGGCGGTAAGTAATTTAAACTACCGTAGTTTAATTTGTAGGATCGAAGATCACGTGAAATCTACCAGAGGGGGGTTAATGGTAGATTTAAAAAATCTTACTCAACGGAAACAATTAAATCCCAACCCCTTCAACAGAAAAATGATCTGTTAAAGAAATCGTGTGTGAGACGAATCTAAACGTGTTCCACTGTGACAAAAGTGATATATATCAGAGAGAATCAAGTCACTAAGAAAACACAAGAAGAATCACTCAAATCCATCGAGAGAAACTCAAGTTATGATCAAAAGATCGAACAAAGGTCAATATGTCCTATCCGAGAAAAATAGTTCTGATAGATCAGAAACTCGTGTAGATCAGAAACCACAAATCCAATGATCGTGAAATTTTCACAGATGATAGATAATAAAGTTTTAAAGACAACCCAAATAGAATCACATAAATTGGACATGTAAAACTCGAGTTATGATAAAACCACCGACTAAAGGTAGTGCTGTCCAGAAACTCGACGAGTAAAACTTGTCTGGAACATGTCGGACGAATAAGGCACAAAAGTTCCTTCAAACTAAGAATTTCATTCAATAGAACACAAGAGGAACAGCACCAAAGTCTTGCACCACGAGCTTTGGCCTCCCTTGCTTATATAACCAGCACTTAGGCCAACCAAATCTTAACTAGGACTCCAATCCTACTCCGATCATGATTCGAAACTTTCCATAACTGCTTAGGACTCTTCTATACGCAGATAGAAGCAATCTTAAGACTTCCAAACACCTTAGGAATGTATCCCACATTCCTAAACAGCTCAAATTCGTGACCCACACGAAATCCTATCATAACCAACTCAAATCTTTCCATATTTGAGTCAAACCCGACTCAGCCGCAGCCTGAGTCCATAACCTAGTCGGTTGGACCTTTCCGACCAATTTTTATGTCCACATCTCTTAATCACGCCTCAGAACTATGCAGCCACGTCCATGCACTCCTTGCACACGTGCAAACATCTTCCAACAACGTCCACGATACCTTCATATGCATTATTCTTCATTCAAACATGTTGTGCAACCTCCCGATAAACTCAACCACAATTCCTCCCAAACTTGGTTGTTGAAGCTCATCTTGTCCCTAAGACTAGTTCAATGGATCCCGTCACCAGCCATGTCTTGAACTCAAGCAACACCTGCACATATATAATTAGCCAATCCGTACGAGCCCAAGTCCGCGACTTGACTCAAGTCAGTTCCGAACACAACACCTTACGTGAGCACCTCACATAAGCATGTTGCAAAGCATATCAAAACAATATCAGACATATCAACCAAAACACACCAAAAACTTAGCAAATGAATACTAAGCAATCTTTCTAAGAATATAAAGCAAGTTCGAAACAATTCAAAGTAAAAACAGGATCATTGCGATCAAGCTCTGAACCTTGCCAAAGCTAACCGGAGCTTGAGACGGAGCTTACCAAAGCTAGTACCTCCTAGCGCTGGAGCTTACCAAAGCTAGTACAACCTAGCGCTGGAGCTTACCAAAACTAGTCGGACCTAGCGCCGGAGCTAATCAAAGCTAGTCGGACCTAGAGCCGGAGCTAACCAAAGCTAGTCGGATCTAGACAAAGAAGTCGAGCCTAGCCAAAGCAAGGTGGACCTTACGTCGGTCCTTGCCGAAGCTACCCAAAACAAGCCGGACCTTTCGTCGGACCTTGCAGAAGCTCCGAGCTAGAGTCGGACCTTGCTAAAAAGATGTTATGGCAGCATTCAAAACTTTTATTGTCAAAGCCAATGTTTTCAGCACACATAGGTCTCACAATCTCCCCCTTGATGAATGCATTGACAAACGATTTAAAATCAGAACATTGGCATGAAAAGTTTTGAGAACAATTTTCCCCCTTTTTGAAAATCAAATGAGATAGAAATAAATTCCCCCCCTATACATATTTCTCCCCCTTGCATAATTCACCCATATTATCTCTCCCCCTTTGACAATGTATTCAACAAGGTTCAAAAGAGAAATTTTAATTGTTATGAGCATATTATAACATATACATATAAAACACAGCTCATCCAAGTCATACTATCAAGTAAATTACACTATCACAACAATGAAATACATAAAGTAGTGTAAGCCATGCTAGAGATCAAATGTAATTTTCAATTGAAGCAAGTCATGATCTCAAAAACATAACTATTTTAATACCTGAAAGCATGACATTTGTTGCTGCATTTTATTATTTTTCAAAGCACAAATTTAGATCATATGATATTTGCAAGAGATTATATGCGCATCTGCCTTGTTCTAACCAACCAAGCCAAGCCCATGTCATTTGACAATCAGAAGCTTAAGGACATGGTTTTAGTCATACACAACTTCTTCCAAGTTCATATCTAAGTGCAATGATAAGCCATTTCAAAATAAGAAGTGCGATGCATGTATATTCTCTTGATCTTTTCTCATTTTTATTTGATCATAAAAGCTCAACATGTGAATAGTTGATTGATTAATTTTTCATTATTAAAAGCACTTGTGGGCATGCAACAAGTTCAAAATAACAAAAAGTTGGACCATGAATAGATTTAGTGTAAGTAATTATTCCAATTACTAGACATGGCAAAAACTACAAAATGTATAACACGAGTAATGTAGTAAGAACTTTCAGCATGTAAAAGGAATCACAAAGTCATATATGTATGAAATACTATGCTCATATTATTTTAATTTCAGATTCACACATACACTTCCCATGTTTCAAAACTCCCACTCAATGTAAGCCATGAGAATGCATAACCCCTATTTCACTACGAATGAAACAAAAACGAGTGAAATCCAAAGGTTTTGTAAAAATGTCAGCCAATTGTTGTTCGGTATCTACATGGTGAAGCACAATGTTCCCTTTTTCAACATTATCACGAAGAAAGTGATACCTAATGTCGATGTGCTTAGTTCTAGAATGTTGCACAGGGTTTTTAGCAATGCAAATAGCACTAGTGTTGTCACAAAATAGTGGAACACTATCTAGATCAACCCCATAGTCCTTAAGTGTTTGAACAATCCAAAGAATTTGTGAAAAAGCGCTAGCAGTAGCTACATATTCAGACTCGACTGTGGATTGTGCAATTGAGTTTTGTTTTCTAGAGGACCAAGCAACTAGTGAATTACCAAGAAAATGAAAAGCACCAAAAGTACTTTTTCTATCAATCCTACAACCTCCAGAATCAGCATCGGAAAAAGCTTTCAAAGTACTTGGATCTATGAGTCATCCAAGTCACCCTTTCCTCCTCATCACTGGCAAAGAAACAAGTAGCATAAAATTGGGCAATGATCTCATCATTCCAGTGATATTTGAAGGCAAACAGATCCTTCAGCCCATGCCTTGCCACTGCACTTAACCTCATCAAATGCTTGACAACTCTTCCTCTCAAAGTGATTCCAGTTGATACACTGGCTGCGGACCACCGGAGTCTTCAAAGTAAGTTACACAGAGCTGTAAAAGTCTGCATGAAAATTGCTCCAAAACCTTGCATCAGCAACCTTCTTGGGTCGGCTATAGCAGTACACAAATCTGAGCTTGGAAGTATTGTCTCTTCCCCTGCCGTTGAACCTCTCCTCGGAGGGATCTCTGTTTTTGTGCCTCGGAGCATGCATCTCGAGAGGGCCAACTAGGCCCGATGCAATTCCTTTCCCTTTGCCCTTCACTTGGCAAAGAGCTACCGAGCTGGAGCCGACTACTTCCTGGGCCTTGGACGCAGGCTTCATGGATAGCACCTTGCGCCGCACCTGAGGTGCGGAAGGTGCAGGCTCGGAGGGGCGCTCTTGCCTCTTCTGAGCGCGAGACTCTGAAGCTCACGGCAACAGGTCTTGTTCCACTTCATCTTCAAAGTCAGAGATGTTCTCATTCGACATTGTCCTGGGAGAACATTGCACAATGTAGGAATAAGAATTGGTGACAAGGAAGTGCATTGAGGAATTAGTAATTAGGGTTGAGTTTAGAAAAAATTGTACTTGTCTGGTGTATAGGTACGGACTAGTCTGGGTGACCGGACTTGTCCGTACATGGACCGGACTAGTCCGGTGTTGATCACCTCCAAACCTAACTAGACGATCAATGGTGTTGCTCAAGGCAACACTAGCTCAACATCAATGTAATACATCAAGGAAGCATGTATTTGGTGAAAGGAACTAAGCTATTTGATCAACAACGAAGGAAATCAAGATTTCTAGGGTTTGGGAGGAAATTTTACTGAAACTCCTCGATTCTTGGGGATGGAGTGGTTGAAGGAGCAGACAAGACCGTGGTCTTCAATCCCTATGTAATGGAGATTGTTTTCCACCCAAACATGGAGAGTTTTGATGGAGGAATCGCCAAATCGCCGTGGGGAGCTCGAGCAAGGGGAGAGAGCGTGCGGCAAGTTGTGAGGATGAAGAAGATTAGGTCTTGGCGGCGGCTAGGGTTATGGAGGCGAAATACCATACTTGTCTGAAAATAATCGGACTAGTCCGAACTCTTCCAGAGCCTAAATCAGACTAGTTTGTGGTTCGTCGGACTAGTCCGGACTACCGAACACTCTTCGGACTAGTCTGCAGGGGTGGACTAGTATGGGTAACCACGGAGGTTCAACGGCAAATTCGTATATATTCAAAGGTACTTATTGAGATAGTAGGGGGCAAATCAAATCAAATTATCTTGATGAATATGACCAGTAAGCATACAACAATCAAGCAATGACCATAATTCATCAAGATCAAGTAGTTGAAATAGTTTTTGGAGAAAATTGAGAAAGATGATTTTCTCAACTCAAACAATATATTTTGAAGAGTCCATACAGGTATGCAAGTTTTCAAGCCACATTCCGAGTATCAAGGATATTTAGTTCATTTCGGAGCTTGCAAAAACGTTTTTCATCAAGTGGCTTGGTAAATATATCAGCTAGTATTTTTTCGGTGTTCAATGGGAAATAGCTATGTCTCCTTTCATTGAATGGTCTCTCAAAAAGTGATGTCGGGTGTCTATGTGTTTGGTTCTAGAGTGTTCAACTGGATTATGAGCAATTTTGATGGCACTCTCATTATGACAGAGTAGTGGAATACGACTCATCTTGTAACCGTAATCCCTTAGAGTTTGTCGCATCCAAAGGAGTTGTGCACAACAACTCCCGACTGCAACATACCTTGCTTCGGACGTGGATAAGGCAATGGAATTTTGTTTCTTGGAGGACCAAGAAACTAGGGATCTACTTAGGAATTGGCAGGTGCCGGAGGTACTTTTCTATCTACCTTGCATCTGGCATAATCTACATCAGAGTATCCAATGAGATTGAAGTTGGAACCTTTGGGGTACCAAAGGCCTAGGTTGGGTGTATGAACCAAATATCTCAAGATCCTTTTAACGGCTGTCAAGTGACACTCCTTAGGATTGGCTTGAAATCTCGCACACAAACATACACTCAACATAATATCAAGCCTAGATGCACATACGTAAAGTAAGGATCCAATCATGGAGCGATGTACCTTTTGATCCACGCTTGGTCCATCTTCATTAAGATCCAAGTGTCCATTAGTTGCCATGGGAGTCTTGATGAGCTTGACCTTGTCCATCCCAAACTTCTTGAGTATGTCTCGAGTGTACTTGGTTTGGCTTATGAACGTCCCTTCCTTTTATTGTCTCACTTGGAATCCCAAGAAGTACATCAACTCTCCCATCATAGACATCTCAAACCAATCTGTCATAATCTTACTAAATTCTTCACAAAAGGATTTGTTAGTTGAACCAAAGATAATGTCATCAACATAGATTTGACAGATAAAAAGATCATTGTCGAAGTATTTTGTAAATAATGTATAATCTGCTTTTTCATATTTGAAACCATTTTCAATTAAGAAATCTCTAAGACACTCATACCAAGCTCTAGGAGCTTGTTTGAGGCCCTAGAGAGCCCTACGCAGTTTAAAGACGTGGTCGGGGAATTCTTTGTCTTTAAATCTGGGAGGTTGCTCCACGTACACACCCTCCTTGATTGGACCGTTGAGGAAGGCGATTTTCACATACACTTGGTAGAGCTTGAAATCATAGTGAGTTACATATGCAAGCAATATTCTAATTGATTCAAGTCTAGCTACGGGAGCAAAGGTTTCATCAAAATCCAAACCTTCGACTTGTGAATACCCTTTGGCCACAAGTCATGCCTTGTTCCTTACCACCACCCCGTGTTCGTCCTGTTTGTTGCAGAAGACCCATTTGGTGCTGACGACGTTCATGTTAGGTGTTTTGACGAGTTCCCACACCTCGTTCTGTTTGAAGTTATTTATTTGTTCTTGCACCGTCACCACCCAGTCGGGATCTTTCAATGCATCCTCAATCCTGTGTGGTTCCAAAAAGGACACAAAAGAGTAATGCTCACAAAAGTTAGCTATGCGAGATCTAGTTGTTACTCCCTTTTGGATGTCACCGATGATGTTGTCGATTGGGTGATCTCTTTGGACGCATTGGTGTACTCTCTGGTGTGGCACTTCTGGTCTTGTGTCTTCATGATCTTCTTCTTCTCCCCCTAGATGGTTGCTCTCATTGACTTTTTGATCATCTTCATATTCTTGAGGTTGATCTTGTGTGGAAGCCCCCCCTTGATCATTGGCCTCCACTTGCAGTTCATCTTCCTCATGCACATGTAGAGGTGGCTCTTGTGGTCGAACTTCGCTCAACGCCATTCTTCTCAATGCTTGACAAGGAGCTTCTTCTCTATCTAGCACACAAGGATCAACTTTCTCCTTTTGGGAGCCGTTGGTTTCATCGAACACTACGTCACGTGCTACTTCAACAAGTCCGGGGACTTTGTTGAAGACACGATAGGCGTAAGTGTTCGAGTCATAGCCAAACAATAAACCTTCATCGGACTTCGAAGCAAACTTTGAAGTCCTCGTCTTCTTGTTCAAAATATAGCATTTAGAACTGAAGACTCAAAAATAAGAAATATTTGGCCTATTACCCGTGAGTAGCTCATATGATGTCTTCTTGAGTAGTCGATGAAGGTAGAGTCGGTTTATGGTGTGGCAAGCGGTGTTAACCGCTTCCGCCCAAAACCGATTCAAGGCCTTGTATTCATCGAGCATTGTTCTCGCCATCTCTATGAGGGTTCGATTCTTCCTTTCGGCAACTCCATTTTGTCGAGGGGAATAAGGTGCTGAAAACTCATGCTTTATACCTTCTTCGTCTAGGTACTCCTCAACTTGAGTGTTCTTAAACTCCATGCCATTGTCGCTTCTTATGTTCTTGACCTTCAATGAGAACTCATTTTGGGCATGCTTGAGAAACTTCTTGAGGGTTCCTTGAGTTTCTGTCTTATCATGCAAAAAGAAAACCCAAGTGAAACGCGGAAAGTCATACACAATTACTAAGCCATATTTGTTACCGCCACTGCTTATGTAAGCAATTGGACCGAAAAAGTTCATGTGAATCAGCTCGAGCGGTCTTGTTATAGTCATGACGTTCTTCGCAGGATGGTGCTCCAACTTGCTTCCTGGCTTGGCACGCTCTACAAGGCCTGTCTTTCTCAAAAGCAACATCCTTCAAACCTCGGATGTGATCGCCCTTGAGAAGTTTTTGAAGATTCTGCATACCAACATGCGCTAGCCGTCTATGCCACAACCAACCCATGTTGGTCTTTGCAATCAAGCATGTGTCAAGTTCGGCTTTATCTTTGTTGAAGTCAACAAGGTAAAGCTTTCCCTTTAACACACCCTTGAATGCAATGGCACCATCACCCCTTCTAGAGATGGTCACACCCTCATTAGTAAACAAGCAATTATAACCTTTGTCACATAATTGAGGTATGGATAGCAGGTTATAATCTAAGGAATCGACATGTAACACATGAGAAAGAGTATGTTGAGACGGTATAGCAATTTTACCAGTACCGAGCACCTTTCCTTGACTGTTGTCTCCAAAATAGATGCCCTCGCTTGTATCCTCATTTTCTTCATACTCAACGAACATCCTTCTTTCTCCGTTCATATGGTTGGTGCAACCACTGTCTAGCACCCATTTCGATCCACCGGAGGAATAGGCCTACAAAAACTAATCATGCCTTGGTTTTAGGTACCCAAGCTTTCTTGTGTCCTTGGAGGTTAGTTACAAGAGATTTGGGCACCCACACATGAGATTTGGTGTTCCCATGGTGTGGCCCAACATAATGAGCATAAACTTTACCAAAATTACTTCTCATTAGAACATAGGATGCATCGAAAGTCCTGAATAATAGTTATTGTTGTTTATGAACAGAACTAGTCCAGGAAATCGGACTTGTCCGGAGGACCGGACTTGTCCGAGTAAGGACCGGACTAGTCCGGTTATTGTACGTGTTGACTATCTTGGACTTATTAGCATTATTGGTCTTTCTAGCTTGAGAGGAGTTTCCCCTTACAAAGGCAATGCTCTCCTTGTTATTTTTATGGCTTCTAGCATATTGCTTTTCACCATAAGAATAACCAATGCCATATTTGACATTAGGAGGTCTTGTGACCAAGTATGCACTGCATGCATATTTGATCTTCTCGTTGTCAAATATGCCACTTTGGGAAGGATGTTTGTCCTTTGTAGAGGTTGACTTTTCCTTCAAGCTAGTGTCAATTTTATCACATGAACAAGTAATAGTAGCTTCAATTTTAAGTGGTTGAGAAGGTGAGCTTGAAGAGGATGAGGGGTCACATTGTTTTAGTGACTCAACTTGTACCTCAAGGATTTTGTTAACCTTGGACAGGTTAGCAAGTTCGTCCTTGATGGTGGTGTTTGAGTCGCTTAACTTCAAGCAAGCTTCCTTGCTTGAGGCTAACTCAAGTTCCAGTGACCTGCCTCGCTCCTTTTGAAGTTCGAGAAGTTTGTCAAGTTCAAGATATTCCTCCTTTTGGGAGATAATCATATATTCCTGACGGTTGATCAACTTCTCCTTCTCAACAAGCTGCTCAAGTAGAAATTTCATTTTCACAGCTTTTTTCTTATCTAAGCCAATGAGCATGTCTTCATTGTCACTAGCAACTTCACTATCACTAGAATAGGAATGCAAGGAAGAGGATTTGTTTGCTACCTTTCGTTTACCATCCTTTGCCATGAGGCAAGTGTCGTTGCCCTTCCATGCGCTGAGATTTTGGAAGAGGGTTGACTTCTTAGTTGTCTTCTCGATGGCTATGCTAGCCATCTCCTCTTCCTCTTCGGATGAGGACTCATCATTTGAATCCCACTCCTTTTCTAGGTGCGCTTGCCCAGTATGCTTCTTCTTTTTGAAGAATTTCTTGTGTTGAGGCTTAGTTTCCTTGCTTTTCTTCTTGTTTTCTTCATACGGGCAGTCTACTATAAAGTGGTCATATTCACCACAGTTATAGCGTGCCCGCCTCAACTTTGGTCTTGACTTCTCTTTGTATTTTCCTTCACTTGATTTTCCCCCTTGTCTTTTCTTCATCATTTTTCTTGAATCTCTTCATAAAGAGGATCATGTCCTCTTCGTCAATGTCGCTGCTCTTGTCATCGCTGTCCTCTTCTTGTTGAGCTTCTTTAGACAAGGGCTTGCAAGTGGACTTCAAAGCGACCCCTTTCTTCTTTGCTGAGGTGAGGTCGGCAATCTCCTTGACATGCTTTGTCTGCTTTTCCATCATCTCGAAATTGATGGTTTTCCCAAGCAGCTCATCCGAGGTCATTTTCTTGTACCCAGGGCTTTCTCTGATCATCGAGCACAAGGTGACGTTGCGAGGCATGAAATCTCTAAGGATGAGCTTCACCACCTCGTGATCGTTCCACTTCTTGCTTTTGTATGCTCAAACCTTGTTGATGAGCGTCTTTAACCGGTTGTACATGTCTTGTGGTGACTCATCTTCTTCTATGGAAAATCTTCCCAAGTCGCCTTTGATCATTTCGCTCTTCGCTTCTCGCACATGACGATCATCTTCATGTGCAGTTCGCAATGTATCCCAGATTTCTTTCACAATTTCGAGCCCATCCACCTTGGTGAACTTGTCCCGACTTAGTGAAGATGTAATGACTGTCACGGCTTGAGCATTCCGATCAGTTGCTTGCTCTTGACTTGGGGTAAGCTCTTCATCATCGTACGAGATATCTATTACTATACATACAATGTGCCATAAACTGGGATTGAGTGAGATTAAGTGCATTTTCATGTTTTGCCTCCACATTGAGTAGTCATTGCCATCAAAGTGTGGGGCTTTTCCTAGAGGAATGGATAAGTAATGGTTATTATTAGAATTAAGACGATCGTAGTTAAAAGGATATAGGGAGTAGTCGGTGTGACTACTCCCCTTATTCTTCTTCTTGTCCTCGACCTTCACTTTCCCTTTCGAGAGGGCTTTCTTCCTTAGGAGCGCCTTGAGTTCAAGCGTCTCCTCATGGTCATCCTCGAAGTCCTGGATGGCGTCGAAGAGCTTCTCCAATTTTTGAGCTTTTTCGTCTTCAACCTTCTCAACTCTTTTGTACATCCTTCATGTCTGGCATGTTCTCTTCGAGCGATTAGTCTCTTGCGACGTGTCCTGCTCTGATACCAATTGAATGTGGCCAAGAGGGGGGTGAATAGGCCTTTTTGAATTTTAGTCAGAACCTGCAACACATAACAAACTGATCAAACCCCGAGACATCGGACTAGTCCGGTATAGTGCGGACTAGTTCGGTGCGCGCGGACTAAATTGATCAAGTTCGATCAATGATTTAAATACAAGCACAGTACGCAGTGGAATATAGTATGTAAATTGAAAGTATTGAGTCAATGAAATTAAGTGTAGTACAAATTAGCTTTGATTTGAATGTTTTAACGTAAGATGAACAAGATCAATCAAACCCTAGAATATGATATGAGAAACTTAAGAACAAGTTTGACACAAGATTTGTATCCCGTGGTTCGGTTCCCATAGAGAAAACCTACGTCCACGTTGAGGAGCCCACGAAAGGATTGGGTCTTAAATGACCCTAACCTCGTCAAATCGCCACGAAGGCCAATTCTTCTTCCACTATCACAAAGGGGCAAATCACCGAGTTTAAGGGGCCTTCTCACAAGTTGAGGGCTCCCCAAGATTACAAAGCAAACACCACCAAGAACACACTCTTAAGATCAACAATGAAACAACAGGAGTGTGTTAGAGATCAAACCCAAGAGCTCAAACGTGTGGAATCGTGTCTCTCCTTTGATCCAAAGTGAATCCTCAAGGGATTGATCTTTCTTGCATTAGATTGCGTGGAGAGATGTGTTTTCTAGGCTCTTGAAGGATGTGACGGTGCAGGGGTCAAGAGTGTTGATAGTTAGGCCGTGCACATCTATTTATATTAGGGCCGTCTAATCACTTCCTTGGCTTCGCACCGTCGCAGGAAACCTCTTCGGCAAAGTTTTGTCGAGTACCTTCGACCCTAGGGGTGGTTGCGGCGAAGCTCGAAGGTCGCCGCCGTCCACCACCATTGGCCCACCGCTTCTTGCCATTCCGGTCAACAAAAGCACCCAAGGTGAGGTTGTCACCCTCCCCTCCTTCGGTTCCGGTAGCAAAATCTGAGTTTGGGGGTACCGGAGCGTCGGTTTCGCCGAGCGCCAGCAGCCGGCCATGGCGTGCCGCCGCCTACTCCGGTGGGGGCGACGTGACGATGTTTTTTTAGCATACCTCTTCAATCCTTTCTGAAACCAACCCTCCACAATGAATCCAACAGCCCTGGTGGCGCGCAGATTTGGTCCCACACCCCCGGTTTTGATGGAATGCACTCTTGATCTAGTATTTTCGCAGTCAGACCCCATAGTTCTTTAAAACCATGCATGCAGAACTCATGTTTGCATCCAGATGTTTACTAGAAAACCCTAGGGAATAAGTAGTAAATGTTTTAATCAATATTTTAGTGCTGAACAAGTTACCTAGCCCTGGAGTAACGTGAAAAGTTGAGGAAAAATCCATTAAAATTTTCTGAATTGGCATTTCAACTTTAATTAAAAATCTGTAGCTTCATGTAGGCCAATGTACTTTGCCGAGTAAACATTTTTATCGTGCTAATCATGATATAGATCATTAAAAGTGTTCCACCATACATAAATAAATAATTAAATGTGACATGTCTTGTGAACGCGTAGGTTTTTGTGCGTGCTTGCTGTTACTTTTGGTTGCCTCTGTACCATGTTCTTATTGTGTGATCGCAATCGTTGAATATGTGTCGGCGTATTCAGAACCCGCTCAAGAGCAGTGCTACAATCTTCAAGACCGGGACTTCGAAGCACCTGAGCAGCTGTACCAAGGCAAGTGTCCTTGATCATTTTGTGCCTACTTTAGGATATTAGTTTGTTTATGTGCATGCCGATAAATATAAATCCTATGTTACGTTTTTACTAGATTGTTCGGTCTTATTCCATGAAGCCTAGTTGGGACTTATGATTGGGTTTTTTTATTACTTATGCTTAGCCATGCTTTAGTGTATGGAGGGGATGACTACACAGTAAATTCATACTAGTGACATACTCTGATGGTAAATGATGTGGTGGTGTAGTATGGAAATCTAACTGGCTGGCTGGTTTGTGATGGTGCTTCGTGCACGAGACTCGGGATAGTGTATGTGTGCCTGTGTAGACTATAAGGACTGGTACATGGAGCATGTAACCCGGTTAAGGACCGGTACGTGGAGCATGTAACCCGGCTCAACAGTGCCACCACAAAGATAAGATGGGGTGGCCTGACTAATTAATTAGATGTGTTACGGTGTAGTATGAGTCATTGGAGGGTGCGGAGAATGGGAGTTTGGTAAACATCTTGGGAACCGTAGGGCTCAAGAGGGGGCTGCTGATTGGTATCATGCAGTGAAACCTCAAAGGATCTAAATTGCTGGAATACTCTTTGTAAAGGACTCGTCTCCAGGCCACACACCATATGAAGTGTGAAAATGGCAGGACAGAGTTTCTCACTACGTAAGAAACTCAAATATGAGACAAAGATCGGCGAAGAGCGCAAAGGTAATCGTCTCTGATATGGGTAAACGAGACGAGCCTCCTTCAGCGAGGATCTATAATGGCTCGGTTGAGTGTAAAAGGAGACGAGCTACTATATGGCGCATCTCATTTAAAAAACATACGAAATGCGCCCGCTCCTCTGACAAAGTAAGACATTCTTTGCGCAAAGCTCGTCTCCTATTTATGTTAGGAAATGAGACGAGATTTACAGAAAGCTCGTCTCCTGCTCCTCTCACAAAAGGGAGACGCTCTTAGCACAAAGCACGTCTCCTATTTACGAAAGTAAATGAGACAAGCTTTACAGAAAGCTCGTCTCTATTGGCTTTGTGATTTTCTCCCTTTTGCTTCGGTTCACTTAATATCACATAGACATGAACACATTCACTGAATGAATGTAGAGCACCTTCACTTGATAACTAAATAAATTGTAATTCCAATGTAGAGCACCTTCACTAAACGAATTAGTCTAATTTAAATCCCAAAAAAAAATCAAATCTCCATTTCTTATTAGTTGTCATTCCTGAGGAACACGATGAACACACGGCACATTCATTCATTCACAAAGATGAACACACAAGATAATATTCATTCACAAAGATGCACAGATAACACATTCATTCATTAACACAATATATTACAAAACACAAGAAAGAAGTACAAGAAGACACAAGAAAAAACAACAAAAAAAACTAAATCCTACTCCTCCTCCTCCCCCTCCTCTGGCACAGGCTCCATAGGAGCCTGTGCACAAGGAGCCTGGACCGGCTACTCCGGCGGTGCAACCTCGAGATCGAGGTTCCTCGCCATTGCCACCACCAAGTTCATGCGGCCCTCAGCGTTGAGGTCCTAGGCCATCATCTCAAATAGAGTGTCGAGACGTTCAACCACACCCATGAGGGCGTAGAGGTAGTGGCCAGTGGTATCCATTTCAGTAATCTCTGGAAGGGTACCCAGACCCAAGAAACTCATGGCGGGAGACGTACTATTGTACGCATATCATGTCATAATGAGGCGCAAGTCGTTGTTCAGCCGCTCAGGGGAGTCACAACACTGTTTCTTTGAGGGTGGCTCCCTCGGCAGGCTTGGAGGCAGAACATTGGCCATGGTGGGTCATCGGTGCGAAGAAGACGAAGAAGAGAAACGAAAGATGCAAAATGGAGACACGCTTGTGGAGAACTGATGGCGCGCCTTATATTAAGGCCTGTGCGGAGTTTACAATGGAGTGGTTCATTTAGCGCATTGATGGAGGATAGGACGCTTCAAAACCGCTCGCCTCGGGGAAACGAAAGGTCGCACGCTTCAGTTGCATGCCAGCTGCAATTAAGTCTCCGCACCCTCCTCCTCGGGCCGCACGTCTCGCTTTCGCATTGAGTTGCAAATGTTTATCTCTAAATTGCAATGTGATTGCGGTTCTATATGTTCATTATGGCAACCGAGGCTCACGATGTTAACTATGCCCGTGAGTGGCAACGAAAGCTCACGATGTTAACTGCGCGCGAGTGGCAACAGATGCGCACGATTAACTGCACAAATCCCTTTGTCTCATCTCCTCGCATGGGAAAAATGGAGACACACATATGAGACACGGGCATTATACAAGCTCATCTCCAATTGTTGACCTAGTTTTTTTATCTCTCTCGCTCTCTCCCAACACTTAGCAAAATTTTTGCACAAAACTTACTCGCGCTCTCTCAACCTAGAAACCACAGCTCCGGCACCTCGGCCACCTCGTCCCTGGAGCACGCCGCTGTTTGATCATCTCGTCCTTGGAGCACGCCGCCGCCTGATCTTCCTATCCCGGGAGCACGCCGCCTGATGGTACCGTCCTCAGAGCACGCCGCCTGGACCCAGCACTCGGAGCATTCTGGTGCTCTCCCTCTTCCTCAACCCGCTCTTCATCATTGTCGCACTGCCGCCGTTGACCCCGACCTTGGTATGATCATTTATGCGCTCTCTCCCAACACTGTCGGCCTACTGTCATCAAAGAGTTGAGGAACTTTTGCTTCAGCACCTCTGCCACCTCGTCCCCGGAGCACGCTAACGTCTGATCATCCTTGTTCCCGGAGCATGTCGCCGCCTCAACCCTGCCCTCAGAACGTGCTGCCGCAATTGACCTCGGCCTCGGTAATCGGTATGATCAAGCCCTAACCAACACATTTCCAAATTTCCTCAAACTGCATTTAATTATTTTACTCTATTATTAATCTTTTGCTAATTCTCATTTTGTCGTGTGGCAGGACTACGAAACCGCCTTCAAGAGCACATTACAAAGAGGCTATGCAGATTCATCGTTAATGAAGTCATTGATCTAAAGGGAGAATTTCATACGGTATATAGGATTAGATGATGACAGTTATGACGTCTGTAATTAGTTACTTGGTAAGCAGGGATGAACAAGGGGGCATTCTTTTTGTAATTAGTTACTCGCTAACCACGATTCACACATGTTTGAACAAGGTTGAACATATTTGATTGGTCAATATAATTTAATTTGTGATCTCCATTTGACTATACATATATTTATGTATGTGTATGTTGCTGACACTGGCAATGCGGCTGCCAAATCTTGGCTAAAACCAGGATGCAGCCGGCAAGCAAGATAAATAGAGCAAAGCGCGTCTCGGATTTCTTAGAGAAAGGATACGAGCCTTTGTAACGCCTGTCTCAGATTTTTTATATAAAGGAGGCGGGCTTTCGTCAAGCTCGACTTGTTGCATACCAGCGACACGCGGGCTTGCCAGTCTTCGATGACCCCATAATGCAAGACACGATGACAGAGACGCGTGGTTTGCCCGTCTCGTTCTTCGTGCAGGCTCGTCTCATATGAACCATTCTCACGTAGTGTCTCTAGTCGCCGATGAGCGATAAAATCATGACTTGTGGGTAAAGTGGTACAAACTCTGCAAAGTATCAAAACTGTCATGACAGTCGTGCTCACGATCAAGAGCGATCTAGACGTCTTCTTGATTTGTTGGACTTTGGGAGGGTTTGATGGTACAAGTCAGTTGGTGACCGACAATGGACGGGAAATAATATTGTGGGCGGGAATTATCACACTTAGTAATACAGGTTGCTA
The DNA here is from genome assembly GCA_036927565.1 of Tuctoria greenei. Taxonomy (NCBI): domain Eukaryota; kingdom Viridiplantae; phylum Streptophyta; class Magnoliopsida; order Poales; family Poaceae; genus Tuctoria; species Tuctoria greenei. The sequence continues at coordinate 44,030,195 of JAYESD010000001.1, read as the reverse complement.
ATTACAAGCTAAGGCATATGTGTAAATGCGTAGCGCTTAAACTATTTTCAGCCTATCGTTTCTATTGCCCATCGTGTCATCTCTTTTCCACACTTGCTGAGTACCGTAGGTACTCACACTTGCTTTTATTGGACTTTTTCTGAAGCTTCTCTATCAGTACATCTGTAGTATATGTTCATGTGTGAAACGCACGCACTCAAGCCATCCACACACATCTACACACACCCTCCACACGTATACAGCCTACAAAACAATATGCTGCTCAGGACAATATGGTTGTGATCACTACGACGACGTCGACGAGAATGTTTTGGACTGGCCATACTAGGCGAGCGAGCCCCCAGGCAACATTTGTGAATGGAGTACCACTACCGTTGCTATTATGTTACTTTAAGTATATTTATTTTGGTTAGTAAGACTATTTATATTTTATTTGTAATACACGTTGAACTCGGCTTGTAATATTTATTATGTTCCTACTTTTGTCTATGCACGTACAAATTCTTGATCCTAGCATATGTGTGGAAATACATCTGGTCGCTTCTATTAAAACCAGGTGTGACAAAGTGATATCAAAGCCGAGCTTGCCCATAGGATACAAGCCTTTGTAGAAATGGCCATTGTAAGAATTACCTATTTCTCTACTTACTAATTTTTTAAAAAAATTCTGTGATTTGTTGTTCCTCATTCGATTGTGATTTTCTATATTTGTGAATTGAGATTTGTTGTTGTTCGTATTTCACTTCTTTGATCAAATCGTTTTGAAAACTGCGCAATGGTATTTCAGGTTGGATATATGCAAGAAAATTTCTTCATCTTTATGTCATATTTTAATGTTTTGTGATGGAGTTATCATTCTGAGTTATGCATTAAGATTGTGTCATTCCAATTATTTATTATTTTGTGTGGGTTGTACGCTTACGGTTGATGCATCGTGTTGTTTTTTTTTCAGGTATTCACGACATGGTTTACTATGCAGATTGGTTCATTATTAATTTGTCAATTGCACATTATAAAATATTGAGATACTCTCTACTTAACTGTTGATGTTAATTATAGCGTGACTGCACCACTGGGTATTCAAGGAATACTTCACCATGTTGTTCTTTGTATATGAAATTGGGTCGATCAACATATTGTTATTTTGTCGTAGCTGCTGTGGATTACGAGCATTTTTGGAAGCTAGACTCATATCTTTTTTAATTGTCTTTTATGCTATACAACTATCTGGGAGAGTTTAGATTTGTGCTATTAGTCGTGGATATTTCTTTTTGTTTACTGTATGCAAATATTATGTATTTTCCATGCTGTAAGTTCATTCGATGTTCATATTGTTTTATTTATTCAGCAATGCATTTCGCTCAATTTAAGTGCTCTGGTTTCATGCATTTTTCTTTCACGATGTTGTTCACCTTCCGCATTGAGTCATTATTGTTCTTTACTGTTTTTACTCTGTTCTTGCGTTCTAACTTGTACTGCTGCTCCAGTTTCCATGAATAGTTTGTTTTATTTCTTTTTAGTAACTGACATTTGCGTCTATTTTGTTTTTTTATTTTCCAACTGTAGATGTACAACGTACGTCGTACCAAACATATTTCCATGGAGGGGGTGGGGGGTTCGCGCTCCACGATGCCAGTGCCTCACAGACATTCTTCTCCATGGGAGTTGCTGCTGCACTGATGTTGGATCCCCTCCGATTGCTGTTCCGTGAGGTGGGTTACCCAGGTGTTGGCAGACTTGCCATTCGTTACCACACCACACTGGTGTTCCGTTTTGGACGGGAGGAGTGGTCGTCAAAGATATTTATCTATTACAGAGATCGTCTAGTAAAGAGCAATAAGTCACCAGTTTGGAGGGCAACATGGGAGGATGCAGACACTATAGGAATCCTAATGATTTGCAACGGCCAGGGCTATCGTAAATAAGGTAAAAACCGTCGCAAATAAGCTATTTGCGACGGCTTTGCTTATTTGCGACGGTTTTTGGCCGTCGCAATTAAACTTATTTGTGACGGCCATCGTCGCAAATAAGTCTATTTGCGATGGCTCGCAGCGGTCGTCGCAAGTTATTGCCCGGGGGATCGTGGGCTCCACACCTGTATTTTCGACGGCCAGGCCGTCGCAAATAAGTTCAGCCGGCAGGGCCCACGTATCCTCCTCCGGGACCCACGCGGCTATTTGCGACGGCCTAGCCATCGCAATTAATGCTTATTTGCGACAGTCTGGCCATTGCAAATAACAGAAGCTTAATTGCGTCGGCCTGGAACCTTATTTGCGATAGTACTGTATAAAAAGCCGTCGCAAATAAGGTTTTTTATTTAAAAAAAACAGAAAATACTACCTGGCTCGATAGCTATAATCACAGAACAGCATTACAAACAACATCACAATAACAAACAGCATCACAATCACCTGCCACAGTGCCTATTACAATAGGGCACTTGGTCGGATAGATTTTTGCTACTTGCCACAACGAGAGAGTGACACGGGAGATGTTTCTTACACACCAGTGGAGGATGGAGGAGCAACCAAAGGACAGGTGTCCACCCTTGCTGTGTGTGGACTGGAGCTCAGTAAAATTACTATACTCTCCTACAGGAACTATAGAATACTCAGGATCAGTTACAAAACATGAAGGCTCATTGGAGAAGAGAGGTTGATGGATGGCGAGGCCAGTGATCTCAAGTCATTCGAAAATGGCACATGGGTTGCAGCTTTGCCTGACCACCGTGGGACTAAACGCCATCACACTTTGTCCGCGCCGCCTTCTGGTGATGAGTCCCAGGGTAGCACCTCTGGGAATGAAGATGAGTAGATGGCTCAGCGGCGAATAAGAACATTGCTAGTTATGTTCCTCTTTATTTTTGTTTCATCGACAAGATGTTTTTAATTGTGTGAACAATGGTTTGTTTTATGTCTGTTGTGTGTGTGCCTGTGAGTCATGGAAGCCTTGTGCACTTGTCCCCGACTACACTTTATTATCTGTATGAACCTTGATGCATGCAGAAGTTATGATTTTCGTATGTTTAATTCCGGTTTTTTTAAAAAAAAACTGTTTGCATGCTGTACCGTTAGAAAAAAAATCTATCCTAGTGCTTTGCTGTTGTCTATTCTTTGGTACCTGATGAATCATTGGCGTGAGGTACTGGTCAGCAACGTATGGCATTATATTATTGCATACAAGTAATTGTACTTTGGGCAGAATATTGTACGGCACCACCTTGATTAGCATCCTCTGAAGCATGTAAAGAAAATTGGTATTAAAAAATCTGGGTCAGCACAGCACATCAGCGTATGGTGCTTGTGATATTTCTTTGATACATACGGATGTACATTATGGTGAGGACTCCAAATGAGAAAAATGTGGTGAACGGACCTGTGTTTACATGCAGCATTTCCTTGTTACAGCTGTACAACCGGAATCCTTGTGCTATTACAATACTTATTTTTATGCTTGGGGAGGTTCAGTCAAGCTAATGTTCTAGTTCCATTTTACAGATGGCAGACAGAGGCAGATGAAAGGGCCGTGGTGCGCCTGCTCAGAACGATGAGGCTCTGGAGTTCTAGCTACCTGATTGAAATGGGAGAGGAGCACACGGGGGAGCCGTGGATCCCGTGATGCAGCAGATGATGATTATGCAAATTCAACTCACGCAGAATCTGAATCAGATGATGACCGCACTGCATCAAGCACCCCCACCCCCACCACCTCACCAGGCACTGCGGCAGATTAAATTGAATGAATTTCTCAGCACCCAGCCTCCGAAGTTTGGAAGTGCTATGGAACCCTTGGAGGCTAACGACTGGCTCAAGTCCACAGAGAGGAAGTTGCAGATAGTGCAGTGTCATGGAAGGGAGAAAGTCCTTTTTGCTTCTAATCAACTGATGGGACAAGCTGCTGACTGGTGGATTGCTTACATTGCAGCTCACCCAAACATGGATGACATCTTCTAGGAAGAGTTTAAGCAAAGCTTTCACAATCACCATGTGCCAGATGGAGAAATAAAATTAAAGAAAAAGGAATTTCAAAGTCTGAAGTAGGGAAACATGTCGATCTGTGAATATCTCACGAAGTTCACACAGCTGTCACGTAATGCACCAAAGGACGTGGACACCGATGAGCAAGAAGGTTTTTTGGAAGGTATGGATAAGGAACTTGCGTATACACTTTCTTGCAGCGACCATGCCAGCTTCCAGAGACTGGTGAACAAAGCATTTGCCGCAGAGAAGAAAAAGAAGGAACTGGATGAGGAAAAGAAGAGGAAGGCGCACTGGCAGGGACAAGCCTTGGGTAGTAATACTCGACCCCACTTTGGTCCATAGGTGGGATAGATAGTTGGCCCTATGGTGTCCTATCAGGTGCAGAGAAGCCAGAACCAACCTCTCAGACCACCCACTTCTCAAATGTAGCAGCAACACTCGCAAGTGCAGCAACCACGCCAGGCTTTACCACCCCGCTCAACCGGACCGTATCAGTAGAACCAGAAGCAAGCTAACCAGAATCATGAGCCAGGAACCTAGGTCCGTGTTACACATGTGGCAAGGTTGGGCATTTAGCGCACAAGTGTCCGAGAAAGCTGCCGCTGCAGAACCCACCTCACGCTCGAGTCAACCTTGTGACTATGGAGCAAGCGCAGGATGCACTAGACATGGTGATTGGTACGTTTCCCGCCAATTCTCATCCTGCTACAATTTTATTTGATTCTGTTGCAACTCATTCATTCATAGGAAAAGAGTTTATTAAGAGACATGATTTGGCAACCACGATTATGACACGAGTATTATAGTAAACTCCCCCAGAGGAGAATTAAGAGCAAAGCAAGTATGTGCGTTAGCCTAGAAATAAAGGGGGTAGTGTTTACTGCAGACCTCACCCTGATAGATTCTCAAGGAATAGATATTATATTAGGAATGGATTGGTTAACTAAACACAAGGGAGTGATAAACTGTGCGAAGAGGACAATGCAGATAACTAACCCAGATGGCACTGAAGTGGAGTTCAAGTCTGAGGATGAGCCAGTGGAAAAAGTGTATCATAATCAAGCTGAAGCTACTGATCAGATCAGGGTGGTGAATAAATTCCCTGATGTCTTTCCTGAGGATCTACCAGGTATGCCATCGGATCGAGAGATAGAATTTATTATTGAACTAGTGCCCAGCACAACTCCGATAAGAGACCATATAGGATAGATGCTAAGCAGCTATCTAAGCTTAAGGAACATATCCAAGAGTTGCTCAAAAAAGTATATACGTCTGAGTTCCTTACCTTGGGGAGCTCCGGTTATATTTGTGCCAAAAAAGGATGGAACTTAAAGATTATGTGTAGATTACCGTTCACTCAATGAAGTGATGATTAAGAATAAATATCCCTTACCCCGCATGGAGAATTGACCCCTTAAGAGGAGCATGTGTATTTGCAAAAATCGACCTTCGATCTGGATGTCACCAACTGAAAATTAGAGCCTCAGATATTCCAAAGACAGTTTTTGTCACTCGCTATGGATTATGTGAATATACAATAATGTCGTTTGGATTAATCAACGCCCCATCTTATTTCATGTACCTTATGAATAAAGTGTTCATGGAATATTTGGACAAGTTTGTGGTGGTGTTTATCGACAATATTCTGATCTTTTCCAAGTATGAGGAGGAGCAGGAGAATCACTTGAGAATGGTACTGCAGAAACTACGGGAAAATCAGTTTTACGCCACACTGAGTAAGTGTGAATTTTTGTTGAGTATATTGTCTTTCCTAGGACATGTCATATCCTGTGAGACCTATGTGTTGAATACATTGGCAATTGTGTTAAATGTGTAGGTTTACATGCCAAGTTTTGAATATACTTGAGAAACACACTTCGCACTGTCCAAACTTTTGCTACATGTGTTTTGTGTTCTGGAATGTCCGAAGTTTCCTTGTATAATGCATAATGGCTATTTTGGACGGTCTGAACTTTTTATGTGCTGAAATAATTGTGTGGCTGCTATGTTTTTTATTTGCAATGTTTCAAACTTGCTTTACACTTATGGGAAGATTTCCTTAGTACTTTTGGACTAAGTTTTTGATCTATTTTGGCTGATCATGGTGGATATTATTTTCTTATGTATGAAACATACTTATGTTAGGTGCTCACATAAGGTGTTGTGGTTATCGGACTAACGCTCGCAAAGATTGGTTGATTATTCATGTGTGGGTGTTGCTTGAGGTCAAACATGGCTGGTGACAGGATCCATTGAACTAGTCTTAGGGAGAGATGAGGTTCAACAGCCAAGTTTGGAAGGAATTGTGGTTGAGTTGATCGGGAGGTCACACAACATGTTTGGGTCAAGAACAATGCATATGAATGTATCGTGGACGTTGTTGGAAGGTGTTCGCACGTGTGCAAGGAGTTCATGGACGTGAAAACATGGTTCCACGGTGTGATGAAGAGAAGTGGATGCAAAGATGTGGCCAGAAAGATCCAACCGGCTGGATTATGGACTCGGGCTGCAATTGAGTCGGTAATGGCTCAAATATGGAAAGATTTGAGTTGGTCTTAGTTAGATTTCATGTGGGTCATGAAGATGAGTTGTTTTAGGAATTTTTGGTATGTTCCTAAGGTGTTTGGAAGTCTTAAGCTTGCATCTATCTGTGTATAGAAGAGTCGTCAGAAACTATGGAAAGTTTCCATTGAAACCAAGTAGGATTAGAGTCCTAGTTAGGATTGGGTTGGCCTTAGGGCTGGTTATATAAGCAAGGGAGGCCAGAGCTCATGGTGAGATGACTTTGGGTTGTTCCTCTTGTGTTTTGATCAATAAAATTCGTAGTTTAGACGAGTTTTTATGCCGTGTTCATCCGACTTGTTTCAGACAAGTTTTATATCGAGTTTCTGCACAACACTACGTATCTTTGGTGTTTTTATCATAACTCGAATTTTACAGATCCAATTGATGTGGTTCTTCTCGAGTTGTCTTCACAACTTGATTATAAATCATCTATGAAAATTTCACAATCATTGGATTTGTGGTTTCTGATGTACACGAGTTTCTTTGCAGTGTTGCAGATCAATTTTTACTCGAGTACAACAGATTGACCTTTAATTGTTCAATCTTTTGATCATAACTTGAGTTTTTATTGATGTTTTTTTGTGATTCTTTTTGTCCTGTCTTCATGACCTGATTCTCTATCATTTCTACTACTTTTTCATGGTTGAACATGTTTAGATCAGTTGCACACACAGTTTCTTAATAGATTGATTTTCTGTCGAGTGGTTTTTGTTGCTTCCGCTGAAAAAGTTTTAATCTACCATTCTTCTCCCCTCTAGTAGCTTTTCACGTCCTCTTCGATCCTCCAACTGGTATCAGCCACGGTGCTCTAATCTGTCTGGTTTGCATGTGTTTTGACTAATCATCATGGAGAAATACTCCGCAAAACCTTGTGTGTTCAGTGGCATTGATTTTCAGGTTTGGAAGGCTCATATGGAGACTTATATACAAGCACAAGGATTTGCGATCTGAGAGAAGGTCTATAAGTCCTTTGATGTGCCCAAACAATCAAGTTACGGTTGCAAACATGAGAGATGATGACAACAACAATAAGGCACAAAACTTGATCATACAAGGATTAACTCAAAGAAACTTCGATCGAGTTGCACACCTTCGATTAGAGTACGATGTGTGGAAGGCACTTTGCGACTACCACGAAGGATCCAACACGATCAAGGAGGTAAGGCACGATATGTTCAAGAAAGAATATATGCGCTTTGAGATGCAACCAGGTGAGTCCATCGACGATTTATTTGCTCGGTTTAATAAAATTCTCAACAACTTGGGTAGCGTCAATGTTAATTTTTTAGATGCTGAAAATGCTAGGCAATTACTAAGTGTATTAGACATGCCAATTTGGGAGACGAAAGTTACATCTATTCGTGAATCCACTGTAATGAGTATACTTACATTAGATGTGCTATATTCCAAGTTAAAAACTCATGAAATTGATATAATATCACATAAGAACCCTAACAAGTCTCTCGCATTTGTTTCACAACGTGACATGCCTAGCTCTAGTCAATCTTCATCATGTGGTACACTTGTTTTGCTGTCCTCTCTAACCATTGAACAGATTGAAGAGTTTCTAGAGGAGGAGCTAGCACTTCTTTCTACTCAATTCTCAGAAGCATTACAAAATGCGAGAACTTGAAGTAGAGGAAGTGGTGTTTCTCAATGATGCTTTGATTGCGGTGAGTTTAGACATTTTCTACAAATTGCCCTAACCTTTCAGGTACTACTTCTCATGATGAAAAGCAAAAAAGGACAAAGCACTCCTCTGCAAATGAGAAGAGGAGAAGGGTTTTACAGGTCGCCAATTTGTAAACAGCTTTGTCTCCGTACTTCAAGAACTTGGCACGAGCGGTGAGGACATTAGAAGTGATGAATATGAAGAGAATTTGGCAAACAAGTGCTTCATGTCGGGCAACTCAAGATGAAATATAGAGGAGGCAGAACAAAACTGCGAGGATGAAGAGGTATGTCCCACTTGCGAAGGAATGTGTGGTGTTATTTCTCGTGCCACTGTTATACTTGAGAACAAGGACAAAAAACATAGGGACAATATTGTTAAAATTGAATCACTAAAATCTGAAATTAATCATTTGAAATCTTTGATTCCTAGTGGTGATTCTTGTTCCTGATGTGAGCTTATATATGAACAACTATCCTCTCTAAGAAGTGCACACACCTCCACACTTGATAAACTTGAACTTGAAATTGAAAAGAACAAAAAGCTTGCTGCACTTAATGATAAAAACATAAAAGATGATATTTGTTCTACAATTGATTTGCGTTGTTCTACTTGTGATGATCTTGATAAGAAACTACATGATGCTATGAATGAGATTTTTGTTTTGAATAATGCTTTACGTTCTCATGAAGTTTAATATTGTTCTAATTGCAAATTAAAAGGAAAAACTTCATGTGAAAACTGCCCAGGCTTGTCTAAGAAACTTGATGACATGTATGGGATATTAGAGCGGTTTTGTAATGGGAATAAAAATCTGAACTTGCTACTAAATTCCTCCAAATCTTGCAATGATAGAACTGGTTTAGGTTTTGATTTCCATGCTCGTGCTAAGGCACATCCACCTAAAATTGTAAAGTCATTAGGGAGTGGCTTGATTCAAACAATTCCTAAACAAAAGAAATGGTTTTCAAATTAGCTGGAGTGTTGCCTCAACCGGTTTCTAATAATCATGTTGCTTGTTTATCTATACATGAACACAAAGTTAAATTTCATTGTACCTATTATGGTAGATATGGTCATTGTCGAAGCGTACTAACGACACTTCCCCCGGTACTACTAAATGTAGCCCGCAGAGGTTGTTTTATTGGTTTGGGCGTGCGGAGATCAGGAACAAGATGATGACACGTGGGATTAAAATGGTTCGGGCTGCCTTAGCGTAATACCCTATTCAACGGGGTGTGTGTTTTGTATTGAGTGTTCAATATAGCTTGTGCACGTCTGAGCTTGGATCAGATCAAGTCAGATGTCCCTGTATCGTGTGGCGCAATCCTTTTAGAGCACTGTGGCTTTGATATCAATTGTAGGATCGAAGAACATGTGAAAAGATACCAGAGGCGGGTGAATGGTAGATTTAAAAATCTTACGCAGTGGAAACAATTAAATCCTAACCCCTTCGGCAGAAAACAATCTGCTAGAGAAATCGTGTGTGAGACTAATCTAAACGTGTTTCACCAGGACAAAAGTTATATATATCAGAGATAATCAAGTAATGAAGACGACACAACAAGAATCACTCAATTCCGTCGAGAGAAACTCAAGTTACGATCGAAAGATCAAACAAAGGTCAATCTGTCCTACCCGAGAAAAACAGTTCTAGAACGCTGCAAAGAAACTCGTGTAGATCAGAAACTACAAATCCAATGACCGTGAAATTTAGAAAGATGATAGACAATCAAGTTGTGAAGACAAACAAAAAATAATCACATCAATTGGATCTGTAAAACTCGAGTTATGATAAAACCACCGACGAAAGGTAGTGCTGTCCAGAAACTTGACGAGTAAAACTTGTCTGGAACAAGTCGGATGAACAAGGCACAAAAGTTCCTTCAAACTACGAATTTTATTCAATAGAACACAATAGGAACAGCCCCAAAGTCGTGAACCACGAGCTCTGGCCTCCCTTGCTTATATAACCAGCCCTTAGGCTAACACAATCTCAACTAGGACTCTAATCCTACTCAAATCATGAATCAAAACTTTCCATATCTGCTTAGGACTCTTCTATACGCAGATAGAAGCAATCTTAAGACTTACAAACACCTTAGGAACGTATCTCACATTCCTAAAAAACCTCAAATTCGTGACCCGCAGGAAATCCTATCATAACCAACTCGATACTTTCCATACCGAGCCATAACCGACTCCGCCGCAGCCAAAGTCATCAACCGATACGATCCGATCCTTCCAACCAGATCTTCCCATCCATAAAACATCTTCGGAACCATGTTGCCACGTCATGCACTGCATGCATACGTGCAAACACCTTCCTTTGACGTCCAGTAATCTTCATATGCACTGCCCTTGATTCAATCATCCTGTGCGACCTCCTGACCCGCTCAACCACAATTCCTCCTGAATTTGGTTGTTGGAACCTCATCCCTGAGACTAGTCCAATGGATCCCGTCACCAGCCATGTCTTGAACTCAAGAAACACCTGCACATGAATAAACAACCAATCCGTACGAGCCCAAGTCCGCGACTTGACTCAAGTCAGTTTCGAACACAACACCTTATGTGAGCACCTCACATAAGCATGTTGCAAAGCATATCAAAATGATATAAGCCATATCAACCAAAATGCACCAAAAACATAGCAAATGAATACTAAGCAATCTTTCTATAAGTGTAAAGCAAGTTCGGAACATTTCACATGAAAATTTGGAACATTACGATCAAGCTCCGAACTATGCCAAAGCTAACCGGAGCTTGAGCTGGAGCTTACCAAAGCTAGTACAACCTAGCGCTGGAGCTTACCAAAGCTAGTACAACCTAGCTCTAGAGCTTACCAAAGCTAGTCGGACCTAGCGCCGGAGCTAACCAAAACAAGTCGGAACTAGTCATCCCAAAAGTTGGAGCTAGAAAAACATGTCGGAGCTAACCAACATAAGTCGGACCTAGCAAAACATATCGGGGCTTAACAAAGACATGCCGGAGCTATCAAAGACATGCTGGAGCTAAAGACAAAGCTCACCGGAGCTACCCAAAAACATGTCGGACCTAGACAAGACAAGTCGGACCTTACGTTGGACTTTGTAGAAGCTCGGAGTTGGAGTCGGACCTTGCTAAAAAGATGTTATGGCAACATTCAAAAATTTTATTGTCAAAGCCAATGTATTCAGCACACATAGGTCTCACAGAAGCCCTGGCCGTTGAACCAGAAATGATCAAAGCTCCGGTCGCTGAGACGGAGGTAGTTGAAGCTTCGGCCCTCGGGCCAGAAGTTGTTGAAGGTCCGGTTGCTAAACCGAAGATGACTGAAGCTCCAGCTGCAGAGCCAGAGTCGGCTGATGTACCGGCACCTGAGCCGGTGATGGAAATGGATTCGGGTGAAGCCCCAACGACAACCCTAGAAGTAACTGCTCCGGAGGTGCCCACGCCCGAGACAGATCACCACGAAGAGACGGAGACAGGCTCTTCACCCGCGAAGCCAGCGATTGAAGTTCCTGCAGCAGGACCTTCAGCGTCGGCCCTAGAGGTAGGAGTTCCCCCAGCGAGTTCTTCCTCTGCTGCAGCAGAAGAGCTTCCGAAGGGTGGCCCCAGTGCCGCAGAAGCTGAGGGTACCTCACTTGTAGAGTGGACCATATTTTTGTTATGGAGAATCCCCTGGAACCGACAAAGATGACCCCAGCAGGTGCGGAGCCTATCCCCTTGGCGTTCTCCATAGACAATGGCTGCTCGAGCCTCTGACAAGTTCAGCTCTCCTTCGATCATGAGAGCAAGGTCCTTGAAGAAGAGCACCACACCTTGAGGTGTTGGTGCAACAGGCTCCATTTTGAGACCAGGGTTGCTCAGACGAGGCTTGCTGATAAGAAGGAGTGGGTCAAGAGGGAAACGGCTCGGATGGAATACCAGGGCATGCTGCTGGAAGAGAAGGAAGCTGCAATCAGGGCGCTCGACGCTAATTCTCGGGAGATCCTCGAGCAAGCAAAGGAAAGGCGTGATGCTACTGATGAGCGTCACGAAAGCCTCAATGAATTTAAATGAGGTCCTATTGAAGCGTCGAGCGGACCTTGATGCGAGAGAAGAGAAGCTCCTGGAACAGCATGAGGATGTTTTGAAGAGAGAGGAGGAGCTCACCCAGAAATTGACTCTGGCTGTGCAAAATTTTGCAGAGTGCACTAAGAAGTTAGATTTGTGGAGCGCGAAAGAAATGGAGAAGTACTGGAAGTTGGGGCAAGTGATCTCGAAAAGAGAGACTAATATTGCCACCACAGAAGGGAAAGTGAGGGGCAGGGAGAAGGACCTGGCCGAACGGCGGAACCGTGTCCACCTTCGGGACGCGGAGCTAACCCGTGAAAAGCAAGTTGCTGAGAATATGCAGCAACATGCCAAAGTGGTTGAGCGACTCGCTCGGGAGAGTTTGGAGCTAGCGGCCGCCCGGAGGTCACTGGAGGGGCTGCGGAGCTCGAGGGCGACCAAATCCTTGATGTCGTGGGATTTCCTGGAACGTGCGAACAGGGCCCTTGTGCCTCTTCGCTTCAGTCCAGGAAGCCCGGAGGACCCAACGCAGGAGCTGGACCAGACGCTGGTGGCACTTGGCTCTGCTGGCAGCAAACTCAATGCAATGGGTAATGTCATCGCTGATCAACTAGAGACAGAGAGGAGATCTCCAGCCAAAAACATAGCCGAGTATGTCGTGGCATGTTACAAAAGCCGAGAGCCCCAATTTTCTCTTGATCCAGTCTTTGAAGGACTCATTGCCAAAGAGGAGGATGCCGCCAAAGCTAGTGTCCAAGAGGCTGCTGAGAAGGTTGCTTAGTTTTTTCCACAGAACTTAGATCCTCCAGTAGCTAGGTCTTTTCCTTTCGCCCTTTGCTGTAATCCCGATTTTGTAATCCACTACTTTGAATTAATGAAATCCACTTTTTCAACCATGAATTTCACTTTGTCCTCAATATACTGTGTACTATCTTGTTGGCCCCCTGGTAGATGTGCACAATTTGGTTGTGAATGTATACCAAAAGGTTGCAACAGTATGTTGATGACTTGAGCGCTTCGATCTTGTATATTTTAGGTCCGAAGTCTTTAACTCCTATACTTCCGGAAACCCTTTATTGCATCGACAGCGGTCCCACTGGGTTGTCGGAGCTTGTTAGCTCCGACGACACCCACTATCAACGTGTATAACGTCGATGGTGGGCCCCCTTGGAGGTTGTCGGAGCTTGATAGCTCCGGCATCATCCACCATCGCTGTGTTTTTCGTGTACATTAAATACAAAAAAGAGTAAAATTCGTCCTCTTGTCTATAAATTATTTCTGACTTATTGTTCTTATTTCAGTTTTAGATCTGAAGAAATTCAATATGATAACAAGCACATTGATGTAATCTTTCTAGACCCGTATGCTGTTTTATTACTCACCCTACTGAGGCCTGCCAAGATGTAGGTAGAGTGGCGTACTTACGGTGCAGGACCAGACTAACTCGATAGCGCATTCCAGACCTATGTTGGCTTGGTGTTCAGGCAAGTAGACTATGCAGCCATGTTCAGATCCAAAACGATTTACAATATAACTTGCAACACATATAAATAACTTGGATTAAAACTTAAAAAGAATTGCACAATGTCATTATAGACAAGAAGTATAAAAATAATAATTCGAAATGCTGAGCCTTGTACAAAAATAAATGCACATGGAGTCTATTTTCACACAACAATGTCTTCCATTATAGGTCTAGATTACAGGAGAGGCAAGGACACACTTAGGATACATGACCATGCTAAGCGTGTTATACATCCTGTGCTAGCCCAGGGCAGGTAGTTACACTTTTAGTACTGTGACTGTATCAAGTGTTACTTGAACTTCCCAGACCCTCCCGGAGGGGTCCGGATGCTCCCCCGGAGGACCTACCAGATTTTGTATATTGACTCTATAACATATATTGTGTGTAATTACAGACTCACCTCCATGATTCTAAGTATAAAACTTATGGAGGTGCTCAATGTTCCAAGGATTAGGAAGCGGGGTCCCATCCTTAGTTGCCAAGCGAACGCATACGGGACAAAATACTTTGATCACTCGGAAGGGACCTTCCCAGATGGGGGAAATTTTGTTCATCCCTTCGCAAGTTAGTATCTTCCGTAGCACCAGATCGCCTTCCTCGAGCTGTCGATTGCGCACATGCCTTTGATGATAGCGTCGGAGCGCTTGGCGATAGCGTGCATTCCGAACAGCTGCTAGGCACCTTCCCTCGTCGACGAGGTCAAGGTCTTCACGCTGAAGATGGTCCTACGCGGCTTCGTCGAAGGTCCGGATCCGGAGGTACCCCACGGTGATCTTTGGAGGAAGGACCGCTTCAGCTCCGTACACCAAGAAGAAAGGTGTCTGTCTAGTTGACCGATTAGGTGTAGTCCTGCTTGCCCACAGTGCAGACGAAAGTTCTTCGATCCAGTTGGCTCCATGCTTTTTTAGGTGCTCATATGTACACGTCTTGAGTCCTTTTAAAATTTCCGCATTTGCTCTCTCAGCTTGACCATTGCTTGGTAGGTGAGCTACTGATGCGTAGCTGACTTGAATGCTGAGGTCTTCACAATATTCTTGGAATGCAACACTTGTCAATTGAGTTCCATTGCCAGTTATGACTTTGTTCGGAACTCCAAATCTGCATATTATGGACTTCAAGAACTTGATAGCTGATTGCTTGTTAACTGTCACAACTAGAGTTTCTTCTGGCCACTTGGTGAACTTGTCGATGGCGACGTATAGGAACCTGTAACCTCCGATGGCATTTGGGAATGGTCCCAAGATGGCCATACCCCACCCAACGAATGACCATGTATGAGGTATCATTTGCAGTGATTGAGCCGGTGTGTGAATTTGTTTTGCGTGGAACTAGCACGCTTCACACTTTTTCATTAGCTCGACTGCATCCTGGAGCGCTGTAGGCCAGTAAAAGCCATGCCGGAAGGCTTTACCAACCAACGTGCGGGAAGAAGCATGGTTCCCACACTCACTTCCATGGATTTCCGTGAGAAGCTCGCGGCCTTCTTCCCTTGTAGTGCACCGCATCAGGACGCCATTGGCACCATGCCGGTAGAGATCCCCTTCTACCAGTGTGTATCTTTTAGCTAGCCTGACAATCCGGTCAGCGGATACACCATCTTCAGGAAGGACATTTCCCTTCAAGTAGCTTCGGATCTCCGAGATCCATGCATCAGAGCTAAATTGAGCTTCTGAGTCTTGCGTGTTGGGTTGCTCAGACCTTCCAACAGCACCTACAACCCTTGGTGGACGCCATGGTAACAGGGCCACCGGGACCGCCAGCTTCGAGGTGCTAGTCTTGCCCCTTTAGCTCAATTCATCACACTGAATTATTGGTCTTGATAACCTCCGGACAAAGATTCCGCTGGGAGCCGGAGCTCCGGTTGAAGCCTTCATCAAGAGTTCATCAGCTTCAGCGTTGTGAAGGCGCTGAACATGGTGGAGATCTGAGACTTTGAAGTCTTTCTGAAGCTTCTGGACTTCAAGGAGATAAGTGGCTAGTTGGGGATTGTTGCAGCAGCATTCACCTTTGACTTGTTTTATGATGAGCTGTGAATCACCCTTCACCAATAGCTGTTTGACACCGTAGGATAGTGCCACCTTAAGCACATAGATGAGAGCTTCATACTCTGCCGTGTTGTTGGTTGCCTTGAAGTCAAGGTGAACCATGTATTTGACCTTCTCCCCGGTTGGAGCAAGGAGAAGGATTCCAGCTTCGGCCCCCTGCTTCTGCATGGAGCCGTCAAAGTAGAGGGTCCAGTGAGGTTCGGTGAATACCAGGACCTTGGGTTCCAACTTTTGTTCACTAGGGCCCCCAGGGTTTTATAGAGAGGGAGTCCATTCCGCCACGAAATCAGCTAAAGCCTGACTCTTGATTGTTTGCCTTGACACGAATTCGAGATCGAACTCGGCCAGCTCCGCTGCCCACTTTGCAATGTTCCCAGTAGAATTAGGGTTATAGCAAACAGCGGATAGGAAGTTACCACTAATATCTTGTGGGCTTGGAAGTAGTGACGAAGCTTCCTTGAGGTAAGAACTGTGTAAAGCTGCTTATGCACCTCCATGTATCGTGTCTTGGCGTCATGGAGTACTTCATTGATGATGTACACTGGGCGCTGGACCATCTGGACTCTTCCGAAAGAGCTCGGAGCTTCCTCTCCATTGACCCGGACCCTCCCAGAGGGGTCTGGGCCTTCTTGTTGAGCTTCCCGGACGCTCCCGAAGGGGTCCGGATCTTCTTCGTGTTCAACCCGGACCCTCTCTGATGGGTCCGGATCTTCTTGAACAGCCGTTAAAACTCCCTCAGATGAGAGAGGTTGATCTTGTAGCACTCTATTTTGAAGATTCGTGTCTGGGGGCTTGGACCCAGACTCGCCTTCAGGTAGCTCCGGACCATCCCAGAGGGGTCTAGGCTCCTGAACTGGATGTGGCTCTGGTCTTTCCGCGACCAGGACCATGCTGACAACTTCTGTAGTTGCAGAAATATAAAGCAGTAAAGGCTCACCAGGATTCAGAGCTACCAAGATTGGTAGGGTGGTGAGGAGCTGCTTTAGCTCTTGAAATGCCTTTTTTGCTTCTTCAGACCAATGAAATGGTCCAGACTTCCTCAAGAGTTTGAAAAAGGGTAGCGCCCGCACTGCCAGTCTGGAGATGAACCGGCTGAGCGCAGCTAGGCATCCAGTTAACTTCTGAATGTTTTTTTTTGCGGGCTGGAGGCCGCATGTCTTCTATAGCCTTGACCTTCGTCGTGTTTGCCTCAATTCTTCGGTGAGTTAACAAGAAACCAAGGAGTTTTCCGGAGCTAACCCCAAAGAGACATTTGTCCGGGTTCAGCATGGTGCGCGTGATGCGTAGCTTGTCGAAGACGACTTGCAAATTATTAAGGATTGACTCCTTGTTCTTGATTTTTACAATGATGTCATCGACGTACACCTCCACCAAGTCTCTAATTAGCTCTCCAATTTTTTCGTACATAGCCCGCACAAAGGTTGAAGCGGTATTTTTGAGACCAAAGGGCATGGCAGTATAACAATACAATCCATCTACTGTCATGAAGGCAATATGCTCTTCATCTTCCTTAGACATTTGGATTTGATGATATCCAGAATATGCATCTAAGAAACACAATAGCTCACACCCAGAGGTGGAGTCCACTATCTGATCTATTCTAGGTAGTGGAAATGGATCCTTTGGACATGCCTTATTTAAGGTGGTGTAGTCGATACACATCCGAAGCTTCCCGCTAGCCTTTGGCACCACGACTGGGTTTGCTAGACATTTTGGATGAAAAACCTCCTGGATGAAACCAGCTTCAACAAACTTCTTGATCTCTTGTCGGATGAAGTTTTGCCACTCAACTGATTGCTTCAGGGGCTTCTGGTGTATAGGCCGTGCGTCAGGATAGATCTTCAGATTGTGCTCAATCACCTCCCTAGGGATCCTAGGCATTCGTGATAGTTGACAGGCAAACACGTCAACATTTGCCCGGAGGAAAGTGATGAGCGCGAGTTCATATTTGTTGTTGAGACCTCCCGATATACAGGTGGTCTGAGCAGCATCGGAACCAATTTGGACGACTTTTGATGGGAACATCGGTGTCACTGCTTGGTTGCACACGAGGTGCGGAGGTTGAGCCTCGATGACGAATGCTTGGAGATTTTGAAGCTAGCTCCTTACCGGATGCTTCCTCCTGCACTGTAGCAAGCGCGTGGAGTTCTTCCAATGCAGTGATTCCTGCAGTGCGAACCCCGCGGATAAGGAGAACGCCCAAAGGTGTTGGCTTCTTCAACACCACGTAGCCATAGTGGGCAGCGGCCATGAACCTGTATAAAGCAGGTCTGCCCCGTATGGCATTAAATGGTAAACTGATATGCGCCACATCGAAGACCAGCTTCTCGGTTTTGTAGTTCTCCTGAGTCCCGAAGGTCATCGGGAGTGTAATGGAGCTGAGAGGTGTAATGGCCCCTCTACCTACCCCAGAAAAAGGTCGAGAGGGGCGAAGGTCCGAAGGTCGGAGCTGGAGCATGACGAAGGCTTCAAAGCTTATGAGGATCAGCCCTGCACCTCCGTCCACCAATACATGGTGGAGTTGAACATTGTTAATGGTAGGAGACACCGTCAACGGGAGTAGGCCAGCTCCGATCATGTTACGTGGCAGTCCGAAGCATCGAAAGTGATGGGAGTGTCCATCCACATTCGATGAGGTTCCACCCTGGCGGTGGGAGCTACATCATCCATGTCCTGCCGCATTGTTTTGAGGATGAGGCGAGAAGTAATGTCCCAAGAACCACCATAAATAGTGTTTAGGGTCTTCCGACACTCGTTGTCAAAGATGTCGGAGTCTTCATCGACAGTGTTGTAGACAGCCTTCAGAACCTTCTTGGGGTCCTGAAAGCCTAGCTCCTCTTCAGCCATAGCTTCGTTGACTTTTTGTTTTCCTTCCCGCTGGCGGAAAGGAGCTTCTTCTCGGCGATTATTGTAGCGCTCGACAAGGTTTCGGACCTCTCGACATTCTTCTAGACTGTGTTTGTTTGTCTTGTGGATCGGACACCACACCTTCAAGCTGCTGCCGTCTTTTGACGAAGGACGAGGTCGTCTTTCGGGGCGTGGCCCCCGGCCACCCGGAGCCACAGTAGCCGCAGCAGTAGGTGTGCCGGTCGACGACTTCTTCTTGCCTTTGGAATTCTTTTTCTTTTTGCCACCTCCAGAAGTAGTGCCTTCAGTCTTGGAGGATTTCTTGTTGGCCTCCGGAGGTGGTTTGGAGTTCATCTCATGTCCCTCCGCAGCTTTGGCACATTTATCTGCTAAGCTGAAGAGTTCCGTGACACAGGTGACTTCTTTGGTCGCTAGCTTCTCCAGCATCTTTTTGTCTCGAACGCCCTGTCTGAAGGCAACGATAACAGAAGTGATCATGATTAAGGGGATGGCATTGCGTACCTTAGAAAATCTCAGGATAAAGGATCGCAGCAATTCCCCCGTTGTTTGTTTCACAACAAACAAATCCAATTCAGTGTTGGGCCGTAGTGAACTGTTGGCATAGTTCCGCCCAACTATTGATGGAGTTGGGTGGAAGACTCATGAACCAGGAACTTGCGGTCCCAATTAGAGCCACTGGGAAGTAGTTGGCCATCAGGGCCTAATTGTCCCCCGCTGCAAGTATAGCAGTGGTGTAGATTTGAAGAAACTTTGTGGGGTTGACAGTCCCGTCGAATTTCTTCGGCAAATGAGGCCGGAACATCTGCGGCCATCTGACCATATGTAAGTACATGGCCAGGGAAGAACATCCCCCCCTACTCCCTGAGGAGCAGGGTTGTCTCGAGCCTCTCGTCTCTCACGAGCATGCTCGATATGGATGCGACTGCCCTGCTGCTGGTAACGGCAATCAAGTTCCGACCGCAGGTCATGATTCGGAATCCTGGTGATGGTGTGGGTGTGTCCTACTCGAGAAGGCAGCGAAGTCACCTGCTGAGATATAGCACGCCGTCGGTGTGTGAGGACCAAGTCTTCCGGACAAGGTCCTATGTTGAGCTGTTGCTTGCCCCGAAGGGGGAGGACCTTAGTTACTGATGGCATCAACTGCGGCTGGAACCAGATGCTGCACATTAGCATGCCACTGCTCCATCGCACCTTAAGGTGCTTTGGGCGCTGGTGGGCGCTCTAACAGAGTTCGCGCAGCAATTAGCGCATTCCCGGGGTTGTTGTTTGGTGATGTTGTGACCAACACAAGTACCCCATCTTGTTGTCTAGCATTGTTTGCTAGGGCAGATGGTGGTGGTGGTGGCATGACACCCACCGGGACAACAGCGCCCGCTGGCTGCTGCATGTTGGAGGGATTACCTCTAGCAGGCTATTCAGCATGGTTGCCGTTGGAAGATCCTGCGACGGAGTTCACCATCTTGCGACCTCGGGCACCCCCTACCTGGCGCACCAAATGTCAAAGCGCACTAATGACACTTCCCTCGGTACTACTAAATGTAGCCCGCAGAGGTTCTTGTATTGGTTTGGGCGCGCGGAGATCAAGAACAAGATGATGACATGTGGGATTTACGCGGTTCGGGCCGTGTTAGCATAATACCATACTCCACGGGGTGTGTGTTTTGTATTGAGTGTTCAGTATAGCTTGTGTGCGTCTGAGCTTGGATCAGATCAGATCAGATGTCCCTGTATCATGTGGCGCAATCCTTTTATACTCTAAGGACTGACTGTTACAACATTTGCCTAGCCCGACATGTGGCCCTGGCGTATTTAATAACCTAATACACAGTCTATGAGTATTAAGCACGGTTAATAGTGTGATAACGTGACTTAATGGCAATGTTATCCCTATTAACAACTCACTAATCGTGTGTCATTAATACAACATTAATGACACGTAATCAGTTCTTGTAATTGTCACTTTAATTGTCCCTTGAATGTCCATGCTATTGAAGATCCGCCAGTGTTCCCGTTGGTGTTGTAGGTCCGGAGGCTCTACACGTTGCAGCTCCGGAGCTTCCCCTTTCGAAGAGATGGGTACGGTGTTGTTATCACGTGGCGGCACTGGAGCTTCCCTCTACAGGGGGTTAGATCCAGGGTTATTATCCATGTGTCATCTCCGGAGCTTCCCTCTGTTAGGAGTTCAGCTCCAGTCTTACATTACACGTGACAGTCCCGGAGCTACCCATATGAGGAAGGCGGGTCCAGTGCCGTGTGACATGTGGGGCCTGAGGGAACCTTCAACTCTGACAGGTGGAACTCTCTTGCACTTCTTGTAGTATCATGGGGTACCCGGTACGCAGGGTACCGACAGCCATGTCATAGACTTTTATTATAGACTAGCTAAACAATAGAAAAAAGATATAATGCAAGCTAGATTTCATAACTCTCATGTAAAATTTGCTGCACGTGAACCCGAATTTTAGGAACATGCAACCTGCTGTAATGAGTCAAAAACATGCAAAGTTTGCTCCCAAACCTATTGTTTTTCGTGCTACACATGTAACACCTCGTAGGTCAGTAGTTGGATACAAAAATCCTGAAACTTTGGCTCAAGAACCTACTGGTTCATCTCAGCTTTCAGGTGTTATTCCTACTAGACGTCGTGTGACTCAGTACTGGATTCCTAAATACTTTTTGACTAACCCCAATATTGAGTAATCGACATATTGTGCTTCTTTTTATGTTACACGCTTGAGGAAGGAGAACATTTGGATTGTGGATTCAGGCTGCTCATGCCACATGACCAGTAACAAAGAATGGTTCTCCTCCCTCTCTGTTGTGTCACTTGTAGAGAATGTTACTTTTCTAATAATTCTTCAACTCCTATAATTGTCTAAGGGTTCAGTTAGAGTAAATAATCACTACACTCTGAAGGATGTGGCACTTGTTAAAAATTTGAAATACAAGTTGCTTTCTGTTTCACAATTGCTAGATGAAAATATGGAAATTATTTTCATTAAAAATTGCTACAAGTTTGTATATTCAAATAGTGAGCTCATTTTTAACATGTCTCATTTTGGAAGAGTTTTTAATGTTGATTTTGATAGGTCATCCTCTAAGCATAGGTGCCTAGTTGCTAATTACTCAAAAGACTTATATTTTTGGCATCGTAGACTTGGTCATGTAGGCTTCGATCATCTCACGCGTGCTAGTGCTCTTGGTCACATATGTGGGCTGCCTAAGCTTAAAAGGGACAAAAATTTATGTGCTCTTCTTGTAGACATGCTAAGATGGTTGCAGGTTCACATGCTCCTCTCAAAATAATCATGACAAAGAAACCGGGACAACTTTTGCACCTTGACATCGTAGGTCCTTCACGTGTTCAATCTTTTCGAGGTAAATGATATGTTCTTGTGATTGTTGATAATTGTTCTAGATAATCTTGGGTTTACATTATTGTATCTAAGAACAAAGCTTTTAGTCACTTTAGAACTTTATTTCTTAGATTATCAATTAATCACCCAGGATCTTTAAAAGAAATTAGAAGTGATAACAGAATCAAATTTAAAAATCAATTGTTTGATCACTTTTGTACTGAAAATAGAATAGATCGTCAATTTTCTTCACCCTATGTACCTCAAAAAAATGGTGTCACGGAGAGAAAGAACAGAACCTTAGTTGAGATGGCTAGGACTATGATTGATGAATATCAAACTCCTAGGAAATTTTACACTGGCGCAATTGCAACCACTTGTTATGTCTCAAATCTTGTTTTCTTGCGTGCTAAGCTAGGAAAAACACCATATGAACTTCGGTTTGGACATAGGCCGAGTGTCACACACTTTCGGGTCTTTGGTTGTAAATGCTTTGTTAAGAAATATGGTAATAAATTTGAACCTATATCTGTTGATGGCATGTTTCTTGGTTATCCATCTCATACTAGAGGCTACCATGTGCTTTTACTTGATACTAACAAAATTGTGGAGACTTGTGAGGTTTCTTTTGATGAAGCTAGCCTAGGTACTAGCTTTAATATTGTAGGTCCAAATCCATATCCGCAGGAGGAGAGTATTTTCATCGAGAAAGAGGAAGAAGTTGTGTTGCTGCCCGAAAATTCAGATGCAAATGACATTGATCATGTTGCTGATTTTGCACCACAACCAGCACCAACAACTAGTGCAGCTGGTACAGATCATCCTCAAGCCACAAGTTCTTCGATCTATAATGAACATGAAGAAGAAGGTGCTTGTGAAGTGTCTACTCCCCTCTGCGTCCTCAAAAGTCATCCTCCACAATAAATCATTGGAATCTTGCACGAACGAGTTACACAGTCTAGATTTCGCGATCCAAACTCTCATGCTCATTCTACTTTTATTGCTTCGTTTGAACCCAATAATATATCGCACATACTCACTAATGAATCTTGGATTATTGCCATGCAAGAAGAGTTACAAAATTTTGAAAGAAATAATGTTTGAAAACATTTACGTCCACCTCAAGGTCACACTTTTTAATTGGAACTAAATGGGTGTTTAAAAATAAACAAAGTGAGTATGGGGTTGTAGTTAAGAATAAGGATAGTTTGGTTGCTAAACGTTTCACACAAGTTGAAGGTCTAGATTTTGATGAAACTTTTGCTCCTGTTGCTAGATTTGAAGCCATAAGAATTTTGTTAGCTTTTGTTGCATCTAAAGGATTCAAGTTATATCAAATGGATGTTAAAAATGCTTTTCTTAACGGCTACATATGTGAGGAGGTTTATGTCAAGTACCCACCAGGTTTTGAAAATTTATATTTTCCTAATCATGTTCACAAACTGTCCAAAGGCTTGTACGGTCTAAAACAAGCCCCTAGAGCATGGTAGGATATGTTAAAAACATTCTTACTTGAAAAGGGGTTTACCATGGGCAGGGATGATAAAACTCTGTTGGTGCTTAAGCATGGCAATGACTCATTATTTTTTCAAGTGTATGTGTCTGATATTATCTTTGGTTGTGCTTCTCATGATCTTGTGTCCAAGTTTTCAGCTATGATGAGTTCAGAATTTGAGATGAGTATGATGGAAGAACTCACATACTTTTTGAAACTGCAAATCAAGGAAACCAAGGGAATCTTTGTGCATCAAACGAAGTATACAAAGGACCTCCTAAGGCGCTTCAACATGGACAAAAGCAAGCCTCTTCGGACACCAATAGGAACAACAACAACACTTGAACTTGATGAAGATGGAGAACCCATGGATCAAAAAGAATATCGAAGCATGATCGGGTCACTTTTGTACCTCACAATATCAAGACCGGACATACATTTCAGATTATGTCTTTGTGCATGATTTCAAGCTTCGTCACGTGCTTCACATCGTCAAGCCATCAAAAGAATTCTCAGGTACTTACATTGAACTCATGAATTTGGCATTTTTCTTCCTTCTTCCTCAACTGTTACTTTAAAAGCTTTTTTGGATGCCGATTTTGGAGGTTGTAGGATTGATAAGAAAAGTACTTTAGGTGCTTGCCATTTTCTTGGTAATTCACTTGTTGCTTGGTCCTCTAGAAAACAAAATTCAGTTGCAAAATCCAAGGCAAAATCCGAATATGTAGCTACTGCTAGCGCTTGCTCACAAATTCTTTGGATTGTTCAAACAATTGAGGACTATTGGGTTGATCTAGATAGTGTTCCACTATTTTGTGATAATACTAGTGCCATTTGCCTTTCTAAAAACCCCGTGCAACATTATAGAATAAAACACATTGACAGTAGGTATCATTTTCTCTGTGATAATATTGAAAAAAAAACATTGTGCCTCACCATGTGGATACCGAACAACAATTGGCTGACATTTTTACAAAACCTTTGTGTTTCACTCATTGTTGTTTCATTCGTGTGAAAA
Source organism: Tuctoria greenei (assembly GCA_036927565.1). Taxonomy (NCBI): domain Eukaryota; kingdom Viridiplantae; phylum Streptophyta; class Magnoliopsida; order Poales; family Poaceae; genus Tuctoria; species Tuctoria greenei. The sequence continues at coordinate 44,005,633 of JAYESD010000001.1, read as the reverse complement.
AGGGATTATGCATCCTAATGACTTAAATTGAGGGGATGTTTTTGAAACATGGGAAGTCTTTGTGTGAATCTGAATTTAAAATAATATGAGCATAGTATTTCATACATATATGACTTTTTTATTCCTTTTATATGCTGAATGTTCTTACTATATTACTCGTGTTATACATTTTATAGTTTTTTTCATGACTAGTAATTGGAATAATTACTTACACTAAATCTGGTCATGATCAAACTTTCTTGCTGTTTTGAACTTGTTGCATGCTCACAAGTGTTTTTAATAAAAAAATAATCAATCAACTATCCACATGTTGAGCTTTTATGATCAAATAGATAAATGAGAAAACATCAAGAGAATATGCATGCATCATACTTCTTCTTTTGAGATTTCTTATCATTGCACTTAGATATGAACTTGGAAGGAGTTGTGCATGACTAAAACCATGTCTTTAAGCTTTTGATTGTCAAATGACATATGCTTGGCTTGGTTGGTTAGAAAAAGGCTGATGCGGCATATAATATCTTCCAAATGTAATATGATCTGAATTTGTGCTTTGAAAAATAATAAAAATACAGCAACAAGTGTCATGTTTTCAGATCTTGAAATAGTTAAGTTTGTGAGATCATGACTTTCTTAAATTGAAAATTCCACTTGATCTCTAGCATGGCTTACACTACTTTATGTATCTCATTGATGTAATAGTGTCAGTTACTTGATAGTATAACTTGGATGAGCTTCGTTTTATATGTATATGTTATAATATGACTATTGAAACTTCTCTTTTGAACCTTGTTGAATACACTGTCAAAGGGAGAGAAATATGTGTAGGGGGAGAAATATTCGTTTTTGAAAATTATTTCTCAATTGATTTAAAAAAGGGGGATAAAATTGTTTTTGAAACTTTCAAGCGAATAAGCCAATGTTCGGATTTTAAGTGGTGTTGCCAATTCATTCATCAAGGGGAATATTGTGAGACCAATGTGGTGAATACATTGGAAATTATGTTATACGTGTAGGTTTACATGCAAAGTTTTGAATATACATGAGAAACACAATTCACATTGTTCGAACTTTTGCTGCACGTGAGCTGCATGTGTTTTGCATTCTGGAATGTCCAAACTTTTCTTGTATAATGCATAGCGGCTGTTTTGGATTATCCGAACTTTCCATGTGCTGAAATAATCGTGTGGTTGCAATGTTTTTCATTTGCAATGTTTCAAAATTGCCTTACACTTATGGGAAGATTTGCTTAGTACTTTTGGACTAAGTTTTTGATGTGTTTTGGCTGATCATGGTGGATATTATTTTCCTATGTATGCAACATACTTATGTGAGGTGCTCACATAAGGTGTTGTGGTTATCGGACTAACGCTCGCAAAGATTGGTTGATTATTCATGTGCAGGTGTTGCTTGAGGTCAATACATGGCTGGTGAAGGGATCCATTGAACTAGTCTTAGGGAAAAGATGAGGTTCAACAACCAAGTTCAGGAGGAATTGTGGTTGAGTTGATCGGGAGGTCACGCAACATGTTTGGGTCAAGATCAATTTATATGAAGGTATCGTGGATGTTGTTGGAAGTTGTTTGCATGTGTGCAAGGAGTGAATGCACATTGCAACATGGTTCTAAGGTGTGATGAAGAGAAGTGGATGCAAAGATGTGCCCGGAAAGGTCGAACTAGTGGATTATGGACTCAAGCTGTGGTTGAGTCGATAATGGCTCAAATATAGAAAGATTGTAGTTGGTCTTGGTTATATTTCATGTGGCTCATTGTGAGACCAATGTGTGCTAAATACATTATCTTTGATGAAAAAAGATTTGAATACTACCAAAACAACTTTTTAACAAGGTCTGACTCTAGGTCCGAGCTCCTGCATGGTCCGACGATAGGTCCGACTTGTTTTGGGTTGCTCCTGGAAGGTCCGATGCAGGGTCCGACTTATTTTTGCTAGGTACGACTTCTTTGTCTAGGTCCGATTTATTTTGGATCGGTCCGACTTGTTGTACCTAGGTCCGACTAGCTTTGGTAATTTTTGGCGCTATGTCTTGCTAGCTTTAGTAAGTTCCAGCACTAGGTCCTCCTAGCTTTGGTAAGCTCCGGTTCAAAGTCAGGTTAGCTTTGGCAAGGTTCGGAGGTTGATCGCAGTGGTTCTGCTTTTAACTTGCAATGTTTCGAACTTTCTTTTTGGATTATGGAAAGTTTGCTTAGTATTCTTTTACTAAGTTTTTGGTGTGTTTTGGTGTTTATGGTTGATATCGTTTTGCTATGGATTGTAACATGTTTATGTGAGGTTCTCATGTAAGGTGTTGTGATTTCGGAACTAACGTGCGTCAAGTCGAGGACTTGTGCTCGGAAGTATTGGTTGTTTATTCATGTGCAGGTGTTGCTTGAGTTGAAAACATGGCTGGTGACGGGATCCATTGAACTAGTCTTAGGGAGAATATGAGGTTCAACAACCATGTTCGGGAGGAATTGTGGTTGAGTTGATTGGGAGGTCGCACAACATGTTTGAATCAAGAACACTACATATGAAGGTACCGTGGACGTCGTTGGAAGATGTTTGCACGTGTGCATGGAGTGCATGAACGTGGCTAAATGGTTCCGAGGCATGATGAAGAGAAGTGGACATAAAGAATTGGTCGGAAAGGTCCAACTGGCTTGCTTATGGACTCAGGGTGCGGCTGAGTCGAGTTTGACTCAAATATGGAAAGATTTGAGTTGGTTACGATAGTATTTTGTGTGGCTCACAAAGTTGAGTTATTTTAGGAATGTGTGATACGTTCCTAAGGTGTTTGGAAGTCTTAAGATTGCTTCTATATGCGTTTAGAAGAGTCTTGAGTGGTTATGGAAAGTTTTGATTCGTGAATTGAGTAGGATTAGAGTCCTAGTTTGAGTTGAGTTGGCCTTTGGGCTGGTTATATAAGCAAGGGAGGCCAGAGCTCGTTGCAGACAACTTTTGGGCTGTTCCTCTTGTGTTATATTGAATAAATTTGTATTTGAAAGAAACTTTTGTGCCTTGTTCATCTGACTTGTTTCTGTCAAGGTTTTCTCATCGAGTTTCTACACATCACTACCTTGCTTTGGTGGTTTTATCATAACTCAAGTTTTATAGATCCAAATGACGTGATTCTTTTTTGGGTTGTCTTCAAAATTTGATTATCTACCATCTGTAAAAATTTCACGGTCATTGGATTAGTGGTTTCGGATCTACACGAGTTTCATTGCAGTGTTGCAGACCTGATTTTTCTCGGGTAGAACAGATTGGCCTTCGTTTAATCTTTCTATCGTAACTTGAGTTTTTCTCAACAGTTTTTCGTGATTATTGTTGTTGTATATTTATGACTTGATTCTCCACAATCTATACTGGTTTTATCACAATTGATCATGTCTAGGTTAGTCGCACACACAATTTCTTAACAGATTGATTTTCTGCCGAGGGGTTTTTGTTGCTTCCGCTAAAAAAGTTTTAATCTACCATTCACCCCCCTCTTGTAGCTTTTCACGTGCTCTTCGACTCTACAATTGTTATCAAAGCCATGGTGCTCCAATGTTTGAGATTTGCACATGTTTTTGACTAATCATCATGAAGAAATACTCTGCCAAACCTTGTGTGTTAAGTGGTATTGATTTTAAGGTTTGGAAGGCACACATGGAAGCCTTATCTAGGCATAGGGCTTTGCAATATGGTAAAAGGTGTACAAGCCTTACAAAGTGTTGTCAAACGATCAAGTTACAACTACAAATATGGGAGATGTCGACAACAACAACAAGGCTCGAAACTTGATCAGACAAGGACTAACTCAAAGCTACTTCAATCGTGTTGCTCACCTCCGATCTGCGTACGATGTTTGGAAAGCTCTATGTGATTACCACGAAGGATCCAACATGATCAAGGAGGTAAGACAAGATATGTTCAAAAAGGAATACATGCATTTTGAGATGCAACCAGGTGAGTCCATCAGTGATTTATTTGCTCGCTTTAATAAAATTCTCAGCAACTTGCGTAGTGTCAATGTTAATCTTTTAGATGCTAAAAATGCTAGAAAATTGTTAAGTGCATTAGATATGTCAATTTGGAAGATGAAAGTCACATCTATTCATGAATCTACTGTCATGAGTACACTTACTTTAGATGTTCTATATTCTAAATTGATAACTCATGAAATTGACATAATCTCACGTAAGAACTCCAGCAAATCTCTTGCATTTGTTTCTCAACGTGACATGCCTAGCTCCAGCCTATCTTCATCTTGTGGAACGCATGCTTTGTTGTCCTCTCTAACCCTTGAACAGATTGAAGAGTTTCCAAAGGAAGAACTTGCACTCATCTCTACTCGGTTCTCAAAATCATTTCAAAATGTGAGAACTAGAAGGAGGGGGAGTGTCGGACCTCAACGATGCATCGAATGTGGTAAGACTTGACATTTTCGCATGAATTACCCTAACCTTTCAGGTACGACTTCCCGTGATGAAAAGCAAACATGGACGAAGCACTTCTATGCAAACAACAACAAGAAAAGGAAGGGACTTACAGGACGCCAATTGGTGAATAGTTTTATCTCCGCACTTCAAGAACTTGGCTCGAGCAATGTGGACATCGGAAGTGACGAAGATGAAGATGATTTGGCAAACTTGGGCTTCATGGCGGGCAAGTCAATACCAAGTATGGAGGAGGCAGAACACAACAGCGACAATGAAGAGGTTTGTCCTACTTGCGTTGAAATGTGTGATGCTATTTCTCTTGCCACTTCTATAGTTAAGGAAAAGGACAAAAAGCTTAGGGACAATGCTGTTAAAATTGAGTCACTAGAATATGAAATTAATCATTTTAAATCATTGATGCTACGTGATGATTCTTGTTTCTCATGTTATTTAATATATAAACAATTGTCCTCTCTAAGAAGTACACACACCTCCACAATTGATAAACTTGACTTAGAGATTGAAAAGAACAGAGAGCCTGCTGCACTTAATGATAAAAACTTGAAAGATGCTAGTTGTTCTACAATTGATTTGCATTGTTATACTTGTGATGATCTTGATAAGAAACTACAAGATGCTATGAATTGGATTTCTATATTGAACGATGCTTTACGCTCTCGTGAAGTTAAATATTGTTATAATTGCAAATTAAAAAGAAAAACTTCATGTGAAAATTGCCTTGATCTGTCCAATAAACATGATGACATGCATAGGACATTAGATTGGTTTTGTAATGCAAATTAGAACCTAAACTTGCTCCTGAATTCTTCTAAATCTTGCAATGATAAATCTGGTATAGGTTCTGATTCTCATGCTCATGCTAAGGCACATCCACCAAAAATTTTAAAGTCATTAGGAGGTGGTTTGATTCAAACAGCTCCTAAACAAAAAGAAGTGATTTTCAAATCTGCAGGAATGTTGTCTCATTCAGCTTCTAATAAATATGTTGCTTGCTCATCTAGACATGAACACAAAGTTAAACTTAATTATACCCACTGCGGTAGAGATGGTCATGTCATAGATTTTTGTCATAGACTAGCTAAACAACAGATAAAGGAATAAATGCAAGCTATATCTCATAACTCTCATGCAACATTTGCTGCACACACTAAATTAGATACATGCAACCTGCTGTTATGAGTAAAAAACATGCAAAGTTTGCTACCAAACCTACTGTTTTTTGTGCTACACATGTAACACCTCGTAAGTCAGTAGTTGGGTACAAAAAATTTCAAACTTTGGCTCATGAACCTGCTGTTTTGTCTCAGCTTTCGCATGTTTTTCCTGCTGCCACTACAGGAAAAGCGATCATTTGCGACGGATGTTTTTATTTGCGATGGCCAGCCGTCGCAAATAGCTTAAATTGCGACGGCCGGCCTCTGGCCATCGCAAATAAGATGGCCGTCGCGAATAAGAGCTTATTTGCGACGGCTTTCGGACCTGTCGTCGCAAATAAGCTGTTATTTGCGACGGCCAACCCTAGGACCGTCGCAAATAACAGAGCCGTCGCAAATAAACCCTTATTTGCGACGGCCGGTTAAACGGCCGTCGCAAATAGGATTTAATTGCGACGGCCGTAAGTCCAGGCCGTCGCAATTAATACGGCCATCGCAAATTAGGGCTTATATCGGGACGCTCCACCCCGACCCTTCATTTTCCTCAACACCCCGCCGCCGCGACCCCGCCACCGCCGCCGCGCCCCCGCCGCCGCGCCGCGCTCCCGCCGCCGCGCCCCCGGCACCGCCACCGGCCCGCCGCCCTCGGCCCCGCCTCCACGCCCGCCGCCCTCGGCCCCGCCTCCGCGCCCCCGCCACCGCCGCCGCGCCCCCGCCGCCGCGCCGCGCTCCCGCCGCCGCGCCCCCGGCTCCGCCGCCAGCCCGCCGCCCTCGGCCCCGCCTCCGCGCCCGCCGCCCTCGGCCCCGCCTCCGCGCCCGCCGCCCTTGGCCCCGCCTCCGCGCCCGCCTCTGCGCCCGCCGCCCTCGGCCCCCACCGGCGTCGCCTCCGCCTCCGGCCCGCCTGCCTCCGCCTCCAGCCCGCCGCGCCACCGGCGTCGCCGCTGCCGGCCCGGACCGCTGCGCCCCCGACCGGACCGCCGCGCTCCGACCTTGAGGTCAGTGCTACTCCCCCCTGTTTTAGGGTTTTTTTTCAGATGTAGCTAGCAATTTTGTTAAGAGGTAGTAGCAATTAGCTATAGTAGCTTAGAATAGCTTGTATAGTTTATTTAAGGATTGAATCACTTAATTATAGAAGATGTAATAAAAAGGGCATTTGCTAGTGCAGTTTTGCATACGGTGAAAGAACTTGAGTGTGTGTATGTATGGGAACGATGCCATGTAATAGGCCCCCGGCCCCCCGCCGCCCCTGCGCCCCCGGCCCCGCCGCACCCTCGCCATCGGCCCGCCGCACCCTGACCCCGCCGCCCCCAGCGCGCCCACCGCCCCCAGCCCCCCGCCGCCCCTGCGCCCCCGGCCCGCCGGCCCCGCCGCTAGCCGCTAGCCGCGCCCCCGAGCCGTCGCAATTTAACTGGCCGTCGCAAATAATTGCCTTCATATGGATTGTTCAATCTTCGAATGATTGTTGATCGAATGAGTAGAAATTGTTGCTCGATCTTGATGTTAATTATGCTTAGTTGTTAATGATGTTGGTTATGCAAATTTGTTGATAATGTTATTGATTATGTAGATGTTAAGCATGCTTATGTTTTGCTTTAGTATTCTTAATGTTTATGTTCATTGCTGCTTATCGTTATTGAATTAAGTTATTAAATGTTCAAATTTTGATTAATTGTTATGTTTCTTTTAGCATGTTCAATATTCTTTATATATATAAATATATAAATATAAATATAAATATATATGTATATATATATAAGCGGGTTAAAACGATAATGTATCAGAAGAAATATCAAAAGAGAGAGGAGATATTCTACGCCATATCGCCTGCGGTGAGCATGACAGCGGAGGAGAGTCCGGCAGCGGAGGACGGCCCTGACTATGAAACTTTCAACTCTGACCCACTTTTCTCCTCACTCTCGTTCTCTTTCCTCATTCGTAAATGATTTATAAATGAACATGAGCAACGTAACCTATAGCAATTGATTACCCGTTTCGGATCGGCACGTCTCACATGCCATTGGCATGTGAGACGTGCAGGTTCGGAATTGTCCCTTTTTGGACAGCCTCGGAGTGACCGAGGGGGCGTGGCTTGTGACGAGACGTGGGTCCGGATTTGGACGAGATTTCGGTGGCGTAACCCTGTTGTTCTCTGCTGCACCATTTTTGGGCGTGCAGTGGAGAACAGCGGGGTTATGCTGCCGAAATTTCGTTCGAATCCGGATCACGCGTCTCGTCATGAGCACGCTCCGCTCGGTCACTCTTGGGTGGGTTTAGGATCTATCTGCCTAGGTTGTAGGGCCGTGACATAACACAACAATACATTAACGACAATTTCTTTCGCATTAAACTGTAGAGTCAAACATGGGTGAAGACCGCAGTTGGATGTATACTGGCTGGAAGAGCAGAAATGGTGGTCACTCCGATGAGTGGTTTATCAAGTTAGATCAATTTTTGGATCGAGCATTTTCGTTGTCAACGGAAGATATGGTGCGGTGCCCATGTACAAAATGCCGAAACACTAAGTTTTTGAGAAGATTGGAGCTTTCGTTTCACTTATGTCGAAACGGTTTCACTCCACAATATGTAGTGTGGACCTTCCACAGCGAGACTAATTCTCGAGTCATAGCCGAAGTGGATGAGGATGATGATATAACAGAGGTTGATAGGATGGATGAGATGTTAGAAGCTCTTGAAGTGGAGGATCCTCTTACAAATGAGGCAGAGAAGTTCTTCGAGGAGCTGAAGAAATCACAAGAGCCGTTGCATGAACACACGGCTGTGATCGTACTTGCTTTCTTGACCAGATTTATGGCAATTAAGTCCAAGTACTTTTTTTCCATCAACTGCTACAATGATCTCATGAAATTGATCTGCGATATCCTTCCACAACCTCACAAAGCGCCACCAGATATGTATCAGTCAAAGATCAAGATATCTGGTCTCGGTATGAAGTATGAGAAAATTGATGTGTGCCTAGACAACTGCATGCTATTCTGGAAAGAGCACGCCAATGAGAAGATGTGCTTGAAATGTGGTAAATCGAGGTATGTCGAAGTTGTTAATGACGATGGCGATAATGTGATGACAGATGTCGCACATAAGCAGCTTCGTTACTTGCCTGTGACACCTCGGTTGAAGCGGATGTTTCTTTCAAAAAGAACCGCAAGACACATGAGATGGCACAAAGAAGGTAAACGTGAGAACAAAGAATTCTTGACGCATCCGTCCGACGGTGATGCATGGAAGGCGCTAGACCGTTTCGATCCAGACTTTTCTCGTGATGCGAGGAATGTTCGCATTGGATTAGCAACAGACGGATTCTCACCGTTCAGTACGAATGCCGCGCCATACTCATGTTGGCCTGTCTTTGTCATTCCGTACAACCTGCCACCTGCTTTTTGTACGAGGAACGAGTTCATGTTTCTCAGCCTCATTGTACCTGGACCTGATCATCCCGGGTCACGTCTCAACGTGATGTTAAAACCGCTGATCGAAGAATTGAAAGTCTTGTGGACAGGAGTCGAAGCGTACGACAGTTACAAGAAGCAGAAATTCAACCTTCGAGCTGCTTATTTGTGGTCCATCCATGATTTGCCGGCATACGGCATGTTTTCCGGATGGAGCACTCACGGTCATCTGACGTGTCCGATATGTGCCTCAGACACGGATTGCTTTCGACTAACTCATGGAGGCAAAATATCTTACTTCGATTGTCACAGACGTTGGCTGCCCTCGAATCATATATTTAGGCAGCAGAGGCATGTCTTTCGAAAGAACACTGTTGTCACTAAAGGACCACCGAAGCGTCTCAACGGGTCAGAAATTTCTGATATGTTGGACAAACTGGTGCCTGATGAAGGTCGTCCTGGATATTTCGTAGGTTATGGAGAGGAACACAATTGGACTCACATATGTGGACTTTGGGAGCTACCATATGTGAAGTCGTTGATTCTAATGCACAACATTGATGTCATGCATCAGGAGCGTAATATGAGCAAAAGTATCATAAGCACTTGCATGGATATGCCTGGCAAAACGAAAGACAATTATAAAGCTAGACTAGATTTGGCAGACATTTGTCACCGTCCAACTCTTGAAATCTCTGAAAGTGGTGGAAAGCCACGTGCTTCTTTCTGTCTTCGATCGAAAGAAAAGAAAGAAGTTATGAAATGGATGAAAACTTTGAAATTCCCAGATGGTTACGTAGCTAGCCTGAAACGAGCCGTAAATGTTAACATAGGAAACCTCACTGGGTTGAAGAGTCATGATTATCACATTATAATGGAAAGACTCCTACCTGTTATGTTCCGAGGCTATCTAGATGATGCGGTGTGGAAGGTTTTAGCCGAGCTCAGCTATTTCTATAGACAGCTTTGTGCTAAAGAAATCAAGATCGGGATGATGGATAAGTTAGAGAAGGAGATACCCATACTTTTATGTAAGATGGAAAAAAATTTTCCACCGGGTTTCTTCAATCCAATGCAACATCTGCTTATCCATCTTCCATTCGAAGCTAAAGTTGGCGGTCCTGTGCAATATAGGTGGATGTATCACATTGAAAGAGCGCTACGATATCTGAAACCAATGGTTGGCAACAGGGCAAGGGTGGAAGGGTGCATCGCTGAAGCATATGCTCTTAAAGAAGTTGGATACTTTTCAAGTGTCTACTTTGCGGAAGAAAACAATATCAATACTTCGGCGATGCGGTACAATGTGGACGAAACACCCCCTCTAAGCGACCTTTCCATTTTTCAAACGAGAGGCACCACCGTTGGTAGCTACACGACCTACGTGCTATCCGAACAAGAAAGGACTGTTGCTTTACTCTACATGTACGCAAATATAGAAGGCATGCAGGAATACTTCGAGTAAGTGTTTCTCCTATGTTTATGCTAATCTACATATTTTGCTACACATGTACTCTAAAAGATGTTTTTTCATGTTCAGCGAGTTCCACAGACAATATTGGCCACATAGGCATCAACCTACGGCCAAACAAGTAGAAGCCATGCGAATGGAAGGAATAAATGGGGGACAGAGTTTTCTATCTTGGTTTCGAGAATATGTAATATTCTCTCGTCTTCTATGTATTATAAATTACTATTATTAAAGAAGTATTATGTAATATTCTCTCGTCTTTTATAACAGTGTCGGACTCACAGTGTCCATGAAGATTTGCGGCAGCTATCTTATGGATTGGTGAATGTTAGAAGCTATGGTCGATATGACGTAAATGGCTTCCGATTCCGTACAACTCATTTTGAAGCTCATCGTCCTCTTGCGGCAACATCAAATTCCGGTGTTGTGACGAGAGCAATGGACACTCAAGGGAATTTAACCGATTATTATGGTATCATTAACAAAATCCTTGAATTTACTTTTACCGGAAATAAGACCCTTCGAGTTGTCTTCTTTGACTGTGACTGGTTTGATCGTACTCATGGAACTCGAGAAAACCAATTTGGAATGGTGGAAGTGAAACATAAGGACCGACTACGGGGTTACGATACATTTGTTCTTGCGCATCAAGTTGAACAAGTGTATTATCTACCTTATCCATGCACGAAGCTCAGTGCTTGGTGGGTGGTATATAAGGTGAATCCTCGTGAGCGGCTATATACTCCTGGGGATGATGGTTACCATGATAGCGAAGACGTTGAAGAAGTGTACCAAGAAGAAGAGTTGCCAGACACTTTTATCGTCGAGCTTGGTGCAGGACTCGATCAATTAGTTGGAGATGTTGAAGACGTTGAAGATGTAGAGGCAGATGATACGCGAAAACGAAAATTAGAACAGGCCACGATGGAAGATCGTTGGGCTGGTTTAAGGAGTAGGGCACAGGCACATGACAATGATGTTGATGAATTTTGAAAGTGACTACAAGTAATGTTTTCTTGAAGATAGTAACATGAATTTTATATATTTTATTTGCATATTTACTAATTATCTAATTACAATAGGATGGCGTCAAAGAAGGGTAAGAAGGTGCCGCCGACGAGGGGGTTCTACCCCTCTAGACCTGAGGACGCTTTCGTTGGTGCCTCGTCGACTGGCAGCAGATGCTCTCAGCTACTGGGGCACGTTCAGACCAGCTCTAGAGCTTCGTCACAGGTAAATGTCACTCGTTTTTGACAAATTCTTTAAATTCAAATTCACATTAAACTTACTTATGAATCATTTGAATGTTGTAGTCCTCACCGGCTGACTCAGAGGCTGCGGCGCCTTCGGTGAGCCAGCCTTCGGCGAGGCAGCCCTCGGCCAGCCAGCACTCGGCGAGGCAACCCTCGGCGAGTCAGCCCTCGGCCAGCCAGCTCCCGGCTGGCGATGACTTTGTTCCTGAGGCCTTTGACTCGGCTGGTGAGGAGCCGTCTGGGTCACCTGACGTGGCGCCCCAGCAGACGCGGAGGACGAGGAGGACTCACTTTGTCAGTCCTCTCGCGGTCCCTTCACAGAGGATCGTGATTCGTCCAGTCGGAGACAGGTAATAAAAATTATAGTTTTCAATTTTAGTTTCTTTTGATTACTTAAGTAATGAATGAATGAATAAATATCTTACAGGAGTTGGGACGACTTGTCTTTCACCAGTGAGAAACACCAGAGACCGGTGAACGGTGTCCTCGGGTCCATAGTGCGTTTGCACTATCCCAGGGTCATCGACGGAGTGCCTGCTCTTTCGTGGGAGGACTACGCACGCGTCCATCACCAGGAGCACGGCAACCTTCAGGAGGCCGTATGGCCGATTTTATGGTAAGTATGTTAAAAAAGTTTCTAAGTTACAACTATTAAACTCTTTTAGTGCACATCTCTTCAATATATTCTTTATCGCAGGCAAGATATACTTTAGAGGACCCGGACGACCATCGCATGTTTGAGGATGCGAGGTGAGTGTTTCACTTCAACGCTGCCAAGGCGCTTCAACAAGCTTTGTCGAACGCCCGTGTTCAAATTATTAATGAGCACTTGAAGGCAAACCAGCAGCTCGTGTTACACTTCCGGCAAGAGAGCGAGAGGCACCTGACGGAGGAGGAGTACGCGCTGGTACGTGGAGTGTAGTAAGTATTTTTTTCTGATAATGTCCTCGATGGTACTTTTAACGACTTTCAACTATGTGCAGGGCCACGTGAGCTGGTTGCAGGGTCGGAACGATGCATTTCGGGCCCTTTGTTGCTACTGGGCTAGCGACGAGTTTAAAGCTAAGTCCGGGAAGGCTCGAGACTGCAGAGGGGTGGAGGGGAAGAGCAGACACGGGCAAGATAACCACTTGCGTTTAGCTAAACGCATGGTAAGTGTGTGTAACTTATGTTTATATATTAATAATAAATTGTTCGTACTAACACGTATTGACAGGAGCGCGAGACGGGGGTGCCGCCCACCCCTGCTGAGGTTTGGAAGAGAGGTCACAGGGACCCTTCTCAGCCGACGGGGTGCAGTCAGGCTGCAGCCGAGCGGTTGGTAAGTTTAGAAACCATTCATATTACATATAACTATATAGATTGTTGAACTTACACGATTTTATTGTTTTGCAGGCTAAGTACGGGGAGGAGGCTAGGAAGATACACGGCGAGGATTTCGATTGGGAACGTCAACCGATCGATCCTCAAGCCGCGTATGCAACCGGTGGTGGAAAAGCACACGGAAGGTGAGTTTGCAAGTCATTTTATCGTTTTCAATTCAAAGTATTCAAGATATTTTAATTTCATATTACTGACTCTCTTTTTTATAGGCTCGCCATATTCGACGGAGTTGTCGACTCGAGGGCGGGTAGACCTGCGAGAGGCAGCTCCACGCAGGCTTCGGGTACGGGAGGTCGCCGCTCGCAGAGGGACATTGAGATGTAGTCCCTCCGAGAAACTGTAGGAGAAAATGAAAGGCGACATGAGGAGGAAAGGAGGGTGATGGAGGCCACGATCCAAACCCAGGCAGCAGCGTTGGCGCAGATGCGGGAAGCAATGGAGGTAACAATCTAAAAATTAAAATTCTTATTAATTCAGCTTAAATGACTTACTAATAGGTAGCATTTAATGTTTACAATGACAGGCCATCGCTCGGGCGCAGGGTCTGGGAATCCAGCTACCGGTACTACCACCGGTCCTCCCAGGCGATCCTTCTTCAGCGGGTCAGGTAAGTCTCTATGTAATCCTTCTTCTCCAGCATAATAAGATTGAGATAGATGAAAGAGACAGATATTTAGATAGAACAAAATGATTGAGATAGAAGAAAGAAAGAGATAGAAGAAAGGGAGACAGAAGAAAGAGTGAAAGATAGATAGAGTAGGATGGGAATGAAGAGAGAGTAAGATGTAGATGGAGATAGAGAGAGGGGAAGATAGAGGGAGGGAGATGTATATGGAGATAGAGGGAGGAAGATAAAAGGAAAAGGATAGCAATAGAGAGATAGAGTGAGCAAGAAAGATAGAGTGAGAGACAAAGAGAGAAATGAAAAGAGAGAGGAAGAGAGGGTGATCTAGATGAAGATAGAGGGAGAGGGAGGGAGAGAGATGTTGATGCATTTATATTCTAACTCTAAGTTTTATTAATTGCAGGGATCCGCGACGGCTGCACAAACGCTGTCGCCTTCGCTACCGCCGCCTGGATTGAGGCGCGACGACGACGACTTCGACTTCGGAGGTGGCTTCGGAGGTTAGATGGGCGAGAGTGAGCCCTTTTATTTACTTTGTTGATGACGATGTGAGATGTATCGGAATTTTAGTTTGTGATTGTGATGATGTTTGTGTATGCTGTGTATATACTGTGTATATTGTCTATATTGTGTTTGTTGTGATTCTGGCCATCGAGCCGGGTAGTGTTTTCTGTTTTTAAAAAAAAAATAAAAAACCTTATTTGCGACGGCTTTTTATACAGTACCGTCGCAAATAAGGGTACAAGCCGTCGCAATTAAACCACAGTTATTTGCGACGGCCTGGCCGTCGCAAATAGAGTCGTGGGTTCCGGAGGAGGACACGTGGGCCCTGCCCTCTGAACTTATTTGCGACGGCTTGGCCGTCGCAAATAGTGGAACTTAATTGCGACGGCTACGCCGTCGCAAATAAGCTTTAAATGTGACGGCTGGGCCGTCGCAAATAAGATCGCGGGGCCCACCAGCCCGCAGCAACAACTTGCGATGGCCTCTCCTAGCCGTCGCAAATAAGTTTATTTGCGACGGTGGCCATCGCAAATAAGCTTATTTGCGATGACATATTTGCGACGGCCGAAAGCCGTCACAAATAAAGAAAGCCGTCGCAAATAGCTTATTTGCGACGGCATCTGGCTTATTTGCGATGGCTTCGACCGTCGCAAATCGTCGGGATTCCTGTAGTGTGCACATCGTGTGACTCAATAATGGATTCCTAAATACCTTTTGACTAACTCCAGTATTGAGTCTTCGACGTATTGTGCTTCTATGTAGGTTACACGCTTGAGGTAGGAGAACATTTGGATTGAGGATTCACGTTGCTCAAGCCACATGACCGGTAACAAAGAATGGTTATCCTCCCTTTCTTTTGTGTCACGTGTAGAGAATGTTACTTTTGCCGATAATTCTTCAACTTCTATAATTGCTAAGGGTTCGGTTTTGGTAAATGATCACTACACTTTGATAGAGGTGGCACTTGTCAAAAATTTGAAATACAACTTATTTTCTGTTTCACAATTGCTAGATGAAAATTTGGAAATTATTTTGAATAAAAATTGCTCCAAATTTGTAGATTGAAATAGTGATCTTATTTTTAACATGTCTCAGATTGGAAGAGTTTTTAAAGCTGACTTTGAAAGGGGGAGATTGTGAGAACTATGTCTAGTTGCTAATGATTAAAAGGGGGAGATTGTGAGACCTATGTGTGCTGAATACATTGGCTTCAACAATAAAAGTTTTTAATACTACCAAAACACCTTTTTAACAACGTCCGACTCTCGGTCCGAGCTCCTGCAAGGTCCGCTGATAGGTCCGGCTTGTTTTGGCTAGCTCCTGCAAAGTCCGATGCACGGTTGTAAGATCTGTGTGCTGAATACATTGGCTTTTAGTGAATACACTTGCTTTGACGATAAAAGTTTTAAATATCACCAAAACACCTTTTTATTAAGATCCGACTAGCTTTGGCAAGGTCCGGTGCTTGATCGCAATGTTCTGGATTTTAATGTGAAATGTTTCAAACTTGCTTTACATTGTTGGAAAGTTTGCTTAGTATTCATTTGCTAAGTCTATGGTGCGTTTTTTGTTGACATGGATGATATCGTGTTACTGTGGTTTTGCAACATGCTTATGTGAGGTGCACACGTAAGGTGTTGTGTTCGGAACTAACTTGAGTCAAGTCGAGGACTTGGGCTCGTATGGATTGGTTGTTTATTCATGTGCAGGTGTTGTTTGAGTTCAATACATGGCTGGTGATGGGATCCATTGGACTAGTCTCAGGGAGGAGATGAGGTTCCAACAACCAAATTCAGGAGGAATTGTGGTTGAGCTGATCAGGAGATTACGCAGCATGATTGAATCAAGAACAATGCATGTGAAGGTATCGTGGACGTCATTAGAAGATGTTTGCACGTGTGCAAGGAGTGCATGGATGTGACTACATGGTTCCGAGACGTGATGAAGAGATGTGGACGTAAAGAGTTGGTCGGAAAGGTCCAACCGACTAGGTTATGGACTCAGGCTGCGGCTGAGTCGGGTTTGACTCAAATATGGAAAGATTTGAGTTGGTTATGATAGGATTTCGTGTGGATCAAGAATTTGAGTTGTTTAGGAATGTGGGATACGTTCCTAAGGTGTTTGGAAGTCTTAATATTGCTTCTATCTGCGTATAGAAGAATCCTAAGCAGTTATGGAAAGTTACAATTCGTGAACAGAGTAGGATTAGACTCCTGATCTGAGTTGAGTTGGCTTTCGAGTTGGTTATATAAGCAAGGGAGCCCAGAGCTCGTGGTACACGACTTTGGGGCTGTTCCTCTTGTGTTATATTAAATAAAATTCGTAGTTTGAAGGAACTTTTGTGCCTTGTTCATCCGACTTGTTCCAGATAAGTTTTACTCGTCGAGTTTCTGGACAGCACTACCTTTCGTCGGTGGTTTTATCATAAACCGAGTTTTACAGATCAAATTGACATGATTCTTTCTGGGTTGTCTTCATAACTTGATTATCTATCATGTGTCAAAATTTCACGGTCATTTGATTTGTATTCTATGATCTACACGAGTTTCTTTGCAGCGTTCCAGAACTGTTTTTTCTGTAGTAGGGCAGATTGACCTTTGTTTGATCTTTCGATCATAACTTGAGTTTTTCTCGATGGATTTGAGTGATTCTTCTTGTGTTGTCTTCGTGACTTGATTCCCTCTGATATCTATCACATTTGTCACGGTGAAACATGTTTAGATTAGTCTCACACATGATTTCTTTAACAGATCGTGTTTCTGTCGAAGGGGTTGGGGTTTAATTGTTTCCGCTGCGTAAGATTTTTAAATCTACCATTCATCCCCCTCTGGTAGATTTTCACGTGCTCTTCGATCCTACAATTGGTATCAGAGCCACGGTGCTCTAATCTTTGTGATTTGCGCGTATTTTTGACTAATCATCATGGAGAAGTACTCTGCCCAACCTTGTGTGTTCGCTGGTATTGATTTTCAGGTTTGGAAGGCACGCATGGAGGCTTTCATCCAGGCACAAGTCTTTGCAATATGGGAGAAGGTATACAAGCCTTACGAAGTGCCATCAAATGATCAAGTTACAGCTACAAATCTGAGAGATGTCGACAACAACAACAAGGCTTGGAACTTAATCATACAAGGATTAACACAAAGCGACTTCGACCGTGTTGCACACCTCCGATCTGCATATGATGTATGGAAAGCACTTTGTGACTACCACAAAGGATCCAACACGATCAAAGAGGTAAGGCAAGACATGTTCAAGAAAGAATACATGCGCTTCGAGATTCAACCCAGTGAGTCTATTGATGACCTTTTTGCTCGCTTTAATAAGATTCTCAGCAACTTGCGTAGTGTCAACGTTAATTTTTCAGATGCTGAAAATGCTAGGCAATTGCTAAGTGCATTAGATATGTCAATTTGGGAGATGAAAGTCACATCTATTCGTGAATCTACTGTCATGAGTACACTTACTTTAGATGTGCTATATTCAAAGATAAAAACTCATGAAATTGACATAATATCACGTAAGAACCCCAACAAGTATATTGCTTTTGTTTCTCAACGTGATATGCCTAGCTCCGGCCAATCTTCATCTTGTGGTACACTTGCTTTGTTGTCCTCTCTAACCCTTGAACAGATTGAGGAGTTTCCAGAGGAGGAGCTAGCACTTCTCTCTACGAGGTTCTCAAAAGCATTGCAAAATGTGAGAACTAGAAGGGGAGGAAGCTCCGGACCTCAACGATGCTTCGAATGTGGTAAGATAGGACACTTTTGTACAGATTGTCCTAACCTTTCAGGTCCTACCTCCAGGGATGAAAAACAATCAAGGATAATGCACTCCTCAACAAACGATAAGATGAAAAAGAAGGGCTTTACAAGTCTCCAACTGGTGAACAGTTTTATCTCAGCACTCCGGAAACTTGGCTCAAGCGACGTGGACATTGGAAGTGATGAAAATGAAGATGATTTGGCAAACTTGTGCTTCATGGTGGGCAAGTCATTATCAAGTATGGAGGAGGCATAACACAACAGCGACAATGAAGAGGTATGTCCTACTTGCGAAGAAATGTGTGATGCTATTTCTCGTGCCACTGTTATTGTTAAGAAAAAGGACAAAAAGCTTAGGGACAATGCTGTTAAAATTGAGTCACTAGAATCTGAAATTAATTGTTTGAAATCCTTGATTCCTAGTGATGATTCTTGTTCCTCATGTGACTTAATATATGAACAATTGTCCTCCCTAAGAAGTGCACATACCTCCACACTTGATAAACTTGAACTTGAAACTGAAAAGAACAAAAAGCTTGCTGCACTTAATATTGGAAACTTCGAAATGCTTCTTGTTCTACAATTGATTTGCATTGTTCTAGTTGTGATGATCTTGATAAAAAATTACAAGATGCTATGAATGAAATTTCTATATTGAACAATGCTTTACGTTATCATGAAGTTAAATATTGTTCCAATTGCAAATTAAAAGGAAAAACTTCATGTGAAAATTGCCTTGATCTGTCCAATAAACTTGATAACATGCATAAGACATTAGATCAGTTTTGTAATGGGAATAAGAACCTAAACTTGCTGCTGAATTCATCCAAGTCTTGCAATGATAAAACTGGTTTAGGTTTTGATTCTCATGCCCATGCTAAGGCACATCCACCTAAAATTGTAAAGTCATTAGGAAGTGGTTTGATTCAAACAGTTCCTAAACAAAAAGAAGTGGTTTTCAAATCTGCAGGAGTATTGTCTCATTTGGTTTCAAATAAAAATGTTGTTTGCTCATCTAGACATGAACACAAAGTTAAATTTCATTGTACCTACTGTGGTAGAGATGGTCATATCATAGATTTTAGTTATAGACTAGCTAAACAACAGAAAAGGGAAATAATGGTTGCTATATCTCATAACTTTCATGCAAAATTTGCTGCATATATTGAACCGAATGTACAACCTGCTGTTTTGAGTCAAAAACATTCAAAGTTTGCCTCCGGACCTTCTGTTTTTGCCTCCGAAGCTACTGATTTTTGTGCTACACAAGTAACACCTTATAGGTCAGTAGTTAAGAATAAAAAATCTCAAACTTTGACTCATAAACTTGTTGTTTTGTCTCAGCTTTCACGTGTTTTTCCTGCTGCACGCCGCGTGACTCAGTTCTGGATTCCTAAATGCCTATTGACTAACCCCAGTATTGAGTCATCGACGTATCGTGCTTCTATGTAGGTTACACGTTTGAGGAAGGAGAACATTTGGATTGTGGATTCAGGTTGCTCACGCCATATGACCGGTAACAAAGATTGGTTCTCCTCCCTCTCTTTTGTGTCACGTGTAGAGAATGTTACTTTTGCCGATAATTCTTCAATTCCTATAATTGCTAAGGGTTCGGTTAGAATAAATGATCACTACACTTCGAAGGATGTGGCACATGTCAAAAATTTGAAATACAACTTGCTTTCTGTTTCACAATTGCTAGATGAAAATCTGGAAATTATTTTCAATAAAAACTGTTGCAAAGTTGTAAGTTCAAATAGTGAGCTTATTTTTAACATGTCTCAGTTTGGAAGAGTTTTTAAAGCTGATTTTGATATGTCTTCATCTAAGCATAGGTGTCTAGTTGCTAATGATTCAAAGGATCTATATTTTTGGCATCGTAGACTTGGTCACGTAGGCTTTGATCACCTAACGCGTGTTAGTGCTCTTGATCGCATACTTGGGCTGCCTAAGCTTAAAGGGGACAAAGAAATTGTGTGCTCTTCTTGTAAACATGCTAAGATGGTTGCAGGTTCACATACTCCTCTCACAATGATCATGAAAACTGAACCATGTCAACTTTTGCATCTTGACACCGTAGGACCTTCACGTGTTCAATCCTTCGGAGGTAAATGGTATGTTCTTGTGATTGTTGATGATTACTCTAGATAATCTTGGGTTTACTTTATGGCGTCTAAGAATGAAGCTTTTAGTCACTTTAGAACTTTATTTCTTAGATTATCAATTGATTACCCAGGATCTTTAAAAGCAATTAGAAGTGATAATGGAACTGAATTTAAAAATCAATCTTTTGATCACTTTTGTGCTGAAAATAGAATAGATCATCAATTTTCTTCACCATATGTACCTCAACAAAATGGTGTTGTAGAAAGAAACAATAGAACCTTAGTTGAGATGGCTAGGACTATGCTTGATGAATATCAAACTCCTAGGAAATTTTGGGCTGATGCGTTAGCAACCACTTGTTATGTCTCAAATCGTGTTTTCTTGCATGCTAAGCTAGGTAAAACACCATATGAGCCTCCGGTTTGGACATAGGCCTAGTGTTACACACTTTCGGGTCTTTGGTTGCAAATGCTTTGTTAAGAAACATGGTAATCTTGATAAATTTGAACCTAGATCCATTAATGGCATGTTTCTTGGTTATCCATCTCATACTAGAGGCTACCGTGTGCTTTTACTTGACACTAACAAAATTGTGGAGACTTGTGAAGTGTCTTTTGATGAAGCTAGCCCAGGTACTAGCTCAAACATTGCAGGTCCAGATCCATATCCGCAGGGGGGGAGCATTTTCGTTGAAAATGAGGAAGAATTGGAGCTGCTGCCCGAAAATTCAGCAGCTAAAGACTTTAGTTCAGCTCCGGATTTTAATTCTCAACCAACACCGACAACCATCAATGCTGATTCAAATCATCCTCAAGTCACAAGCTCATCAATTTGTGATGAACATGACGAATAAGAAGCTTGTGAGACATCTGTTCCCCTACGGTTTTACAAAGATCATCCCCCACAACATATGATTGGAAGCTTGCACGAACGAGTCACACGGTCCAGTTTTTGCGATCCAAACTCTCATGCTCATTTATCTTTTGTTGCTTCTTTTGAACCAAAGATATATCACACGCACTCACTAATGAATCTTGGATTATTGCCATGCAAGAAGAGTTAGAAAATTTTGAAAGAAATAATGTTTGGAAACTTGTACCTCCTCCTCATGGTCACACTTTAATTGGAAGTAAATGGGTGTTTAAAAATAAACAAAGTGAGGATGGGGTTGTGGTTAGGAATAAGGCTAGGTTGGTTGCTCAAGGTTTCACTCAAGTTGAAGGTCTAGATTTTGATGAAACTTTTGCTCCCGTTGCTAGGTTAGAAGCCATAAGAATTTTTTTTAGCTTTTGCAGCATCTAAAGGTTTTAAGCTATATCAAATGGATGTTACAAGTGCTTTTCTTAATGGCTACATAGATGAGGAGGTTTATGTCAAACAACCACTAGGTTTTGAAAATCTAGATTTTCCAAATCATGTTTACAAACTGTCCAAAGCCTTGTACAGTCTCAAACAAGCCCCTAGAGCATGGTATGATAGGTTAAAAACATTCTTACTTTAAAAAGGGTTTACCATGGGCAAGGTTGATAAAACTCTTTTTGTGCTTAAGCATGGCAATGACTCATTATTCGTTCAAGTGTATGTGGATGATATTATCTTTGGTTGTGCTTCTCATGATCTTGTGTCCAAGTTTTCAGCAATGATGAGTTCCGAATTTGAAATGAGTATGATGGGTGAACTCATTTACTTTTTGGGGCTGCAAATCAAGCAAACTAAGGAGGGTACCTTTGTGCATCAAACGAAGTATACAAAAAACCTCCTAAGGCGCTTCAACATGGACAAAAGCAAGCCTCTTCGGACACCAATGGGAACAGCAACAACACATGGACTTGATGAAGATGGTGAACCCGTGGATCAAAAAGAATATAGAAGCATGATCGGATCATTTTTGTACCTCACGGCATCAAGACCAGACATACAATTCAGCGTATGTCTTGTGCACGGTTTCAAGCCTCCCCACGTGCTTCACATCGTCAAGCCGTCAAAAGGATTCTCAGGTACTCACATGGAACTCAAGAATTTGGCATTTTTCTTCCTTCTTCCTCAACCATTACTTTGAAAGCTTTTTGGATGCTGATTTTGGGGGTTGTAGGATTGATAGGAAAAGTACTTCCGGTGCTTGTCATTTTCTTGGTAATTCTCTTGTTGCTTGGTCCTCTAGAAAACAAAATTCAATTGCACAATCCACAGCAGAATCTGAATATGTAGCTGCTGCTAGTGCTTGCTCACAGATTCTTTGGATTGTTCAAACACTTAAGGACTATGGGGTTGATCTAGATAGTGTTCCACTGTTCTGTGATAACACTAGTGCCATTTGCATTGCTAAAAACCTCGTGCAACTTTCTAGAACTAAGCACATTAACATTAGGTATCACTTTCTCTGAGATAATGTTGAAAAAGGAAACATTGTGCTTCACCATGTAGATACCGAACAACAATTGGCTGACATTTTTACAAAACCTTTGGATTTCACTCGTTTTTGTTACATTCGTAGTGAAATAGGGGTTATGTATCCTCATGGCTTAAATTGAGGGGGAGTTTTGAAACTTGAGAAGTCTATGTGTGAATCTGAAATTAAAATAATATGAGCATAATATTTCATACATATATGACTTTGTGATTCCTTTTACATGCTGAAAGTTCTTACTACATTACTCGTGTTATACATTTTGTAGTTTTTGCCATGTCTAGTAATTGGAATAATTACTTACACGAAAACTGGTCATGGTCGAACTTTCTTGCTGTTTTGAACTTGTTACATGTTCACAAGTGCTTTTAATGATTAAGAATTAATCAAGTAATCAACTCACATGTTGAGTTTTTATGAACAAATATAATTGAGAAAAGATCAAGAGAATATGCATGCATCGCACTTCTTCTTTTGAGATGGCTTATCATTGCACTTAGATATGAACTTGGAAGAAGTTGTGTATGACTAAAACCATGTCCTTAAGCTTCTGATTGTCAAATGACATAGGCTTGACTTGGTTGGTTAGAATAAGGCAGATGCGCATATAATCTCTTACAAATATCATATGATCTAAATTTATGCTTTGAAAAATAATAAAATGCAGCAACTAGTGTCATGCGTTCAGGTTTTGAAATAGTTAATTTTGTTAGATCATGACTTGCTTAAATTGAAAATTACATTTGATATCTAACATGGCTTACACTACTTTATGTATCTCATTGACGTGATAATGTAAGGTACCTGATAGTCTGACTTGGATGAGCTTTGTTGATATGTATATGTTATAATATGCTCATAACAACTAAAGGGGGAGAGATAATTTGTTTATATGCTCATGACTTGCTGAATACATTGTCAAAGGGGGAGAGATAAGCATGAAGAGAGAGACAATATTTGCATAAGGAGAGATAATAAAGGGTGAGAGACAATATGCGATAATTTTTGGATTTTCTTCTCATTTTACTTTTGATTTACAAAGGGGGAGAAATTGCCTTCAAAACTTTTATGTGAATAAGCCAATGTTCGGATTTTAAATGGTGTTGCCAATGCATTCTTCAAGGGGGAGATTGTAAGACTTATGTGTGCTAAATACATTGGCTTGTAGTGAATACACTTTCTTTGACGATAAAAGTTTTGAATATCACCAAAACACCTTTTTATTAAGGTACGACTAGCTTTGGCAAGGTCCGGTGCTTGATCGCAATGTTCTGGCTTTTAATGTGAAATGTTTTGAACTTGCTTTACATTGTTGGAAAGTTTGCTTAGTATTCTTTTGATAAGTCTTTGGTGTGTTTTTGGTTAACATGGATGATATCATGTTACTGTGGTTTTGCAACATGCTTATGTGAGGTGCTCACGTAAGGTGTTGTGTTCGGAACTAACTTGAGTCAAGTTGAGGACTTGGGCTCGTATGGATTGGTTGTTTATTCATGTGCAGGTGTTGCTTGAGTTCAAGACATGCCTAGTGATGGGATCCATTGGACTAGTCTCAGGGAGGAGATGAGGTTCCAACAACCAAATTCATGAGGAATTGTGGTTGAGCTGATCAGGAGGTTGTGCAGCATGACTGAATCAAGAACGATGCATGTGAAGGTATCGTGGACTGTAAGGACCGAATGCCCAAGAGGGGGGGTGAATTGGGCTTTCTTCAAAAAATTCTAAGCAATTGAAACTTAATTTCCAAAGCCCAATTCCCTACGCGACTATCTATGCATTCTAGTAGATAGAAACTTTGCGGAATGTAAAATGCATAAAAGTAAAGGAAGGAGAGGGATGCAAACTCCCGAGGAGACAAGGATTTATCCCGTGGTTCGGCAAGATCGTGAAGATCTTCCTACATCCACGTTGTGGCACCCACCAAAGGGTTTAGCCACACCCAAGTCACCGAGACGAGGGGTCTTCACTATTCTTCTCCGTTCGCCTCCTTGGCAAGGTGGAGCTCAAGCCCTGTACAACTTCGACCTTCCGGGCTTCCACACACGCCTTGGCAAGCTCCGGAAGTCTTCTCACTGTTACAACACCAAGGGTACACCCTTGAGGCTCTCACACTATCCTAGAGAGTCCACTCACACAGAATGGTGGCACACAAGCTCTCTCTCTAGCTAGTTCTAGCCTAAACCTTGGTGTATGGATGATCGAAATGGTGTGGAAGTGATTGCTCTTGGCCTTGAACACTTGTGGATGTGTGGATAGCTTCAGGTGATCAAGACTTAATGAAATGACAGGGTTAGGGGGTATTTATAGCCAACCTCCCCGAAATAGCCGTTGGAAAAGTAGGCTGACAGAACTTTACTGTGAACACCGGATGATCCGATGTCTCCCCTTTAGTTATCATCGGTCTAATTACTTTGGCTGACGTCATTGTGTCAGATATGACCGTTGTTAGACCGATGTTTCCCCTGTCTTCTCATCGGATGATCCGGTGGCTTTTCCTCCAGAATTTGCTTAATCTTGATGTTACCTGGAGTGATCGACCGATGTGTGTAAGTCTGCACATCGGATGATCCGGTGCTTCACTTGGTCCAATGGTATTGCAAACTGTACTGATGGACCGATGTCACT
Organism: Tuctoria greenei; assembly: GCA_036927565.1. Classification (NCBI taxonomy): domain Eukaryota; kingdom Viridiplantae; phylum Streptophyta; class Magnoliopsida; order Poales; family Poaceae; genus Tuctoria; species Tuctoria greenei. Next base: position 43,980,491 of record JAYESD010000001.1, on the reverse strand, counting down.
GAGCCATTCACATCGGATGATCCGGTGAGTACATTTGTCTGAGGTCTTCTTCTTCAGTTGAACCAACTCGACCGATGTGTACATTTCTAAAATCATCGGTTGATCCGGTGAGTTGATTTTGTTTGCTTCGAGTTGTTTTGAGTGAATCTTTTGTGTCTTGCTCATATGACCTCTTAGACATTTGTTCCACAAGGCTCTCTTATGATCTTCAAGCATTGTATGTTGTCAACTTATGGTTGAGTGACTTAGACATAAGAGCTTTCACTTCGTGTCTTTATCTCATTGATTTGATCTCAAAAGTTGATTGTGTATGGGTCTCCAATGACATATTCATTTCATTTTATGAGTGATTGTGGGGACCTTGCATTCACAAATTCATTAGTAAAGTTCAATGGTTGTCATTAATCACCGAAACCGTACTACATGGGGAGCCTAGATGCTTTCAATCTCCCCCTTTTTGGTGATTGATGACAACACAATAATCAAAGAACAATAGTAATGAATTTGATAGAATTAACCTTAAAAGAATATGCAATGAATACAGGGTGTCACACTTGGAACTTAAGCATCAATTAATAACTCAAGTGTGAGAAAAAAGTGATCATAAACATAGATAAACACCAAATGAACCCAATAGATTAATAACTCATGGAAATAAGTAGCAAATGAGTAGCAAACACACCAAATGTAGTAAACACACTGAATTACAAGAATGATAAACGATAAACTCCAAATTACAAAAGATAACAGATAACTCAAAAGAAGGACTCCCCCTGATAGTAAGACACTCCTCCCCCTGACTCCTCTAACTCTTCTCCCCCTTTGGCATCAAGACACCAAAAAGGGGATCCGAGTGCCTAAGAATCCTGAGTGCTGGGCGCGATGACGAACTGGTCACCGTTGGGAGTGCTCTCGCCGGAGCTGCTGGCTGGAGTAGCGGTGGAGGGAGCTGCTGGAGCCGAGGGAGCCATTGTCGGTGCCTGCTGTGGAGGAGGTGCTGGAGCAGGGACACTGACGACGGAGGCCGGCGTCTGCTGGAATAAGGTCGTGGCCGGCAGCGGGGAGTGAAGTGGAGCACTAGAAGCCAGAAAAGGAGACACGCTGAAGGAGGGTATCGGCGTAGAAGGAACAGGGGCCACTGGAGCGGCAGCTGGAGCCAAGACTGGAGGTGGTGGAGCGACTCCTGGCAGCTGCGACGGGAGGGCAATCCTGGTCTGGGTGTAGAGGTTGGTGATCAACCCCAGGATGCCCATCATCGCCTGCTGCGTCTGCTGCTGCTGGTCGAGGGTGTGCTGGTGCATCTGTTCGATGAGCCCCGTCAGCCTGTCAGTGTATTCACGCCTCTCACGGGCGATCTGACGCTGCATCTTCTGTTGCTGCTGCTGGAGCTCAAGGAGACGGGTAGCCTGCTCCGCTCGGGCCTGCTCGGCTGCCAGCCTGTCCAGACGCTGCTGCTCAACCATCTGCTGGAGGAGCGACGTCAGCTCTGACGGCTGCGTGACCTGTGCCTCAGTGATGGGAGGTGGAGTAGGTGGTGGCACTGCAGAGCCTCCAGCCTCCGCGTCGTGCTGCCTGGGAGAGGGCGGAGGAGGGAAGTACTCCTCAACACTGTCGTTGGTGTCGCTCTCAGACCAGATATGCTGCAGGTCCTCCCCCTGAGCCTCAGCCTCGGCAAGCCTCTCATCCTCCTTCTCCAAGTCAGGCCAGTCCTCCTCAGACAGCTGGGCCCTGACCTGACGTTCGACTGGACGGCCAAGGCGGCGTCCGGCGGCGGTGGAGGTGACGGCGCGGCGAGAGGGAGGCGGTGGAGGCGTCGGGATCGGGAGAGAGGAAGGCGAAGGGGGTACGGCCGGTTTAAATAGTGGGTCCCAAACCCTAGCTGAATTTTTAACACCGGATGGGCCGATGTTAGAAGGGATATACATCGGTCGAATGCCACATTAAGGATATTCAAAAAGTTGCTGTTGACATCGGATGGACCGACGTTTAGGGTTTTGATCATTGGTCGAATGGCACAGTAAGGGTGTTCAAAAGAGGAATGTTAACACCGGATGGTCCGACGATGGAGGAGGTAGCATCGGTGGAATTGACTGCAGTTCCAGAACTTGCACACATCGGATGGACCGATGTTTTTCTGAATGAACGCGTCAGATCATTTGAGATTTTGACTGAACTGGCCCCTGAAGATTGAACACCTATTGTTCCGATGAGGGATAGACCTAGGCATCAGATAATCCGATGACTATGGAACAATAACATCCCATATATGTCCTTTGACCAAACAAACAAGCAAAGAGAAACACTTGTCTTAGGACTTTTTGGGCAACCCCTTACCCCTCAAAGATACTAATATGCCAATAACTTGGCTAGGCCTTAAAGCAAATGGAACACCGAGAAAAATAGGAGGAAAAATATCCACATAAAATGTAAGGCCCATGCTTTGTGAGGTAGAGTATGAAGACTTCTATCTCTTTAGAGCATGTTCCTCTAGGCATTAACGCACCTAACATTTTGTTCTTTCCACCTTATATGAGTTGAGATATTGCATTTCAAACAAGTCTCTTTCTCATGAGGTGGGTTCCCCTTGGTGACAATCTACCGTATGCAATGCCAAACAAATTATAGTGCATGAAATTTAAATATGAGTGCAAGTCTATATGGCAGGCATCATGCAAGACATAAAGTAAATTTATCTTGCCAAGTTTGAACCTTTCAAAGGCTTCTTCAGGGAGAGCTACTCTCCAAGCCTTGGGAAAACCCAAAAGAACCACCATCCCAAGCTAACCCTAGCTCACCCCTATCCTTTGAGAGTTAGGCAAGACCTATATGATGTGCATTCTTACATGATCATGGCAACTTACATGACGTTTGATGCATCTAGCACATTTAGTTCACTCCTTAGCCTAGAAAAAGTTTTCTCATCAAGTGGTTTAGTGAAGATATCCGCCAATTGTTCTTCGGACCTAACACCTCTCAAAGAGATGTCTCCCTTAGCTTCATGGTCTCTTAAGAAATGATGGCGAATATCAATGTGCTTAGTGCGGGAGTGTTGAACGGGGTTTTTAGCTATCTTAACCGCACTTTCATTGTCACAAAGGAGAGGCACACAACCAAGTTTAATTAGAAAGTCCAAAAGGGTTTGCTTCATATCAAGAATTTGGGCACAACATGCACCAGCCGCAATGTATTCCGCTTCTGCCGTGGACAAGGCGACGGAATTTTGCTTCTTGCTTGACCAAGAAACTAGGGAACGCCCAAGCAAGTGGCACCCACCGGAGGTACTCTTGCAATCTACGCGGCATCCGGCAAAGTCCGAATCCGAGTATCCCACAAGATGTAATTTTGCACCTTTAGGGTACCACAAGCCCACACTAGGGGTATGCTTAAGATACCTAAGTATCCTAAAGACCGCCTTCCTATGCGATTCTTTAGGTGCCGCTTGAAAGCGAGCACACAAGCATACACTAAACATGATATCGGGCCTAGATGCGATAAGGTAAAGCAATGAACCAATCATAGAACGGTAGTTAGATTGATCAATAGGTTTACCGTCCTTATCCGTGTCGAGATGACAATTGGTTGCCATTGGAGTGCTTCTTGAGCTACAATCTCCCATCTCAAATTTCTTCAAGAGGTCCTTGGTGTACTTCTCTTGATAGACGAAGGTCCCCTCTTGAAGTTGCTTGATTTGAAATCCAAGGAAGAAGTTGAGCTCTCCAATCATTGACATCTCGAATTCCCTAGACATCATTTTGCCAAACTCATGGCTAAAAGCTTCGTTAGTTGAACCAAAAATAATATCATCAACATAAATTTGACAAATGAACAAATCTCCGTTGATGTCCTTGGTCAAGAGTGTAGTGTCCAGCCTCCCGATCTTGAATCCTCGCATGATGAGGAAATCCCGTAGTCATTCGTACCACGCCCTAGGTGCTTGCTTGAGCCCGTAGAGCGCCTTGTGCAACGGATGGCTTCTAGCCGGGCGACCGGGGCAAATGTCTCCCCAAAATCTAGTCCTTCAACTTGTGAAAACCCTTTGGCCACAAGTCTTGCCTTGTTGCGGACCACAACGCCATTCTCGTCTTGTTTGTTGCGATACACCCACTTTGTTCCGATGACGTTCTTGTCCTTGGGTCGCTCCTCCAACACCCAAACTTCATTGCGGATGAAGTTGTTGAGTTCTTCTTGCATGGCCATCACCCAATTTGGGTCTTGGAGCACTTCCTCAATATGAGTGGGTTCTACACATGAAACAAACGAGTAGTGCTCACAAAATGAAGCGAAATGGTGCGAACGTGTACTTACACCCCTTGACAGACTTCCAATGATTTGGTCCATTGGATGCGCCTTGGAGATGCGTCCATGCCTCATAAGCGGTTGTGAAGCACTTGGCGAAGGTGATGTGTGTTGCTCCTCTTGTGGTTGGACTTGATCATGGACTTCTTCTTCTTCTTGATATTGTTGTGCTTGTGAGTCTTGAGTTGGCAATGGATTATCCTTCTCTTCTTCGTCAACTTGAGGCGCCATAGAGGTGTTGTTGTTGGAACTTGAAGCTCCCCATTGATCATGGCTCTCCTCAACTTCGGGCTTGATGTCTCCAATGGTCATGTTCTTCATGGCTTCTCGTAGAGGCTCATCATCTATTTCATCATGACCAAAACTCTCCTCTTGGGAGCCATTAGATTCATCAAACTCAACATCACAACTTTCCTCAACTAAACCGGAGGTTTGGTTGAATACTTGATATGCTTTTGAGTTTGATGCATAACCAAGGAATATACCAACATCACATCTTCTTTCAAACTTACCGAGCCTTTTCTTGCGGTAGATGTAGCACTTGCATCCAAAGACTCGAAAGTAGGAGATGTTGGGCTTTCTCCCAATGAGAAGCTCGTACGGGGTCTTTTGAAGTAGGCGATGTAGGTAGACCCTATTTGCGGCATGGCACGCCGTGTTGATCGCTTCGGCCCAAAACTTCTCCGACGTGCCGTAGTCATCAAGCATTGCTCTTGCAAGAGTGATGAGTGTCTTGTTCTTCCTTTCAACGACACCATTTTGTTGAGGAGTGTATGTGGCCGAAAACTCATGTTTCACGCCTTCGCGGTCACACCACTCCCCAATATTGTAGTTCTTGAATTCGGTGTCGTTGTCACTCCGGACCTTGATGATGGGAAGTTGAAATTCCCTTTGAGCGCGGTTGGCGAAGGTCTTGAACACTTCCGGAGTTTCATTCTTGTCACCTAGAAACAAAGTCCAAGCATAGCGAGAATATTCATCAACAATAACGAGACAATAGAGGTTACCGCCAAGGCTTTGATATGTGGACGGTCCGAAGAGGTCCATGCCGAAATCCTTTGAAGACTATGTCTTGGCTAGTTTCACTACTCACAACAATATCATTTTTGCTAAATGTGCACATTAGTCCAAGATAACATAGTTGTGCAATAGAAAGTAAATTAAAACTAAGTGACTTAACATATAAAACATTAGAAATAGACAAGTCATTTGAGATAGCAATTTTACCTAACCCAATTACCTTTCCCTTAGAGTTATCACCAAAGGTGACTTGTTCATGATTGTCGGGGTTTTCTATGATGGTGAACATACCATCATTGCCGGTCATATGTTGAGTGCACCCGCTATCGAGTACCAAATGCTTTCCTACGGCTTTGTAGTTCACCTACACACATAAATTCAATTTTTGACTTTAGGCACCCAAGCCAACTTAGGTCCTTGTATGTGTGATACAAGTGTTTTTGGGACCCAAAGTTGCTTGGGGAGCTTCCCCTTCATGCCCTTCATGTCTTTTCCAATGAATCTAGCCTTCACCTTGCCACCTACTTTACTTAAGAGATAACAATGATCATCGAAAGTAGATTTATAGTTAGTAGGCAATTTAGGAGAAGGTCGGTTAGGAAGAGGACACTCCCTTGTGTGGTGACCGGTGACCTCACAATGTTGGCAATAAGAACCAACTTCCTTGATTAAGCTTGTTCTTAGCTCCAGTGAGGGCACCTTTCCTTTGTTAGGCACCGGGAAGGATCCAAGTCCTCTCTTGTTGAAGGCATTTGCTTGTTGGAAGAGAATTTCCTTGTGCTTGACTTCTCCTTTTGAAAGTCTAGCCACACTAGTGCGGAGACTCTCAATCTCCTCCAACAAGTCCTTCTCCCTAGCATTAGCTTTCAAAGGCAAAGACTTGTGCAAAGCATTAGTGGCATTAGAAGTAATGGATATCTTATCATTAAGAGTTTGCTTCTTCATATTTTTCAACTCTTGATCAAGCATGTCATGAGCAAGGTTAAGTGTTTGATGTTCTTGTATTAACTTATTGTGCTCTTCCAAGAGTGTTTGGTGTGCTAAGTCAAGTTCATGATTATATATCTTGATTTTAGTCTTTTCTTCCTCAATTTGCTTAACATGGGATTTGAGCGTGTCATGCTCTTTGAGTATGCTTTCATACTTGTCAAGCAAATCAAGGTTAGCACTCTCAAGTTTAGCACGAGTTTCTTCAAGCACTTTAACCTTACTCTTTTCCCTCTTAATGATAGCATGATATTCATTTATTAAAGATGTTAAATCATCAGGGGAAAGCTCATCATCGCTAGAGTCATCACATACCTTGGTGTTACCTTTAGCCATGAGGCACATGGGCGGTGGATGAAGAGGTGCATCATCATTGTTGGCGATGGCGAGGCCGGCCAAGCTTTCTTCTTCTTCTTCTTCACTCTCTTCATCACTTGTTTCTTCATCGGTGACCCATTCATTTGCCTCACACATGAACACCTTTTGTGGGCCATTTCTCTTCTTTGGGAAGAGCCTTGCCTTCTTGCCCTTGTCATGTTTCTTCTTCCCAAAGGATCTTGGCTTTGGTTTGGCTTCTTCTTCATCATCATCACTTCCTTCAAGCTTACGATGCTTGCTCTTGTGGTTCTCTCTTCGTTTGTCCGGTCTTGGACAATCATAGGAGATGTGTCCTTGATCACCACAATTGTAGCATGTCTTGTGATCATCTCTCCTTGGTAGGAATGCTCTCTACTTGGGATCAAATGTGTATCCCTTCTTAGTGATCTTGGAGTTCAAGCGTGAGAACTTCCTCATCATCAATGCAAGCTCATCATCATCATCTTCACATGATGCTTGTTCTTCTTCACTTGAGCTAGGCTCAACCACCTTCTTCTTCTTGTGGCTTGTTTTCTTGGTGGAGGCCTTTAGAGCAATTGTCTTTGATGATGATTGCTCCATCATCCCAAGGACACTCATCTCATGAGCGTGTATTTCTCCAATAAGCTCCGAAACTTCAATGCGGTCAAGTGACTCTTTTTGGAGCATGGAGTTGATGATGTTGTACTTTGGCTTGGGGAGGAGCATGAGGATCTTACGGTTGATGAGTCCCTTGCCAAGAGAAGCAATGTCAAGAGCATTTATTTCTTCAATAAGCACATTTAAGCGAGAGAACATCTCATTGACATTTTCATGAGGAAGCATTTTAAATTCATCATACTTGGCTTTAAGCATATGATATTTTAGTTCTTTGACACGAGAAGAGCCCTCATGAATCTCAATTAAGCAAGCCCAAATTTCACAAGCCTTTTCCTTGCTAGCAATCCTAGAAAACACATCTTGACTAATACATTCATAGATTGCATTCCTAGCTTTAGCATCCCATTTTAGTTGATCACCAACATAATTATGTTCTCCAAACCCCGCGTGGGTCGCTTCCCATACTTCGGGAGCAATAGCCTCTAGATAAGCGCACATTCGTGCTTTCCAATAGGCAAAGTTCTTGCCCTCAAAGATAGGAACCGAACCCCCAACCTTGGCCATTTTAGCTCTCTAGCGGTGAAGCTAGAATGATCCTATGAGCAACCTTGCTCTGATACCAATTGTAAGGACCGAATGCCCAAGAGGGGGGTGAATTGGGCTTTCTTCGAAAAATTCTAAGCAATTGAAACTTAATTTCCAAAGCCCAATTCCCTACGCGACTATCTATGCATTCTAGTAGATAGAAACTTTGCGGAATGTAAAATGCATAAAAGTAAAGGAAGGAGAGGGATGCAAACTCCCGAGGAGACAAGGATTTATCCCGTGGTTCGGCAAGATCGTGAAGATCTTCCTACATCCACGTTGTGGCACCCACCAAAGGGTTTAGCCACACCCAAGTCACCGAGACGAGGGGTCTTCACTATTCTTCTCCGTTCGCCTCCTTGGCAAGGTGGAGCTCAAGCCTTGTACAACTTCGACCTTCCGGGCTTCCACACACGCCTTGGAAAGCTCCGGAAGTCTTCTCACTATTACAACACCAAGGGTACACCCTTGAGGCTCTCACACTATCCTAGAGAGTCCACTCACACAGAATGGTGGCACACAAGCTCTCTCTCTAGCTAGTTCTAGCCTAAACCTTGGTGTATGGATGATCGAAATGGTGTGGAAGTGATTGCTCTTGGCCTTGAACACTTGTGGATGTGTGGATAGCTTCAGGTGATCAAGACTTAATGAAATGACAGGGTTAGGGGGTATTTATAGCCAGCCTCCCCAAAATAGCCGTTGGAAAAGTAGGCTGACAGAACTTTACTGTGAACACCGGATGATCCGATGTCTCCCCTTTAGTTATCATCGGTCTAATTACTTTGGCTGACGTCATTGTGTCAGATATGACCGTTGTTAGACCGATGTTGCCCCTGTCTTTTCATCAGATGATCCGGTGGCTTTTCCTCCAGAATTTGCTTAATCTTGATGCTTACTGGAGTGATCGACCGATGTGTGTAAGTCTGCACATCGGATGATCCGGTGCTTCACTTGGTCCAATGGTATTGCAAACTGTACTGATGGACCGATGTCACTGAGCCATTCACATCGGATGATCCGGTAAGTACATTTGTCTGAGGTCTTCTTCTTCAGTTTAACCAACTCGACCGATGTGTACATTTCTGAAATCATCGGTTGATCCGGTGAGTTGATTTTGTTTGCTTCGAGTTGTTTTGAGTGAATCTTTTGTGTCTTGCTCATATGACCTCTTAGACATTTGTTCCACAAGGCTCTCTTATGATCTTCAAGCATTGTATGTTGTCAACTTATGGTTGAGTGACTTAGACATAAGAGCTTTCACTTCGTGTCTTTATCTTATTGATTTGATCTCAAAAGTTGATTGTGTATGGGTCTCCAATGACATATTCATTTCATTTTATGAGTGATTGTGGGGACCTTGCATTCACAAATTCATTAGTAAAGTTCAATGGTTGTCATTAATCACCGAAACCGTACTACATGGGGGGCCTAGATGCTTTCATGGACGTCATTGGAAGATGTTTGCACGTGTGCAAGGAGTGCATGGACGTGGCTACATGGTTCCGAGACGTGATGAAGAGATGTGGACGTAAAGAGTTGGTCGGAAAGGTCCAACCGACTAGGTTATGGACTCAGGCTGCGGCTGAGTCGGGTTTGACTCAAATATGGAAAGATTTGAGTTGGTTATGATAGGATTTCGTGTGGGTCACGAATTTGAGTTGTTTAGGAATGTGGGATACGTTCCTAAGGTGTTTGAAAGTCTTAAGATTGCTTCTATCTGCATATAGAAGAATCCTAAGTAGTTATGGAAAGTTACGATTCGTGAACAGAGTAGGATTAGGTTCCTGATCTGAGTTGAGTTGGCTTTCGAGTTAGTTATATAAGCAAGGGAGCCCAGAGCTCGTGGTACACGACTTTGGGGCTGTTCCTCTTGTGTTCTATTGAATAAAATTCGTAGTTTGAAGGAATTTTTGTGCCTTGTTCGTCCGACTTGTTCCAGACAAGTTTAATCGTCGAGTTTCTGGACAGCACTACCTTTTGTTGGTGGTTTTATCATAACTCGAGTTTTACAGATCCAATTGATGTGATTCTTTTTGGGTTGTCTTAATAACTTGATTATATATCATCTGTCAAAATTTGACGTTCATTGGATTTGTGGTCTATGATCTACACAAATTTCTTTGCAGCATTCCAGAACTGTTTTTTCTCGAGTAGGGCAGATTGACCTTTGTTTGATCTTTCGATCATAACTTGAGTTTTTCTCGACGGATTTGAGTGATTATTCTTGTGTTGTATTCGTGACTTGATTCTCTCTGATATCTATCACTTTTGTCATGGTGAAACATGTTTAGATTAGTCTCACACATGATTTCTTTAACAGATCATGTTTCTGCCGAAGGGGTTGGGATTTAATTGTTTCCGCTGCGTATGATTTTTAAATATACTATTCACCTCCCCTCTGGTAGCTTTTGACGTTCTCTTCGATCCTACAACGGTCCAACTTATTTTGGTTAGGTATGACTTCTTTGTCTAGGTCTGACTTATTTTGGATAGGCCTGACTTGTTGTAGCTAGGTTTGGTTAGCTTTGGTAAGTTCCGGCGCTAGGTCCTGCTAGCTTTGGTAAGTTCTGGCGCTAGGTCCTGCTAGCTTTGGTAAGCTTCAGTTCAAGGTCCGGTTAGCTTTGGCAAGGTTCGAAGCTTGATCGCAGTGATTCTGCTTTTAACTTGCAATGTTTCGAACTTGCTTTTTGGATTATGGAAAGTTTGCTTAGTATTTTTTTACTATGTTTTTGGTGTGTTTTGGTGGTTATGGTTGATATCATTTTGCTACCATTTGCAACATGCTTATGTGAGGTGCTCATGTAAGGTGTTGTGATTGCAGAACTAACGTGAGTCAAGTCAAGGACTTGTGCTCTGAAGTATGAGTTGTTTATTCAGAAACAGGTGTTGCTTGAGTTCAAGACATAGCTGGTGACAGGATCTATTGAACTAGTCTTAGGGAGAAGGTGAGGTTCAACAACCAAGTTTGGAAGGAATTGTGGTTGAGTTGATCAGGAGGTCATGCAACATGTTTGAGTCAAGAACAATGCATATGAAGATATCATGGACGTCGTTGGAAGATGTTTGCATGTGTGCATGGAGTGCATGGATGTGGCTACATGGTCCTGAGGCGTGATGAAGAGAAGTGGACATAAAGAATTGGTTAGAAAGGTCCAACCGTCTTGGTTATGGACTCAGGTTGCGGCTGAGTCGGGTTTGACTCAAATATGGAAAGATTTGAGTTGGTTACGATAGGATTTCGTGTGGGTCACGAAGTTGAGTTGTTTTAGGAATGTGGGATACGTTCCTAAGGTGTTTGGAAGTCTTATCTGCGTATAGAAGTGTCTTGAGCAGTTATGGAAAGTTCTGATTCGTGAATTGAGTAGGATTAGAGTCCTAGTTTGAGTTGAGTTGGCCTTCGAGCTGGTTATATAAGCAAGAGAGGCCAGAGATCATTGCAGATGACTTTTGGGATGCTCCTATTGTGCTCTATGTAATAAAGTTTGTAGTTGAAAGGAACTTTTGTGCCTTTTTCATCCGACTTGTTTCTATCAAGTTTTTCTCATTGAGTTTCTGCACAACACTACCTTGCTTTGGTGGTTTCATCATAACGTGAGTTTTGTAGATCCAATTGATGTGATTCTTTTTGGGTTGTCTTCAAAACTTGATTATATATCATCTGTAAAAATTTCACGGGCATTAGATTAGTGGTTTTGGATCTACACGAGTTTCATTGCAGTGTTGCAGATCTGATTTTTCTCGGGCAGAACAGATTGACCTTCATTCAATCTTTCGATCGTAATTTGTGTTTTTCTCAACTGTTTTTCATGATTCTTGTTGTCGAATCTTCGTGACTTGATTCTCCATAATCTATACTGATTTTTCACAATTGATCACATCTAGGTTAGTCGCACAACAAATTTCTTAACAGATTTATTTTCTGTCGAGGGATTTTTTATTGCTTCCGCTGAAAAAGTTTTAATCTACCATTCACCCCCCCCCTCTGGTAGCTTTTCACGTGCTCTTTGATCCTACAGTCATGATGTTGAGTTGTTTTAGGAATATTTGGTACGTGCCTAAAGTGTTTGGAAGTCTTAGGATTGCTTCTATCTACGTATAGAAGAGTCTTGAGCAGTTATGGAAAGTTTCAGTTGAAACTTAGTAGGATTAGAGTCCTATTTAGGAATGAGTTGGCCTTAAGGCTGGTTATATAAGCAAGAGAGGTCAGAGCTCGTGGTGAGACAACTTTGGGCTATTTCTCTTGTGTTTTGATTAATAAAATTCGTAGTTTAGATGAGTTTTTGTGCCTTGTTCATCCGACTTGTTTCAGACAAGTTTTTCTCGTCGAGTTTCTGCACAGCACAACGCTTCTTCAGTCTTTTTATCATAACTCGAGTTTTACAGATCCTGTTGACGTGATTAATTTTGAGTTGTCTTCAAAACTTGATTATCTATCATCTGTGAAAATTTCACGATCATTGGATTTGTGGTTTCTGATATACGCAAGTTTCTTTATAGTATTGCAGATCTTGTTTTTACTTGAGTAGAACATATTGACCTTTCAGTACAGCAAATGTGCAAAAAAATGTCGACCATATAAACGTCGGTAGACAATAGTAGCCAACGCGTTTTTAATATATAGATGTCAGTCAATCGACAGTCTTAGCCGACCGTCCTTACTCACGTTTTCAACTTTCGCTGTCGTCGGTACCGATGGCTTTAGACTATACAGCCATCGGGCTGGGTGACCCGACATTTTTAATACTTTTAACCATATATAGCTGTCGGCCTGGGAACCGATGGTCTTACCTCCAGCTACAACTATCAGTGTATGTACACCCGACGGCTTTAGCGCACAATACAATAAAAAATATCAATCTCGCGGCTTGTCCTCTCCCGCACCACACCGGAGTGCACTGGAGCACAAAGCAGCAGCAGCGCTTACGGCCACCTCCGCCCACACTGGTCGACATAGACGCCGCCACCGATGAGGCGGCCATGATGCAGCCACTCGCGCTAACGGTCTCCTAGGCGGTCCACTTTGCCGACGGACAACACAGCGCCGCCTTCATGTTCAGGGAGATGAAGGTGCTGCTTGACGGCGTCTCCAGCGAGGCGCGGGAGGGGGGGCCGCAGCCATCTATGCTGAGGCGCTTGTCCATGGCGGCCTCGATGCCAGAGATGCCGACTCCGAAGATGACAATGCTGGGGTCACTGCTACAATAAGCCTCATCACAGGCGGCTCCAAACCTATTATCACAGACGGCTTTTAAAACCGCCTGAAACGAAGAGTCTGTGATAATCCGCAATTTCACAGGCGGAGAAGTGAAACCGCCTGTGAAGAGTAATTATCATAGACGGTTCTTCACTAAGGATAGCCGCCTGTGAAGATCGATTATCATAGGCGGTTCTTTACTTAGGCTAGCCGTCTGTGAAAACACTTTATCACAGACGGGTCGTGCAGCATATATAACCGTCTGTGATAAAGGTCTTATCACAGACGGTTATTGAAGAATAACTAACCGTCTATGATAAGAAGTCTTCACAGACGGGTATTGAAGCATTACTAACCGTCTATGATAATTTGTATTCATAGGCGGATTTTGAAACATAACTAACCGCCTATGATAATATGTCTTCACAGGCGGGTTTTGAAGCATAACTAACCGCCAATGATAATGTGTCTTTACAGACGGTTATTGAAGCATAACTAACCCGTCTATGATAATGAAGTTATCACAGACGGAGTTTACCTATATCAGCCGTCTGTGAAGACCCTTTAACGCAGCCGGTTTCTACCATAACAGACACCGCCTGTGAAAATTAGGTTATCACAGATGTTTCTTTACTTGTATCTAGCCGCCTGTGATAATTGTTTTTCTAATTTCCAGGTCATGCAGTACTACTGCTGTTATTTCTAATTTCCAGGTCAATTCAATATAATCACAGAACAAAAAACAACAATCATCACAGAACAAAAGACAACAATATTATCATCACAGAAGTCAATTTCACTAAAACAATATACATATGTACAAGTTACAGATACAATTTCATCTCAAAGTTTACAAGTTTTCACTAAAAACTGTTTAGATTGGTATAGTCGCAAAGTTCTGGCACATCAGCTGCTGAACCTCTCTTATCAAAGAACTTCCCCGTTTTGTGCAAAATTTCGCGACGAATGAACTGACAGAGTTCAGAAGCAATCCTGTCGGCTCCTCCATCAGGAATACTTCTACAAACCGGCCATTCTTCGTTCAGATTCTTCTTGTGCTGCAATATAACACATAACAAGGTTTAGAATGTGTTGGTTTCAACAATCTCAAAGTATAGATCAAAGTGAGAGTATACAAGAATTTAGTAGGTATTTTTGGAGCAGTTGTACTATGAGCAATTGAATTTTGAAGTTGGAATCAAAATATGAAAATAATGTTTCTGGTAATATTGAACAGCAGAGAATATAAGCATTAAACTATGCTAGTTACAATGAAAATGAAACACAAAAGTAAGAAAATAAGGTATCGACATTAAGGATAACTTACATCCTCACGATTGACTCTATATACGGCGGCGGTCCGAAGATGCTCGCATACATAATACCCGCATAAGAGACTCCCAGCAGGCTGCTTCGGACAAGCATAATACGTTTTAATGTCCAATGCATTCGTATTAGGAGGTCTCTGACCGCCAAGCCGTTCCGCGTAAAACCGCCAAGCGCTGTAATACAAGAAATGTCATATAAAACTTGTCAACACATTCTAAATGTGCGTAAATTAAAATTATTGAATAAACGTACTTTTTCAAAATGGAAAGGAAATCTTTGTAACGATCTGGTGGGTAATCGGCCGAGTCCAAGACTGTTGCCATTCCCTGCGTTGGCTTGATGAAGATCATTATGTAGTGATTACTGCAAACATACAAACACACGTGTTAACAATTACCAATAATTGCTATTTCAATGCCATGTGTCGAACTTACTCGAAGTGGTACGGAGCCTTTACGAGGTCCTGGCCGTCTCTGACAAAGTTAAACATCGCATGTCCTATGTAAGCTGCAACTTCTGCCTTTCTATCCTTCTTAAGTTTTGCAATTGCTCTTTCAAAATCTTTTTTTTTCATGTGTTTGTACTGGCTTGATTCTCGATTTGCCTGGACGTCGAATAGCGACTTTGCAATCCTAGTAGGGTCAAGGATACCTGTCTTGTGCGCCAACTTTTCATTATCCATGTATTGCATCCTATTGAAGAAGTCCAGAATTGTTATAATCTCATGAAATGCGTATGCGTGTAGTAAGAAAAGCAAATACAAAATATTAGAGCACTTACAAGCACCAGACGAGCAGCAGGTTGATTTCGAGCATGCCCCGATGGAAAAGGGAAAGCAGCTCTTCAAATAAAATGACTCGTTTATCTACTCCAGTGCTCCAGAATGCTTCTTTTGGAATACGAAATGTGACGCACTGAAGACCATATTTTGTGCTGGCAGTGATGTACCACTCATGCATTCTTCTGAGCGCGACGGGTTGTTTGCTAAGTTGTACGGATGTCATTAACGGCTTCCCATTCTCAAATTTAGGAGGAACATCCTCAAGCTTGTATATTGGAACTCCTGGTTTAACTAAAGCCGTCCGCCGATTATACATGACACCGTCTTCTTCCCACTCCTCGATATCTTCTAATGCTGGCTCATGAGAAGAACGAGATGCACTCGATTTTCTAATATTATCCTTCATAGCTTCCAAATACTTTGTCACTTCTGATGAAGGTTTCTTATTTTCGTATGAGCTAACTTTGACAGGCACTGATGATCGAGGAGTAGTCGTCGGAAGTTGGACACTGGCTTGTTGTTGAACCTGTTGTTCAACTGATTGCTCTTTACTCCCAGCAGCTGGCTCTAGTACTACTTCAAGCTGTTGCTCAACTAGTTGCTCTTTACTAGCAACAGCTTGCTCTGGTACTGCTTGAAGTTGTTGTCCAACTTGTTGCTCTTGGATATCATCATCCTTGCTCAGACATAGGGGGAGTGGATCTTCCCGGACTGGGAGTGGATCTTCATGCACTTTCGCCTTAGAAGATGGGGTTGCAGTATTTGGAGATGCGACGGGGCTAGAAATTGGCTCATCGTCCAACACGATATCGC
This sequence comes from Tuctoria greenei, assembly GCA_036927565.1. NCBI lineage: Eukaryota > Viridiplantae > Streptophyta > Magnoliopsida > Poales > Poaceae > Tuctoria > Tuctoria greenei. The sequence continues at coordinate 43,964,529 of JAYESD010000001.1, read as the reverse complement.
GTCGGTGCCAAAGGATTAATTGGTTGACAGCCTGCCTCAGAGTCGCGATCCCCTCAGGTGTGACGTGGTCTATTTCATAATCTTCATAATCATTATCAATGATCTGAAGAACTTGCACCACAGAATAATACAACGGAAGTGGACTCCCGTTGAAGTCACGATCAGGCTTTGCCATAGCAGTGGCAACCTGTTTGGTTTTGTTCCCTGCTCTGCCTATCGGGACAAGAAGACGACAAGATTTGTCGTTAGCAATATCATCGACAGGGAACTTATGGGCTGACCCTGAGCCTGGCACGGAACCAACGCTGCTAGGGTAGGCAGTTGGAGATACTAATTGCTCCTTTTGCACCGGAACCATCATTGTACTCGGTGCCACTAATTGTCCTGATTGTCTAAGTTGTTCCATAATTTCTTGCATATTTTCTTTGACCTTTTGAGCAATTGTTTCATCAAGTGTTTTCTTAAACTTCTCACGTCTTCTATATGTGTCTTTATCTTTAGGGAAACCATATAGCCAAGACATTTGAGAAGAGACCGCTCGAACCCGTCCGCTGTGTTCAGGGTTTCCCAAGATAGCGGTAAGTTGGTCATTCTCCCTCTTCGGCTTGAAGAGACCCTTCTGTTGCTTTTCAATTACTTCTTTCATTTTATCCTCTACTTCATTCAGAGAGTCGGGCTTTTCAAGTTTGCCCTCGCTGGTCAAACCTGACCGAGCAAAGACCCAGCGTTGAGTTCGCTCATCGCACCCTTCTAATGGGTGAGGATTGCCCTTACTAAGAATGTCGTCTATTATCTTATTCCATTTCTGGACTTTGGGGCCATATCCGGCAGACCCCAAGCGATGATGGTATTTGTTCTTTTTTGCAAGCTCTGACCTAGTTGCACTTAGAGCTTTAGCATCAGGTGTGCTCTTTTGACGAACAAACTCTTGCCACTGAGCTTGTGTGATTTTTCCCATCTTCCTCGGGCTAGGGACCTTATTGGCCTTAACATAAGCATTCATTTCACTCTTCCAGCATCGAAACTTCTTGCCGCAAGAGACCAATGTTGCTTTCTTTACAGCTTCTTCTGTGCCTTTCGGGAACTTGAATTGTTTCTTTATCTTTTCCCACAACTCATTCTTGGTCTGCTCGGGTAATTTCCTCCAATTCTCGGTTGTGATCGGCACAACCTCCCTAACAAGAAAACCGCATGCATTACGGTACTTGGTAACTGAATCCAGTGGTTCTTGGGGAAGCCCACTTGGACCGACCCTTGTTATGTACATGATGCGGTCCAATAGACCCTTATTGGGACCTCGTTGCCCTCGTTTCCGCTTGAGTGAAGCTGAGGATTCATCCATTGGTGAACCTTCTGCGGTTTTAGGAGCCGATGTCACCTCATTGTCTTCGAGATTAATCTAGGTAGAAAAAAATTATAAGACTTCGTATACTTGACAACCAACATTAACTTGAACTGCTGAAGTTAAGATTCGTGATCCATACCTCGTCGGCAGGATCATATTCCGGGTCTAGATCCACTGAAGTCTTTTTAATTTTTATATTCGGAAAAGGATCCGAAGGACTGTGATAGGAGCCTGAACTGCTGGAGTCAGTAAACTCCATATTGTCTTCTTTGTTGTTACAATCAGGACCAGTCTTCTTAGGGCTTTCCATGCTAGATCTAATAAGACAAAAAATCTAATAAATGGCATAACTAAATTTGGTCATATTTAAAACAAATTTTCTCAATTTTGGCTCAATTAAGTAAATTTAGCCAAAACACATTTTTGAAGTTATATAGGTCTAACTAAATTCTTGTATCATAGAGATCGGCATCATATGCTCAGACTCCATCGCCACACCTAGTGTTACCTAGATATGGGCGTGAGGATGCTCCTGGCATCACAAATGAGTTGGCCAGCAACTTTTGTTTGGCTTCAGAGCTAAATATAGCATAACTTTGGTAGCTCAGATTAGGTACAATTGCTAAAATGAAGCTGATGGAGCCACAAGTGCAGACATCTTTGGTAGCACAGATTAGCTACAATTGCTCAAATGAAACTTAGAGAAATAAAAGCAAACTTAGCCAAACTTAGTCTAGCATAGCTAACTCTAAGCAAAAGTAGCCAAATATAGCTAAATATAGCATAACTTAGTCAAAATTAGTCAAGTATAACTATATCTAATGTAACTTAGCCAAAATTAGCCAAATTTGGTCAACTTAACCAAATATAGCTAAATCTTGCCCCTAATAGAGAATTATGTGGCATATGCAAGGCCGATGACAGAAATAGGGAATATACTGCTGTTACTAGAGTCTAGAATCATGTTTACCACTAATGTGTCGGAACAGTTTCAGACACACAGAACCAACTACCAATTTATCGTGATATAACCATCCACATAAATCTTGCCCCACCGAACCCTAACCAAAGATGCCACCGAACTTGACAGTTTTTCGAATTCCACCGAACCCTAACCAAGGATGCCTACCATTATCTAATTCCCGAACCCTAACCAAGGATATGCAAGGCGGCAGCGAGGGCGGGGAGGGAGGCGGCACGGCGAAGGAGGATGGAAGGTCGAAGGGTTTAGGGTTTACCTTGAAGCTCGGCGGTGACGGAAATGGCTTCGCTCGGCGTACCTGGAAGTGAGGAGGGCGAAGCTCGGCGGCGACGGCGAAGCTCGGCGACGACGGCGAAGCTCGGCGACGGCGAAGCTCGGCGGCGTACCTGGAAGTGACGAGGGGGAACACTTGGCGGCAAACGAAATTTTGGCAGCCTAACGGCGTCTAAGTGTTTCGCCCGGGTTAGGTTTTTCCAATGCTGCCGAGGGGTATATATAGACTCACATTTTCTCAGGCGGATTTTAAGTACCGACCGTCAGGGAAGAATGTTATCTCAGTCGGATTTTACTTACCAACCGTCTGAGAAGATACAATTATCTCAGGCGGTTGGTTAGTAACACCCGTCTGAGAAGATACAATTATCTCAGGCGGTTGGTTAGTAACACCCGCCTGAGTTAAACATGAAGATATTTACTTCTTAATTTGATGAACGCCTACATAAAGACCCCTCACCAACCGGGATGAGGATCCCCTGACTTAATCAGCGGTCACTGAAATGTGGACCCGGTCCCACACGTCAGTGACCATGTCACGCGTGCGCGACCTTTCTTTTCCCCGAGGTGCGACCTTTCTTTTCCACTCCGCGCGGCCTTAAAGACCCAACACCACTATGGCTCACAAGCGCATCGCTCACTTTGAATCCTCTTGTTTTCTTCGTCTTCCTCCGCTCCGACGACCCAACACCACTATGGCCGACCTTCCGCCGCCAAGCCCTCCGAGGGAGCCACCTTGCAAGAAACAATGTTGCAGCTCCCCCGAGAAGATCAACGCCGAGCAGCGCCTCCTCATGGCGCGAGAGGCGTACAACAATACGTCTCGCGCCATGAGTGCCTTGGGGCTGGGTACCCTTCCAGAGTATACTGGAATGGGTACCTTGGGCCACTACCTCTACGCCCTCGTGGGGGTGGCTGATCGTCTCGACATTCTGTTCGCGACGATGGCCCAGGTTCTTGGCCCCCAGGGCCGTAGAACGCTGGTGGAGGCGACGGCTAGCAACCTCGGGGTTGCACCGCCGGTGCAGCCGGTGCAGCCGGTGCAGCCGGTGCAGCCGGTGCAGCCGGTGCAGCCGGTGCCGGAGTCGCCGCCGGAGGACGAGGAGGAGGAGATGGAAGAGGAGTAGGAGTAGGATTTAATTAGTTTTTCTTTTTGTTGTTTTTAGTTGCTTCTGTTTTGTAAATATTGTTAATGAATGAAATCTATCTTTTTTCATCTATGTGATTGAATATTACTTGTGTATCTTTTGTGTTCTTGTGTGTTCTTGTGTAAATATTGTGCATCTTGTGTGTTCTTTTGTGAGATGTGCATATTGTTAATGAATGAGTATCTTGTGTGTTCTTGAACTGTGTGAATGATTGAATATTGTTAATGGATGTAGTGTGTTCATCGTTAATTAAAATTTCACGTCTGAGAAGAAATTAATTTGATATTTACCAAAACATTACAATGTCAGCTATACAAGTTTTAAAAATATTTTGTTCATGTGGTAGATGTTAATTTTATACAAATGTAGAAGAAAGAATCATCGAATTTGGACACAATTTGCAGAATCTAAACATGTTTGAGTATTTATATTGGAATCTAAATAAAAAAGAAGCAAGGGATAAGGGAACTGAAGAACAGTATCGGGCATTATCTCAGGCGGTTGTTAAGCAATAACCGCCTGTGAAGATATTTACTTCTTCTTATTTAATATTCTTGATTAAATTTGGTCCTTTAAAAAGGCAAAAATCCACCTTCTTGTAATATTATTGATAAGTAAAGGTTACCATTAAATTTCACTTCATAAATCCTTTGAAATTGGTCAGAACATAAAAAACATACAACAAATGCTATTTTTCATTTTTCTATCTTGATGAATATAATGCTTTTTTCATTTATTTTTTCAGTGGACATTTTTAATCATCATACCAACATCTAGGAATTTTTTCATATTTTTTTAAATTTTTTGGAATCAATGTGTGTTCATAATTTGATGAATGCCTCATATGAATATGAGCATTTAGTTAGAATGGTGGATAATTTGAAGTTTGACATGTTGGAATGCTTTTAAAAAAATTAAAAGAATTCATACATGTATAAATTATACAAATATGTTCATACCAACAATTTTGAGTGAAGGAACCTTTTTTTTTATGAGATACACAAATGTGAATAATATGTGAGTAGAAATTAATTTGATATTTACCAAAACATTACAATGTCAGCTATACAAGTTTTAAAAATATTTTGTTCATGTGGTAGATGTTAATTTTGTACAAATGTAGAAGAAAGAATCATCGAATTTGGACACAATTTGCAGAATCTAAACATGTTTGAGTATTTATATTGGAATCTAAATAAAAAAGAAGCAAGGGATAAGGGAACTGAAGAACAGTATCGGGCATTATCTCAGGCGGTTGTTAAGCAATAACCGCCTGTGAAGATATTTACTTCTTCTTATTTAATATTCTTGATTAAATTTGGTCCTTTAAAAAGGCAAAAATCCACCTTCTTGTAATATTATTGATAAGTAAAGGTTACCATTAAATTTCACTTCATAAATCCTTTGAAATTGGTCAGAACATAAAAAACATACAACAAATGCTATTTTTCATTTTTCTATCTTGATGAATATAATGCTTTTTTCATTTATTTTTTCAGTGGACATTTTTAATCATCATACCAACATCTAGGAATTTTTTCATATTTTTTTAAATTTTTTGGAATCAATGTGTGTTCATAATTTGATGAATGCCTCATATGAATATGAGCATTTAGTTAGAATGGTGGATAATTTGAAGTTTGACATGTTGGAATGCTTTTAAAAAAATTAAAAGAATTCATACATGTATAAATTATACAAATATGTTCATACCAACAATTTTGAGTGAAGGAACCTTTTTTTTTATGAGATACACAAATGTGAATAATATGTGAGTAGAAATTAATTTGATATTTACCAAAACATTACAATGTCAGCTATACAAGTTTTAAAAATATTTTGTTCATGTGGTAGATGTTAATTTTATACAAATGTAGAAGAAAGAATCATCGAATTTGGACACAATTTGCAGAATCTAAACATGTTTGAGTATTTATATTGGAATCTAAATAAAAAAGAAGCAAGGGATAAGGGAACTGAAGAACAGTATCGGGCATTATCTCAGACGGTTGTTAAGCAATAACCGCCTGTGAAGATATTTACTTCTTCTTATTTAATATTCTTGATTAAATTTGGTCCTTTAAAAAGGCAAAAATCCACCTTCTTGTAATATTATTGATAAGTAAAGGTTACCATTAAATTTCACTTCATAAATCCTTTGAAATTGGTCAGAACATAAAAAACATACAACAAATGCTATTTTTCATTTTTCTATCTTGATGAATATAATGCTTTTTTCATTTATTTTTTCAGTGGACATTTTTAATCATCATACCAAAATCTAGGAATTTTTTCATATTTTTTTAAATTTTTTGGAATCAATGTGTGTTCATAATTTGATGAATGCCTCATATGAATATGAGCATTTAGTTAGAATGGTGGATAATTTGAAGTTTGACATGTTGGAATGCTTTTAAAAAAATTAAAAGAATTCATACATGTATAAATTATACAAATATGTTCATACCAACAATTTTGAGTGAAGGAACCTTTTTTTTTATGAGATACACAAATGTGAATAATATGTGAGTAGAAATTAATTTGATATTTACCAAAACATTACAATGTCAGCTATACAAGTTTTAAAAATATTTTGTTCAGGTGGTAGATGTTAATTTTATACAAATGTAGAAGAAAGAATCATCGAATTTGGACACAATTTGCAGAATCTAAACATGTTTGAGTATTTATATTGGAATCTAAATAAAAAAGAAGCAAGGGATAAGGAAACTGAAGAACAGTATCGGGTATTATCTCAGGCGGTTGTTAAGTAATAACCGCCTGAGATAAATATTTTCTTTGACGGTTATTAAATACCAACCGCCTGTGAAGATATTTATTTCTTAATTAATATAACCCATAGAGTACAACACGTTATGGGAGAACAGGTCATACTCGCGCTCAATCCTACAGTTCTCAGTACAGAAGACGGTCTCGGACCACCCTCGCCTGCCGCAGCGGGCAGGCCCCTGGTTCCCCCCTGTTGGGCAGCGGCAAACGCCATCGTCAATGTCGGGCAGTGCCACCGGCGGCGGTCCGGGAGGAGGCCTACGCAGTAACCTCCAGCTCACGAAAATGTCGAGCCTCTGCATGGCTTGATTCCGACACTGGCAACACTCATTGTTGGTCCTCTTCATCGCGACGGACCCGACCGTGTTGTCGCCGATGTGGGCCTCGCCTTCGACCTGCCGGATATACTCGAGGGCATCGCGGTCCCCGCGGTCGGCGTCGTAGCAGAGCATGGCGAGGACGTAGGCCGCCACCTTGTGGCCGTTCGCGGCCGCCCGGGCAAGGAACTGGGTGCCCTGCTGCGCCTGCGCGCGGCCGTAGTTGAAGACGAGGTCGAACCCGGTGACATAGCACGCATGAGGGTTGCCCACGTTGGCCAGGCGCTCCACGAGGGCGTCGTAGCTCCCGTTCCCGTGCCGTTGGAACCACTCCCAGCTGCTCTCGCGCTCCAGCGCCACGCGCCTGCCGACGGTGGGATCACGGCACGCTGCGTGCATGGCCTTGCAGGTGGCGCGCAGACTGGAGAGGTCGTCCATGGGCTGGGTGGAGGTTGCGGCGACCCACCCCGCGATCAGGACCGCAATATCGTGCGGCAAGGGGAACTCCATGGGCTTATCTTAGGCGATTAGTAAGTAACACCTGTCCCCGAGATAAATATATTCTCAGGCGGTTGGTAAGTACCAACCGCCTGAGAAGATGTTAATTAACTGACGCGCCGCATGAGGTCTGTGGAGAAGTTAAGAAGCCGTGGTGCAGGGATGCGTGCGATGGAAGGATCTCTGAAGATCGTCTTCCACAGTGGTTTAATTGTGCACCGCACGAGGGCTGCAAAGAGTTCAATGTGCAATGAACAAAATATTTTGTTCAGTCGGTAGATGTTAATTTTATACAAATGTAGAAGAAAGAATCATCGAATTTGAACACAATTTGCAGAATGTAAACATGTTTGAGTATTTATATTGGAATCTAAATAAAAAAGAAGCAAGGGATAAGGAAACTGAAGAACAGTATCGGGCATTATCTCAGGCGGTTGTTAAGCAATAACCGCCTGTGAAGATATTTACTTCTTCTTATTTAATATTCTTGATTAAATTTGGTCCTTTAAAAAGGCAAAAATCCACCTTCTTGTAATATTATTGATAAGTAAAGGTTACCATTAAATTTCACTTCATAAATCCTTTGAAATTGGTCAGAACATAAAAAACATACAACAAATGCTATATATGTTAAGAAGCCGTGGTGCAGGGGACGCGCCGCACGAGGTCTGCGGAGAAGTTAAGAAGCCGTGGTGCAGGGGACGCGTGCGACGGAAGGATCTCTGAAGATCGTCTTCCACAGTGGTTTAATTGTGCGCCGCACGAGGTCTGCAAAGAGTTCAATGCGCAATGAACAAAATATTTTGTTCAGTTGGTAGATGTTAATTTAATACAAATGTAGAAGAAAGAATCAGCGAATTTGAACACAATTTGCAGAATGTAAACATGTTTGAGTATTTATATTGGAATCTAAATAAAAAAGAAGCAAGGGATAAGGAAACTGCAGAACAGTATCGGGCATTATCCCAGGCGGTTGTTAAGTTATACCCGCCTTAGATAAACGTATTTGTAGACGGTTGTTAAGTACCAACCGCTGTGAAGATCTTTACTTCTTTTTTCTCAGGCGGTTTATAAGTAATAACCGCCTGAGATAATCATTTTTGAAATTACAAT